>BRKX01000020.1:7507500-8757500 GCA_026008535.1 Perilla frutescens | reverse complement strand
ATTTTAGTTCTATTTTCTAAACTTGAATGAATAAAAGCCACAAAAAGATTCCAAGGACAATGTGTGTTCACACTGAATCGGAAGTATATTATTGGTCCAAATTTGGAAAATAATTGAAGTTTAAATTGTTATATAATGTATCTTCATATTTTATATTTTTATGAGAAAAATCTTCATTCACTATAAATATCGTAGACTCAATTAAAAAAAAATGTGTATGAGATTCGAATTCTCGATCATTCATTGGAGAGCTGATTTTCTTCACCAATTAGACTACCATAAGTGAGAGACAATATCATATATTCTTATCTCATACAAAAAATGTATAATAATTTTTATTGCGCATCTTCGATAGTAGCTATAGAGCCAAAAAAAAAAGTGTAAGAAAGTGTCCATAAATAAGTAAAATATGAACAATATATAGTGAAAAGTTAGTTAAGTCTATTTTTCAACAATTTTTTTTTTAAAAAATATGAATCGTTGAAAAAGTTATGACTGTTTGATTGAAGAATGTTATTTCATCATGAAAACTATAAAAAAACTAACAACACTTAAAAATCATTGTAGATGGCGAAAAATCAAATATTATATATAATATTTTTATTGACTTTATATATTTATTTAGTTTTAGAATCATATCAAATCCAAAATTAAGTAAAATATTTAAATAATAAAGATATTATTATATGATAAACATCAAGAGTCTTTGGCAACAAGTAAATATCCTTCAAAAGATATATATCAATTTCCAACAGCCAATGAGATAGTGCCACATCAGCACTAGATTTCTCTCCCTACAACTATAAATAAGGGACTCCATATCAGTTGAAAATCACACTGGAAGTCAAAATTGAAGAGCTCAAGAAGTTGGAGAAAAATTCTCTACGAAGTTCTTTCCAACATTCTAGCCGTTCTTCACCGGAGTCATCTCAAATCCATCGTCTGCTCCGAAATCAAGGTTTTCAAACCCTCCAGACGACGTTATAAAATCCAAATATCCAAGGTGTTCTAGCAAGATTTAAGTCGTTCTTCATCAAAATCACCTCAAATCCAATGTTCAATTCGGAATCAAGGTCGTCAGCCCCTGATTAATGTTATCAAGTCCAAATACCAAGTCAAAGAAGATCGATGATACAAATCTTCCTCGAAAACTTCAAAGGCCAAGTTCAAACAACAAGTTCAAGAAAATCAAAGAGATAAATTTACTCTGAAGATTTCAAAGACCGTTTGAAGATCAAGTTTTAAAGAGAAGAATTAGAGAAAAAATAGACATTGGATCCGTGAAATTACATTTTGATCCTAAAATTATTTTTTTGTACACTATTTTGTGTTTTACCAAATTAAATACAAAATTTGTGTTACAAATTTTGGCACGGCCAGTGGGACAATATCTACCTCTCATCTTTTCTCTTCACCAATTTTCTCAAGCATCAAGATGTCCACAATTCTACAAGAGCAAATTACAAATTTGACGAAGCTTGCCGAAGGACTTGCCAAGCGGATACAAGAACGAGATGCTCAAATCTTGAAGCTGGATAAAGGAAGGATTGTTGATTTTGGTGGCAAGCAAGTGAATGAAGATACTGAAGCTGAGATATCTACAAAGCTACATGCCAATAAAAGTGGAAAATCTACAGCTAAAGAAATTGAAATTTCGTCTGATGGCTCAATACAAGTTGATCAACTCAAAGATTTCATACTGGAAACAATCAAAAACAAGTCTGAAGAGTGTCGTAAATCAGTATGGACTTACAACAAGTCATATACCCCCAAGAATTGACAACTTGAAGATGACAGATGGCTTCCAGCCGCCAAAGTTTCAACAATTTGATGGCAAAGGAAATCCAAGACAACATGTGGCTCACTTCGTAGAGACCTGTAATGATGCCGGAACATACGAAAATCACTTGGTAAAGCAATTCGTTTGCTCTTTGAAAGACAACGTATTTGATTGGTACACCGATTTGGAACCTAATTCGATTGATAATTGGGGGCAACTGGAGAAAGAATTTATCAACCGCTTCTACAGCACTCGAAGGACAGTTAGCATGATGGCACTCACAAACACAAACTAATAAAAAGAAGAGTTCGTCAACGACTACATCAACCGTTGGAGGAACTTGAGTCTGAATTGCAAAGATCAATTATCAGAAACTTCAGCAATTGAAATGTGCATCCAATGTATGTATTGGGGTCTTCGATATATTTTGAAAGAAATTCAACCAAAGACCTTCGAGCAGTTGGACACTAGAGCTTACGATATGGAGTTAAGCATGGCCACAAATGGAGTTCAAGAACTGTCGATGCAAAAGCACCACAACTTTGAAGAAGAGCCAGAAATAAAGGATGTGGGCAAACCTTTCGAGGAATATCTAAGTGAAGAAGAAGAAGATGATGATGATGATGATGATGAAACGACTACAAGTCTCACCATATGCCTATTCAAGTCTTTCAATACATATCACAATCTATGAAAAGAAAAAGGGCAACGCTTCTTGATAAGAACCTAAACTATCTTCAAAATTCCTTGATAAGAGTCAAAACTATCTAAGGTTTTCAAAATGCAACGCTCCTCGATAAGAGTTTAAACTATCTTTCAAAGCTCCTTGATAAGAGCTAAAACTATCTAAACTCTTCAAGAAATACAAAGACTCCTTGACACGAGTATAAAATGTCTACAAAGTCAAATTCAAATCTAAGACTCCTTGACACGAGTATAAAATGTCTACAAAGTCAAATTCAAATCCAAGACTCATTGACACGAGTATAAAAGGTTTACAAATTCAAATTCAAGACTCCTTGACATGAGTATAAAATGTCTACAAGTTCAAATCTAAGACTCCTTGACACGATTATAAAATGTCTACAAATCCAAATTCAAATCCAAGAACTCACGGACACGAGTATAAAAGGTCTACAAAGTCCAAATTCAAGTTGAAGGCTCCTCGATATGAGCATAAACTATCCAAGTTCAAGAAAAAGCTCCCTGATATGAGTATAAACTATCCAAGTTCAAGAAAGCTCCCTGATACGAGCATAAACTATCTAAATTAAAATCCAAATTGAAGGCTCCTTGATACGAGTATAAACTATCTAATAAATTTAAATTGAAGAACTCTTGAATGTGAGTATAAACTATTCATAAGTTAAAATTCAAGAACTCATTGTTACGAGTATGAACTATCTACTAAATTCAAGTTCAAGACTCCTTCATACGAGTTTAACTCTAGTCAATTTTCGAGACTCATTAATTTCAAACGACAAGTCGTCCATGAACAAGTCTCGAGGGGGCATTTGTAGATGGCTGAAAATCAAATATTATATATAATATTTTTATTGACTTTTATATATTTATTTAGTTTTGGAATCATATCAAATCCAAAATTAAATAAAATATTTAAATAATAAAGATATTATTATATGATAAGCATCAAGAGTCTTTGACAACAAGTAAATATCTTTCAAAAGATATATATCAATTTCCAACAGCCAATGAGATAGTGCCACATCAGCCCTAGATTTCTCTCCCTACAATTATAAATAGGAGCCTCCATATCAGTTGAAAATCATACCGGAAGTCAAAATTGAAGAGCTCAAGAAGTTGGAGAAAAATTCTCTACGAAGTTCTTTCCAATATTCAAGTCATTCTTCGCCGAAGTCATCTAAAATCCAGCATCCAATCCGGAATCAAGGTTTTTAAACCCTCTAGACGACGTTATAAAATCCCAATATCCAAGGTGTTCTAGTAAGATTCAAGTCGTTCTTCATCAGAATCACCTCAAATCCAACGTTCAATTTGGAATCAAGGTCGTCAGCCCCCAATTAACGTTATCAAGTCCAAATACCAAGTCAAAAAAGATTGATGATACAAATCTACCTTGAAAACTTCAAAGGCCAACTTCAAACAACAAGTCTAAGAAAATCAAAGAGACAAATTTACTCTGAAGATTTCAAAGACCGTTTGAAGATCAAGTTTTAAAGAGAAGAATAAGAGGAAAAATAGTGACTGGATCTGTGAAATTACATTTTGATCCGAAAATTATTTTTTTGTACACTATTTTGTGTTTTACTAAATTAAATACAAAATTCGTGTTACAATCATATTAGCAAATTATTATTTACATATTAGCAAATTATTGTTTATACATTAGTAAATCATTTTTCACATAGTAGCAATATATGTTAGTAACATATTAGCAATATGATATATGTATAATGTTACAACATATTACACAATGTTATTTTAACTGTGGTCCAATATCATATGAATATTGTTTAACACGTATCAATTTATCAATATTATCCCGTCATGTTATTAGTATGAGTTCACTACAAGAAAAAAGATCATGCACAACACTAAATAGACAACGGTAATTTTGAATTACCGTTACATATGTGAAAAAGACAACAGTTTTTTAAAATACCGTTACGTATGTGGGTGCCCTCATGTATAAACATAACGGTAATTCATACACTGTTGTTTATACACTGATTATACATAACGGTAAAAAACTTACCGTTGTATTTTTTTTTCAAATTATTAAAATGAAAATTGAAAATAAAATTACAAAATCTACACTTATTAAACTTGAAAATATTTGAGATCTGGATATCACTTCTATCCCGCCATCGTTTCAGAAAATTCTCAAAAAATTGGCGTCATCCCTTCTACAGTTCACCTGTAAAGCTTCTCTCCGGTCGTCGAGTCAATCGCTGGCAGTTTTGCCGGTCGGCATTATTCTCATCATCTTCTCTCGCTTAACCCAAACCATTGCTCCTGCTCTATCCCCTGTTTGCGCGCACACTTAGTCGAAAAAAAATTGGCCCCGATTCTCTTCTACCCATGAACCTTCTTCTCTCGTTCAACCCTAAACCTTTCTCCTTTTGTTTCTCTTTTTGAATCCCTTCTATGTGTGCCCTAGATGAACTTTCTCGCCATTACGTAGTTGAGTTAATCGATGGAGGTCTTGGTGGTATCTGACCCAGTCAGCCGGTATCTAACCCAGTCGGGGTGGTAGTGTTTTACTTCTATTTCTTCCTATCTCTTTCTAACCATTTTGAAATTAGTGTTTTACTTCTATTTCTTGATTCGTGTCTAAAATTTATAGGGTAATAACTCATCTTTAATTCAACTGTATTTTTCTTCTTTGGGTTGTCCTATAAATCGTCTTTATAAATTATTTGGACGACCTCTTATAATCTGTGATAAAAACAGGTAGTTAATTAGGAAACTTTTTTCGTGAGAATTTATTTTCCTATTTTTTAGATCAGGCATTAGTGTTGATCTCTGCCATATTTAATTTGAGATGCTACTATCCATTAAGAGTTTATGACTGGGTAGGAATGAGTTTATGACTAGCTTTACAGCTATGTTGCATGCTTTATAGTTTATGGCTGGAAATGCAAAATCAAAGAAGATAATTTAGATGATAATTTAGCCAATCAACAGCAGATGCTGTTACTTTCTGGATTTTCTGTTTTGGGATTTTTGCTGCAACAATCTCCAGCTAATCAGCTAAATCTGGACACTCTTTCAGTATTAAAGCATGTTGGAGTTGGCCCAATTGTATTTCTTGGCCCAGTCCCTAATTAAATAACTACCGGGCCCAAGACCCTAAACCCCTAACCCTACCCGACGGTCCATCTTCCCCTTCAATCCTAATAATTGAAGTCGCTGCTTCTCGATGCTCTAGAAGCCTCTTTAACTGGAGTTCGACTCCTCTCCTCCTTAAACACTCACAATACAGATCTATCTAGCAAATTCTCTCTCTCTTTCTGGATTTTCTCAGCTTGCACCCATGGTTTCTCTTGCCGGAATCTTGAGTTGTGATTCCTGAGTGGCATATGAGTGTTGGGTGAAGCTGTGTTTGAGAGAGAAAGTTTGAGTGTTCCCCGTTCCCTTCAAACCCTAGCCGCCGCTTCCTCTTCCCCTTCTCCCTAGTCTGGGCATCTCCTGTCGCCGGAGTTGCTAGCGCCGCCGCTTGTGGGAAATCTGAGCCAATCGTGCCTAGGGCACTTTTCTCACCGATTGATATTCTGATTCACTCTATCTCTGGATATTCTTTGCTCTACTTTGATTATTTATCACTGTGTCTAACGTGTCCTTTTTCCTCTGTATTTTCAGTTGAAGCCTCAATCGTCCCTTGCCTGTGAAGAAGATCTGTAGATCCTCATGATCTACACATCTGAGGCACTGTTCAAGGCCAAGAACAAGTTAAAGCCTCAGCTGTGAAGCTCCTTTGCTACTGTTCATACTGTAAACCCCCTGTAATAGTTTGTTTAGCCATTCATCTGTAAAGTTTTGGGCCTTAGCTACTTGAGTAGCAAGTGTGTGAGGCCGCTAGAGTAAGGAAACCAAAGAAGTGCAATCCCTGGCTAGGCGATACCACAACAGTGGTATCAGAGCCTGGTTTGTCTAGCCGGGGGCACTCTCCTTATCTCCATCTCACACACCCCGCCGCCGGTAAGGGCCGCGCCTCTCTCGCCCCCGCCGGGCTCCTAAAACAGTAAGTCCGTCCCCTCCCCTGCCTGGGAGGGACGGCTCTGGTATTAACCCTAAACCCTAATCTCCTCTGTGTGGTATTAGTTGATCCTGTGATTTCTTGCTTCCGCTCTAATCTCTGATTATCCCTTGGCATTCCAAGCCCTTCTTCAAAATTCTAGCTTACGGTCGGGACCGTTTGGATTCCCCTGTGGGTCTCCTCAAAGCGGGTTGCCCCGATAGCTAATTTTTGGTAAGGGATTCTCAGTTAAAAAATGGGGTTTTCTGGGTTGTTTTGGTGTTAATATTCTGCCATTTGTTGCTCTAAGATATCTGCAATTCCTGGTAGTGTTTTATTGCTGTTGTTGTGATTCCTGGAAGGAATCTGATCTGAAAACTCTGTTTCCAGAGTTGCTGTGAGTGAGATTAGTGTTCCTAAGTCTAGTTTGGTGGCCTAGTAGGGTTTTGGGATTAACCTGAGAGAACCCCTGCTCCACAGATCAATATGTGCTGAGAACTGGGATAGCCTCAGCTCTAGATTCCCCTTGTGCACCCTTCTTTGGGCCTGTGGAGTGTCTTCTCCTGTTCTGAAGTGTTTTGGTGCTTATCCTGTTAATTTTGTGGTAAAATTTGGTTCTTTGGTGAATTTCTGAGTTCTCTGTGAAATTCTGTGAAAAAATGAACAATCTGAGTGCTGTTCCTTTCAATGGAAATGATGATTTTGGTGATTGGCAAACTAGGGTCGAGTGTATTTTAACAAAAGAAAATCTGCAAGATGCTATATTTGAAAGAATTGATGAAAATGAAGCAGATAAAACCCTACTTAAATTAAATGCTGGTGCAAAAGCTACAATTTTATTAAACTTAAGCAGTGCTGTTGTTAGGCAAGTTTCTCATCATAGGTGTGCTAAAGATCTATGGGATGCCTTAACTGCTCTGTTTGTGGCTAATTCTGAAGAGTCTGCATATTCTCTGCAAAACCAAATAATGACTTTTCAAATGGATCCCTCTAAAGATATTGATTCAAATATGCATGACTTCAATAAACTTCTGAAAGATCTAAAACTTGCTGGGGATGATACACTTGAAAAATATGTTCCTCAGATCCTTCTTGGTGCTATTCCTGATGTTTTTTCAGAAGTTAAATCAGCCTTAAAATATGGGGGGGGCTAATGTTACATGTGATATGATTATTTCTGGGCTTAAGGCAAAAGAGAATGAGTTAAAAAAGCTTCAGTCTAAACCCTTGTAAAATGATATCTTATATGTCAACAGAAATAATCACAAGCCTTTTAGACCTAACCCAGAAAATCCAAGTAACATTGCTGCTAAGAGGCACAAAAGGGAATACAACCGAGCTCATAACCTTCCCAGCAACACCAGAACCCACAACCTCTGTGAGATATACTCCCAATACCCCAGAAATCATAGCCAAGCTCAAAGTTCTGGCCCTTTCCCTATCTCCTCTGAGTTCAATCCTCCCAGAAACCAAAACTTCCCTCAAAATTCAGACTTCAAAACTAAAAAGAATTGTTGGAACTGTGGGAAGTCTGGGCATTACTCAAACAAATGTAAACAACCAAAAAGGGGCAGGGGGTTTGGGAACAATCAAGCCAATAATGTCATGTATTTTGATCACCCTGAGTATAATAATAATGAAAATGGTGAACTATACATGGTGCATTCTGATTTCCAATTCATAAATTTTACAAATGCTATATCTGATAATGTGCATGAATCTGAATGGCTTATAGATTCAGGTTGTACCTTTCATGTCACTCCACACAAGCACATTTTTCAAAACTTGCAAATTATATATTCTGGTGCAGTTGCTTTGGCTGATGGTCAGCAATGTGAAATAATTGGAAGGGGTGATGTGTGTCTTAAATTTGAAAATGAAAGCATGATTACCCTTCATGATGTCAGATATGTTCCAAAGTTGAAATTTAATCTATTATCTGTTTCAAAACTTGCTGATCAACAACTGTTTGGCTCTGTGAATCACAAGTGTTTCCAATTCAGAATGAATTCAATGTTGTGCTTTGATGCTCCTAGAAAAGGAGACTTGTATGCTGTTCATGCTTACTCTATGCCTGTTCAAACTGCTAATGTGGTGCAAAATGATAAAACAGCTTTGAGGCATGCTAGATTAGGGTATATGAGTAATAAGGGCTTAGAAATCCTAAGAAAAACTGGTGCATTCAAGCATGATAAAGTAACCAGCATGTCATTTTGTGAACCATATTTGATGGGAAAGCAACACAAGTTGCCCTTCCCTGTGGCTGGTCCTTATCCTAAAGCTCAACTAAGTTCTGATATTCTTGAGTACATTCATGCAGATGTGTGGGGACCTTCAAAGGTCCCAACACATGGTGGTAATGTGTTTTTCTTGTCCATAATTGATGATTTTTCAAGAAAGACTTGGGTGTTCTTAATGAAAAATAAATCTGAAGTCTTTGAAATTTTTTCTAAATGGTCTATTGCAATTCAAAACCAAACTAATAAAAGTATCAAGTGTCTAAGAACATATAATGGTCTAGAAATGTAATCAGATTATGTGGAGGACAAGGCAACTATACTTTGTAACTGTGATTTCCAACTTATACATGAACCACATAAAGTGAATACATATGATGTTGTAGACTTTCTTTGATCCATATCATTGGCAT
This sequence comes from Perilla frutescens, assembly GCA_026008535.1. Lineage (NCBI taxonomy): Eukaryota > Viridiplantae > Streptophyta > Magnoliopsida > Lamiales > Lamiaceae > Perilla > Perilla frutescens. The sequence continues at coordinate 8,748,350 of BRKX01000020.1, read as the reverse complement.
AGTTAGAATCTACATAGCCAATGCATTTGACACCTTCAGAGTATTTTGAGAAAATTAGACCTTGAGAAGCTGTGGACTTAAGATATCTAAGCAACCACTTAAGAGCTTCCCAATGGGGCAGCCCAGGGTTTGCCATATACCTACTTAGACAGGATACAACATAGGCTATATCAGGCCTGGTGCTGATCATTAGGTACATTATAGAACCCAGAGCATTAGCATAGGGAACTCCTGACATATCACTAAGGTCAGTGTCACTTCTGGGACACTGATCTTTACTCAATTGAAAATGGGATGCAAGTGGGACATTAACAGGTTTACACAAATCCATATCAAATCTTTTAAGCACTTGTTCAACATAAGAGGATTGATGAAGTAATAGTGTGTGTGTGTGTGTGTGTGTTTCTGTCTCTGTCTATATTCATACCTAGGATTTTCCATGCATTCCCCAAATCTTTCATGTTCAAGTTTTCACTTAGGCAGGTTTGAACATGCTTCAAGGTTTTCAGGCAGGGACTTATCAGAAGCATATCATCAACATAAAGCAGCATGAACATAGGCACATTAGATTTCATGTAATACAAACAGTGATCAAATTGACTTCTAGAAAAGTTCAGGTTTTTCATGCATGTATCAAACTTAATATTCCATTGTCTGGGAGATTGTTTTAATCCATACAAAGATTTTTTAAGCAAACAAACATGATTAGGATGAGATTTATCTTCAAAACCTTCAGGTTGTTTCATATATATATTATTTTCCAATTCACCATGCAAGAAGGCAGTTGTTACATCCATTTGTTTTAATTCCTAGTCAAAGTGAGCAGTCAAGGCAAGCATAATCCTAACAGTAGTAAATTTAACCACAGGAGCAAAGATTTCTGTATAGTCTATGCCTTCTTTTTGGGTAAAACCCTTAGCAACAAGTCTTGCCTTGTATCTTACATGATCAACCTCCTGTTTTATTTTAAATAGCCACTTACATTCAACAAGGGAGCATGCATCAGGTTTTTCCACAAGAACCCAAGTTTTGTTATCAGTCAGAGAGTTCATTTCATTTTTCATAGCTTCTTTCCATTTATCAGATTCAGCACATGTTATAGCTTCCTTATATGTTTTTGGCTCAGAAGAATCAACATTATTGAACACATTGAAGGCATACATTGATAAATTACATCCATCATCCCATGCTGATCCTTTTTCAAGGTAGCAATATCGGCACTCACTATCTCCATACCTTTCTCCACTGTCTCTAACCATTCAGAAGTGGAATGCGTAGTCATGGCGTTCAAAGCGCGGCAGGTCGGACCAAATTGATGGAAGGTAAAGGTACGAATGAACGATACGAAAAGAATGAATAATAAATCTAGAGAGAACGATATCAACGATATCTCTAGCCACAGGTTACAGTTAACCTGCCTAGCTCCAAAGCCGTAAACCTAATTGATAATCCAAAAACATAACCTAATTACGCGCCTAGTGCTATAAATACTTTTCCTATTAAGATAGCCCATGGACAACCCAATCTCTATCAATTGGCCCATGAGTAATCCGGAACAGAAATAACAGATTAAAAGACTTATTAAATAACTAATTAAATAATCATAAGTAAAGCAAGCAATAATTCAACGAACAACTTCACTCGAGCGGCGAGTATAAACAATGAGTCTTCACTCTCTATCAATTTCTTTAAGGAGTAGTCTAATAAAAAGTAATATAAAGTAAGTGGGGTCCACTTTGATGTTGATATTAATTATTTCCATATTTGGAAGTGGACCTTGCTATTGGGACAGCCAAATAAGGTAAGGTGAACTTTGCTATTGGGACGGAGGGAGTATTAGATATTAGTAATGACTTTGAATTTTAATGTTTTAGGTCATGTTAATAGATTTTTGGATAATATTTCATCATATTGTATTTTTGGATTATCTATGAATATATTGTATTTTTGGATAATATTCAGTCATGTTTTGGATTAATCTTTATTATAATTTTAATTATTATATGATGATGCACAGCTGGCAAAAAAAGCCATGAAAAATAATACACAACGGTATATTATGTGAACACGATGGTAGTTACCGTTGTGTATGATTATATTATACAACGGGTAATAATAGAACCAACCGTTATATATAATGTTGTATACAATGATAATTAAAAAGAACTGTTACGTATACTATTAATATACAGCGGTAAATTTCATATTCACAACGGCAAATACCGTTGTATATGATGATTTTATACAATGGTAAAAGAAATTATATAGTTATCTAAAGTATATATATACACAATGGTAATATAAAAAACTTTTACGTATAATACAAATATATAACGGTAAATTTCATGTTTATAAAGGCAAATATCATTGTATATGAAGATTTTAGACAACGATAAAATAAATTATACCGTTATCTAAACTATATATACATGACGGTAATATAAAAAACCGTTACATATATTGCTCATATAAAACGGTAAGAATGAAATAGACAATAGTATATTACCGTTGTGTATCATGAGAATACATGATGGTGATTCTCCGCCGTATAAAGTGGGAGTATAGACAACACCACTATATACGACGGTAGCAAAAATGAATAGACAACGGATATTCTCTGTAGTGTATGGCCTTTTTTCTTGTAGTGGTTTCTTGATGGAAATGTTCAAAATCAACGACACTTTGACTTCTTTTTTTTTTCAACAGTTGCAATTACGACTCTTTTTTTTGTAAAACATAGATATATATAGGCGAGGATATTCATAACCGTTGATTTTAATGGTTCTTTTTTTATTAAATGTATATTACTTTCAAAAAGAGCCGTTGCTCAAACAGTTCTTTGTATTTTTTTTAATTTATTTCTCAACTAATATAAATATAACATCTTTTATCTATTTCTCTACACCATTTTCAATCAAAAGTTTTTCTACCAATTCAAATTCTCATTCAATTTAATTCTCACTCAACTTATATCATCTCCAAACATGATGATGAGCTTTATGAATTATTAGCCAACGACACCGAAGAACGATATTTGCTTCAATTAATCGAGCGAAATCACACAAGATCAAGAACATATGTGTATCGAGATCATAAAATGGCACATACTCGACTTATGAAAGATTACTTCAATGAGAACCCAACATAGGGTCCCAATGTATTTCGACGATGTTTCCGGATGCGTAAAGAGTTATTCACTCGCATAGTAAATGCAATTGAAGCCCGCGATGAATATTTTCAAATGGAATTTGATGCTATGGGTAGAAGAGGATTCTCGCCACTTCTAAAATGCATGGTTTCTATCAAACAATTGACATATGGTGGTTCAGCTGATCATTACGATGAGTACTTGCGTGTTGCTGAAACAACGGGCATCGAATGTTTGATAAAATTTTGTTGCTTTGTAATTGAAATATTCATTGATTACTACTTGAGAAAGCCGACTGCTGCTGGCTGCGAACGATTGATACAAATGCACAAACAGAGGCATGGATTTCCTAGGGATGCTTGGTAGCATTGATTGTATGCATTGAGAATTGAAGAATTGTCTAGTGGCTTGGAAAGGGCAGTTTACTCGTGGTGATCAAGGAGTCCCAACAATCATGCTTGAAGCGGTTGCATCTGCAAATTTATGAATATGGCATGCTTTTTAAGGTTGTGTGAGTTCAAATAATGACATCAACGTGTTGAGTCAGTCTCCATTGTTCAACGACGTTTTACAAGGATGTGCGCCAAATATTAATTATACATTTAATGGTAACCAATATACTGTAACAACCCGAATTTTCAGAAGGTGATTAAGTAATTCCTAATTTTAATTAGGAAATATTAAGAGGGAATTTTGAGCATAATAAAGATGTTTCGGTTGTAAGCCGAAATTTTAGGATTTATTTTTCATAAAATCATCTTTTCGAGAATTTTGATCCAAGCTCAATTGTCGCCGATTTTAGTCATGTTTGAAAGGCGTTAACCTAAGGAGCATGCCGGTGTTTTCAGATTTTGAATCTGAATTCGTTTGAGTTCCCGGTGATTTAAAACGCGTTTAAAGAAGATATGAATAGTGTTTTTCCGTAGGAGTGCGTTCGTTAGAAATTTGTGAAATCTCGTGTGTTGACCCGAGCCTTGTTCTTTCAAGCCTATCTTATATAAAGTTTCTCAAGGAATCCGTTGGAGTTCCTGAATTTTCATTCTGAGGTCAATTGAACGCTTGGGAATTTTATTTGTCCCTTGCGTGGAATAGTAACTTTATTTTTGAAAAGAGATTAATTTCTCATTTTTCCTTCAAAACGACTCGTTCTTTATTCCGAGTCAAGTTGGTTCAATAGTACTCGAACTAAGAACCTCCCGGTATTTTTGGATTTTATGAATGAGGTCATTTGGACCTCGACATCGAATAAAGCGCCTTTTAACCGAGCATGATATCTTTAAAGAAGTATTGTTGCACTGCAGAAGCTTCCCGAGGAATCCATTTATTTTTCTATAAATAGAGCCCCCCCCCCTTTGATTTTTCTCGCTCAGTTTCATTTCTTCAACACCATTCTGTAGAGTAGAGAGAGATTAGAGGGGAGCTCTCTTCGTGAGAGCACCCCCAGTTAAGAGAAAGAGCGGAGCAAGGAGCGCTGCGGGGCTGCAAGGGAGCACCGCGGGGGCTGGAGCAAGGAGGGCGCCGCGGGGGTAGCAAAAGGCGCCGCGGGGGCAAGGGAGCCCCGGGGGGCAGCAAGGGGCGCCGCGGGGGCAAGGGAGCCCCGGGGGGGAAGCAGCGCCGCGGGGGCAAGGGAGCCCCACGCCGTGGCGCTTGGGCGCTTGGGCGCGCGGGCTGGTTCGGCAGCTCCGGCACGTTTTCGTCCGGAGGCCATAACTTTCACCTCGGTTGGAGTTATGAGGCCCATGAGTACTCAAATCGAAGCTCTTTCGAAGATCTACGAGGTACCAGTAGCCGATCGTCCGGAATCTCGACCGTTCGAATCGGATTTTCCGTCCCCTTTTGTGGTAATTTCGAATCCCTTAATCGTTTAAATTCTCGTGTTTTAAGTTATAGTTAAGGGTCAAGGGTTTAGATATCATTTCGATGTCTTATTAGGAGCTCGAATAAGATTTCAATTCATTGATCGACTTTCATAAAGATGAGGTGAACCCCGAGGAGGCCCGAGGAAGGATTTTCGGCTCGTTGCTTCGTCTACGTGCTCGTTATCGAGATGTTCATCATTGAGGTGGGTGGTTCTAAAGCAAGTATAAAGTTTGAGCTATTAAGCTCTAGAAATATGATAGGGTAAGATGAATATCCAATTAAAATATTTTATGCTCTGCCTGTTTAGTCTCTGTATAAGGAAAGGAAAGGAATAAAGGAAGCTATATACATGATATTGTTGAATTGTTATTTGAGTTTGATAAGATAAATGAAGTTATTATAAGTTAAGTGAGCTCTCAAGTATGTTTAGATATGCTAGAATTGTTTAAATACGATTGATGCTAGCCTGAGATCTAGAATTGCTTTAATTGCAATCACTGTTTATCCGAGTTCATTTCCTCGCATTTGAATGTTATGCTTGTTAAAGCTCGTATAGTTAAGGATTTCCTTTTAGGGTAAGTTATAAATCCCTTATAGGCCGAGATCATGCTCAATTAAAGGATTAGCCTTAGACGATTGCTCTAGGCTTGGTATTGTTAGCTAAGTTAAGTAAGTAAGGAAGGTTAAGGTTAAGTAAGGAAGGAAGTTAAGGAAGGATATAGCTTATGTTGTAAGTAGGTTATCGAGCTCAAAGAACAGTTTATATACATTATCATGCCGTGACCCTCGTGTCACTAATGTTGAACATTTGAAAGTAAATGGAGTCACTGCTGGGTAATCCCCTCGCATACTCAGAGGATACTGGAGTAACCCCTCTCTCATCCTAAGGCATAAGAGTGCAGTAGACAGCAGATTTGAGCCAGAAAAGGCGCCAAGAAAAGGAAGTAAAAGGTTTTGCGGATATGGAAAGGGCTTTTGCGTTTTGCTTTTCATATGCCGTCAGTTTATAATTGGATATTCCAAAGTTTATTAAAGAGTTTTCTCGTAAAACCCCACTGAGTACATTAGTGCTCACACCCTTTTTTTCAAATATTTTTAGGTTGAGATGTTGAGGCCGGTGATGTGCTGCTGGTGGGGTTGTCTGAGTAGTTTGAGTTTTCAAGTTTGTTGCTCTATATGGTTACATGTTTTTCTTCCGCTAAGTTTCTGCTAAGTACTCTGATATTAGTATTTAGTCTTAATATGTGTAACTTGATTCTTGATAGTAGCATGTTTTAAATGCTATGAATTCTAGTTATCAATAAAGTCTTGAGAAGTTGAAGCATGATCTTTTGACACCCCAGTTATTCCTTCATTAATTTCGAGTTAATTGAAGAGTCAATTAATGAGCATTCTGGTATCTGTTCATTTTCAGTTGACTTGTGAATAAGTCTTACACGCTTGTTGTTGTTGTTCGCCTATGAAGGGGCTTTTCTTTCAAGCATGTTTCTGTCATTCAAGTTAAGCTTGAGTTAGTTTCTTGTTTGGTCCTACGAATGGGACAATATGATTTATTTGACTCCGACCTTTTATGGGTCTTAGCTATTGTGGCCTTTGAGGAAGGCTTGCTCAGTTATAAAGTCGAACTCCTATCTATTTATCTTTGGATTCTATTTAAATTTCGGTTGGCTTATGATTTGGCATTTCTTTTCACTCGATTGAATCCTTTGACCTTTTTGATTAGTTGAAAATGATAGTTTTTCCAAGTGATGAAGTTAAGTTGCCAAAGTTCTTGAGGCACTAACTTAGTTTAATTCTAAAAACACCCCCCTGGATTTTCGATTAATCTATCTATTTTCTTCAGCTTTTACGCCTAACACCCTGTCCCCATCAAAATGACCGCCTAAGGGACCGGGCTGTTACATATACACAAGGTTACTACTTAACAGACGGAATCTATCCTGAATGGACAACTTTTATTAAGAGCTTTCAGTGTCCTCAAGATCTAAAGAGAATGAAGTTCAAGAAATGCAAGAAGCTGCAAGAAAGGATGTTGAACAAGCATTTGGGGTACTCCAAGCTCATTGGGCAATGATTAGAGGTCCATGTCATTTTTGGCACATAGATAAGTTAAAAGATATCATGTTCGCTTGTGTTATTTTACATAATATGATTATTGAAGATGAAGGAGAAGTAACATCCGATTGGGCGGACGATCTTAATATCGACGAGTCAAGCAACAATAATGATTTTCAAATTTTCCAAGGCTTTGTAAGAGCATTCCAAGATTACCTCAGGAGAGGTTCTGATCTAAGCGATAGGGAAAAACATCATCAACTTCAAGGTGACTTGAAATTAAAATTTAAATATTTTAAAAATTAAAAAATTAAAATTTAAATATTTTAAATATTTTAAAAAATTAAAATTTAAATATTTAAATATTTTAAAAATTAAAAAATTAAAATTTAAATATTTTACAAATGACTTTCAGTTTTATGATTGATTCTATAAATAGTTGTATCAACTAACAAGAAACATTGTGAATGTAGCTCCTCTAAAAAAAACCCCACATAAATATAACTTTTATTAGAAATCAAACTTCTATAGCTTATTATGATGAAATTCGTAAATCATGTTGTTAAACAATATGTATCTATCATGAATAAAAATAATTTAATAAAATAAAAAAATTAAATAATAAAAAAATAAAAGTTAATTAAATACTATGGAATTGCATATTGTTTAGTTGCACTTATATTTGTAAGTTGTTAAGAATTTCATTACACATTAAAATTTTAATTCTGTTTGAATTATTTTATGATCCTGTTTTGATTAAACATTTATTATAATTATTGTTTATATCTATGAAAATAAAGTTTAGCCTTTTAATCTATTTAAACATATTTTTGTACATTTCTTTCACACACTTACATATGTGTGTATTGTGTGTGTGTGTATCTAACCATAATTGAATTTTGGTTTAAGTTTTTTAATTATTATAAAATAAAATTGTACCGAGCATCGCAAGATATATATATATATATATATATAGAGAGAGAGAGAGATGGGATCATGTGAGAACCACACCCCCATGTGAGAACCGAAAACCAATCTCAGCCACAGATTGATCTGATTTGGACGGCCAAGATCAAATCTAAATTTAAAAAAAAGCGGTGGCATTATTGTAATATTTTAGACTTTTTAATGAAGCAAGAGTATTTTAGTAATTCAGGAATTATGTTATATTTGGAATGAATCTCTTCTCGATCTGTAGTTCGTTTTCCTTGTATATATCAAATTCCTTGTATATATCAGTCGATTCTCTTTAAAATTTATTCAACCTAATCGGTGTTCACGCGATTTTTTGCTGGAGTTTTTGTTCTTCACTGTTATTTGACGAACATGTCGGGTAAGAAACTTTATTCTGTAGTTTTGATGCGATTTTTTTTATCCGTTTATTTTAGACTTGTTCGACAAGGTTGGAGAAGCTGATTAAGCTGTTATTTTGAGTTTCTCACGATTAGCATGCATTTTTATGCTTCATATTGTATATTTTTAGTTTTCTGTATATATGTAGATCTTATTAGCATCACAATATGAATTATTAGCATTGTGAATTTAGTTAACAGATTGAGTATCATAATAATATCTCGTTAATAGAGTATTTTTCACGATGGATGCATCATTTTGATAAGAAACGAATATTATGAAAATCATTTTGTTAACACGTTCTTTAGCACTACGTGAACTATTTTAGCACTTCTTGAATCTATTTTAGCACCTCTGTAATCTACTTTAGCACTTATGTGAATTATGTGAAGCTGATAAGCTGTTCTTTGCTGTGAAGTATCTTTAGCACTACTGTAAACTATATTTAGCACTGTTGTTATCATTGCAAAATCTACCGTAACATTTTTATGCTTCTGTAATAAATCTTATGACAAAAAACCTCTCAGTTCAAATAAAGCATTGTACTTCATAGTTTGATAAAATATCCAGATGCAATTTAAGAAATCATTCAGGAAACTTTATATATGCATATGTTTGTGTGTGTGTACTTTAGTACTACTGTGAAGTATTTTAGCACTATTGTAAACTAGTTTAGCACTGCTGTGAACTATTTTAGTAGTATTGTAAACTATTGTGAAAACTTTATCGCTGTCTGTCACAATGCTTAGGGCTTAGGGGCTGACCATGCAAGCTGTAGAATAAGTATAGGAACACCTTAACAACAGTTTTGAGCTGTGTAAGGGTGTGATATAGGGATAAAATGCCCATACTTTGTTAGCTTGTCCACCACCGCTAAAATTGCACCCTTCTTTTGTAAGGGTGTGATATAGTCACATCATCCTTCAAGTGTGGGCAATAGAAGAGCCTCTTTAACCTGACATAAGTCCCATAGATGCCTGAATGCCCTCCATAAGGGGAGTTGTGCATTTCTTGAAGTAGCAGTTGCTTGATATCATAGTTTCATCCTTGTACTTCATAATTTGATAAAATATCCAGATTCAGTTAAGAAATCATTCAGAAAACTTTATATATGCATATGTTTGTGTGTGTGTACTTTAGCACTACTGTGAAGTATTTTAGCACTATTGTAAACTAGTTTAGCATTTCTGTGAACTATTTTAGCACTATTGTATCCTAGTTTAGCACTGCTGTGAAATTGTTTTTACATGATCTTAGAATATGTTTTTTATGCAATAATGTGATTTTAGTTTTTGAATTGATAAAATATCCAGATTCAATTTAAGAAATCATTCAGTAAACTTTATATATGCATATGTTTGTGTGTGTGTACTTTAGCACTACTTTGAAGTATTTTAGCACTATTGTAAACTAGTTTAACATTTCTGTGAAGTATTTTAGCACTATTGTAACCTAGTTTAGCACTGCTGTGAAATTATTTTTACATGATCTTAGAATATGTTTTTTATGCATTAATGTTTTTCTGATTTTTATGGTTTGTGTGCACCTAGTGAAGTTGAGGTGCATCCACCTGAATTCGTGAAAACTAAAGGCAATGCGAGTCGTAAAAAAATCAAAAGAAGAGGCGAGAGCTGAACGCGCAAAGAAACATCGTAGAACCTGCAAGATGTGTGGGAAGAAAGCTAATCATGATTCTAGAAACTGTGGCAAGAAGAAGTAGATACATTATATTTTATTTTTTTATTAATGATAGTAATATTCTTTCTTTTAATTGTAAATAGGCATATCTGGTATTTCGTTTTTTGCATTGGTAATAAATGTTTTAATATTTCTAATAGGTGTGTAACATCAGTGCTAAACAAGGAAATATAAGTGCTAAAGTATAAATCTTCAGTGCTAAAATTAAAACTTTCAGTGCTAAAGTAGAATGCGAAATCTAGAGTTCAAATACTTGTGCTAAAAAAGAAATGGCAAGTGCTAAAAAATCATAAGCAAGTGCTAAAACTGCTGAACTATTCCATTTAGTGGTTGCTCCCCTTTCAACTTTAAGAGGAGCATTACATTTATATTAACACTGCTAGAATGTCCAAAAATGCTATATATATATATGTATGGAAGAAAAACGAGTCTAAAATGGCAAATTATGATTACTATGTATTATTCAAATTGATCAAACTTTCAGTTATATTTTAATACGTAGAGTAAGATGGTAGTCTGTCTTTAAATAGTAATGCTAAAAAAAGAACTGTAATTGCTAAAACACAAAATACCAGCTATTATGAGGTTATTGTTAGTTTTGTATACTGGAAGACTCGTCTTTGTATACTTTTCTGATGATATGATGATATGAAATGAAAGTTATTGCAGTCACTGTTTGCATTTAGATTATGTTCTATAATTGTTTTATGCAATGTTCCATATACTTACATTGTAGATGATATGGTGTGGGGAGTCACACGGTAAGATCATATCATTAGAACCTTGTAATGTATTAAAGTGCTCACGGCTTAGATGGTCCTGAACACACCATCGGTACACCGTAGAATAATCTGATAAGTTAGTTTATCTTGACTAACTGACTATTCTAGTACACTAGTTAGTGTATTGAGGAGGATCACGATAGGATACAATTCTCTGTCTCTGACCCAGTTACTGAGAGAATAAAGATCCACAGAGTTCGGATTCTGAACTCATGTGATATTGGCGAGCATATGTGTGTGTTGTTTATTACTTTGATTTATCAATGGGCGAGATCTTTTCGTAGATCAAATTCGATATCTTGGGTAATAACAATGTATACATGATGTCTCGAGCAGTATGCATGAGCACTGTGTCCTGGTGCACCAGGTTGATGATGTTCTCTTGAGGAAGTACAAGTTCGTGTTGAAACCCTGCAGGTGGAATTTATTCCGTACATGAATAAAGCTTGTGTGGTACTACTCAAGATTTTAGATGTTGATTAATTATAGTTGTCAGAGGCTTACATAATTAATTAATGAACATTATATCTTAAACACGGGGAATGGCTGGACTAAAGGAGAAAGCATATTTTTAAATATGTATTAAATTGGTAGGTCAGTTTTACTTCTTTAGTGGAATAAAAGTAAAACTTAATTTATTTAATTATATCCTAAGTTTATTGGATATTGGATATTAAATAAATTAGTGGGCCAATTTAATATTCTTCTAGATCCCTGTTGTAGCCCAATTGACTGATAGTGGACTGGATATTGAACTTGAGATAGAGGCCCAGCCCAATAGGGTTGGAACATGAAATTTCGCCCCTCCCTATATATAAGGGGAGGGGGGCACGAAATTTGATGATGAAAATCATAGGAAATCAGCCCCTCTTTGTCTCTCAAAGTTATCCACAGATTTCACAACTCTATCTAGTAGATTTCAGCCCACTCTGAATCTAGATACAGTCCGGGAATACAACAGAAGATCTTGGAGTAGAATACTATGGTGGTCGAAATTTTGAGTGCTAGGTGGCGCCAACTACAGTTCATTCAACAACAAGATTAGATCTTTAATCTTGTCCACAGACCGTCTATCGACTTGTAAGTAGATTCGTTTCTATGTCTTCCACTTTATTAGATTCGAATCTGATTTGCATGCTTTTTGATTAGACTGTGATAAACATACATGTTACATAAAATTATGATTTGCATGAACATGGATTAATGAATAACCAAATGATCCTGTGGTGGTTTAATTCGAAAAAAGCCCAACAGTTATATGTCTAATTTTAATGATAAAATACATAGACTGCTGAAAACTAAAAAAGGCTTTACTAGTGCTAAAGTATAAAACTTTGGTGCTAAAATAAAAACTTTTAGTGCTAAAGTAGAATTCAAGATCTAGAATACACTTTTGGTTTCTAACGCTCTTCCCTATTTTGCGTCGTCCTCTGGGAAAATCATATATTACAGAGACATCAGAAGCTTCAATCCTTATCCTCCTCCCGTGTTGCAATTATATTTCTCTCGACACTGGGTTGAAGTTTTCTAGAAGCTAGTAGTTCATCCTCTCTGGCAAACGGATGATATCAAAGTGTAGGATGCTGCCAAATCCAAGTTTTTTAATCGCATCATGTTGTGTTGTATTAAGCATACTAACGGCTTCTGATAGACGTTCTGGGCTTGTTGTGACTTCTAAGTAGGGATATTTCTAAAATATATCTTTTCTTTTATTATCTTAATTTGTTGGGGGCAATTTTAGCGCGCGTGTTTCTCCCTTGTTGGTCCTCTGCTAAAACAGAAGTCATGCTAAGATAAAGGGAGATGAACAATAGTGTGAAACATAAGTCTAAAATGACAGTTTGTTGATGGATTTTTTGAAATGCTGATGGCATTTTTTTTCATGCTAATGCTAAAAACAGTGCCATGCTAAAATAAGTCTCAAGAGTGCTAAAATAAGTCATGATAGTGCTAAAATAAGCCATGAGGGTGCTAAGATAAAAAATCACAAGTTAAAAAATAGGAAATGACAATTTTTGAACTTGTAACACTGTTTATTCATTGGTTTATTGAAATGTCGAAGGCATTTTTCATGCTAATGCCAAAGAAGTGTGATGCTAAAATAAGCCATGATAGTGCTAAAGTAATACATGAGAGTGCTAAAATAGAAAATGATAATGCTAAAATACCAAATTGAAAAATATACACATAAATTACCAACACTGGGTAGGGTTAACACTTTTATATACATTTTTCGTCATGAGGAGAATGAAAATGAAACTAATAAAACTTCATGCAATAAAAATAAACATAGTTTGTTCAAGATTAGGTTTTTGTACGTGTTGTGCTTAGAAAAATACGAAATACATTGTTAAATTATCATAATATAACGCTAAATGGATGTTTATAGGAAACGTAAACTGATAAATCAACATAGTATAATCGCTGAAAAAGCAAACGAAATTTCTTAAAAATAAAAATGAAATACATATTACCTTGAATGTTCATGTTTTTCTGAGGATTTTGTTGATTGTTTGGGAGTTTTTGACGGGTGATTTCTGAGGATTTTCAGTTTATCTTCAAATATTTAGTGTTCTGGTTTTGCGCGAGTTCGTGCTATAGCAGGAATGAGAAAGATTTTCTCTGAAAAATGGCTTTAGAATTTGAATACGTTCAAATTCACGATTTTACCCTCGCCGAGTTTCAGGGGCACCGAAGTTCTGATTTATTACAATAATGCCACTGCTTTTTTTTTTTTTAATTTTGATCTGATCTTGGCTGTCCAAATCGGATCAATTTGTGGCTGAGATTAGTTCTCGGTTCTCATATGGGGTATGGTTCCTTCTGGAACCCAACCCTATATATATATATATATATAACTAAAATTTTCTTTTAATTTTTTAAATATTATAAAATAAAATGGTACCGAGCATCGCCCAGGAGATATACTAGTTATAATAAAGAAGAGTTCATCGAACGAAATATTTATATAAATAAGAATTATTCGAACATCCATAAATTCAAAATATTCATACAGAACTACAATTTGTTTCTAATTTCCTACTGTTTAAATGATACTATAAAAAAAGTACCATAGATTTGTCTATCAATGTATTAAAAACTATTTTCTAATATGTGTATCCATTCTTCTCCACCAACATACAGAAAAGCTAAAAAAATAAAAACTGACTAACCCAATAGTATTTAAGATATTGAATCTCAAAGAAATCACAACAAAGTTCAAAATTAATAGAAGAATAATACCTCCAAACAAAGTCTTGTTCAATCCTGTTGATAATGGAAAAAAAAGTAATAATTAGTACCCATTTTTGCACTGAGAATCAAAAGAAATAGTAGTGAATTTATAGGAATAAATGAAGATAAATGTTATTTGCACACTACCAGGAAACAGAGTTTATGAATCTATATTTGTCCATTCATGAAAAAAATCTAAAAGTGGGAGACCAATATCTTTCTTCGCTACAGAGCCAAGAAACATTATTTTCTCAAATCTTAAATGTCATGAATCCAAATTAAAAGTCACACTGCATAATTAAGTAATCTTTGATGAAGTAGTGCATATTATTTTTTTCACCACAAAGAGTAGCTCTAGAAATTAGAATAACCTATTTGATATATACGTTCATGGAATTGATGACTACTAAGCTATTCTTTAAAAAGCTCAAATCTGATTCAACATAGGTATACACACATAGTTTTGGATAACTAGTTTACTGAAGCAATTAATGAAATCCCATTCTGTATTATATGCTTAGAGTGTACAAAGAATAAGAAAAAAAAACCAATTATCAACATATTTGCCCTAATTAATAGTAGATTCGATCTGCTGTTTTGAAACTGGAACAATTGAAATAAAATCTGAACAAGAACATCGATGTCACGTGGTGATGGATCCACTGTCTTAAAAATGATTGTAGCTAGCCCGAGGTATAAAGCGTACGTGCCGGTCGTTTTCAAGGTTAACACAACATTTCATCTTTCGTGCACACTGCACTCATGAGACATCGAGTTGGAGAACTCGATCATATGCTCAAAAGAAGAAGAAAAGAAGAAAACCACGAGCAAAAATATCTCTAAGCTTCCTCCTCTTTCACGGTGGGGGAGAAACCAAATAAGAAAGGAAATTAATAATAGAAACCATCCATTCTCCCACTAGCCACGACTAAGGGGGGTGTATTGGTTGTGGATTTTTATGGATTTCATTGGACTTTTAAAAGTCCATGGATTTATAAAATCCATAGACTCCACGCAGAGTCTGACGGATTTCGGATCAATTAGGAACGATTTCAATGGATTTAAAATCCTACTTTTCAACGCTCGTTGGAACACAATGAGCGGTGGACACGCAAAAAATCCGAACCGAGCGGCCGCTGGTAGCCAGCGGCCGCTGAGTAGCCAAGTTGAGAGGCCCAGCGACCGCTGGGCCCAACGACCGCTGGCACATACTCAAATAATATTTCCTATTATAATAAAGATACAACACAAATGAGCATCATCATTGCTAGATTATGCTTCGTTTTTATGTTTATTTTTTTAATGCCCTTGCTAAATCAATGTCTTTACAAAAGCATGCAGTCCTCTATGCTTGTAAACAATTTGTTATTCAGAAATGCCGCTAGCTTGTCTTATTTGCAGTCTCTCTCTCTGTATATATATTTCTATATACATACATACACACACACACACACACACACATATATATATATATCACAGTTTAGTTGCCTTAATTTATTTGTATAGGTGAATAGTGCCTCAGATTACATTAGTCAGATGGCAACAACTTAAAACCACAGAAGAAAAGCTGTAAGGAGTCACAAATTTTGGTTTGTGGCCCTCTCCCACCATAAAAAAATGCGTTTTATTTATTATTTCTTAAACCCAGCCGCGGCTGGCACCTAGCGGCCGCTGGGGTGTCATCATTAGCGAAGCTAGCGGCCGCTGGCTTCGGGTGACGGTTGGGGTGCCAATTTCATCTACCCAGCTGCCGATGGGACACAACCCTCCCTGGGTTTTCCAAACCCATCGAAATCTCGTGTGTGGAGGTCGGATTTCATCCTTCGTAATTTTCACGTGAAATCCAGCCGAAATCCAACGAAGTCAATGACTTTTTAAAGTCCGTGGATTGTTGAATACCTCAGAATTTTAAAGGACTTTTAAAAGTCTGGATTGAATACACCAAGATTTCATTGGACTTTTAAAAGTCTGGATTGAATACACCAGAATTTCATTGGATTTTTAAAAGTTTGGATTGAATACACCCAGATTTTAAAAGTCTAATAAATCCATCAAAATCCACAACCAATACACCCCCTAAGTCATGGAAATTCTCCACCAAGCGGTTGAGACTTAGTCAACAAAGAATTAGGCCAAAACTAATTAAATTGGGAACTAAAAGAGAGGCCCGACATCAATTGCCTTCAAAACCCAACAACAAAAGCCCATTGACAACTTATTGATCACAAGAAAAAGAGAAATGAATAAGAACAACTTCATACATCAATAAACTGTCAATATGAGATGGAGAACAAGCCAAACCAAGAGAAATAAGGAAGAGAAGTTGCAAGACATTTCCAACAATCCCCCACAAATGGCATGCAACTAAAAGAAAAGGAAATCTAAGCATAATAAGGATAAATTAATGCATAAGTATCAATAATCTTTTGATTTTGAATTGATACATATCGAAATGAGAGATAACACATGTAACACCCCGGAAAAAAATAGTATTTAAATTTATTATATAGTAAGAAAAGTCTCGATCTTAGTTGAACATCTAAGTTCAAATTAGAACTTGTAGTATAAAAATAGACATTAATGGGATTGTTTTGGTGTCAAGATCATCCAACTCGGACTTCATTTGACCTTCCAATGAAATTTTATTTCATTAAACACTTTGAATTCAATTTATTCCACCAAACCCAATTCTATAATTTCAAGTCCAATTAATTATACACTTTTTCGGACCATCTATTTATGTTATTTCCAACTATTTCATAATACATATAACTATTGATGGGCATATCCATTTGAAGAATCCAATAAAGAATAAATTTATATCAATTGTATAAGCTATTAATTTGGATAAATTTGAAATTTCCTCTAACTATATTTCACCAATTGGAGGTTGTTAAATATGGATTAGTGTTTTGCTAAATACACATGTAGTATATGTGTGCTCTATATATATACATACATATATAGATACACGTATATACGTAGTTGGGGGATTTCTTAATTATGAAGAAATAATAATAATAAAAATAATAAATATATATAAAATAAAGACCAATCAAAGTTGGTCATTTGGAGATCCCCTTACTAGGATTACTGGTATTAGTAGTACACGTGTGGCTTTCTAAAGTCATGTATATATATATATATATATATATATATATATTTGTTGGTTGCTTGAGAACCAAGATAATCAAAAAAATTTAGAAGAGAAAAAAAAAGAAAAAAAAATGAAAGGGGAAAGGGGAAAGGGAAGAAGATAAAAAGGTGAGTTCCTCAACTTCGATCTTTACTCCATCACCGTCTTTTGGGTTGATTTGTGATTAAACCGATCTTTGAACTATAACAAGCTTTATATCGTTGTAAACCTCTTGTTACAAACTCTATCTCCATGATTTCGGATTTTTAATTTAAATTTGTTCGGTCTTCCGTTTCTGCATCATAATTTGATTCGGAACTATATTGTAACAATATAGTTCGTCACTCTTTGACATCATTTTCATTATTTAAAAGATGTTGTAAATTCATGAAATTTTAACCAGATGTTAACCATGGAGTGTAGAACACACTCATGTAAAGATATCCTTAAATTCACGCCTTGACAATTGGGGAACGAAGCTATGAACAGCAGCTGCCGCAGCTGTACGTCGCTGTGTGACACAGCGATTTGTTTGGCCTTTTCCCGACGATTCGACGGTTGGCCTTTGATGTATTATAGACCATTGCGAACCTTTTTTTTATCAGAATTTCAATATCTGATCTCGGATCTTCAATCAGACAACATTTGAACCCTCATACTTAGGTCGAAAGTTCATAAAAAAATCCGTCGGAAAAATCTCAAAACTGGTTTTCTTCCTTTCTTTCATCCGCTTGCTCCTGGGCTGTTATAGTGTATGTGAGTACTTTACATGTGTGTTGTGTGATCAGTTGTGAGCTGTATATGTGTGAGAGGGTGGCTATCGGTGACAAGGGGTCGCCGGCAAAATGAGGGTAAGGCGACGAGAGGGTGATGGTGATGAGTTGATTATCATTTTGGGTGTAGAGAAAATTTTAAATTATTATGGATTTTATGTGCTAAGGTTGATTTTAATAAATTGGCCCATAACCTTTTAAGTAAGCCCAATTTCCAAATTTTTATTTTCTTTAATATTAGAATTAAATTGGAATTTTTTAGAAATTGCAATTAAGTCTTATACACTACAAAAAAAGTCTATTCTAGCGACGGGGCCGACACGGGTCGCCACTAGCGACGGGAATAGCGACGGAAAATTTTACGATGGGGCTACCGACGAGGTTCCCCGTAGCTAGTTCTAGCGACGGGGAATCCCGTAGCTAGATTTTAAAATTTTAATATATCATTATTTTTATAAATCTAGCGACGGGGGTTCCCGTCGCTACAACTTAGCGACGGGGCTAGCGACGGGAACCCTCGTAGCTAATTTTTTTTTAATTTTTAATTTTTTAATTTTTTTAAATTTTATTTAATTATTTTTAAAATAATTAAAGATGATTTCAATCTATTCTAATACAAATATTCTCCCTATTAAAATCATTTTTATATTTTTATTCATTTATTTTAATTTTTGAAAAAATAATATCGCAACTATACACATTTATTAATATCACATCTTTAAATTTGTATTATTTCCTTATTAAATACAAATCTATACAAATTAGCTTTATTACTATTCTCATAAATAAACTAATTAGTATATTATTATATATTTAAAAAAATGTATTAAGTTTAACATAATATTTATTATAGTTACTACTACACGATTAATCAATTATACATTAACAAACTAAAATATACTATGAAAATATATACATAATATAGTATATAATGGATTTTAATTTTTAATTATAAACTATATTTATTTATTATGTAAGTAAAAATAATTTAATTCATCATGATATTTAGTATGAAACACAAAGTAAGACTATTTAACCACATTTTTACCATGATATATATATATATATATATAATTTTTAAAATAATTTAATTAAAAACTTCTATAATCTTTCTCCATATTAAATTTATATTAGAGATATAATTTTTGTATGCATGGATACCTAATAAGTATCACCTTAAATTATAGTTCTTATATACAAATATATAATATAATATAATATCAATATTATATATATATATATATATATTTGTGCACAAATAGATATAAATATGTTAATAATAATATAACACTTTTAATTTATAGAGATAAAGAAAAATAAATTATGAAAAAATCGTATAAGTATATATATTATTTAAACTATCAATATAACATCAATTGAACTTGCCCAATGGATAACTGCTTGGCCCTCCTTCTAGGAGGTCACAAGTTCGAATCCTCTTAGGTGCATATTATACACAATTATTCTGGGCGGGCTTGGTCGCGGGCCTTTCATTGGATCGGGTTAAGGGCTCATTCACGGGCCGGGCCCCCGGGTCGGGGCTCATTCGCGGGCCGGGGGCCAATCAATAATTTTAAAATTTTAAATAAAAATTTTAGCGACGGATCTAGCGACGGGGTACCCCGTTGCTATCTAGCAACGGAAATCCCATCGCTATCCGCCAAACTCGTCGCCCAGGCTACGGACTTAGCGACGGGGTTTTCCGTCGTTGGATCCGTCGCTAAGCTCTGGCGACGGACGAGCCACCGTCGCGCGTGATTAGTGACGGGGTTTTTCCCATCGCTATCTCATCGCTAGAGGATTTAGCGACGGGGTCCTACCATTATAGCGACGGAAAATCCCGTCGCTAGATCGAGATTTTTTTGTAGTGTATAATTTCCAAATTTTATATTTTACCTAAAAAGAAATTCTAAAGTTTATAATTCACTCATAAATGTTAAAACAAGTTTCTTAGTCATTGAATTTAGTTCAATTCATCTTTATACATTCAATTTTGTTCACGAAGTCTGATAAATTCTCAATCTAAATTGATTCGTTCCGTCAAATACGCACTATTCGCCCGTTTGACTTCATTTCAATTCAAAACGATCCCAAGTCATAGGAAATACTTACTTAAGTTATTTATGACCTAAGTTATTATTTTATTGACCTATATTACGATTCTAAGATAGAATTCAATTTTTGTAGATCGAGATGAGCTTAAAGCAATGTAGCATTTCACGCATAAATTGCACTGCACTTTGAGATCATCAATGTGGGTTTTTCTATAACTCAAAATTATGTTTTAAATTTGTCCATGAAAAGTATGTTAAATATTTTAATAGCATTGTTTGCACAATGATTGGATGTGTTGAGACTTCATGCATAGAGGAATTCCGACTTACAAGCATGGATGATTTACTTTGTGACTAAATGTCTAGATAAGTAATCATAAAGTATTCATGTGATCACATTGGGTCTCTCATCCAATGAAGAAGAGTAAACTTTGTTATAAAATATGTTCATGGTTATTTTCCATGATTTATGCAGCACAACAATTTTAAAGCATGAAAGAATGACTTGGACCAATATCAATGTCCACTGAGTATTTTCTGGTACTCAACTCAAATATTTTCAAATATTTTCAGATCCTAGAGATCAAGCTGGTTGATGACGAGGTGCTGGAGTGGGTTTGATGGTTGATCCTTGTGTGGTTTTTGCTAAACCCATCTTTAAAATGTTGTCAGTATTTAAATATTAAATGCTTCTACTAATACTTTGCAAAAATTTTAAGTTTGAAAGTTATTGACCTCAGTGGTCAGTTCTTGATTGTATATGCAAATATTTGAATGTATAGAAGGATTGACCATTGAACTTTTAAACGTGTGACCCGATTGGGTATGTATATTGTCAGGTCATAATTTGGTTGTGTGTGTTAGTGATTTTAAAATCCTTTTTGAAAGTTGACTTTGAGGACGCCTGAGTGCGTAGTTTGAACATTTTTAAGTTGAGGTGCTGCCCATTTACAAATTATTTATAAAGTTAAATCTTATTTTTAAAAAGTATTTATCACGTAAGCATGTACGTATATATATTTTTGGTGACGTTTTGGTCCTAGTGGGACTGAGACGTTACAACACATGAATCCAGAAAGTGTGTTAGACACTTGAACTTAAAGGATTCAAGTGATGCAACCCCACAACACACATCTAACCTTTTAAATCGAGTAAACTCCGCGATAACATATATTGGCCACCAAAACCTTGGATTCTCATGAGTGCTTCAGAAAGTTGGTGTCTTTCATAGGTGAGGGTCAGTTCTCCACACTCACTTAGGTGATTCCAGATTTGTGCATCACAATAGCACAAACAACAATATTAAAGTGCGTCTCAATAGCACATAAAATGAATCATTAAGAGCCATTTGCTCATCCTCACAAACAAAATAACACAAACATCATGTCCATCTCAATAGGACTACCCAAAGCAAGGGCTATGGTGTACTTCAAATATCATAAATCCATCAAGTCCATCAAAATAGGACCGCCCAAATCAAGGGCTATGGAAATTCAGAGATCATAAATCCATCAAGTCCATTTCACTAGGACTCCCCAAGTTAAGGGCTATGAAAAAATACACAAC
Source organism: Perilla frutescens (assembly GCA_026008535.1). Classification (NCBI taxonomy): domain Eukaryota; kingdom Viridiplantae; phylum Streptophyta; class Magnoliopsida; order Lamiales; family Lamiaceae; genus Perilla; species Perilla frutescens. Next base: position 8,726,691 of record BRKX01000020.1, on the reverse strand, counting down.
AAAATAGTGCACCATCAAGTCCATCTCAAAAAGACAAATCATAATCAGGGCTATGGTTACTTCATTAATATATATATATATAACAATTATTCACATATAATACATATCAACATGAGAAATTATATAGTTGCATTTGACCTGCAGTAGGTTTCCACCATATATATTCTCATGCATCAACACTTCACATCCATTTCTTTTGAGGAATATAGCACTAATCAGCTTCCCACTATAACATGAGAGTTATTTTCTATCTCAGCCACAAAATCCTCTAAGCACTTGTATACTTTAGAATCTTGGTGAGACTAATCTCTACCAATGACATCCCTCCTCAAACACAACATAAAATGTCAGTGACTAAAAAAAAATATGCCAAATAAAATCTCTCATGGCCTACTCAAATAATGTGGGCTAAAATTTCGCCTCTCCAGCCCCCACAATTCTATACACAGTGAGTCAAAACCAAATAAGCAAGTTGCATCAATAAAAATATGAATAGAAAATTCAATAGAGTATTCTTTTTCTCTTGTTTTTGTAAGAAACAAACATCTCCTTTAGCACGAACAGAACATTGTCAGTAAAAATATATCACAATTGATACTTTGACAAAGACGACAATAATTTAATTGATGTATGAGTTCTTCGTTCATGCACAACTAAATAACAGCTCTATCATTTAAGCTCAACATTAATTTCCACTAGAGATAACACATGACGGTAACATAACTAATTACCTCTAGATTGTGTGCAGCCAAAGTCAACAAAAATCAAAACATTAATCTTTGGGCCATCAATCACAAAAATACCACTAAACAAGAAGTTAGCTCATTTTTCCTTTATATGTGTTATTCTATTCACAGTACAAAATGTCAAGGAACTCCAATATTATTGTCTCACACAAGCTCTCATACTACCTCAAACATGCCTTCATATGAGAGTTTATAAAAAAGAACAAATGAATGAAAATTCCAGTTAACCCAAAATGATTTCCAAAATTATGGTCTCCTTCACAAAACTTGCTGCGCATAGACACTCTCAAAAATTATTAATCTCATTCATTCATATCTGAGATTCACGGCTAAGAAAAGAATACTTTGATTGTTCTATGCCTTCAATATCAATGATCAAACCTTCAATATTCTCAAACACAAATTATTTTCCAAAGAAAAAATAAAAATCAACTCCACAGCAGCAAGTAAACCAATCATAATCCAATCACAAAAAATAATAAATTAGTAATTTTCAATCGTATAACACATATAGATATGTATCTAACAATTAAGTTCCATATTGGGATTAACTCACAAAAAGCCACAAACCACAATAAAAATTGAGAAGAGAATCATCTTACCAATCACAAAACACACTTAGTGAGAGCCTCTCCCAATTTTGCCAAAATGAGCTATCTCTCATAACTGAATAACAACCTGAAGATTCAACTTGATTTAGTTAGAAAAATCAAATTTGTGATTACCAATGAAAAGCCTCTTTCATCGCCGACCAAACTAGATTTGAGTGCTGCTGCAAATCCACAGAATGCGTGCTATTTGGAGAGCATACTCGATAATGAGAATGATGATATGTGGACAAACTGCTCTAACATCACAACTGCCATGGTCACCAGCATCCATCTTTTGATGGTAGAGCATATAATATTGTGCATCAGTGGTTGTTTGGTAGAGACTGCAAGCAATCAGATTCAAGATAACATAGTCTTCGACAACATGCTCATAATCTCTCAACAGCTCCAATTTCGACAAGTATGTAAGGGCTCACGAGGAGGATGCCATTCAATCGTTTTTAAATTATTGTTTCGAAATTGGAACAATTGAAATAAAATCCAAACAAGAAAATCAATGTGATGTGGTGATGGATAAACCAAATAAGAAAGGAAAATTAAATTGGGAATAAGAAAGGAAAATTAAATTGGGAACTAAAAGAGAGGTCCGACATCAATCTGCCTTCACAACCCAACAACAAAATCCAATTGACTACATATTGATCATAAGAAAATGAGAAACGAATAAGAACAACTTCATACATCAATAAACTGTCTATATGGGATGGAGAACAAGCCAAACCAAGAGAAATAAGGAAGAGAAGTTGCAAGACATTTCCAACAGATTCAAGCTATAAGCATATTATAACTTTTTAATGCTAGTCCTAATTATTAACTGCAGTAAGACATACAAGAGTACCAAGACCAATATTGCAGCTAAAATTTAAGTTTATGGCGAGAAATTAGTTGATCTCACTCTAACAAATTGAATATCAACATTAACAAAATGGAAAATTCTAAAATTTAAATCATAATCATCTAATCGGTTCTTCACCTCCAAATAATACCTGAATAATTTTACATTCTTAATTACTTAACATGATATGACTATTACATTATTATAATCAGTTATGGAGTATCTGTTGGAAATGGCTGCATATTTTTCTTTTTTCCTCTCGTTGGCAATGGGCTGATTTGATGAGTTTAGTGTGGTGAAGCCCAATGGGCTGTGTCATTCTCGAAAAAACCCATTTTTGGTCTTTGTTTGTGTTTACCCTATTAGATCGTTGAATTAGTCGTTAACTGCTCTGAGAGTGGCTCCGAAAATTCTTCAAGAGATGATTTTAATCTTCCATTTTATGGGGGTCTCATTTGCAGATAAGTTGATCGTAGGGAGGATAGATATGTACTACTGATATCCTTCTTTTATTTAAGGGAGTCTCTATTACTGATTTGAGAGAATATAGATATATATTGATTCCCTCTGCTCCTTTTTCTTTTCTAAATTTCTTCATTAGCTTTCGTCTCTGATCGCCTACCTCGAGTGCACGGGTTAGGTGATGTTGTGTCAACCTTGGAGAGTGAACGGCAAATTAGACTTGCACCGTGGTCTGCCGAAATCACTTTCAAGGTAGTGATTTTTCACGGCGCAACAATTCCATTTTTATGTTTAAAATCTTGGTCTTTCATCTGTCTAGTTTCATTCTGGAGCTATCGAGTTTAGTTGTTCCAACAATTTGAAAGTGATTATGACTGCTGCAAGTTCTCGGGTACTTCCAGATTTATCAAAATTGGAACCTCTTGATGGATCCAATTACAAGAGATGGTCTCAGAAATTGCTTATCTTCTTCGAGCAATTGGAGGTTGATTATGTTCTCTTCTCTGAACTACCCTCGGACGATTCAGAATCCGCTGGAGCATCGACTGATCAAACAGATACGGCTGCTGCAATTGCTCTTCTCCCGAAGACAGATGATGTTGCGATGAAAAAGAAATTTGAGAAAGACAACAAGACCGTTCGCGGTCATATCCTCAACCACATGTCGAACACCCTCTTCAATTTGTTTGTCAATGTCAAATCGGCTAAGCAAATATGGGATACGCTGCAAACGAAATATGGTGTTGATGATGCAGGGAAAAAGAAATATGTTGTTGGGAAGTGGCTTCAATTCTGTATGGTGGATCACAAGCCGATCATGGAGCAACTCCACGAATATGAGAACCTGTCCGCAGACGTTCTCAATAAGGGGATGAAAATGTGTGATATTCTTCAAGCAAATGTCTTATTGGAGAAATTTCCACCCTCCTGGAGTGACTACAGAAATCAATTGAAGCATAAGAAAAGGGACCTCACACTACAAGAATTAATCAGTCACATGAGAACCGAAGAGGCTAATCGTCTGAAAGATAAGTCTCTATCTTTTCATAATTTTAATGCTAACCTAGCTGAAGCTTCTGGTTCTTCAGGTAAGGGAAAAACGCAGGTTCCTAAGAAAGGATCGCTCGAATCCGACAAGAGAAGGCCTAACTACATCAACAAAGGGGAAAGGAAAATAATGAAAAAACGCACCTTTAACTGCTATGTTTGTGGAGTTCCGGGACACAAAGCCTATCAGTGTGTCAAACGTAAAGGACAACAACCAAATGTGAATAATATACCTGCTGGGCACTTTGGAAACCATACCAGTCTAGCAAATGTTGCTGAAGCAGACGAAATAATAGCTGCAGTAGTGGTTGAAGCAAATTTGGTGGAAAACAAATCAGACTGGATCCTCGACACTGGAGCATCGAGACATTTCTGCAGCAACAAAGATCTCTTCAATAACTTTGAGGAAGCTGGAGAAGGAGAATGCGTTTATATGGGAAACTCTAGTGTCGCTGGAGTTCTTGGTAAAGGGAAGATCATACTTAAACTTACCTCTGGAAAGACTCTGAGTTTAAATAATGCTTTATATGTGTCTACCATGCGTAGAAACTTGATTTCTGGTGCTCTGCTCAACAAAGTTGGTTTAAAGATTGTTGTTGAATCTGATATAGTAGTTTTGTCTAAGAATGGGGAATTTGTAGGAAAAGGTTATCTGAGTGATGGATTATTTGTACTCAATGTTATGTCTGAACTCATTAATGAAAATTCATTTTCTTCTGCTTACATAGTTGAGTTAATTGACATATGGCATAAAAGACTTGGACATGTTAATTTTGCCTCTATTAAACGATTGAGGAAACTACAATTAATTCCTGATATGGCTTTGAATAACTTCTCTAAATGCCAAATTTGTGTGGAGGCTAAACTTGTAAAAAAATCTTTTAAACCTGTTGAACACAGGAATACAGAGCTTCTGGAATTAATTCATTCTGATTTAGCGGACTTTAGAAACTCAGTCAGTAAAAGGGGAAAATTGTACTATATATCTTTTGTTGATGACTTTTCTAGATATACTAGAATATATCTCTTAAGATCTAAAGAAGAAGCTGCTGAAATGTTTCTGAAGTACAAGGCTGAAGTAGAAAATCAATTGAATAGAAAAATTAAGAGGCTAAGGTCTGATAGAGGTGGAGAATTTAGGACCTTATTTCTTAAAAATTTATGTGAACAACATGGCATAATACATGAATTTAGTGCTCCCTACACCCCTCAACAAAATGGCATAGCTGAACGGAAAAATAGAACTCTTAAAAATATGATGAATGTTATGCTCTTGAGTTTTGGTTTACCTGATAATATGTGGGGGGATGCAGTACTGTCAGCATGTTATATTTTGAATAGGGTGCCGCATAAAAAACTAGACAAGACCCCGTATTAACTTTGGAAAGGTTTTGCGCCCAACTTGAAATACTTAAAAGTGTGGGGGTGTCTAGCTAATGTTGGATTACCTTTTCATAAAAGGTCTAACATTGGAGCTAAATCATATGATGCTGTTTTTATTGGTTATGCTCATAACTCTGCTGCTTATAGATTTTTATCTGTGAATGATTGGTCTATTTCTGAGTCTCAAGATGCTGAATTTTTTAAACATATTTTTCCTCTTAAATTATCTGCTGATAAAATTACATCTAGTTCTTCTAATGCCGAGCATGTTGGTGTGTCTGCTACTTTTGTGAATGAACCTGAACATGTGGTTGATCTTAGAAGAAGTAAACGGAAAAGAACCCCTGCTAGTTTTGGAGATGATTTTGTAACTGCTTTTCTTATTGAGAATCCAGATAAGATTGATGAGTATGCTGTCTCTGGCTTTTTTATCAATGATGATCCCAAAACCTATAAAGAAGCTGTGACATGCGTAGATGCCACTTTTTGGAAAGAAGCCATACAAAGTGAACTAGAGTCTATCACCAGTAATCACACTTGGGATTTGGTAGATTTGCCTGCTAAATGTAAAGCTATAAAATCTAAATGGATCTTTAGAAAGAAAATGAAAGCGGATGGCTCCAATGACAAGTTTAAAGCTAGACTAGTAGCTGTGGGTTATTCTCAAATGAAGGATGTTGATTACTTTAACACCTATTCTCCTGTTGCTAAGATAGCTACGATTAGAGCTTTAGTTGCACTTGCTGCTATTCATAACATGGTTATTCATCAAATGGATGTGAAAACAACCTTTTTAAATGGTGATTTGAGTGAGGAAATCTATATAAATCAACCTGAGGGTTGTGAAGTGTTTGGTAAGGAGAACAAGGTATGCAAACTTAGAAAATCATTATATGGTCTAAAGCAAGCGCCCATTCAATGGTATGAAAAATTCCATGCTGCCATAATTTCTGATGGTTTCACTGTTAACACTTCTGATTCTTGCTTATATACTAAGATGAATGGACCAGAGTGCGTAATAATATGTTTATATGTTGATGATATGTTGGTCTGTGGAACTAATATTGATGTAATTTCTAAAACCAAGAGCTTTTTGTCATCTGTGTTTGATATGAAAGATCTAGGAGAAGCTGACGTGATTCTTGGTATTAAATTACAAAAAACTAAGCATGGTTTTCTTCTTAATCAGTCACACTATGTTGAAAAGATTTTGAGACGCTTTAACTGTTATGACATGGTTTCTGCTAGAACTTCATATGATCCCAGTTCAAATCTTAAAAAGAATTTGGGAGAGAGTGTGTCACAAGAAGAGTATGCTAAAGTAATGGGAAGTGTTATGTACCTCATGAACTGTACTCGACCCGATATTGCTTATACTGTTAGTCGGTTAAGTCGTTATACTCATAACCCGAATAATGAACACTAGAATGCTCTTTATCGCCTATTGAAATATCTGAAAGGAACTTGTGATTGGGGTTTGCATTTTACTAAGTTTTCTGCTGTATTAGAAGGATATTGTGATGCAAATTGGGTTTCTGATCGTGATGATGTGAGTTCTACTAGTGGATATGTTTTTACCTTGGGTGGGGGAGCAATATCGTGGAAATCTATTAAACAATCTTGTGTTGCTAATTCCAGTATGGAGTCTGAGTTCATTGCTCTAGAATTGGCAGGTCGAGAAGCTGAGTGGCTAAGAAATCTTCTGGCAGAAATACCATTATGGGAGGATTCTTCTGCTCCGGTCTCACTACATTGTGACTCACAGGCCACTATTGGAGTTGCCAAAAATAGCATCTATAATGGTAAACGAAGGCATATACAAGTCAGACATGCAATAGTGAAGCAACTACTTGAAAATGGAGTGATTTCTTTGGACTTTGTCAAGTCTGAAAGAAACCTAGCTGATCCGCTTACTAAAGGTCTCTCAAGGAGACTTGTGTTAGCTGCATCGAAAGAAATGGGTCTGAGACCTTGTATGTGATGTGAAATATAGTGGAAACCCATGTTGGTCAAACAAAACTGTTGAGAGTTGTATTTATATATTGGCGAGAACCTGACTTTGAATCATTCTTATATGATTGCCATAGCCCTTTTTGGGTGGTCCTTGCTTATATGGACTTGATGGTTTTGATGATTGATATGTGAGGATGAGCTTGAAGCTCTTAATGATTCCTAGAAATCTATGTGTGCTTTTGAGACACACACAATGGAATCACCTACGTGGGTGTGGAGAATTGACCGTCTCCTATGAAAGACACAAGTCTTTCTAGAGCACTCATGAGTACCTAAGGTGTATGATGGTCAATTGATTTGTGATACTTGTGGAGACATTTCAACTTTTTGGAATTGGCATGTATTGTGGGGGTTCTTAAGTGTATCTGTCAAGTTCAAGATTAGTTCACTTGATGGAATTCACTTCTTGCCTCACTACACTAAGGTGTTAATTCAAAATCTTTCGATTATTAACACTTAAGTGTTTTGTTCCTCCTTCTCTATGTTCATTCCTTTGCTTTTCCTATACATGCCATTTGTGGGGGATTGTTGGAAATGGCTGCATATTTTTCTTTTTTCCTCTCGTTGGTAATGGGCTGATTTGATGAGTTTAGTGTGGTGAAGCCCAATGGGCTGTGTCATTCTTGAAAAAACCCATTTCTGGTCTTTGTTTGTGTTTACCCTATTAGATCGTTGAATTAGTCGTTAACTGCTCTGAGAGCGGCTCCGAAAATTCTTCAAGAGATGATTTTAATCTTCCATTTTCTGGGGGTCTCATTTGCAGATAAGTTGATCGTGGGGAGGATAGATATGTACTACTGATATCCTTCTTCTATTTAAGGGAGTCTCTGCTATTGATTTGAGAGAATATAAATATATGTTGATTCTCTCTGCTCCTTTTTCTTTTCTAAATTTCTTCATTATCTTTCGTCTCTGATCGCCTACCTCGAGTGCACGGGTTAGGTGGTGTTGTGTCAACCTTGGAGAGTGAACGGAAAATTAGACTTGCACCATGGTCTGCCAAAATCACTTTCAAGGCAGTGATTTTTCACGGCGCAATAATTCCATTTTTATGTTTAAAATCTTGGTCCTTCATCTGTCTAGTTTCATTCTGTAGCTATCGAGTTTAGTTGTTCCAACAATTTGAAAGTGATTATGACTGCTGCAAGTTCTCGGGTACTTCCAGATTTATCAAAATTGGAACCTCTTGATGGATCCAATTACAAGAGATGGTCTCAGAAATTGCTTATCTTCTTTGAGCAATTGGAGATTGATTATGTTCTCTTCTCTGAACTACCCTCGGACGATTCAAAATCCGCTGGAGCATCGACTGATCAAATAGATACGGCTGCTGCAATTGCTCTTCTTCCGAAGACAGATGATGCTGCGATGAAAAAGAAATTTGAGAAAGACAACAAGACCGTTCGCGGTCATATCCTCAACCACATGTCGAACACCCTCTTCGATTTGTTTGTCAATGTCAAATCGGCTAAGCAAATATGGGATACGCTGCAAACGAAATATAGTGTTGATGATGCAGGGAAAAAGAAATATGTTGTTGGGAAGTGGCTTCAATTCTGTATGGTGAATGACAAGCCGATCATGGAGCAACTCCACGAATATGAGAACCTGTCCGCAGACGTTCTCAATTAGGGGATGAAAATGTGTGATATTCTTTAAGCAAATGTCTTATTGGAGAAATGTCCACCCTTCTGGAGTGACTACAGAAATCAATTGAAGCATAAGAAAATAGACCTCACACTACAAGAATTAATCAGTCACATGAGAACCGAAGAGGCTAATCATCTGAAAGATAAGTCTCTATCTTTTCCTAATTTTAATGCTAACCTAGCTGAAGCTTCTGGTTCTTCAGGTAAGGGAAAAACGCAGGTTCCTAAGAAAGGATCGCTCCAATCCGACAAGAGAAGGTCTAACTACATCAACAAAGGGGGAAGGAAAATAATGAAAAAACGCACCTTTAACTGCTATGTTTGTGGAGATCCGGGACACAGAGCCTATCAGTGTGTCAAACGTAAAGGACAACAACCAAATGTGAATAATAAACCTGCTGGGCACTTTGGAAAACATATCAGTCTAGCAAATGTTGCTGAAGTAGATGAAATAATAGCTGCAGTAGTGGTTGAAGCAAATTTGATGGAAAACAAATCAGACTGGATCCTCGACACTGGAGCATCGAGACATTTCTGCAGAAACAAAGATCTCTTCCATAACTTTGAGGAAGCTGGAGAAGGAGAATGCGTTTATATGGGAAACTCTAGCGTCGCTGGAGTTCTTGGTAAAGGGAAGATCATACTTAAACTTACCTCTGGAAAGACTCTGAGTTTAAATAATGCTTTATATGTGCCTACCATGCGTAGAAACTTGATTTCTGGTGCTCTGCTCAACAAAGCTGGTTTAAAGATTGTTGTTGAATCAGATAGAGTAGTTTTGTCTAAGAATGGGGAATTTGTAGGAAAAGGTTATCTGAGTGATGGATTATTTGTACTCAATGTTATGTCTGAACTCATTAATGAAAATTCCTCTTCTTCTGCTTACATAGTTGAGTCAATTGACATATGGCATAAAAGACTTGGACATGTTAATTTTGCCTCTATTAAACGATTGAGGAAACTACAATTAATTCCTGATATGGCTTTGAATAACTTCTCTAAATGCCAAATTTGTGTGGAGGCTAAACTTGCAAAAAAATCTTTTAAACCTGTTGAACACAGGAATACAGAGCTTCTGGAATTAATTCATTCTGATTTAGCGGACTTTAGAAACTCAGTCAGTAAAAGGGGAAAATTGTACTATATATCTTTTGTTGATGACTTTTCTAGATATACTAGAATATATCTCTTAAGATCTAAAGAAGAAGCTGCTGAAATGTTTCTGAAGTACAAGGCTGAAGTAGAAAATCAATTGAATAGAAAAATTAAGAGGCTAAGGTCTGATAGAGGTGGAGAATTTAGGACCTTATTTCTTAAAAATTTCTGTGAACAACATGGCATAATACATGAATTTAGTGCTCCCTACACCCCTCAACAAAATGGCATAGCTGAACGGAAAAATAGAACTCTTAAAAATATGATGAATGCTATGTTGTTGTGTACACGATTCCAACACGATTGCAAGGAATGGTGAAAGGAAAGACTTCATTTTTGGTTAGAGTGAAGAGTGTTCCTGATGACTTGAACAGAGGAGAGTGAGAAGTCAATGTGATTTCCAAGCATGAGAATTGGGAAGACTTTGGATGAAACCTGGTTCAATCTTGATCGTTGCTAGTACAAGTAGGAATATTACCTAGTCTTACATTTGTTTGATTTCAATTGGTTGAAGTATTTAGTTTTATTAAAGTATTTTTAATTGATGGAAATTTTTAAATAGTCATTACTACCTAATAATTCATGTAAATAGCCACTTTTTAAGAAAATAATATTTCTGGCTATTATTACAAAAAACACTACAATACCCTTAATTCTATATTTATAATTAAAAATTATTATTCATATATTCATATCAATGTTATCAGGAAAAAATATCTAATTTTCTCTCTCATATATTCATATATCCATAAAATTAAGAAAACAGATCTAATTATCTCTCCTGCAGCGTTTTTTCACTTTCTTTGATTCTCTCTCTCCTTCATTGTGTTCTGCGTTCTTTCACTTTCTTTGATTCTCTCTCTCACACCTTCATTGCGTTCTTTTACTTTCTTGGATTTTTCACTCTACGTTTTATCAATTGAAATAAAATTATAATTGATGAAGATGATGAATCTATGATTTTTGAAGATTATCACCTTCATTCCCCTCTCTCTCCCTCATCCTCGTATCATCAATACATTATCTGATGAAATTTCAAAAATTAGGGATTCATTGCGAAATTCAAATTTTTTTGAAGTTTTGTTGACATTGTATTGTATTTTTACGGCATCAAGGTGTCATATTCACGTATTTGTACTTTATTTATCGATGTAGATATTTTATTATTTTTTAATATTTCTTTGGAATGGATGAAAATAATTGCAGGTTTTTTGGTGTAGGGATTAATTTTGTTCGGTACACGAGTATTGGAGTTGATTCGTGCAGCTGTTCATTTATTAACGACTACACGAGTATTGAAGTTGATTCGATTGATACATGAAAATTATTGTTCATTCGTGTAGCAGTTTAAAAATAAGCCACTACATGAGTAAATTTATTAATGTATTCGTGTAGCAATGCATTTTTTAATTAATGATGCACGAATATATCATTACTCTCACTCGTGTATCAATTCATTTGTTAACGGTTACACGATTTCATGACTGAATCAATTTGTGAAATCGTATAATTGTTCACTTTTAAATTAGTGCACAAGTGAACAAGTGGAATCATTCGTGCACACGTGTTCAATTTTCAGCAAATGCACGAACACACGTGTGCATTCACTCGTGCACTAGTACAGATGCACAAATACACGAGGATTTCCACTCGTGCATCAGTGCAAAATCATGCAAATACACGAATATGATTTTCACTTGTGCACCAATTCAAAATTGAACATATGCACGAGTTACTAAATCCATTCATTGATTCATGAGCGAATATAAAAAAAAATATTACACTATTAACCATATTTGATCATCTTTATTATCAAATCTCAAAACATTGCAAATATAAAATTTCAATAGGTTTAAAATGGGGGGAGGGGGAAAGAAGAGGGGAGGCGACAATTGGATGTGTGTGTGTGTGTGTGTGTGTGTGAGAGAGAGAGAGAGAGAGAGAGAGAATGGGTGAAGGGAAGCCATGGTGGGGAGGGGGCACCGTGAGAGAGAGGGAGACGGGGGAGGGTTGGGGGAGGATTGAGAGTTGGATTTTTTAATTAAATATTATTTTTAAAATTATGGTAATTAAATAATTATAATAAGAGTATTATTGTACCTTTTCTTTTTAAATGACTAATAACATTATTTTTTTTAAAAGTGACTAATTACGTAATTACTAAATAGAAGTGGTTGTTTTCTTACATTAACACCTATTAATTTAGCGCTTCCATGCATTTTGTAATGATTAAAGCAAAAAAATGTTAATTATAAGCTCTTTCTAAATTCTTCTCTTGTTTTTCTCATTCTTAATCTCATAATTATCATGCAACTTATTACACAGATTGCACTCCAAATCCTATACATATAGCATAATATTTAATCTATAATATCGAAGAGAGTGAGAGTAGAGTTATCAACTGGGTCGAGGTGGGCTTTGAGATAAAATGGCCCAACCCAGCCCAGGTCCACTAGTGGAACGGGCTGGGCTAGGCTGGGTTTTCTTAAATATAATTGAGCCTAGCCCAACCTATACACTGGGCCTAACGTGGGCCTGGGCTGGACCGGGCCTGAGGTGGGTTTTAAATTTTTAAATGCTGACATTAATTTATATAATTGTACTAAGTGAATTTATTTATCATTTATATGACAAGATACAATTAGTAATATGATTTCATGATATTAAATTTTAAAATTGTAGTATGATGAAACATTTTTTATGTATGGTCAAATAAATTAATAAATTAAATTAAGATGGGTCTGAAGTGGGCCTGAGCCGGGCCTTTGGTGGGCTTGGGCCTGGGTTTCAAAAAAGGGCCCACGTGAGCCCATTTCGTCAAGGCAAACCCAACCCACTTAGCCCGTGATTTTCATGGGCTGGGCTGGGTCGGCCCATAGCGGGTTTGGGCTGGGAACTCTAGGTGAGAGTAGAGTTGTCAACTGGGTCGGGCTAGCCCAACTCGACCCAAGCCCAGGTGGGCTTTGAAATAAAATGGCCCAACCCAGCCCAGGCCCACTAGTAGAACGGGCTGGGCTGGGCTGGGTTTTCTTAAATATTTATGAGCTCAGCCCAACCCATACACTGGGTCTAACATGGGTCTGGGCTGGGCTGGGCCGGGCCTAAAGTGGGTTTTAAATTTTTAAATGCTTACATTATGTAACACCCCAAATCCAATAATAGAAGCCCAATGAACTTTTCTAGAGCCCAAATATTTAAGTTGAGTCTATTTCATTAAAAGGCCCAAATGATGGGCTTTCTAGCCGAATTATGATTTTAATTATTTACGGTCCAATTATTACCCGATCGAGATGAACGAATACATTAGACGATAGTGTTCGTCGATACGAATCTATAGAACTTGATTTTACTAATATATGAATTAAATTGACCAAGATGTGATTTAATTTCTAAATTAAGTCCTAATTTAGGGTTTATTGAGGAGGGGTATAAATATCATTAACTACTTCATTAAGCCTCATTTGCACTTCTTTCAAATTGGAACAGCCCCCACCCCTCTCTCCCCTCTCTCTCTCTCTCGATCCCTTTATCCCTCCCCACAACCGTCGCCGCCGCCGCTCCTCCGCGCCGGAAAATTTTACGGCGATATTTTTCACATGCAATACCATTTTTAGATTCCCCTCTTTTCCCTCTTTCCATTTCTTCAATTATTTTTGCAAGATTTTGAGGTTGAGGCATCCGATTTTCGGATCTAAGTATGGGTTAAACCCTAACCTTTTAATACCTCATTTCCCTCTTTATTTTTCAACTTTATTTTCGATTTTAGTTTATATATTGTCATTTAGGGGCTGTTTTAGATGGGTGAATTTAAAATATATTTTTAATTTTATTTATGGTGTTCTTGGTGTTCTTGAACACTTTAGATGTTAAATGGGTGATTGATGAAATAAAAAGAAAAAGAAAAGAAAACAAAATTTAAAGTGATATGTGTGAATGTGTGTGTTTACCATGAGTGGTGTGTGTGTGTGTTCTGGGCGTGTGTTTGTGTGTGTGTTATTTTTTTTTTCTTTTAGATCTATGAAACTATTTAATAAAGAGTATAGATTAATATTGTCATAAGGTTATATAGCCCAATGGTTGATGTTTAAATTAATACAAAAAGGTATAAGGTTCAAACCTGCTTACATGCATTTTTATTAAATATCTTTTTGTAATTAATGTCCTCTGTTTCAACTTTAAATTAATTAAAATCATGTGTAAATTTTAAAAATGGTAACTAGCTGAATGGATATGTTCAGATTTACTAATCAAAAGGTCTAAGGTTCAAACCTTTATATATGCATTTTTAAATCTCTTTTATTGTAATTAATGTCCTCTGTTTCAACTTTAATTAAATAAAAACATGTTATAAATTTTGAAAATCATATCTAGCTTAATGGATATGCTCAGATTTATTAAAGAAAAGGGTAAGGGTTTGAATTTTATTAATGGAGTTTTAATTTCATTTTAATCATTTTTATCTAAGATGATTTTAAACCTTATATAATTAATAACATCATATAATTATCGAAAATAGCCTATGGTTTAGTGGTCAATGTTTAGATTATTACTTAAGAGGTCAAGGGTTTGAATCTTATTGAAGTAATTTTATTCCTTTTTAATCTTTTTATCATAAAAGCTCCCTGGATTATATATATAATTAATTATAGATGATTAATTTCGAAATCAGGGCTTAGTCTAATGGTTAAGTGTTCTGTTTTTATTTAGGAGGGCCAGGGTTCAAAACCATTATTTAATTAAAGCAGTTTACTTAATGTTACATAAATTCTTTTAGCCTCGTGGTTAAGTGCTTACTATTGCAATTATATTTTGGTCAAGTGTTCAAGCCCTCTTGACTACAAAATTATGTTATATTTTATCCTTATTTTTATTTAGTTTATTTTGCTTAATTTAGATTAAATTCGAAATTAAGTATATGGTATATTAAATTGATATTTCCACATTCTTCTATGATTTAAAATGATAATTTAAATCATATATTAAATATTATATTTTTCCTTTATGTATTTAAGGCATTTATTTGCATGATCGAGGACTCTGATATATTTTAAGTTAGAATCCCGCTCGACATTTAAGCGACATCAGGTTACGCTCTTACTTTAGGGACTCGATCCCTAGAACCTTATTTATGTTATAGCATATGTTAGAGCATTATTATGTTATTAAAACATAGTTATTATGTATAGGTCCTAATCCGAGACCCGTTTAGGACAACAATTAAGACTAATCCTATATTTAAGCATAATGTCCTAATCCGACAGCAGGCTTAAGACGAGAAGTCGTGAATAAAGCTTCAACTAATTTAGCTATAAAGTGCGTTTAATTTACTTACTAAAATGCTTTCGAAAATATATTTAAACTTTCGTCCGCTATGAAAAATTATTTATGCTTATGTTGCTCAATGTGGATTGACACGACTCATATGAGGAATTCCGAATATGGCACTCCGGTGCAATTACTTATGAATATGTTCATGTTATGAATATGTTATAGTTTATATGTGATCACATTAGGGTCGGTCTCCACTATGTTCATTGAGCGTATGATTTATGACATGTCAAATATGAATTTATTGATACTCTTATTGCAATCTATTGGACGAATGTATGAGTATTCCCACGGAGTGTTTTCTGGCACTCAGCCCCACTATTTAAAAATGTTTTCAGGTAATTGATGACGGCAGGTGGCGGACGTGGACTAATAGGGACATCTTGTATGGTTGGCCATATTTTAATTTTGAAATATTGAATTTGTTTAGTCGTGGTCAACAAATATGATTATATATGCTTCCGCTGTATGTTTATGGATTATTTAATTATTTTATGGACGCGTGTGATCGTCATGGTCTTGTTGGCATAATTTGAATGTTGAATAATGGATTTTTGACCAGTCAAGGTTGAATATGTCTTTAATTGGTAGTTCAAAAGGTGTGATTTTAAAATAATAGGTTGGTTGAAAAGTCATATTTTGTGTGATTGGTTGTTGAATGGTAAACGCCTATGAGCGTGGAATTTATTAGGATTCTAAACGAAGTGCTGACCGAATTTTTATAATTCGAGAAAATGATTTATATTGGTTCGCAAAAATTTTATTGTGATTTTTCTTTCTTCGCTTGTGTTCCCGTTAGCGCACTGGGCCTCCGGGTTCAGGGCGCTACATATGGTATCAGAGCGGGTCTACGAATCTGTAGGCCTGCGGAGTGATTTTTGAAATGTTTTGAAATATTTTTTACAAAAAATTATTACTTACCTATGTTCCCATGTCCACGCCACGCCTCGCCCAATTAGGTACAAATTTTATGAGAATAAATTTCTGTTGAAGCAAAGTATATTTTAGGCAAACGTATATTATGTTTGAGAAATTATGATAAACAAAATGCTTGATTACAATGTATTTCAAGCCTAAGTTATTGGAAATCTATTGGTTTGCCTTATTATGAAAATGTTTTATCCAAATACCTATGATATGATCCTACTATAGGATGAACCTAGATGAACTTAGGCATAATTAAATTGCCTGTAAGTTTTTCCTTGCTTAGTGAACTATGTTGGACTATTTATGTAGTACACGATATATTTTGAGAACTATAGCTATGACTAGGAATCGGGTAACCTTTACTATATTTATGCGATTGAGATAATTCGATGAGCTAAAGAACGACTCCGATGAAGATGGACGGGCCTACATGACAAAAGGTTCAACTTGAGCTACATACGACCTTACTATATTCTATCGATAGTTAATTACGTGGTATGAGTACTTTGATTAGATCCAAGTACGTTGTAAATTAGATGAACTATGCAACTCCTAATGATAAGTATTGACATAGTATGCGACACTTGATGCAAGGATAACTATGATAACACCGCATACGATATCTGAACAATTGCATATAAATTGCGATGTAATTTCTTATGATTTATGAAATTCCTCATTTATGAGGTACCAATTGAGAACTATACGTAGTCTCACTATGTTTTACGGACTAATTATATTTTGCCAGGATGTACGCGTAGTGCATTTACCCACTAAGTATCCCGAATCGAATTTAAAAATGAGTAAGATAGGAAATTTCATGGTAGTTAATTCTTATGAAATACGAAATAGTTATTCTCTCTAGGCGTAAATAAAGAAGTTTGAGTTCAACTCTATGCGAAGCTGATCAGAATCGATCTTGACGAATTAATACTTCATAATCTACGGCAGATGCTAAGAACTACGTTAAATAACTATTAGCTCAAATGATATGTCAGTAGATTGAAATTCAACCAGTGTAATATGAATCGAACATGTAACGAGATGTTATAAGCTAGATCAACAAATAATTTCAGTGATATGACCGTTAATCTTCCATGATCATGGTGAACCTTAAGAAGTAAAAGAAGAAGAAAAAAAAAAGATGTGTCATTGAGAAGTATGGAGTACGATAGGAGTTGGAATAGATTTAATTTTCGATGATAGCTATGTTAAGGTAGATGTGCACGTGATAGAATTAAATAAATGATTTAATGTTACCCTGAAAATGGATCGACTTGAGGATAATTGTTAAACAGTATGAGGCCATGAGGAAAAAGTAATGCTCCAATTATCGAAGGGAGAAGAGTTCACTTTTATGAATTAAAATAAGTGCTATGGTACTCAATATATTATCTATGGAGGCAATAAAGGTGATTAGGAAGAAAGAATGTCAGGTTTTGATAGCAAGTTTGACAAGCGACATGACAAATAGAAGAATTAATCATCGAAGTAGTTTTGCAATGAAACAATAAGGCTGAAGCAATCGATATGATGGAGATTATTGAAAGTTCACATCGACAAATGAATATTTTTTTGCGAGCTCACAAATAATTTTGTTCATCGAAAGAAAGAGAATATAGCAATGGCTAATACGATTGAAAATAGGAAAAAATATTGAAGGTTTTGTATCCGCAAGATATAAATAAGAAAAAAATATATTTCATTCATAAGGAATAATGATGAGTTGGAATGAAAGGCATTACAAATAAGTTCATATTCGAGAAAACTACTAGTGAATTATATAAGTTACCTTATGATAGATCTTGGCTTTTATAGCAAGAAGACCTTACATATCTTGCAAAAGAAGGATTTCAATCTTACTTGGGGAACAACCTAGATAGAGTTATCCATCCAATAATTAAGTGATATGGTAAAAATATGATGTTTCTAAATCTAGGAGAATAGAGCTACACTTCATGAAGTAAAAGACAAGCACATCAATGCGAGTACGAACAACCAAGAAGACTTTGGAGATGACTATGAAGACAGAATGCTAAGTATTCTTAGTGAGATTAGGGAGAAGGAAAACTGTTAATGTATGATAAATAATGTACCGTCATAAGCAAATTTAATGATGTAACTTTGAAGACTTCTCTAGAATGCCCCGAATTGAAGAGTGGATTACACTATAGATCTTACACCGACAATCGCATTCATGATTAAAGGCACTATAAAGTGTAATGTAAAGTGATCACAAGAATAGAAGTACGATTATATGAATTTGTAGACCAAATATTTATAAAGTCAAGTATATTGCTGAGACTACACCGACATTGCATGTTACAAAAACTGCTAGATTGTTCCGAATATTATTGATGGCCAAGAGTTGAGTATCTTAACAAGGAAAGACGAATGACGACTATCTAGGATTGACAATCTACTTGAGTAATTGAAAGGTACATGTGTTTTCTACAGGGTTACCTACAGATCCAGATGCTAATAGTTATATTCATGAAGATGATACACGCAGGATCATTTTCAGATTCATTATGATCACTATGAGTTAATAGTTATGTATTTTGATTTGAGCAATGCTCCCGTAGTATTCATGGACCGATAGTTTAACACATGTAGGACAACAAACAACTTAAGAAATATCTAAGGACAATGTTGGAGACTTTATGAAAGAGAAGACTATATGATAAGTTGGTAAGTAAGAGATTTACGATGATGAGGATAGATTTCAAGGTCATATAGTAATAACTTAATGAATCAAGATGGATTCTTTTATGGTAGAATAAGATAAGGTGATATGGAGTAAATAACTAACTTGAATGAGAGGATTAATGTTTTAAGTTTATAAATTTTATACTGGGACTCATTGAAGGATTCTCTAAAATTTTAGTAACCATGATTTTGCTATTAAGGATCAGTAAAGGTTTCACTAGATAAAAGGGTTTGAAGAGATTGTTTAAGAGCTCAAGAAGAGGTTAGTCACCACCTGAATGTGGACTATATATGTTGAAAGGATACAAAAGAATAGTCATCTATAGTAATGCTTCGAAAATAAGATTTTGATATGCATTCATGTTAGGGTTAGTGAAAATGATAAGTGATTGCAACTACATCCCAACAATCGAGATCACATGAGAACATCTGAAATATGCTGAAGAGTTTGATGTCATAGTTTACGCATTAAGAATTCAGATGCTTGATCTCCACGACAAGATGCACAAGATTTGCCCTGATCAAATAGTTTAAATATTTTTATTTGAAGGAGTTCTACATGATGCATGGGGATGATTGGATTTAGTGAGGACTACGATCACATTATCATATGCCACGTAGCAAAGATGGATATTGTAGCAAGCGCTTAAAGTCGAAAGACCCAAGAAACGTCTAATTGCATAATAATCTAGTAAGGATAACTACTCAAGGATATTATGGGATTGAAGATCGAAGTGGTAATAACACCAAGCAAAATGAAAGTAAGAACGATGAGAAATATGAGAGCTAGTTTACGAAGTCGAATCATAAAGGCTCAACCATAAGAAGCTTAGAAGACTTCATAAATTCTAAAGTTGAAATAAGAACATATTTTGATGAGCTTTATTATTGGATTACCCAAGATGATCTGTGTAGATCATGCAGTACGGATAATTACGGAAAAACTGAATGAGTCAGCACACATTTATGAATTTCGAGGCACATATTGAAGAGATTGTAAGATTATTATAGAATCATATTGTTGATACCAGTATACCCTGCTACAAGTCCCACGTAGGTTCAAGAAGAAAGTTACGAGATGTTATGGATAATGAATCGATCTTAGTATGATTTTCCACTCTCGCACGATTAATCAAAAATGATAGCGCACACGCGTGAGTGTATGTTAAAAATTACATTATGGATCAAGGTGAAGACTGGAAGGAATGTTTACTAACGATATAATTAGCTTTTAGAAATAGCTACCAAGGAGCGATTGAAATGATATCATTTAAGGCATGTACCATTTGAATTATAGATATCCTCTTTGCAAGGATTAAACCAATGAAAGAAACATCATATGGTTGAATTAGAACCAACTGCGATAGTAGTCTTCGATTGAGTATGAGAAGAATCAAAGATGCCAAGATAGAAACAAACCTATGCTTGCAAGCGTTGTATGAGCTTACGATTCGAAGTTGAAGAAAAAGTTCACAAGTTGACTCATACAAAGGACCATTTGGACAAAAGATGTTATGACCATGATCAATTGGTCATCGTGAAATCCTCGAATCACATAGAGATAACCTAAGTTTTTCTCTTACTGTTAAAGTTAGTAACAATCACGTATTCACGTTTCAATACTCCGAGAATAGGAGTTTGACCCAATCCATGTCATCTATAGAGAAGGAGTAAAGGTGGATCCATATCACTCGTCAAAAAGCATCAAAGGCAATCCTTGATAGCAATATTTTTAAATCTCGAGATGAAGAAGCAATGATAGTAAGAGGCTCGTGGAGCCGATACGAAAATATTGATATTATATGAAAAGGCGAATATGAGATCATGAGACGATATGCAAACTTATTGATAGCAAATGCGTGAATTTTGGGACGAAATTCTTTTAAGAGGGGTAGATCTGTAACACCCGAAATCCAATAATAGAAGCCCAATGAACTTTTCTAGAGCCCAAATATTTAAGTTGAGTCTATTTCATTAAAAGGCCCAAATGAAGGGCTTTCTAGCCCAATTATGATTTTAATTATTTACGGCCCAATTCTTACCCGATTGAGATGAACGGATACATTAGACGATAGTGTTCGTCGATACGAATCTAAAGAACTTGATTTTACTGATATATGTGAATTAAATTAACCAAGATATGATTTAATTTCTAAATTAAGTCCTAATTTAGGGTTTTTTGAGGAGGGGTATAAATATCATTCACTACTTCATTAAGCCTCATTTGCACCTCTTTCAAATTGGAACAGCCCCACCCCTCTCTCTCTCGATCCCTTTCCCCCTCCCCACAACCGTCGCCGCCACCGCCATAGGCCGCCGCTCCTCCGCGCTGGAAAATTTTCCGGCGATATTTTTCACATGCAATACCATTTTTAGATTTCCCTCTTTTCCCTCTTTCCATTTCTTCAATTATTTTTGCAATATTTTGAGATTGAGGCATCCGATTTTCAGATCTAAGTATGGGTTAAACCCTAACCTTTTAATACCTCATTTCCCTCTTTATTTTTCAACTTTATTTTTTATTTTAGTTTATATATTGTTATTTAGGGGTTGTTTTGGATGGGTGAATTTAAAATATATTTTTAATTTTATTTATGGTGTTCTTGGTGTTCTTGAACACTTTAGATGTTAAATGGGTGATTGATGAAATAAAAAGAAAAAGAAAAGAAAAAAAATTTTAAAGTGATATGTGTGAATGTGTGTGTTTACCGTGAGTGGTGTGTGTGTGTGTGTTCTGGGCGTGTGTTTGTGTGTGTGTTATTTTTATTTTTTTTTATTTTTCTTTTAGATCTATGAAACTATTTAATAAAGAGTACAGATTAATATTGTCATAAGGTTATATAGCCCAATGGTTGATGTTTAAATTAATACAAAAAGGTCTAAGGTTCAAACCTGCTTACATGCATTTTTATTAAATATCTTTTTGTAATTAATGTCCTCTGTTTCAACTTTAAAATAATTAAAATCATGTGTAAATTTTGAAAATGGTAACTAGCTTAATGGATATGTTCAGATTTACTAATCAAAAGGTCTAAGGTTCAAACCTTTATATATGCATTTTTAAATCTCTTTTATTGTAATTAATGTCCTCTGTTTCCACTTTAATTAAATAAAAACATGTTATAAATTTTGAAAATCATATCTAGCTTAATGGATATGCTCAGATTTATTAAATAAAAGGGTAAGAGTTCGAATCTTATTAATGGAGTTTTAATTTCATTTTAATCATTTTTATCTAAGATGATTTTAAACCTTATATAATTAATAACATCATATAATTATCGAAAATAGCATATGATTTAGTGGTCAGTGTTCAGATTATTACTTAAGAGGTCAAGTGTTCGAATCTTATTGAAGTAATTTTATTCCTTTTTAATCTTTTTATCATAAAAGCTCCCTGGACTATATATATATTTAATTATAGATGATTAATTTCGAAATCAGGGCTTAGTCTAATAGTTAAGTGTTCTGTTTGTGTTTAGGAGGGCCAGAGTTCAAAACCATTTGATGCAGTTTTAATTCTCATTTTGTGTATTTAATTCACTGCATTTATGAAGCTATTTCATTAAAGCAGTTTAATTAATGTTACATAAATTCTCTTAGCCTGGTGGTTAAGTGCTTACTATTACAATTATATTTTGGTCAAGTGTTCAAGCCCTCTTGGCTACAAAATTATGTTATATTTTATCCTTATTTTTATTTAGTTTATTTAGCTTAATTTAGATTAAATTCGAAATTAAGTATATGGTATATTAAATTGATATTTCCACATTCTTCTATGATTTAAAATGATAATTTAAATCATATATTAAATATTATATTTTTCCTTTATGTATTTAAGGCATTTATTTGCATGATCGAGGACTCTGATATATTTTAAGTTAGAATTCTGCTCGACATTTAAGCGACGTCAGGTTACGCTCTTACTTTAGGGACTCGATCCCTAGAACCTTATTTATGTTATAGCATATGTTAGAGCATTATTATGTTATTAAAACATAGTTCTTATGTATAGGTCCTAATCCGAGACCCGTTTAGGACGACGATTAAGACTAATCCTATATTTAAGCATAAGATCCTAATCCGACAGCAGGCTTAAGACGAGAAGTCGTGAATAAAGCTTCAGCTAATTTAGCTATAAGGTGGGTTTACTTACTAAAATGCTTTCGAAAATATATTTAAACTTCCGTCCGCTATGAAAAATTATTTATGCTCATGTTGCACAATTTGGATTGACACGACTCATATGAGGAATTTCGAATATGGCACTCCGGTGCAATTACTTATGAATATGTTCATGTTACGAATTTGTTATAGTTTATATGTGATCACATTAGGGTCGGTCTCTACTATGTTCATTGAGCGTATGATTTATTGTTGGACCCAGGCGAGTCGATATCAGTTTAGAGGGGGGGTGAATAAACTAATTAAAACTTTTTACTTTAAGTGCGGAATAACAGGGCCCTTTGACTCGCTTAATGAAACTTATCTATGCACAGACTTAATGAACAATTAAGACAGTTTAAGTGTAGCTTGTGTGAGATTGTGTGCAGTTCAAAGATATGCAATAACCAAGATAGTACAACATACAAGCAATTTATAGAGGTTCGAAGTCTCAAACTTCTACGACCTCTCTTCCTTCCGCAGAAGGGCAACTTCACTCTATAACTTGAGTTTCTTTACAAATTATACAATGAAGGATAGTTGGCTGAACCTGGTAACTGCTCGCTACCTCAGCGGGTCGACGGCTCACACTTGAAGTTCCTAACTGCTCGGTAGGAAGGTAGGTGCTATTGTCATCTTTACAAGGATTTAGATCTCTTTCGATCTTCAAGAGGTTCGTCTTGAACAGGGGTTATCAACTGGTGTGCTCCTTCAATTGAGCTGAGTAGTTGATCATTGTGTAGCTGAGACTAAGAAGATTACCCTGGCTGGATCGTTAACAGCTGGCTGATTATCTTGACAGTGTGAATTTCTTTTTCTCAGTAGAACTCTCGCAGTTTCTATTAGATACTGAACTTGAGCTTGAGTGGGAGTGAGAAAGAAAAGCTCTTGCTTGTATATGCGAAAGTTGTGCAGGCGAAGGATTCTTCTTAGTTCTGCTTGAGAGAGTTGAGAGTTCTTGGTGTTCAGCTTCTTTAAACTCTGATTCACTCGTCTTTTATAGAGGAGTGATTTTATGACCATTGAGTTCCATTGTCCATTGATCGGTGGCCCTGTTGGCTCATCAATGGAGAATGATCGCTTGGAGCTTTTAGTTTGAAGTAGCCGTTACTCTGCCAATCGATCTTCATTGGATATTTAATTCCAGGATCTTTGATGAAGCATTTATTCCAAGATTCGGTAGTTTTAGCAATAACCTCCAAGGTTCTCTGGCTTCAGTTTTCTTGGCAGCTTTGAGTTCCAGTTGACAGTTCTGGACTTGTCAGCTGAGTTTGACTATTGCTCCAGTTGGCAGTCTTGAGCTCGTCAGCTGAGTTTGGTTGTTGCTCCAGTTGGCAGTTTTGAGCTCGTCAGCTGAGTTTGGCTATTGCTCCAGTTGGCAGTTTTGAGCTCGTCAGCTGAGTTTAGCTGTTGCTCCAGTTGGCAGTTTTGAGCTCGTCAGCTGAGTTTGGTTGTTGCTCCAGTTGGTCATCAGTTGGATACTTTCTGTCTTCAGTCTAAACTGATCTCTTATCAGTTCCCTTAGTTGATTCTTTTCTTCTTTAGTTCAATTGACTTAGTTGTCAGTTTGTTTCAACTGTTCAACTCCTTGACTTCTCAGTTCAGTTGACTTTTGACGTATCCTTCAGCTTGCTGGCCATACTCTTGATTGGTTAACTTTGACTTTGCGTGATATCCTTTTTGATGATGCCCTGGATTGATCAGCTCCGATCTGCAGCTTGACTTTTAGTCAGTTTTTCACAAATAATTTTGACATCTCATCAAAACCTAATCTAGGGGTTCCTTGATAGTTCCTCCTAACAATTTCCCCCTTTTTGATGATGTCAAAACTTTGATGATGATGATGGGAAAAGCTGCAAATGTAGCAAGTTTGCTTAAGCAGTTTCAGAGAAAATTCAGAGCAAATTAGAGAAAACATTTGATATGTGTTTTTCATTCAAGTATCATAGCATTTGTCATTAGATTTTGTCATTCATGTTGTTATTCAGGTATTAACGCATTTAAGATATGCATGAAATTCAAGTATTAGAGCAATTTAGACTTCAAATTTCAGCGCATGTTCTCATTCCTTTATTTTGGACATGCTTTCATTCCAGTATTGGAGCATTTTTCATTTAAGCATCAGAGTCTTCAACCATGTTTCATTCAAGTAATAGAGCATTATCAGAGCATTTAAGTTAATCATACTTGAAGTAACATAGCATGAGTATTATAAGCATGGTCAAAATGTATATTATATGTATATTCATTTTAAAGCATGTTGTATTTTCAAGAGTAGTTAAAACTACTAAACTACTCCCTGAAATTTTCTTCCTTGCTCTTTTTCTTTCTGCTCGACTCTCCTTTTCCTTGAGCTCCTTGCATCCTCCATGCTTCCCCCTGAAGCTGTTCTTCCCCCTCATGATGAATTTCTCTTTGAATTTGATCCCAAAGAGTTAATCATCCATCATCTAGTTAAGCATCCATCATCTATCTGTTCTTCTTCCCCTTTTTGGCATCATCCAAAAGGTGGAAGTGATCGTATGATGATAGTGGCAAGCTTGGTAGAAAGGTGAACGCAGTTTCCATATTGTCATCACGATTTAAGGGAACTGAAGGAATTTACATGGGTGAGGAGAGCCATGCATATGCTTCTTCAGTTGTCATGAACTGACCTGGAGCAGAGGTGAGAGAGACTGCTTGCTCTCTGAAATTCATCGAGGCCAAGCTGTTGAAGATCTCATCGGTTGAAGGGATGGGTGGATCATCAACGAAGGGTGAGCATGAGAAGTTGGCCGGTTCATTGTCAGGGAGAGGAGCATCGGCTGGTATGCTCAGCTGGATTCGCTTGATCATCGAATCCATTATTTCTGAAAGCGTAGGTGGCGAGGAGAGTGGATGATTCATCCAGTTTCGACTCCATGTTCCTTCATTGATCCAGAAGGTGGAGCCATGGGTGTAGATGAGGTGGAACATTGTTGACTCATCCAATTGATATCACCATATGTGGTACTGCAGGTACTGTCGCAGTTGGTCGAACAGAGAGGAGTCTTGCTTTCAACGAGACCAAAACAGCTTCTCAGCTGGTGGTCTAGAACTGCTTCAAACTTAACTTCAATGGGGTCAACTTGAACTGACGGTAGAGGTTGGGCGCTGGCTGATATTGTAGGATGATCACTCAGCCTTGAAATAGGTTCGCTCTCAATCATCAGCTCTCTTTCGTCAGAGGAGCTGACTGGTGTCTCCAAAGGTGCCTTTCCACGATCTGAGTTGGAGGGCCCTTGTCGACGTGAACGCTTCGGGATCAGATGACCGTAGATAGTGGGGAGCATATCCCTTCTTTTGAGATGTTCGCCATTTGGGATGACCTCATCAAACTGGCTTTGAATGATATGGCTTATGCGACTTATAAACCCGATCTTTTCGCGAAAAGAGCCATTGGATGGGTTATAGGCCGTTCGCTCTACATTGGCTCGCAGTTGAGTAAGGATGAAAGAGGCCTAGTCGGCTTTACATCCGTAGTATAGAGCGGCTGTGAGATAGGCTTTGATGTCTGAGAAGTGGACTGTCTCAAAGTTGTCATGTAGGATATGGCCGGCGATATCCAAGAGTTGGAGGATATCATTTGGTATACTCTCCTTCAGCCGATGTGAATAGTCATAGTGGTTGACGAGAGGAAGCTTCCAAGCATCCCATAGTGCGTATTTGCAGGGCAATTGCAGGGTCATCACATCTGGACCGTTGCCTGGAAGGTGAAGAGTAGACATCATCATTTCTTTTGTCACTGTGATTGTCTTGCTTCAGACGGTAGAAATGATGTTGTCGCCAGAGATCGTTGCATTGTAGTAGAATTCCACAACATGAGAAGGTAAGTTCTTGAGTGGAACGATCGTAAAAAATGGTAACAGCCCAGTTGCCTCCAGTGGCCTATAAATCCTTTGAAAGTTTTCTAAGCCGAGGCGGGCGTTAAGATACTCTAGACTTAGAGTTTTATCTTTCTTTAGCTTCTTAAGAAGTAGATTGGCATCGACCGTCTGAAATGGGGGCTTCATATCTGCAAAAAGATGTTGTTTTAGTTTAGAGAGCAAGTGTTTAGGAGAGAGAAGACTTATCAGATGATCAGAGCAAGAAAGAGATGGGATTTGCAGATGATCAGAGCCTTCATCTCTGTGCATATATTTATTTAGCTTTGCATGCAGGAAACGAGGGTACTCGATTGCTTTTCTTAGCTGATCAGCCATCCGATTTGATGGAGGATTAGCTGAATTAATGAGGATTATATCTCAGCCGTTTGATGAAGAAGTAACTTTATGATCTTGTGGCTGAGAAGTAGCTTCTCTGAGAATGGGGTAGTTGCCATAAATAGTAAAATATTTTCTACAGATCTTGCTATTTATATCTCAGTAAAAAAGTATTTTCTTTTTCAAGTTTGAAGAGTTGATTTAATATCAACGCAGAGATATTAATTGCAGCATTGTGAGATAGAACCCTTTTTTTTTAAATTGTAACCTCTTGAGCATAATGTAAGAAATTTTATAATCGCAACGGTAAATAATATAATCATGATAAGCTTTTTAAAAAATAAAAATTTATCCTGATTCAGTTGGGATACAGTCCAACTGATTTGACGGTTGGATGATCAGTTGAGGCTTGCTTCTCAGTTGTCGCTGAAGAACTGGCTGAAGTGGAAGCTGTATTTGAACTGAATTGATCAGTTGGTTTGATCAGTTGCTTGGCTCTCAGTAGATAGTTTCCAATTCTTGAAGGGCCTAGCTGGACTGGTTGCACTGTTTTCTTGGGATGCAGTTGTGGTCTTTGGCAGTTTAGGCCTTGTAGTTCTCCGGGCTTGTTGAAGATGAAGCTGGATGGCTACTGACGACTTTTTCATCCTTTGACTAAGGGATTGGGAAGTTCTCTTTGACGATGATCGAAACTGATCATTTTTCATAAGCAATTGCATGTCTTTTGAGCTAGATGTGAGCAGTGGAGTGACATAGCTTTTGGATAGGAGGCTTGGTAATGTGGCAGTGTCTTCATCAGCACTATCGCTCTCGTCAGCACGCCTTGGATTCTTCTGGGTAGCCACAACTTCAGTTTGTAATAGATGTGGTTCTATCTTTTCAACGACCGATGGAGTTTATCGTGAGGGCTCAGCCGACTGACTTGATAAATTATCAAAGTTCAGTTTTCAACTAAACGAGTCAGTTGGGCAGTTGACTGTTTGATCTATAGTTCCAACTGCTTGAGGCACGATAATAAGGCGGTGGCTGGAATCTTGTTATCAATCCGGTGACGCATGATGTGTTGGACTTGCACAATGGTTGGAGAAAATGGATTTGATGAACCTATCCATTTGATGCTCCAAATTTCTTCTCGCTGCCAATAGCTCATGCCATGAAAGACAGTTAGCAGAAAATGAGACTGGATGGATATAGAATGTCTTCAGTTATACCAATAGAAATACCGGTGGAGTTGTTTGAACAACTCTTGATCACGTTGTGCAACAAAGGCAAAGTGATTGAGAAGGAGATTGGTCACTTCCTTTTGTGCACTTTTGACTGCATATTCACCACTATAGAAAGTGCGAATATTTTCTTCAGTCAGCTGGAGAGGAGGGCATGTACTTCTGAAGTAGTCCGCTCCGTAGTTTGGATGAGGGATTCCAATGAATGGAATAAGCTCATCTGGATAAGAGCAAACCTGGAAATCAACTGGCGATCCGTTCTTTGATTTTGGAGACTGAACGGCGTTGGCAGTTGAGTTGCTCGATGAGTGGTTGCCTATCTTGGCTTTGGCTTTTCTCTTTTTCTTTAGCGACTGAAGATGAGCAGTTCCTTTCTTGGGAATCCAGTCAGAGATAAGAACTGGTAGTGATTCATCATTTGGAAGCTTCAGCAAGTCTTCAAGCATTTTACTCATTCTTAGAACAAGTCCAACCTTGGACTCAAATTTACCAGAGTTCTTTGAGTCAAAGGCCTTGATGACTTGATGCTTGATTTGTTGGAAAACAAATTCTGCCCAGTTCATTTGTCGCCCTTCAGCAAGGTGAATCATAACCTTGTATCTCTCTTGGGTGAGTTGACTCAGGCTTCCAATGGCCCCGAACATCATCTTGTTCATTTTGTCAAGTAGAACTCCATACTCGGGCTTCAGGTCAGTTTTAGCGGTTGTAAAACTGAATTGCTTGTTGCAGGTTGAAGCTTTCCATTTTTGCCAGTACAATTCTGTAGATTCCTTTAGATCTTGAACGGATGATTCTTCTTGTGGGAGTTGGAATACTTCTGCAATTGTCCTTTCAGTGATTTGAATCGGTCGTCCTTGAATCACTGATGACACTTTCTTTCCATCTGCAGATAATTTTGCTTGAAGCAAAAATTCACTCACCAAATATTGTCTAAAGAACTTTGGTGGTGTTTCTAGGTAGTAAAGAATTTCTGTCTTGTGAAGATTGGACAGAAGGAATGGGTTATTTGATTCATTTAGAATCAATTGAAATTTCTTTCTATCAAGAAATTTATCTCTCATAAGTTGTTCTTTGAAGGAATTTGAAGATCTGGATAATTCGGCCATCTTTGAGATTGGCTGAGACTTTGGGAGTTTAAGATCTTTTGGGAGAGATTTTTAGAGATTGTAGAAGGAGGGGGCTTTTTAGAGAGGTTTGAAAGAGAGGGGCTGTTTATGAGTGTTGGGACAGGCTTATGGATCTGTTTGTCGGAATGGTACTAGCCTCTGGTCTCTTTTGGTCGTTGGCGATTAATGACTTTCACACGTGTCATTGTTTTGCAACGGTCAAAATTTCAAAATAAATGTGAGGCTTAACATTTATTTGAAATAAAAAGAACTTTTATAAATATATCAAAAGATATAATTACAAACTGATTAACAAGAAGTACACTTAGGGCTTTTCTAATCAGGTTTTAACTTGATCAACCACTTAGTCATTCTTGTGATCAGTTTTCCTTTTCTTAGCCAGCGGTTCATGAAGATCCTCTTCATCATCCTCATCACTGCTTTCTGACTCCGTTTCAGCTGACTGGAGCCTTGGATGGTTTTACAGCTGCTTGATCTGCTCAGTGTGCAGTTTAACCTGTTGCTGCAGGGTGTGGATCAGCTCTTCATAATATGGAGGGTGCTGGACTATTGAACTGCTTGGCTGAGTGATGAACTGAACTGCTCTGGAGTCCACTTCCTCTCCTGCTTCAGTTCCAACAAGTTCCTCGCAAGGAACTGTGTGAGAGTGGTCTTCTTTCTCCATACTGATAGACTCATCATAGTGAACTGCTCTCCATCACATGGAAGATCTGGTAGAGTAAGAGATTTGAGCAGTTCTTCAAACTCCTGATCGCTGGCTGTTTCCTCGTCAACTGGTTGCAACTCAGGAGAATCATCAAGAAAGTCGATGATGTTGTCATCCAGTTGAGGGGATTCTTCGAATGTTAACTGCCTAGCTACGGATGCTATGACAGTTTTGTTTGGGATGTGAGCTGCAACAGTTCCAGCCCTTTGACTGCTTTGAGTTTCTTCGTTGAACTGGTTCTGCACCTCCCGAAGTTGTTGCTGCCTGAGTTTTAACACTTCATTGAGCAACCAATGTTGTTGAACTTGAGGATTTTTCCACTATTGCTGCTCGGCTTGAGTTTGCAGATGTAGCAATCTGATGTTGGCCCAGTTTAGTAGATCATTCATTACTTCCAACAACGTTTGTTGTTCTGGATGTGGATGGTTCCTTCTAATGGCAAGCATTCTCTTCAAGGTGATGACTGGATTTTGTTCTGGAGTTTTCTGTCCAGCCCATTGCATGCTCCACTTTTCTTCCCTTCTCCAGAAGCTCATCCCATGTAGAGCAGTTAGGAGAAAATGAACTTCGGAATTGAAGCAATGTCTCCATAGGTACCAATAAACATACCTTGTTAGGGCTGCATACAGAGCGGCAGTACCAATCACATCTTCAATAAAATTTTTAGTAATGAATTTCTGTGCTTGTTCGTCAGCCCAGCATTTGACGATTTCAGCTCTTGATAGAGCTCTTATATTTTCTTCGGTCTCTCCCATCGGGGGGCACGCAGTTCTGAAGAAATCCGCCCCTGAGTCCTTTGGAGGAATTCCTCTGTCAGGCACAATATCGTCTCCGTCAATTGGTGCTACATCAAACACCTTGATATTGTGAGGAGGCAGTTTCGGAGGGGGTGGAGGCCCTGATTTCTTCTTCTTCCCTTTTGGTTGAACTGCTGCAGATTTCTTCTTTGACTTGCCAGTTCTTTCCTTGAACTGAACTGGCTTGGCAGGGATCTTTTCTTCAGGTGAATCAATAGATGATCCACAGCGAACTTGGCGTAGTGGCTTAGCTTTAATTGAGCTTCCCAACATTTGGCTTATTGGGAGATTATCGTCTGAGTCGGAGTCTTCTTAAGGCATCTCAACAGCAATTTCTTTGCCTTTTCTTTTTGCAGCCTCATCTGCTTTCTTTGAGATGGCAGCAGTTGACTGACTGCTCTTGATGTTTATGGATTTTGCAGCTGGATGCCTTCTGGTTGTTGCTGGTATAAAATCCAATTTGCCGATCATCAGCGTGTCGGTTTCTAATATGATATCCTGGTATAGTCATGGTATAGACTACTTGAAATAATTCTTTTAGACAGGCAAAATCAATTCTAATATGATATCCTGGTATAGTCCTAGACATTATTGACTTCAATATAGGAACTTTCAACATAAAAACAAAATGTCCTATAACAATCATAGAAACCAACTAGATTCATATTGACAATAAGTATTTTTACTAAGCTCCCTATATAATTAATCTGCTAGATAGATTTTCAGAAAAACAATAGAAAATTTGAAAGATTATCTATACTCTCATATAGAAGAATTGAATTTGTTCCATAAAATTAAAGCAGCTAAGATGGAGATGGAGCCGTACACAGGTTTATAGTTAATTGTAAAAAATTGTTGGCTCAAAACAGGAGATGAAATATCAAGTTCATGAATCGGCTGAATTTTTATTGCTATAAATAAACGTGAAATACCTGAAAACCAAGCAAAATATAGAACCTGAGGAAAGGACATCGGCATCGGCGTTGGAGCTGGAAGCGTAGCCGCGCAGAATTACTAAGCAGCTTCAGGAAGGGAACATAGAATATATATGAGTTTAATTTGGCCAAGTCTTGATGGAATTCACCAACAATGCTCAGATTGAGAACTATTTGTGTCCAATTCAGCTGACTTTTTATGGAATTCACGAAAGAGTAAGTTTGATTGAGGCAATTTTTTACTGCAAAATTTAAGAAGGTTTTTTTTTTTTATCAATGTAAAAGGCCCAATTTAATTTGATGGACTATTTTTTTTAAGTGTAAAAAAATATGACTAATTAATTAGTGGGAAAATTTGGCGGTAAATACTTACTAATTAATGAGGGGATTTTTTTTTGTTAAATGAATAATGATAGAATTTTAGTCTACTTCTTCAGATGAAATCCTCTATCCCACTTTTCTCTATCCCATTGGTGTCCCATTTTGATTTTTATTCGATTTTCGTCAATTTTTTTTCTTCAATTTCAATTTGTTATGGTTCAATTTAATTTTATAATTATTATTTAGGGTTTATTCCACCCAATTAGGGTTTATATTTATTTTTTAATATTTATTTCTTATTTTTTAGTTAATATAATTGATTATTATGGTTGATTATTCCAAAAGTAGGATATATAATTTTTAAAAAATTTAATTTTTAGCAATAAATGTTGATTATGATTTATAATACTATAATAAAATTTATTTTTGTAATAAATATTTTTAAAATATTAAAGTTTATTGTGGGACACAATAGTGGGACATGAAAAGTGGACTAGAGGATTTTATCCCCTACTTCTTGGGGGATACACAATTTGATTACTAAAAAAGGAGAAATATCAATTCAGGACCTGAAAAATGGGTAATCTATTGATTCAAGAAAAATAAAACTCTCAATCCAGGACCTCTAAAATCACGAATTTTAATTTCTTTTTATTTTTAAATTAATTTTAACAATTTATTTATTAGATTTAATAGATATTTAATGAATGAATTTTCATTGAAAATTAATATAAAAATAATTAAAAATAAAAATAAATCAAAATTCGTAATTTTTAAGGTCATGAATTGAGAATTTTAATCTTTCGGATCCTAAATTGAGAGTTTTCACCTTTCAGGTCTTGAATCGATAGATTAATCGACAATTCTCTCTAAACGGAAGAAAATATTTTCAATGATGCTTTTTTTATACCCTCTCATTAAAATAATAGAAATTATATAATTAGTGATCATTGTTTGATTCCGCCATTAGAGTTTGGTAACTAGAAATCAAATTTCTTGTATTGGAAAATGATGTAACATTAGCAATTACCCACACAAACAATGATGTAAAAGATCATATTTGACCTCGTTTTGAACGTACGTAGGAGAAGGCCGACCGGTCCTCACTCCTAATTCATTATATATATATATATATATATATATATATATATATATAGTAATATAAACTCCTCATACATTTATTCATTATTCCTCCCTCACCATATTTTCACTACGATTTCGCTCATCCACCAACACACACTCACCTTCATTATCTCTCCCCAAAAATCATCAAGAAAAATTAATATTTCCTTCACACGTACACCAAAAAACCAGCCATGAACGCCCAAGATAAAGAATCACAACTACCTTCACCGCCGCCGTACCACGGCCACACCAGCCACCCCCGCCACCGCAACCAATTCCGAAAGCTAGCCGCGCTGGCCTACAACACCCTCTCCCAGCCACGTGCCTGCATTATCCTCCTCATCCTCTCCTTCACCGTCGGCTACCTCTCCCACTCACAAGTCGTCCAACCCCATTTCTCCGAAGACATCGCTGACCTCGAATACCACAACACATTCCCGACTCAGTGTTCCGACCCGCTCACCTCGTTAAGCGTCCGCCAAACCCTTCTCGACAAGGTCTTCGGCGGCGAGTCGCCGTGGAAGGGCTTCCCCCCGCCGCAGGTCGCCCCCCTCCTCTGGAAGCGATGGAACAAAGGGTGGGACTCCAACGCCGCCGTCTTCCGCCACCTCATCGAGCAGGTGCAGCCAAGGGTGATCATCGAGGTGGGGACGTTCCTCGGCGCGTCGGCGACTCATATGGCCGAGTTGACTCAGGGCATGGGCCTGCAAACCCTAATCATCTGCATCGACGACTTCCGCGGATGGCCAGGCTACTACGATCAGGATAAGAGCATGAAGATGCTCAACGGCGACAGCATGCTGCTCTACCAGTTCATGCACAACGTGGACAAGTCCAACGCGACTGAGTCGATCCTGTTCCTGCCGTTCTCGACCAACACGGCGCTGAGTGGACTCTGCGAGTGGGGTGTCTACGGCGATCTCATCGAAGTCGACGCCGCCCATGATTTTCACTCCGCTTGGGCTGATATCAACAATGCTTACAAGATATTGAGGCCGGGAGGAGTGCTTTTCGGCCATGATTATGCATGGGACGGTGTTCGTAAAGCCGTCCACTCGTTCGCTCGACTCAACGGGTTACGAGTCAAGTTGGACGATAAGCACTGGGTCTTGTATTGACTCGACTCGGTCTATTTACTGTTTTTGTTTTTGTATCCGTGGAAAACGAGATTGAAACGCAGTGATTAAATCTTTTTTTTTAAATCTAAAACGACTATGATTAACTACTATATATTAATTATATTTTTATAAGCTTAATTGTTGGAGTTATTGTGGTTGGTAATTGCCATGTAAACGGCTATATTTCGGGAAGAATATAATTAATACATGAAGAGACGATGGGATCATATATATATATATATATATATATATATATATATAGGGATGGGATCTGGTGAGAACCGGTCACCAGGTGGGAACCGGGAACCGATCCCATTCGTCTATTCTGAAAAATGAACGCGCCAAATGAAAGCAAATTTTCGGTGGCAATTTATTAATTAAAACCAAAATCTTCAATTCACGCGTCTTATTAAGGGTAGAATTGGAATAATTGACTTTTAAAAAAAGTGACATCATCATGTTTTGAAAAAATTCTTAAAAACTTTAAATGATCATAATTTATTCATTTTTAATTGGATTTACGTAAATCTTATATGAAATTAAAGCTCTTTTCATACTCTTTCATTTAAGATCCATATTGCATATGTTTATTTGAAAAAAATAGATGAAAAATACAAAAAAAAATCATTTTTAAGCATAATTTTCGCATAGAGCAACCCCAGATTTATATTAGCATGTTGTATACAATATTTTAGCATGACATATATAACATTTTAACATATTGTGTAATACATTTTAGCAGGTGATATTATGAATATATTTCTAACAGTTTTATATAAACACCTACACCTATATAGATACTACAAAATGAAAAACACGAGTTGATAATAAAAAAGAAAAAAGAATGAGAAAATGAAGCAACAAAAGAGATGACTGACAACTAAGAAAGAAAATGTGTTAATATTTTTCAAAACGAGATAAAGTTTATGAGAGCAAAATATATGTTGCAATTCTAAGTGCAGAAAGTAACATACAAATTTAGCCTCCTACTTCGCTCATTTTAGCCTCATCAATTTCTCATTTTAACATGTGTTGATAAACAAACTATGGAACGATGATTTCGTTGGAATAAAACACAATACACCCAATTTGCAGTGAACCCTAATGAAAATCTCATAATTACTAATTGAGATCAGATGATCCATAATTGGAACGTACTAAACCCTAATTGGGAATGGTGAACCCTAGTGAAAAATGTCATATCAAATTTAGCCTCATACTTCGCTCATTTTAGCCTCATTCATTTTTCATTTTAGCACGTTCTGATAAATAAAATATGGAACAATGATTTCATTGGAATGAAACACAATACACTTATTTGAGGACATTAAACCATAATGGGAATCTGATAATTACTAATTGGGATCAGATGAACCCTAATTGGAACGTAATAAACCTTAATTAGGAACGATGAGCCCTAGTGAAAAATGTCACATCAATTTTAGCCTCCAATTTCGATCATTTTAACCTCATGCATTTCTCATTTTAGCATGTGTTGATAAACAAAAATGGAACGATAATTTCATTGGAATGAAACGCAATACACCATATTTGGAGACAGTGAATCTCATAATTACTAGTTGGGATCAGATGAGCCCTAATCGGAGCGTAATAAACTCTAATTGGGAACGGTGAACCCTAATAGAAAATGTCACATCAATTTTAGCCTCCTACTTCGATCATTTTAGCCTCATATGATTCTCATTTTAGCATGTGTTGATAAACCAAAAAATGGAACGGTGATTTCATTGCAATGAAACACAATACACCCTTTATGGGGACAGTGAACCCCTACTGGGAATCTCATAATTACTAGTTGGGATCAGATGAGCCCTAATTGGAACGTAATGAACCCTAATTGGGAACGGTGAATCCTAGTGGAAAATGTCATATCAAATTTAGCCTTCTATTTCAATCATTTTAGCCTCATGCGTTTCTCATTTTAGCATATTCTGATAAACAAATATGCAGTAGGAATCTGACAAGGTATTTAACATCATGCTTCCGTTATTTTAGCATCATATTCTAAACAGTAACTGTGGTTAGTAAAACTTAATAGTAATATAATTACTGCAAAGAAAATGTCATAAACACTTTTATTAAAAATCATATATATTCTTAAAAATGAATGTGTTGAAAACAATTCACAAGCATGGTAAAACATGATATTAAACTATGCACAATCGTTATAATAACATCAAGCTGGACAGTTCCTAGCATCGTGATCTAACAACTTGTAGCAATTGTTGCACATTCTGAGTGGTTTGTTCTCTTTTCTCTTTGTTGCCTCCTTCATAGATATCAAACGACTGTCGCTACCTTTTTTTTTAACTGAAATAGGTGGATGAACAACAACTTCAGAAGGGGCACGTAAACCGTAGAATTGCTAAAACATCATCGTCTTGCTATGTGAAGTAGAACCCTCCATATCACCATGTGAGTAATCATACTATGGTCACTTTAAACAAAAGAAGCTGACACATTAAAATCAAAAAATTATAAACTGAATAAGGTAAAATAATAATACAATCACATCAAGAGATGTTCAGACACATAAATTGATTTTTAGCATTAGGTATGTACCATTCTAGCATCATGCAACATACATTTTAGCACCAAAGTATTCTAATATTTACATGGTGTCTATAACATTGTGTAGCCGAGTCACAAAAACACACACACATACACACAAAAGAAAAAAAAAAGCAAAACATGGTTTGTATGACATGTTTCACAGAGTGCAGTAGAAATAACATTAAACCAGCATGTTATCATGCTAAAATATATGTGACGACAGGCTAAAACGACTACATTAACATGCTAAAACATATGTGACGATAGGCTAAAACGAATACATTAACATGCTAAAATAAATAAGCAGATCAAATTAACATGGTTTGTATGACATGTTTCACAGAGTGCAGTAGAAATAACATTAAACTAGCATGTTATCATGCTAAAATATATGTGACGACAGGCTAAAACGAATACATTAACATGCTAAAATAAATAAGCAGATCAAATTAATGCATATTCTGTATATTCTCGTACATACTAAACCTTAGAATTCCTAACAATTAGAAAATAACTGATATTTTTCTCAAAGAAAACAAACTGATACAATCCAGATCTGAATGAAAAAGATCAAATCAATCAAAAATATCGAATCTTCATAACAAAACGATGAAGTCATAAACTAAAATAAGATGAGAAATAAAAATCACGAGAAGAAACGAGAAAAAAATCGACATACCAAACTGATAAAATAAATTGAAAAAAAAACACATACATGGAGTTACCATACAAAGACAGCGCCGCCGATGAACTCTACGAATCACAAGGTCGATTCTTTGCGATAAAAAGATGAAAGTAGATGCTGAAAAATAATGAGAAATCAAAAGGGAAGAAGAAGAAGAAGAAGAACGTAATCAGCGAGAGAGGGAGAAAAAAGTGGAAAAAAATCTGAAGAAGGAAAGTTGAAGAACTGAATTACTATATTGCCCTCCCCTTCATAAAACTTGCCAAATATTACAATTATGCCACCGCCCCATTAACTTAATCTGGGCCGTCCAAATTGAACCAATGAAGGGATATGATTGGTTCCTAGTTCTCACCTAGGGGAAGGGTTCTCATTTGATCCCTTCCCTATATATATATATTTTCCAATCTTATATTTTATGTTGTAGATATTGCATCCTCGGGTGTGCAAGTAAAATGGTTTATTGCTTTTTTGT
Organism: Perilla frutescens; assembly: GCA_026008535.1. Classification (NCBI taxonomy): domain Eukaryota; kingdom Viridiplantae; phylum Streptophyta; class Magnoliopsida; order Lamiales; family Lamiaceae; genus Perilla; species Perilla frutescens. Next base: position 8,688,356 of record BRKX01000020.1, on the reverse strand, counting down.
GTTGCATTTTCTATTACATAATTATTTTTTTAATTTTTTCTTCATTATTTATCTGATTCCAATTTCTTGTGCTTTAGGGTTTATTTTACTCATTTATGATATATTATTTTTTTCAGTATTTAATTTTTAATTCTTAATTATTAATTGATTATTTGAAAAATTAAATACTAACAAATTATAATAATTAAACCTTAATTGGGATGGATAAAACTCAAACAAGTATAAAATTAAAATAAAACACAACAAATTGAAATTGAAGAAAAAATATGAAGAAAAAAAAATGAATGTGCAATAAGAAATGCACGGAAAAATGCAACATATAGACTACTTCATCCACATTGTGTGTATTTAATAGCTTTTAATAGACAATAATCGAGTTTTTAATAAATACAAAGTTGGAATAGAAGATAAGTGTCCGTATTTTCCTTCTCCGACATGATGCAAATTTTGGAATTATTCCTTGTAATTGTTGAATTACTTCACAGCTGTTGATGTTTAATGTCCATATTAAAAAAATTAGATTTTGATTTTCTTTTAATTTTATTTTAACTAATTTAAATCAAAGAGCTGATCACCTGGTGTGGAGAATTATTGCGCCGATCAATGAAAGGCGTGTGCAGAGAAACATCAAATGAACGATGCATTTGATTTATTTTACAAAGATTAGCATTCAATAAATTGATGTACAACGTAATTGTGTGAAATTTTGGGGATAAAATAAGTTACTAAAAACCTCAAATTTCATGTTGAAATTCAGCAACTATTATCTCTCAAACTGGTCTGCAGATCCTTTTGTTACACTAATTGTTGGGAAAAACAATGCTTTTGACATGGTCTTGACTGACTTTGCAACAGATCTTCCACAAGAAATAAAAAAAATTACAAACGAATCAAAACATAAACAAAGTATAAAATGAAACTCAAACTGGACTATTTCTATGTTCCTGGATTCGTTTATAACAGTTTTGGGAATAGTAACATCCAAACTCGTCTTGAATAGTTCTGGATTTATTATCAATGAACTTGAACCACTTCAGGTTTGCCTTCGTTGAACTTGAACATCCAAACATGAATCGTGTTCTTAAACATCGTTTCTGTTCCTGGATCCGTCTCGAACGGATTCTCTCCATCGATTGTAATCATGCATTAAAATGCTCCAGTTCTTGAACATCTTGAACTGAGACATAGAAACAAATACAGTAGAAAACCACAAGATAAATAGAAACAGAAATATAAATACACAAGAACAAACTCACCTTGTCTGGAATAAATTCTGGACCAGGCTTGAAACGTCTTAGATAAAACCTGCAACAAACAGTAAACTCTATTTTGAATGTCCACCTAAGCTGAGTCGAGAAGACCTCTTTTCGCAAGACAATTATGCCCCAGCTAGTGCTCACGGTATTGGTGCTTGTCCCCAAAGATAAAATGGCTTCATCCTACCCGGTAGTAGTACCACAAACTGGTAGGCTCCATCGAACTAGACAATGAGAGAACTGAGAAGCAATGTGAGACTCGATGAATGATGCTAGATGCAGAGACTTCGTCTAAGAGAACCCTACAAGTTCCCATAACAACTCTCTATGACCTACATACTTTTTATTCTCTTCTACTCTCTTTTTTCTCTCTTCTTTTCTATCCAACAAAACATGCAAGAGCACCTACTTTTAGGTACACATTCTACCTCATTTAGGATTAGGGTTTAGGCATTTAAACCAAGATGTAACCCCCATGAGTTACTAGTATGCATTCAAGCTCACACGTGTAACCTCCCATGAAGGTGCATTCAAATCAACATTTGAAACCACCCATGATTTACTATCACTGCAGTATTAACTCTCCACCATAAGTGAGAGTCGGTTACATCCCTGAAGATCTGGAGTCACATCCGTGTACATCAATGGGCCGGATATCAAACTGTCCCCGAATCTGTTCCTGACAGATTACCTGACACTTGATCTGAATCAACTAGAACTGATTTTGGCTAGGCCCAAATTTAACCAAGTTCAAATCAAAGTTCACTGAACGACTAATGCCAAAACACGAGACGCTATCACTGTCACTGTCACTATAACTATTCCTATCCTGAGAACGGGAACGAACACTGGCATTATCAATCTCGCGCATGTGGACTCCAAGCTCGCACACTTAGTACGCGTCGGATGTCACACTCAAGTAATTACACACTTAAGTACAAGCTTAATCAGTTTTGTCTTCGATTGTGGGATCTCATAAATGTAACACTAATACATTCCCCTACAACATACATGCCTTTTTCACGTTACCAACTTCACGATTAATTTCTCACTCACCGAAAATCAGGTTTGAGAAACTAATATACTATGATTATCTAATGCAACATAGATACATCATACAATATTTAACTCCTCCAAAGTTAAATATCACGGCCACTGAAAATCGAATAAAATGATACATCAACTTACTTTATTAAACCCAATTTTCTAATAATCCCCCACATGAGTAAAAATTAGCGCATGCAAGAATGCAGAGACACAACTCAGTTTTCAAGAGACAAAATTGCATAGGGTAAGGTAGTTTTTGGCTTCGAACCTTCCTTTATCAATACTATCGGATATACCGGCGGTTTGGTGGATGCGATACCTTGAACCATTCCTCATTGGTGTATACCTAGACAATAGCATTGATATAATAATGTCTCAAACATTATTTGTTCTCACGTTTGTGCCTTTTTCGACCATGGGACACTTTCTTTGGATTCAGAAGTGTTAACATTTGAAGCGGCCATCACTTCACACTCATATAGGTGATCTCCTTTCCAAGTATCATGCAATACTCAACCTCATCAAGGTTTAGGAATCATTAAAAGTCATAAGACTTATCCTCACCACGTGCAGGCTAAACATTTGGCTTGCTCTACAGGGAATGGATGAAGATATAATCATTCAAGTGTTACGACTGAATTTTTATAGCTTAGTTGTCCCTTTGAACCAAGTTTTGGGATCTCCAGTCATCATTGGTTGGGCTACCACTATAATCGTTCTTTAGGTGTAGATTTTTAAATCACATTCTCTCTAGCAATTTTTGCAACAATTATAACCACAAGGTTAAATTTGAGCTTTAGTGGAGTCTAATCGTTTGACCATCATAAGAACATAATTTTTTCAACACCCGTCTCAACTCAATAAGACTGCATTAAGACAATTATCTTAGATGTCTATAAGGTTTTGATTCTGAGAATCATAATGATTAACCCACAAACTTCATATCACCATGTTTTCCACATAAAGATAGACTATAACGTAAGCATTATAAATGTCTTTAAACTACATGCATGTATTTTATCCATAAAAAATGAATCGTTTGATAACATCGAATTATCACATGTAATTTAAAACCCTCAACATGTGATATGACTCAAAAGTATCACAACATTGAAAAATGTACAATCTCTCAGATTAACGTTTTCCTCAACACTATTTGGACAAAGTTGAACAAATCAACACATGAATTCCTTTCGAATAAATAATTCAATATAATTAGAGGATTTACGAACATGTCCTACAACCCAATTTCTTTACATAGAATTTCACAAATTACTAGAAAAACTGGAAGGATACCAACTGTTCCCACCTTAATTCAACATCATGAATTAATTATTATAAGAAAATTCACTCCAAACATATTTTCATTTTCTCTAAGGACATACATATTCCTCGTACTTAATATGAGTCGTTTAAGATCCAACTTAATTGGACTAAACCATTGAATTATTATTGGACATGAAACCATTATCATTCCATAACTAATTCAAAATCGATTAATCAAGCTCAAAACTTAATACATGCTTAGAATTCCAACTCGAATATATAAGTATACCATTCATGGATTTACAATAATTCAACCCCCACAATTCCTTGATTTTATCTTAAATGAGAGACTAAAACTGATGGTTGAATTATTTAACTAATCATTTAAGTCAAAACTTGATTCCAACTTAAAATTGTAACAACAATTATAAGTTCTACATTTAGAATTCAACACCCTTACATTATGAGGTACACAAACATCTTTCAATGTCTTCATCATTTAGAATTCAACTCCCCACAATTATGAGGTTAACACAACATTCGTAGATTTCATCTCTTCAAGAACCGTCCGGGAAACTTCTCATATTTTCCGCCTTGAACATGTGGAGTCACTATCTTCAACGTAGTCGCCACTCCAAGCAAAGGTATTGCTTTAATATAATGGTCTTGCGATTGTTGGGAAAACGCCTTTGACATGGTCTTGACAGACTTTGGAACGGTCCTTCCATAAGGCATGAAAAGATGAATTACAAACGAATCAAAACATAAACAAAGTACAGAATGGAACTCAAACTGGACTATTTCTATGTTCCTAGATTCGTTTATAACAGTTTTGGAAACTGTTATATCCAAACTTGTCTTGAATAGTTCTGGATTCATCATCAATGAAATTAAACTGCTTCAGATTCGCCTTCATTGAACTTGAACATCCAAATAGGAATCGTGTTCTTCAACATCATTTTTGTTCCTGGATCTATCTCGAATAGATTCTCTCCATGGATTGTAATCATGCATTACAATGCTCCAGTTCTCGAACATCTTGAATTGAGACACAAAAAGAGAAGAAGAGGAAAAGAGAAGTGAGTAGAAAGAGAATAGAAAAAATATGTAGGTCATAGAGAGTTGTTATGGGAACTTGTAGGGTTCTCTTAGACAAAGTCTCTGCATCTAGCATCATTCGTCGAGTCTCTTATACTTCTCAGTTCTCTCATTATCTAGTTCAATGGAGCCCACTGATTTGTGGTGCTACTACCAGGTAAGACGAAGTCGTTTTATCTTTGAGGACAAATGCCAATACCGTGAGCACTAGTCGGGGAGTAATTGTCTTGCGAAAAGAGGTCTTCTCGACTCGGCTTAATTCCATTCAAAACCTAGTTTGCTGTTTGTTGCAGGTTTTGTCCAAGACGTTTCAAGTTTGGTCCAGAATCTGTTCCAGACAAGACGAGTTTGTTCTCATGTATTTGTATTTCTGTTTCTGTTTATCCTGCAGTTTTCTCCTCTTCTGCTTGTTTTGTGTCTCGGTTCAAGATGTTCGAGAACTGGAGTATTGTAATGCATGATTACCATCGATGGAGAGAATATGTTCGAGACAGATCCAGGAACAGAAACGATATCGGAGAACAGAATTCCTGTTTAGATGTTCAAGTTCAACGAAGGTGAATCTAAAGCGGTTTAAGTTCATTGATGATGAATCCAGAACCATTCAAGACGAGTTTAGATATTGCAGTTTCCGAAACTATTATAAACGAATCCAGGAACATAGAATTAGTCTAGTTTGAGTTCCATTTTGTACTTTATTTATGTTTTGATTCATTTCTAATTTGTCTTTTCATTTTTTGTGGAAGAACCGTTCCAAAGTCTGTCAAGACCATGTCAAAGGCATTGTTTTTCCCAACACTAATATGTTACATATATATTTTATTGCATCTCGTATACTTCTTTGATGACGATGGTAAACCTAACAATATTTTGATCTGTACTACATAAACCCACTCATGTGTAATAATTTATTAATCATATTTGAAAAATCGAAAAATTTGAACTCAAAATCCAAACTTTTATCACTCCACCATTAGACCATCTCAAATGGACCCGTCTCAAAAAATTCTCTAGTGTATCTGTTTGTAAATTTGTATAGAGGAAAAATGTTGGTAATTAATTTATCCATCAATTGAAAATTAGTTGGCAAGTAATTTACACGGATGGTATCATCATCTATTCTACTTTATTTACGTGTCTGCTCAATATCAAGCTGCTGCTGCGGCTTCTTCTTCTCCTTGCTGTTGTTAATGTTCTCGTCGTCGTTGTTAACACAATAAACCCTAGCTAGTCAACAATATTTATCAATTAAGAAAATAAATTCTAATTATGAAATAATTAATTATCAACTAAAATTGAATATTAAATATTAAAAAATAATTATAAATCATAATTGTGTATAATCAATCCTAATATACGGTCATGAAAAATTAAACTAAAGTATAAAAAAATTGAATCAGAAGAAAGAAAAATAAATGACGAGGTCGTTTAGTATATTTTGATATGTTTTATTTGTTCTTTTTATCAACACGCGAGCTTGTATTTGAAGGGAGATGAATAATTAATTGAATAAGCACATATGATTTACCTGGCAAATTGTCTCATTTCGTAATATTGTAATTTTTATTTTTTATTTTTTTTTAATGGAAGAAAGAGAAGCGGTGGGTCTCGAACACGATATTTTTCTTTTATATACATGGATCTTCACTGTTTGACTGCGTACCATGGGTATGTTCTATTGTATATGTTTGTGAGCGAGATCATCCGTCTGACTAATTCTAGCTAGAAAATTATTATTATTATTATTATTATTATTATTTTTTATTTTTTTTTTCTTGTGTTATTTTCTTACTACAACTTATCAGAATTATCGCCAAAGTGTATCGGTATTAATTAAGCAACGAAAATTAGAAATTAGATCTGTCACATTTGTATGATGGTGCTTGAAGATGCGGTAGTTTACTGGAGGAATAATCGATATGTATGTGCGCCAAGTATTAATTTTTTCCTACTAAAAGACGAATCATTATTTCTGATCTCATTGTAAAGTATACAAATTACAATGTTTGTTGTTATCCAAACTAGTGCCTTACCCGTGCGTTGCACGATGATGAATTGAAAGAGAATTTAATTATAAATACTATACAACAATATGTATATATATATATGTATAAATCTACAAATTATGAAATATTTCTTTATATACAACATTTGTAGCAGTATTTGTATCAACATTCTCTTTATCGCAAATTAGGATCTTCAATCCAATCCGACTCGTAACTCTTGAAACTGCAACATATAATTGTCCATGAGTGAAAACTTGTTTCCGTAATAGCAAACCAACATGAGAAAGTGATTGTCCTTGACTCTTATTAATTGTCATTGCATATGAGACAATCAGAGGGAATTGTCTCCTTTGAAATTTGAATGGCAATCTTGGATCAGCAGGAGTGAGAGACATTCTTGGAATTAATACTGTTTGCCCAGCATTTTGTCCTGTTAGAATATTTGCTTCCAAAACATGATTTCCAAGACGTGTCACTATCAATCGAGTGCCATTGCATAAACCATTTACATGATCTATGTTTCTTAACAACATAACGGGAGTGCCAACCTTCAAAAATAATTCATGATTTGGAACGCCAGAGCACTTGATACTATTTAAGAACTCTGGAGTATGCACTTCTTGCAGCAAATCCATGTTTGAATCTGATTTGCATGTTGAATCTGAACTCCGATATAATTGTTCGTCACATGTGTTTAATGAAATCATGTATTGATTCACTGATTCTACAACTTCAAGAGTTGGTGCAAGTATCGCTCGTTCTTGTAGATATCTAGCATCTGCAATATCCTTTGTATATGATGGAAAAGTACTACTAACAATTGATGCGATGGGATCTTTGGAACACTGCAATAAGATGTCGTCCGGGATAGGTATATTCACATGCCCATCATTTGGACCACCAATTGTACCATCACCAATATTGGCAATCCATTTTGAGAAGCTTTCAATTTCAGTAGCTTCCGAATTGGAACTAACATTGGAGGGCTTCACATGGTTGGCAGCTGAATTTTACCATTTGTACAACATAATGAATAATTTGGTATGCACGCATTGTAAGATCGGCCCAACCTTTCCTCGTACCAAAAGATGGCTCCACAATATTGACATTTATAAATTAGATCCCCAATATCTGAGTATTCTGTTAATAGAAGGAATTCCACTAAATTACTCTACATTAGGATGTAATTCAACAAAACCTTGCATCCTAGCTCACAAACATATTTTATCTGGAAGCTTAGTTTGAACAGAGAAATAATAGAGCACCAATTTTCCAATGCAATCGTAAGAGCAAATATAAACCCTCTTGCTTCAACTTATACATAAAAGATTTAGCCTTTTATACTTTCATAAACATTGAGATCACATGATGCTCTTTCAAATAAAAGTTTCATATGAATTTGTTTACCAACTATAGCTAATCTAAGATATTTATACATAATATAAAAAACTAAGCACCCAGTTGAAGCTCAAGATCATTCACTCGCGAAAAAAAAAAGAAATAAATAAAATAATGAATCATAGAACCATTTTAATTAAATCAGAATAATTTGCTATCTTAGTATCATGTCCTCTTGTAAAAATAAAATAAAAAGGACTAAAACCATAGTCAAGCATGATTCTTAACTCACAAAAGACACACCAAGTCAATTATATTCTCTTTTCATGTAGTTTATCATAATCAGATTTATCAACCTTGTGTCAAAAAAAGTGTGCCTACATTGCCACAACACCAACACTCACTGCTGGTATCATTGTTGGTAAAAAAAATCAACTTATAATGTTAAATGTAAAATAAAAAAAATCATACACACAATTAATAGAAGTGTAGACATTACCAGAACAACAATAGTTGTCAAAATTTGCATTTTGGATAGAATGTGTTAAAAAATGCAAAATTAAATATGATGTAATTAGTGTATGTCGTGAATTTAATTATTACTATATAATTTTTACCATAATACAAATATTTAACAAACATTATATTTGTTAAATGGTGTGTTTTTTGGTGGCATTGAAAACTACTGAAGCAAATGTTAGCATAAATATAGGTTGATGGAATACGTATATCAATTACATGAAGAAAAATAAAGTTGGTTTAAATCAATGGTGGTATATCATAATTACTTCCATAATATGATGATGGTCAGGGGTGCATCTTTAGATTGCTTTATTACATAATAAATTCCATAACAGTTCAATACATATAATGTATACAATATAAATTCAGTAAAAAATAAAATAAGATACGTACCATTTATGATATCATGTATATGTGAAGAAGATTCTAACTCATCACTTGTTCGAACGATGTTGTTATCCAATTTCGAACGCAGAATTTTTGTTGGTTTGGAGTCCATATTATCTGCAGATAAAATTTATTTATTGATTATTTATTATTTATTATAGCATTAGGTTAGATATCGAATCCTATGTAATTTAGGTAAATAATCATATCTAACCATGTTTTTGTAATACAAAACCTGCATATATGATCAAAATACAATTCAATATATAAATAAAATAATTAGATTACCTGAGTTTGATACGGCAAATCGTTTTTTGCTAGAATTTGTTGTAGAACATTGAGTCGCCATTTTGACCGATAAGCAAAATATATATCTGAAAACTAATCCTTGCCTCTAGAAAATAACTTTATCCACGAAAGATGTCCAGAATAGATTTTAATTGTGTTAAAGAATAAAATGAGATTATTTACTTGTTTTGATTAATGGTGAGAATGACGAAAGATGAATATTATTGTTGAAATGTATTTCACTCTGTTGCACTTTGTCTGTTTGATAAAATGTGTATATGTGTACCCTTGTGATTGAGTAGTTTTTAGTATATCGAGCAGTTGCCAATGCCTTATCAAAAGTTTAGATTTGGGCTTTGTTAAATTGGTAGGCGACGGTCTGTTAAATAGTTATCCAAACGAAAGTAACCGTCTCGATTTTGAATTTATTGGTTTAGAAAAAGTTTAAAAAACCGCCATAAATAACTGCTCATTTGTTCTCTGTTTTGTTTTGTTTTCTAATATCATTCATTGTATATGAGAGGCATCAGGCAGAAGGTGGACTTCGAATTATAGTATCTTTACTGCAAGGGTGGTGTATGTTAATGTGGGGAGATCTTCGATTTCTGTTTTAAGATCTGAAGCTAGTAAGTTTACTGCATATTATTTGTCAAGTCGTAGTTAAGGAGAGTGAGCGGATGAGTTGGTAACCATGATAAGAAAAATAAAATAGAAAGACTTTGCCCCTCCCAATAAACACCCCCTTGGGCCCTTTTTTTACCTATAAATATAAATTTGCCCCTCCCAATAAACACCCCCTTGGCCCCTTTTTTCCTATAAATATAAATTTTCAAGTAATTAGTATAAAATATAAAGTTTCATGTATATAGTTATAAAATATAGATATCCAAGTATATAGTTATAGCTTATAGTAACTATAAATTTCATTTAATTTGGCCTCAAGCAAAAATAAAATATGAATGATTCGTGAATAGAGAAGAAAAATAGGTGTAATACTGGAAGATGAAATAATATAATAACTTATAGCTACAAAATCTTATTTATATTTTTCTTTTGCATTTGCATTCAAAAGTTAAATAAATAATATAATGTGTGTGTATTTATATATATATATATATATATATATATATAGAGAGAGAGAGAGAGAGAGAGAGAGAGAGAGATAATTGACTGCACATAAATATGTTAGCATAATATATATGTATGTATGTATATATATATATTACATGAAGAAAGAAATTATAGATATTTGATTTCTTCATGTATTATATATATATATATACATATATATATGCACCAAACCATTAAATGTAAGACCAAAACTATGAAAAGCACAAATTAAAGAAAAGCAAAAAAAAAATGTAATATAGAAACAAATTGTAGATTTTAGATTATAAATGTGCATAAAACGCAATATAAAAAGAAATTATAGATATTTGATTTCATAAATGTAAAATCAAACTATTTTATACAATTATTGTACATTGAACCACGACTGTAAGAGCTAACATTTATTCTTAATATGTCACAAACAAATTACTAATCAGATTATGGAATATTTAAGTGATTCCTAAATGTCACAACAAACTACTAATCAGATTATGGAATATTTTAGATATAACTGTAAACGCTATTGTCAACCTTGCTTCCTAAAATGTAAGACCAAACTATTATATACTATTACATAAAACATAGACCATAAATGCTTGTGCAAAGCTTGAATGGATTAATTAAGTCTTCTCCTTCTTTATGAGTCGGCGACCTCTTTTTTTCTGGGTTGGTCCTGAACACTCATCAACCAATGACTTCTTCAGTGATGCATCTTTTTCTAGATCGATTGAAGAAATGGTACGAAGCTTTTTCGCAATTTGTTTTGAAGTTTTTAGATCACTTGATGATCCCACCATTTCTTGAATACTTATTGAGTCATCTAACTTGTTAGTAGGTTTCAAATCCTATCAAATCAAAAAATCAATTATGTAAGTCTGCTTCAATCAAAACATTCAAGCTGTAGAAACATACCTCATCATCAAAATGTGTTCCACTTAGTTTTGCGATAATATTTGGATCACAATTCACTTTGAGTACAGTGTATGCACCGGTGTAATTCTTTTTTTGTTCTGGTTTTACCTCTACCTTGAACAATGCTTGTCTCTCTGATAGGGACTCAATTTCCGAAGGCAGATCATATAACTCTCCATCCTTAAAAAAGAAGAAAAATGTTTATATTTATTCCAATATGATGTAACAAAAAATATAATGATTTTATAGATTTGAAATCTATCTGTACAAAAGAGAAAACATATACAGAACTTAGTTCAGCAGCAGTTTTTCCTATCATAATTAAACATTCTCGATCCCACAGTAGGAATGGTGCAGTTCCAGTATCGTCAACAACACGGATCGTTAGTTTGTACCTAAAAAGGCATAATTTATATATGTACAATTAGATAATAGCAGACAAAATAGTGATTCAAAACAAATTACCTTAGACGCCCGCTGATATTGAAAGTTTCACACTTCTCACAATAAAATTGCTTGGCATCTGGTTTTAACTTCTTTAAACAAACATTGAATGCCATGTATGCCCATGCTCCAATGGTTTCGATGCTCATAATGGTGGCAAACACCCAAAAGTGACCACTCTTAAATAAGAGGAAAATTGAAAAAAATAATTATAACATGAATTATGAGGTTGTTGAAAATGTCAGTAAACTATAAAAATATGAATCTAACCTCTTCATCATCATAGAGTTGAAATATTGTCTTTATCACAGATTGTCCTTCCACAAAGTTTTCAGAATTGGTTCTCTCAGACGAAGCTGTCAATGTTTTGATAGTATCTAATCTGAGTCTATTGCTTGTGAAGTATCTGTGCATTTTAAACATAAAATTTAGAACATAAGTTTTAGATATGCTAGGTTTATTTTTTTTATCTAAAATTATGGTTAACTCATGAAGTGCAAATTATACCTTTGCTTGAATTCCTTAATTTCTTCAATATTATCATCAAAAATTATCTTGGTAGCAAAGTAGGAATTTGTAATCCTGTTTTCACCTACACGGGCAAAGTAAAAATTAGTTTATTAGAATTATATTGAATATATATACGAATTTATAATAATATGGCATGTATAAGAATTTATAAAATCGCAATGTATTTGAAACCTCGATAAGTGTTTGGGCAACAAAACTGAATGATTACACCAACAGGGCAAGATGGTTCGTTGAGTAGGTAATCACTAAACTCTTCAGCGTACTTTTCCCAAAAAGTGCATGCCAATGTATTTTGCCTAATTTACATTATCCATTCTTATGAAATAATATTAAAAAGGCATATAAGACATAAACACAATGCTAATAGAAAGATTTGACTCAATTATAGTCATAATTATAAAGAAAATATCTGTTACTTACTCGATGTCTTCTAGGACAAAATCCATTAGTTTTGTTTGTCGCCCATTTATTTCTCTAACTTGTGGTTTATATGTGGACACAATTACACTTAGAACATCTGCATATTTAAACATCAAAAACTACATAAATTATAGCATCATCATATTATTATAGAAATACTAAACAAATATAATAAATAATAGCAACACAATCATACCAAACATAACAACGTCGCTTGTATTTTCCAATGCAGCAATTTCGCCAAAAGATTTGAAATTGAAGATTTGGCTTGGAAAAGTATCGTCAGACACTTCACAAATCCTTGTTTGTTTAAAAAATAATAGCTTGAATCTGCATTCTGTAGTTTTGCAACTCAGAGTATTGTTGCCAACTACAAAATTGTGAACAACATAAACTTTTCCTTCATCCATAATTGGCTTAAATTTGGAAATTAAAGAGCGTTGGATTGAAGCATGTATTCGGTCACCCTGCATTTTTTTTTTTGAACAAATGCATTAAATATAATTGAAGTTTACATCAGATATCTCAAATTCATATTTATATGATTTAACAGAAAATCATACCAGTTTATCATGAAACTCACATTCAAAGCTAAAATCATGATTTCTGTTGTTGAACTCCGGAACATCGTAGCAACGCACAAGTCGTAATTGTAGCCCAATCTTGCTCTTTCCAGGCTGTAAATCATTGATGAATCCAAACACCGGTGCCATTTTTTATCTTTACTGTCTTGCGGTGACTGATTGAAATTGAAGAGATATATGTATATATATAATTTTTATTGGCTTTGTAAATGTTGAAGATTCACTGTACGTTAGGTGCAGCTTAAATAGACGCCGGGATTGAACGATCGTATATGGTTGAAGAACTGATGTCCAAGCGGTGTGACCAAAGGTTCGTATATGGTTGAAGAACTGATTGTGCAAGCGGCATGACGATAGGTTTTTCCATCCTAAAACGCTTCAGAATATTTAGGCCCATGAAACGTTTCAAACAAAAGGTTTTAATAAATTAATTAGGGTAGACATAGATAATTAATTTGTTTAAGCGACATTTTTTGAAAAAAAAAAACATAATATACTTTTTGAAGCGGTGCGGAGAAAACCTTTGGGGAAAATCATTTTTAAAATAAAATTAACATCGAATTTATTTAGATAAATATTTTTAATGGATGTGTAGTAATTGTTAGATTTTTTAAAGAGTGCTTTGAAAATTTGTTTCCCAAACAGTTACAAAGCCTTAATACGTCCGCAGCAACTCCCCAAATTTATTTGATTAATTTATTTAATTATGAATTTACTGAAATAACCCCACTATTCTCTTTTTATATAGTAGATAGATTCTTATGTACCAAAATATAAATTACAAATTCTAATACTGAAAAATATTACATTTATTTTACTCAAAAATATTACTAAAAAAAACAGAAAAAGTTACATTTTTTAGATTGAAAAAAATTATAATTTATAATATTGAAATTATTATTTCTAAAACTGAAAAGAATCATGCGTTCAATATTTGGATGCACCCTGATGTACATTAGAGGTATAATACTAGTACGTCCTCACACAATGATTTATGATATTAATTCTTAAATAAGTCAAAAATATACATTAAATTAAATTAAAATAATGATATTTCTATCTCTATCAACTAGAATTTTAAATACGACGATCAGTTCTGAATTTGATATCAAACTGAATACCAGCCTCCAAGATCTAGTCGTTATTTAAATTTGCAGGCCATCTCCGGTTAAGTAGTATTAGATTCTGCCAAATATTATAATTCAAATGTGATAATATATAGTTTATTTATTTATTTTGAAAAACCAAGTACAAGAACCTAACTGCTCAAGAAATTCACTAGGCAAAAACTATATGACTCGGGACTCATTAAAACTTCTCAAAATGAATTCAATGCAAAAACCTTTGAAAGGAAAGAGAGTTATGTAAAAAGAAAGATAAACACGAATAAAACCGTTGAAGTCACATCTTTATTAACTAAAACAATAATAAAATATGTGCAAGTAATTAAAATCAGCCAATTACAATAAAAAAATGCATATAAAACTTAATGGTGGAACTTATAAATTTTTATAACCAAATTAAATTTAATCGAATATAATTCGAACTGATTGGTCACATTAATGATCGTTATATCGTTTTCTTCCGTCGGGAAATATTGTTCAAAGAATTCATATACAAAATACGAAGAGGGTGTTTGGTAAGGGGTGCATAATATGATTCATTCTCATTACCTATGTTTGGTACAAATCAAGGAATGAGAATCATAATAAGTTAATCATTCTCTTCAAATTTATAAGCTACCTGACCAGTTCATTCATTTTCGACAATCACTACCACAATCTTCAATCAACAAAGAGACAACAAGCAAAATTAAAAAAAAAATGCCATTTTTAAAGTTCCTTACTCTTTATTATTATTATTATTATTATTATTATTATTATTATTATTATTATTATTATTATTATTATTTCATAATTTGAACCAAGCAGCAACAATGCAATCATCATTATCATTATGATTGACTCTTCAATGATACACATTATGTTTGTCATTCTTGAATTTGAACCAATCGCGCGGCCACTTTATATATGTTTGCCTAAAAGACGTACTTGTTCTATAATATGTTATGTATACTTAGGGTGGCAATTCAGGCCGGGTCTACCCTGAAAATGTTCGTGCCCATATTTTAGAGGTTCGGGCTGCGTAAAAAAAGGGGTTGGGCAGGGCCATCCGCGAGCCTAGTGTATTTTTGTAGTTGTTTAAAGCAAATGGCCCGGTCCACTTGGCCACTCTATTTCGGGCTTAAATTTTTTGACTCAGACCGATCCGAATGCGGGTTGGACCGAAATTGACACCCTATGTACGATTCTCTAATCCAAAAAAATTAAAGTATACAATAAAAACAAAGCAATAAAAAAAAATATGAATTGGTAATACAGTTCTGAGCAACCACAAATCAATTTTGAAAACCAAGTCAAATCGTTAAACAATCCACAATTAGGGATTCATTGAACCCCATGAACCTACTTTTGTAAGTTCAAGTTCAAACAATTAGGATGGGTTGGATTGGGAAATTCTATGCTACCTCCCGGGTATTACCTTAAGTGTCACAATAAACCTATTGTGCCATAACAAAACACCCTCTTGGCCTTTAGCAATGAAACCCTCTAGTTGTTTCATGTGGATGTTTTCTTCAAGACTTCAATTAAGGAAAGCTGTCTTGGCATCCATCTGCCAGATCTCATAATCTAAATGAACGGCAATAGACAAGAGAATCCTGATTGACTTAAGCATGGCAACCGGTGAGAAGGTTTCCTCATAATCGATCCCTTCTTTCTGAGTATACCCATTAACCACCAATATAGCTTTGAAGGTTTCAACCTTCTCATCAGGTCCTCTCTTGCATTTGTATACTCACTTGCATCCAATAGGTTTTACCCCATCAGGTGGTTCTACAAGCTCCCAGAGTTGATTGTGATCCATAGATCCAATCTCAGACTCCATTGCAGATTTTCAAGAATCTGCGTATTTGTCTTGGACTTCTTTGTCGTAGTTTCTGGGATCCAATTTATTTAGTCCTTTCGGGAAATCCGAAGTTTGCCCAAACCAATGAATCTGTCAGGTTTGTAACATATATAATTGGTGGTACCTTTTCTTGTACATATGGTGTAGGATTTTAATTTCCTCCTCAAAGCTCTTCAAGAATGATCACGCTCCTGGGCTTGTGATTTATCACATAGTCTTCTTCTAAGAACCAGACATTAGTACTCACAATAACTTTTTGATCCTTAGGACTATAGAATAAACCATCTCTTGTTCCTTTTGGATACCCAACGAATAGTCCTACTTTCGAACATGGTGCCAACTTATCAGTCTCCTTATCAAGCATGTGTGCTGGACTACCCTAGATCCGAACATTACCTAGACTGGGCTTGTGACCAGTCCACAGTTCTAAGGATGTACGAGGTACTGATTTTGAAGAAACCATGTTAAGGATGTAAGCTGCCGCATCTAGGGCATATCCCCAACATGAAATATGCAACTCTTAATAGCTCATCATCGATCTAACCATCTCTGATAAGGTTCTGTTCCTTCTTTCCACCACGTTGTTCTATTGTGGAGTGTCGGGCACAGTCAACTAGGATGTTATCCAGTTCTCTACCAAGTAGTCCCTAAATTCACCTGAGAGGTACTCACCACCATGATCAGAACGTAGTGATTTGATACTTTTGCTTCTCTACTTCCGCCTTAAATACTTTGAAAGTTTCAAAGCATTCAGACTTGTGACGTAACAGGTATATGTATCCATATCTTGAGTGATCATTAATGAACATGATGAAATACTCATACCCTCCTCGAGCTTGAACTGACATAGGGCCACATAGGTCAGAGTGAATCAAATCCAATACTTCTTCAGATCTATTCCCTTTTGACTTAAAGTGACGCTTAGTCATATTTCCTTCCAAACAGGATTCACACAAAGAAAATGATTGTAGGGCTAGTGAAGATAGTGGTCCATCATTTATAAGCCTTTGTATCCTCTTAGTACAAGAAAAACTCTCATAGACTACACTATTTAGACCGGTTTTTTTAAAAAACCGCACACTATTGGTTTTAGACTACAGTTTTTTTGAAAATCATAGTCTATGTGCGCGTCTACATTTCTTAAGACAACGGTTTTCAAAAATACTGTAGTCTATGTGCGTATTTTTTTCTTAAGAGTACGATCGTTTCAAAACTGAAGTCTATGTCTGTGTATTTGGTTTCTTAAGACTACATTAATTTGAAAACCATAGTTTATGTGCGTGACTCTAGTTTCTTAAGACTACAGTGGTTTCAGATCCGTAGTCTATGTGCATAAAAAATTTAAAATTATATTTAGGAAGATAAAATTTTATAGGCTAGAAAAAAGAAATAACTACCTTTAAGGTTCGAATCATGGACCTATTGAAATTAAAGAAATAACTTCACCAACTTAATCAAAGATTTAAATGATATCCAAAATGCTTCATTTATATATATATATATATTACTATTGATATGATATCTTCTTGAATAGAATATGACAAAGCAGAATCCTAAGTTTCAATTTCCCCAATTTCATTTTCGCGCAGCCACTAACTCCGCGCCATCAATTTTCTTCATCAGAAAAATCATCCGACAACGCAGAGGTCGTCGAGAGCAGATCCGGAGACGCTGTACCTGAAGCGGCACTCCGGTGGCCCGCGTGACCTTCCGCCATCCCTTCTGGTACCAGCAGCAGAAGGAGTTGTTCATGGCGGCGAAGGGCACTTACACAGGCCAGTTCATTTTTCTCTTGGCACTGCCGAGAAATGCCTCGCTGCTCTCTCTCTCTGTATCATTTGGAAATTTATGAAATGAACCACCTTTTTGGCTGATTGTAGATTAAAATTTTAGATTCTCATAGCTGGGCTATTTGCCACCAATTTTCTTTAGGGGATCTCTTTTAAGGATTTATTGTTGGGCTTTGGTTTTCTTGAGCAGCAGTTTAAAGTTTTTGCGGCTGCTCGATGATATCAATGCAGTTTCAGAGACAAAGATGAAGGGCTTAAATCTTTTTTTTTTTTTTTTTCTATTTGAATGTAGCAATAAGATCTAAAGATTACTGTATCTGTGATTTACCAGGTAAGTGTTCTTGATTTTGCAAATTTATTTATTTCATTTTTTTCCTTCTGATTCTTATTTTTTTTAATGGATCAGTTGGCGTGTTCTTTTTTTTGGTTGATGGGTTAATCTGGTTTCTTATTTTCTAAGCCACTTAAAATATCTGTATGTGATTAGTTTCTAAGCCATAACTAAACTGGGGCTAAATTCTACCTTCTGCTTCTCGATTATATATTTCCCCTGGTTAGTTGGATTCTTTTCTGAGGAGATGGCTAAAGGCTGTCAGGAACCTCTTTGAAGCCATATTTTCCTTTAGTGATGTTCCATATCTAGAGAGACCAAATTTTGTAGTATAAAAGAAGGGCTATCGAAAGGCATGTGATTGGAATTAACTTGAAGAACAATTATAAACAGACCTTAGCTCGTATCTCAGACTTTCATGTTAGGTGACCTAAATTTAGTGAGGTGTTTCTTTAGTCCTCAGGTGTTTTTCTAGTGTTCATTTCTAAGTATGCAAGTATCAAGTTTGTGCTTGAGAAAAATTGCAAGCTCTGTCCGTTTGAAGTAAATGTTCAAATATATTTACTGTATTTTGCATGAAAAGCTTTAATTTCACTTTTTTCTATGAAACAAGTTCCTGCTAAATCATTGTTGATTGAATTTATTCAAAAGAAATAATTTTGTCTATCTTACATTATCTTGCAGTCAGAGATGAAACTTTTTGGAGGACATGACACCACCGCTCTTAAGCAACACTTTGGAAAGAAACTATTAATGGAACTTGAAGATAAAAAAAGAACTGTGCAGGTCATATACTTAAATATAACAATTGGATAGATATGGTGATGGAAATCATTTATAGTTAAATTCTCATCTTCACCATAATTGCTGCAGATCAAGAGGGATCGACTGTTGGCCGAAGTTGAAAACCTTTCTGCTAATACTGATGGACATGCATAAAAAATGCAAGATGTCCACTCACAGAAACTAAAACTTCTTGAAGCTCAGGTTTTCCCGTGTTCCTTTTTCGTGAATAACATATTCCTGATCACTTTTTCTTACAATTGATCTGTCAATGTAAATCCTTAAGAAATATTTTTCATTTTCACAACACCAGATACAAGATCTTAAGAACAAACAAGAGATCAGGTGCAGTACATTTCGGGTAATGCCCGAGTGGTAGCATAGAATTCTCTATTGAATTGGGTGAATCATGTTAAAAAAGTTAAAGTTGGATTGACTGGAAAAGTGGGGTCCATCTATCAGCCACCACCCATTTATGTGCATGTATATATATATATTTTATTATAATTATATGGATGTATATATATTGGTTGTCAGTGACGGAGCCAGATATATTGCTTAGAGAGGCCCGAATTCATAATATAAAAATTCATAAAGAAAATGATAAAAATAAAATTTTAAACTAATATAATTCTAATATTCTTAAAATTACACCACATTGTCTGAAAATCCAAAGTTAAACACGACCACCTCATAACATTTCTCCTATATTCTTCATATTCTGAAATCATTGCATATTAGTTTTATTAGTAACATTTACAAATACAATTTTCGATGTAAGGTACTAAACAATCATTTAATTGTTTATGTCCCTTACAATTGCGAGGAGAACTTTTGATGATGTTCATTGTTGAGAAAGCTCTTTCCACTGTAGCAATAGTGACTGGTAAAATTAAGGGCAATTTAACTAACAAATAAACCAATGAAAAAATTCCATGCTTTCTTGTAGAAACCATATTTTGAGCAAGACCTCTGATCCCTGATACTTCTGAGAAGTTTTCATCTAGGCACATACCGATAATTAAAAGAAGGGGCACTTTCGGTTCTGTCAGTGCTTGAAACAATTTTTTCTTCTCTATATTACTATGTCTCTAGAGTTAATCTCCAAGATGATTTTTTTAGAAAAAAAATAGAATATATCTTCCATTTTTTCACTACATATCCTGTTTTGACACCAAGAAATGAGGTTTTTTTCTAGAAATGTATTGTCACAAATGAATTTATTTTTCATTAAACAAAAATTTGTGTTTATATCCAAATTTAGATATTGTTGGGAGACTCTAATAGGGTTAGGGTCTTTGACTTTGACTGGATGGCTAGAAAAGGAGACACTGTTTATTTCGATTTTTTCATATTTTAATTTTTCTTGAGTTGAAAATAAAAAATCAGATTTAAGATTATTTCTCAAATTGACTTTCAAGTTCATATTAAACAACTTCGAAAAATTTAGATGGGTAAAACTTTTCTAGTCAAAGTAGTTTCTTGCTATCAAACACAGAAAAAGAATTTCTGGGATCAAAGCATGTCATGCATAAAAGTAATTACGTGTTTATTTTGATTTAACTCCAGAGTTTGCATATCAATCACAGAATAAAATAACTCAACATAATGATGGAGGATTGGCATTTTCTAAATCCGATGTCCGCGTCTTCCCTCTAGCTACATATTTATCTTTCATATCTATCATAACTATCTCATTTTTACTACAAAATATGAAACCTTCACTTGCTAAAGTATCCAAACTATCATCTCTCATTGCTTGCAAACGAGCTTTTGCTACATTAACAAGATTCATTGCATTAGCAATATCTTGATCCTTTCTCCGTAGCACTTGAGATAGTTCATGTATGATCCCCAATATTTATCTCGTAAGATGCAATACAAAACAAACTCAATGTGAATAATGACTTCTACCAAATCAAGAGATTCGACTCTTTGTGTGTCATCATTACCATTCTTCCCAGCATACTCAAGAACATCCACAACAGAAGAAAATAAATGCATTATGTTGATTAGAGTACCATAATGAGAACTCTAACGAGTATCCCCAAGTCGTTTCAATGACATTTCTTGATTCAACCCTCTGTCGGTCTTAATTTCATCACTTGCAATCCCTTGAATGATCTTCTCCACTTGCTTCCCTCAAAGCATATATCTGTGCTACAAGAACCTCGAACCAAACATATAATGGAATTAAAAAAAATCCAACAATTGTATGCTTTTTAGCAACAACAACAATTGAGAGTTGGAGTTGATGAGCAAAACAATGAACATAATAAGCATTAGAATTTCTCTTAGGTATCTATCTTTTTAATCATTGAATTCATCTCTCATGTTGCTTGCGTCATCATATCCTTTACCTCTCAAACTAGAAATGCTTAAGCCATACGTATAGAATAAAACATCAATACCCTTCTCAAGTGAAATTGTTGCTCTATCATTAATATGCACAAGACCAAGAAAACATTCAATGAAACATCTAACCTTATTCACATAACGGAGAACAACTCCCATTTGTTCTTTGATAGAAACATCCCGACATTCATCCACTAATATGGAGAAAAATTCATTTCTAATATCCAAAATTATAGCTTTTGTGATCTCAATAGCAACAACATTTATATTATCTTTCTGAATATCTGTAGATGTAAGTTTGAGGTTGTAAGGAGCATTTTTCAGTACAATATTATGTATTTTTTCATTGCAAGAAGCAATAACTTTCAAAAGCTCAATAAAGTTTCATTAATTTAGAGATTCCTTCGATTCATCATTTTCTCGAAAAGCCGACCCTTGCATAATGAGATAGCACAAACAAACAATTGATGCATTCAATCTACAACGATAATCAATCTTAGATTCATTTGACACTTTAGAAAGAGATACTTCAATGTGTTGGCCTTGGTTCATCAAATCTTGGCATGTCAATCTACGTGTATTATGAAAACTTTTATGATTACCAATATGATCTCTCAATCTTTTTTTCTCGCGCCGAGAATTAAACCATTCAAATACAAAAGCATCATGCCCTTTTTCTCTACGCCTCTAATGATAAAATATAGCAATATAAATAAAGTATTGCATCTAGATCTTTTGCAATGTTATACTCCAACTATGTGCTATATTCATCAAACCAAAACTTAACAAATTTATGTTTTTAGCTTCCATTAATTGTTTCAGGAAAATCACTCTCACGTGGTTAACATGGACCTTTTAACAACTAAGCTCTACAAACCTATTCTATTAAGGTCAATGGATAGCTCATTATACCAGGTCATAGTCCTGGATCACTTGGAAGATTTTTCAAATCAACTTTAATGTTCTTTTCCTTCGATGATGCTTGAGGTTGTATAGTTGATTATCTGTTGGCCCGGAAACCTCCACCACATCTATCACAAATGATATTTTCTGATAGAAACGTTCCATTATCTATGAAATAATTTAACAAAATTAAACAATGAACATGTCTAATGAAAAAAATAATAGTACGTTCGCTAATAATGAATCAACCAAAAATAATGCATAATAGCTTATGCAATTAAATCAATTCAACAAAAAAGTAAATTATAAATGTCAAGGTAAAGAATATTATCTCAAAAAATATTCAAAATTTTAATTTTTGTTAACTCCATTACAAATCTTCAATAAACCCTAAACTTTAAACATCAATATAAGATGAGAGAATTGAAAATAAAATAAAATGGGTAGCCAACTAATCTATTTTGGGGGATGAATTGACCGTTCGTGAGATTGTCTAGGAAGTTAGAATATGTTTTTTTAATATTAGATTAATACTAATATATATATATATATATATATATATATATATATTGGAACCCGTGTCCTTTCTATGTTGTGGGACCGTGTTTAAGTTATTTTTTAAATTTATTATTATGAGGATAAATTTATAAAATAGGTATGTTTTAATTTTTGATATAGCGTCGACGGTGATAGTATTAAAGTTATTTTTTTGGGTTCAACATTACATCGACCCTTATACTTTGTAAAGTTACTTGCGTAACTTGCATGTTTAACTTTATTGACGTACTGTTATTTTTAATTGAATCAAAATCAAAATGTGCGATACCTTCCTTCACGTTTACCCGAGTTCCTGTCATTTCCGTTTATGATTTGCCCACGTTACAAATCTAATTTCCTCAATATATAGTGACTAAAAAAATCATCCGTTATGAGTATGACCAATAGAGTTGGCAATTTTAGCCCGGGCCGAGCTGGACCAAAAAGAATTAGGCCTGAAATAATTTCGGGCCGGGCCGGGCTTAAAAAATTTGGCCCGAAAATGAGAGAGGCCCGAACGGGCCGGGCTTTTGGCCCAAAATACCGAAAAATACACTGGGCCGCGGGCCGCCCAGCCCGGGCCGGGCCTCAAAACATAGGCCCAAAATATTTTCAAGCCGGGCCGGACCTCACAAAAATAAACCCGAAAATTTTCGGACCCGGCCCCAATTTTGCCATAGGTCCGAATTTTCGGGCCGGGCGGCCCATTTCGCCAGCCCTAAATTGACCAGTATAAAAAATATATGATTTGATTCAGCTCTACGTTATATATGACATAACAAAATATATACACTCACAGACAGTGAGCAAATACAATAAAAGTCTCAAAATTTCATGAATAAAAGAGGTCTTACGAACACGAGTTTTTTGTCATTTAAGACAATACATATATACACACCAACCAATAAGTATATGTAATACTAACAATATATAAAAAACATCAATGATAAATTTCAAATTTGAAGAATTAAAAGATGAAAATAATCAATTATATATTTTATACGATATATGCATGATAGAAAAAGTATTTGTGTCTTTGTACTATAAATATTAGTAGAATTGGGTCCTCGGGTCCCCATATTTCAGTTGGGCAAAATCAAGTGCGTGTGTTCGGATTTTTTCTTTTAAAAAAAGTCCTAGCATAGTAAAATCACCTATTTGTACCTATTATATAATATCTTATTAGTAAACTATAAATAGCACCGATAATATATTTTCTCATACTGAATTAACAATTTAATAATACAATTCATGATGTAGGGACCTTGTTTTAACAAAAATATAAGTTCAAGAACTTGATTTTACACAACTAATAAAATACAAGATCCAGTTCATAAAATCTTAATAGTACAGGAACCCAAGTATGCATTTTACCTATATACATTCTTAGTTTCATGTATCATGATACTCTACAGCTATTTAAATTAAGAAATGTGTTTTGTGCACTAAAAAATATTGATAAAATTAATTTTAAAAATAATCACTAATTGCATCAAATCACATATTAATTAAATTTGAAGCCAAATTAAATCGCAATTTAGATTTTCTTCATTAAAATATTAAGGGTTATTTACATTAAAAAATCACAACTATTAGGTCATTTTGAAATTATAGTATGACCTTGTAATTGCTTTAAATAAAACAATACATTTATACTTTTTGCAATTCTAACAAATCCATTTTTTTCACCAATTAAATATCAAAATTCATATCCATATAGGGTACATTCATTTTTTTTAACATGCTTGCATTATCGAAAAAATTTGGGCATGTTATGATTATAATATTAACCATAGATGATAGTTTATTTACAACACTTATAAATAAGGTCATGTCATAATTATAAAGGGAGCTAAAGAATCTTGTTAGCCTACACCAGCTATGTGGCCGCCACATCTCAACTTTTAATTATATAAATAAAATTTATTATAACATAACTAATCATAATTACCATTTATTCCTATGAATTGAAATTTTAAAAAAATTATATACCCTAATTAATTATGAAATAATAGAATTAACTCTAAACATCAAGTAAACTAAAAATATGAAAATTAAATTTTAAAAAATAATTATAAATCTTAATTGGATAAAATAATGAATCTTAATTAATAATTATGTAATTAAATTAAACTAAAAAAAATTAATAACGTGACTTCCACGTAGACATTATTCACAAAGATGTGTAAGACAATAAAACTTAAGAGCCATGGAAAAAGTTCAACCGGAATGGTGATGACCCCTATGTGCTGCCCGCCATCCCAAGTTCCAACTTCAATCATGCAGGTCTTCCTTTTATTTTTAAGGGATTGTTTGCATAAAAATCATAACATTTAGGTCATAATTAGTAAATGATCTTATAACTGGTGTAAATAAAACCTAACTTTAATTATTTTTATAACTACTATTTTTTATGGTCATTTTAGTTCAATGTTTCTAACCATATTTAAACGCGCATATTGTACGTGTGCAACTATATTAAAAAATTATATAAACATACCTCTCATATGGGTAATTTGAATTGGTGAAAATTTGAGATTTTATGATTGCAAAAATGATTAAATGTAATGTTTTATTTGCAAAATTATAAGTTCATATTAAAATTACAAAATGACCCAAACTATTATGATTTTTATGACAAATAACTCTTTATTTTGAAACATGAGTATTTGAATATTATCTTTGTGGTTATTTTTAAACGTGAATATTTGAATATTATCTTTGTGGTTCGGTGACTCAAATCAACAACCACGGTCCACGAGTAGTGCTAGCCTGCCAGGCATCTATCAATGTACATGCCATTACTTACATTTTATAGGCCCAATATGTACCAAAGCATGGGCCTAGTGTAAATAAGTCTCATTAACAAAACGGGCCTTTAATTTTTAGATCAACCGTCTCTAGAAAGATAGAAACTGTCACGCCCCAAATTTTAATAAAAATAAATAAATAATAATAATAATAATAATAATAAAAAGAACTTCACTTTATTTAATAATAGTAAAATATTTATTCAGAGTTTTTCAGTGGAAATAATAAAATATAAGTTAATTTATTTTTCTTGACAACCATTATCTTGCCACGCACGCACATCACCCGACATCAACTTGAAATAAATAATATTTTGGGGGAGTATTATTGACTCAGTGGTGAACGCATTTATTTAAATTATACAATTATATCAAATTATACTATGGGTAGCTCCTGGGTAATATATCGGGACATATGCAGCCCATCGGTCAATAATTGTTATAACATGTAGGTTAATAATTGTGAACCTGCATAAAAGTATAATAAGGATAAAAGAACAATGTGTGTCACATCGCAACTCCACCTTAACTTGGAACTTGACGTTGAAAAATACGACACTAGTTAGTTCAACGCAATGCCTATTGATAAATTAAATATATAAATATTAACATAAAATAAAATAGATAAATAAATAAAAATAAATATGCATATATGTGGCCCAAATACCTAACCCTTCTCTGCCCAATAGAATAATTTAACTAACCTACCCCATTTATTTAATAAATTCTAATCCAACATTCCAACCCACTCTCAACCTTTTTTCGACCACACAATTAAAATAAGGGGCACACTTATGTGAGACTGTTTAACAGGTCTCTTACGTTAGACGGATCTCCACTCAACCTGACCCGACCCGACCATATATATATATATATATATTAAAAAAAAGGAAATTATCAGTTTATTTCTCTTCCAACTCGCCGCCGCTCAACCTCACGATTTCCTCCAACTCAGTCCTCACGATTTTCCCCAGCTCCAAGCACGACGCGATCCTTCTCCCGATTGACCCCTCGCTCGCTACATGCGGTTTTCTCCTTTCCACGCGATTCCAAATAAATTTCTCTTCTATCTACGCGATTTTGTTCTCGTTCCCGTCGTCGATTTAATGGATAAATTTCTCTTCTCTCCATGCGATTCTGGTGAAGAGACGTCTGCAACAAACGGTAATGTTTCTTTTGTTTACGAGATTTGTGAATTTGTGATCATTGATCAGTAATTAGGTTTACGAAATTATGCATACCATGTGTTCGATAATATGCCTCTGAAGGAATTCATTCAAATTTCTATTTTCATAGGCTATTTGTTGTTGTGATAATGTTTTTAGTACTAATTTAAATTTTAATTTTATAATTCTCAAATATTGTTCTACTTGACGATGAATCAAATGATGAAGATGTAGAAACTGCATATCTCAATGAACATGAATATGTTCAGTTGCAATCCGGAAGTAAGTAATACTTTACTTCTCTTTTGTGTTTGTTGTAATTCACCAATTGTATGTAGTTAAAATAGTAGTGATACTTCACCTAGTAGCTAGTGATCTTTCACGTCACAATTAGTGACATCTTTCTGTTTCTGGATATACAATTCAATGTCATAGTTTGTTCTAAATGTACTTCACATTATATTTGATGGTTCTGTATTTCAGTTATAATGATATTTTTGAAAAATAATAAATCTAACAACTGATCGACTTATATTGTTTCACTTCAATGTTATTATTTCAGTTAGTGATCACCATGTAGTTAGTGATCTTTAGGTTACAGTTAGTGATATCTCTATGTATCTAGCTTAATATTTTAATTCAATGTGATAGTTATAACTGATTTTTTTAGTTTTCAAATCCCCTTTCGATCTATTGTCACTGGTGCATTGGAGGATGTCATTGTTGGTCTTGCAAGGTGAAAGATCAAGATCTTGTTGAAGGTTTTTAATGATATTTTTATTTATAATTAGTGTTATTTTCTTTTGTAATTAGTGATACTTTATTTTGTAATCAATGATATTTTTCTCTATGATAATGAAATAAATATTTTTTTACTCAAGAATGAGTTTTATTGTATTCATAGACCTGATTTTCAATTTGAGATTATGTTTAAACTGATACTTTTCTTTCTAAATAGTGTTACTTTACTACACAAATAGTGATACTTCGTTCATTAGTATTGATACTGTAGTTTATAAGTTATGATACTAAATGGTTACTAAGAATTCAGGATATTATTAATATATTGACAACATCATTACTGTTGCTGATTTTTTTTTAATGATTTTTGTATGTGTGTATGTGTCTCTCTATTTTTTTATTACTGATAATACACAAAATAAATAGTGTTACTTCACTACACACATAGTGATACTTTTCTCATAAATAGTGATACATATTATCAGAAGCATCAACAAAATATATGTTCAAGAGTTCTAAACATGTTCATAACTACAACAAAAACACAATTTATTACAAAAAAATATATGGCTTGCATATCCCAAAATTTATAACTCCAACAAATATCTTCTGGAAACATTACAAAAAAAAATATTTTCAAACCATCTTCCCATCATAGCTACACAAAAACACATTGTTTCTAATCATCATTTATTACAAAAAAAAACATTGTTTCCAAACGAGTAAACCTTCTATCATTTCAATGTTTCCAACCATCATTCACTACAAAAAAAAGAAATTAAAAAGCAACCCACCAACTTCTGCACATAATCTTCTACATTCACACAACCACAACTCTCACATTCCACCAACTTCTGCACAACTTCTGCGTTTACACCCCCTTACGAGCAACTGCCAACAGTGTCTATCATGTTAAAAATATAAAGAAAATTAAAAAAATATTAATAACTTCCTTAACATCAGTAACAATACAATAAAGTATCACTAATAATGAACAAAACTTACAAGAGCATATTTGAATTTTAAGAAACAAAGCACAACAGTAAGCATAGCACACAACACACATCACATTTGCTAAACCAAATACAATAAATAAGGAATATGGCATAGATACAACACATTAAGCAAATTAAAGTTTTACACAAACTCATACCATTTTAACATATTTTAATCACATAACTGGTTTGCAGTAATAATTTTTTATCAACTACTATAAACAATGCAGTCATGTATCACTAATAATTTAGTTAAGAATCACTACCAAAGCAATGAAATAGCATTATTAATAAACAAGAATTACCTCTCATAAGAAACTTCATCTTCCTTAGCGTCACATTCATCACCTTCCTTAGCATCATAATTGTTGCAATATAAAATTAAATTAAAATAGTAATTTAATGAAATATATTCACTTAATTGAACATTATCAGTTATTTCATAATGATAATTTCCTTAACATCAGTAACAATGCAATAAAGTATCACTGATCATTGAGTGAAGCATCACTAACAAAGCAATGAAATATCAGTAATAATGAACAAGACTTGCATGTCAGATTCTTAGATTTTAATCAACTTTCTTAACAATGCAATAAAGTATCACCAATAATTCCATTATCAATACAACGAAGTATCACTAATATGAATAAGACTTGCAAGAGGATATTGCTAAACCAAATATAATAAATAGGAAACATGGCATAGATACAACACATTAACCAAATATATAGTACCTGACTACACCTCTTTATCTTCATTTTCCTTAGCAGATGATTTTCTTCTCTTATATGTACATTTAACATCATCATCTGTTTTTGTATGTTCACTTCAATAGAAATGACATAATTTAGTAAAATTAACACTGTGTTATGAAATAAAATACTAATAACATAATTTAGTAAAAATTCATACCTGATCTCATCAACTCTCCTCTCTTCAATAGGTCGCTGCCGTCTCTTTTTAATTCTTTCCATCATTTATAAAAAAAATTCAAAAATCCAACTGCAAAATTTATAATCAGAAATAGTATTTAATCAATCAATCAATACTACCATCTGAAATATTATAAAATCCCATGGGACATAATTTATAAGCAAAATATAAAATTCCTTAAAAATGCAACAGAGTATCACTAATAATGAATATAAGCAACATTACAAATACAATGAAGTATCACTAATCATGAACAAAAATTGGTAGATCATATTTGAATTTTAATAACAAACTGCAACATGTTTTAATGACACAAGTATACAAATTGTTTGCACCGGTAGTATTTTTAATTTTTAATCAACTACTATAAACAATGTCGTCATGTATCACTAATAATTCACGTAAGAATCACTACCAATGCAATGAAGTATCACTATTAATAAAACATAACCAGAACCAACAAGAAATCATAGCCACAAGATAGTGCCTTCCAACATTTCAAAATTTACAAAACACATCAGACCAACAAAACATAAAACTACTAACACCTAAACAGAACCAACAAAACATACAGTAATAGCACATAAATAGAACCAACAGGATTACAATCAACTCAAATTAGGATGTTGTGTTATCCTAAATTGAAATTCCTAAATTAAAATGCACTAAATTAAAACACCCTAATTTAAAAGCCCTAGAATAAACTTATAATAAGAAATTCAACGATGCGGCATAGATGTTGAAGACAGAGCACCGGTTTCAGATAGGAGTCCGGTGCCGGTGGTCATGACAGTTGGTGATGGTGGTGGCACAAATTCCTGTGGCGGTGGTCGCGAGAGTTGACGGTGCGCTGGGGGAGATGATATGTATAGTGAAGCAGCGTTTGTGGGGGTAGATCATTGAAGATGCGGTTTTGGGGAAGAAGCAATAGTTATCGACGCGGAGAATCGCCATTGCTGAGAGATGGTGAGAGAGAAGACACAGGCAGAGAGAATCGCAAGAGAAAGAAAATCGTGGGAGAGAGAGAGGAAAATCATGGGAGAGAGATATGAAGGATTCAATTATTTTTAATATATATAGTACCGGGTCGGATAGGAGGCGGGCCAGGTCGGGTCGGGGAGATCCGTCTAAAGTAAGAGACCCGTTAGACGGTCTCATACAAGTTTTTGTGTTAAAATAATAGAAATGACAATTTTCTCTCTCCTTACCTCTCTCACTCTCGGCTATCTTACCATCCCCAATATAATCAAATCTATTTTTTTCTTTAACCCCAAAGCTCACGGCAACAACAGCAGCCCGGAAATGAAAGCTAAGGTTTTTTCTTCTCTCTTCCCCTTTCTCTCTCTATTTCTCCCTCTATTTCTTTTTTTTTTTCCTCCGTAGCGGCCCCTTCCAACACCACCGAGAACAAATATCCCCCCATCGATTGCACCACCCATTTCTCACTCAACCGCCCACCCAATGAAGATGCAAAAGTAAAACACGAAAATACCTCAAAAGAAAAAAAAAACTCTATTGCTCTAAAGACGCTTAGAAGAGAGATTGATTTTGTTTTGGGTGTACTTTGAATGAGTCATCTAGCCCTCTGTTAGGAATGTCAATGAAAGATTTGGGATTTAAGGTTGGAAATAAATTCGAATTAATGGCGGATAGTGGAGAGGCTCCATGATTCCAAAATATTTCTGTTTCATTTATCTAGATTGTTCTGAAGTCTACAAATTCGCATGAGGAAAAAGACAGATTGTTGGGCAACATCTTGGGCTAAAAAATACTAATTTTGGACTCAACTTTAATATTCGGCTCGAATTAAAATACCTGGCTTTGAAAAACCATAAATAATCATTTGGGCTTTAAGTTAAAGATAAATATTGAATACACAATTAAACATAGAGTTTATGTTTTTGGAATGAAATAAAAAATAATATTTACCCACTAATAATAATAATAATAATAATAATAACAACAACAATGATGATGATAATTATAAAATAATAATAACGATATATGTGCGAATTATAAGAAGATAACCAAAAATTGTATAACATGCATAGGTTAGAAAGTAGCATTTTAATAAAAAGTTTCATCCCGAAATTTACTTACATTGTCCCATAAACTGTGGATACTTAGCTATCACACCATTCTCTTTTTTCCATGTGTCTTCTTCTTTGCCATGCCGACTCCATTATATTTTCTATCCAACACTGCCACCGAATATTCCTCATAAGATAGATCTTTTCTTAACTCCAAGTTATTGTGGTTCACAATATTTCTTGGGTCGCGCATGTACATTCTCAGCTTTGAAATATGAAAACCATCATGTACTGCTGTCAGACTTGGTGGTAGAGCAAGCTTGTAAGCCACTTCTCAAACTCTTTCCAAGATTTCAAATGGCTCAATGTAACGAGGTCTCAACTTTTCCTTCACTCTGAAACGTACAACTCCTTTCATCGGGTCTATTTTGACAAATACCTTATCACCTACACTGTAATGTATATCTCTTCTCTTCAAATCGGCATATGACTTTTGCCTATCTTGAGCAACTTTGATACTTTCACGTATCTTAATAATAACAACAACTGTTCTTTCTACAATCTAGGGACCTAAAATTCTTTTTTTTCCAACTTCATCCCATTGCAACGGTGATCGACACTTTCTTTAATACACGACTTCATAAGGAGCCATCCCAATAGTCACCTGGAAACTGTTGTTGTAAGCGAACTTCACTAGTGACAAATGTTTCTCCTAACTATCTCCAAAGTCCATCATACATGCCTGCAACATGTCATCCAATACCCGGATCGTCCATTCCGATTGTCCGTCATTTTGCGGGTGATAAGCCATGATAAACCTCAATTTTATTCTCATAGCTCTTTGTAAACTCCTATAATACTTGGATGTAAATAATGGGTTACGATCAGACACTATAGAAATAGGTACTCTATGCAACATCACTATTTCATCCACGTATAACTGTGCAAGTCTATCCATATTGAGTGTCATCTTCACTGGCAGAAAATGAGCTGACTTTGTGAGTTGATCCACAATCACCTAAATTGCATGATTGTCTTTCATGGTCCTTAGCAATCCTGTCACGGAGTCCATTGAGATGTTTTCCTATTTTCATTATAGAATTTCAAGTGGATTCAAAAGGCCTGTGGCCGTTAATGTTCCGTATTCACCAGTTAACACGTCATACATCTCTCGACAAAATCTCCATTGACCTCTTCATATTTCTCTACCAAAATACCTCTTCAAATCTTGGTACATTTTTGTACCTTCTGGTTGGACAAAGTAACGAGTACTATGAGCTTCTTCCAAGATCTCTTTTCTTAGTTCATCATTCTTCGGCACACACAACCGTCTTTCATAAGTGAATGCTCCATCCGCAGCTATAATGAAACTCTTGATCTTGCCTTTTAGAACACTTTCCTTGATCTTACACAACAATTGATCACTCTTTTGTGCATCCTTTATTTTATCCTTCAGCAGAGATTAGACTGTTAGTGCCACCAAAATTGATATAGTGCCACTTGCTATAAGAACCATCTCAATTCCCCAAATTTGAGAACTCTTGAGTTAACTGCTTCACATGGATTGCTGCCTAACACGCTATTATTAACAAAATAACATGTTCCGCAAGTGCACAATGCTATTGTAATACCTAGGTGAGAAAGAGTATTGTATCCCACATAGACTGAATTGACTCCCACACAAGTACTCACTTAATATCTAGACACTAATAATGAGATAAAGAAAGAACAACAATAAAAAACATAAAATAAACAGTAGAAATACAAAATATGCAGAGGAATAAATAATTGGAAAAACCTAGGTTTTAGGGGTAGTGGATTTATTATTTCAATTAATATAATTCTTGACTCTTTCAACCCGACTTCTTGTCTTTAATCTATCAATGGTGGGGGATCACTAGGTTATTATCAGGCTGCTTATAACGGCATATACCACAACATAGATATAACAAGTACATGCTTCACTGCTGTCGGTTCTTCGCACATGTTGTTACTTCTAATCTAGTACACGAAGATCTATTCAACCCTATGCAATACTTGTTCACTTGGTCGGTACTTCCAAGCACACATATAATGAATTTTATCTTTCTATCATTAATACTTTTCTGGTCAGTGCTTTAGATTAACGACTAGCATACATAAATGGTGATTAAGTATCCGTACAAGATATTAAATAAATCATAGAAATCAAATCCTGAGAGATAGCAGGAAGAAAAGTAATCGAGTCATATATAAAATTCCATAATATTGCACACCCTAAAACCTAGCTAGAAATTTAGCTAGACATGATAAAATAAACAAACGAATCTAGAGTATAAGTGTTTATAGCAACAAAGATAGAATAACCGAAAAACATAGAGTAATCCAGTACTCTTGACTTCGCTACAATGGCACTCCATCTCTATCAACCTTGTCAACTAAATTGAGGTCTAGTGCTTCTCCTCCAATTATCTTGGCATCTCCAGTGTATTCCCAAGATGTATGATGAATTCCTTGCTGTATTTCGACTTTCTCCAAGTTATTTTCTCATGTGTATCAAATGTGGCTTTTATATTTTGGTCAAAAATCCTGAGTTGGAGTGGATAAAATCAAATCCCGTGGACCCACTCATATGGGTCGACCGAGCTTAGTAGGTTGACCTAGAGGCCTATTTTTGAATAGGGTCGACCCAGGTGACTTCGGTTAGGTTAACCCACCCATTTGCAAATTACACTGGGACCAGTCGACCTACAATTTTCGGGTCGACCCAGTCTCTTTTCTCGCTGGGCTTCAGAATTCTTCGGGTTTCTATCATTTAATCCAGTCCATTAACTCCAAATTAGTATCCAATTAAGCTCAATAGCCCAATTAAATACCTCTTTAACTCCTTTCGACTATATTTGCTCATTTTGCTCCAAAAATGTAGTCAAAACACAACTATTTCTGCAAAACTAGCAAACACATAAAAAACTCCAAAAGATCACAATATATGCACTAAAACTATATAAAACACACAACTTCATATAATAAAGAGCATCAATTCATATCTGAAAGTTGTGTAAAATACACAGCTATCACTGCCATACTGCTTTTTCTGCTTAGGACATCTGCTACCACATTGGCTTTACTTGGGTGGTAATGGATAGTGCAGTCATAATACTTGACAAGTTCTAACCATCTCCTCTGTCTCATATTGAGCTCCTTCTAGGTAAATAAATACTTGAGACTCTTGTGATCAGAGTAAATCTCACACTTTGCTCCATACAAGTAATGATGTCATATCTTCAAAGCATGCACTACAACTGCAAGTTCCAAATTGTGCACATTGGATAATTTTGTTCATGTACCTTCAATTACCTCGATGCATAAGCGATACCTTTTCCATGCTGGATTAACACACATCACAATCCTTGTTTGGATGTATCACTATGTATAACTAATAAACCTTTGATTTTAAATGTCTTTCATGCATTTTGAGGTCTAGTTGAATGGTTGTTCATGTGTACTGCTTGCATAAATTAATAAGTTGCGCATAATTTTTCATATTTTGTGCAGTATTACGTATTTGCTCATTTTGAAGGGATTTGTTACTATTTATTTTATGAGACATAATTGAGCTTGAAAATTACCTAAGAAGATAGAGGATTGAGTGAGAAGCGCGCTGCAACTTGAATCGGGTCAATCAGATGAGAACGGAGTAAAATGGCGAAGCGTGTCAGAAGATTGGTGGGTTGCACAGCCCGTGCAACTTGCTTTCAACATATGAACGAATTTCTCTATACTCAATGCATGGCCCGTGTTATCAGTTGCACGGCCCACACTATTTCCGGCACAAAAATTCAATTTTCCTTTTGGATTGGACTTATTTCCATCTTGGGCCTAGAACTTTCTCCACTATATTAGGATTCATTATGCATGAAAATTGAGGTGTTTTTCACCCTGTAGAGAGAGCAAAGATATCGTGGAGAAGACAGAGAAAAGGCTATAAAGAGATTGAAGAAGCACATCATAGACTAAGTTTATTTTATGCTTTATTCAATTAGAACTATCATGTTGAATGCTTTTGTTTATTTATTTCCTTTGGATTTTAAATATAACATGAGTAGCTAAATTGTTTGAGATCCTATGGTTGTGGATGTTTATGGATTTTTTATTTGAAGTAATATAATGTTCCTTTCTATTTCTTATTTATGCGTCCTTGTTTATTGTTGTCTTGTGAGGATGAATTGATCAGCATTTACACTTGTGTAGTTAATTTGTTATTCACTCGAGAGAGGTTAATAAGTTAACGGATTAGGATTGCATAACACAAGTCTCCTAGATCGAAAGATTGGTAGGTGTTGTGAGGATTATAAATCTGAGGTTTTGTCTGGAGTTAGATAATAATTCGAGATCGATAGATAAGAATTTGAGTCTAATCTATTTGTTGGGGTTTTTTCGAATTGAACCACCGCAGGATCTAATTGGATGTTCATTAATCCTAATGTCATGTAGATCATAAATTCATGCATCTCATATGTTTTAATTAACCGAGTTTAAATAACATGCAAATCCGATTTAAACGATTCTACTAAAGCGGAAACATAGAATCGAAAAACGACTTACAAATCAAACGACGGGTGGAGAACAAGATTAAAGGTCTAATCTTGTTGTTGTGTATGATGATGATCGGTGCCCACTGTGATATTCCACTCCTTGATCTTCTGTTGTATTCCCGGACTGAATCTAGTTTCAAAGTGGGCTGAAATCTACTAGATCGGTATGTAATCTGTGGAGATAAAGAGAACACAAGAGGAGCTGATCTATATGCTTAAAATTTCATCCCCCACCCTCTTATATATAAGGGGGTGGGCGAAATTTCAGTGTCCCAACCCTACTGGGTTTGGGCCTCTATCTCTTTTTCTATCTCCAGTCCATTAAAGTCATATTGGGCTACAACAGAGATCTAGAAGAATATTAAATTGGCCTGCTAATTTATTTAATTTCCAATATCCAATAAACTTAGGATATTATTAAATAAATTAAGTATTATTTTTATTCTACTAAAGAAATAATACTGACCTACCAATTTAATACATATTTCTGAATTTGCTTTCTCCTTTAGTCCAGTCATTCCCCGTGTTTAAGATATAATGCCCATTAATTAATTATGTAAGCTTCTGACAGCTATAATTAATTAATATCTTATCATTGAGTAGTACCACACAAGCTTTACTCATGCATGGAATAAATTCCACCTGCAGGGTTTCAGCATGAACTTGCATTTCCTCAAGGGGACACCATCAAACTGGCGCACCAGGACACGGTGCCCCTACATATTGCACGACCCATCATAAGTGTAAATGTCACAACCCAAGATATCGAGATTATTGATCCTTATGAAAGAATCTCACCCTTTGATAAATCAAAGCTGCAAACACTACACGTATATGTCCGCCAACACATAGGGGTTAAGAACCCGAACTCTGTGGATTCTTATTCTCTCATTTAAGGTCAGAATAGAGAATAGAATCCTAAGTAGATCCTCCTCAATACACTTGACTGTGTATTAGAATAATCAGTTAGTCAAGACAAACTAACTATCAGATTATTCTACGGTGTACCGATAACAGGTTCAGTGCCATCTAAACCGTGAGCCTTTTAATACATTACAAGGAACCGATGATATGATCTAACCGTGTGTTTATCCACACCATATCATCTACAATGTAAGTATAGTGAACATGCATGTAAATATAACAATTTAAATGCAAATAGTGACTGCAATAGAATATATTCTATATCATCATAGAACCATTATCAATAAAGTATACAAAAGACAAGTCTTCTAGTATACAAAACCAACACTATTGTTATAGCTTACTCGAAAGAGAGGTTGTAATTACATTTGTGATTCTCCTACGAGATTTAGAATTAAATTGGTTTGATAAATTGTCTGAGAATCGGAAAATCCATTTAACATAAATACCCTATGATCCGTCTTTTATTTGTTTATCCAGTTTTCTCATGTTTAATCTATTTAATTTATTTTTACTGTATTTAGTTAATTGAAATCACTTTTAAATTGATTCTCTAGATAAATTAGGACAAAAGAATTGGGTAATTAGCTACATTACATAGCCAATCTCTACGGATACGACCTTGCTTACCATAGTTTTGCTACATTTACCTCTTACACTTGTGAGTAGTATTTTTAGTGAAATAAAATACCGATCAATAACAAAGCCCTTCTGTGCCATCTGGAATAGTCAACACTAGTGCCATTGTAAGTCGTAGCTTCAGCTCTTGGAAGCTTTCCTCGCATTTCTCATTCCACTGAAATTTTGCTCTTGTTTTGGTTAACTGGGTCAAAGAGCCTACTATCTTTGAGAATCCTTCGATAAATCTCTCTTGCATTTTTAGTGTCTTTCAGTTTTTCATCGTTTCCACTTTTGTTAGATCTACTTCAATCCCTTGTGATGTCACCACATGATCGAAAAATCCAACTCGGTCTATCCAAAACTCACATTTTTTAAACTTTGCATATAATTTCTCCTTCCTCAATGTTCTCAACCCGATCCAAGGATGTTCTTCGTGCTGACTTTGAGCCTTTGAATAAATCACAATGTCATCTATGAATACAATGACAAACTAATCTAGGTACTGGTGGAAAACTTGGTGCATCAAATCTATAAACACTGCTGACGCGTTGGACAACCCGAAAGGCATTACTGTGAACTCATAATGTTCATGTTGGGGTTTTTTTTGAATTGAAACACCGCAGGATCTAATTGGATGTTCATTAATCCTAATGTCATGTAGATTATAATTTTATGCAGCACATATGTTTTAACTAACCGAGTTCAATTAACATGCATAGCCGGTTTAATCGATTCTACTAAAGCGGAAACATAGAAATCGAAAAATAACTTATAAATTAAACGACGGGTTGAGGACAAGATTAAAGGTCTAATCTTGTTGTTGTAAATGATGATGATCGGCGCCCACTAATGCTATTCCACTCCTTGATCTTCTGTTGTATTCCCGGACTGAATCTAGTTTCAGGATGGGCTGAAATCTACTAGATCGGTATGGATATTGTGGAGATAAAGAGAACAAAAGAGAGTTGAATTGTAACACCCATAATTTCAATCCCCACTGCCCTATTTATAGGGGAGGTGGTCGAAATTATCAAGCCCTAAACATACTGGGCTTGGGCCTCTATCTCTTTTTTCAACTCCAGTCCATTAAAGTCATATTGGGCTACAACAGGGATCTAGAAGAATATTAAATTGGCCTGCTAATTTATTTAATTTCCAATATCCAATAAACTTAGGATATTATTAAATAAATTAAGTATTATTTTTATTCCACTAAAGAAATAATACCGACCTACCAATTTAATACATATTTCTGAATATGCTTTCTCCTTTAGTCCAGCCATTCCCCGTGTTTAAGATATAATGCCCATTAATTAATTATGTAAGCTTCTGACAACTATAATTAATTAATATCTTATCCTTGAGTAGTACCACACAAGCTTTACTTATATACGGAATAAATTCCACCTGCAGGGTTTCAACATGAACTAGCATTTCCTCAAGGGGACACCATCAACGTGACACACCAGGACACGGTGCCCTACATATTGCACGACCCATCATCAGTGTAAATGTTACAACCCAAGATATCAAGATTATTGATTCTATGAAAGAATCTCGCCCTTTGATAAATCAAATCTACAAACACTACACGTATATGTCCGCCAACATATAGGGGTTAAGAACCCGAACTTTGTGGATTCTTATTCTCTCATTTAAGGTCAGAATAGAGAATAGAATCCTAAGTAGATCCTCCTCAATGCACTTGACCGTGTATTAGAATAATCAGTTTGTCAAGACAAACTAACTATCAGATTATTCTACGGCGTACCGATAGCAGGTTCAGTGCCATCTAGACCGTGAGCCTTTTAATACATTACAATGAACCGATGATATGATCTTACTGTGTGTTTACCCACGCCATATCATCTACAATGCAAGTATAGTGAACATGCATGTAAATATAACAATTTAAATGCAAACAGTGACTGCAATTGTATTCATTCTATATCATCATAAAACCATCATCAATAATGTATATAAAAGACAGGTCTTCTAGTATACCAAACCGACAATCTCCCACTTATACTTGAAGCATGTCTTTCAAATATAAAACAAACTAGCTAACTCTCCAACTATAACTAAAATCTCAAACGGCAACCCCGGGTCTGCATCTAACTCCCATTTTCTCTACGTGACCGTAGAAGGTCTTAGCTGGAAGGCTCTTCGTGAATGGATCAGCCAAATTATCCTCCGATGCAATCTTGACCACTGCCACATCTCCTCTCTTAACGATTTCTCGTATAAGATGGTACTTGCTCTCTATGTGTTTACTTGCCTTATGGGCTCTGGGTTTCTTCGAATTTACCACTGCACCCGAGTTATCACAATATACCGTGATACTCTTAGGCAAATCAGGAACCACGCTCAAGTCCAACAAGAAACTCTTGAGCCAGACAACCTCTTTTGTAGCCTCAGAGGCAGCTACATATTCGGCCTTCGTGGTGGAATCCGCAATGCATTTCTGCTTTATGCTCCTTAATGCAATGGCTCCGTCTCCTAAGGTAAACACATAGCCTGAGGTAGATTTATTCTGATCTTTATCGGATTGAAAATCTGAGTCCGTGTAACCCAAAGGCACTAGACTATCAGAGCTGTATACCAGCATATAATCTCGAGTCCTTTTCAGGTACTTGAATATATTCTTAATCGCAGTCCAGTGACCTTGTCTAGGGTTAGACTGATATCTGCTTACCATGCCGACTGCATAGCATATATCAGGTCTAGTGCATAGCATAGCATACATAAGGCTTCCCACAGCCGAAGCATATGGAATGCTCTTCATCTCATCTATCTCAGCCTGTGTGTGGGGACACATCTCCTTGGATAGATGAATTCCATGCCTGAAAGGTATAAAACCTTTCTTGGAATCCTGCATGTTAAACTTAGCTAGCACTGTGTCGATATATATCGCCTGGGATAAGCACACCATCCTTTTTTGGCAATCTCGAATTATCTTGATGCCAAGGACGTGTCTAGCTTCTCTTAGATCTTTCATATCGAACTGCTTGGACAACCACACCCTTATGTTAGATAATACTTTCTTACTGTTTCCAATAAGTAAGATATCATCAACATATAACACGAGGAAAGCCACCATGTTTCCGTCACTCTTCTTGTACACACAGCTTTCATCCGGACATTGCACGAATCCATATGACTGGATAATCTCATCAAATCGGATGTTCCAAGACCTTGACGCCTGCTTAAGTCCATAAATGGATCTCTTAAGCTTGCACACTAAGTGCTCTTGGCCTTTAACAATGAAACCCTCTGGTTGCTTCATGTGGATGTTTTCCTCAAAACTTCCATTCAGGAAAGCTGTCTTGACATCCATCTGCCAAATCTCATAATCCAAATGAGTGGCTATAGACAAGAGAATTTGGAATTACTTAAGCATAGCTACCAGTGAAAAGGTTTCCTCATAATCGATCCCTTCTTTCTGAGTGTACCCTTTCTCCACCAATCTTGCCTTGAAGGTTTCAACCTTCCCGTGAGCTCCTCTCTTGCGTTTGTAAACCCACTTACACCCAATGGGTTTTACCCCATCTTGTGGTTCTACAAGATCCCAGACTTGATTGTGATCCATAGATCCAATCTCAGACTCCATTGTAATTTTCCAAGAATCTGCATATTTATCTTGGATCGCTTCGTCGTAGGTCCTAGGATCCAATTCATTTAGTCCTTCAGGAAAATTCAAAGATTCACCCAAACTAATGAATCTGTCAGGTTGGCGTACAACCCTCCCACTGTGATGAGGCAATTCTTGTACTTCTATGACACATTGTGCAGTAATTTATGGTTCCTCTTCTTGTACTATTGGTGTCAGATTCGAATTTTCCCCTTGAAGTTCCTCGAGTACTATCTCACTTCTTGGCTTGTGATTTATTACATAGTCTTTCTCTAAGAATCGAGCATTCGTACTCACAATGATCTTCTGATTCTTAGGACTATAAAATAAACCACCTTTCGTTCCTTTGGAATATCCAACAAATAGTCTAACATCCGTACGTGGTGTCAGCTTATCAGCTTCCTTATCTAGCACATGTGCTGGACTACTCCGAATCCGAAAATGTCCAAAGTTCTGTGGGCATAGATAAGATTGATTTTGATGAAACCACGTTAAGAATATAGGCTACCGTTTCCAAGGCATATCCCCAGAACGAAATGGGCAGATCTGAATAGCTCATCATCGATCTAACTATCTCTAACATAGTTCTGTTCCTTCTCTCTGCCATGCCGTTTTGCCGTGGCATTCCTAGCGCAGTCAACTAGGATGTAATCATATTCTCTGCTAAGTAGTCCCTAAATTCATTCGAGAGGTACTCACCACCACAATCAGACCGTAGTGATTTGATACTTTTACCTATTCATTTTTCAACTTCCGCTCTGAATTCTTTGAAGGTCTCAAAGGATTCTGACTTGCGACGTAACAGGTATATGTATCCATACCTTGAGTAATCATCAATGAACGTGATGAAATACTCATACCCTCCTCGAGCCTGA
The DNA here is from genome assembly GCA_026008535.1 of Perilla frutescens. NCBI lineage: Eukaryota > Viridiplantae > Streptophyta > Magnoliopsida > Lamiales > Lamiaceae > Perilla > Perilla frutescens. Next base: position 8,646,178 of record BRKX01000020.1, on the reverse strand, counting down.
ACTGACATAGGGCCACATAAGTCAGAGTGAATCAAATCTAATACCTCTTCAGATCTATTCCTTTTATCCTTAAAGGGTTGCTTGGTCATCTTACCTTCCAAATAGGATTCACACAAAGGGAATGATTCTAGGACCAATGAAGATAAGGGCCCATCGTTTACTAGTATTTGTATCCATTTAAGGTTAATGTGGCCGAGCCTAAGATGCCAAAGATAAGTTTGATTCATTTCTGAAGGTTCTTTTCGTTTGTTAGGGTTTATGACCGATGTATTCAGTAAATGCATTTACGTAGTCTTTTACATAGGATTAAGTAAATAAAGATGTACATCCAATGTGCCAGAATAGATAAAATGTTTATCACTAAAGATAACAACCTTGTTATCAAAAGAAACAGAATATTCATCCATAAAAAGTTTAGAAACTGAAATCAAGTTTCGCCTAAAACCAGGCATATAAAGACAATCCTTTAAAACTAAAATCCTATCACTACTAAAAGATAAGGTTACGTCTCCCACTGCAACTGCCGCCACTTTCGTAGCATTGCCCATGTAGACTGAAATCTCTCCATCACTCAGCTATCTTTTTGCCAGGAACCCCTGTAAAGACATGCAAACATGATCAGTAGCTCCAGTATCTACTACCCATGACTGAGTAGAACAAGTAGCTAAACATGTTTCAACGATGAGATATTCAGACGTACCCTTCTTCTTTTTCTTGTTAGGACAATCCGCCTTCCAGTGACCTGGCTGGCCGCACTTGAAACACTTTGTCTTTGACTTAAATTCCTTGGGAGGAATCTTAGTCTCGGACTTCTTCATCTTAGGCACCTCATTTGCAGCTTTCTTAGGCGCGTTCCTCTTCTTTCTTTTTGTACCGGAAGAAGACGTCCTATTTTCAGTTAGGTGTGCCTCCGGATTTCCTTTTTGAAGTAACTCAACCGCCTGAAGATCCATGAGCAGTTCAGTCAGGCTGACATCCCTTTTGATCATGTTAAAGTTTAGCCTGAACTACTCAAACTTCAAGGACAAGCTATGAAGAACAATGTCGATTTGAGAATCGGTGTCCAGCTCTCCACCCAAGGTCTCGATCTCAGCCAGATACCCCATCATCGTGAGAATGTGATCCCTAACAGGTGTGGAGTCAGCCATTCTCGCATCCATTAACTTCTTCATTGTCAAATGGGGTGCCGAGTGGTTCTGATGATCGAAGAGCTACCTAAGGTTGTACATGATATCATAAGCAGTTTTCATAGGTTCATGCTGATGTTGCAACATATTCGACATGGATGCCAGAATGTAACAGCGCGCTATCTCATTAGACCTAACCCACTTATCATATGCAACCTTTTGGGCTTCATCAGAACCCTCATCTGGCTTCTGAGGACATACCTCTTCAAGTACGAATTTGTGTCCTTCCGTAGTGAGAATAAGATTAAGGTTTCGAATCCAGTCATTGTAATTTTCACCGATTAACTTGTTTTCTTTGAGAATAGAGGACATGTTGGAGAGTGCCATGATGATATAGAATAACTAAAAAGTAAACATGCAGCACAGTCACAAACTTTAGGATACTAACATATAATCATATACCTCAAAAAATTATATGTAATCCACCGACATTTTAAAAATGTTTCTTATAAGCCACATTAGTGTGGACGTTTATAAAATTCATCTTTAAACAGGTAAAACCACCTTTAATTTACCTCCAGTCAAGTTTCCTTATGACAAGTAAATTAATAGTCGGAAATAACTACGGTCGTGTAACCTTCCAATTAATAATCCACGTTAGTGTGGACGTTTATTAATAAATTACACCTAAGTGTGAACACCATCATCATAGCACCAAGTCCACTATTTCAAACTCCCTGCTCCAGTTGGATGAGTCAGTTTGTTCTAGTAGTGTTCTACAACTATCTTGATAAAGAAGTTTAATTTTTAGAGACAACAGTGATATGACACATCCGTTATGGAGGAAGACCTATTGTCAACTCGCATGTCAATCACATCTCAATTAAACCAGATTAATGGAGACCGTTTGAGATTTCTACATACTTTGGTATGAATCTCTCCCACTTAGTTATTTAAGATTGAGATTTCATTTTATCCCATTGTAAAACATGCAAACATCACATAAAAAGATAAAACACCATTGCATGCTTCAAACAACATAATAAGCAATAATAATAAAAACCAACTATCATAACTTATTCTCATGTTGCTGAATGAGATAAAATTGGAAAGTCAGCTCCGGAACCTCGGGCATGGCCGCCGCCCTTATCACTGCGCCTTGCCGAAAATCCTAGCTCCAATTAGGATTTCGGGACGTGAATCAGTGATACTTCCTTTCTTGAGTTGTGCTACTTTCCCCCTTTGAGTTGATCTTCAAACTTTATTCAATATAGAATATCTATTCCTTAGAGGAAAAATCTAATATATCTAGAATAAAATTACAACTTAATGACTTGGTCTAACAGTTTTATTTCTATTACATTAAAACAACATAAAATAAAATCTAGACCTAATCCATGGATTTTCTCATGGATTAAAATCACGTAGCCAAACCGGCATACGACCCATCATACATCCAACATAAATTAAAACATACATCAAATAATTAAGGAGCCATGATAGTCAGTAATCCTGCAAACAAGTCAGTCTACAAATCCAACAATCACAATTACATGATTAGCATAAAATAACATATGATATCCAAACATGACATAATTTTCGAAAATAGCTACAAGATATAATTTGAAAATTAAAATAATTGTCCACCAAATTAAGACTTGTAAATTTCAAAAATACCATAAAAAATAAATCTGGAAATTTATTAAATTATCCACCAAATTTATTTCTTAATTTTTGAATAACACTCTAATTAATTAATATTTGAAAATCTTGATATATCTATCAAAATCCATTCCAATATTAAGCTAGGATCGAAAATCTTAAGAATTAACATTTGAAAATTTTGATCCACTTCAAACACCTTCCAAATTTAAATTCTATTTCCAATCCTATCTAGATTAGAATTAAATAATTTATGATATACACCAAAAATTATTTTTCCAATTCTAATCCACCTAGGTTTTGAAAATAACAAGATAAAAATCTAGAAATTTTGATCTACTCCAAAACTTTCCAAATTTAAAATCTATTTTCAAAACCTATTGTGTATAGAATTTGATAATTATTGATATACATCAAAATTACCTTATCCAATTCTAAAATCTATAAAAATAAAAAATTAACATATATTAAATCTGAAAATTTGATCATCTTCGAACTTTTCAAATCTAATATTATATTTTCAATTCATATTTATAATAGAATTAGGTAACTATATGATATACATCAAAAATACCATATCTAATTCCACACACCAAATATTTCGACCCCTATATTAAATAAATCTGGAAATTTGATTTTAAATCAAATACCTCTCCAAATTAATTCAACATAGCCTAAAATAACATAGAGAAAATTAGGGAATTTTAATCTCCAAAATTCGAAAACTTTGAAGATGAAATTTTCGAACATGAACTTCAATAAATTTGAAAATTTTGATGTGATCAAAATACCATTCCAAATTTAATAACAGCATGGCCGAAAATTTAGTGTTCCTCAAAACTAAAATTTTTGAACTACATCAAAAATTCATCAAAGTCTTGAACACCACCAATTCGAATATATGAACATATAAATCTGAAAATTTAAGTAACATAATTATTTCATCAAATTTATACATATATTTCGAATTAATCCTAAGATTAAATATAGAACAGTGCCAAAACCCGCTCTGATACCAGTTGTTGGGGTTTTTTTGAATGGAACCACCGCAGGATCTAATTGGATGTTCATTAATCCTAATGTAATGTAGATCATAATTTTATGCAGCACATATATTTTAACTAACCGAGTTCAATTAACATGCATAGCCGGATAAATCGATTCTACTAAAGTAGAAACATAGAAATCGAAAAATAACTTACAAATTAAACGACTGGTTGAGGACAAGACTAAAGGTCTAATCTTGTTGTTGTGTATGATGATGATCGGCGCCCACTAATGCTATTCCACTCCTTGATCTTCTGTTGTATTCCTGTACTGAATCTAGTTTCAGGGTGGGTTGAAATTTACTAGATCGGTATGGATACTGTGGAGATAAAGAGAACAAAAGAGAGTTGAATTGCAACACCCATAATTTTGATCCCTAAACATACTGGGCTTGGGCGTTGTAATACCCCAAAATTTTATATCTAAATTTAATTAAGAATGTATATATATATATATATATTTAATAGTTAGAATAATTGAAATATCCAAAATTTTTAAGTATTAAAATAATAGCCTATGATTATTGAGTAGGTTAAATAGACCCTTAATTTTTATTTGTATTTTTTTTAGTTTTAGTTTTTTTTAGGTAAGTATGCTTGTTGAGTAGGTTAAAGATACTTTAATACATTATTGTATTTTTATTACAAATCCCGATGTCATTTTTTTTAAGAAACCTAAAAGGTATTTGTTATTATCACTTAGGGTATTAAAAGATCATATGCTTAGAATATATATCCAAGCCCTAATAATTAATTGGCTAAATAAATATAATTCTATCTAAATATATTAATATTTTATTTGGCAACCAATTAGATTTATAAATGTCGAATATATAGGTATACATAGATTCATGCTAACCAACCCTAGTTGTGTACTAATTATATTTAACTATAGCTACTTGGTTTAAATTATGCCAATTGTATAAAATCAAAGAAAAATTGAAAATGTGCATGCAATACACGTAAGGGACACTTGGCACATTTTAGGGTTATCACATTGTAGAATTATATCAATTATGATAAGATAGTTACTACGAAAAATCCTAATTGTGACTAAGGAAAAATATAACTAAAATTAATAGGGTGAGGCGGTGGGTTATAAAACTATTCATCACATTATTCACTATAATTTTACATTAAAGCAACTTGGGAAATATGAGGGCTATATGTTGGTGAAATAAAGACAAAACAAATTTAAGGTTAGCTTTAAATTTATTTAATTGTGTTCTTATATATTTTATGGCGGAAATTGATACTTGATGTAAATGTTTCAATAATATTTCAAAACATATGTAAAGAATTATAAACTTAATATTTTAGCTAGTATTTGTGGCTCTTCTATATTATATATATATATATATATACTGTAGATTTATTAGAACATTAATATTCATACTATTGTTGCTATGAGAAGGAAAATACATAAAATATCAATTTGGAATGAGAATAATTTGATTTGTAATTTTAGGGTTATTGGATACAAGTCAGATCATGTGTATTATAATATTGGATTAAAAACCATAATATCGTATATATATTCTATGTAAATATGTATGCTAAACATTAATTATTTAATCCTTGATTGGGAATGTAGTATAAAATATTTCTAATTAATAAAATACAAAATTCTAATTGGAAAAATAGTTGAAATCTAAGAGTTGAGTATTTTTTTTTAATTTGGGTTGTTTGACAAAACTAAATTAAGACTGGTTGTTGTATGCATAAAAGAGCTAGCAGAACCCGAGCAAAACAAACCCAAAATTTGAAAGTTTATCTTCTATCCAGGTGGGTTATACTATACTATCTTTGCAAATTGTATCTTTCGAGCTATTAAGCTCTGCTTCGTTAAAATTGCATATGTGACTATCTGTGTTAAATATTTACATGCTACTGTATGTTGTCGGAGTCTCATAAACCAGCGCTGTGTCAATGTGAGTAGCTACAGTATGCATGCATTATTTATCCTGCCCTACTCCTTGTCGGTGAGACTAAAATGAAACACTTATTGTTTATACTCTTTGGGTATACTATGGCCATACTCAACTTTATGCGCTGGTGATGTAGTTCGGGTTGCGGGCAGCGACGGGTTATACTCTTAAGCGCTTCACGATAAAATGTTTTGGTGAACTTAGGTTGCTTCCAACTTTTAAACCTCCTAAGTTTCACTACCTGCATGGACAAGATAGATTACTTTTACAAAATGATTTGCATAACTTAAATTGTAAGAACTTGCCCACTGAGTGCATTAGTACTCAGCCCAAATATTTTCAAATATTTTCAGGTCAGTAAGCTAGAGCGTGGAGTGACGAGGCTGAGAAATGGGCTATTGTAATTTATATATTTTTTTTTGTTGTCTCTTTTTGTAAGTATTTTGATAAGTATTGAGCTTCCACACTTATGATATTATTTTGCTAAATGCTAAAAACTCCGATCTTAGTATTATGAATAAGTATATGTTATTAAAAAACATGTTTGGTTGTTCTGCGTCTTCTGTTTAGATTTTATTTATTTAATTACCCCATTTCTTTCCCGCTTCTTAATTCCCACCCCCGTGGCGTCCTTTTTCACGATCTTTCGGGATCGGGGTGCTACAAAGTGGTATCAGAGCAGGTTTGCAACTCTGCTGACCTGCTGGGTCAACTTATTTTATTTTTCAATAAATTTTCGTGTGATATTATATAAGCCCTCAGCTTGTCACTCACGCAACAGCCTAAAAGGTACGCATGTTTTTATGTGGATTTTAATTTTTAAAAGTTTTGGATTATTTTTTAAAATGTTAAGTCTGTCTGAAAATGAAAGATTAGGATTGGCCGTGTTGATGCGAATTCCTGGAAATATTGATTTTTATGGTGAGTTCATACTCTGATCAATTGCGCTGATTGCGTACTCTGTTGCTATGTTGATAGCATATTGATTTTGAAATATATCTGTAAACATACTGGTCTCTGTCTAAAATCGAGTTTATTGGGGAAATAACCTACTCTATGGCGGTTAAAATCCAATTAGAAGATGTCTTTTAGATTGAGGCTGTGTCAAAGTTGACCAAAAATTTGCGTTGTCGCTAGGAAGATGGACACATCAAATAATAAAATATTTTAAAAACAAAAATGTAAGTCAATGATCTATATGGAGACTAGGAATTTTCATGGGTAGATATGCTAGATGATGATGACTGCTACAAAGAAGGTTCAACATCAAAATTGTCACCTAAGTGAAATATTGAGGTAGACCAATCACCGTCTCTTATACCTCCTTGTAGAGATGAGGTTATAAATTTTATTCAACAAGCGATAGCGAGTTCATGGACTTTGGCACCATCATTTGAAGTTGTTGCCGATATATTTTGCATGTGTTTTGTTTGAACTTTATCGTTGGAAGCCGCTGAGCAACGATCAGATGGATAATGCTAAACGTATGATGGACATAGATGATTGTGCGATGTTGTTGGGTCAAGTTTGACAATTTGTTGTTAGATCAACTTGGCACCTTTTGTAGATCTAGAATGTTATCTTCTTTTGATAAGTCTAACCCAATGTCACGTGTAAGAAAATATCAGAATCTACCACCCCGGGGAGCTAAGGAGATATCATGTGCTATGAGTAGAAAAAGGGCAAGAAATACTGAATATTTTATAATAGAACAATAGATTTTCATGGGTAACAACATGTATACCAATCAAGATAGAGATGAAGTCGAACAAGCTAGCTTAGCTATACGTATAAGTTATGGTGCATCTATGTGGAATTCTTATCTTAATGACGTCAGGCCAAGAAACGTGATTCACATCAACATTAAATCATAAAGCTATGGATATGAAATTGAGCTTCACACGTAAATGAATGGCTAAATCAAATGAACGATACAAAATAAAGGATACATGCTTTAAGAAGTTTTCTTAGATAAGAACACAAACTAGAAAAATGTCCTATAATTATCTATCGACAATGAAAGAAGCGCGGTGAAAATAAAGGGTGCATGATATGTTAAATATATAGATCCTTATGAAGTATGTGTTCATCCCGGACCACGTGCTCAAGAACGGCGAGTTGATTTTCCATGCATATATAACATACGATAAGAGCCTCGCTAGATAGAACCATCGAGATCAAGCAACATAGGAACTTGGAAACAAGGTGTGATGATGACTTGATGTTATGGGATGACATAATACTTTCACGATATAAGTCATTCTAATAGGTGCTCTAAGTGTATTATTTTTACTTGTTTACCTAGCTTCTGTGCATCCCTGTACACTTTGATCGAGTATTTTGATTGAGCTTTGTTTCTTTGATAGTTAAGGGGATGAATCTCTGTTTCTTTTGAGATATTTCTTATTACCTTAAGTCTCGATCTATGGATGGGTCTTATTTGTTTATCTGTTCATTTCTATAACTTTCAATCATCCTATGAAGGAGTCTAGTTGTTATTTGTTTGTTCCGTCCTATGAAGAGGACTTAGTTGGTTTTCTTTTGGCCTATGAAGATGACTTAGTTGGTTTTCTTTTGGCCTATGAAGAGGTCTATTTTCTTGTTGATATCAGTTTACCTCTTTCTTCGTCTATGAATGAGCATCTCGATTCATTCTAGGTTTCATTTCCTTCTTATAAGCCATTATTAGACGGAGATTTGCTCTAGCTACATAATTTATGCTGCTTGATTTTGCGAAAGGCATAACCTACTCTTGGATCTATAAACTTTCTATCATACTATTCTTGATGCATTTCCATTGATTTATGTCCTTGATTTCATTTCTCTTTTTAATTAACACAATATCCCTCATTTATTTCCTATTTTTCGGAATCAGGTCATTACACCAAACAAAGTCGAAGCCATTAATAATTGGTCTGAACCAACAAATCCTTTAGAAGTATATAGTTTTCTCAACCTTACAGGAGACTATCGTAGATTTGTTGAAGAATTCTTAAAGATAGCCTCTCCTATGATACACTATTTAGGAAGACGTAGTCTTTAAGTGTACATAAGCTAGTAAATAGAGTTTTCAAGAGTGTAAGAAGAAGTTGACAATGACTCCCGATATAGACTCAATTCTACTCTTAAAATGATCATGTCGTCATCTAAATCTCTCTCGATCCTTATCTCGCTTCTTGTGTCACCATACATGTCAAGGGTGGACAGCTGAACATCCTCAACCATAAAAATAATGAACAAGCATAATGAAGCATCACTCATTTATCCACTCTCTATCATCTCAGCCCTCTCATCCCTAAACAATCAGCTTTCTTTCATTTTAGGAATGAAATCCATTAAGAAAAATTTTAAAACTTTATACACACATTTCTTTCTCATGGTAGAATAAAATTTATTTTGATTTTGTTTCCATCCGGTGCCCAAAAAGTTGAGAAAATGGGCCTGAAACCTTAGTGGTGTTTCCAGTCATCAAGTTTTGTCGCGGTTCCATTACGACATCTTTTCCTGTTGATCCATCCATTTTCTTTCCCCGAAGTTTACATCATTGTAAACATAGAACTTCAAGCTTTTCATAACAAGTCTCGGATCATCAATATGATATCATTTGGTCTATCAAAGACACGCCACAAATCGACATATGAAATCTGCCGCATAAATCATTGTGTTGCTAGTGCAACTACAGAGGTTATTTTCCATTGTTTTCTCCAATGTATGGACTTGATTTTTGGTCTATAGCAACTCCTCTTTGCATTCTTTCAATACCTTGTGCCCTATCTGAGATCAAATATCATTTAACCCTCTCAATCTGATCTATAAGTTTCCAAAACCATACTCTTTTATGCCAGATTTCATCTATATTGAAAATGATATAATCCTTGATAATTTCCAGTTGTTGTAGCTATGGTATTATTAAACCATTTGTTTCATCAGAATTCTTGTCTTCCATACTATGAAAAATTCTACTTTTGATTGAAAATCCATTGAGTATCGAGTTCGATCGAGCCCCAAACTTCTTCTTGATCAATATGTTCGGTGAACAACAACAGTTGCCTTCCAGCCAATTTTAGGCTAGGGGGATCAGAATCTTTCTTCGACTCTTTTTGACCATTTGTAGGCTTCTTGACAACAAAGGTGTGGTTGTTGACTTTGTCTTGATTAGATTTGAATTGAATTTTCTATGATTTTCAAAGTTACTTCCCTATCTTAAGCTGTTAAATTTTTTTCATTGGATTCATTTCAAGTTAATTGAAAGGTATTTAATAACCTAAAATCGAGTCATGTTGGTTTTAAACACGAGTATTGTGCATTCCTAGTCGAAGTAAAATGAATAAAGTTCCCATTAAATTAAAGTAAATATTAGATTAATTCTAAAAGAGGTTATATGGATCCTGAATCAAGGATTGATCATTGCAGGACTTGAAAACATATTTCTGGTAGAATAATATGAAAAGAGAGATAGTAGCATTTGTATAGGGATGTGTAACATGTCATCAAGTGAAAGTTGTACATCAATGACCTTCAGGTTTTCAGCTGTTGGAAATTCCAGAGTGGTGATGAGAGCATATAATAATGGATTTTGTGGTAAGCATAACAAGATTAGTGAAATGGAACTCAATAGTATGGGTTATCGGGGATCGATTAAAAAAAGGTAGCACATTTCGTGCCGATCAAAATAACAACGGAGTTAAGCAAATTCGCATATATTTATGTAAAAGAAATTATTTGTTTGCGTGGAATTCTAATTTCTATCACGTCGGATTGTGATACTCGTTTTACATCAAGGTTCTAAAGGAGTTTTCAGGAAGTAAATAGAATGAATCTAAGCTTCCGTACAACTTTTCATTTCCAAACAGATGGCCAGTCAGAGAGAACGATACAAATTTTGGAAAGTATGCTCTGTGGAGTTGTGTTGGACAGAAATACCAGCTGGGAAGATGTTTTATCCTTGGTAGAGTTTGCGTATAACATAAGTTACCAATCAACTATAAAGATAGCACCATATAAAGCCTTGTATGGTCACAAATGCAGATCACACCTTTACTGGGACAAAGTTGAAGAAAGAAAAATATTGGGTCCAGAGATTGTACAGACCACTATCGAGATAATCGATCGAATTTGAACAAGAATGAAAGAAGCACAAAGTGAAGGTTTATACAGATAAGCGTAGAACAGACCTACAATTTTAAGTTGGTGAAAAAGTCTTCTTAAAGGTATCTCCAACACGAGGTGTGGTGAGATTCGGAAAACAAGGCAAGTTGAAACCAAGACTTATTAGGCCATTCGAGATACTAGAAAGATTGGTGAGGCTGCTTACCGATTAGCTCTACCACCAGACCTGTCACAAGTTCATGATGTATATCACATTTCAATGCTCAGGAAATACGTGTTTGACCCAGAACACGTTATCAAAGAAAGTGAGTTAGCTCTACGTTCCGATATGACGCACGAGGAAAACCCCCACGAAATTCTAGATAGAAAAGTTCAAGTTCTAAGAAACAAGAAAATTCCATTGGTGCATGTGCAATGGAATCATCATGATCGAACTGAAGCAACGTGGGAACTAGAAAGTAAAATGAGTCAGCAATATCCTGAGTTATTGAAAGGTACATGAATTTCGGGACGAAATTCTTTTAAGAGGGGGAGGAGTGTAATACCCCAAAATTTTATATCTAAATTTAATTAAGAATATATATATATATATATATATTTAATAGTTAGAATAATTGAAATATCCAAAATTTTTAAGTATTAAAATAATAGCCTATGATTGTTGAGTAGGTTAAATAGACCCTTAATTTTTATTTGTATTTTTTTTAGTTTTAGTTTTTTTTAGGTAAGTATGCTTGTTGAGTAGGTTAAAGATACTTTAATACATTATTGTATTTTTATTACAAATCCCGATGTCATTTTTTTTTAAGAAACCTAAAAGGTATTTGTTATTATCACTTAGGGTATTAAAAGATCATGTGCTTAGAATATATATCCAAGCCCTAATAATTAATTGGCTAAATAAATATAATTCTATCTAAATATATTAATATTTTATTTGGCAACCAATTAGATTTATAAATGTCGAATATATAGGTATACATAGATTCATGCTAACCAACCCTAGTTGTGTACTAATTATATTTAACTATAGCTACTTGGTTTAAATTATGCCAATTGTATAAAATCAAAGAAAAATTGAAAATGTGCATGCAATACACGTAAGGGACACTTGGCACATTTTAGGGTTATCACATTGTAGAATTATATCAATTATGCTAAGATAGTTACTACGAAAAATCCTAATTGTGACTAAGGAAAAATATAACTAAAATTAATAGGGTGAGGCGGTGGGTTATAAAACTATTCATCACATTATTCACTATAATTTTACATTAAAGCAACTTGGGAAATATGAGGGCTATATGTTGGTGAAATAAAGACAAAACAAATTTAAGGTTAGCTTTAAATTTATTTAATTGTGTTCTTATATATTTTATGGCGGAAATTGATACTTGATGTAAATGTTTCAATAATATTTCAAAACATATGTAAAGAATTATAAACTTAATATTTTAGCTAGTATTTGTGGCTCTTCTATATTATATATATATATATATACTGTAGATTTATTAGAACATTAATATTCATACTATTGTTGCTATGAGAAGGAAAATACATAAAATATCAATTTGGAATGAGAATAATTTGATTTGTAATTTTAGGGTTATTGGATACAAGTCAGATCATGTGTTTTATAATATTGGATTAAAAACCATAATATCGTATATATATTCTATGTAAATATGTATGCTAAACATTAATTATTTAATCCTTGATTGGGAATGTAGTATAAAATATTTCGAATTAATAAAATACAAAATTCTAATTGGAAAAATAGTTGAAATCTAAGAGTTGAGTATTTTTTTTTTAATTTGGGTTGTTTGACAAAACTAAATTAAGACTGGTTGTTGTAGGCATAGAAGAGCTAGCAGAACCCGAGCAAAACAAACCCAAAATTTGAAAGTTTATCTTCTATCCAGGTGGGTTATACTATACTATCTTTGCAAATTGTATCTTTCGAGCTATTAAGCTCTGCTTCGTTAAAATTGCATATGTGACTATCTGTGTTAAATATTTACATGCTACTGTATGTTGTCGGAGTCTCATAAACCAGCGCTGTGTCAATGTGAGTAGCTACAGTATGCATGCATTATTTGTCCTGCCCTACTCCTTGTCGGTGAGACTAAAATGAAACACTTATTGTTTATACTCTTTGGGTATACTATGGCCATACTCAACTTTATGCGCTGGTGATGTAGTTCGGGTTGCGGGCAGCGACGGGTTATACTCTTAAGCGCTTCACGATAAAATGTTTTCGTGAACTTAGGTTGCTTCCAACTTTTAAACCTCCTAAGTTTCACTACCTACATGGACACAGATAGATTACTTTTACAAAATGATTTGCATAACTTAAATTGTAAGAACTTGCCCACTGAGTGCATTAGTACTCAGCCCAAATATTTTCAAATATTTTCAGGTCAGTAAGCTGGAGCGTGGAGTGACGAGGCTGAGAAATGGGCTATTGTAATTTATATATTTTTTTTTGTTGTCTCTTTTTGTAAGTATTTTGATAAGTATTGAGCTTCCACACTTATGATATTATTTTGCTAAATGCTAAAAACTCCGATCTTAGTATTATGAATAAGTATATGTTATTAAAAAACATGTTTGGTTGTTCTGCGTCTTCTGTTTAGATTTTATTTATTTATTTACCCCATTTCTTTCCCGCTTCTTAATTCCCACCCCCGTGGCGTCCTTTTTCACGATCTTTCGGGATCGGGGTGCTACAGGCGTCTATCTCTTTTTCCAACTCTAGTCCATTAAAGTCATATTGGGCTACAATAGGGATCTAGAAGAATATTAAATTGGCCTGCTAATTTATTTAATTTCCAATATCCAATAAACTTAGGATATTATTAAATAAATTAAGTATTATTTTTATTCCACTAAAGAAATAATATTGACCTACCAATTTAATACATATTTCTGATTATGCTTTCTCCTTTAGTCCAGCCATTCCTCGTGTTTAAGATATAATGCCCATTAATTAATTATGTAAGTTTCTGACAGCTATAATTAATTAATATCTTATCCTTGAGTAGTACCACACAAGATTTACTCATGTACGGAATAAATTCCATCTACAGGGTTTCAATATGAACTTGCATTTCCTCAATGGGACACCATCAACCTGGCGCACCAGGACACAATGCCCCTACATATTGCATGACCCATCATAAGTGTAAATATTACAACCCAAGATATCGAGATTATTGATCCTATGAAAGAATCTCACCCTTTGATAAATCAAAGCTGCAAACACTACACGTATATGTCCGCCAACATATAGGGGTTAAGAACACGAACTCTGTGGATTCTTATTCTCTCATTTAAGGTCAGAATAGAGAATAAAATTCTAAGTAGATCCTCCTCAATACACTTGACCTTGTATTAGAATAATCAGTTAGCCAAGACAAACTAACTATCAGATTATTCTACGGCGTATCGATAGCAGGTTCAGTGCCATCTAGACTGTGAGCCTTTTATTAAATTACAAGGAACCGATGATATGATCTAACCGTGTGTTTATCCACACCATATCATCTACAATGCAAGTATAGTTGTAACGTCCCAATTCCTAGTGAATAAGAGCGCTACTAAAATCCATTTCTTCATATCAAATATTTTAAAATATAACGTGAAAGCTAGAAAGTAATCAAGAATGAAAAATAAAAATAAAATGAAAATATCTATCTATATTTATATGTCATAATAGAGTGAAAAAGAACCTGCCTAACCTGCTTAATAGATTTCATATAAATTATGAAAAATTTCAAAAATTAGAATTCATATAGTAATTGATACTCCTACGATAAATTTTGCAAAATGAAATATATACATCCTAACTAGGTAACAATCAGTCACAACATAAACTAAGCGAAAGCATGATACTTAGGTCACAACCCACCATAATAATCAACATTTATCAAACAATCCAAAATATGATCGAGATAAGTTAGTAATAGCAAATGTTATAAACGAGAAGCTTTACCTTGCTTAGGAGAAAACCGGCGGGAGAGAGATTGAGAGCTTGTGTGTGTATGTGTGAGAGAGCTTACTCTTCTTTTATTTTTTATTTTCCAAGAAGTTGGAGAGAGAAGAAGAGAGATCAAAGTGAGAGAGAGTGAAAATGGATCGAAAGTGTGTGTGAGAGAGAAGAGTGTATCCACTTTTATTTTGAGAGAGAGATTTTCTAGAATGTTAAAGTAGGAGAGAGAGAGAGAGAGAGAGAGAGAGAGAGAGAGAGAGAGAGAGAGAGGGAGAGTATTCTAGAATAATAGGGAGGAAGAGGGATAATGTGCTATATCCATTTTTATTTTATTTTATTTATTTATTTTTCTATCTTCATAAAAATGTTGTGATATTTTTTTTTTATAACAATTTATTCGCTTACCTACTCATTTCATTTCCCCTCTCTTTTTTTATTTTTTATTAAATGTAGTGAAATATCTACAATATATACTACTATTATTGTTAGCTAAAACAAGCTCTTGATTAACAATACTTAATTTATTAAATTCCATTCGCATAGGCCTGGTGCTCGTTTTATTAAAAATCCTACATTCTATATTTTATAGTTTATAATATTAATTTATGTTAGGGCGCATCGTAGCTCAAGTGCCGGACAACCTGTAAACATTTAAATCAAAAACACTAAATATCACAAATAAAATAATTTAATTTGCAAAATAATAATAATTTAATTTTAAAAAGATTCGGGGTATTACAATAGTGAACATGCATGTAAATATAACAATTTAAATGCAAACAGTGACTGCAATTGTATTCATTCTATATTATCATAAAACCATCATCAATAATGTATACAAAAGACAGGTCTTCTAGTATACAAAACCAACAGCTCATAATATCTCATCCAAAAATCTATTTTTAAAATATCACCTTTGACTCTCAATTGATGATATCCCGATATCAAATCGATCTTTAAGAATATGGCATATCTTTTTAACTGATCAAACAAATCATCAACTCTCGACAGCGAATACTTGTTCTTTATAGTGAGTTTGTTGAGCACACAATAATCAATGCATATTCTCATGGTACCATCCTTCTTCTTGACAAATAGCACCGGTACACCTCAAGACGTGACATTTAGTCGAATATAACCTTTGTTCAGCAATTCCAGTATTTGAAATTTTAGCTTTTGCAGCTCGATCGGTGCCATTCTGTAGAGGGCTTTGGACAATGTTTCTACTTTGGGTACCAAATTAATGGTGAACTCGACTTGTCTCTTTAGCAAAATGCCGGTTATGTCCTCCGGAAATACATCTGAACATTCTCCAACTACTGGTATATCCTTCATTTTTGGTTCCGTTGATGCCGTGCTTACCACATTCACCAGGAAATGGTTGATAGCCTCTCTTTTTAATAATTTGACCACTTTCATTGCTGACATGATACGTGTTGCTGGCTTCACTTTACTTTTCCAAAAAGAGAACTTATCTCCTCATTTTCCTTAGAACACCGCCCCCCGATCATGGCATTTAATGACCGCATGGTTATAACTCAACTAATCTATGCCGAGGATCAAATTAAAGTCTTGCATTTCCAATACAAACAAATCCTCCTCCAATTTTTTTTATTTCCATTTTGACTCCTATAGCTACACAAATGGTATTCACCTTCTCACCTGACGGAATGCTTATCCATAAAAGGTTAGTTTTTTCATGACATTTCGTACCAGTCTTCTCATAAAATGTTTTAGATATAAACGAATGCAAATCACCTGAATCGAAAAGTACTAAAGTATGTACTTCAAGAACTAGTAGTCTACCTAACATAGTTCCGGGCTCATTCTGTTTCTCATCCTCGGCCATAGCAAAAGCACGTACAGTTCCTCCCCTAGAGATGTTTCTTTCATTTTACCTGGGACTGTTAAAGGCTCTGTGTCCAGGCTAGTAACAATGATAACATACATTCTTCTCGAAGTAGCAAGGTGGTTTGTTATGTTTCTGGTATTGTGAGCATAAAGGCTTAACTGTTGCTAGTTTGGTGTTATTTTCAGGTGGTGGTCTAGCATTCTTGTTTTCAATAGCTCTGAGTCTTTTATCAGGTTGGAAACACATTCCCTTATTGCGGTCATCCCAATGCCTTTTCATAGGGGCGTTTAGCAGCTTAAATGTTGGGCCTTCCAAGTTTAGGCATGTAGCAACTGCCTGAGCTCGTTACACCATTTCATAAAATGTTGTTGTTGTCCTTTGAGCCACAAGAATCCCTCCAATATCAAATCTCAACCCATACTCGAACCTTTAGACTTTCTTTTTCTCCGTGTCCACCAGGTGTGATAACTTGTTAAACGTTTTCTCATAGTCAAGGATGGTCATAGTTTCTTGCTCAAGATTCATCAACTCTATCTCATTTTACTTGCAGTAAGCCCTTGGGAAAAACTTCCCTATTACCAGCCCCTTGAAATTGTTCCAGGTTAAGTTCCGATGATGTTCTGGCATCATGAGCTAGACTTGTATCTACCACAAATGACCTGCATTCTCAGCTAATTGGAAAATGTCACGGGATATTTTTCTGCATCAGTACACTCCAAATGTTCGAAAATGTGCTCCAACTTAAAGATTCACTTCTCCATGATAAGTGGCCCTTCATTCTCCTTCAATCTGGATGGCCCCGTCTGACGAAATTGAGAGACATTGAAACCTTCTCTACTTCATTGGCGAGGAAGCACTTCCTTCAGTGCATGAGCCAACTCCTGAGCAAGACTTAGTCTTTCATTTCTAACATACTGTGGATGCTCACTAAGTAAGTAGCATCACTATCTGACTATGAACTGTGGGTTCTGGCCATAATTCCATTAACAAATCAATTGTTTGAGTTAAACAAAAATTTGGAAAACACAGACAATAACAATTTATTTTATTATTCCAAAGTGAACAATTTTATTTGAAGACATAAACTTTTAAACAAAGATATCCGAATCAGTCAATAACTATGATTTCATCTTCTAGTATTTTGGCTACTGCACTTGGTCCAGCAACGTCATTCACCTCACCATTATTCAAGCCCACCTGTGAACTTGCATCATCCTGATCATCAGAGTCCTTTCCATGAACCTTTTATGCCATCAAGACAGGAGATCTTTCATGTTAACATTGAAAATAATCCATGTATCTCTCAAAATACTTATCACCTTTGGGCCTCATGTATTTTGAGAGCACCTCCACTATTTCATAGCCCACATCGACATTCCTCCGGCCTCCCTCGACCTTTTTTTCCAGTTTCTTCCAAATTTTAAGTAACTTACTCAGGTTCCACTCAATCCCTCATGTTTTCTTCTAAACATAGAACTATAGTTCCTTCCACAAATACTCCTCCCGGGTCAACACTGGGGTCCTAACAACACGAGGTATGGATTCAAACTTTCCCAATAGCCCTCTCTTCATCTATCATATAGTTCAGGATTATTTTTTAAGAAAATAATATTGCATGCAATTTATACACCCATGTGAAAAATTTATACACCCAATAGCCCTCTCTTCATCTATCATGAATATAATAATACAATGTACCTCATTCCAGTATGATGTGGCGGACATGATGATAGTGTATGAAATTACACACCCATGTGAAAAATATCTGTATGCACAACGTTCACAGAAAAGATACTGAACATTGTAAATATGTTCACAATAAAGTTTAAGAATGTTATTGTGAATGCTTTGTTGTTTGCAAAAAATAAAGCACACAGAGGTTTGGTAACCCTGTTCGATCAATTAATCTACGTTAGGAGGACTTGTCAGGTTCGTGGAAAATAATTCACTACTTTAGTCTCATGTTTATTGAGAATTTTACACGTAGTTGACCTCCCGTCACTCACTATCCTTTCTACACGTACATCCTCTTTCACTGAATTGAATCGTGAGATCCCCTCACAACCTAGATATCTCACCTATCAAGTTCCCACATTAATTCTATTGGAGTTTTTTCAAATTAAACCACCGCATGATCATTTGGATGTTCATTAATCCGTGTTCATGCAAATCATAATTTTATGTAACATGCATGTTTATCACAGTCTAATCAAAAAGCATGCAAAACATATCCGATTCTAATAAAGCGGAAGACATAGAAAACGAATCTACTTACAATTCGATAGACGGTCTGTGGACAAGATTAAAGATCTAATCTTGCTGTTGAATGAATACAGTAAATGGCGTCACCTAGCTCAAAATTTTGACCACCACAGTATTCTACTCCAAGATCTTCTGTTATATTCCCGGACTGTATCTAGATTCAGAGTGGGCTGAAATCTACTATATAGAGTTGTGAAATCTGTGGATATCTTTGAGAGACAAAGAGGGGCTGATATTTAACACTGAAATTTTCGAACCCACCACTATTTATAGGGGAGGTGGCCGAAAATTCAACTCCCAACCCTACTGGGTTTTAGCCTCTATCTCAACTTCAATATCCAGTCCACTATCAGTCAATTGGGCTACAACAGGGATCTAGAAGAATATTAAATTGGCCCACTAATTTATTTACTATCCAATATCCAATAAACTTAGGATATAATTAAATAAATTAAGTTTTACTTTTACTCCACTAAAGAAGTAAAACTGACCTACCAATTTAATACATATTTACGAATATGCTTTCTCCTTTAGTCTAGCCATTCCCCGTGTTTAAGATATAATGTTCATTAATTAATTATGTCAGCCTCTGACAACTATAATTAATTAACATCTAAAACCTTGAGTAGTACCACACAAGCTTTATTCATGTCCGGAATAAATTCCACCTGCAGGGTTTCAACATGAACTTGTGTTTCCTCAAGAGAACATCATCAACCCGGCGCACCAGGACACGGTGCTCATGCACACTGCTTAAGACATCATGTATATATTGTTATTACCCAAGATATCGAATTCGATCTACGAAAAGATCTTACTCATTGATAAATCAAAGCAATAGAGAACGCACACATATGCTTACCAATATCACATGAGTTAAGAACCCGAACTCTGTGGATCTTTATTCTCTCAGTAACTGGGTCAGAGACATAGAATAGTATCCTATTGTGATCCTCCTCAATACACTAACGAGTGTACTAGAATAATCAGTTAGTCAAGATAAACTAACTTATTAGATTATTCTACGGTATATCGATGGTGTGTTCAGGACTATCTAAGCGGTGAGCTATTTGATACATTACAAGGTTCTAATGATATGATCTTACCGTGTGACTCCCCACACCATATCATCTACAATGTAAG
Organism: Perilla frutescens; assembly: GCA_026008535.1. Lineage (NCBI taxonomy): Eukaryota > Viridiplantae > Streptophyta > Magnoliopsida > Lamiales > Lamiaceae > Perilla > Perilla frutescens. Next base: position 8,626,058 of record BRKX01000020.1, on the reverse strand, counting down.
TATATGGAACTTTGCATAGAACAATTATAGAACATAATCTAAATGCAAACAGTGACTGCAATAACTTTCATTTCATATCATCATATCATCAGAAAAGTATACAAAGACGAGTCTTCCAGTATACAAAATCAACAATATCCCACTTATACTTGAATCATGTTTGTCAAGCATAATAACTAACTAGCTAACTCTCCAATCTAAAACTATCAACTCAAACTGCGTGATACGACCCGGCTATGCTAGGACGAATCTTGAGAACGTAGCGGAAGACTTCTGGATACGAAACACGTCAGTTAAAGAAGGGAAACAATCCGACTCTACTAAATGAATAAAATAAGACTAATCTAGACAACTAAAACATGTAGAAAATGACACGAATTATGTAACACAATACCAAAGGTATGAGGGCTGAAAAAGGACGAATGTAGGGCTGGAATTTAGGATGAATTTCGTGTGATTATGATGGTGAAGAAGGGCTTGGGTAGATAGGATATGTTAGGCATGAAACGAACTTACGTATAGATGAATTGGTAGAGCTCGAACGCGTCTTGTGGAAGAGACTCGATCGATTGGTGGCTAGATGGAAATGGACGTGGATGGCTTGATGGGAGTTGTCGTTTGGTGTAGATGGATGATGATTCGTTGATGTGAATCACAACCCGATAGCCTCCTTGAATCTCGAACGTTTCCAAGGATGAAATCTCTAAGTTGATCTTCGGATAGCGAATACCGGTTAATCCCTCAACTGGATTAAGCAATACCCTTGAATAAGACTTAAAGTTGCTAGCTCCAAGAATATGAATTTTAAATCAAAACTCACAAAGATTGAAAAGGGGGTTGAGACAATATTGAAAGCAAAGCTTAATAATTAAAATAAAATCTAAAGTAACAATGTGACATGGTTCCCCTATTTATAACACACTATGGGGAACGAAATTAAACATAAAAAAGGCTCAAAAATTGATCCAAAAGGGATGTCTAACTATACTAGGAAGTTCCCTAAACTAGAATTCTAATTAAGGTAGGAAATTACCTTAAATAAAACCTAGTCAACTTTGACTCTAATAAATTTGAAAATTACATTAAATAACAAAAACTGGACTCAAATAATTAATTTCTATAGTCTAAAATAATTAATTCAAAACCCATAATTTATTTTAAGGGGTCGAATTCTTGGACAGGCCTCTGGCAGATAAGACATGGTCACGCCTTATTCGCCATAACCTCCTGGATTGGCATCAAATTTAAATCTTCCAATTTTTGACCAAATAAGCTTCAATCCTTCAAAGTTTAATCCTTATCTTCAATTGAAAGCATAGTAATGACCTTGGGACTTGTTTGAACAATCATCTCTTCCTCGAGCTTCTTTGGCTTCTTCGAACTTCAAAACGGACACCAATCTTGAGTTGCCTTGTGTTGGTTCTTCAAAACTTGATCTCCAATTTTTAGTTGTTAACAAAGTAACAATTTTGGGGCTGCATTTAACTTCTTCTAATTCTTCAAACTTCTTGCGAATAATTGCTTGGAAACATCCTTGCAATTGTATTGCTCGAAGTTGTGTAAACGGCCCACGTATTTGCAGCTCTAGGTTAGGTTCTTCAAGGATTTTCGTGGATGCATCATTCCCCTCCTCTTGAAAAGAATTCGTCCTCGAATTCAAAGCTCCGGGATCAAAGACGAACACGAACTGGCCATCAAATTCTTTTTACACAAGCTGCATAAAACACATCTTCATGAACGTGAACATCCACTTGGTGTCAAATGTCCGAAACTCTAGCTCCATAGTTTGCCTTGACATGGCATTCACGATGAAATCTGGTGGTACATCAACTTCCAATGGAATTTCTTCAACAACCTGTAAAATAAAGACATCACAAGAAAACGGTTGACAAAAAATGTTAGAACTCGGCAGCTCCTCCATGTTAGCTTGTTTAAGCTCTTCAAGATCTTCAACCATTGTCTCACGGATATCATTCTCCTTTTTATAACAAGGTTGTATCTCCAACAACTCTTCAACTTCTTCAACTGCAGTAATGATCTCTATTTCTTCTTCTTCTTCACTCAAAGGTTGATCCGACTCTTCTAGATCAAGCTCTTCAACAACCTTTTCTTCTTCTACAACATTCTCACAAGTAGCAACATCGATCAGTTCATCAATAGATGCATCAACTAAAATGGTTACCTCAAAAGTAGAATCTTCTTTGATGGCAACGATCTCAGATGGTAACTCAACGTGGATCTCCTCTTGAATGTTGCTGGCTTGGCTTGGCACATCCATGACCGGATGAACTGGTGATACAGGCCGTGTAGGTGGTATATAGGTATGTAGAAACTCCTCGAATGACTCAAGTTTGCTCCAACGAAATGGGGCTGTTTGGCGATGAGCTCTAGGTGACAACTCTACATTTTACTCTACTTGAACCACTTCATTTTGCTTTATCTCTAGACTCTCACCCCACTTTACTATCCGGATGGTGTATTCCACCATGTCCTCTAACTCGTCGAAGCGGTACAATGCTACTCTTTCATGAATTGCCCTTCGTAGACCAGCTAGGAATCTATCCATGGTATCTTCTGGATATTCTTCTACATCAGCTCGTCTCATGGCTTCAATCATTGTGTTGTAGTAGTCATTTACACTTCGATCTCTTTGTCTAAGCTTGTATAACTTCTCCTCCAACTCCCATTGGTAGTGGTCTAGAATGAAGCGTTTCCGTATCAAATCTTTCAACTCACGCTATATGTCGAAAGGTGGTCTCGGTGACACCGATTCTGCTGGAATTCCTACCATGTTGTTGCGTAGCCTTTAAACTTTGATGAAATTAGCTGCACTTTCTTTTTCTCGGGGAAGTCATAGCACTCAAAAAGTTTGTCTACTTTGTGTTCCCAATCCAAATAGATGTCGGGATAGTATAGACCTTCAAACTCAGGTATGATCATGTTGTTGCGGTAGAGATGGCGAGAATTTGGTGTATAGGGTGTATGGGAATACGGAGTGTGAGTGGTTTATGGTGTATGGACCGGATGGTACATGGGTGCATATGTGTATGGTCCGAATGGTGTATATGAGTGTGAACTGATGGTGTATGTGAACTAGGATGAATTTTCGATCCCCTTGATGATGGTGGATGAAAATTTGAAGGGAGGAAGTGTATATGGAAGGTTTGGAAGGATTTGGATGGAAGAAAGCTAGAAAAGGAAAGAATTAGATGTAATTTTGAAGTTCCCAAATAGAATAGGAATCCAAAAATAAATCCCAAAGGTAGAAGGAAAGAAATAGGAAAGAAAAGGAAAGAAAGATTAGGTAAATAGGAAAGTATTACACAATTGTGACACAATCTAAATATCTTAATTGAACTAGACTCTAAAAGGAATGAACTAAAATTAAATTACAACTCAAAAGGAAACTACCAAAATAAAATAGAACTTAGAATGAAAGTTCCAAAAATAAAATAAGACTCAAAAGGAAATTACCAACTAAGGAATTATCCTAGAAGGAAATTACCAAAATTAAAATTTGACTAACAAGGTAAATACCAAATATGAAATAGTACTAAAAGGAAAGTACCAAAATAAATCAAGACTCAAATGGTAACACAATGAATATACCTCTTTTCTTTTTTTTTGTCGATTTCTTTCTTTTCTTTTTTTGATCGACTTTTGTTTTTTTTTTAAATTTTGGTCGCTTTTTTTTTTAATAATCGAAGCTTTTTTTTTGTTTTTTTTTTCAATGAGCAACTATGCTATTACAAATCGATAAAATAAAATTAAAATAACAAGACACGTAAGACAACACGTAGGATAAAAATGACACGTCGGATTGAACCACGACCAGTAGAGCTGACGTGGCTCTGATACCAAATTTATGATACGACCCGGCTATGCTAGGATGAATATTGAGAACGTAGCGGAAGACTTCTGGATACGAAACACGTCAGTTAAAGAAGGGAAACAATCCGACTCTACTAAATGAATAAAATAAGACTAATCTAGACAACTAAAACATGTAGAAAATGACACGAATTATGTAACACAATACCAAAGGTATGAGGGCTGAAAAAGGACGAATGTAGGGCTGGAATTTAGGATGAATTTCGTGTGATTATGATGGTGAAGAAGGGCTTGGGTAGATAGGATATGTTAGGCATGAAACGAACTTACGTATAGATGAATTGGTAGAGCTCGAACGCGTCTTGTGGAAGAGACTCGATCGATTGGTGGCTAGATGGAAATGGACGTGGATGGCTTGATGGGAGTTGTCGTTTGGTGTAGATGGATGATGATTCGTTGATGTGAATCACAACCCGATAGCCTCCTTGAATCTCGAACGTTTCCAAGGATGAAATCTCTAAGTTGATCTTCGGATAGCGAATACCGGTTAATCCCTCAACTGGATTAAGCAATACCCTTGAATAAGACTTAAAGTTGCTAGCTCCAAGAATATGAATTTTAAATCAAAACTCACAAAGATTGAAAAGGGGGTTGAGACAATATTGAAAGCAAAGCTTAATAATTAAAATAAAATCTAAAGTAACAATGTGACATGGTTCCCCTATTTATAACACACTATGGGGAACGAAATTAAACATAAAAAAGGCTCAAAAATTGATCCAAAAGGGATGTCTAACTATACTAGGAAGTTCCCTAAACTAGAATTCTAATTAAGGTAGGAAATTACCTTAAATAAAACCTAGTCAACTTTGACTCTAATAAATTTGAAAATTACATTAAATAACAAAAACTGGACTAAAATAATTAATTACTATAGTCTAAAATAATTAATTTGAAACCCATAATTTATTTTAAGGTGTCAAATTCTCGGACAGGCCTCTGGCAGATAAGACATGGTCACGCCTTATTCGCCATAACCTCCTGGATTGGCATCAAATTTAAATCTTCCAATTTTCGACCAAATAAGCTTCAATCCTCCAAAGTTTAATCCTTTTCTTCAATTGAAAGCATAGTAATGACCTTGGGACTTGTTTGAACAATCATCTCTTCCTCGAGCTTCTTTGGCTTCTTCGAACTTCAAAACGGACACCAATCTTGAGTTGCCTTGTGTTGGTTCTTCAAACCTTGATCTCCAATCTTTAATTATTAATAAAGTAACAATTTTGGGGCTGCATTTAACTTCTTCTAATTCTTCAAACTTCTTGCAAATAATTGCTTGGAAACATCCTTGCAATTGTATTGCTCAAAGTTGTGTAAACGGCCCACGTATTTGCAGCTCTAGGTTAGGTTCTTCAAGGCTTTTCATGGACGCATCACTGCGCTACCAGGTCTGCATCTCACTCCCATTTTCTTCACGTGACCATTAAAGGTCTTAGCCGCTAGGCTCTTCGTGAATGGATCAGCCAGGTTGTCCTCCGATGCAATCTTGACCACCACCACGTCTCCTCTCTTAACGATTTCTCGTATAAGATGGTACTTTTTCTCTATGTGTTTACTTGCCTTGTGGGCTCTGGGTTCCTTCAAATTTGCCACTGCACCAGAGTTATCACAGTATATCGTGATAGTCTTAGGCAAATCAGAAACCATGCCCAAGCCCACTAGGAACCCGCGGAGCCAGACAGCCTCTTTTACAGCCTTAGAGGCAGCTACATACTCGGCTTCCATGGTGAAATCTGCAATGCATGTTTGCTTAATGCTCCTCCATGCGATGGCTCCACCTTCTAGTGTAAACACATAGCCCGAGGTAGACTTACTCTGATCTTTGTCGGATTGAAAATCTGAGTCCGTATAACCCAAAGGTACTAGACTATCAGAGTGGAAAACCAACATGTAATCCCGAGTCCTTTTAAGGTACTTGAGAATGTTTTTGACCGCAGTCCAATGACCTTGTCTAGGGTTAGACTTATATCTGCTTACCATGCCAACGGCATAGCATATATCAGGCCTAGTGCATAACATAACATACATCAAACTTCCCACAGCCAAAACATATGGTACTTTCTTTATTTCCTCTATCTCAGACTGTGTTTGGGGACACATTTCCTTGGATAGATGAATTCCATGCCTGTAAGGTATAAAACCTTTCTTGGAATCTTGCATGCCAAATCTAGCTAGCACTATATCGATATAAGTCGCTTGGGACAGACATAACATCCTTTTTTGGCAATCACAAATGATCTTGATACCAAGGACATGTCTGGCTTCACCTAGATCCTTCATATCAAACTGCTCGAACAGCCACACCCTAATATTTGACAACTCCTTCTTACTATTTCCAATAAGCAAGATGTCATCAACATAAAGTATGAGGAATGCCACCACGTTTCTGTCACATTTCTTGTACACACAGCTCTCATTCGGACTTTGCACGAATCCATATGACTAGATAACCTCATCAAATCGGATGTTCCAAGACCTCGATGCGTGCTTAAGTCCATAAATGGATCTCTTAAGCTTACACACCAAGTGCTCTTGGCCCTTAGCAATAAATCCCTCTGGTTGTTTCATGTGGATGTTTTCCTCAAGACTTCCGTTTAGGAAAGCTGTCTTGACATCCATCTGCCAGATCTCATAATCCAAATGAGCGGCAATAGACAAGAGAATCCGGATTGACTTAAGCATGGCTACCGGTGAAAAGGTTTCCTCATAATCGATCCCTACTTTCTGAGTATACTCTTTTGCCAGCAATCTTGCCTTGAAGCTTTCAACCTTCCCGTCAGATCCTCTCTTGCGTTTGTAGACCCACTTACAGCCAATGGGTTTTACCCCATCTTGTGGTTCTACAAGTTCCCAGACTTGATTGCGATCCATAGATCCAATCTCAGACTCCATTGCAGTTTTCCAAGAATCTGCATCATTATCTCGAATTGTCTCATCATAGGTCCTGGGATCCAGTTCATTGAGGCCCTCTAGGAAATCTGAAGCCTCTCCCAGACCAATGAATCTATCAGGTTAGCGTACAACCCTCCCACTGCGACGAGGCAGTTCCTGTACTTCTGTGACACGTTGTGCAGTGTTTGGTGGTTCCTCTTCTTGTACAACCGGTGTAGGATTCGATCCTCCCCTTAACTCCTCAAGGATGATGTCACTCCTTGGTTTGTGGTTTATGACATAGTCTTCCTCTAAAAATCGAGCATTGGTGCTAACAATGATCTTCTAATCCTTAGGACTATAAAATAAACCACCTTTCGTTCCTCTTGGATATCTAATGAACAGCCTTACATCAGTACGGGGCACCAGCTTATCAGCTTCCTTGTCCAACACGTGTGCTGGGCTACCCCAAATCCAAATATCGTTCAAACTGGGCTTTCGTCCAGTCCATAGTTCTGTGGGTGTAGCAGGAACTGATTTCGATGGAACCAAGTTAAGAATATAGGCTGCCATTTCTAGGGAAAATCCCCAGAACGAAATGGACAACTCAGAATAACTCATCATCGATCTAACTATCTCTATCAGTGTATGATTCCTTCTTTCCGCCACGCCATTCTGCTGTGGCATTCCAGGCGCAGTCAACTGGGATGTAATCCCACTCTCTGCCATGTAATCCCTAAATTCACTTGATAGATACTCGCCACCATGATCAGAACGTAGTGACTTGATACTTCTGCCTGTTCGTTTCTCCGCGTCCGCCTTAAACTCTTTGAATTTCTCAAAGCATTCAGACTTGCGACATAACAGGTAGATATAATCGTATCTAGAGTAATCATCAATGAGAGTGATCAAATACTCGAACCCTTCTCGAGCATGAACTGACATAGGGCCGCACAGGTCAGAGTGAATCAAATCTAATAGCCCTTCGGATCTATTTCCTTTTGACTGGAAAGGACGCTTGGTCATTTTACCTTCCAAATAGGATTCACACAAAGGAAATGATTCCAGTACCAAAGAAGACAATGGTCCATCATTTACAAGCCTTTGTATCCTCTTAAGGTTAATATGACCTAGCCTTAGATGCCAAAGCTAGGTTTGATTCAATTCCGAAGGTTCTTTTCTCTTGTTAGGGTTTATGATCGATGTATTCAACAGTTGTCTTTGCGTAGTGTTTTCAATTGGTTTAAGAAAGTATAAGTGTCCATCCAATGTGCCAGAACAAATAAAATGTTTACCACTAAAGATAACTACTTTGTTATCAAAAGAAACAGAATATCCATCCATAATCAATTTAGAAACTGAAATAAAGTTTCGCCTAAAACCAGGCACATAAAGACAATCTTTCAAAACCAAAGTTCTATCACTACTGAAAGGTAAAACAATGTCTCCCACGGTAACAGCCGCCACTCTCGTAGCATTGCCCATGTAGACGGTGATCTCGTCCTTACTCAGCTATCTTTTTACCAGGAACCCCTGTAAAGACATGTAAACATGATCAGTAGCTCCAATATCTACTACCCATGACTGGGTAGAACAAGTTGCTAAGCATGTTTCCACAACCAGAGTGTGAGATGTACCTCTGTTCTTCTTCTTGTTAGGACACGCCGCCTTCCAGTGACCTGGTTGACCGCACTTGAAGCACTTAGTCTTCGACTTGAACTACTAGGGAGGAATCTTTACCTTTGGCTTCTTTACCTTAGGCACCTCATCTTCAGCCTTCTTAGGTGCGTTTCTCTTCTTCCTTTTTTCCATCAGAAGAAGACGCGCCTTTTTCAGCTATGTGGGCCTGAGGATTGCTCTTTTGGAGCAATTCAGCCGCCTGAAGATCTATGAGCAGTTCAGTCAGGCCGACATTCCTTTTAATCATGTTAAAATTCAGCCTGAACTGCTCAAACTTCGAGGACAAGCTATGAAGAACAATGTCGATTTGAGAATCGCCATCTAGCTCTCCACCCAAGGTCTCGATCTCAGATAGATACCCCATCATCATGAGAATGTGATCCCTTTACATTCTCGCATTCATTAGCTTCTTCATGGCCAAATGGCGTGCGGAGCGGTCCTGATGACCGAATAGCTGCCTAAGGTTGTACATGATATCATAAGCGGTTTTCATAGGCTCATGCTGATGTTGCAACACACTTGACATAGATGCCAAGATGTAACAGCGTGCTCTCTCATTAGACCTAACCCACTTATCATATCCAACCTTTTGGGCTTCGTCAGAACTCTCATCTAGTTTCTGAGGACAAACCTCTTCAAGTACAAACTTGTGTCCCTCAGCAACAAGAACTAAGTTACGAAGCCAGTCATTGTAGTTTTCACCGACAAGTTTGTTTTCTTTGAGGATTGAAGACAGATTGGAGAGTGCCATTGATGATATGAAATAACTGAAATTAAAACATGCAGTACAGTAACAAAACACGTTTAGGATAAACAGTATATAATCAAAAACCTCACAAAAATCATATACTTTTCTACCGACACTTTAAAAACGTATTTCATAAGCCACGATAGTGTGGACGTTTATAAAATTCATTTTTAAATAGGTTAAACCTTTAATTTGCTTCCAGTTGAGTTTCCTTACAACAAGCAAATTAATAGCCGGAAAATAAACATGGTCATGTAATCATCTAACTGATAAGCCACGATCGTGTGGACGTTTATCAATAGATTACATCTAAGTATGCACACCATTATCTTTGCACCAAGAACACTATTCGAATTTAACCGTTCCAGGTGGAGGAGTCAGTTAGTTCTAATAGTGTTCTACAACTATCCATTTAGGAGATTTAATTTCTAGAGAAAACTGTGATATGACACATCTGATATGGAGGAAGACCGATATCAACGCGCATGCCCATCACTTCTCAATTATACCAGATTTTAATGGAGACCGTATGAGATTTCTACATACTTTGGTATGAATCTCTCCCACTTAGTTATTTATGTTTGAGGTTTCATTTTATCCCATTATCGAACATGCAAACATCACATAAAATGATAAACATCCATTGCATGCTTCAACATAATAAGCAACAGTAATATTCCAACTATCATGGCTTATATCTCATGTTGATTGATGAGATAAAACTGGAAAGTCAGCTCCGGAACAGGCTAGGAACCGCCGCCCCTTCACCGCGCCTCGCCGAAAATCCTAGCTCCATTTAGGGTTTCAGGACGTGAACCGGTGAACCTTCCTTTTTGGTGCTGAACCACTTTCCTTCTTTTGAGTTGATCTCCGATCTTTATTCAATACAGACTATCTATTCCGAAAGGAAAAATCTAATATTTCTAGAATAAAAATTACAACTCAAAAACTCGGTCTAACAGCTTTATATCTATTACATTAAACCAACGTAAAATAAAATCTAGACCTAATCCATGGATTTTCTCATGGATTAAAATCACGTAGCCAAACCGGCATACGGCCAACATCCATTCAACATAAACATACATCACATAAAATAAAGGAGCCATGATAGTTGGTAAACCTGCAAACAAACATAGTCTACAAAACCAACAATCATGTATTATATGATCCACATAAAATAACATATGATATCTATGCATGAATATTAAATAATAATCGAATTTTGCAATTAATTAAATTAATTAATTCGATATTATCCACAAGATAAAAATTGGAAATTAAAATAATTATCCACCAATTTTAAACTTGTATTTTTGAAAATATCCTTTAAATAAATCTGAAAATTATTTATAATTATCCACCAAATTTATTTAATATTTTCAAACCACCCTAATTAAATAATAATTGGATATCTTGATATAAATTAAAAATCAAATCCAAATATTATCCATAAGAATCTAAATCTTCAAGGATAAAGTTTGGAGATTTGATTCCAATCCAAAATCTTCCAAAACTTATCCAAATTTAAAATCTTATCACAATTGGATTTTGATAATTATTTGTGTATATCCAAAATCACCTTATCCAAATTTTTATCCATAGATTTCGAAAATTTCATAAATAATAAATCTGGAAATTTGATCCATTTCAAATTCTTCCAAATTTAAAATTGTATTTTCAAATCTATCTAGATTAAAATTAGGTAAATTAAGATATACATCAAATAATATCAAATCTTCACCAACATCCATAATTTTCGATCCACCTTAATAAATAAATCTGATATTTGATTTTCATCAAAATATTATCCAAATTAATTTATTAAAATTTTGAAAATTACACTATATTTCATATTTGGAAATTTTGACATTAATCAAAAAATAATTCCAAATAATATAGTAGGTTTCGAAAATTGCAAGAATTAAAAATCTGGAAATTTTGATCCTCTTCAAAAATTACAAAATTTAAAATTCTAATTTCAAAACTATCTAGATTAGAATTAGGCAACTTTTGATATACATCAAAAATCACCAAATCCAATTCCAATTTCTTCAATTTTTCGACCCACACCAAAATTAAAGCTGAAAATTTGATCTTGATCAAAATATCATCCATACTTTAATTAAAAGGACCGAAAATTTTAAATAAAAAATTAGGGAATTTTACAGTTAATTTTCGAAAAAATTGATCTTTAAATTTTCGAAAATCATGAGACACAACTGAAAATTTGAAGACTATCAAATATCATCTCAAATCTATATCTCATCATGATCGAAAATTCCAATACATCAAAACTAGAATTTTCGAATATCATAAAAAATTCGTCCAAGTTTCGAATACCATAAAAAAAACGAAACACATGCCAATTAAATCTGAAAATTTAAACACCATAAATTTATCATCAAATTTAATATGTTGTTCGACATTTATGCAAGGATTAATCCTAGAACAGTGCCAAAACCCGCTCTGATACCAGTTATTGGGGTTTATTCGAATTAAACCACCGCAGGATCATTTGGATGTTCATTGATCCGTGTTCATGCAAATCATAATTTTATGTAACATGCATGTTTATCACAGTCTAATCAAAAAGTATGCAAAACATATCCGATTCTAATAAAGCGGAAGACATAGAAAACGAATCTATTTACAATTCGATAGACGGTTTGTGAACAAGATTAAAGATCTAATCTTGCTGTTGAATGAATACAGTAAATGGCGCCATCTAGCTCAAAATTTCGACCACCACAGTATTCTACTCCAAGATCTTCTGTTGTATTCCCGGACTGTATCTAGATTCAGAGTGGGCTGAAATCTACTAGATAGAGTTGTGAAATCTGTGGATAACTTTGAGAGACAAAGAGGGGCTGATATTTAACACTGAAATTTTTGAACCCACCTCCTCTATTTATAGGGGAGGTGGCCGAAAATTCAACTTCCAACCCTACTGGGTTTGGGCCTCTATCTCAAGTTTAATATCCAGTCCACTATCAGTCAATTGGGCTACAACAGGGATCTAGAAGAATATTAAATTGACCCACTAATTTATTTAATATCCAATATCCAATAAACTTAGGATATAATTAAATAAATTAAGTTTTACTTTTATTCCACTAAAGAAGTAAAACTGACCTACCAATTTAATACATATTTACGAATATGTTTTCTCCTTTAGTCCAGTCATTCCCCGTGTTTAAGATATAATGTTCATTAATTAATTATATCAGCCTCTGACAGCTATAATTAATTAACATCTAAAACCTTGAGTAGTACCACACAATCTTTATTCATGTACGGAATAAATTCCACCTGTAGGGTTTGAACATGAACTTGTGTTTCCTCAAGAGAACATCATCAACCCGGCGCACCATGACACGGTGCTCATGCACACTGCTCGAGACATCATGTATACATTGTTATTACCCAAGATATCGAATTCGATCTATGAAAAGATCTTACTCATTGATAAATCAAAGCGACAACGCACAAATATTCTCGCCAATATCACATGAGTTCAGAACTCGAACTCTGTGGATCTTTATTCTCTCAGTAACTGGGTCAGAGACAGAGAATAGTATCCTATCGTGATCCTCCTCAATACACTAACGAGTGTACTAGAATAATCAGTTAGTCAAGATAAACTAACTTATCAAATTATTCTACAGTGTACCGATGGTGTGTTCAGAACCATCTAAGCCGTGAGCTATTTAATACATTACAAGGTTCTAATGATATGATCTTACCGTGTGACTCCCCACACCATATCATCTACAATGTAAGTATATGGAACTTTGCATAGAACAATTATAGAACATAATCTAAATGCAAACAGTGACTGCAATAACTTTCATTTCATATCATCAGAAAAGTATACAAAGACGAGTCTTCCAGTATACAAAACCAACAAATTCTCTCCCGAGAATCCTTTTAACAATGTATAAACAAGTCGCTACAAGAAAAACGCTCATACACCACGGTTAATAACCGTGGTGTATGATAAAAATCGACTGTGGTGTAGGTGGCAGTCGTCCATGCACACGCTCATACACCACGGGTAATCACCGTGGTAAAATTACCACGATTTTTTTAAAACCGTGGTTAATTTATGACGGTTTCATACACCACGGTTATTCACCGTGGTAATTTTACCACAATTTTCAAAAAACTGTTGTAAATTTATGAAAAACCGTGGTAAATTTACGACGGTTACAAAAAACCGTGATAATTTTACCACCGTTTAAGAATAACCGTGGTAAGTTTACCACGAATTTATTAAAACCGTGGTAAAATTACCACGATTTTATTAAAAAATCATGGTAAAATTACCACGGTTTTGATAAAACCGTGGTAAATTTACCACGGTTCACCATTAAAACCATGGTATATTTTTATTTTTTATTTAATTTTATTATTTTATTTTTAAATCTCTTGATAAATTATTGGCTAACATATATAATCCCAAACTAAAAAATATTTTATAGAAATCATAATTGTCCAAAATACAAAAATCTCATTCAAAATACAAAATATCATCTATAATACAATATCTTATCCAAAATATAAAATTCATTGCAAAGAAATATCTCTATTGCTTGTTAAAAAACTACTAAACAAATCCAAAGTTCTGTTACAAAGATCTTACTAGTTCCATTAGCTAGCTCCAATGGTACATTGAAGAAATAAATGAGAGATGATTAGCTCACAATAACCTGCAACATGTCAAAAGATAAGTAATTAATTACAAAGCCTTAAAATCGTATAACAATTACGGGATATATTAACCTAAAGCACTATACATAATTACATATACCAAAGAAGATGAACACAAATACACAGAGACGTGCACACAGATCATCTAAAGCTCAGGTGGAAGATATCTGTAGATATCATATACCTGATCCTTAAACCCTCTACACAATATTTGTAATATTGTCCAAACTAGGACTTGTGCATCACGAGTTAAAACATAAAAGTGCATGTCCTTTGGCAAGAGCATCAACTGAATAAGAAAAAGTGTACAATTTGCAATCCACTTTAACGTCTGTGAAAGTGAAATGAGACCTAACTTTCAGATTGATGCATCAACTAGTTACACCACCAACAAAGGGAGCAAACTGAGAACAAATCAAAATGTTTGAAAAATAATGTCAACTCCACATGTTCTAAAACAAGGCAAGTAAAAACTATAGTTGTTAAACATAGACGACTGGGAATTTAAAGCAACAATCAGTAAAATGTAGGTGCAGATATTCACGGCTCATACCTTAAGATAAGTCTAAAATATTTACCTGAAATATATCCCTTAAAACTTCATAATTCATGCCATCATTCACGGTTGTAGATGCAGACATTCTCCGCCTTAACCCATCTGCTCTGGTGAGAAATATAATTAGGTACTGAAACAGAAAATGCAAGTGAAGTAAGAAATATACAAAAAAACAACAATAAATTGATTTTTATCCTCCATTAGGACAGTACATGAAAATCACATGTGCAGCCAATAAAATTTCATGCATTTCAATATCCTCCACTTTCTGAAAATTACAGAAGTAATCCAGAAGAGCCACAGACGATAACAATGTTGGGTAACTCTCATAATACTCTTCTTAAAAAATAAAAATAAAAATAAATAAATAAATAACTCTGAGAATACTTGAAATGAAAAAATTATAAATGGAGACACTGCTTTTGCAACAAAATGTAGTTCACTTAATCACAATTACATTAAACCTTTAACATGCTTCTGTTCTGTTTGCATTTGTTAATTCAACATCGATAAAGAACACATGCAACAACAAATGTGCAGTAACATGTTAGAAATTCATAATAATTTGAGTTATAGGTGTACAATAGCAATAAGATATCTCTGACACACTAGTTTCAGAAGATAGAAAAATGGAATCAGCAAAATATAAATCAGTAAACCCATTAACAGTCACCTAATCAATCTGAATCTGCAGTATCTGAACTCCTAAACCTTCACAAAATTATCACATGTTGAATATCATTTCATAAGTGCTAAATTTAGTTTTAAAATTACAAATGATAAACTCATCTAATAACCATATATTTCTCATGTACAAATAACATTTAGCACCATCATACAAACTATGAATTGATTGTAAATGTCTCAGTCTTTCCTTAATTTTTCACTTAGGGGGTAAAACTAGCAATACAAAATAGCAGCAATAACCATCCAATCTGAAAAAAATAACAACAAAATGTAATACACCAATCACAGAGTTTAAGGAGCATAAATCTGAAAACACAAATACATGATAAACAAAAAATTAGTGAGAATGAACAGCTCTATGTATAGGTTATAATGCACTTGATCATATAAAATTTAACAAGAAATGGACACCTACGAAGTTGCACTAAGATCTGAACTCTTCTCAACCAAGTTGTCCAACTTCTCACCTCGTTCTAGCACACCTTCTATAGTCTTGTGCTGACACAAGGCCAAAAACAGCATATCACGAGAGGATAAAAAAGAATGAAGAAACAACAAAAGAGATTACTGTAATATTTTCATGAAATGGCAGTGCAGAAGCAACTGTTGTAGTCTTTCTCAGCAAATGCACATGCAAGAATTGCCTGCAGTGAGATTGAGATTTTTGAAAAGTGATTGATTAAATTAATGACTAATTAAGATTGTTAGAATAAAATTAACCTGTCCAGCAACTGCTAATGCATCACCAATAAGTAAGAGTGAGCCACAACTGCAAGCATATCTGGAATTCAGCCATTGGAGTGAGGCCCAACCTTGCAGCCTTTGATGCTGCCAGTGTCACACATACAGTAGTTGCTATCACTTTTATTAGTAGCAGAAAACCTACCCCCACCCACCATTAATTTTTATTTTAATTACATTTTTTTACTAATTGATTAATTACGTACCACTCTTGAGAAATTTGCTGAACTGCAAGTCTTTGATGCTAGGAGGTAATAGATCGACTAGTTTCATTAATTTCAACAACAGAATCATGGAGATTAAGTACCAGCGCGCATTAACTTAATTAATTAATATTTCTCATTAATATATTTCTGTAGAATTAATGAATGATCTTACTGTGAGAGGACATGAGCAATGGCTGCACTACTTACTCCCAGATCACAGGCGAATATGAGAATCGGATCCAATATTATATTTTTCGCATCTCCCATAACTGCATGTTACAAGTTAATTAATTAATTAGAATGATATGATCATCACATGCAACTTAAATTATATATATATTATTAATTACCAGTTGCATAAAGAGGAGTTGTAGTATCCTTAAATCCGCGAAAAACGCCTTGCATGGCTAAAGAAAGTAGAACTGCTGGTGCTCCCAATGATCTTATTGTTAGATATTTCAGTGCTGGTGAAAGCATAGGAGATCCTTGCATATATATATATATTAAGTTTCATTAAATAAAATAAAATTAAATTATATTTTCAACAGCTTATCGGCCTCAGCAAGGTCCTAAACAACGAGAAAGTAAGCAGTTAAGAAGCATGCTGATATTCAAACTGCAATATGGAATAGAGAGAGCGCTTAGAGGAAATATCGAACAAACAAAGAGGAATTAAAATACCTGAAATCTGGTCAATGCCTCACTTAGATATGCAATCCTATTTTGAATGATGATCTCTGTATGGCAAAAATTTTAAGCTCTAAATCTTCTTATAAGTTGTTTTAAAAAGCTTATAAGCTCAGCCAAACACCCTCTTAACTTGAGCAACATTGTCTAGGCCGCTTTTGTACATGCTTAGCTGCACTTAGTAATAACTTATGAATTATTTTAGAGAAAATTCTCATTTGGAGGTTTTCCCTCCTTTACCTTTCCTGATTGTCCATACCTACAAACAGAATTGATGTTGAAGTCTCCACATTAAAGAAACAGCTTATAGAACACTAACACTAGCATATTGAAAGTAAAACTGTAATGCCACATATAGACAATCATGTGTGCATTTTCTCATCTTAAATAAACTGTCTTTCAGAAGGAAATCTGTTTTAAGAAACTAAACAATACCAAAGTATAGTCCTTTAAAGAGTTTCTCAAATCATCCTACTTATCAAGTTTTCTGCCTTATAAGATCTTACCTCTAGGTTCAAGCAAAGATATACCTATCTAAGGACAGATGGACCAAACCAAACAAATCAAATGGAAAGAAATTCTTGCATGGACCAAACAGAGATTAGGGCATTAGGCAGACCAATAAAGAATACAAATCTGGATTTTATGTCAAAGGTCCAAGCTTAAAACTTAATGGAGGAAGCTTCCATATATTCAGAGGTCCCAAATAACAGTAATAAAAACTGATTGCACACACAATTGTTAAAAAAAACTAGACAAACAATATCCCCAAAAATAATCAAAATCTTCAGATAATATCATTTAACCATAAATCTTAAATGAGCTAAGAAATGCGATAAAAATGGAATAAACTATAATTACTCACCAAAAATCAGGATTCGTCAGAGCTGATTTGTCATAGAAAAATTGCAGAGACAACGGCTTAAGGGCGGGCTTCCTGAATTTTGAACCCTCAACTGCCGACACATACGAGAGCCACTTGTTATCGGAACCACAACTAATCTATTTCTTTAATTTGGAGTGCGACTTCAGACGACGACAATAATTTCTGGAGATAGAGATGAAGGGTGAATGAGAGGATGGTGAAGATAGCGGGGTAAACTCAAATTTCTGGCATGGTTGAACTCAAAATTTTTAGGGAGGGGGAAATATGGCATCGATTCAAAATTTCTCGTGGGGTAAAAGAGCAGAGCAGAACGGCGGGTCTTTAGCAAGGGATTTGAGTTTTTTCAATTCCCTCTCCTTTTTTTATTGAAATTTTAATATTAAAAAGTGTATTAATGTTACCACGGTTTTGTTTTAAATCGTAGTCATTCTTGAATTTGAACAATTACCACGGTTTTCATTTAACCGTAGTAGTTAAAAAAGCGCACATATACCACCCTTGAAAAATACCGGTTGTGTATTCATAAATATACACCACTTAAGTATTTAACACAGTGGTAATTATTCTGGGAAGCACGCTCATACACCACGGTTTTCAAAAACCGTGGTTATTATCTAATTTACCACGGTTTCTTGGAAAACCCGTGGTAAATTAAGAGTGGTCTATGATGTTTTTTCTTGTAGTGAGTGTGTTTCAATACATAATGACTAGAACACTAATCTCTAGTCTAAGACACTACCACAACTATGTGGCTCAAAATAGTTAGAGCACTTTAAAAATTATCTCTGCAGTTCTTCTATTCGTTGTGTTCTCTACTCTTCTAACATGTGTGAATCTCATGCTATTTATAGATTAAAAGAGATAGCCTAAACAAGGGAACATATGTCCTAATTTGATTCGGAAATAAACAATAAAACTTTTCTTATTTAGAACCAAGATCAAACTTAAACCATGTTAGGAATTCTTCCATGTATAGAACTCTACCTTTGACTTCAGTCTTGGACTCTTCTTGGCAGTTTTTTAATAGATCTCTGAATCTTCTCTTAGTTGTAAACATGAATAGCTCCATCGATCTTTGGAAGAATAATATAGACAAATGATGTATATGTAAACGTTCATGAAAATTATAATGAACATTGTTGATCTTTGAGTCTTCTCTTCAATACAGGCATCCATATACTTTGCAATATACATTATTGATCTTGAATATTCATATCAGGTAGCATAATAGAATCTTTTGTATGTTCACATACTGTCTTCAGACTATCATTCAAGCTAGCTGACAGTACACAGTATGTTGAACAATCCTATTGTGGCACGATGCACAACAGTCTTCTTCTCAACTCAATACAAACTCCTTACTTTGAGCTGTCTTTAGGAAGTTCAAATCACATCCACGTACATTGTGATGAATTTTGTCCAAAACAGTGAAAATGTACTTGAAAAAACTAAATACTAAAGTGATTTAAGAATTTCCATAAAGATGAATGACAATCAACCACTTATAACAAGAGCAATGTAGAGCTTTTGATAAAGAAACATGCTGCTTGTGACACCTTTGATTCTAACTCCTCTGATTAATGTCACAAAGGCACTAATAATCTTCATCTTTGTCTTTATTTGCTGGCAAATCAACTCATTTGTTTTTTCAGGTGCAACTCCTTCATATTTCCTTGAAAGTCTTCAGCAGCAGTAGAAACGTTCACCTATATCTTCATGAACTTTGTAATAAATCTTCTACTCTGTTTATATTTCTTTTTTCTTCATATTTTTCTTTTTATTTTTATCAGAGCATTTTTTTCTTAGAGGATCATTAGTAGTTCAGAGACAAAAGTGACAAAGATGGAGGATTGCAGATTGATGTAATTAAGATGAGGCGATTACAGAGATTACATCAAAAGTTTGAAGCTCAAAGTAAAGGGCTTTATAAAAAAATAAAAACTCGAACAATGAGTCTTTTGAGGAAGGATTTAAAAAAAATAGATCAATTTTTAGAAAAACTAATACTTCCCCTATTTGCCTATAGATATGGCAAAGGAGTATCAGTAGAAGAGTGCTCTTACTCATTCAAACTTGTGTGCATTAGACTGTGTAGACTCAAAGTCTTCTTTTTTTTTTTTCTTCTTCTTCTTCTTCTTCTTCTTCCTCATTTTCTTCATTTTCTTCTTCTTTTTCTGCTTCCTCTTCTTCTTTTTCTTCTTCTATCTCTTCTTTCTCTTCCTCTTCTTCCTCAGCTTCATCATCACCAATATTCTCACCTTTTTCCTCAATCTCCCCTTTCTTCTCTGTTGCATTTCATTGCTCTTTTGTAGGCACAACCTTAGGTGTTTACTTTTCAGAACGGGTTGTTGTGCTAAGGTGGCCTTTTTTCCTTTGAGTATCTTCCCTCTCCTTGACTACAGTTTCAGCAAGGGTTTGAAGAGATTGTTCTTTTTTAGCATCTGGCTTTATGAACTCTTCATCTTGAAGAAGTTCTTGAACCCTCTTTCTCTTAGTAGCATGATTAAGAGTTTGTTAAGCATGAAAGCCTGTTAAGCTATGCATCCTCTCAGATGATTTAGAACTTTGTTGCGTGTAGAGATATCTGGAGAGAAGGTTGCTGGTGCTTCTTTTGTTTTTTTCTGAGGGCTAATGTGCTTATAAAAAGAGATCATTAGCAGATCTTTTGAAACAGAAAACAGGTCTGAAGAGACCTTGATACCAAGAGACTTCTTAGGCTTGATGACAGAATCCATTCTGGTGGTGACATTCTTTCTTTGGCTCTTGATGATGTTGTATATCAGCACATGATAGACCATAGGAGCCTTGATGAGCTCACTCTTAGCCATGCTTACCACTTTGTTGAAGACAAACTCGCCATAATCAAATTTTTTTCTTGTTCCTATGTGATATAGGAACCTCTCTTAATTCTGATTTACACATATTTTGTGTGTGGTTGGCAGCCAATTGTGGATGGCAATTTTGTACAGAGCCTTGTTGGTTGATGTCATCTTGCTTGTTGGAATGGTCTGGGGATTGGTTGGCTAATAATCATACTCACCTCCTATGAGTTCAACAGTAATAAGACCCCAGTCTTCAACTTCTTCAAGCTCCCTCTCAATAGTTGATCCGATTGTCTGATTGATCAACTTTGGAGAGAACTCCACAATCTGTCATCTAACAAAAACTTTCTCAAAGTTTTCTGATGTAGCATAATTCATATCGTTAGTCAGGTTGCAGTAAAACTCATTGACAACCATTGGAATGTACTTGCCAACCTTCAACACGATTTGCAACAAACTGGTAACCTCAATCAAGGAATAGATACCAGCTTCAATGAACACAGTGGTATCTATCCTCATCTTAGGTATGACATTTCTCTTTTTCACTTTTTCCCATAGTGAGGCATGATAAACTGATCTAAAAAGACCATAAGAAGTACCTTTTTCTTTAATAACTTCTAGCTCTCTTAAATGTCCATCAACTTGTTCACGAACCTTCTTTTTTTTAGCAGTAGTTTTAGTTCTGGTCTCCTTTGCAGTGGTGGATTTCTTCAGGAAGCTTCCCAGAATTTCTTCTAAGGCTTGGCTTCAGGTCAGTGGAGACCAGGTGGACACAGGTACAGATCCCTTGGATGACCTCCTTAGGATTTTCTTCTTTATGGATACTCTTGAAGATGGAGATCTGACAACAAATGGCTTGATAGTGTACTGAGTACTTACAAACAGCTTCTCGGTTTGTGGTATGGGGGCTTCATTTTCAGAAAAAGAAGAGCTCAGAATCTCTTATTCTCGATCTTCAGCGACCATAGATCTATGAATGATCTTGGTCTTTTCTTTCTTGATAGTAGCTTTCTTGGCAGATAACTTGTATTTCTAAGCCAGAGAAATATGCTCATCTTTATCAGTAGGATCAGAAACATCTTTGGTCGGTTCTGCAGCATCTTTTGGTGTAGCTTCTTTTTCAGCAACAGAAGCTTTCACAGCTTCTTGATCAAGGTTTTTAGAAATCTCTTCCATGATTTTCTTTGATTTCTTTGCAGTGGTTTTCTTCTTCGCACTGCTCTTTATTCAAGCTTTAGTAGTAGCAATAGTAGGCTTATAGGCCTGAGTCACTTGTTTGATTAGATCGTCAAGTTTTAATGGCTTGCTCTTCTTGACCTTTTTAGAAGTCGCAACCTTTGCTTCTTATTCCTTTTTAGAGATGACCTCTTCATTATCACTTTCATGATATTCCTCAATGTAGTGATCTTCAGAATCTTCAGATTTATCTTCTTCATCACGTAGTATTCTGGATACCTTTTATCTCTTAGACTTAAGTCCCATGACTTGTCTATCGAAATCATCAAGACCTGTGTCTTCATCCCAAGTTATTCCTACATATGTGACCTTTCCAGGTCTCTTTCTTGGTTTGGCAGGAGCTTTTCTTTTAGGAGCCATAGGATGTATAGAATGGAGAAAGTAAAGAAATTTTTAATGGCAACGGTAAATTTCAGAGAGCGAGAGAGAGATATATAATGACAGAAACTCAAGAATGGAGAAGTGAATTTCTGGATGGGGAGCATTTTCTTTTAAGGAGAAGATCTCTTCTCTCTAGTGACATGGATCAAATAGTTTCGTTAGACACAGAAAATTTGGAGCGAAATCCGTATTTTTCGATTATGAAGTTGCAGAGATGCCAACTAGCTATTACTAACAAAGTGCATGATCATATTCTGGAAGATGTTCATGGACTTCTATGGTGAACTTTATTCACAGATTCTCCAATACAGCTCGTTCTTTTTGCAAGTTCTTTGTGTGACCTGCTGATTGTGAAATAAACACACTCACATACTATTAGGCTGATTAATGGTGAATGAAAAAACCTAATGAGGATCTAAGGTTTTCAAATCTTGCAATATCCACGCCTTTGATGAACAAATCTTCTAGTTGATCTTCTATGTTGATATGCTCGATCTTCAGTATTTCATCTTCAACTAGACTTCTGATGTAGCGATGTCTAATATCAATGTGTTTGGTCCTTGATTGCTTCTTGAATAAGTTGATTGCACTCATTGATGTGATCCAAACTGAGATAGGATCGAACACACATCGACTCAACTGTAAGGGTTATATGAATCGAAATATAATTGATTAACTAGATTCCACGACACGACTAAATACCTAGATTTGTGATACGACAATTAAATAAAAAATAACTAAATGAGATGGAAATGATTGTTTTGGATCGAATGAAGAAGGGTGAGGCTAGGGACGTGTATTATAGTAATGTGGAGTGAAGAATGGTTGGAGTAGATAGGTTTGACAAAGAAATAGGAAACTTACGGTATATGTGCTTAACTCGGTGCGAATTGCACGTAAACTTGGAAACGACGAGAACGTCTGGAACACTTGTAGAACTTGACTGGATCTTAATGGAGGATAATGATACGAATGTTGTATGATTGTTGGAAGTCATTGAGGATGGTTGGCGTTGATGGTGTCGCAAAAAGAATCACTACTTGACTTCTCTTCGATTGCAAATCCGAACCTAACTCCACAAGAGAATTAGAACAAGACTTTAAGATAAAACTTAAAAGTTGCAAGCTTCTAAGAGTGTTTATTTTCGGCTGAATATAAATAAAATAAGATCTTGGGTGAGACAATATTGAAAGGTAAATTCTTCTTAATCAAATATGGTCTAAAGTATCAAAGTAACAAGGATCACTTATTTATAGATGTAAGGGAAGAAAATCTAAGCCTAAAAACTAAAGGAGTTCGAAAATACAGAAAGTCCTAACATAACTAGGATTACTACCTTAATTAGAACTCTATTTAAGGCAGTTCCACAAAGACCAAGAATAAAATAATAAAAATCTATCTAATGGATAAATAAAATAACCCAACAACTTTGGGCCTTCAAATTGAACTCCAAATAATTAATCATGACCTAAAATTAAAGGGATAAAAAATCAGCCCAATCATGATTTAATTATTCTTCATGCATGCAAATCCGAGACTTGCTGTTTCCCATGCAAACACGTGAAATCTATATGCAACACGTCCAATCTCCTTCTTCTCATCTCAAGTGCTTGTCTCCAACTTCATGCCTTGATCTTCATCTTCAATTGACAACATGGTGATCCACTTTGAACTGCAATGCTCGATAACTTCATCTTCAAACTTTTTTGTCACAATGGCTTGAAAATAACCTTGTAACTTCTTTGCTCTTAGGCATGTAATCGGACCTTACAACTGCAGCTCGGGATTATCTTCATCAATACTAAGCATGGTTTCATCAATCCCCCCTGCTGTAAAGAATTCGTCCTCGAATTCTCATCCTCATCATCGAAAATATCTGCAGAATAAGGGGAGAGATCAGCAACATTAAATGTACTAGAGCACTTATACTCACCAGACAGATCAATGCGGTATGCATTGTCATTCACGCGGCTGCTCACAGTGAACGGACCATCTCCTCTTGGGTTGAGTTTGGACTTTCTGAGGTTCGGGAACAAACCAGGACTCAGATAAATCCACACTCGATCTCTGGGCTTGAACACAACTCGATGCTGGTGCTGATTCCTCACGGTGGCGATATTAGCTCCTTTTTACTCAATTTGAGCTCTTACTTTTTATGTATCTCCTTGATAAAATCAGCCCGCTTCAAACCTTTCACACTCGACAAATGCTCAACAGGTAATGGTAAAAGATCTGAAGGGGTTAAGGGGTTAAATCCATAAACAACTTCAAACAGAGACATATGAGTAGATGAATACACAACACGATTATATGTAAATTCAGCGAATGGTAAACAATCTTCCCAATTCTTTAAGTTATTTTTAATTAATGCATGAAGTAAAGTACCTAGAGTGCGATTAACTACTTCAGTTTTCCCATCAGTTTGCGGGTGACATGCAGTAGAAAATAAAAGCTTGGTACCTAAGTTTCTCCAAAGTACAACCGAAAGTGGCCTAGAAACTTAGAATCTCGATCACTAACTATAGTTCTAGGTAAACCATGCAAACGCACAACTTCACGAAAGAACAAGTTAGCAATATTCACAGCATCATCAGTTTTCTTGTATGTAATAAAATGAGCCATCTTAGAAAACCGATCTACGATGACAAAAATAGAATCTTTATCCGTCTTAGAACTAGGTAACCCTAAAATAAAATCCATAGAGATATCAATCCACGAAAATGAAGGTGCGAGTATAGGCGTGTAAAGACCAAACGGGTGTGACGTTGATTTAGACCTATGACATATAACACCTCGACTACACACATTCTCAACATCCTTTCTTATATGTGGCCAATAAAAATGTTCATGTAGCAAGTTTAAAGTTTTAGAAACTCCAAAATGTCCCACTAAACCCCCCGCATGTGATTCCAAAATAAGTAGCTCACGCATAGATGAAACAGGAATGCATAACTGTGACTCTTTAAACAAAAAGCCATCACTCACATAAAAAACATCACAAGCTCGTAGCTTAGCCATGCATGTCATGTAAATAGGACCGAAAATAGGATCAGACGCATACAATGACTTGATGGACTTAAAACCAAGCATCTTAACATGCATAAGGGAAAGAAACATGTACCTTCTAGACAAGACATCGGCTATAACATTATCTTCTCCATTTTTGTACTTGATGATGTACGAAAATAACTCGATGAATTCAACCCACCTTGCATGTCTTTTATTCAGATTATTTTGGCCCTTTAGATGCTTTAAGCTCTCGTGATCAGTGTGAATCACAAACTCCTTTAGCCATAAATAATGCTGCCCCGTCTCCAAAGCTCTCTTCAAAGCGTACAACTCCTTATCATATGTAGAATACTTGAGGGCTGCATCATTGAGCTTTTCACTGAAGTAGGCGACGGGCCTCTTTTCTTGCATAAGAACTGCACCAATTCCTTTGCCCGATGCATCACATTCTATTTCAAAAGTTTTAGTAAAATCGGGCAAACATAAAATAGGTGCATGGCATAATAAATACTTATGGCGTGTAAACGCTTCCTCTTGGGGATTTTCCCACACAAATGGTCGATCCTTCCTACTTAGTTCGGCAAGAGGGGCAGCTATAGTGGAGAAATCGCGCACGAAGCGATGATAAAATTCAGCTAAGGTGTGGAACGATCTCACATCAGATACGGACTTAGGAGTCGACCAATCTTCGATCGCCTTGATCTTAAAGTGGTCTACTTCTATTCTTCATTCACTCACTACGAAGCATATGAACACGACTTCGTTCATGCAGAAAGAACACTTAGCCAAATTACCATATAACTTTGCATCACGAAGAAGCATGAAAACACGACGTAAATGGTCTAAGTGTGTGTGTGTGCTGCGGCTGTATATAAGTATATCATCAAAATAAACAACCACAAACTTACCTATCACATCACGCAATACATGGTTCATTAATCGCATAAAAGTACTCGGTGCGTTAGTTAAGCCAAAGGGCATAACTAACCATTCATATAAACCATGTTTTGTTTTGAAAGCTATTTTGCACTCATCTCCCTTTTTCATTCTTACTTGAAAATATCCGGATCGCAAGTCAATTTTAGAAAAGACCTTAGAACCAGACAATTCATCCAACATATCGTCTAAACAAGGAATGGGAAAATGATACTTTACCGTGATCTTGTTGATGGCGTGGCAATCCATGCACATTCTCCAATCATTTTTCTTATTTGGCACGAGAATAACAGGAACGACGCACGGACTCAAGGATTCATGGATTTACTTTTTCTCCAATAGCTCCTTGACTTGCCTATCGATCTCTTTTATCTCCTTGGGATTGGTTCAATAAGCTAGATGGTTGGGTAGCACGGCGGTCGGGTGGAAATCGATTTGGTGCTCAATCCCTCGTACAAGAGGTAAACCACTTAAAATCTCCTCCGGGAACACGTCTACGAACTTGTCCATAAGAGGCTGCACAACACTAGGCAAAGAAGATTCGTTAGTAGCACTGCTCTTACAAGTCAATAAAACATAAGGCAAACCTGCTTCTAAAGCCTTTTCAACGCTTTTAACCGAGATGAAAAGGCTGCGATTTTGAGGCTTCTTGGGGGCTATTTTACTCGAACTACTGTCTGCCTTAGGATGATTAGGAAGTTGCCTCGAGGTGTTGTTAAGGGTGGAGTAAGAATCATTGGCCGAGGGGTCGGGTTCGGCCGGAGATTCACCGTTGGCGGTGGAACTTCGGGCATTAGCGGTGGCTGCCCTCTCTCTCTCTCTTCTTTGTACTTTTCTTGCATCCTCAATTGGTCTTCGGCTACAGCCTTAGGAGATAAAGGCTTAAGGATTGTAGACCGACCATTTCGCAGAACCGTATAGGTGTTTGCGAATCCATCGTGCTTAGCTTGACGATCATATTGCTAGGGTCTTCCTAATAAAGATGTGAGCTGCATCCATAGGAATAACAATGCAAATAACTATGTCAGAGTATTTACCTATGGAAAAATCGACACTTACCTGGCAGATGACTTAATGACGCCGCGGTTTGTGAGCCATTGAAGCTTGTAAAGCTTCGGATGCTTCATAACAGGTAACGTCAATTTTGTGACCGCGTACTAGCTTATGGCATTAATTACACTCTCACTATCGATGATCAGCAAGCATGTCTTATCTTTGATGGCGACACGAGTATAAAAGATGTTTTTCTGTTGATTTTGTTGATCTTCGTCGCGAATTAGGCTAAAAGAGTACGAATGGAAACAAGGCTGCCGTGATTGAGCTCGAGCTCAGCCTCATCTTGATCATCTATAGGCGACGACTCCTCAGGTTTCTCGTCATGTGTGGGCTTCTCTTGCTCTCCTTCACTAGCGGATTCTACTTTATTTTTTTCAGTGATGAACAAAACGCGCCGGTTAGGACACTGATTCTAAAAATGACCACAACCCTGGCATCTATGGCACTGGATGTCTCGAGCAAGGTTAGGGACTGTATTTGGCACCTACGAGCACTGATTTGGCCATTGGGATAGAGGCCTCACGGGTGCGGGTGGAGTAGACGAGGGTCTACTATTGTTCGGCGGTACAGAGCGATCAAAATGGTGATCGAGCTGTCCGGGCTGACCTTGAGGTCGTATGGGATCAGATGGAGGAGTAGAAGACGTACCTTTATTCCAAGAAGGTCTAGGAGTGGCGGCACTGTGATGACTACGACGCCGGCCTTCACGGAACTGTCTTTCTACTATGGTAGTGTAATGCACCATCTCTTCTATACTGGTGAAGTCCTTGAGCTCGACTTCACATGCTATGTTCGGATTCATACCTTCGATAGACCGGATGATGGTGGCATTTAATGACTCCTCTTTGCCCACTCGATTGAGCATAGTTTAAAGCTCTTTGTGATACTCTTCAATCGATCGAGTACCTTGCTTGATTTGGTTCAGCTTCTTTTCCAATTCCCGTTCATAATGAACTAGAATAAATCACCCTCACATGGTGTCCTTCATTTCTTGCCATGTATCGATAGGCGGATATCGATCACGTCACCTTCTCTGCTGCTGATTTTCCCACCAACTGGTTGCATACCCTTTGAACTCAAGGGAAGCGAGCTACACCTTTAGCTCTGGAAACTCATAACATTCGAAGATCTTGTCAATCTTCCTTTCACAATCGAGATATACGTCGAGGTCGTGTAATCCCATGAACTCTAGAATGATGGTCTTGATGTTGTTCACCATAGAGTTGTCCTCCTCAAATCTGGGTCTATCGACATGGAATGCATACCTGTAGGAAGCTCAGGGATGATCTTGATGATTGCCTCATCTCCGTGGTATGAAGTCGGCTTCATGCTTACTAAAAGCATCGGACTTAGGTCCGTACTTTTCTTCGGGTTAGGCCGGCGGATTGGGCTTTCTAGCTGCGGCCCTCTGCGGCTCAACTACTTCAGCTACGGCTCCTTGAGGCTCAACGGGTCTTCTTGTGGGTTCCTGGACTGTCGGAGCTTCAGTTGATTGAGTTTTGAGTTGCTCAATCTGCTCAATAATCTTAGCAAGTTGATTGCTAAGTCTGTTTTCTAATTCGCGATTTTGATGATTGAAATAGGAGATCAATGTGTCAAAATGGAATTTGGCATACCATGCGGGTGTATCCGAATAGGAGGCCTCTCCAGGAGTAATGGGCGACTTCGGGTCATCGTCCAGGGGCTTGGGCACCTCAGATTTATTGCTCTTCTTCATTGTACCTGCAAAACTAAACAAACGTGAAGAATAAAGAGATCCTCACCAGCTCACAAGTCACTCGATTTCTACACTCTTGTTTTACTACTCGTGTATCACTCAATATGGTGGTGCACGTGTTAATAAGTGGACAAGATATCCAAAAATCCAGTAGAATGGAAGCTGCTCCTTTTGCAAGTTTTTCTCTTGATCTCGATCAAAAGACTCCGTGTAGTAGGATGGAATGTTACTCGAGAGTTGCTGTAGTAGATGATGAATTTTCATGTATTTGATGTATGGGTGTAGGGTGTATGGAGTATGGTGTAGGGTATAGGTGCGTGGTGTATGCATCGGATGGTGTATGAGGGTGTACGGGTGTAACTGTGGGTGTAGGTGAACAAGGCTAGAAAATTCGATCCCCTTGTAGTACAGGAGTTGAATTCTTGGTATGGAAGAGGCATGGGAATGGTAGGAAAAGATTGTGATGGAAAAGGATTAGTTTAGAGGGAAAAAAGATCTAGATAAGGTAATTTAGATTTTAGTTGTGTTCTATTTAATGTGGACATAATCTAAATACTTAATCTAGAAGGAAAGAGTCTAAACTAACAAGGAAAGAACAATCAAATCGAAATAAACAAGCTGATTTTTTTTTTGCCAAAACTTTTTTTTTAGTTCGGCTGTACTGTCTCTTTTTTTATACTATGAATGCAATAAGAATAAAATTACAACTCAAAAACAAAACAATCGACACAAACGAATGAACCACGAACCAAAGCCGACGTGGCTTTGATACCACTTTTATAATGTGATCAGAACTGAGATAGGATCAAACACACGTCGACTCAACTATAAGGGTTACATGACTCGAAATATTATTGATTAACTAGACTCCACGACATGACTAAATACCTAGATTTGTGATATGATAATTAAGTAAAACACAACTAAATAAGATGGAAAGGACTATTTTGGATCAAACGAAGAAGGGTGAGGCTAGGGACGTGTATTATAGTGATGTGGGGTGAAGAATGGTTGGAGTAGATGTTGGGATTTTTTCGAATTAAACCACCGCAGGATCTATTGGATGTTCATTAATCCCATGTTCATGCAAATTATATTTTTATATTCATACATGTTTATACACGTCAAGCACAAAACCATGCAAAACGAATCTAATAAATCGGAAAACATAGATCCGAATTTCTTACAATTGTCAGACAGACTGAGGACAAGATTACAGGACTAATCTTGTTGTTGAATGAATATGAAACAGGCATTCTCTATCTCTACTGGATCGGCCACCGCAGTATTCTACTCCGAGATCTTCTGTTGTATTCCTGGACTGAGTATCAGATACAGAGTGGGCTGTATACTACTGATAGGGTTATGAAATCTGTCGATATCTTGAGAGACAAAAGAGGGGCTGATTATTAACACACAATTTTCATCCCACCCTCCCCTTATTATATAGGGAGGTGGGTGAAAATCATCATCTAACCCTACTGGGTTGGGTCTCTATCTCAAGTTCAATATCCAATCCACTAACAGTCATATTGGGCTACAACAGGGATCTAGAAGAATATTAAATTGGCCCACTAATTTATTTAATATCTAATATCCAATAAACTCGGGATATAATTAAATAAATTAAGTTTTACTTTATTCCACTAAAGAAGTAAAACTGACCTACCAATTTAATACATATTTGTGAATGTGCTTTCTCGTTTAGTTCAGCCATTACCCGTGTTTAAGATATAATGTTCATTAATTAATTATGTCAGCCTCTGACAGCTATAATTAATTAACATCTAAAATCTTGAGTAGTACCACATAAGCTTTACTCATGTACGGAATAAATTCCACCTACAGGGTTTTAACAAGAACTTGTGTTTCCTCAAGAGAACATCATCAACCTGGCACACCAGGACACGGTACTCATGCATATTGCTCGACACATCATGCATACACTGTTATTACCCAAGATATCAAGTTTATTGATCTACGAAAAGATCTTACCCATTGATAAATCAAAGTAATAAACAACGCACACATATGCTCACCAATATCACATGAGTTCAGAACGCGAACTCTGTGGATCTTTATTCTCTCACTAACTGGGTCAGAGCCAGAGAATAGTATCCTATCGTGATCCTCCTCAATACACTAATAAGTGTACTAGAATAATCTATTATCCAAGATAAACTAACTTATCAGATTATTCTACGGTGTACCAATAGTATGTTTAGGACCATCTAAGCCGTGAGTTATTTAATACAATACAAGGTTCTAATGATATGATCTTACCGTGTGACTTCCCACACCATATCATCTACAATGTAAGTATATGGAACATTGCATAGAATTGATTATATAAAATAATCTAAATGCAAACAATGACTGCAATAAATTTCAATTCATATCATCATATCATTAGAAAAGTACACAAAGACATGTCTTTCCAGTATACAAAATTAACAATCTCCCACTTATACTTGAAGCATGTCTTTCAAGTATAAAAACTAACTGGCTAACTCTCCAATCAAAACTATCAACTCAAACTGTGCCACCAGGTCTGCATCTCACTCTCATTTTCTCCACGTGACCATCAAAGGTCATAGCTGGCAGGCTCTTCATGAATGGATTAGCCAGGTTGTCCTCCGATGTAATCTTGACCACCGCCACATCTTCTCTGTTAACGATTTCTAGTATAAGATGGTACTTTCTCTATATGTGTTTACTTACCTTGTGGGGCTCTGGGTTCCTTCGAGTTCGCCACTGTACCAGAATTATCACAGTATATCGTGATAGTCTTAGGCAACTCAGGAACCATGCCCAAGCCCACTAGGAAGCCGCGGAGCCAGACAACCTCTTTTACAGCCTCAGAGGTAGCTACATACTCGACTTCTATGGTGGAATCAGTAATGCATTTCTACTTTATGCTCCTCCATGTGATGGCTCCATCTCCTAATGTAAACACATAGCCCGAGGTAGATTTACTCTGCTCTTTGTCGGATTGAAAATCTGAGTCCGTATAACCCAAATGCACTAGACTATCAGAGTGGAATACCAACATGTAACCTCGAGTCCTTTTAAGGTACTTGAGAATGTTTTTTACCGCAGTCCAGTGACCTTGTCTAGGGTTAGACTGATATCTGCTTACCATGCCGACGACATAGCATATATCAGGCCTAGTGCATAGCATAACATATATTAAACTTCACACAGCTGAAGCATATAGTACTTTCTTCATTTCATCTATCTCAGACTGTGTTTGGGGACACATTTCCTTGGATAGATGAATTCCATGCCTGTAAGGTATAAAACCTTTCTTGGAATCTTGCATGCCAAACCTAGCTAGCACTGTATCGATATAAGTCACCTAGGACAGACATAACATCCTTTTCTGGCGATCTCGAATGATCTTGATACCAAGGACATGTCCGGCTTCACCCAGATCCTTCATATCGAACTGCTCGGACAACCACACCCTAATATTTGACAACGCCTTCTTACTATTTCCAAAAAGCAAGATGTCATCAACATAAAATATGAGGAAAACCACCACATTTCCATTACATTTCTTGTACACACAACTTTCATCCGGACTTTGCATGAATCCATATGATTGGATAACCTCGTTAAATCGGATGTTCCAAGATCTCAATGCCTGCTTAAGTCCATAAATGGACCTCTTAAGCTTACACAATAAGTGTTCTTGGCCATTAGCAATGAATCCCTCTGGTTGCTTCATGTGAATGTTTTCTTCAAGACTTCCATTTAGGAAAGCAGTCTTGACATCCATCTGTCAGATCTCATAATCCAAATGAGCGACAATTGACAAGAGGATCCGGATTGACTTAAGCATGGCTACTGACGAAAAGGTTCCCTCATAATCGATCCCTTCTTTCTGAGTGTATCATTTCACCAACAATCTAGCTTTGAAGGTTTCAACCTTCTCGTCAGCTCCTCTCTTGCGCTTGTAGACCCACTTACAGCTAATGGGTTTTATCCCATCAAGTGGTTTTACGAGCTCCCAAACTTAATTGCGATCCATAGATCTAATCTCAGACTCCATTGCAGTTTTCTAAGAATCCGCATTTTCATCTTGAATTTCCTCATCATAGGTCCTGTGATCCAATTCATTTAGTCTCTCTGGGAAATCTGAAGCCTCTCCTAGACCAATGAATATATCAGGTTAGCGTACAACCCTCCCACTGCGACGAGGTAATTCCTGTACTTCTGTGACACATTGTGCAGTGTCTGGTGGTACCTCTTCTTGTACAACTAGTGTAGAATTCGATCCCTCCTCTCTTAAATCTTCAAATATGACTTGACTCCTTGGTTTGTGGTTTATAACATAATCTTTTTCTAAGAATTGAGCATTGGTGCTGACAATGATCTTCTCATCCTTAGGACTATAAAACAAACCACCTTTCATTCCCCTAAGATATCCAATGAACAACCTTACATCAGTACGAGGAGCTAGCTTAATAGCTTCCTTATCCAACACGTGTGCTGGGCTACCCCAAATCCACGTATGGTTCAAACTGGGCTTTCGTCCTGTCCATAGTTCTGTGGCGTAGAAGAAACTGATTTTGATAGAAACAAGTTAAGAATATAGGCTGCCGTTTCCAGGGCATATCCCCAGAACGAAATAGGCAACTCAGAATAACTCATCATCGATCTAACCATCTCCAACAGTGTTCAATTCATTCTTTCCGCCACGCCATTCTGCTGTGGCGTTCCAGGCGCAGTCAACTGGGAAGTAATCCCATTCTCTGTCATGTAATCCCTAAATTCGCTTGAGAGGTACTTGCCACCATGATTAGAATGTAGTGACTTGATACTTCTACCTGTTCGTTTCTCCGCTTCTGCCTTAAACTCTTTGAATTTCTCAAAGCATTCAGACTTGCGATGCAACAAATAGATATATCCGTATCTGGAGTAATCATCAATGAGAGTGACGAAATACTCAAACCCTCCTTGAGCTTGAACTGACATAGAGTCGCATAGGTTAGAGTGAATCAAATTTAATAGCCGTTCGGATCTATTTCTTTTTTACTGGAAAGGACGATTGGTCATCTTACCTTTCAAACAGGATTCACGCAAAGGAAACGATTCCAGTACCAAAGAAGATAATGGTCCATCATTTACAAGCCTTTGTATCCTCTTAAGGTTAATATGACCTAGCCTTAGATGCCAAAGATAGGTTTGATTCAGGTATGAAGGTTCTTTCATCTTGTTAAGGTTTATGATCGATGTATTCAACAGTTGTCTTTGTGTAGTGTTTTCAATTGGTTTAAGAAAGTATAAGTGTCCATCCAATATGCGAGAACAGATAAAATGTTTACCACTAAAGTTAACTACTTTGTTATCAAAAGAAACAGAATATCTATCCATAATCAATTTAGAAACTGAAACCAAGTTTCGACTAAAACCAGGCACATAAAGACAATCTTTCAAAACCAAAGTTCTATCACTACTGAAAGGTAAAACAACGTCTCCCACTACAATAGCCGCCACTTTCGTAGCATTTCCCATGTAGAAGGTGATCTTATTCTCACTCAGTTTTCTTTTTACCAGGAAACCCTGCAAAGACATGCAAATATGATCAGTAGCTCCAGTATCTACTACCCATGACTGGGTGCAACAAGTTGCTAAACATGTTTCTACAACTAGAGTGTGAGATGTACCTCTCTTCTTCTTCTTGTTAGGGCATACCGCCTTCCAATGACCTGGTTGGCCGCACTTGAAGCACTTAGTATTTGACTTGAACTCCTCAGGAGAAATTTTCACCTTTGGCTTCTTCACCTTAGGCGCCGCATCTTCAGCCTTTTTAGGTACGTATCTCTTCTTCCTTTTTCCACCAGAAGAAGACGCCCTTTTCTCAGCTATGTGGGCCTGAGGGTCGCTCTTTTGGAGTAATTCAGCTGTCTGAAGATCTATGAGCAGTTCAGTCAGGCTGACATCCTTTTTAATCATGTTAAAGTTCAGCCTGAAGTGCTCAAACTTGGAGGACAAGCTATGAAGAACAATGTCAATTTGAGAGTCGGCGTCCGGCTCTCCACCCAAGGTCTCGATCTCATCCAGATACCCCATCATCATGAGAATGTGATCCCTGACAGGTGTGGAGTCAACCATTCTCGCATCCATTAACTCCTTCATTTCCAAATGCGTGCCAAGCGGTTCTGATGACCGAAGAGCTGCCTAAGGTTGTACATGATATCATAAGCGGTTTTCATAGGCTCATGCTGATGTTGCAACACATTCGACATGGATGCCAGAATGTAACAGCACGCTGTCTCATTAGACTTAACCCACTTATCATATGCAACCTTTTGGGCTTCGTCAGAACCTTTATCTGGCTTCTGAGGACAAACCTCTTCAAGTACAAACTTGTGTCCCTCAGCAACTAGAACGAGGTTAAGGTTACGAATCCAATTATTATAGTTTTCACCGACGAGTTTATTTTCTTTGAGGATTGAGGACAGATTGGAGAGTGCCATTGATGATAGGAAATAAATGAAATTAAAACATGCAGCACAGTCATAAACTTTAGGATAAACAGTATATAACCGAAAGCCTCACAAAAATTATATACTTTTCCACCGACACTTTAAAAATATCTTCTATAAGCCACGATAGTGTGGACATTTATAAAATTTATTTTTAAATAGATTATTAAACCTTTAACTTGCCTCTAGTTGAGTTTCCTTACAACAAGCAAATTAATAGCCAGATAATAAACACGGTCATATAATCGTCTAACTGATAAGCCACGATCGTGTGGATGTTTATCAATAAATTACATCTAAGTGTGCACACCATTATCTTCACACCAAGGTCACTATTCGAATTTAACTGCTCCAGATGGAGGAGTTAGTTAGATCTAATAGTGTTCTACAACTATCCTTTTAGGAGATTTATAAATTACATCTAAGTGTGCACACCATTATCTTCACACCAAGGTCACTATTCGAATATAACTGCTCCAGATGGAGGAGTTAGTTAGATCTAATAGTGTTCTACAGCTATCCTTTTAGGAGATTTAATTTTTAGAGAAATCTGTGATATGACACATCCGATATGGAGGAAGACCGATGTCAACGCGCATGCCCATCACTTCTCAATTAAATCAGATTTAATGGAGACCGTATGAGATTTCTACGTACTTTGGTATGAATCTCTCCCACTTAGTTATTTATGCTTGAGGTTTCATTTTATCCCATTAAGAACATGCAAACATCATCACACAAAATGATAAACAACCATTGCATGCTTCACAACAACATAATAAGCAATAGTAATATTCCAACTATCATGGCTTATATCTCATGTTGATTGATGAGATAAAACAGGAAAGTCAGCTCCAGAAACAGGGCTATGGTCGCCGTCCTCTTTCACTGCGCCTCGCCGAAACCCTAGCTCCAATTAGGGTTTCGGGACGTGAACCGGTGAACCTTCCTTCATAGTGTTGTACTACTTTCCTTCTTTGAGTTGATCTCCGATCTTTATTCAATACAGACTATCTATTCCAAAAGGAAAAATCTAATATTGCTAGAATAAAAAATTACAACTCAAAAACTCGGTCTAACAATTTTATTTCTATTACATTGC
The DNA here is from genome assembly GCA_026008535.1 of Perilla frutescens. Lineage (NCBI taxonomy): Eukaryota > Viridiplantae > Streptophyta > Magnoliopsida > Lamiales > Lamiaceae > Perilla > Perilla frutescens. Next base: position 8,589,639 of record BRKX01000020.1, on the reverse strand, counting down.
GATAACATAAAATAAAATCTAGACTTAATCCATGGATTTTCTTATGGATTAAAATCACGTAGCCAAACCGGCATACGGCCAAACATCCATTCAACATAAACATACATCACATAAATAAATGGAGCCATCATAGTTGGTAAACCTGTAAACAAACACAATCTACAAATCCAACAATCATATTTATATAATACACATACAAATCCAACAATCATATTTGAATACTAATATTCAAATTTTACAATTAATTAAATTAATTAATTCGATATTATCCACAAGATAAAAATTGAAAATTAAAATAATTATCCACCAATTTAAATATTGTACTTTTCAAAAATAATCCGAAAATAAATCTGGAAATTAATTAAAATTATCCACAAAATTGATTTAACATTTTCGAACCACCCTAATTAAATAATATTTGGATATATTGATATAAATCAAAAATCCAATCAAAATATTTATCTTAAGGATCGAAATCTTCAAGGATACGGTTTGGAGATTTGATCCACTTCAAAATCTTCCAAACCTTATCCTAATTTAAATCCTTATCACACTTGAATTTTGATAATTATTTATCTATATCCAAAATTACCTTAGCCAATTTTAATCCATAGATTTTCGAAAATTACCAAATAATAAATCTGAAAATTTGATCCACGTCAAATTCTTCCAAATCTAAAATTCTATTTTCAAATCTACCTATATTAAAATTAGGTAAATTAAGATATACATCAAATAATATCAAATCTTAATCCAATATCATAATTTTCAATCCATCTTAATAAATAAATATGGAAATTTGATTTTCATCAAAATCTACTCTAAATTAATTCATTAAAATCGAAAATTAACATTAAATAACATATTTGAAAATTTTGACATTAATAAAAAAATATTCCAAATAAAAACCATAGGTTTCAAAATCTTCAAGAAAATTAAATCTGAAAATTTTGATCCACTTCAAAAATTACCAAATTTAAAAATCTAATTTCAAACCTAATTATATTAGAAATAGGAAACTTTTGATATACACCAAAAATTACCTAATCTTTTTCTAATCACAAAAATTTTCGATCCCTACCCAAACTAAATCTGAAAATTTTGATCTCGATCAAAAATCCATCCAAATTTAATTCCTAGGTGTCGAAAATTCAATACACAAAATTAGGGAATTTTATAATATCAATTTTCGAAAAAATTGAACACAAAATTTTCGAACACTTATGAAATAAAATCTGGAAATTTGAAGATCATCAAATATCATCCCAAATCTTATTATATAGTGACCGAAAATTCTAGACAACTCAAAACTAGAATTTTTGAATTTTACATCAAAAATTCTTCCAAGTTTTAAATACCATAAAATTGACATACATGCATATTTAAATCTGAAAATTTAAGAACTGTAAATTTAACATCAAACTTAAATATATATGTTGAATTCATGCTTGATTTATTCTAGAATAGTGTCAAACCCCGCTCTAATACCAATTGTTGGGGTTTTTTCGAATTAAACCACCGCAGGATCTATTGGATGTTCATTAATCCCATGTTCATGCAAATCATATTTTTATGTTCATGCATGTTAATACACGTCAAATACAAAACCATGCAAAATGAATCTAATAAAGCGGAAAACATAGATCCGAATTTCTTACAATTGTCAGACGGTCTAAGGACAAGATTATAAGACTAATCTTGCTGTTAAATGAATGTGAAATAGGCGTCCCCTATCTCCACTGGATCGGCCACCATAGTATTCTACTCCGAGATCTTCTGTTGTATTCCCGGACTGAGTATCAGATACAGAGTGGGCTGAATACTACTGATAGGGTTGTGAAATTTGTGGATATCTTGAGAGACAAAAGAGGGGCTGATTATTAACACACAATTTTCATCCCCCCTCTCCTTATTATATAGGGAGGTGGGCGAAAATTATCATCTTAATCCTACTAGGTTGGGCCTCTATCTCAAGTTCAATATCCAATCCACTAACAGTCATATTGGGCTACAACAGGGATCTAGAAGAATATTAAATTGGCCCACTAATTTATTTAATATCCAATATACAATAAACTTAGGATACAATTAAATAAATTAAGTTTTACTGTTATTCCACTAAAGAAGTAAAACTGACCTACCAAATTTAATACATATTTGTGAATATGCTTTCTCATTTAGTTCAGTCATTCCCCGTGTTTAAGATATAATGTTCATTAATTAATTATGTCAGCCTCTGATAGCTATAATTAATTAACATCTAAAACCTTGAGTAGTACCACACAAGCTTTACTCATGTACGGAATAAATTCCACCTACAGGGTTTCAACATGAGCTTGTGTTTCCTCAAGAGAACATCATCAACCTGGCGTATCAGGACACGGTGCTCATGCATATTGCTCGACACATCATGCATACACTGTTATTACCCAAGATATCGAGTTTATTGATCTACGAAAAGATCTCACCCATTGATAAATCAAAGTAATAAACAACGCACACGTACATATGCTCGCCAATACCACATGAGTTCAGAACACGAACTCTGTGGATCTTTATTCTCTCATTAACTGGGTCAGAGACAGAGAATAGTATCCTATCATGATCCTCCTCAATACACTAACAAGTGTACTAGAATAATCAGTTAGTCATGATAAACTAACTTATCAGATTATTCTACGATGTACCGATGGTGTGTTCAGGACCATCTAAGCCGTGAGCTCTTTAATATAATACAAGGTTCTAATGATATGATCTTACCGTGTGACTCCCCACACCATATCATCTACAATGTAAGTATATGGAACATTGCATAGAACGATTATATAAAATAATCGAAATGCAAACAGTGACTGCAATAACTTTCAATTCATATCATCATATCATTAGAGAAGTATACAAAGACAAGTCTTTCTAGTATACAAAACTAACAGTAGATAGGTTTGACAAAGAAATAGGAAACCTATGGTATATGTGCTTAACTCGGTGCAAATAGCACGTATACTTGGAAATTACGGGAACGGCTAGAACACTTGTAGAACTTGACTAGATCTTAATGGAGGAGGATGATGATACGAATGTTGTATGATTGTTAGAAGTCGTTAAGGATGGTTAGCGTTGATGATGTTGTAGAGTGAATCGAAATCGAGACGAAACTCCAAGTGTAAAAAGATACACAAAAAGAATCACTACTTGACTTCTCTTCGATTGCAAGTTCGACTCTAACTCCACAAGAGAATTAGAACAAGACTTTAAGATAAAACTTAAAAGTTGCAAGCTTCTAAGAGTGTTTATTTTCAGCTGAATATAAACAAAAGAGGATCTTGGGTGAGAGAATATTGAAAGGTAAATTCTTCTTAATCAAATATGGTCTAAAGTATCAAAGTAACAAGGATGCCTTATTTATAGATGTAAGGGATGAAAATCTAAGCCTAAAAAGTAAAGAAGTTCAAAAATAAAGAGAGTCCTAACATAACTAGGATTACTACCTTAATTACAACTCTATTTAAGGTAGTTCCAAAAAGACCAAAAATAAAATAATAAAAATCTATCTAATGGATAAATAAAATAACCCAACAACTTTGGGCCTTCAAATTGGACTACAAATAATTAATCATGACCAAAAATTAAAGGGATCAAAAATCGGTCCAATCATGATTTAATTATTCTTCATACATGCAAATCCGAGACTTGTTGTTTCCCATGCAAACACGTGAAATCTACATGAAACACGTCTAATCTCCTTCTTCTCATCTCAAGTGCTCGTCTCCAACTTCATGCCTTGATCTTCATCTTCAATTGACAACATGGTGATCTACTTTGGGCTACAATGCTCGATCACTTCCTCTTCAAAAATTTTTCTCACAATGGCTTGAAAATAACCTTGTAACTTCTTTGCTCTTAGGTGTGTAATCAGCCCTTGCAACTGTAGCTCGGGATTATCTTCATCAATACTAAGCATGGTTTCATCACTCATGTTGTCACATAACAAAATTAAAACATCATGAGCAGCTTCATAGTCCTTCATGAGTATAACTGCTTCCTGCTACAATATACTCAGCTTCAGATGTAGAGAGAGATATATTATTTTGCTTCTTGCTGAACCAGGAAACAAGATTGTTCCCTACAATGAAACAAGCACCTGATGTGCTTTTACTATCATCTAAGGAACCTGTACAATCAGCATCACTATATGCCACAATGCTTGAATTTGTATCAGTGGAATACCAGACACCATACTCAGTTATTCTATTGACATATTTTATGATGTTCTTCATAGAGTTCAGATGACTTTTCTTTGGACATGCCTGATATCTGGCACATACTCTCACATTGTATGTAATATCTGGTCTGCTAGTTGTTAGATATAGTAAACTTCCAATCATGTTTCTGTAGAGAGTCTGATCAACTTCGGTTCCAGCATCATCCTTGGTAATCTTGGTTTTTGTCCCTATTGGAGTCCTTTTGTGCTTGCTGTTCTCAAGTCCAAATTTCTTGACAAGACCTTTAGCATATTTGGACTGAGATATAAAAATAACTTCTCATGTTTGCTTGATCTGCAGCCCTAGAAAGTATTTCAGATCTCCTACCAAGCTCATCTCGAATTCAGTTTCCATGTCCTTAATAAAGTTCATGACCATCTTGTCTGACTTTGATCCGAAGATGATGTCATCCATATATACTTGAACAATGATCACATCATTATTCTCCTTTTTAATGAATAGAGTCTTATCCTCTCCTCCTCTTCTGTATCATTTTCTTAGCAGATAGTTTGTAAGTCTTTCATACCATGCTCTAGGAGCTTGTTTCAGACCATAAAGAGCTTTCTTTAGCTTGTAAACATGACCTGGATAGTAAGGATCTTGAAACCCTTTTGGTTGAGCAATGTACACTGGTTTGTTGAGAAAACCATCAAGGAATGCACTATTCACATCTATCTGATGCAGCTTGAACATCAGTAGACATGTTATGGCAAGAAATAATATTATTGATTTCAGTCTTGTCACATGAGCAAAAGTCTCATCGAAGTCAATTCCTTCAATCTGAGAGTAGCCTTGAGCAATTAGCCTTGCCTTATTTCTTGTGATATTTCCTTCTTCATCAGACTTATTTCTGAAAATCCACTTTGTTCCAACAATGTTGTAACAGCCCGGTCCCGAGATAGGGATTAACGAATGGGGACGAGGTGTTATTAAGGGATTATCGAATAAAGATGGAAGATTAACAAAGAAGGTTTAAGAATAAATGTATACTTTTGAAAGATAGGCAATGATACTCGGGTTTACTCTATTAAGAAGGAAACATGCTTTAGTGGAATAAAACGGCTAACTAATCAGATACCAACAAGCATAGACCCATTCATAGGTCAAAGCGAATAAATAGATATCAACGTGCACAAGCCTCTTTATAGGCGAAAGGAAAATATACTCGAGAAGCACGGATAAAACTTAATATGCACCACTTATATATATAATCATGTCTGGGGAATATTCATAGAATCTCGATAAACATAATAGCACTTTAGGAATTATAAGAGTGTATCAGAGTAGCAGAAACATCATGGGATTTCAAAAGAAACTTATACTATAACAAAATAATCTTGGCAGTCAACCCACATCCACAGCCACCATCATCCTCAGTATCTTAATTTAAAAACATTTGAAAAAGAGGGTGTGAACACTAATGTACTCAGTGGGTTTTAATAAAAGCTTCTTTAATAACTCGAGAAATATCCAATAATAAACTGGCGGTATATGGAGAGCAAAACGCAAAAGCCCTCTCCATATCAGCAAAACCTTTTCTTTACTTTTGGGCCCAAATTTGGCTCAAACTTGATGTCAACTGTACCCTTAGGCATGCCATAGGATAGAAGAGGGGTTATCTCAAATATCCTCACGAGTTTGCGAGGGAATTAACCCAACAGTGGCTCACTTTAATGATCAAAGATCATGAATTCTGAGCTCAAACCTGGTTATAAAAGCTATATTCTTCCTTTCTTAACTTCCATCCTCTCCTTAATTGACTTCCTTTCTTAACTTAGCCTTCATTTCTCAACCTTAATCCTTAATTCCTTAGCTTTCTTAACCTTACTAGAATTATCGAGCTTAGAGCAATGTCTAAGGCTAATCCTTTACTTTAGCATGATTTCGGCCTATAAGGGATTTATCACTACCCTAAAAGCAACCCACTACTTCTTTGGTGAGGGTTGAACCTTTCTTCTGTTCTGACAGGGTGTTGCAGCTTTGAATTTGGCAGGAACAAACATTCTCTTCATTTTTTTAAGATCTCTGAGATAATCTTTACAATGAGGTCTGATGTGGCCTGCAATCTCACAATAGTGGCAAATGATCCTCTTTTTATTTGATGTGTTGTGAAAAGCAACATTGGAGTTATTTTTGTTGAAGATCTTCTTATGAGATACATTTGGAGGGTGAACGTTCTTTGAAACGTTCATAACATTCTTCTTGACTTCCTTCTTTCTCTCAGGTTCCTCCTTTTTCTTTGACAAACTTGATTTCTCCTGAGCTTTGTCCAGAATATACAAGACCATGTCGAACCTTCATGGTTTATCTTAAGTTCAGAATCTCATCTAGATTCTTAATACCATTGCTGAGCATCCTTATGTTTCTCATAAATACTTTCAGATCTTCACTAGATTGCTCGAGCTCCTTCTGATGATCACATATCTTTTCTTGCAGAGATGCTTCTTTGATGATCAGTTGATTATTCTCTTGACTGACCCTTTGATTTTGTTCAACAAGTTGTTTGTTGATCTCCACAACTTGAAACCATTTTTTGAACATATCTTGATAAGTCTTCTCAAAATTTAAGTTACTAACCTCATCATCATCATCATCTGACTCTTGAATGATGGCAAACAGATCAGAATGAGAAGCTTGATTTTCTTTGGCAATGAAGGCATTAGTTTCATCTTCTGAATCTGATTTACTGGAGCTTGATCCTTCATCACTCATCGAGGTGTTTTAGTTCTTCTTCTTCTTCTTCAGAGTATTGTCACATTCTCTTTGAATGTGCCCATAGCCTTAACATTCTCTGCACTTGATTCCTTTGCCTTGATCTTCATCTTGATCAGGAATGTTCTTATTGGAAGACTTTCGAGGAAATTATTTCTGTGATACCCCGACCCTTTTTGCTAAATTATAAATTATAATTTTGGAAAATGATGTTGAATTAATATTGTTTGAATATTAATTATGATGGTATGTTCATATTTTATGTCGTTGTCTTTATGCAGGTTGTCTCACTCTGTAACACTCGCCCCAATAAAATAAATGTAAAATATAAAGTAATGTAAAAATTAGGGTGAGGTGTCTCTTCTAAAAATATAAATATGTATTTTCACTAAAAAGTGTTAAAATTAAAAATTTAGGTTAACATGTGGTGCATTTAAAGTTATAAATAATTATAAAAATATAATTTACTAAAGAATGTAAAGAAATCATTACTACTTTGTAGAAACAATTCTAAGAATATACAAATAAATTTGAATTCAAACCTACGATATCTAAGCAGCAAATTAAAATATAATAATATAAGCCCTTGCCATCCTCACAGGTCGTCATCCATGTATACACCTCTCAAGACTTGTCAGAGCTTTAAATATTCATGCATCGAGGCACCACATGTTATCATTTTCACCTACAATGCATGAACTAGATGAGCTAAAGCTCAGTAAGCAGAAATCATGCACATGCATGTTCACTAGCGTCACAACACGTGCAAGACACAACACACTACAAATGTGAAATACTCGTGTATAAAATCCTTGCATGCCATCTCAAAAGCATTTTTAATGTTTAGGAACTTGGCTCCCTTCACCAGACACCAACATGAGTTATGAGCTCATAATATAATCAATATTACTTGGCCATAATGTAATTAGTGTATTCATATGGCTCATCCTTCCTGGACCCCAAGGGACACGCCCCCTGCCTGTTCCCTTTGATCCCACATGAAAGTCATCCCACATCAGCCACTCATAACCTCAAAGGTGCAGTCGAAGTGGACCATCCTCCCTGGACCCCAAGGGACACGCCCCCTGCCTGTTCCCTTTGATCCCACATGGAAGTCATCCCACTCGAGGCACAAATATCAACACAGCACAACACGGGCTGGTGGTGACCAATCCCAAACAAAACATTTTCTCTCTCTCAAAATCATTTCTTAGATGCAACCTCGATAATATCTACATGACGTGCATGCATATGCTCGTGCTCATGTACAAGATATTCAATGCAACATTATTGCAATATCACAAGTATATCATACACACAATCATATAATATAACACAATAATATATAATAAATAGTAAACACATATAGTCAAATAATACTATGTTCAAGCATTGTAGTTGAGGATGGATTTCTACTTACCTAGAGTCCAAGCTTACAATACTTGAGATTCTAAATCGGGTGCTTTATCAACCAAATCTAATTGGTGATCAACATTAAATTACTAATTACAAATTGGTTATACAATTGTATAATTTTTCTTAATTCAACAATACTCTTAGTTTAATGCTACAACCTATTTAATTATGGAATTACCTATCTTTATTTCTTTTAAACATGCCTCGGTTGTGAACATGGAATGGAGAAGCTCACGCCTTTCAATTACTTTCTCCATATTATACTAATATATATATATATATTTCATTTGCTTAAACTACTTTGAATTCCTACTAATACCAATAAAGTATCAAATAGTATAAACATTCTAATTAATTAGGCTAGTAAATTGCTCAATCAGAATCTTAAAAGATTACAAACATTAATCTGGATCAATTCCTATTACCATATGTAGAATTAGTTCTATTATTAACATGAAACAAAATATAAAGCAAAACTCTTACTCGCACGTACGGATTCTTGTGTATTAAGAATATTAATAAGTGATTAACTTTTTAATTAAAATACTAAATCTATCGAGATACTTCAGAAATAAGAGAGATAAAAATGCTAACCCTCCGCCGTAAACTTTCCTCATGTTATGTGAATTAGTTTGAGTGTAATCTATTTCCCTTATTAACTACGAATAATTATAAGAAATGGTGGAACATATCAATATCCAGAGCTATCCATAATATAAATATTCAATACTTTAGTTTATAGAAGAACACGTGTCCTTACTATATGAAAATATGTCATCAAAGGTTTCCACCTATCAATTCTACATATACGTGTAAGCTAGTATAAGGATTGATGATTAATTTGTATTCATAATTCCTTTATGTTTTATCCACTATCTCAATACTTGCATATGTGAGTGTATTTTATATAATTATATATATATATATATATATCCATTTATGATAAAAAATTAATTAAACTAATATATATATATATATATATATATTATATACACACGTAAAGTGTAATGGGTAGTGTGAGTTTCGGGTATTACACACTCGAGCCGATACATCATAGCACGGTGATATTATACTGAATGTATAATACAATTTGATTATAAAACTAAGATGTCAAGTTATATGATAATGAATGTGATTACATTTAATTTTGTTTTGCCATACCTTGAACATCCTAACACTGAGTTGATCGGGGCTCTCACTGTCCGGTTAGCGAGTCAGGGGTTCAGGGGGCAAAGTGCCCTGATGGGGGCTATGTGGGACGCGGCCATGAGGTGTGACCTCCTCCAAACCGTGTGCCAGGTAATCTGTAACACGACCTCGAGGCACGATCCTTTGGGTCGTGTAACACGACTTCAGGGAGCTGTTTTCCTTTAGCTCGAGCGCGACCTCCAAGCGCGACCCCCCCTTAGCCGTGCCTCATTTCGGAAATTCCATCCTTTAAATACCACACTTCACTTATTGCTCTTCATTTTCTTCTTTCAACTTGGGCGATTTTCCTCCCAATCCCCTCAAGCAATCCTCCAAGTTTTGGAATGGATTCTCTCATCATCCTCCATCAACCAAGGTAACTTCATACCCTCTTCTTCTTGGTGATTAAACGCCATTTCCATGTTGATTTGAATCTAGGGTTTATACCCAAAATTTCGGGTTTTCAATTTCATTGATCCCCTTACCTTGATATTCTGAACATATGGTTTATTTACATCCTTGAAGCTATATGTGTTGTTAAATTGAGATTCCTATGGTTTATTATTGCTAGGGTTTGGATTTTTGCCCTAATTTCTCCTTAATATGTTGGTGTTTGGTTGGAGGTGTTGTGATGGTTGTACGAAGTTGATTTTCATGTATGTTAGAGCCCTAGGATAGAGGTTTATATATTGGAAATTATGAGTTCAAAGGATTTAAATTGAGTCATGTTCTTGTGGTTTAAATGAGTGCACGTAATGTGTTCTATTAAATGTCTCAAAGGGTTTTAATGTGTATTTTGAGTCCAAAATCATAGTATGAGCTTGTGTATCCATGGTTAAGTATGTGGATATGTATGAGAACCTTAAAGCATGTATAGCACGTGTTTGGTCAAAATTATGAAATAATTGTATAATTCGACATCTAAAATGAAAAAGGGGACTTAAAGGTGCTAGGTCACGTATTGGGATTTGAGGTGGACGACTTGTGCATAGAAAAGGAGTATTTCAAGGTTGAAAGGATTTTGAAAGCGTCTCATAAGATGGGGTTACTCTAAATTGTAAACACGTGTAAAGTTATAGTTATTGTTGTGCTTTGATTGTATAAGTATAAAGGGTTTTCGGACCGATTATAAGAATGAGACCCTTCGGGGTAAAATAGAGATCCTTCGGGATCGATAAAGAGGTCCTACGGGATCGATATAGACTTGTTAATGTCCTCCCTGGGGGATAATAAGCCTGCGGGCATCCCTACAGGGCTAAAGACATTCATTAACAAGGGCATCATGATGTTTGGGCCCTACGGGGTTGAGGCTAGTCTCCACAAAGTAAAGAAGTATCCATATGTTATATTTTCACTTGTGTAATTGGCTATAACTATTTGCAGTGTTCCTCACTGATTATGTTGTTAAATACTCACCCCATTCATTTAATAAATTTCAGGTTGAGGAGTTGAGGCCTGAGTAGGAGCGTTGTGAATACAAGAGAACCCCCACAGGCTTGTGTTTATTTTTGCATGCTTTTCTTTTGAATTACTCATATTATTATTATTATTTCATTGATCACTCTTCTTTGTCTTTATGATCAATGATCATTGGGGATGGGAATAGCCCGATTTTTGTAGATACGCTATGTTAATTTGATATATTATGTATGCATTTTAAAGACGGGTTGTTCGATCTAGGAGCCTATGATGTTTAAATATATGTCAGTAAACCCCTATGTTATGTATGTTAAATTAGGATGCTAGACGGGTGGGTTGTGCAAAACCTATGAGCCTGATAGGTTAGATGTTTGCATGATTGATGTGGATGGACTTTTGCAATGCTTCCATTAAATACTATGTTGTGTGACAAAATAGATCCGATAAGTTGCATGTTATAAATTGTGAAAAATTTATAAAGAAAATCATCATGTCTTACCTTATCATGATATTTGACCTTAGCTTCCGCTCAATTTAAAATAAGCACACAAATATAAGTAAGTAAACTGTATGTTAAGTGACATGGCCAAACGGAGTAGTTTGGGGCGTTACAGTTTGGGACGTGACCTTGACTTCCAGCTTTCCTCAGCATCTTCCTGAAATTCTTGGTAATCAGTACCATAGAATTCATCAGGTCTTCATCAGGAACATCTTTGAGAACTTTTTCAGGAACTTTCTCTAATGATTCAGTTTTTAAGGCAACTCCTTTACCTTTCTCCATGTATTTGTATTCTTCAAGATTCATCTCAAAGGTTCTGAGAGATCCCATCAATTCATCTAGCCTCATGCTTCTGACATCCTTAGCTTTTTCTATGGCAGCAACTTTGTAGGTAAATCTTTTTAGTAAAGAGCTCAAGACTTTCCTTACCAGCTTTTCATCTGACATGACTTCTCCTAATGTAAAATTTTTATTAGATATACTCATCAGATGAACATTGAACTCACCAATAGTTTCAGAATCTGCCATTCTCATATTTTCAAATTTGGAGGCAATATTCTGAAGTCTTGAAAGTCTGACAGTGTTGGTTCCTTTAAAGGTTGTCTTCAGTACATCTCATGCAGTTTTAGCAGTCTCAAAGATTAAGATCAGACTGAATGACTCCAGATCCACAGTGGAGAATATGGTTTTGAGAGATTTCGAGTTGGCATTGAACTATTTTTTCTGTGGTTCAGTGCAGTCTTTTTCTTCAATGGGAGTGTACTTGTCATATTTGGCAACTGTAGATTGAGTCAATCCTTCAGTAACACTCTTCCATGCTTGATCATTGATGGACCTGAGGAAAGCGCACATCTTTGCTTTCTAGTAGGGATAGTTGTTGCCTTATAGAAAAGGTGGCCTGGCATTGGAACCTCCTTCTTTGATAGAACTTGTAGCTTTAAAATCAAATACTTCACATAGAGATGTACTTCCCTTGATCTTTTCATTTTGAACACAAAACGACCTGCTCTGGTGTCAATTGAAATTGCACACTCGTGTGAGAAGTATCTGTCGGCACAACATTCACAGAAAAGATACTGAATGTTATAGATATGTTCACAATAAAGTTCAAGAACGTTATTATGAACATTTTTTTGTTTGCAGAAAATGAAGCACGCAGAGGTTTGGTAACCATGTTCGATTAATTGATCTACGTCAGGGGAAGTTGTCAGGTCCGTGAAAAATAATTCACTACTCCATTATCACGTTTACTGAGGATTTTACACATAGCTGACCTCCCGTCACTCGCTACCCTTTCTACCTCGTACACCCTCTTTCACTGAATTGAATCGTGAGATCCCCTCACCACCTAGATATCTAACCTATCTAGTTCACACATGAAATCTCTCCTAAGACTCCTTTTGACAGTGTACGAATAAGTGTGTTTCAATACACAATGACTAGAACATTAATTTATAGTCTAAGACACTACCGAAACTATGTAGCTCAAAATAGTTAGAGCACTTTGAAAATTATCTCTACAGTTCTTCTATTCGATGTGTTCTATGCTTTTCTAACATGTTCAAACCCCTGGCTATTTATAGATGAAAATAGATAGCCTAAACAAGGTAATAGAAGTCCTAATTTTGTAATATCCCAAGCTTTTCAGTATTAAAATAATAGGCTATGATTACCTTAAGGGTAAGTTAGAGAAGAAAATAGATCCTAAAATTTTAATTTTTATTTTAGGTAGGTGAGCTTGATGAGTAGGTTAGAGATACTTTGATACATTCTTGTATTTTTATTACAAATAATGATGCCATTTATTTTCCTCTAAGCTTAAAAGGTAATTGTTATTATCACTTCGGGTATTAAGAGATGTGTTATCCAAGCCCTAATACTTACCTAAATAAATATAATTTTATTTAATGATTATCCTATGACATATTATTATAATTAAATCTTATCCAATTATATTATATTTAATTGAATATTTATCTAAATTGAATGTTATTACATAATTTATCCTATTTATTAGATAGTATCAAACTTTGTCACTGAGTATATTACTGTGTAGATGGAATAATGTGGTCCTTGTGTGGCAAGTAGTTAAATACAAGGAGATGTATACTATTATAGATTAATTAAAAAAATATTAATATGATAATAAGAAGAATGACTAAGCTAGCAAATGAATTGAATTAATAATAGAGAGCCACGTAGTCTTATACTTTAGAATTATGATGCTAATCACTATATATATTAAGGCGGTGACATATCCAATTCATATATATATATATAGAGAGAGAGACATAAGCTAATATGCAAAGAAACAGCTTAAAAATTTAAACCAAAAGGAAGTAGAAGAGAAACATGTTAGTAGCATTTTCATTTCAAATAATTTAAAATATTAGAACAAAAGTAATTCTTATGGTTTGCTTGTTATATGTTAGGAAAAACTATCAAGGAACCCCTATATTAGGTTTTGATGAGATGTCAAAATTATTTATGAAAAACTGTCTAAAATTCAAGTTGTATATCGGAGCTGATCAATCCAAGGCATCATCAAAAAGGAACTCAGGCAAAGTCAAAGTCAACCAATCAAGAGTATGGTCTGCAAGCTGAAGGATATGTCATTCAGTCAGAAGTCAACTGAAATGGGAAGTCAAGAAGTCGAATCAGTCGAAACAAACTGACAACTAAGTCAGCTGAACTAAGGGAGAAAAGAGTCAACTAAAGGAACTGATAAGAGATCAGTTTAGACTGAAGACTGGAAGTATCCAACTTATGACCAAACTGAAGTAAACAAGATAGATCAGCTGAAGGCCAGAACTGTAGTCAGCCAGCTTGTAATTAATCAAGCTGACAAGAAGGCTCAAGTGAAATCAATTAAGCTGACAAGATAGTTGAGAACTTGAGAACAATCGAACTGGAGAAACAAAGCTCAGAACTGCCAAACTGGAGCAACAGTCAAACTCAGCTGACAAGCTCAGAACTGCCAACTGGAGCAATAACTAAACTGAGCTGACAAGTCCAGAACTGCCAACTGGAACTCAAAACTACCAGGAAAGCTGAAGCCAGAGAACCCTGGAGTTTATTGCTCAAACTGCCGAATCTTGGAATAAATGCTTCAACAAAGATCCTGGAATTAAATATCCAATGAAGATCGATTGGCAGAGTAACGGCTACTTCAACCAAAAGCTCCAAGCGATCATTAAAGACCATCTTCCATTGATGAGCCAACAGAGCCACCGATCAATGGACAATGGAACTCAACGGTCATAAAATCACTCCTCTATAAAAGATGAGTGAATCAGAGTTTCAAATAACTTTGAGCAGAGCCAAAAAGAATCCTTAGCCTACACAACTTTCGCATATACAAACAAGAGCTTTTCTTTCTCCCTCCCAAGCTCAAGTTCAGTATTTGATAGAAACTGCGATAGTCCAACTGAGAAGAAGAAATTCACAGAGTCAAGATAATCAGCCAGCTATTAACAATCCAGCTAGGGCAGTCTTCTCAGTTTCAGCTACACAATGATCAACTAGTCAGCTCAATTAAAGGAGCACATTAGTTGATAACCCTTGGTCAAGACTAATCTCTTGAAGATCGAAAGAGATCTAAAACCTTGTAAAGACGACAATAGCACCTACCTTCCTAGTGAGCAGTTAGGGACTTCAAGTATGAGTCGTCGACCCGTTGAGGTAGCGAGCAGTTACCAGGTTCAGCCAACTGTCCTTCATTGTATAATTTGTAAAGAAACTCAAGTTATATAGTGAAGTTTCCCTTCTGCGGAAGGAAGAGAGGACGTAGAAGTTTGAGACTTCGAACCTCTATAAATCGCTTGTGTGTTGTACTATTTTGGTTATTGCATATCTTTGAACTGCACACAATATCACACAAGCTACACTCAGATTGTTTTAACTGTTTAATAAGTTTGTGCATAGATAAGTTTCACTAAGTGAGTCAAAGGGCCATGTTATTCCGCATTTGAAGTGAAAAGTTTTAATAAGTTTATTCACCCCCCTCTAAACTGATATCGACTCGCCCGGGACCAACATTATAATTAGGAAAGCAAGAATTATTGATTTGGTAGAAATTGTTTAAGGTGAGATTTCATTTTATATTTAATTAGTAATATATTAATTATTTTATTAGGAACTAATTTTATTATCCTTAATCATAAATTGATCCTATATATTAATTGAATGATGTTCAACGTTTTGAGTAATTGAATATATATGCAAATAATAATCTATTTTAAAAGTTATGAATATATTGGTAATTTATAAATACATATATGTGTTCATTAGTACACTTGATTATATAATAGTAATGATTATCAATGGATTTTGATACATGTTAATCTATGAATCAATTAAATGTTTAAAAAAATGGCTTACTAGCTTAGGTAACGTATATATAGTTACGGCAATGAGGTGTTATAATCCAATTATTTAATAGATGGTCTAAAATTGGAATTATAATTTAAATGGTATGACTTTATCTAATCAGCAACATTAGTATTCTTGAATAATTCTTAAGTTTCGGTTAGTTAAGTAATTTTGATTTAGGAACTTAGGAATTTTAATTTTGATAGATCTTTTAGCAAAACTAAGTTGGGACTAATTATTGTAAGCGCAGAAGAAGAAGACTTCTAGTTGAGACCGAAATCAGAATCTAGTTCTAGCTATTCCAGATCTGATTGCCAGGTGGGTTTTAATTATATAAAAATGTATTTCGGGTTATTGAGCCCTGATATTTATAAAATAAATGTGATTGAATATCCAACTCATGACTGTATTTAATGTGCTTTCCCGACTCATGTAAGTCTTACTATTGTTTTTGGTGATGAAACTATAATGGTTCGCGATATCGAGCCCCAAGCAAACAGGGCAGTGTCCAACCTTAAGCAGCCGGGTCGTGTACACGAACCGACTCACCGTAAGCGTTATAGGGGAGAATGGCGCGCAATGATGGAATAAAAATGATTTAGTATACATGGAATTTACAAATTTTTAGTTTTAAAAGCATTCCATGATATGCTTAAAATATGATTGGATATTATGTTTTATAAAATGATTGTGAAGGTTTTTTTCAAAAGTACCCACTGAGTGCATTAGTACTCACACCCAAAATCTTTTCAAATATTTTCAGGATGAGCTGCGGGATGGTGGACAGCTGTGCTAAGGCTGGGGGGCTATCTTTTGCTGTATATATATATCTGTGTGTGTGTGTGTGTGTTTCTTTATGTACGGTGTCTAATTGAGAATATGCTTCCTTTTTAGTCTGAATAAATGCACTGCGTTCATTTCTGCTTACTCTGAATACTGTTATACAGTATTCGGTTCTTTGAATTCCGTTTATATTCCATTCCTGACAGACAAAAGCCTAGAGATTATCTACTTTCCTTATTCAGAGATGCACAAGCCTGACTTTACATTGCTTCTCATGTCAAGGTAAAAGCCTAGCTTTGTATTTCTTTTACGATAGACGAAAGCCTAGCATCTCTTTACTTAATGTATTTTTTTGAGGACATTAGTCTGGCATTTTTCGTGCCTAACCTATTAACAATTATCTTTTGAACTGTTATTATTTACATAGAAGTTTGCCTTGATTATTCTTTCTTGAGTTCATCCTAAGAGTCATGGTATGTGGTTTGAGTCATTATTGACACTTTAAAAGCGTGGTTTGATCCAATTAAGATGTTATGCTGCCCAAATTTTTGGGGCACTAACCCTATTTCTTTGATTACTTCTGTTCAACAACCCCTTCCCCCTTTCCCCAAGTAGCGCACCGGTCCCCTGCCCTTTTCCCGGGATTGGGGCATTACAGAGTGGTATCAGAGCAGGTTGCAAATCTACAAGTCTGTCATATTGTTGATTGAATCTAGTTCTTTGTATAGTCTCTTAATTGATCATCTAATAGCCCTAGCATGTCACCTGCACCGCAATCATCTGCTTCAAAATGAAAGGTACGTGAGTTAAAATGTTTTTTAGATTTAATGATATTTATTGATTTCAAAAAGGAAATGTGGATAAGGAACATTCTCCACATTGATGGTATTTATGAAAAGTCACACCAAAGATGGTTTCTAAAGGATAATGGTATCATTTTGGACTATGTGTCCATATGTTAAACGTTATGAATGAATGGGGCTTACTGTTCATGATGGTAAAAATTTTGGGACTTTGTACTCAGATAGTATTGAATAATTATTTTGAATGGGACAATGTGTCTATTATGTTTGAAATGAAATACGATGTTTTAAACGGGATTATATGTCTGTGATATATTTTTAAAGAAAGTGTGATGATAGTGTTAGTTTTGTATACTGGAAGACTTGTCTTTGTATACTTTTCTGATGATATGATGATATGAAATGAAAGTTATTGCAGTCACTGTTTGCATTTAGATTATGTTCTATAATTGTTTTATGCAATGTTCCATATACTTACATTGTAGATGATATGGTGTGGGGAGTCACACGGTAAAGATCATATCATTAGAACCTTGTAATGTATTAAAGAGCTCACGGCTTAGATGGTCCTGAACACACCATCGGTACACCGTAGAATAATCTGATAAGTTAGTTTATCTTGGCTAACTGATTATTCTAGTACACTGGTTAGTGTATTGAGTAGGATCACGATAGGATACTATTCTCTGTCTCTGACCCAATTACTGAGAGAATAAAGATCCACAGAGTTCGGGTTCTGAACTCATGTGATATTGGCAAGCATATGTGTGTGTTGTTTATTACTTTGATTTATCAATGGGTGAGATCTTTTCGTAGATCGAATTCGATATCTTGGGTAATAACAATGTATACATGATGTCTCGAGCAGTATGCATGAGCACTATGTCCTGGTGCGCCAGGTTGATGATGTTCTCTTGAGGAAGCACAAGTTCATGTTGAGACTCTACAGATGGAATTTATTCCGTACATGAATAAAGCTTGTGTGGTACTACTCAAGGTTTCAGATGTTAATTAATTATAGCTGTCAGAGGCTTACATAATTAATTAATGAACATTATATCTTAAACACGGGGAATGGCTGAACTAAAGGAGAAAGCATATTCGTAAATATGTATTAAATTGGTAGGTCAGTTTTACTTCTTTAGTGGAATAAAACTAAAACTTAATTTATTTAATTATATCCTAAGTTTATTGGATATTGGATATTAAATAAATTAGTGGGCCAATTTAATATTCTTCTAGATCCCTGTTGTAGCCCAATTGAGTGATAGTGGACTGGATATTGAACTTGAGATAGAGGCCCAGCCCAATAGGGCTGGAACATGAAATTTCACCCCTCCCTATATATAAGGGAAGGGGGGCACGAAATTTGATGATGTTAATCATAGGAAATCAGCCCCTCTTAGTCTCTCAAAGTTATCCACAGATTTTACAATTCTATCTAGTAGATTTCAGCCCACTCTGAATCTAGATACAGTCCGGGAATACAACAGAAGATCTTGGAGTAGAATTTGTGGTGGTCGAATTTTGAGCTAGGTGGCGCCATCCCTGTATTCATTCAACAACAAGATTAGATCTTTAATCTTGTCCACAGACCGTCTATCGATTTGTAAGTAGATTCGTTTCTATGTCTTCTGCTTTATTAGATTCGAATCTGCTTTGCATGCTTTTTGATTAGACTGTGATAAACATGCATGTTACATAAAATTATGATTTGCATGAACATGGATTAATGAACAACCAAATGATCCTGCGGTGGTTTAATTCGAAAAAACCCCAACAACTGGTATCAAAGCGGGTTTTGGCACTGTTCTAGGATTAATCCAAGCACAAATTTCGAATTGCATATTAAATTTGATGATAAATTTATGATGTTTAAATTTTCAGATTTAATTGTCATGTGTTTCGATTTCATGGTATTCAAAACTTGGAAGAATTTGAGATGTAAAAATCGAGAATTCTAGTTTTGAGGGTACTTGAATTTTCGGTCACTATGAGATTAAATTTGGGATGATATTTGATGTTCTTCAAATTTCCAGATTTAATTGTCATAGGGTTCAAAAATTTAGATATCAAATTTTCGAATTTGATGTGTTAAAAATTCCCTAATTTGGTGTAGTAATTTTCGGCACTTTTGGAATTAAGTTTGGATGATGTTTTGATCAAGATCAAATTTTTAGATTTATTTCCTAGTGTGTTCGAAAATTATGATTAGAATTGGATTTGGTGATTTTTTATGTATATCAAAGATTACCTAATTCTAATCTAGATAGGTTTGAAATTAGAATTTTAAATTTGGTAATTTTGGAATGGATCAAAATTTCCAGATTTATTATTCTTGAAAATTTCGAAACCTCTAATATATTATTTGGAATTGTTTTTGATTAATGTTAAAATTTCCAAATGTGAAATATAATGTAATTTTCGATTTTGTTAAAATAATTTGGAGAAGATTTTGATGAAAATCAAATTTCCAGATTTATTTAATGATGGTTTTCGAAAATTATGGATATTGGATTTAGATTTGATGTTATTTGATGTATATCTTAATTTACCTAATTTTAATCTAAATGGATTTGAAAATAGAATTTTAAATTTGGAAGAATTTGAAGTGGATCAAATTTTCAGATTTATTATTCTTGTAATTTTCGAATTTTATGGATTAAAAATTGGATAAGATGATTTTGGATATATATAAATAATTATCAAAATCCAATTGTGATAAGATTTTAAATTTGGATAAGTTTTGGAAGATTTTGGATTGGAATCAAATCTCCAAACTTTATCCTAGAAGATTTAGATTCTTATGGATAATATTTGGATTAGATTTTTGATTTATATCAATATATCCAATTATTATTTAATTAGGGTGGTTAGAAAATATTAAATAAATTTGGTGGATAATTATAATTAATTTCCATATTTATTTAAGTAATATTTTCAAAAGTAACAAGATTAAAATTGGTGGATAATTATTTTAATTTCCAATTTTTATCTTGTGGATAATATCGAATTAATTAATTTAATTAATTACAAAATTCGATTATTATTTAATATTCATGCATAGATATCATATGTTATTTTATGTGGATCATATAATACATGATTGTTGGTTTTGTAGACTATGTTTGTTTGCAGGTTTACCAACTATCATGGCTCCTTTATTTTATGTGATGTATGTTTATGTTGAATGGATGTTGGCCGTATGCCAGTTTGGCTACGTGATTTTAATCCATGAGAAAATCCATGGATTAGGTCTAGATTTTATTTTACGTTGGTTTAATGTAATAGATATAAAGCTGTTAGACCGAGTTTTTGAGTTGTAATTTTTATTCTAGAAATATTAGATTTTTCCTTTCGGAATAGATAGTCTGTATTGAATAAAGATCGGAGATCAACTCAAAAGAAGGAAAGTGGTTCAGCACCAAAAAGGAAGGTTCACCGGTTCATGTCCTGAAACCCTAAATGGAGCTAGGATTTTCGGCGAGGCGCGGTGAAGGGGCGGCGGTTCCTAGCCTGTTCCGGAGCTGACTTTCCAGTTTTATCTCATCAATCAACATGAGATATAAGCCATGATAGTTGGATTATATACTGTTGCTTATTATGTTGAAGCATGCAATGGATGTTTATCATTTTATGTGATGTTTGCATGTTCGATAATGGGATAAAATGAAACCTCAAACATAAATAACTAAGTGGGAGAGATTCATACCAAAGTATGTAGAAAATCTCATACGGTCTCCATTAAAATCTGGTTTAATTAAGAAGTGATGGGCATGCGCGTTGACATCGGTCTTCCTCCATATCGGATGTGTTATATCACAGATTTCTCTAGAAATTAAATCTCCTAAAAGGATAGCTGTAGAACACTATTAGGACTAACTGACTCCTCCATCTGGAGCGGTTAAATTCGAGTAGTGATCTTGGTGTGAAGATAATGGTGTGCACACTTAGATGTAATTTATTGATAAACGTCCACACGATCGTGGCTTATCAGTTAGACGATTACATGACCGTGTTAATTATCCGGCTATTAATTTGCTTGTTGTAAGGAAACTCAACTGGAGGCAAATTAAAGGTTTAACCCATTTAAAGATGTTTTTTATAAACGTCCACACTATCGTGGCTTATAAAAGATGTTTTTAAAGTGTCGGTGGAAAAGTATATAATTTTTATGAGGCTTTCGATTATATACTGTTTATCCTAAACGTGTTTTGTGACTTAGTTCTTGTTGCTGAGGGACACAAGTTTGTACTTGAAGAGGTATGTCCTGACAAGCCAGATGGGGGTTCTGACGAAGCCCAAAGGGCTGTGTATGACAAGTGGGTCAAGTCTGATAAGATAGCGCGCTGCTACATTCTGGCTTCCATGTCGAATGTGTTGCAACATCAGCATCAGACTATGAAGACTGCTTATGATGTCATGCTCAACCTTAAGGAGCTCTTCGGTTATCAGAACCGCTCAGCTCGCCACTTAGCAATGAAGAAGAGAGGTACATCTCACACTCTGGTTGTGGAAACATGTTTAGCAACTTGTTCTACCCAATCATGGGTAGTAGATACTGGAGCTACTGATCATGTTCGCATGTCTTTACAGGGGTTCCTGGTAAAAAGACAGTTGAGTGAGGACGAGATCATCATCTATATGGGCAATGCTACGAGAGTGGCGGCTGTTGCAGTGGGAGACGTTGTTTTACCTTTCAGTAGTGATAGAACTTTGGTTTTGAAAGATTGTCTTTATGTGCCTGGTTTTAGGCGAAACTTGATTTCAGTTTCTAAATTGATTATGGATGGATATTCTGTTTCTTTTGATAACAAAGTAGTTATCTTTAGTGGTAAACATTTTATCTGTTCTGGCACATTGGATGGACACTTATACTTTCTTAAACCAACTGAAAACACTACGCAAAGACAACTGTTGAATATATCGATCATAAACCCTAACAAGAGAAAAGAACCTTCGGAATTGAATCAAACCTATCTTTGACATCTAAGGCTAGGTCATATTAACCTTAAGAGGATACAAAGGCTTGTAAATGATGGACCATTTTCTTCTTTGGAACTGGAATCGTTTCCTTTGTGTGAATCCTGTTTGGAAGGTAAAATGACCAAGCGTCCTTTCCAGTCAAAAGGAAATAGATCCGAAGGGCTATTAGATTTGATTCACTCTAACCTATCCGGCCCTATGTCAGTTCAAGCTTGAGGAGGGTTCGAGTATTTCATCACTCTCATTGATGATTACTCTAGATACGGTTATATCTACCTGTTACGTCGCAAGTCTGAATGATTTGAGAAATTTAAAGAGTTTAAGGTGGAAGCGAAGAAACGAACAGGCAGAAGTATCAAGTCACTACATTCTGATCGTGGTGGCGAGTACCTCTTAAGTGAATTTAGGTATTACATGGCAGAGAGTGGGATTACATCCCAGTTGACTGCGCCTGGAACGCCACAGCAGAATGGCGTGGCGGAAAGAAGGAATCGTACATTGTTAGAGATGGTTAGATCGATGATGAGTTATTCTGAGTTGCTTATTTCATTCTTGGGATATGCCCTGGAAACAGCAGCTTATATTCTTAACTTGGTTCCATCGAAATTAGTTCCTGCTACACCCACAGAACTATGGACTGGACGAAAGCCCAGTTTGAACCATATTCGGATTTGGGGTAGCCCAGCACACGTGTTGGACAAGGAAGCTGATAAGCTGGCTCCTCGTACTGATGTAAGGCTGTTCGTTGGATATCCTAGAGGAACGAAAGGTGGTTTGTTTTATAGTCCTAAGGATCAGAATATCATTGTTAGCACCAATGCTCGATTCTTAGAGGAAGACTATGTCATAAACCACAAACCAAGGAGTCACATCATCCTTGAGGAGTTAAGGGGTTGATCGAATCCTACACCAGTTGTACAAGAAGAGGAACCACCAAACACTGCACAACGTGTCACAGAAGTACAGGAACTGCCTCGTCGCAGTGGGAGGGTTGTACGCCAACCTGATAGATTCATTGGTCTGGGAGAGGCTTCAGATTTCCCAGAGGGTCTCAATGAATTGGATCTCAGGACCTATGACGAGGCAATTCGAGATAAAGATGCAGATTCTTGGAAAACTGCAATGGAGTCTGAGATTGGATCTATGGATCAAAATCAAGTCTGGGAACTTGTAGAACCACTAGATGGGGTAAAACCCATTGGCTGTAAGTGGGTCTACAAACGCAAGAGAGGATCTGATGGGAAGGTTGAAACCTTCAAAGCTAGATTGGTGGCAAAAGGGTATACTCAGAAAGAAGGGATCAATTATGAGGAAACCTTTTCACCGGTAGCCATGCTTAAGTCAATCCGGATTCTCTTGTCTATTATCGCTCATTTGGATTATGAGATCTGGCAGATGGATGTCAAGACAGCTTTCCTAAACGGAAGTCTTGAGGAAAACATTCACATGAAACAACCAGAGGGATTCATTGCTAAAGGACAAGAGCACTTGGTGTGTAAGCTTAAGAGATCCATTTATGGACTTAAGCAGGCATCGAGGTCTTGGAACATCCGATTTGACGAGGTTATCCAGTGATATGGATTCGTGGAAAGTCCGGATGAGAGCTGTGTGTACAAGAAATGTGATGGAAACGTGGTGGTATTCCTCGTACTTTATGTTGATGACATCTTGCTTATTGGAAACAATAAGAAGACGTTATCGAACATTAGGGTGTGGCTGTCCAAGCAATTCGATATGAAGGATCTGGGAGAAGCCGGACATGTCCTTGGCATCAAGATCATTCGTGATCGCCAGAAAAGGATGTTATGTCTGTCCCAGGCGACTTATATCGATACAGTGCTAGCTAGATTTGGCATGCAAAATTCCAAGAAAGGTTTTATACCTTACAGGCATGGAATTCATCTATCCAAGGAAATGTGTCCCCAAACACAGTCTGAGATAGAGGAAATGAAGAAAGTACCATATGCTTCTGCTGTGGGAAGTTTGATGTATGCTATGCTATTCACTAGGCCTGATATATGCTATGCCGTTGGCATGGTAAGCAGATATCAGTCTAACCCTGGACAAGGTCACTGGACTGCGGTAAAAAAACATTCTCAAGTACCTTAAACGGACTCGAGACTACATGTTGGTTTTCCGCTCTGATAGCCTAGTACCTTTGGGTTACACGGACTCAGATTTTCAATCTGACAAAGATCAGAGTAAGTCTACCTCGGGCTATGTGTTTACACTAGGAGGTGGAGCCATCGCATGGAGGAGCATTAAGCAGAAATGCATTGCGGATTCCACCATGGAAGCTGAGTATGTAGCTGCCTCTGAGGCTGCAAAAGAGGTTTTCTGGCTCCGCGGGTTCCTAGTGGGCTTGGGCGTGGTTTCTGATTTGCCTAAGACTATCACGATATACTGTGATAACTTTGCTGCAGTGGCAAATTCGAAGGAACCCAGAGCCCACAAGGTAAGTAAACACATAGAGAGAAAGTACCATCTTATACGAGAAATCATTAAGAGAGGAGACGTGGCGGTGGTCAAGATTGCATCTGAGGACAACCTGGCTGATCCATTCACGAAGAGCCTGGCGGCTAAGACCTTTGATGGTCACGTGGAGAAAATGAGAGTGAGATGCAGACCCGGTAGCGCAGTTTGAGTTGATAGTTTTAGATTGGAGAGTTTGCCAGTTAGTTATTATGCTTGAAAGACATGCTTCAAGTATAAGTGGGAGATTGTTAGTTTTGTATACTGGAAGACTTGTCTTTGTATACTTTTCTGATGATATGATGATATGAAATGAAAGTTATTGCGGTCACTGTTTGCATTTAGATTATGTTCTATAATTGTTTTATGCAATGTTCAATATACTTACATTGTAGATGATATGGTGTGGGGAGTCACACGGTAAAGATCATATCATTAGAACCTTGTAATGTATTAAAGAGCTCACGGCTTAGATGGTCCTGAACACACCATCGGTACACCGTAGAATAATCTGATAAGTTAGTTTATCTTGGCTAACTGATTATTCTAGTACACTATTTAGTGTATTGAGGAGGATCACTATAGGATACTATTCTCTGTCTCTGACCCAGTTAATGATAGAATAAAGATCCACAGAGTTCGGGTTCTGAACTCATGTGATATTGGCAAGCATATGTGTGTGTTGTTTATTACTTTGATTTATCAATGGGTGAGATCTTTTCGTAGATCGAATTCGATATCTTGGGTAATAACAATGTATACATGATGTCTCAAGCAGTATGCATGAGCACTGTGTCCTGGTGCGCCAGGTTGATGATGTTCTCTTGAGGAAGCACAAGCTCATGTTGAAACCCTGCATGTGGAATTTATTCCGTACATGAATAAAGCTTGTGTGGTACTACTCAAGGTTTTAGATGTTAATTAATTATAGCTGTCAGAGGCTTACATAATTAATTAATGAACATTATATCTTAAACACGGGGAATGGCTGAACTAAAGGAGAAAGCATATTCGTAAATATGTATTAAATTGGTAGGTCAGTTTTACTTCTTTAGTGGAATAAAACTAAAACTTAATTTATTTAATTATATCCTAAGTTTATTGGATATTGGATAATAAATAAATTAGTGGGCCAATTTAATATTCTTCTAGATCCCTGTTATAGCCCAATTGACTGATAGTGGACTGGATATTGAACTTGAGATAGAGGCCCAGCCCAATAGGGCTGGAACATGAAATTTCGCCCCTCCCTATATATAAGGGGAGGGGGGCACGAAATTTGATGATGTTAATCATAGGAAATCAGCCCCTCTTAGTCTCTCAAAGTTATCCACAGATTTCACAATTCTATCTAGTAGATTTCAGCCCACTCTGAATCTAGATACAGTCCGGGAATACAACAGAAGATCTTGGAGTAGAATTTGTGGTGGTCGAATTTTGAGCTAGGTGGCGCCATCCCTGTATTCATTCAACAGCAAGATTAGATCTTTAATCTTGTCCACAGACCGTCTATCGATTTGTAAGTAGATTCGTTTCTATGTCTTCCGCTTTATTAGATTCGAATCTGCTTTGCATGCTTTTTGATTAGACTGTGATAAACATGCATGTTACATAAAATTATGATTTGCATGAACATGGATTAATGAACAACCAAATGATCCTGCGGTGGTTTAATTCGAAAAAACCCCAACAGATAGCAATCAATGCCCTATGATTAAAAATTTTATAATGTATAAGTGATTGGCATGTGATGATGTTAAAGTGTTAGGACACCCATAATGCTTATGGAATGATTTGATTGAGAATGTAGATGAACACAGCAAGCTGTGACTTATTCATATAGATTGGATTATAAGTTGATGATTGTTAAGATTTTTGTGGAACATAGATTGATTAAGTTCCCTCTCAAGAGCTAAGTTAAGTAGAGCTACTCACAAGAACATTTTTAGGGTGTTCGTGAGAAGGTTAAAGGTTTCCGATAGCAGAATCGGGAATGAGGTTATGAAGTTTAACTTCGAGCGAGGAGCAAGAAGATGAACAGTCAAGATAGAGGCTAGTTGCGGATCTAATACAAGTTTGAGGAATCCCAATGCGAGCTTTCAACCCAAGAGAAGTCTCGTCTGAAGATCTAATCGCATTGCAAGGAATGAAGATTCGTTTCTTTCGATAGAAGAACATTGATTCAATGGATGGACGTTCAAGGTCACATCACGTTCAATGCCCGGAGCTATCGCTTGTTTCAAGCCGACCAATGAAGATAAAGATTTTCACCACGACTGCAGCCAAGATAGTTTGAAGATATGTCGGTGTTTTACCGAGCTTCCAGGAGACGTTGAAGTTAATTATTTTGAATCTAGGAGGTCCCATAGATCAAGTCACTTTATCGTATTCCTTTCGATAGATAGGTCGAGATCCCTGGATGTCACTTTCCCGGCTAAGCGCAGCCATTTAAGTCCCGCTGACTCGTGCTATTTCATAGCAGCACTCGTAAAGAAAAAGATGCATGACACTCAAGAAAGAAATAGAGAACCCGAAGAAGATTGTTAAGAAGATAGACCTAGTGTGTGATAGATTGAGAGTTTCATTATGATAGGAAGTTTTGATGAATCTATTTCTTCATTCTCTTGTCAATAGAACCAATTTATTCATTCACATTCTGAATCAATTTATTCATTCTCTTATCAATTGAATCAATCGCCCTTCAATAGCTTCATATTATTTGAAAATCTTTAATTATACCCTCTTGGATAATTTGTAATCTTTTTGGATGATATATACTCCTTGATCATCAAGAATCAGTAATAGCACTCTTTGTTAAGCTATGCTGACATCTTTTCTGAAAATATTTTAGCATGATTCTCAGTTGCTAACCGTTGATTTCTTCCATATCTTTGTTATGTGTAAGAACCATTCGAGTTATAACTCCTCTGAAAAGGCAGTATTTTTGGCATGTATAACCTAGTGTTATATCTCTTTCAACTTTTAAACTTGTTAAAGAATTACTGATCAGATAAAGTCCTCACTCAGAGTCATTTGTTTCCCTTTAATCCCACTCATAGAACTCGAGTGTGGATCTTGGAATAGAACATAGAGTATATAGTCGTATTTTTTTTCACATCATTGAAAGAGCGAGTAGTGGTATTTCCCGGTAGGAAGTAGAATCCAAGCGGTGCCAGTTAGTGCTCTCCAAGGTTAGGACGCACGTTTCTAAAGTAATTTCTCAGCTCATTGTCTTTAAAGGCGATCGATCTAAGGAATGTTGGCACATAAGTTCCGAGCGTACGGTTAAAGTCCAGACATACGATCTTTATGCCTGCAAGAAATGGTGACCACCAGCAGGAACCATAAAGTCAGACTACCACCTTGAGAAAAAAAGACGACTGCGACGAGAACTTAAGATTGAGATGCATCACGAAGTATGCCCCAGGAAGACGAGGAAGTCGAAAGAAGTAGAAGACAAAGATAAAGAAAGTTTCGAACCTGATAAAACGTGCAAGGAACCATCAAATGAGGTGCCCGATTAATTCAAGTTTGCCATCTAGTTCGAGCTCGTTGAAGTTTTTTAAAGCTGTAAAAAGTAAAATAGAAAGTAAGAAAAGAGCCAAGCAAGACAGAAGAAGGATGGACTCGTTGAGACTGCACGGCCCGTGCATGAGGAGCAGGCTTGGTGAAGTTTTCTTTTCTTTTATTTCTTTCGTTGTTTGAATAGCTTCTAGGGGTCCGCTAGAAAGCAGGATCAAGAAGTTGTATCATGATTTGCCCTATAAAGGTACATAAATTTCGGGACGAAATTTATTTTAAGAGGGGTAGAATGTAATATCCCAAGCTTTTCAGTATTAAAATAATAGCCTATGATTACCTTAAGGGTAAGTTAGAGAAGAAAATAGATCCTAAAATTTTAATTTTTATTTTAGGTAGGTGAGCTTGATGAGTAGGTTAGAGATACTTTGATACACTCTTGTATTTTTATTACAAATAATGATGCCATTTATTTTCCTCTAAGCTTAAAAGGTAATTGTTATTATCACTTCGGGTATTAAGAGATGTGTTATCCAAGCCCTAATACTTACCTAAATAAATATAATTTTATTTAATGATTATCCTATGACATACTATTATAATTAAATCTTATCCTATTATATTATATTTAATTGAATATTTATCTAAATTGAATGTTATTACATAATTTATCCTATTTATTAGATAGTATCAAACTTTGTCACCGAGTATATTACCGTGTAGGTGAAATAATGTGGTCCTTGTGTGGCAAGTAATTATATGCAAGGAGATGTATACTATTATAGGTCAATTAAAAAAGTATTAATATGATAATAAGAAGAATGACTAAGCTAGAAAATGAATTGAATTAATAATAGAGAGCAACATAGTCTTATACTTTAGAATTGTGATGCTAATCACTATATGTATTAAGGCGGTGACATATCCAATTCCTATATATATATATATATACACACACGCACACATAAGCTAATATGCAAAAAAACAACTTAAAAAATTAAACCAAAAGGAAGTTGAAGAGAAACATGTTAGTAGCATTTTCATTTCAAATAATTTAAAATCTTAGAACAAAAGTAATTCTTATGGTTTGCTTGTTATAATTAGGAAAGCAAGAATTATTAATTTGGTAGAAATTGTTTAAGGTGAGATTTCATTTTAGATTTAATTAGTAATATATCAAATTATTTTATTAGGAACTAATTTTATTATCCTTAATCATAAATTGATCCTACATATTAATTGAATGATGTTCAACGTTTTGAGTAATTGAATATATACGCAAATAATAATCTATTTTAAAAGTTATGAATATATTGGTAATTTATAAATACATATATGTGTTCATTAGTACACTTGATTATATACTAGTAATGATTATCAATGGATTTTTGATACATGTTAATCTATGAATCAATTCAATGTTTAAAAAAAATGGCTTACTAGCTTAGGTACCGTAGATATAGTTATGGAAATGAGGTGTTATAATCCAATTATTTAATATATGGTCTAAAATTGGAATTAGAATTTAAATGGTATGATTTTATTTGATCAGCAACATTAGTATTCTTGAATAATTCTTAAGTTTCGGTTAGTTAAGTAATTTTGATTTAGGAGCTTAGGAATTTTAGTTTTGATAGATCCTTTAGCAAAACTAAGTTGGGACTAATTATTGTAGGTGCAGAAGAATGAGACTTCTAGTTGAGACCGGAATCAGAATCTAGTTCTAGCTATTCCAGATCTGATTGCCAGGTGGGTTTTTATTATATAAAAATGTATTTCGGGTTATTGAGCCCTGATATTTATAAAATAAATGTAATTGAATATCCAACTCATGACTGTATTTAATGTGCTCTCCCGACACATGTAAGTCTTACTACTGTTTTTGGTGACGAAACTATAATGGTTCACGATATCGAGCCCCAAGCAAACAGGGCAGTGTCCAACCTTAAGCAGCCGGGTTGTGTACACGAACCGACTCACCGTAAGCGTTATAGGGGAGAGTGGCGCGCAATGATGGAACGAAAATGATTTAGTATACATGGAATTTACAAATTTTTAGTTTTAAAAGCTTTCCATGATATGCTTAAAATATGATTGGATATTCTGTTTTATAAAATGATTGTGAAGGTTTTTCTCAAAAGTACCCACTGAGTGCATTAGTACTCACACCCAAAATCTTTTCAAATATTTTCAGGATGAGCTGCGGGATGGTGGACAGCTGTGCTAAAGTTGGGGGCCTATGTTTTGGTGTGTGTGTGTGTGTGTGTGTGTTTCTTTATGTACGATGTCTAATTGAGAATATGCTTCCTTTTTAGTCTGAATAAATGCACTGCGTTCATTTCTGCTTACTCTGAATACTGTTATACAGTATTTGGTTCTCTGAATCCCGTTTATATTCCATTCCTGACAGACAAAAGCCTGGAGATTATCTACTTTCCTTATTCAGAGAGTCACAAGTCTGACTTTACATTGCTTCTCTTGTCAAGGCAAAAGCCTAGCTTTGTATTGCTTTCATGATAGACGAAAGCTTGGCATCTCTTTACTTAATGTATTTTTTTGAGGACATCAGTCTGGCATTTTTCGTGCCTAACCTATTAACAATTATCTTTTAAACCGTTATTATTTACATTGAAGTTTGCCTTGATTATTCGTTCTTGAGTTCATCCTAAGAGTCATGGTATCTGGTTTGAGTCATTATTGACGATTTAAAAGCGTGGTTTGATCCAATTATAGATGTTATGATGCCCAAATTTTTGGGGCACTAACCTTATTTCTTTGATTGCTTCTGTTCAACAACCCCTTCCCCCTTTCCCCAAATAGCGCACCGGTCCCCTGCCCTTCTCCCGGGATCGGGGCGTTATAAATTTGATTCGGAAATAAATAAGGAAATTTTTCTTGTTTAGAACCGAAATCAAACTAGAACCATGTTAGGAATTCTTCCATGTATGGAACTCTGCCTTTGACATCAGTCTTGGACTTTTCTTGGCAGTTTTTGAATAGATCTCTGAATCTTCTCTTGGTTGTAAACTTGAACAGCTTAATCGATCTTTGGAAGAATAATCTGGATAAAGGATGTTTATGTAAACATTCACGAATGTTATAATGAACATTGTTGATCTTTGAGTCTTCTCTTCAATGCAGACGTCCATATACTTTGCAATGTACATTGTTGATCTTGAATCTTCACATCAGGTGGCACAGCGGAATCTTTTGTATGTTCACATACTGTCTTCAGGCTATCACTCAAGCTAGCTGGCAGTACACAACATGTTGAACAATCCCTGTTGTGGCACGATGCACAACGGTCTTCTTCTCAACTCAATCCAAACTCCTTACTTTGAGCTATCTTCAGGAAGTTTAAATCACGTTCATGTACATTGTGATGAACATTGTCCAGAACAGTGAAAATGTACTTGGAAAAACCAAATATTAAATTGATTTATGAATTGCCATAAAGATGAATGACAATCAATAGCAATTGTAGCCTTTCATGGCTTCGTTCCCAACTTTCAAAGCGTTAATTTGAGGATATGGTTACATGGCTGTGTTCTAAACCTCATGGCTAACATTTGGTTAAAATCTCATGAGTATTGAACATGATTTAGTGGGTAAAATTGATCTCAAAAGGTGATAAATGGTAATTTTTCAACATAATTGAATTAAACATATAAAATCATGGAAATAAAGCTTGTAACAAGGGATTCGAATTTCATGTTACACTTTTTATGTTACACTCAATGTTATATTTTTAAATTACGAGTTTTTCTTGTATTTTTCTTCAATTTATTTTTTTGTGATTTAGTTTAATTTTATGATTCTTTTTAGGGTTCAGCCCACCAATTAGGTTTGTAATTATTTTTTAATATTTAATTTTTGATTTCTAATTAATAATTCATTATTATGATTTATTTTTAAAAAAATATATGTTATAATTTTTTAATTCATTTTATTTTGTTGATGAATGTTGATTATGTCCCAATACTCTCACTTTTGGTCCCAAATGAATTTTTTATTTCAAAAATGGTCCCACCGTCACATTTTCTGTTAAATTGAGTTGCATTTTTGGTCCCATAAGACTTTGCACTTTTGGTCCCAAACGAATTATTGCTATAGAGGGAAAATTTTCTCTTTGGAGCGAAATTTGCCAATTTGGAAGCAAAATTCGATCAATTTGGAGGTAAAATTCAACAACTTTGGAGGAAAAAACTACCACAAATCTTATATGTACGTGCATTCAACACAATAGGCAAACCAAAGAAACAAGAAAATAATATGTTGTGTAGGAATGAAATTGCATCATCATTTCAGTTTGTTTCAAAATACACCATTTCAGATTACAATTTCGTTTGAGTTTCAGAGATTTCAAAATAAGACAATTCACTGTTTAATTATCCAAAAGCAAGCGTAAAATAGCTCTGAAACCAAACCAAAAAAATTCCTAGACATTGAAATTAAACACTACTAGTATGACCAGCAGCAAGAGCTCTTTCATCCTTTTCACCTCATCTAGCCATTGATGCAGCTCTCAAGCTAGACAACGTTACAATTTTTTGACCTTCTTTGGTGAACATTTTCGTAGATTCTCTATCTTTATCCTTCTTTGGACCAACACCGCCCGAAGGACCTTTAATAAAATGTTGTGGATGGAAAATCATAGGTGGAGGAGCCCTAATTTGAACTCCCATCTATCTTGGTTGTTATGTAGCGTGGATTGAGTTAGAAATGGAATATGGTGCTGACATCTTTTGACTCGCATAATCTCTTGGATCTTTGTTAGCAACCTTACCTCTTTTCCTTACCTAGAAATAGATAATTAATACAGTAAACTGATGCACACTTAACAAAAAAACAACCTCATTAACTTACAAGCATTTTTCTTCCCTGAATAGTTGTTGGTTTGTTGGTGGAACGAAAAGGTCCATTACCTATCTATAAAACCAAAGAAACTTAAATAAAAAGTATGTGTGGCTCTAGCAAAATCAACAACAATATAGGAATAAGTGAAGCTAAATCAGCAACAATATAGCAAAAATCAGCAACAATGGTAGCAGAAGAGACTCATAATCATACAATGTTGGAGTTGGACTAACAATCAATGATACTAAAATTCTAGCAGACAACTGTTTTAGATATAAGTACGGCCCACGAACAACTTTGTTTTCAAGAAATAACATAAACGAGCTTTGCTAAGGAAAAAGACGATCTAAAATTCATGGCTCCATTCACTAACAAACATGTATATATTTCAAAATTATGTCAATCGAAACATCCTTCATTCAATTGTCCAAGCAAACTCCAAAAATTAATCAAGGTTCTATAATCCAACCTCTACTACAACTTAAAGCAACCAACCACTTTATTTTTCCACCAAAAATCAAGAATCAAGCAAACTGTTGACATACTTTTTAAAGTGCTGAAAAATCCAAGAACCAAACAAGCCTTTGATCTAACTATTTCAACTACGTAATTATTCGAATTAGTTTCTCCAACCAATCATAAATCTTCCCCCAAAATCACATCTTTGGCGCAAAGCAGAAATCTCACACCCCACAAACAAAATCAAGAATCCAAAACTCAAAATCCATGGAAATTTTTCGACTGTTCTCTATCCTATCCTAACCCAAAATGTAGGTAGCGCAAGATGTTTAAATTAGCTTTTACTGGTAACACTCACAACGTGGCGTGCTTATAGCATCTAAGAATAAGCATTCTTACTATTACGTCATTTTGTCTCAAACCCGATTATCTAAAACTAACCATCACTCCAGTTCAGGAAAAAAAAGACTGATTAACAATCCTTCACACCTTCGTAAATATTAAAAAAAAATCATACATCAATTTTTTTTTCTATTTAAATAAACTTATTATGAGCTGATGAAATCCATGAGCCAAAGACCCCAAAAATCAAAGCAAATCAGACACCGGGTGAAATTTTCATAAAAATTAAAGACTGAAATTCTGAAAACTTACGGTAATCCGGGTGTGGTAAAGGCAACAAATGTTTTCTTCGTATCATCTCGCTACTTTTGTTGAAGAATTCAAGATTTTTCGTGGTTGTTCTTCCCTTTTTCGTGGATGAACGTATGCCCTGTTTTTCTTCTTGAAGTAGCGCGGGAGATAGGGCTTTTTTTTATTTGGGAGTTTCAAATTTCTACAAAATTAATGTATAATTTCAATATTGGACAGTCATGTGCTCCTCACGTGCAAGACTCCCGTTAATATTTGACGGGTCTGTTAAACTATTGGGACTAAAATTGCAAAATATAGTCCTATGGGGTCATTTCTCCATGATTTTTTCAATTTGGGATCAAAAGTGAGAGTATTGGGACCATTTTCAAACGAGGGGATGTCCTGTGGGACCAAAAGTGCAATTTTCTCATTATTTATGTTAGAATTAATTTTTATTTTATAATAAATATTATTAAAATTATAAATTTAATAATGAAATATGGAGTGAAATATAAAAAAATTGTAACACAAATTTTTATATTTAATTTAATAAAACACAAAACAGTGTATAAATACAATATTTTCGGATCAAATTTGTATTTTTGGATCAAATCTCTATTTCTCCTCTAATTAATCACTCGATGAATGATCTTCAAATGGTCTTTGAAGTTTTCAGGGAATATTTATCTTCTCAATCTTCCTTGACTTGGTATTTGGTCTCTGAAAATGTTAATTTGGAGGGCCAACGCCTTGTTTTCGGATCAAACG
The DNA here is from genome assembly GCA_026008535.1 of Perilla frutescens. Taxonomy (NCBI): domain Eukaryota; kingdom Viridiplantae; phylum Streptophyta; class Magnoliopsida; order Lamiales; family Lamiaceae; genus Perilla; species Perilla frutescens. The sequence goes on along the minus strand of BRKX01000020.1, from coordinate 8,554,492 downwards.
TTGATTTTGGGTTGAATTTGATGAAGAACGCTTTTGACTGTCTTGCTTGTGGATCAAATGCCGTCTTCGGGATGAATTTGGTGAAGAACGTCTTTGAATGTCACAAGAACGCCTTGAATATCAGAGAGAATTTCACTTATGGAAGTTCTCAAATTCTTGAACTCTTCAAATGACTTCTGGTATGTTTTTCATTCTCCATATGACCTCTATTAATAGGTGTAAGGAGAGAGAAATTTGGAGATTTAGGGCTGAGGTGGCGCAATTTCATTGGATCCTCAATATTTTGGACTTATCTTTATCAAATCCTTGATTTCTGCACAGATTTAACATGTGTCGACTTCTGATTGGTCGAGATTATCCACATATTTAAATATCAATATTTATTTATTTAATTTAGGAATTAATTCATGTAAATCCCTAAAATATAAATAAATGATATATTTTGATATTTAAATCTTTATCTCCAAATATTAAATACCAATATCTATTTATTTAATTTATGAATTAATTTAATTAAATTCCTAAAATATAAATAAATGATATAATTTGATATTTAATTACTTGCATGGCATAATTTAATTTAGCCATTAAAATTTATCCATCTACAAATGCCCCCTTGAGACTTGTTCATAGACAATTTGCCTTGGAAATGAATTAGTCTCAAGATTTAAGATTAGATAGTTTGAACTCATATCAAGGAGCCTTCATTTTTAATTTGCTAGATAGTTTCAACTCGTATCAAGGAGTTTTCATTTTTAATTTGCCAGATAGTTTCAACTCTTATCAACGAGTCTTCATTTTTAACTTGCTAGATAGTTTCAACTCGTATCAAGGAGCCTTCATTTTAGGACTTGAATTTATAGACATTTTATACTCATGTCCATGAGTTCTTGAATTTTAAATTTTATTAGAAAGTTTATACTCGTATCAAGGAGTTCTTGAATTGGAAATTAGAGAAATAAATAATCCATTAATTTCCCATCAAAGAATAGATGTAATTGGGCTTCCAAATCCTTTTAGTTAATTTCACACCAAGGCCCACAAGCAACAAAATGGGCTATGATTCCACTATTTAACAAGTTACATGCTATAGAGCCCACGAGAATTGATCCAACCAATTCAGCCATATCTCACTAATGGGATCAACATAGACGTCTACACGTAATCAAGCATGAGTTATAATACATCTTCACTTAAAATCGGGATTTTTTTTTCAAATTGAAAGAGTCCTATAAAATGCCCCCTTGAGACTTGTTCATAGACAATTTGCCTTGGAAATGAATTAGTCTCAAGATTTAAGATTAGATAGTTTGAACTCATATCAAGGAGCCTTCATTTTTAATTTGCTAGATAGTTTCAACTCGTATCAAGGAGTTTTCATTTTTAATTTGCCAGATAGTTTCAACTCTTATCAACGAGTCTTCATTTTTAACTTGCTAGATAGTTTCAACTCGTATCAAGGAGCCTTCATTTTAGGACTTGAATTTATAGACATTTTATACTCATGTCCATGAGTTCTTGAATTTTAAATTTTATTAGAAAGTTTATACTCGTATCAAGGAGTTCTTGAATTGGAAATTAGAGAAATAAATAATCCATTAATTTCCCATCAAAGAATAGATGTAATTGGGCTTCCAAATCCTTTTAGTTAATTTCACACCAAGGCCCACAAGCAACAAAATGGGCTATGATTCCACTATTTAACAAGTTATATGCTATAGAGCCCATGAGAATTGATCCAACCAATTCAGCCATATCTCACTAATGGGATCAACATAGACGTCTACATGTAATCAAGCATGAGTTATAATACATCTTCACTTAAAATCGGAATTTTTTTTCAAATTGAAAGAGTCCTATTTGAAATTGAATTCTCACCATCCTCGATAACTGCAAATGGATAGCATGTAGATTCCTTTCAAGCTGGAGACGTGATTCAAATCTCAAAATGAATCTGCAATATATATAGGACTCTACTGCAAAATAATCCAAGTCTTAATCTGGATATCTTGACGAGATCTTCTATATCGTCATGCACTCCTGTTGCAATGTGATTTTTTCGCAAGATCAGATAATTCCTAACCTGAAACTGATTCAAATTTCTCGAACTAATTAGCGCATCCCCTTCCATAAAAGAAGCTTTTCTGATAAGTATCAATCTTTCCAACTTATCAGAACCTTACGCGACAGCTCTAAATTTTGTCTCCTTCGCCGATTAGGACACTTAATCAAAGCCTATAAATACCCCTCACTTGATCCTTTCTCTACAATATAAATCTGCAACGATAGTCTTAGAGAAATTAAGAAATTGTCTTTGGAGTCGGAGAAAACAATATCGTCGTCAACGTTGCATCACCCTTGTTCACGTTGTTGGCTCTCTTTTTATTTCAAAGGTAAATTATCTTAGCAGCCCATGTATCTTGTTATCACACGCATGTTCACTTGTATTTGAAGTTTATGGCATACTCATGAAATCAACTGTACTTCTCCTCATGATCGTGCATGTGCACACCATGTGTTCGCTAAAATGTTGAAAGATGACTCTCTTTTTTGCAAAGGATATCCGAATATATTCCAAGTATGCATATCACAAAAAATGAAATATACGTTTCTATCCTCTTCGTATTTGTGTAAATCATGTGAATTTTTTTATTCTGATTTATTTTTCCACAAATTATCGCCTTTTTTTGCAGAATTCTTTGGAGTCAAATTTTGATCGGGGTGTCTTAATTCCAACTTGCACCAACGATATTCAAGGCTCTCAAGTTACAACAGCGACATTCACGGCTCAAGGAATTTTCGCCTTGAGTCCTTAAGACATAAGGGATTTTCACCTTAAGTTCTTAAGTTTCGGAGTTCCAGCAGCAGCTCACGGCTCAAGGGATTTTCGCCTTGAGTCCTTAAGATTTTCACCTTAAGTTTTTAAGTTTCGGAATTTCAGCAGCAACGTTCACAGCTCAAGGGATTTTTGCCTTGAGTCCTTAATACTTAAAAGGGATTTTCGCCTTAAGTTCTTAAGTTTCGGAGTTCCAGCAGCAGCTCATGGCTCAAGGGATTTTCACCTTGAGTCCTTAAGACTTAAGGAATTTTCGCATTAAGTTTTTAAGTTTCGGAGTTCCAGCAGCAGCTCACGGCTCAAGGGATTTTCGCCTTGAGTCCTTAATATTTTCGTCTTAAGTTCTTAAGTTTCGAAATTCCAGCAGCAACGTTCATGGCTCAAGGGATTTTTGCCTTGAGTCCTTAAGACTTAATGGATTTTCACCTTAAGTTTTTAAGTCTCGGAGTTCCAGCAGCAGCTCACGGCTCAAGAGATTTTCACCTTGAGTTCTTAAGACTTAAAGGATTTTCACATTAAGTTCTTAAGTTTCAGAGTTCCAGCAGCAGCTCACGGCTCAAGGGATTTTCACCTTGAGTCCTTAAGATTTTCGCCTTAAGTTCTTAAGTTTCAGAATTCCAGCAGCAACGTTCACGGCTCAAGGGATTTTCGCCTTGAGTCATTAAGACTTAAGGGATTTTCGCCTTAAGTTCTTAAGTCTCGGAGTTCCAGCAACAGCTTATGGCTCAAGGGATTTTCACCTTGAGTCCTTAAGACTTAAGGGATTTTCGCCTTAAGTTCTTAAGTTTCGGAGTTCCAGCAGCAGCTCACGGCTCAAGGGATTTTCGCCTTGAGTCCTTAAGACTTAAGGAATTTTTGCCTTAAGTTCTTAAGTATCGAAATTCTAGCAGCAACGTTGACGGCTCAAGGGATTTTCACCTTGAGTCCTTAAGACTTAAGGGATTTTCACCATAAGTTCTTAAGTCTCGGAGTTCCAGCAGCAACTCACGGCTCAAGGGATTTTCGCCTTGAGTCCTTAAGACTCAAGGGTTTTCGCCTTAAGTTCTTAAATCTCGGAGTTCCAGCAGCAACTCACGGCTCAAGGGATTTTCGCCTTGAGTCCTTAAGACTTAAGAGATTTTCACCTTAAGTTCTTAAGTTCCGCCATGGTTTGCTTCAGAGATGTTACTGATTCTTGAAGCACCTACTTGATGATTATGGATTACGAGCGGCAGCCTGCAGAGAAAGGGACGCGGTTAAGAGTGCGTAGATCTCTCATCGGCTCATTTAATCCTAACTGGCCCCAGTTAATGAATCACTTGCGTAGGATAACTTGGACTCGAGAGGTTCCTTTTACCAAAGCATCTTCAGCGTGGGTTTTGGAATCATCATATCATCGCCCAACTAGTCAACCTAGTTTATTGTCGATACTGGGACATAGAATTGTTGAAGAGTGAATCCTCTCAAGGACAACACCTCCAAAGGCAAGAAGAAAGATGAAGAAGTGAATCCTTCCAAGGACAAGCGAAAGATGAGTTTGTGTCTTCTAGATGATTCTACCGACAGCAATGTAGAACATCATTTTAAGAAATAAAAGAAACACGTGACATCTGCTGAAGATCATGCCAAGAGCAGTCATCGTCATTTTAACACATCCACATCTGAGGAAGTACTTGATGGATTCTCACAAATGAAGGCTTTCTCTGGCGAATTTGACATGTCTGTTCTAGAGCAGAGTTTGGGCGAGCTTTTTACCACAGCTGCTTATGATGAAGTCAGGTCGTCATTTTTTGAGTTTGAAGGACTTTCTACCCAACGTCTTGAGGAGATTAGATGTTGTATTCGTAATGCCGAGATTGTGCATATCTTTGAAAGAACATCAAATCTCTCATGATGCTACTCAAAAGAAGATCAAAGGATTTGAAGAAGAACTTGCCAAGCTGAAGAATGTCTCCTAGAAAAAAGCAACCGAGAAGGTAGAAAGCACAAAATCTCTTTTGGAGTCAGCCCAGAAAGCTTTGGAGGATTAAGATCCTTTTGCTTGGATCTTTATTTATCTTGTTGTTTTCTTCTTCTTCTTCTTCTTCTTTAGAACATTCGGGCAATGCCAATAGTTGATATGAATTCTTTTGTGGTTTTATTAAATCAATGCATTGATTATTTTCCATTTTGAGCCTTCAAATTCTTCAACTATGATCATTCAACTGAAATAACAAAACACAAATCATGACCGAACTTAGAAATATCTAAGTTGCCTACGTACCCTTTTTGAAAGGGATCAAGTCAAAATGTAGTTCAAATGATCAATTTGTATTTTGTTTTGGGGGTGCCGTGCACAGTTTATACTCATGCGGGCCAGGAGTGAATATTCTTTAACCACTATGAACAAAGTGGGTGTTTTATACTTTAACCACATAGAACACATTTGGTGGGATAAATAACAGTTTAACCACATAAATTTAACTTTTGGTGGGAAAGTTAGCAGTTTAGCCACGTGCACATTATTTGGTGGTTACTGTACGCAGTGTATACTTATGTGGACCAGGAGTTTTCTTCATATCTTCTTCTTTCAAGGATAGTAACGCTTCAAGAACTTCCCATTTATCGGGCCAATTCTCACGTTATCTTTAGAGATCAATTTGTAGGCACCATTTGTGTAGACTTCTTCAACAACATATGGACCATCCCATCTTGACACAAATTTGTTTCTGACACGATGAGTGGTGATAATTGGTCTTCTCATAGCAAGAACCAGATCTCCAACTTGGAAAGAACGTGATCGCACTTTTTTATTGAAAGCTTTTGAGAGCCGAGCTTGATAGCTTTCCAATCTTTGTTGCGCCTCTAATCATTTTTCATCCAAGGCTTCTAACTCTTGAAGACGCAAGTGTGCATTCTCTTCTTCAGTTAATCCTTCTTGGATAGCAATTCTGAGAGATGGAATTTGTTGCTCAAACGGGATGACAGCTTCCACTCCATACACTAGTGAATAGGGAGTTGCTTGTGTGGCGTTCTATGAGTTGTTCTGTTGCTTGTGTGGGCGTTCTATGAGTTGTTCTGTACGCCCTTAATGCTTCACCAATTCGCTCATGTCAATCACGCTTTGATTTTGCAACTACCTTCTTCAACAAGTTGCACAATGTCTTGTTAAAAGCTTCAGCTAGTCCATTTGCAGCTGCATTATACATAGATGATTTTCTTTGCTTGAAGTTGAATTTCTCGCAGAGTTTATCTATCAATGCATTACTAAAGGGCTTTCCATTATTAGTGATGATGTATCGAGGGACCCCGTAGCGATAGATAATATTAGACTTGATGAAGTCGGCCACATTCTCCTTATTCACTTCTTTCAAAGGTACCGCTTCAGCCCACTTTGAGAAATAATATGTTGCAACCAAGATATATAAGTGCCCTCCAGAAGATTTTGTCATGGGCCCCACAACATCCATGCCCCAAGCATCAAAAGGCCAAGAAGCGACTGTTGGATGTAATGGCTCGGGTGGTTGATGGATAAGGTTTGCATGGAATTGACAAGGTTGACATTTCTGCGCATAATCTAAGCAATCTTTCACCATGGTCAGCTAGTACTAACCCATTCTTTTAATTTAGAAGTGCAATTTTGGGCCAGATTGGTGAGCACCACAAACACCAGAGTGTGCTTCTTCCATAGCTTTTGCGGATTCTTCATCACTTAAACATCTCAAGAAAACACCATCAAAAGACCATCTATACAATGTGCCTTTGAAGTATATGAAGCGAGCAACACGACGGTGAACATCAATTCTTCGACGTGGATCATCTGGTAACCTTTCATACTTCAAGTAATCAATAAACACTTGTCTCCAGTCTTCTTGTTCAATTTCAAACACTTCCACGACATTATTCTCATCTTCTTCACCATCTTCATCTTCGAAGACAGGTGGTATAACCCAATTTTTACAAACGGGTATGAGAACTTTGCCATCGGCCATGGCTATTGTGGATACAAGCTTAGCCAATGCGTCTGCTTGTTTATTTTATTTTTTCGGCACATGTTCAATTTCTACATTTCTAAGCCATCCAATCATTCGTTGGGCATACTTGACTGACGTATGGTAGTAACTCGGGCTTTTTGACTTCATATTGCTCATTTATTTGATTGACCACCAACTTAGAGTCTCCATAGACTTTCATGTGCAATCTTTTCGTATCTACTGCCATCTCCAATCCGAGAATAAGCGCTTGATACTCAGCTACATTATTGGAGCAATTCTTTGTTAGGGTAAAGGAATAAGGCAGTACTTCTCCATCAGGTGTTACGAACACAACTCCGGCACCAGCTCCTTCTATATGGGCCGCACCATCAAAATACATAAGCTAATGAGGAGAGATTTCCACTGCAAGTGCATCTTCATCTGGGAAATCGTCAGTGAGTTCCCATTCGGCAGGGATTGGATGGTCAGCCAGAAAATCTTCCAGAACTTGTCCTTTCACAGCTTTTTGGGGAACGTATATAATCTCAAACTGTTGCAATTAGAGATACCACCGTGCAAGCCTATCTAACAAAATGGGTCTTGACATTACATACTTCAATGGATTTACTTTAGAGATGAGACGGACTGTATGAGCTTGGAAGTAATGCTTTAATTTCTGAATGGAGAATATCAAAGCTAAACATAATTTCTCAATTGGAGAGTACTTCAACTTGTTTGGCGTCATCATTCTACTAAGGTAGTATAGAGCACTCTCTTTGTCATTCTCATTTTCTTGGGCAAGTAATGCCCCCATAGACCTTTCTTGAGCAGCAATGTATAAAATCAATGGGCGACCTGCCACCGGTGCCACTAACACAGGAGATTTTATAAGATAGCCTTTAATGCTTTGAAAAGCATTACTGCACGACTCATCCCATTCGAATGGCACACCCTTTTTCATGATCCGACTGAATGGTTGACACCGACCAACTAGATTTGAAATAAACCTCTGGAGATATGCCAACTTTCCTTGTAGGCTCTTTAACTCGTGAAGATTACGAGGTGCAGACATCTTCATTATTGCATCAATTTTGGATTTTTCAATTTCTATTCCTTGGTGGCGAACAATAAATCCAAGGAATTTTCCAGACTTCACTCCAAATGCGCACTTCAGAGGATTCATCTTTAGTTGATATTTTCTGAGTCGCTCAAAGATCATCCTCAAGTCTTCCAAATGATCACTTCGTCGTCTTGACTTTGCCACCACATCATCTACATAACATTCAATGTTTTTGTGGAGTATATCATCGAATATCTTTGTTTAGTATATATTTGTCCTATCTTATCTTAGGAGTTTAGTATCCCTAGTAGGTGTTTCTCCCTTGTTTTTGTGTATTTTTTATGTTATTTCCTTCACTTTTGCTCTTTTGGTGAGTTGTGTAGATTTGCACAAGATCTTCAGAAAATGGAGGATAAATGAATGCAAAATTTGAGGGATTCAAGATAATGAGAAGATAGAGAATCAAATAAGGAGTGCGTGGTAAGTTGAATCGGGTCAATCGGCCAAGAAACGAGCGAGAACGAGCCAAAACCGTGGAAGCCGTCGAAAGCTGGAATGCCACATCGCCCCCGTGGCGCCCCCAGCCCCCCCGCAGCGCCCCCTTCGCCCCCAGCTCCCCGCGGTGCCCCCAGGCCTCTCAGCATGCCCTCCCTCCCGCCCACGCTGCCCCCCGCGGGCGCGCGGGGCGCTATTTCTTCCCTTTCCGGACCAATTTTTCCCTCTATTTCAAATGCAATCCTCTTCCATTTCACTCCTAATTCTTCACAGCTGGAGCTAGTTAATTGTTGGGTAAGACTTCTTTGGCCTAAAATTGTAGGAAAGAATTATAGTCTAATTCCTAGCCTGTAGATTTTGTCCCCAAATCTCCCCAAAAATCTCTCTCCCTCTCTCTCTCTCTCTCTCTCTCTCTCTCTCTCTCTCTCTCTTCAACAAATAAAGGGGACTTCTCCCCAGTTCAAAAGGGGGATCATCTACCACTTTTCACACACAAATCTCTCATTTTTTTACCTTCATCTTCACTTTCTCCTTCATCACTTTTCTTCACCACCACCACCGATCTAAAGAGGGAGAAAGGAAGAGGAGGAGGAGGAGAAGAGGCAAGACGGCTAGAGCTCAAGGAGGAAGGCCCAAGAAGAGGAGCCCGACATCAAGCCATCCACGGAAGCTAAGCTTGGTGGAGGGACTCCGCTTTGATGACGGCTCGAGAAGAGAGATCCGACTTCAAGCCATCCGTGGAAGCTAAGCTTGGACGAGGAGGTTCTGATTTGGTATTTCATTTCCTTTTAGCTTTATCCCATTTGTGGGGATTTGTCCCATGACTCTCGAGACAACAAACAATATTGTATAAGTTGTATGGATTTTATCCTTTGGTTGTTGAATAAATGACTTTTATGATGTTTATGTTGTTTTGAGCATGGTGTTGGGCGAATTTCTACATTAGGGGATGGATAATTGATTTGGTTTTGATCTATGCTTGTTATTGTTGGTTGTTGTTGATGGAATTGTGCTTGTTTATGTTGGGTGCTTGATCACCACTTTAACATTGCTAGGATTTAGAGGAAACTTGAATCTGATTCAAAATCCCAAAATTGGTTCCTTCAACGTCTTGCTCGTATGATATAGCTAAAAGAGGTTTAACGGATAGACGGTGACAGTAATTGAAGTTAATCCATTTGAGAGGGTCTATTGTATGTGTGAGATAATATGTTAATCTTGCTCATTTGATATAGCTAAAAGGGGCTTAATTGATAAACAGTGACAGTAATTGACATTAAGCCTTTTGAGAGGGTCTATTGAATGTGTAATATTAGCATTACCAACTTGAACTAAGCATAAAGATAAGCCACTGAGAGAATCACACCCTAATGCTCTTCTCATAATTTTATCCTCTATCTTTTTGTTTGGTGGTGTAATTTGTTAATTTTACTTGTTTTAATTTGGTAGATTAGTATAACTTTCCTTCCCCTTGTTTAGAATGTTTAGGATGTATTTCGTTTTATTGTGTTTGACAACAATTATGGCATAGAAAGATAATCACCCACATTAAGCTTTCCTCGAGAGACATGACCCGAGTTAGCTCACCACCCTATAATTGACCCCGTCCTATTGCGGGAGTCCGGATCAAAGTAGTCTCACGTGTGGAGTCAAATTCGGACACAACAATTTTGGCGCCGTTGTCGGGGAAAGCTTTAGGCGTGTTATCTTTTTGTGTTATAATCGTTTTGTGTTTGTTTTTGTATTTGTGCTTTTGTGCTTGTTTAGAATTAGTGTTTTAGTGTTGTTTTGTTTTATTTTTGGTATTTGTGTGTTTTGTATTGTTTTGTTTTTGTTTTGTTCTTTTTGTTTATTTTCTTGGTTTTTCTTTAAGCCTTTAACTCTTCTTCTCCAGTTGCGTGTGATCCTTTTTCTTGTAAGTCTGTGTATGCAAGGTCAAAGATGTCTAAACAGGAAGCTAGCCCTGTGTTCAAAAACATTCACAGACCAAGGAGGAGAGGAGCACCCAACTAGGAAGAGGAAAGTTCAAGTGAAGTTTACTCTTTGAGTAACGAAGCTTGAAATCAAGGCCAACTATGGGAGCACGGCTTTGAGCCGATCGTGCTCAATGATTCTCCATGATAATCTATTGAGGCTCTGTCTAGCTCGGGACATTAAAATGAGCGCTGCATGGGAGGCAACCCATGATTTTACTGCTTTATTGTTTTGATTTTAGTTTTACCTATTTAGTATGTTTAAGTTTGTATTTTTGTTGTTGTCTCGTAGGACCAAGGAGTTGAGAGTGTCTAGCCGGGATTTAACTGATTGAAACATGGCTAAGCTTAGGCTTGCGGCGAGGCACCTCCTCTCCTATAAATAAAGACTCCAATTTCAACCCTAACTCGTCACAACTTCCATAGCCAACTCCACCACCTTCTCAACCACCCGAGCAGTGAAGTTTTCTTATTTGTTTTTCTATTTCGTGTTTTGTTTTCTTTATAAATTATCTTTCCCATTTCTGTATTATTTTCTTGGTTTGTCGTTTGTTGCTCGTGTTGTTTTGTAGGAACCTGCGCCTTTTTCCGGTTTTCTACATTCTGTAACATTTTCTCTTCCCTTTACTTCTTGCATCTCTTTACATTCGTTGAGGGTAATGCATGATTTAAGTGTGGGGGAGGGAGAACTTGTGATTTTGTCTTGTGTTGTATTTTAGATTTTATTATGTGTGTTTTTAAGTCTTATCTTTGAATTATGTATTTATTTTGTTTTGTGTTTTATCTGTTTAAACCTCCCCTCCCCCCCTCTTCGCATGAATTGTCTTGTCTAATTGTCAAACTTGGTTATTCGGAATATGAATCTTCAAGGGATTATTGTTAAGATGTTCTTGTTGCATGAATCATTCCCATTATTTCATTTTAGAACTTGAGTTGTCTTGAGAATGATTATATTTACATAATTTGTCTTGTGGGGTCTCGTCTTCTAAGAATTTGAAGGCTTGATTCATTCTCTTATCAAATGTACCAATTATGCTTGAAAAATAATCATTCTCTCCTCTAACTTCCTATCATGTATTTTATATAAAAAATGGAAATGAATGAAAAAAAAGAATGGAACAAATATATGTTGAAATAAGTGAGGATATTAAGGATTTCTGCTCATCTAGTCGTCTGATTCGACTATGAGCATGGGAAACCACACAAGGACACTAGGGATTTTATCCCCAAGGAATAAACCTTGTGAAGCTTGATCCACGTCCTCTTGTTTAATTGTTGTAATAAACGGGATTGCATTTTGGATTCTACTCCTATCATGTGTGTCGTTTCTTTGAATCTATCCATGATGAGTATGGGAAACCATGTTAGGAAGCTCGGCTTACCCCGATTATTTCACCTAATGAATTACATCATTTGGATGCATTCCCGGGTTATTTTTGAATAATGTATGGGGGAGTTAGTAAGAGGAATGTCTTCCGGGCTAGTTGTTGCATTTTGCCTTGAGAAATTCTTGCCTGCTTATTCTCATTGGACGAGCCACATGCCTTGTTTAATAAATGTTACCATTCTCTCCGATGATAATCTTTCTAGTTTGAAATAATGTGGAATGTTCTAGTGTGCATGATCTTCTTAGGGCAATTCCTTCTTGCTTTATATCTTGAATGATTTTATTTGCTTGAGGACAAGCAAAAAGTTAAGTGTGGGGGATTTGTTTAGTGTATATTTGTCCTATCTTATCTTAGGATTTTAGTATCCCTAGTAGGTGTTTCTCCCTTATTTTTGTGTATTTTTTATGTTATTTCCTTCACTTTTGCTCTTTTGGTGAGTTGTGTAGATTCGCACAAGATCTTCAGAAAATGGAGGATAAATGACTGCAAAATTTCAGGGATTCAAGATAATTGGAAGATAGAGAATCGAATAAGGAGCGCGTGGCAAGTTGAATCGGGTCAATCGGCTAAGAAACGAGCGAGAACGAGCCAAAACCGTGGAAGCCGCCGAAAGCTGGAATGCCACAGCACCCCCAGCCCCCCCCCCTCGCCTGCGCTGCCCCCCGCGGGCGCGCGGGGCACTATTTCTTCCCTCTCCGGACCAATTTTTCCCTCTATTTCAAATGCAATCCTCCTCCATTTCACTCCTAATTCTTCATAGCTGGAGCTAGTTAATTGTTGGCGAAGACTTCTTTGGCTTAAAATTGTAGGGATAAATTATAGTCTAATTCCTAGCCTGTTGATTTTGTCCCCAAATCTCCCCAAAAATCTCTGTCTCTCTCTCTCTCTCTCAACAAATAAAGGGGGCTTCTCCCCATTTTAAAAGGGGGGTCATCTACCACTTTTCACATACAAATCTCTCATTTTTTCACCTTCACCTTCACTTTCCCCTTCATCACTTTTCTTAACCACCACCACCGATCCAAAGAGGGAGAAAGGAGAAGGAGAAGAGGCAAGAGGGCTAGAGCTCAAGGAGGAAGGCCTGAGAAGAGGAGCCCGACATCAAGCCATCCGCGAAAGCTAAGCTTGGTGGAGGGACTCCACTTTGATGACGGCCCGAGAAGAGGGATCCGACTTCAAGCCATCCACGGAAGCTAAGCTTGGACGAGGAGGTTCCGATTTGGTATTTCATTTCCTTTTAGCTTTAGCCCATTTGTGGGGATTTGTCCCAAGACTCTCGAGACAACAAATAATAGTGTATAAGTTGTATGGATTTTATCTTTTGGTTGTTGAATAAATGACTTTTATGATGTTTATGTTGTTTTGAGCATGGTGTTAGGCGAATTTCTACATTAGGGGATGGATAATCGATTTGGTTTTGATCTATGCTTGTTATTGTTAGTTGTTGTTGATGGAATTGTGCTTGTTTATGTTGGGTGCTTGATCACCACTTTAACATTGCTAGGATTTAGAGGAAACTTGAATGTGATTCCAAATCCCGAAATTGGTTCCTTCAACGTCTTGCTCGTATGATATAGCTAAAAGAGGTTTAACGGATAGACGGTGACAGTAATTGAACTTAAGCCTTTTGAGAGGGTGATCGGGCCAATTCTACTTGATATTTTGGGGCGATTTGATGTGGTTTATTTTTGTTAATTGTTATATAATGATGCTATTTTGGAAGAAGTTGTACCTTAAGGGGTTTTTCAGGGCAGTGAGGCAAAGATGAAGAAAATGGTGTGTTTTTGGTGATGGAAACGAACTATGCAAAAGAAGTTGAAATGGAAGGAAGTAAAGCCATGCCGTATGGGCATACGGCAGGACGATATGGGCGGATAACTCAAAAATCTGGGCTGAGCGTATGAATTTGGGCTAGAACACGGAAATTACTCAAACCCAAGGCCTGGACGCGAGCGAGAAGAATCCCACCGCCTTCAAGAGTCCCCTTTTTGCCAACTTCCTTATTGGAATAGACTAGGATGGTTATTTCCTTGTTGATATTATCTTATTTTAGGAATTTAATATATAAATTAGGACTGATCTTATTTGGAGATCCAGACTTTAATTTTTACGCAAGAACAGGAATAAGAATGACGTTCTCTCTGGAGCAGAATTGTTTATCGTCTTCGATTATTTTCATGGTGTTTGTTATTTTCAATATTTTATAATTCAATCTTAATATGAGTGCTAGCTAATTTCTTTTTATTCCGGAAACAATTAACGAATCCCTAGCCTAACTAAGCTGTGAGATCGAATCATTTTCATCGTTCAATTACGTGCATGCATTTGTTATTCTTTGTATTTCGAGTTGTTAATTGTTTTGATATTGCTAGTTAGTTGCAAATACTTAGTGAATTGGAATGAATTAGTAGTCAATTAAACCGGTCATCCGTAATTGTGGTTTAAGTTTAATTAATGACGAAACGGTTCTTCAGAACCAGGGAGAATAACAATCTTAATTCACGGTCCTGCGTCAGAGTCTGTTAATTATGAATCGGGTTCCTCTAGAATTTAAGGTTGTCAGCTCATTAAACCTATAGAGCGTCTCTTATGGTTGTCAGTCGATTAGGGAAATAATTGGTGAAGCGTCTTCCTCATTATCGAAAAACTATGGAGGAATTAGGCTGCGTCAGTAAGCGTCTTCGGTAGCTATAACTGATTTGTATGTGTTAATTGAATTTATATTTGCGTCAAGGATCGGTTTAGGTAAGCTAGGGTGGAGTTAATTGGAGTCCAGAATACTTCTTCTCATATTTTAAGACCGTTCAATTTAATTGCTCGTGCATTTATATTTAATTATTAATTTCGTTTGTTTTATTATAATTACAAAATCCCTTCTTGAAAGTTGGTTATACAGATTGAGATTATAAGGTAATTCTCATCGGTCCTTTGGGAGACGATCTCGCTCATCGCTATACACGTGCACTAAGGGCATACCGACTGCTGTCGGAAATTTATTTTTGGTGTAAAGCGACGCACCAGAGGGTCTATTGTACGTGTGAGATAATATGTTAATCTTGCTCATTTGATATAGCTAAAAGGGGCTTAATTGATAGACGGTGACAGTAATTGACATTAAGCCTTTTGAGAGGGTCTATTGATGTGTAATATTAGCATTACCAACTTGAACTAAGCATAAAGATAAGCCACTAAGAGAATCACACCCTAATGCTCTTCTCATAATTCTATCATCTATCTTTGTGTTTGGTGGTGCAATTAGTTAATTTTACTTGTTTTAATTAGGTAGATTAGTATAACTTTCCTCTCCCTTGTTTAGAATGTTTAGGATGTATTTCATTTTATTGTGTTTGACAAAAATTATGACATAGAAAGATAATCGCCCACATGAAGCTTTCCTCGAGAGACACGACCCGAGTTAGCTCACCGCCCTACAATTGACCCCGTCTTATTGCGGGAGTCCGGATCAAAGTAGTCTCGCGTGTGGAGTCAAATTCAGACACAATAATCTTCTGCATAGCCCTTTGATATGTAGCACCAGCATTCTTTAATCTGAATGGCATGACTGTCTAGCAATATATCCCTTTAGGGGTACGAAATGCTGTGAGCTCTTCATCTTCTGGAGACATAAGAATTTGGTTATAACCAGAAGATCCATCCATGAAAGACAGTGCTTCATGTCCAGTGGTAGCATCATCATCAGTTCAGTGATCGGCAGTGGAAAGTCATCTTTTGGGCATGCTTCATTTAAATCTCTGAAGTCAACACAAACTCGAATTTGCGCATTTTTCTTTCTCACAGGGACGATGCTGGATATCCAAGTTGGATATTTAACTTCTCTGATGAATCCAACTTCAATGAGTTTGTTTACTTCAGCTTCAATGAGTAGGATCAAGTCTGGACGAAATCGCCTTTGAGCTTGCTTGACAGACTGTATCTCCTTCTTTACTGCTAAATAATGTACAGCTATCTTTGGATTTAATCCAGATATCTCTTTGTATGACCAAGCGAATATATCTTTGAACTCTTCTAGCAGTTCAATGTATGAATATTCTTCATCGGTAGTCAAAAGTGCACTTATGTAGGTGGGCCTTTGACAAGTCCAAATTCTCTCGTTTTTTTGTGTCTTTTTCTCGTTTTTTTGTCCTTTGTTTTTTCTATTTTTTGAGTCGGAAAGAGCCAGAATGGGCACAAGGGGCAGCAGGAGGCAGGAGAATCACTTCTTTGTGAGCTCACAAAAGCTAAATAAAACCACCTTGACTATTATCCCTTGCAGCCCTTTTGAGCCAAAAATGAATAAAGCCCTGGTCATATTTTTTCTTGGAAACCACAAAAAAGACCATGGGCATGAGGAGAGAATAAATATGGTGTGTTACAAGGCATAAAATGCCAAGCGAAAGAAAGAAAGAAAAAAAGAAAAAAAAAGGGTCAAAATGAAAAGAAAAATGAAAAAAAAAAAGAAAACCCCAAGAAAATAAAAGTACAAAAAGCCCACAAAGTTAAAAAAAATCTGGGC
Organism: Perilla frutescens; assembly: GCA_026008535.1. Classification (NCBI taxonomy): domain Eukaryota; kingdom Viridiplantae; phylum Streptophyta; class Magnoliopsida; order Lamiales; family Lamiaceae; genus Perilla; species Perilla frutescens. The sequence goes on along the minus strand of BRKX01000020.1, from coordinate 8,538,295 downwards.
ATGTGCTTAAATAAAATGGGCACGGATGCAAAGGCCAGTAAGAGTCAAAATGAGTCTCCCAAAAGGAAAATTCGACTAAAAACTGAGCCAGATCCAGATATTTCCTACCTTGAACCCGTAGCCCCATTACAACCTTAAAGACCTTAGCATAAGTATGCCCATTATACCAACAGTAGTGGAGGAACAAGAGCAATTGCAAGCCTATGGTGACCCTCGGTTCAATTATGTCTTTCATTGAGCGTAAACACTTAGCCAAAAACACTTGAGTGAGGAAAGCATGAGCGAACCAATAACTTAGTCATTTTGATTGCAGTGGGCATTAGGAATGTTTTTACTATTTATATGCTGTCAAGTGTGATCAAGTACCTAGGACTCTATGCCCGCAAGGGATTGATTTTACATGCTTGGTTTGTCGTGTCTCTGTCTTGAGTCTGTCTTTTCCCTTTTTTTGGTTTCTGTTTTTTCCTTTGGGCACGTTGTACCCACATACTTGAGGAAAAGTATGACTAAAGTGGGTGGGTATGACAAGTCTAAATTCTCTCTTTTTTGTATCTTTTTCTCGTTCTTTTGTCCTTTGTTTTTTCTGTTTTTTGAGTCGGAAAGAGCCAGAATGGGCACAAGGGGCAGCAGGAGGTAGGAGAATCACTTCTGGAGGGCACAATGGTACCAATGATACCAAGATGGGCAACAATTTCTCAGCGGAAAGCTCTCTCTTGAGCCTAGCGGAAATCACCCACCATTCCAGCAAAAGCTGAAGGAGAAGTTTGTGATCGTGCCCACAACCACCCCAGAGTGATTGAGAGGAGAAGAAGAGGAGACTGGGCACAAGGGAAACTAATGCCAGCTACAGTCGGAGCAATACACCCTAGCCACCCAAGGAAAGAAGAGCCGCGGAAGGCAAGTTGACGCTTCTAGAAGGATGCTTGGCTCTACAAGGAAAGTTGCTATGTCAGCGCAACTAGGGCACGGCAAGTACAGAATCTGCGACTCAGAATCTTCTAAATAAGGGAAGAATCTGCCAGATATGGAAAGTCTTGGGCATGGCGGCTGCGTGTTGGGCTGATGATCCCCAGTCTATCGGGGAGTTTACCTAGTGTCTTTGTACTCCTATATATATGTCTTTCATGGCAGAGGCCGAACACACACTAAAAAACACTCTTTTAAGAATTCACGTACCATAGCACCAAACAATTTATTTAGTTTTATTTTACTTTTCTGCAAAAGGTCTTGGGCCTTATGCCCGCAGACACTTAGGATTACTATTTTATGTCTTTCCAATCCAGCGTTGGTGTTGGATTCTTTTGCAAATTAATATAAGTAAGTTTTTTTCGTTTATATTATGTTTTGTTTTATTTCTTTTACTTTTTATTATTGTTCTAAGTCTAGCATGAGCGGCTAGACTCGTTATTCTGGATTGAACGAATATAAGAACTTAATGAACACGTAAGAACCGTGAGGCTTATGGGCATAAACTGTGTGAATCTGTTTCCGTCGTGTAGTCATTTTCTTTGTTGCATTATACAGTGGGCTAAGCTAGTTAATCGTGGCTGATCACTCATTAATTAGAATTGTGTTCACTACCTCTATAAATGGTCAATGAATCGTAGCTGTGTGTTGGTCATAAAGGGATGGGATGCATCACGGATACTGAGGGCATAAGAGAGATCTTTGTCTAGGTAAATCTGGGTCTGTCTAGATCATAATGATGCTTTGTTGCTTACAATCATATGAGAGATCTGGGTTGGGTAACAAGTTAGGGTTTAGGGGACGAGAGATCACCTCTAGGCTAAACTGAAAGGATAGATTGGGTACGTTGAGAGAGATCCGGTACCTTTAACCAGATAATTAGGTTTGCATAAGTAATCAGCGTTCCCATGATCGGTCAAGTGTTTGTTAAGTTCGAATCTAAGTTCTAATCCGGAATACGTTACTTCTAATATAATCCTTTCTTGTTTTGTTTTGTTTTGTTATTTTATTTTATTTTATAGTATTTAAATACAAGTACGGAGACCACAACAATCCTCAACTTATTTGAAAAGGTGACACTAAAGATAGAATTCGCAGCTCCTCGTGGGATCGACCCTTACTCACATAAAGCTTGCTACGCCTTGTTGTGGGCATAAGGATAACTCTCTCTTGAGAATTATTCTGACTGCGAAACGATCGTGCGTTAGCCTTGGGTCATTTTTATCGCCCAAATTGAGTTCTTTCAACTCATCGAAAGTGGACTTGACACCTTCTTCGAACTGAGGAGGGGCTATCTCTGCATCTTCCTTTTCGACAGTCACTTCTTTACTTGAGGTAATGTGATGTGATGAGGTAACTTCTTCATTCATTTCTTCGGGACATTGAAATCTATGCATTTTCTCATTGTTTCATCCCTTTGCCTCACCCAAACTATGTGTGCCTCATTATTTTTCTTGATCATACCCCTTCTAACCAGGCGGGAAATGTCTCGCTGCAACTGATTTTGAACATTACGATGGATCGTGTTTTGAACACCACTGGCAGCATAGTAAGATGAAGCTACACTTTCTCTGTTGTCTTCATCTTCTACGTGTTGTGTAAAGATGACAGTCTTCATCTTGGCTTTTAGTTCTCTTCCACACGATACAGTTAACGTAGTGCATCTCTTCATGTGGGAAATGATCAAACTCCTCACCTTTTGAGTTACTCGAGGTTTATGAAATCCATTTGAACTTTCAATTTTTGTGATCTTGTCACCACATTTTCTACCAAGCCTCTTAAAGACAGACACCCTCGGAGTTTTTACCAAGTCTCTTGAAAACAGATGTTCTTGGAGTTTTCTCTTTGTATTTGCCAACTGCATCTTCTATTGATGAAAATTCTCCTTCAAAGACATGGTATGTTGTAGCCCTTTTGATGGTGATATGGACGGGACTTTGTGGAACAAATCCCAAACCTGCCTTAGTGCTTGGGACAGCATGGCCGTTCTTTTTCAACATTTTTTGTGTGGCATTAAGTCCGTAGTTCTGCTGATCTACAACTTTTGAATGGGACTCCGTCACAGGGCTTTCTTATAGACTATATCCAGCTTTAACAAGAAGTTTAAATGCTTTTGGACCAAAATGCTGAGTGGCATCACTATTCACACTTTCTCCATGTTCAGCAGCACCGCCTTGTGTTGGTCAAATGAACCCTTTGAGTGGTGGTGTGATTGGCTTCTTTGCGTCAATTTTGGTTAGAGGCAAAGTGAGTCCTTCTGGTGATTCTGTTCCAGATGCTTCTTTCTTGATCTTTTGGCTATTTTCAGGTTCTTTTTGATGGACTACTGCCCATTTTCCTGCCTTTGTATTAGGTAGGTAGTATTTTGAATTAGCAAAGTATGATTCAGCTTTTGTGAAGGGCTTGTGGTCACCAACTACCATTTTTACAACTCCATCCCGACAATACTTGAAGCATTGATGTCATGTTGAGGGGACAACTCCATTCTCATGTAGCCATGGTCGTCCAAGAAGCATGTTACATGAAGTCTTGGCATCAATCATGTGAAACATTGTGGTTGATTTCATATCATCCATTAGCAAATCCAACCTTATGGCACCAAGAGCTCTTTGTCCTTCATGGTTGAATCCTTGAATCATCAACCGACTACCTGAAAGATCTTCCGTAGGAATTTCCAATTCTTTCAATGTTCTTAAAGGTAAGATATTCACCGCAGATCCTCCATCAATAAGTATTCTATTGACTCGTTTTTCAAATACATAGCCACTCATGAATAAAGGCCTATTGTAAGGATCAGACCCAAGCTGCAAATCTTCATCGGTGAATGTTATTGCAGATATATAATCATTATCAGCCACATGAGTCTCTTTTTCAACTCCTTTATCGTCTTCTTCATCATTCATCACATTACTAGAGTCAGTGATGACAATATTCGCAGTGGCATCATCTTCTTCAAGTGATATTTTCCCTTGACGAGCCAGTTGCATGATCTTATCTTTCAATATGAAGCAGTCATGAATTGGGTGTCCAACCAATCGATGGTATTTGCAGTATTTCGGGTCATCGATTCTCCCTGCTTCGTTGGGACGCTTCATTTCTGGCAATTCAATGAGTCCTTCTTTAAGTAGGTCATCAAAAATCCCCGAGACATCTGAATCCAGGAAAAGATATTGTTTTTGTTGTATTTCCTTCAGAGTCATCCTTTTTTCTTGCTGAACATTCTGCTTTGTATCTTTGTCAGCATCATTTCTGATGAACTTGACGGATGTTGCTTTTGTTGCCATGGACTCCTTCTTTGGTGCTTTGTCGAAGGACTTGGCCCTTCTCTTGAAATCTTGCCTTTCTTTGAACTTGTGAGGTTCTTGCATTGGTGGTCCATCAATTCCGCTTGCTGCCATACTTAGCTCCATATCATGAGCTCTGGTAGCTAGTTCTTCAAAATTTCTTGGTTGAATTCCTCGCAAGATTTATTGAAGGCCCCAATGCATTCCTTGAATGCACATCTCTATGGCAGATGCTTTAGACAAACGATCTTTGCAGTTGAGACAAAGATTTATCCACCGATTGATATAATCAATCACGGGCTCTTCTTTCCATTGGCGAGAACTTGTGAGTTCCACCATACTAACTGTTCTTCTGGTACTGTAAAAGCGATTGAGAAACTCATGCTCAAGCTGTTCCCAATTATCAATTGAGTTAGGCTCCAAGTCTGTATACCAGTCGAATGCATTTCCTTTTAGAGAGCGAACAAACTGCTTGACCAAATAATCTCCATAGGTTCCAGCATTATTGCATGTTTCAACAAAATGGGCTACATGTTGCCTTGGATTGCCCTTACCATCGAACTGTTGAAACTTCGGGGGTTGATAACCTACAGGCATATTCAAGTTATCGATCCTTCGAGTATACGACTTATAATATGCCGTCAATGACTTGGAATTTTCACCAAACTTATCTTTTATAGTTCCTTTAATGAACTCCTTGAGTTGGTTGATTGGAATAGAACCATCAACTGAAACATTCAACTCTTTAGCAGATGATTTTGCATCATCATTCATTTCTGGCTTCTTAGGTGTTTCATCACCATTATTTTCACTATTTTCTTCATGATTCTCTTGACTCGCGACTTCTTTCCCTTTCAAGAGCCTCGCAATTTGGTCATCTTGCTTTTTTATATGGGCATACATTTGCTCCATCAACTTTGTCAAATTTGTGATTTGTTCATTGGTAGTCAATCCATCTGCCATCATGACGGACTCCTCAAGTGGGTAACTTGTTGATGAGTGAGTGTTCAATGGTGCAGCACCAGTCTCCACTTCATCACTTTTCTTGTTCTTGTCAGCCAGTTGTAGTTCCATTTCTGCAGGATTAATTGACTGAGAAGTCTCTCTTGCTTGTTTGGCCATTCTCCATGTAATGATACCGACACTCTTTAAAGAGCTATCTGGAGCAGTCGTGGATGAAATTTTTGTTTTCATCACATTTTTTTCAGCAGTTGAGGTTTTTAAAGTAGGTGTTATTCAAAATTTTGTTTTCATTGCACTACTTTGAGCAGACATCGTTCACAAATTTCGTAGAGTGAAAAGATGAGAGGTAGAGATTGTCCCACCGGGCGTGCCAAAATTTCTAACACAAATTTTTGTATTTAATTTAATAAAACACAAAACAGTGTACAAACACAATATTTTCGGATCAAATTTGTATTTTTGGATCCAATCTCTATTGATCCTCTGATTAATCACTCTATGAACGATCTTCAAATAATATTTAAAGTTTTTAGGGAATATTTATCTCCTCGATCTTCCTTGACTTGGTATTTGGTCTTTGAAAACGTTAATTCGGAGGGCCAACGCCTTGTTTCCAGATCAAACATTGATTTTTGGTTGAATTTGACGAAGAACGCTTTTGACTGCCTTGCTTATGGATCAAACGCCGTCTTCGGGATGAATTTGGTGAAGAACGCCTTTGAATGTCACAAGAACGACTTGAATATCAGAGAGAATTTCACTTATGAAAGTTCTCAAATTCTTGAACTCTTCAAATGACTTCTGATGTGTTTTTCATTCTCCATATGACCTCTATTTATAGGTGTAAGGAGAGAGAAATTTGGAGATTTAGGGCTGAGGTGGCGCGATTTCATTGACTCCTCAATATTTTGGACTTATCTTTATCAAATCCTTGATTTCTGCACATATTTGACACGTGTCGACTTCTGATTGGTCGAGATTATCCACATATTTAAATATCAACATTTATTTATTTATTTTTGGAATTAATTCATGTAAATCCCTAAAATATAAATAAATGATATATTTTGATATTTAAATCTTTATCTCCAAATATTAAATACGAATATCTATTTATTTAATTTAGGAATTAATTTAATTAAATTCCTAAAATATAAATAAATGATATAATTTGATATTTAATTATTTGCATGGCATAATTTAATTTAGCCATTAAAATTTATCCATTTACAAAAATGTAACAAAAAATTTCAACATATAATGAGAGGTTACAACAAATGATAATGGGTAAAAGTCGACAAAAGTGAATAGTGAATGGGATAAAACGACAACATTTAAAACTAGGCAGTTTCTTAGGCAATTTTTACTTTTTCATAGGTAAGCCATAGCCTGAATCAGTCTGTCAGTGTACTTTTGCAATTTAATATTACGTGCAGATCAACATGCAATTTAATATTACGTGCAAATATTTAGGATTTTGCAAATAAAGCATATGATTATTTTAAAAAATGCTATGACTAGTTAAGGATGTGATACAATTATTGAATAAAGTGAATGAAGTGCTACGATTATTTTAGGTTAATAGTGCTACGGTTATATTTTTGGTTGACCAATGATTAATTATTTTGGTAAATAGTTGTACGATTACAATTTGGGTGAGGCAAGATTAATTGATGAGAAAAGATGCCACGATTAATTTGAGAATATAATGCAACGATTATGATGGGCAAGCTAATTGAAAGTGCAAAATGGAACAGACACTTAAGGGATACGATTAAGGCTAAGATTAATTCACCTAAGGGATACGATTAAAAAAGAATAACACTACGATTACTTCAAAGCTCCGATTAGGGTTACAAAGCTACGGTTATTTAATACAAGTGCTACGATTAACTATAACAAATTATAAGAGTGCATAACAAAATGCTACGATTCATTGGAGAGTGCTACGATTATTAAACAAAGTGCTACGATTACTAAATAATGTGCTATGATTACAAAACCAATTGCTACGATTAATTAGAAAGTGCTACGATTAACTACAACAAGTTATAAGAGTGCATAACAAAATGCTACGATTAATTGGAGAGTGCTACGATTATTAAACAAAGCGCTATGATTACTAATTAATGTGCTACGATTATAAAACCAATTGCTATGATTAATTAGAAAGTGCTATGATTATTTAACAAACTGCTACGATGACAACACAAACTGCTACGATTATTTCATAAAGCACGATGATTACTATAGAAACTTGTTGGGGTTTTTTCGAATTGAACCACCGCAGGATCTAATTGGATGTTCATTAATCCTAATGTCATGTAGATCATAAATTCATGTATCTCATATGTTTTAATTAACCGAGTTTAATTAACATGCAAAGCTGGTTTAAATGATTCTACTAAAGCGGAAACATAGAAATCGAAAAACGACTTACAAATTAAATGACGGGTGGAGGACAAGATTAAAGGTCTAATCTTGTTGTTGTATGTATGAAAAACGGTGCCCCACAGTGATATTCCACTCCTTGATCTTCTGTTGTATTCCCGGATTGAATCTAGTTTCAGGGTGGGCTGAAATCTACTAGATCGGTATGGAATCTATGGAGATAAAGAGAACACAAGAGGAGCTGATCTGTAACACCCCAAATTTCGTCCCCCACCTCCCTATTTATAGGGGAGGTGGTCGAAATTATCAAGCCCTAAATGTACTGGGCTTGGGCCTCTATCTCTTTTCCAACTCCAGTCCATTAAAGTCATATTGGGTTACAACAGGGACCTAGAAGAATATTAAATTGGCTTGCTAATTTATTTAATTTCCAATATCCAATAAACTTAGGATATTATTAAATAAATTAAGTATTATTTTTATTCCACTAAAGAAATAATACTGACCTACCAATTTAATACATATTTCTGAATATGCTTTCTCCTTTAGTCCAGCCATTCCCCGCATTTAAGATATAATGCCCATTAATTAATTATGTAAGCTTCTGACAGCTATAATTAATTAATATCTTATCCTTGAGTAGTACCACACAAGCTTTACTCATGCACAGAATAAATTCCACCTGCAGGGTTTCAGCATGAACTTGCATTTTCTCAAGGGGACACCATCACACTGGCGCACAAGGACACGGTGCCCCTACATATTGCACGACCCATCATAAGTGTAAATGTCACAACCCAAGATATCGAGATTATTGATCCTTATGAAAGAATCTCACCCTTTGATAAATCAAAGCTGCAAACACTACACGTATATATCCGCCAACACATAGGGGTTAAGAACCCGAACTCTGTGGATTCTTATTCTCTCATTTAAGGTCAGAATAGAGAATAGAATCCTAAGTAGATCCTCCTCAATACACTTGCCCCGTGTATTAGAATAATCAGTTAATCAAGACAAACTAACTATCAGATTATCCTACGGTGTACCGATAGCAGGTTCAGTACCATCTAGACCGTGAGCCTTTCAATACATTACAAGGAACCGATGATATAATCTAACCATGTGTTTACCCACACCATATCATCTACAATGTAAGTATAGTGAACATGCATGTATATATAACAATTTAAATGCAAACAGTGACTGCAATTGTATTCATTCTATATCATCATAAAACCATTATTAATAATGTATACAAAAGACAGGTCTTCTAGTATACAAAACCAACAATCTCCCACTTATACTTGAAGCATGTCTTTCAAATATAAAACAAACTGGCTAACTCTCCAACTCTAACTAAAATCTCAAACGGCAATCCCGGGTCTGCATCTCACTCCCATTTTCTCCACGTGACCGTAGAAGGTCTTAGCTGGAAGGCTCTTCGTGAATGGATCAGCTAAATTGTCCACCGATGCAATCTTGACCATTGCCACATCTCCTCTCTTAACGATTTCTCGTATAAGATGGTACTTTCTCTCTATGTGTTTACTTGCCTTATGGGCTCTGGGTTCCTTCGAATTTGCCACTGTACCCGAGTTATCACAATATACCGTGATACTCTTAGGCAAATCAGGAACCACGCTCAACTCCAACAAGAAGCTCTTGAGCCAGACGGCCTCTTTTGCAGCCTCAGAGGCAGCTACATATTTGGCCTCCATAGTGGAATCCGCAATGCATTTCTGCTTTATGCTCCTCCATGCAATGGCTCCGTCTTCCAAGGTAAACACATAGCCTGAGGTAGATTTACTCTGATCTTTATCGGATTGAAAATCTGAGTCCGTGTAACCCAAAGGCACTAGACTATCAGAGCGGTATACCAGCATATAATCTCGAGTCCTTTTTAGGTACTTGAGTATATTCTTAACCGCAGTCCAGTGACCTTGTCCAGGATTAGACTGATATCTGCTTACCATGCCGACTGCATAGCATATATCAGGTCTAGTGCATAGCATAGCATACATAAGGCTTCCCACAGCCGAAGCATATGGAACGTCCTTCATCTCATCTATCTCAACCAGTGTGTGGGGACACATATCCTTGGATAGATGAATTCCATGCCTGAAAGGTATAAAACCTTTCTTGGAATTCTGCATGTTAAACCTAGCTAGCACTGTGTCGATATATGTCGCTTGAGATAAACACAACATCCTTTTCTGGCGATCTCGAATTATCTTGATGCCAAGGACGTGTCCGGCTTCTCCCAGATCTTTCATATCGAACTGCGTGGACAACCACACCCTTATGTTAGATAATACTTTCTTACTGTTTCCAATAAGTAAGATATCATCAACATATAGCACGAGGAAAGCCACCATGTTTCCGTCACTCTTCTTGTACACACAGCTCTCATCCGGACATTGCACGAATCCATATGACTGGATAACCTCGTCAAACCGGATGTTCCAAGACCTTGACGCCTATTTAAGTCCATAAATGGATCTCTTAAGCTTGCACACTAAGTGCTCTTGGCCTTTAGCAATGAAACCCTCTAGTTGCTTCATGTGGATGTTTTTCTCAAGACTTCCATTCAGGAAAGCTGTCTTGACATCCATTTGCCAAATCTCATAATCCAAATGAGCGGCAATAGACAAGAGAATCCAGATTGACTTAAGCATGGCTACCGGTGAAAAAGGTTTCCTCATAATCGATCCCTTCTTTCTGAGTATACCCTTTCGCCACCAATCTTGCTTTGAAGGTTTCAACCTTCCCGTCAGCTCCTCTCTTGTGTTTGTAAACCCACTTACACCCAATGGGTTTTACCCCATCCTGTGGTTCTACAAGCTCTCAGACTTGATTGTGATCCATAGATCCAATCTCAGACTCCATTGCAATTTTCCAAGAGTCTGCATCTTTGTCTTGGATTGCTTCGTCATAGGTCCTGGGATCCAATTCATTTAGTCCTTCAGGGAAATCCAAAGATTTACCCAAACCAATGAATCTCTCAGGTTGGCGTACAACTCTCCCACTGCGACGAGGCAATTTCTGTACTTCTGTGACACGTTGTGCAGTAATTTGTGGTTCCTCTTCTTGTACTGTTGGTGTCAGATTCGAATTTTCCCCTCGAAGTTCCTCGAGTACTATCTCACTTCTTGGCTTGTGATTTATTACATAGTCTTCCTCTAAGAATCGAGCATTGGTACTCACAATGATCTTCTGATCCTTAGGACTATAAAATAAACCACCGTTCGTTCCTTTGGGATATCTAACAAACAGTCTAACATTCGTATGTGGTGCCAGCTTATCAGCTTCCTTATCCAGCACATGTGCTAGACTACCCCAAATCCGAAAATGTCCAAAACTGGGCTTTCGTCTTGTCCAAAGTTCTGTGGGCGTAGATGGGACTGATTTTGATGGAACCACATTTAGAATATAGGTTGTCGTTTCCAGGGCATATCCCCAGAATGAAATACGCAGATCTGAATAGCTCATCATCGATCTAACCATCTCTAACAATGTTCTGTTCCTTCTCTCCGCCACACCGTTCTGCTGTGGTGTTCCCGGCGCAGTCAACTGGGATGTAATCCTATTCTCTGCTAAGTAGTCCCTAAATTCATTTGAGAGGTACTCACCACCACGATCAGACCGTAGTGATTTGATACTTTTACCTGTACGTTTTTCCACTTCCGCTCTGAATTCTTTAAAAGTCTCAAAGGATTCTGACTTGCGGCGTAACAGGTATATGTATCCATACCTTTAGTAATCATCAATGAACGTGATGAAATACTCGTACCCTCCTCGAGCCTGAATTGACATAGGGCCACATAAGTCAGAGTGAATCAAATCTAGTACCTCTTCAGATCTATTCCCTTTATCCTTAAAGGGTCGCTTGGTCATTTTACCTTCCAAACAGGATTCACACAAAGGGAACGATTCTAGGACCAATGAAGACAAGGGCCCATCGTTTACTAGTCTTTGTATCCGTTTAAGGTTAATATGGTCAAGCCTAAGATGCTAAAGATAGGTTTGATTCATTTCCGAAGGTTTTTTTCGTTTGTTAGGGTTTATGACCGATGTATTCAGTAAATGCATTTACGTAGTGTTTTGCATAGGATTAAGTAAATAAAGATGCCCATCCAATGTGCCAGAACGGATAAAACATTTATCACTAAAGATAACAACCTTGTTATCAAACGAAACAGAATATCCATCCATAAAAAGTTTAGAAACTGAAATTAAGTTTCGCCTAAAACCAGGCACATAAAGACAATCCTTTAAAACTAATATCCTATCACTACTAAAAGATAAGGTTATGTCTCCCACTGCAACTGCCGCCACTTTCGTAGCATTGCCCATGTAGACTGAAATCTCTCCATCACTCAGCTGTCTTTTTACCAGGAACCCCTGTAAAGACATGCAAACATGATCAGTAGCTCCAGTATCTACTACCCATGACTGAGTAGAACAAGTAGCTAAACATGTTTCAATGACGAGAGATTGAGACGTACCCTTCTTCTTTTTCTTGTTAGGACAATCCGCCTTCCAGTGACCTTGCTGGCCGCACTTGAAACACTTTGTCTTTGACTTAAATTCCTCAGGAGGAATCTTAGTCTTAGACTTCTTCACCTTAGGCGCCCCCTCTGCAGCTTTCTTGGGTGCGTTCTTCTTCTTCCTTTTAGTACCGGAAGAAGATGCCCTATTTTCAGCTAGGTGTGCCTCCGGATTTCCTTTTTGAAGTAACTCAGCTGCCTGAAGATCCATGTGCAGTTCAGTCAGGCTGACATCCCTTTTAATCATGTAGTTCAGCCTGAACTGCTCAAACCTTGAGGACAGGCTATGAAGAACAATGTCGATTTGAGAATCGCCATCCAGCTCTCCACCCAAGGTCTCGATCTCAGCCAGATACCCCATCATCGTGAGAACGTGATCCCTAACAGGTGTGGAGTCAGACATTCTCGCATCCATTAGCTTCTTCATTGCCAAATGGCGTGCCGAGCGGTTCTGATGACCGAAGAGCTGCCTAAGGTTGTACATGATATCATAAGCGGTTTTCATAGGTTCATGCTGATGTTGCAACACATTCGACATAGATGCCAGAATGTAACAGCGCGCTATCTCATTAGACCTAACCCATTTATCATATGCAACCTTTTGGGCTTCGTCAGAACCCTCATCTGGCTTCTGAGGGCATACCTCTTCAAGTACAAATTTGTGTCCTTCCGCAGTGAGAATAAGATTAAGGTTTCGAATCCAATCATTGTAATTTTCACCGATTAACTTGTTTTCTTTGATAATAGTGGACAGGTTGGAGAGTGCCATGATGATATAGAATAACTGAAAAGTAAACATGCAGTACAGTCACAAACTTTAGGATACTCACATATAATCGTACACCTCAAAAAATTATATGTAATCCACCGACATTTTAAAAAATGTTTCTTATAAGCCACGTTAGTGTGGACGTTTATAAAATTCATCCTTAAACAGGTAAAACCACCTTTAATTTACCTCCAGTCAAATTTCCTTATGACAAGTAAATTAATAGTCAGAAATAACCACGGTCGTGTAACCTTCAAATTAATAAGCCACGTTAGTGTGGACGTTTATTAATAAATTACACCTAAGTGTGAACACCATCATCTTAGCACCAAGTCCACTATTTCGAACTCCCTGCTCCAGTTGGAGGAGTCAGTTTGTTCTAGTAGTGTTCTACAGCTATCTTGATAAAGAAGTTTAATTTCTAGAGATAACAGTGATATGACACATCCGTTATGGAGGAAGACCTTTTTTCAACTCGCATGTCATCACATCTCAATTAAACCAGATTAATGGAGACCGTTTGAGATTTCTACATACTTTGGTATGAATCTCTCCCACTTAGTTATTTAAGATTGAGGTTTCATTTTATCCCATTGTAAAACATGCAAACATCACATAAAATGATAAAACATCATTGCATGCTTCAAACAACATAATAAGCAATAATAATAAAAACCAACTATCATGGCTTATATCTCATGTTGCTGAATGAGATAAAACTGGAAAGTCAGCTCCGGAACCTCGGGCATGGCCGCCGCCCTCATCACTGCGCCTCGCCGAAAATCCTAGCTCCAATTAAGATTTTGGGACGTGAATCAGTGATACTTCCTTTCTTGAGCTGTACTACTCTCCCTCTTTGAGTTGATCTTCAAACTTTATTCAATATAGAATATTTATTCCTTAAAGGAAAAAACTAATATATCTAGAATAAAATTACAACTCAATGACTTGGTCTAACAGTTTTATTTATATTACATTAAAACAACATAAAATAAAATCTAGACCTAATCCATGGATTTTCTCATGGATTAAAATCACGTAGCCAAACCGGCATACGGCCCATCATACATCCAACATAAATTAAACATGCATCACATAATTAAGGAGCCATGATAGTCGGTAACCCTACAAACAGGTCAGTCTACAAAACCAACAATCACAATTACATGATTAGCATAAAATAACATATGATATCCAAACATGACATATTAAATAATATTCGAATTTTTCAATTAATAAAAATTAATTAATTCGATATTATCCACAAGATAAAAATTGGAAATTAAAATAATTATCCACCAATTTTAAACTTGTTAAATTTCAAAAATATTACTAAAATAAATCTGGAAATTATTTCAAATTATCCACCAAATTTATTTAATATTTTCTAGCCACCCTAATTAAATAATAATTGGATATATTGATATAAATCAAAAATCTAATCCAAATATTATCAATAAGAATCTAAATCTTCAAGGATAAGGTTTGGAGATTTGATTCCACTTCAAAATCTTCCAAAACCTATCCAAAATTAAATTCTTATCACAATTGGATTTTGATAATTATTTGTATATATCCAAAATCACCTTATCCACTTTTAATCAAGAGATTTTTGAAAATATCTAAAATAATAAATCTGGAAATTTGATCCATTTCAAATTCTTCCAAATTTAAAATTCTATTTTCAAATCTATCTAGATTAAAATTAGGTAAATTAAGATAAACATCAAATAATATCAAATCTTAACCCAATCTTCCAAATTTTCGATCCACCCTAATAAATAAATCTGAAAATTTGATTTTCATCAAAATCTATTCCAAATTAATTTCTTAAAACCGAAAATTAACCTATATTTCACATTTGGAAATTTTGACATTAATCAAAAAACTTATTTCAAATAATATAGTGTAGGTTTCGAAAATTACAAGAAAAATAAATCTGGAAATTTTGATCCACTTCAAAAATTACCAAATTTAAAATTCTAATTTCAAACCTATCTAGATTAGAATTAGACAATCTTTGATATACATCAAAAATCACCAAATCCAATTCTAATCACCATGATTTTCGAACCACACTAGAATTAAATCTGGAAATTTTAATGTTGATTAAAAATTCATCCAAATTTAATACATAGTGTCGAAAATTTTAAATAACAAATTAGGGAAACTAATACATCAAAATTCGAAAATTTTGAACTCCAAATTTTCGACAACCACCATAAAATAAATCTGGAAATTTGAAGAACATCAAATATCATCCCAAATTTAATTTATGATTTTCAAAAATTACACAACCTCAAAACTAGAATTTTCGAATTACATCAAAAATTCATCCAAGTTTTGAACATACCATTCGAAATTTACCAACATATAAATCTGAAAATTTAAACAACATAAATATTTCATCAAATTTATACATATATTTTGAATTAATCCTAGGATTAAATCTAGAACAGTGCCAAAACCCGCTCTGATACCAGTTGTTGGGGTTTTTTCGAATTGAACTACCGCAGGATCTAATTGGATGTTCATTAATCCTAATGTCATGTAGATTATAAATTCATGCATCTCATATGTTTTAATTAACCGAGTTTAATTAACATGCAAAGCTGGTTTAAACGATTCTACTAAAGCGGAAACATAGAAATCGAAAAATGACTTACAAATTAAACGACGGGTGGAGGATAAGATTAAAGGTCTAATCTTGTTGTTGTATGTATGAAAAACGGTGCCCCACAGTGATATTCCACTCCTTGATCTTCTGTTGTATTCCCAGACTGAATCTAGTTTCAGGGTGGGCTGAAATCTACTAAATCGGTATGGAATCTATGGAGATAAAGAGAACACAAGAGGAGCTGATCTGTAACACCCCAAATTTCGTCCCCCACCTCCCTATTTATAGGGGAGGTGGTCGAAATTATCAAGCCCTAAATGTACTGGGCTTGGGCCTCTATCTCTTTTCCAACTCCAGTCCATTAAAGTCATATTGGGCTACAACAGGGATCTAGAAGAATATTAAATTGGCCTGCTAATTTATTTAATTTCCAATATCCAATAAACTTAGGATATTATTAAATAAATTAAGTATTATTTTTATTCCACTAAAGAAATAATACTGACCTACCAATTTAATACATATTTCTGAATATGCTTTCTCCTTTAGTCCAGCCATTCCCCACGTTTAAGATATAATGCCCATTAATTAATTATGTAAGCTTCTGACAGGTATAATTAATTAATATCTTATCCTTGAGTAGTACCACACAAGCTTTACTCATGCACGGAATAAATTCCACCTACAGGGTTTCAGCATGAACTTGCATTTCCTCAAGGGGACACCATCAAACTAGCGCACCAGGACACGGTGCCCCTACATATTGCACGACCCATCATAAGTGTAAATGTCATAACCCAAGATATCGAGATTATTGATCCTTATGAAAGAATCTCACCCTTTGATAAATCAAAGCTGCAAACACTACACGTATATGTCTGCCAACACATAGGGGTTAAGAACCCGAACTCTGTGGATTCTTATTCTCTCATTTAAGGTCAGAATAGAGAATAGAATCCTAAGTAGATCCTCCTCAATACACTTGCCCGTGTATTAGAATAATCAGTTAGTCAAGACAAACTAACTATCAGATTATCCTACGGTGTACCGATAGCAAGTTCAGTGACATCTAGACCGTGAGCCTTTCAATACATTACAAAGAACCGATGATATGATCTAACCATGTGTTTACCCACACCATATCATCTACAATGTAAGTATAGTGAACATGCATGTAAATATAACAATTTAAATGCAAACAGTGACTGCAATTGTATTCATTCTATATCATCATAAAACCATTATTAATAATGTATACAAAAGACAGGTCTTCTAGTATACAAAACCAACAAAATTGCTACGATTATTATACGAAGTGCTACGATTACTACATAATGTGCTACGATTAATATATCATCAAAGTCATAATACCTACGACTATGTGTAAAGTGCTATGATAACAATACTATGCGAGTCGATTAATAAACAACATGCTACGGTTAATCAACAAATTGCTACAATTATCATAACATCTATTTCAGAATTATACTTTCATATTTCAGGGTCTACGACAAGCATATATGTACAAATAATCTACCACAACGCAAAATTCACGAAATCAAGCAAATGCCACGCTTAATATTCAACATTCAAATTTCTTTTTTTCTAAGATTTCAACTTGCTTCAAATAGAGTTAGAAAACTTACATCAGAAGAGTTACGAATTGCCGAGTTCCTTGGTCGCTCCATTCTCGCCGATCTGCTTCTCGTTCTCCGGTTACGATTCTCATTTTTTAATCGGTGGGAGGGATTGAAAAAGTCGAAACACAAGAGGTAAGAGTTTTTTATAATTGATATGAGAGAGAGATGGTCGTTAAAGGAATTAATTGGGGCAGTTTATGAGAGAGAGAGAGAGAGAGAGAGAGATTGTGCTTGAAGGCGGTTTGCTATCTAGATAATTTCAAAAAAAAAAACTAATTGCAATATTCCTTTTTGGGTGCTTAAATTCAACTCATGCTCGATTTTATTCTTGTGTGTCGTAACTTTTCAGATGCAATTTCAGACCCGTGAATGTAGCCAAATATGCCTTTAATCGTAGCTTATACCAAAAATAATTGTAGCGTCTATGAATTTTAATCGTATCCATTACATTTTAATAATAGTCTATATAACATTAATCATAGCTTATTTAAATGGTTGAATAATAATTTAAAATAAGCGTACACTTTTTCATTTAACAACAAACTAATCGTATGCATTTTCATTTAAATGCCGTAGCCATAAAAAATTTAAGCGTAACTTCTAACGAATATCGTATCACTTTTAAATGATTCAATAATTATATGATCCAATCGTAGCTATTTTCAGTAATTCGTAGGTTTGATAATCGTAGCAAATTTATTTCAGCGTAGCATTGTATTAACTAGTCGTAGCATCTATAATTAATCGTTGCAGCTTATGAAATTTATCGTACACGTTTTTAATTGGTTGTCCGAATTCTAAAACTAATCATAGCCATTTTCAATTAATGGTATCATTTCCTAAAAATCATCGAAGCATTTTATTACATTAATTGTAGCATAATTAATCAAGCGTACATTAAATTAACTTAATCGTAGCATATGTACGTAATCATAGCCTTAATTAAGCGTAGGTGTGGGTATTAAATATCTTACTCAATCGGTGTTGCAGTGTGGGTGTGAGATTTAAATTTTCTTACTAAATTGCTCTGCAACAAAATTTGTGAAGTACAAAAAAAAGATATACATAATAAAACTTTTTCAGATATATGAACCTGATCTAATTGGATAGTGTGTGAAAGGCTACACATTACTTAGGAAACTGCCTACTTCTGAATTTTGTCGACCTACCATAATTTTCACTATATTTCTGTCTAGAAATATAGTTTTCCCATAAAAATTGTGAAATTTGAACGGTCGAGTTGACCAGAATTTAAATCGAAAGAAGGCTTGGTTGCTAAGAAACTCACCTCTTCTCTCTTTCTTCCCGTTTCGTTTTTTTTTACTTCTTTCCTAAGCAAACCCCCAAATACATATTCATTCATGCATACATCTACACGTCTAGTATACTAGTCCACTAACCCCTTTTAATCAATTCCCAAATGGTAGATATTAACTTACAAAATCGTCCATTGCACATTTGATATTATATTTTTTTATTGTAAATTTGATTTTTTATTTTTCTTTTAACTTTTTTATTTCAATTATTTATGCTTTAGTTTAATTTTACACTTATTATTTAGGATTTATTGTACCCAATTAGGGTTTAATATAATTTTTTAGCATTTAATTTTTCAAATAATCAGTTAATAACTTAAAATTGAAAATTAAATATAAAAAATTATAATGTATTCTAATTGGGTATGATGAATCCTAAATAATAAGTGTAAAATGAAACTAAAGCATAAGAAATATCAATTGATGAAAAAAATTGAAAAAAAGAAACTAAAATAATTTGTGCAATAGAAAATGAAATATCAAATGTGCAATAGAGGATTTCAACTCAGAAATTAATTGGTGCGAGTTTAAAAATTATCCAATTACTAGACTTACAAATAAATAATCATACATCAATAATTTAATAATTAGTATTGGCTTGAACCAATAGGCCAAACAATAGGATTTTAAATTAATAGAATTATTGGGCTTATTTGAAATATTTTTGGATTCAAATCATCAAATAAATTAAATTTTGTAGGAAGATTAAATGAATTTTGATTTGGATGATTTTGATGTCATAATGATCTCATCGTTGTTTACTTTGATAGTAAGAACTCCAAGTTAAACTTCGATGTTCAACTAATTTCGAAACTTTTCTTGCTCTTACGGTATGTCTATCTATGCCCATAATTAAATAATCTAAAATAATTTGGGTCCTAATTTTATGAAATTTCTTACTATATAATAAATTTAGATACTATTTTTCCAGATGTTACGTTTAATATACCCTTGACTCTCATTTGCGTCAGATTTTCTAATACGATTTATATGAATCGTGTTTAGTTTTAAACACATTTTATATGAACCATTTTCATGTTGAACACAGTTCGTATGTACACGAACCATGCTCATATGAATTAGTGGGAATTGATTTAGACTCTTGCACGATATTTATTATTCTTATGGAATAGTGGAAATTTATATGGAATTGAAATATGGAAGCGTGTTCATATATAAAAGTTGGGATTGTACTCATTTGTTTTTCAAATGAAAAAAAAATCAATTAAATTGAAATGCTACATAAATAAATGTGTATTTTACACATGTTTCAGGGGAGAGTGTGCATTGTGCACCAGGTTCGTAATGTCATTTTGCACACGTTTATCCATGAGGATTAAAACGATGGAGACCAACTCGAAATATCGGAGATAGGTGGTGGTTAATTAGCCACATGCCCCTATCTCTACTTTTATTAAATTTGTAGTATGAGTATTTTCAGTTATCAGAAAATTGCGAAACTTAAAGAGGTAAAATTCAAAATATATACTCTAACAAGTATGAGAATATCATATATTTCGAACTTGAAACGAGCACAATATAATTTTTTTAACATAAAGAATGTTTAATAAAATAATCGAGTTATGAAAATACCCACCCTAGACAAAAACATACATGGCATCCAAACAAATCCAATGTCATGGAGTAATTTCAAAACATGAACTCTTTTTATCAGGCTGTCATAGAGCTGGTGCTCGGCGATGGTAGTGGCGGTGGTTCTCTGGCTTTCCTGCCAAGCCTATAATAATGTTGTTCTATGCAATTAGATTTATAGCAATCTGAGAAAATAAAGAACATTTAATCTGAAGGAGAGGCGTCGTTCGTCAGCGGCAAAGGCTGTTCCCTCCCTCTCGTCCCCGCTCAAGCTTGTCTCACCCGTTCAGTTTTCTCGATTCGAAAGTGTGAATAAAATGAACTCCTGAGTCACCTATTTATAGATAGACAAAGACTTGTGTTAGACCGTCTAACGGGTTATAAACTGTTAGACGGATATTAAGATCCGACCCGGATCCGGATCACAATGAAGTGTCACTAGATATGAAGCTAAGTATCACCAATCATAAACGGAAGTGTCACATACTATGAACTGAAGTGTCACCGGATATGAAGCAGCATAAGTCTTAATAAATTTTAATATTTTTTTAGTAATATCTTTAACTATTATGTGAAGTCCTATCAATTGTAACATGAAGTATCACTAATATAACAAGTATGTACAACGAACTATCACGTTGAATTATTAAAGCAAATAACAATGAAGTGTCACCGAATATGAAGTTAGGTATCACCAATCATGAACTGAAGTGTCACATATTATGAATTGAAAGTGTCACCAGATATGAAATATTTTTTAGTAATATCTTTAACTATTGTGTGAAGCCCAGTGTCACGAGAGATGAAGCTAAGTATCACCAATCATAAACTGAAGTGTCACATACTATGAACTGAAGTGTCACCAGATATGAAACTAGGAAAACGGGTCGGATTATGACCCGTCTAACGAAAACGACCCGTTAGACCGTCTCACAGGAGACCGCCCCTTATAGATATTCAAAAATTTGGGTTGATATAATTTGAAATGATATATTTAAATCTTTTAAAAATAACTTTTTGACTAAAAGTTGCGTCCAGGAATCGTTTGAACTCAAACAATGAAAATTTGAAAATATTTCATATCAAATCTACTAAAAAAACTCTACCCTTGAAATGACCTGATATGCAAACCGAATTTATTTGTATAAAACGACATCTAGAATTTGTGACTTATACTTGTTTTAATTCCTTTTTTTAGCTCCAACTTCTTCCTTTTTAGCCTTCTATTTTTTTAAAAGGCCACTAAAATTATAGTCAAAGAAACAAACAAATAATTTTTTGGCGTCATTGCTGGAGAACAAATATATTTCTATTCCCCCACTTTCTATCATATATATATTTCTATTTATTTAATAACAAGATTGATGTCAAAAAATAGATTTTTCGCCTAAAGTAATTTTGTAACGCTCCAATTTTATTATTTTTAATAAAATGAAACATTAAACATGCTTATATTAGTAAATAAAATAAAAATTCCAAATAGTCGAATATTAAGGTCTCAAAGATTTCAGCGGAAAAAACATATTAAGAAAAATAATCTAAATTTTATTAAAAACTTTATTTAATCCGGGACCATGACCACCACCATCGCATCTTGACCCGCTAAGCATCACCTGAGCCTCCATCTGAAAAATAGAAAGTTTTTGGGGTGAGTACTTTAACTCAGTGGGGATCACCCGAGCCTCTATCTGAAAAAGAGAAAGTTTTTGAGGTGAGTATTTTAACTCAGTGGGGAGTGTCCAATTATCCAAGTTATATAAAATTAAACGAGTAAATGAGAAATAATAAAAGTGTTCAGTCCGTAGACCAAACCATATAGCCCGTCGGTCCATACTGTGTAGCCCGTAGGCCCTGTTGTTGGTTTTGTATACTAGAAGACCTATCTTTTATATACATTATTGATGATGGTTTTATGATGATATAGAATGAATACAATTGCAGTCACTGTTTGCATTTAAATTGTTATATTTACATGCATGTTCACTATACTTACATTGTAGATGACATGGTGTGGGTAAACACACGATTAGATCATATAATCGGTTCCTTGTAATGTATTAAAAGGCTCATGGTCTACATGGCACTGAACCTGCTATCGGTACGCCGTAGAATAATCTGATAGTTAGTTTGTCTTGACTAATTGATTATTCTAATACACGGACAATTGTATTGAGGGGATCTACTTATGATTCTATTCTCTATTCTGACCTTAAATGAGAGAATAAGAATCCACAGAGTTTGGGTTCTTAACCCCTATATGTTGGCGGATATATATGTGTAGTGTTTGTAGCTTTGATTTATCAAAGGGTGAGATTCTTTCATAGGATCAATAATCTCGATATCTTGGGTTGTGACATTTATACTTATGATGGGTCGTGCAATATGTAGGGGCACCGTGTCCTGGTGCGCCAGGTTGATGGTGTCCCCTTGAGGAAATGCAAGTTCATGCTGAAACCCTGCAGGTGTAATTTATTCCGTGTATGAGTAAAGCTTGTGTGATACTACTCAAGGATAAGATATTAATTAATTATAGCTGTCAGAAGCTTACATAATTAATTAATGGGCATTATATCTTAAACGCGGGGAATGGCTGGACTAAAGGAGAAAGCATATTCAGAAATATGTATTAAATTGGTAGGTCAGTATCATTTCTTTAGTGTAATGAAAATAATACTTAATTTATTTAATTATATCCTAAGTTTATTGAATATTGGATATTAAATAAATTAATGGGCCAATTTAATATTCTTCTAGATCCCTGTTGTAGCCCAAAAAGAGACTGGATTGAATTGGAGATAGAACAAGAGATAGAGATAGAATTCCAGTCCAACTGGGACACCAATTTCGTCCACCCCCTTATAAATAATAGGGTGGAGGCACGAAATTTCTGTCATATATATCAACCCTCTCGTGTTCTCTTGATCTCCACAGATTCCATACCGATCTAGTAGATTTTAACCCACCCTGAAACTAGATTCAGTCCGGAAATACAACAGAAGATCAAGGAGTGGAATAGCATCAAGGGGCGCCTATTATCATTCATACAACAGCAAGATTAGACCTTTAATCTTGTCCTCAACCCGTCGTTTAATTTGTAAGTCATTTTTCGGTAAACTATGTTTCCGCTTTAGTAGAATCGAAAACCGGATTTGCATGTTAATTAAACTAGGTTAATTAAAACATATGAGACTCATAAATTTATGATCTACATGACATTAGGATTAATGAACATCCAATTAGATCCTGCGGTGGTTCAATTCGAAAAAACCCCAACACCTGTCTTATTCAGCCCGAAAGCCCTGTACTGTACTGTGTCATCACATACTCGATAATAAAATATAGAGAGAATAATCAGGACATAAATCACATAAAACCACACCTTCACCTTGACCTTGATATTAACCAATTAAGTCCTGCGCGTCTTGCCTATAAATTAATTATCTTGAATTAATAAAATACATGACATGATGAAATTAAACTATGCATGAATTCAAACTATGATGCATGCTTTAAAACAATAATCATATATAGTGACATAATTCTTTAATCCCTTTTCATTTATACATGCGTATAATAATATATATATATATATACACATTACATATATATTTATACATGTATATATATATATGAACCAACCACACATGCAATCACATATATATTCACGTACAACACATGCATATATATAATATATATATATATCAATCACATACATATATTATATATATACACTCATGGCGCAAACACACACACACACACATATATATATATATATATATTATTTGACATTCACGCACACCCACACGCACAATATATATACCATAACATGCTTGACAACAAATTATTATCCTAATTTATCATGCAAGCTATTAATAGAAAACAATAATATTATAATGACCAAAAACATGAATCATACAATGGCCCAACCCAAAAATCCTAAAGCCCGTTTGCAAAAAAACAAAAGGTTAGATAATATCAACAAACATATCTATCCTATCTCTCTCTAGCTTTCGTAATCCAACATCAACTATTCTTTCTTCTTCTTATTTTTTTTTTCTATTCACGACAACCGTAGGTTCGCCGCTTCCCATCACTTCATCTTTCAATGTATTTCTTTTCCCGTCAAACAGCGAGGTCATCACCATAACTCCACCTTGCCGTCTACAACATCGGCCTTGGAGTCTTTCTGTCGGAATAACAACATCGAGCTCTACCACTGCGGAACTCTGCAACAACATCGCCGATACAACCGACCACGAACCACCGCCGTGGATGCGCTCCTCCAATCACCATCTGCCGAAACTGCTACCACTACACTCACCGCCTTCTATCCCTCTCCCCATGATTATGCAATGCAAAAAAAAAAAAAAGCAAATAAAGCATGAAAACATCACATACCTCAATTGATCTCTACGATTTTTCTTTCTTTTCCTTTTTTTTTTCTTTTTGGCGTGGGTAACAATTGAATAGGGCCCTCTACTTATACTAGAAGATTAGGGTTAGTATTTGGAATAGGATATGAGATCTCATGGTAATCCTTATCAACAAGTGATAGAGTTGGCTAAGTTTCAAATTTTAAAAAAAAGATTTGCTCTCAATCTCCTTTTGGATCGATGGATAGAGAAGAAGAATGAATGAGATATTTAGGACTGGGCCTCCTAATTGGGCTCAAAGAAGAGTTTTATTAGGCTTGAAAACAAAGACTTGGGCTTCAAATAACATAAAATGGGCTATAAATAAACTTTGGACAAAGTAAAATGCAACATATTAGGTATTCTAATTAAAATTAAATGTATGCTCATGCTATGAAATTACTATGTACCAAAATGAATTCATGCTTATAAATTACTTAGGCGCGACTTATTAGACTTAATCAATTAATATCACACATAAAAAAAATTAAAATATATATTTTTTCTTATTAGAGAAAGAACGTAGCCATTTAAAATAAATCGGGTCGATACACATTTCTGGTTTAAGAAATTAATTTTTTTAATATTAAGTTAATCCAATAAGTAATATTTGATTATTAATTGTCAACCACTCTAGCAAAAGTTTCACCCGATTTCTTTGGAAATAAGAATTGGTGAAGGGTAGCAATTAACGAATTTCAAAATTAAGTTTAAATAATCATTTTCACCTTTTTTTGGTTGAGCTTAACCTCAATGATCGATAATCACAAATGTATGCTCTAATTAACTAGAAAAGAATGAATAACACTAAAATTTTCTAAAATTCACTATATTTATAAATTAATTTTGTTTTGTTATAATATTTTTCTTAACTTTTCATAATTATAATTTCTAACAAATAAAATTATACATGTACCTTATTTGTGTAGTGCACATGAGATACTCTAGTGTGTGTAGTATTTTGTGTGTTAATGCGTCATATATACTTATATATGTATTCTATAAAATAATATGAACATTTATTTTCATCAGAAAGTGTAAATTTATTGAGACGGTTATCATATTTTTAGATGTATTATATAAACTTAGAGCTTCTTTGCCAGAATGGATGATATATATCTATGACACTATAATATTATATTTATTTGTAAAATCAAAGCTCATGAATAGGCAATAACCCGATATCTTCTAACCATTTGTGTCTAACCATTTGTGTTTGATTACAGGCCTCACAATAGGGATGCGATATGTAATATCATAGATAATTATTAAAAACACTAGACTAAAATGTTCTTCCGCTTATTAATTAAATTTATATTATAGAACACTTACACAATATATGGTAACTAATTAAATGATAATTTATGATTTGTAATTTTATGGGAAGTTTTAATACATTTAACCAACAATTAATTTTAATAAATATATATTGTAGATATTTTAACAATTCAAACAAACATAATACTCCCCCCGTTTCATAATATTTATTGTTTTATGATTTTAATCTAATTTTTTTTAGATTAAAATATATCTTCCTTCTATATCAAATAAAATCTTATTCCCTTATATTTTCCTAAAAAGTTGGCAAAATCTTATCTCTCTATATATTTGGATGTCAAAATATCTAAAACAACAAATATTTTAATACAAAATAAACTCCTAAAACAATAATTAAAATGAAATGGAGGGAGTATTAATATCTTATATAGTTTAAAATATCACAATCAAACATATCAGACTTTATCTCATATCAGCTAGCAAACAAACCCTTATAGATCATGATATATTTTGGCGATCAATTTGCTTAAAGTACGGTAAATAAGTGATAACATTCGGAGCAAATTAGTAGATCTTATTTCGAAAATATACGTACTATATATGTTAGAAGAAATCCAAATATACCAAAGTTTACTTTGACGTTACTACTTCTAAATCCATGACTACAATTGATTCCCATAAAAGGGAAACTAATTTGTTCTAGACATATATGTTACATATACGTAAAGACCAAATATATAGAATTATTTTCTTCGAGAGCATGATATACAAAGTCAAAAGGAAGGAAAAATGAAGAGGATCTAAATCTTGATGCATTTGTTGAAAATTGTTGTTTTAAGATGGTGTGGGTCAACAAATATGACCTCATTCATAACAGAAGAAATTAAGTATTAGACTGCACGCATTCTATTCATTTTCTCATCAATCCACAAAAGAACTTCAATTCTATTAACCATAAACACAGATATATAATAAAATAAAGGTTAAATTATGTTTAATACCCGACATTTCTATCTATATTTAATAGTAATTTTATCCCCAATATTTCACTTTTGCTACAATTTTACTTTCTGTAATGTTTTTCCGACAACTGAAAATTGAGTCACCATACCAGAAAATTCGTACAATAAATCTTGTTGGTTTTCCCATATAATATGTTAAAGCTTACTCAAAATTGTCGTTGTTTTGTAAAAAAAATAATGGACTTTCAAGACCCACATGACACGGAGATTTGGCAATTAGATTTTGCTGGACTTTCAAGATCCACATTATTTTGAATTATATGATTTTTTCTTGTTTACGTTTTTTCCGACGTGATGACTTACTTTCAGTTGTTAGAAAAAAATAATTGCAAGGGGTAGAATTAAGATTCAAATGAAATATTGGGATAAAATTGCTATTAAATATAGATTGATGCATTATTATTATTAGTAGTAGTAGTAGTAACAGTTGTTGTAAATGTTTGGATATTAGGAATAACTTACCCAAAAATAAATTCAAATTACCTGAATTGTGATGGACCTCGTGCGAGCAAATTTGTTATGCGAAATCATATCTGAAATAAGATATAATAAATTCAAAATTCTTATTTAACTCGTTATAGCAGTTTGTATCTTGAATCTTGATCTTCTTGTAATCGGCACGGCTCTTGTATTCATTCCTAATGTTCTACCAAATTCAGCCTAATTAACCTGAAATCAAGTTCTAATCACTGTTAAAAGAAAGAAATAAAACTCGCAAAACATTAGGAATCACTGATTGATACATTTAGCTAGTTGACAACTTCATCAATATTTTTATAGTCAATGATTTAAAATTAGAGAAAGCCAAACAAGATCACACAATCTTTCACACACACACACATACATTATCTTCTCCTTTATTGAATAATAATAATAATAATTACTAAAAAAAAGTTACAAGTCAAAAGATCCTCAAAATTGGAGAACAAAACAACAACGCATTCTCTTCAAAGAAAAGAATCGCTTGTGAGTTGTGAGTTGTAACCCCCCTTCCATGAACCTTTCTTCATTAAATTTGAAAACTTTGAAAAACATAAAAAAAAAAAGAAAAAGAAAAAGAGCATCCGGTTCCCGGTAAAGCCAGATGGTTGTGGGGTCCGATCCCTAACCCCTCCAAATGGACTTTTGTATTTAAAGCTGTTAAAAGGTCAACTCTACCTCACTGGCATTAATCATATTCCCGATTTTACCCTTTCTCTAATCCAACGGCTCATTACTACCCTTTTGACTTTTAAAGCCCACTATCATCAATTCCACCACTGGTTCACCCGTTAACCCGTGCCCACCACCATAAATTAAAGTTGGTCAATGCCATCGCTCACTTTCTCTCTCTAGATGCGTACGTGGAATTCCATCATTGGCTCTTGCCTTTGACGGCAAGCAGGCCACAATCGACAATACAATGCATTAAAGATAGAGAAAGAGCATCATCAGTTTGACTCTCTCTCTCTCCCCCTATTTTATCCCTCTCCCCTCTTTTCAACTTCTTCTCTTTTCTAAAATCTCTCTCCCTTCTCTCTTCTCTCTCTCCTCCCCTTATTTTTAGAATTATTTCCTATTGAATGATTTGTGCGAGATGGCAGTAGAGTTGATGCCGGGCTACAATTTCACGACCAAAATGGAAGTGAGCGCCGCCCAAGAAGCGGCTGCCGCCGGCCTACAGAGCGTCGAGAACCTTATGAGATTACTTTCTCACTCCCACCAGCAAAATTTCCAAGAACAACCACCCTCCAAACTCCAAACATCTGACCAAATTACTGCCGCCGATTACCAGGCGGTGGCCGATGTCGCCGTCAACAAATTCAAGAAGTTCATCTCTCTCCTCGACCGGACTCCCCGGACCGGCCACGCCCGGTTCCGCCGCGGCCCGGTCTCCGCCAATTCCCCTCCGCCTCAGCCGAAGACCGAACCCGGTCCTTCAACCCAAACTCCAAAAACCGACGACAACGCCCCCGGTTCAAGAATCTACTGTCCCACGCCGATTCAGCGGCTGCCGCCTCTGCCGCTGCCGCACCACCACCAGCAGCTGGTGAAGAACAGCTCAATCGAGCGAAAGGAGTCGTCGACCACCATCAACTTCGCGTCGCCGGCGACTTCCTTCATCTCCTCTTTGACCGGGGACACCGACAGCCTGCAGCCGTCGATGTCGTCGGGATTTCAGATCACGAATCTTTCACAGGTCTCATCCGCCGGCCGGCCTCCGCTGTCGACCTCGTCGTTTAAGAGGAAGTGCAGCTCCATGGATGACTCCAACGCCAAGTGCGGCGGCGCGTCGTCTCGTTGCCACTGCCCCAAGAAAAGGTGAGGAAAATTTATTTATGCAAATTAAGTCAACTACGAGTCTACAACGAAACGTAACGTAAAATCATTCATATCTGTACTAGGAAAAATAAAATAAAATTTCGAATCAATTCATTAACGAGGTGATTATTATTTTTCGATTAAATTTTAATTTAAATATAATTAAACAGGAAGTCAAGATTGAAGAGAGTGGTGAGAGTTCCTGCGATAAGTATGAAGATGGCTGATATTCCACCAGATGATTACTCTTGGAGAAAATATGGTCAAAAGCCTATCAAGGGTTCCCCTCATCCTAGGTAATTCTCCTTTTCTTTTATTTTTATATTATTCGTACTAAATTTGAAATGAATACTGTATTTCAAGTTCTTAATTTTGAATAAACCACCTCATCACTAATTTTCAATTACAATTCAAAACCCACATTAAAAATGCTATTTTTGGACTATTTAATTTCTTCCCTCGATTTGGAAAGTATTTATCTCTATATATTAGTACATATTCGGATGAATTTATAGGAACTTCTCTAGAAATAGAATAATATAGATTAGGTTTGGTTGAGAAAAATGTTTAAATTTAATGTGATTGTGAATGGGTGATTTTTCAGGGGTTATTACAAATGTAGCAGCGTAAGAGGGTGCCCGGCCCGAAAGCATGTGGAGCGGGCTTTGGACGACCCGACAATGCTAATTGTAACATATGAAGGAGAGCACAATCACGCCATTTCTAATACAGAAGCACCTGCAGTAGTTCTCGAGTCATCTTGATCAAAATCATAACAAATTAAGTCCCATCATCAGACGGCCCAGATTTCTCGTCACAACAATTAGGGAGAAAAAAGAAGAAGAAGAAGAAGAAGAAGAAGAAGAAGAAGAAAGTCTGTGTCATCACCACCGTCGAAGGCGTGGAAAAAGATGGTCAACGGTGGATGCGAGCTCTCTAGATGAGTCCAAAATTGGGGTGGTCCCATTTTGTTTGATTTTTCGACTCTCTTTTCTTTTGATTTCTTTATCACACCCGTTGAAAAATCTGTTGATTCTGCGTGGAAAGAATTTGTTGTTTTTTTTTTTTTAAGAAAAAAGGGAGAAAAAGAGAGCAAATTGTGGATTTGGTGGGAATTGAATCATGGAAAGTTGAAGTAGTGGGCTTTTTCTTCTTCTTGTTCTTGCAAATTGCCAAATATATAATGTTTTTTTGATGATGATTTCCATTGTGTGTTTTGTACTCTTTTTTATTATTTGGATTTTTGGGTGGTGGGTTCTTTTTATTTGATGCCCACTTTTACATCTTTCAATTAAAATTTGATTTCTCCAAGGGACTGTTGTTTGAAAATAATAATTTGTAGTAGTTAGTCAATGTGAGAAATTAGTAATTAAAGAATTGGTGGAATTATTATAATAAAAACGTGTCGTGTGTGGGACGGTTGACAAATTAAACCATTATTTTGGAAGGATAATTAATGGTGGGTAGAGGTGGAGCCTACTAAGATGATAAATTATAGAACTTGGACTTTTTAGGGTGATTAATTGTTATTATTAAATGCTGGAGTGCAACAGTTGGTCGTGCTTCAATTTTCCACTCAAGATCTAGTTGTTTTCCGAAAATTCAATTTAATTTTTTCAGTATCTATACGCCTACGGCATAATTCTTTTTGTTTTTCTTGTCTCAAAAGAAATAGTCTCACTCGTTCATGTAAGTTCGTTTTTCATTTTTTGATGTACATTTAATATGTTTGTATTAACTATTAACCATTAGTTCATTGATAAAAAAAATAATTATGAATATATTAGAAAGTTTATTTATTTAATTATTTTTTCCAATAATTTTACTAATCATAGTAAAAAAAAAAAAAATCAATCAACTTATGTGAATGAGACGCCTAGAATATCAAATATTGTATGGGCGTGTGTGTTTAATTTTGTAAATTATACTTGATCACCTCTCAATTATTTCTAATAATTTTTCACACTAACAACTGGCGATTTTGTAATCAAGAGTCATAACATGTATTTAACCAATTTTGCACAATCAAGAACCTACTACATGCTCTATATTTATATATAACATCTAAAATTTGAAATTTAGTACTTTCATGTACAGTGTACAAGCTATGCGTCTGTTTGAAGATAGAATTCATCCGTTTGAAATATGTATCGATAAATTGAAATTTTAAATATTCAAAGTATTTATTGGTTTAAGAATATGAATATTGTGATTGTAACAATCATTTTTTTTAAGTCATGCACCTTACCTGATGGTATTTAGAAGATTCGAACCCTGATACTTGTATCACGCTTGGACAACATAAAATGTAGCATAAAATGTAGGGATGTATGGATTAGATGAGTTAATGGAGAAGTAGGGTTGACCAATCAGCACATATAACGCAGGTGGGATGCCTAATAAAAGTCAGAAATCACAAGTAATTGTGTTTGTTTGATTGGAGTGCAATATGACTAATTAAGCATCCTTTATTCTAATTTTCCTCTTTCTATAATATTTTATTTAAGATTGAGAAAGATTTATATTCCTTGTTTGTTGTATTTTTATAAAATTGATGTGACCTTGACCTTATTAAAATATATAAATTTCTAGATGTTGGAGCTGCCCCACATGGGCCAAGATTGAGGGCGACCCTCATCAAGAAAATAACAATTTTCTAATCTCAAATTCTAGATGTGGTCAAAAGATTGCTAATGCCTCTTTTGATGGTATCCTATGAGTACGTGTAGGGCTAAGAGAAACTGGCCATTTTTCATATTTCATAATATAAAATGAAATCAAATTTACTAGTGGAAGACATTATAGTTGGATCATATAGGTAGTAGTTTAATTGAAATAATAATTTGGTATTTTGGCTTCTCCATTTACATTGATGTAGCCTTGCTATGATTTGCAGTACTTCATAGGAAACAAATAAAAAGGGAGATGTAATTATCATTCTAAACATTTGGATATAGTAAAATCCCTATAAAATTATTATGGAGTAATTTATAATCTGTTAGCTGTATTTTTCTTATTGTCCGGACTTTGCTAACAGGTAAAATAGAATTTTTGATAATATGATAAGACTATTTTGATTTTTTTAAAAGAAATTCTTATATATTTGTGCAGTTCTTTAATGTTCTAGAACTATATGCTATATTTTACAGTATTTTCTTTTACGAACAATATTTTTATGAGACTGACTCAGTTCACACAACAAAATCAAAGCTGACTTAGTAAACAAGAACATTTTTTTTCTGAAATGTCGTAAAGTAAATAAAACTAATTTAAAGCAAAATAATTGACCCTAGTCAATAAAC
The DNA here is from genome assembly GCA_026008535.1 of Perilla frutescens. Classification (NCBI taxonomy): domain Eukaryota; kingdom Viridiplantae; phylum Streptophyta; class Magnoliopsida; order Lamiales; family Lamiaceae; genus Perilla; species Perilla frutescens. Next base: position 8,505,891 of record BRKX01000020.1, on the reverse strand, counting down.
AATAAGTGAAAATTTGAAACTTGAAAAAAAAAACAGAAAAAGAAAAACGCTGAAATAAAACAAAAGATACAAAATGAAAGAAGTTCATAAATATTCTCCGTCCCCCAAAAAAAAAAAATCCTTTATTTAAATATATATGACATTCATGTCTAATTTAGAGTTATAAATTACAGATAGATATAGTTTTTTTTTTTCGAAGGAATATTTTTCTCATGATTTAGAATTTACTTGATTAATTATGCGAGTGTCTGGCTAACAAAATAATGCTACATATTGAGAATTTTACTCTTGATACATACTACCGATAGTATCACTTCAATCCCAAATTATTGGCTCATTTTAAATTCTACCTCAACCTTTAATAAATTATTATTTTGTACTTAATCCTTTCAAATTTTTTTTTCAATTCTATCCCACGCCCTAATTTCATGTGACAGATTTGTAAATTGGTCAGTCAAATGATTAGGTGTTAACATTCCACATAATTTTTGTACTCTACACGAAAATAACACATAAGCGTATGATTATAACGTCACAAATTATTGCCGTAAATTAGGTTGTGAGTACGAATTCGAAAAAACTGAAAATGTTAGGTATTAAATTATCATTTATTAAATGATGTGATAGAATTGAAAAAATATTAATAATTTGAAATACAATTAATATGGTGTCAACCCTTTACATATACAAACATTAATGAACTCATTATGTTTACTAAAATGCGATTGCACATAAACTAATATCTATAGAAATCATTTTTTATTTGTATTTAGTATTTCATCCATACATTAATAAATACGTGAAAAATCCTAGTAGTAGGAGCACAACACTAATTTGTAGTATATGTAATTTTAGTCAAATTAGGAGGCTTCTGTCCTGCTTCGTGCTATTGGGACTTGAGGTTGGTATATGCTTTTTTTAATATACTATAATTTCATTGTTCGAAATAAATTAATGGATTGCAGGCCGCCTTAAGTCTGCGCCATTTTTTTGAACAGTGTTTTTTTTTTAATTGTCGAAGGTAACCCGCAGCCGCTATCGAGGTGCGTACTAGGTAAATCCCGTCCTTGTGTAATAGCCTGCAATCGAGGTGCGCACTGAGTAAATCCCGTCCCTGTGTAATGCAAACCACACCGGGGAGGTAAACCACACTTGGCAAGCCAGGTGTGACAGACTCACATCTAGTGGTCCCTGTGTAATAGCCTGCAAACCACACCGGGGAGGTAAACCACACCAAGATATCACCACTCCACATCCGATGCCTCTAACTTTAATTTTTATCTAACTTAATTATTTCAAATACTATAAATTATAATATAAACATGGTATCGAGTTTGTAGTTGCCATAGTTCATTATCTCTTCCATAAACTATTTATATTGTACTTTAAAAATACTATGCGTACATTTTATAAAAATAAGTTACCATTTATTCAGATTTTTGTTGGCCGTGCAAGTAACTATATATTTGGACGTTAAGGATATGATTGATATGTAAGAATAGAATTTTCCATTCCAATTTTCATTAGAATATCTATGACTGGTATGATTATATGACCAGATCATTAATTTTGTAGGAATTATAAACTCCATAAATATTGGATTAGCCATTCCTTTCCTTCCCCATGATTGTACTATGCATTCCCAATCATCAAATAATAAGTTTTTTTTTTTTTTTTTTTTTTTTTTTTTTTTTTTATCATTTTACAAAGTTATGCTTGTTTATGTTTTAACAAATGGAAATACAGTCCTTATAACTAAAATATAAAATGATAATAAATTTAATACTTTTTCTAGTTCGCATAAAATAAAATAAATCATAAAAAATTGTATAAAAACTCAAAAATCATCAATCATTTAGTTGCCATAGTTCATTATCTCTTCCAAAAAATATTTATATTATACTTTGAAAATACTATGTATTCATTTTATAAAAGTAAGTTATGATTTATTCAGATTATTTGTTCTTGAGGTATTTCAGATGTGTGTGTGTGTGTATCCTAGTGTCAATATTGTGGTTCATTCTCTAGCATATTTATATTTAATATTTTTAGGGTAAATTATACTTTGATAACTACATTTTTGGCTTTTTTTTTTAAAAGAAAAATCCATTTTTGCAAAATTAACAAAATAATATACCGACTTTTTTTTTCCTAAAATCTAACATTGTATCACATTTTCAGCCCGAAAATCCCATGCAATTAATTATATTTTAATATTTATATTTACCCAACCGTATAAAAAATCATTCAATTAAAAAATATTAAAATACACTTAATTATGTATGGTTTTTTTAGCTATAAAATTGATCAAATATTAAATTTGCAATAATTTTGAACAAGTGGGTCATATTTTATTAATTTTAAAGAGGTGGGTTATTTTGAAAATGAATTCACAATGTAGGTATCAAGTATCAACAAATAATTTGTTTATTTGCCCATGTTTTTAATCGGATTAAGTGGGTTACTGACTTCCTATGTCATCTTTGAAAAAAGTAATTTCAATTGAGACAAATTCAATCATTTAAGGTTGTAATTGTGTATCAACCAAATTAATATAGCAGTTAACAATGATATATTATCAATTATCATTGAGTAATTGTTTTATTTTATGTTTTAAGTTGTAGCTCTCAATATTAATTGCTTCCAAATGATCAACTCTGGCTTTGTATAAATTGCATAACATATTAATTTCATAATTTTTTAAAATTATTTGGGAACATTTTTTTTTACTCGGAATGAAAGAATAATTAATGAGATTTGATTCTTAGAGTTCACTCTTTAGAAAAGGCATGTTGCACTTTCAATGGATGTTTGGTTTTATTTCCAACATCAATTTTCAGTTTTCAATATTTTCAGTTTAATTTACGATGTTTATTGCTTTTTGAAAAAATATAATGATTTTATTATGGTGAATGATTTAATATTTAGAGTTATAGGTTCAGAAAATAGAAATATGTTTGTTTATATTTTTTAATTTGAATTTATATCTGAGAAAAGATAAATATCTAGATCAGTGGAGTTACAATAAGTTGATGAATATTTAAATAATGGATTACACTGTAATGAGAGATATATATACATATATAGGTTATATAGGATTGAAAATTAGTAATTAAAACAAATATGTTTTTGATATTTTAAGTAATAAAAGTAGGAAACTTTCTTTTGAATATGAAAACAAACAAAGCCTTAGTCTCTATGAAAGGAACTTTTGTTTTGCAAAATTTGAAACACAACAAAAAATATAATATATTGAGATTATAAAAATACACCATGCATCTTCTGTCAATTTGTACATCATTTATGAATTTGAACGTGAAGAAAGTAATATAAATCATGAAACTACACTCATTTATTTTCCGCATTGACTTTTATTGTTTGAAAAATTCTTTAAACATAAAAAAATGAGTAAATGACCTTTATTTATGTTCCAAATAAATGTTTAATACTTATAGAAGTCAACAGCCACCAGCCCCCCCCTCAAATTTTGTCCAATTTTTTTTTATATATGTGTATATATAATTTATAATATAAATTTAATTTAATTTGAATTGTAAAATTATTTTTCGCCCCCCCAAAATTAAGATTTTTACATTTCGCCCCCCCAGGTTAGAATTCATGCGTCCGTCTCTGACAGCCATGTTAATGATTTTTTTTTTTTTTTTTTGAGCAAAAGGGAAAGGATATCAATTAGATCAAAGATCGTTCAACCGTGTGTTAATGATTTTAAAGATGGAATTAATGTGATATATTTCAATAATATAAAATATTTCAAAATGTCAAATGCCGGCTAATATTTTGAAATTGGGTTCGTGTATTTTATTTCATAAAGAGCTACACGCCGTGCAGCTATTTCAGGCGGGCGCGTGGCCCCACGTGGGCATGCCACGTGAGGCCCACGCGTCCGTCTTTTTTTTTTGCGATTTTTTAATTTTTTTATACCTGTTTTTATCATACTTGATACCTTTTTTCTTACCACATGGTACTTTTTATTGTAGTTGGAATGATGATAGTATTAATCTCAGGTTGATACCTGCCTTTATCGTACTTGATACTTTTCTTCTTACCACATGGTACTTTTTATTTTACCGAACTCGTGTTTTGCTTTCCTTTACAAATTCTTGGAATGATGATTGTTTTAGATTAATCTCAACACATACAATATAAAAACTGAACAAAAATGAGAATTTGAACTAAATAAACTAGTATAAAATAACTAGCAGACCCCTTACTTTTTAATGATACAGATGGTACTTTTCGAATGTTTTGTGATACTTTTTAATAGGAAAATTGATACTCACTTTGGACAGTTTTTTTTTATGGGTTGACCCCGTCAAAGCGGGTTGACCGGCGTTGACCGAGTCAAAAGCGGATAAAAGCGGGTTTAACGGACCCGTCTCATATAGTGTTATTTGCATCATGATGCATGCAAGTCTTTGCCATTCTTAAATTAAAGTCTATGTACTTATTTTTTTGAGTAAAACGGGCCCGCGCGTGATTTTACACTAGATTGCTATTTTTTCAAATAAAAAACCATTAAATTTCTCCATATAAAAGATTCCGAAGAAAGAAAACGTAAAAAAAAAAGAAAAAAAAAGCCCCAACACTAATTCTTTTATCTTCTTAAACCTTGTCGCAAATTCTTGTGCAAATCTGATACAAAATTGAATATTCTCCAAATCAAGTTTAAATGCAAACTTAGGAGTGATAGAGGTTTAGAAGAAAACATATTCTTGCAAGGTCATATGTAACCCCTTACTGAAAGGTACCGTTCTTATTTTTTTTTTCTTTTTCAATTTGTGTTCTCTAATGTTTCTTGAATGTATGAGATTTTCTAGTGATGCATACATCACCATCAGTGTGAAAATTTAAATGGATTTAGAAGAAAATTCATTAATTGATACGAGCATTGCAACCTGTTAACCCATTGCAGGTCATATTTGTGCTACAAAATATTTATAAAAATAAATTACAATAAAAAATGGACCTTTTAAATTGCAATCACTACAAGAAAAACATATTTTAATGACGGATGTAGTGACATAATATATTACCAAAAAATTAACAACGCATTGATTTCGAGTATTTTCATGATGGTTTAAGGGGATTCCCAGTATTGTACCTACTTTTTAGGTATAAATTGCTGCCACATTATGAAATTTCTAAGCCCACTAAATTGGTACTCATACATATTTTATTTACATTTTTTATTGATTAAAAGTTTTATTATTTTTCATTATATAATTACACTAATAATTATAAGAATAAAAATAATATAATTATTTGTTAAATAATTTATTTTAAAATTAAATTTATTGCAACGACTAACTTTTAACGGTTAATTCGTAATTGTAGTTAAATAAGATATACATATACAGTCATCCATCTTTTTATTTGAGAAATCACTTTTTTTTTTTATGATACGGTTGTACAGATGAAAAATTGAAAATAAAAGAAAGAGAAAAGAAAAGAAGGAGAGAAAGAACAAAGAGAAAAAGACGTGAATTGGGAAAATGAGGAAAAGCTGCAAGTGTAAATGAAATCCTTTATTCTGTAGATTTATCGTAGAATCATGAATTTGAGAATCAAAGTTGAAAAACGATAAATTGTGCTCAAGTGCTTAATTAATGCTGCTATCAGTTGTTCTACGATATGTGTGGGACAGATGTAAGAACATAAAATATAAAGCAGTAAAATACGCATGAGATTGATAACCCAGTTCAGTTAACCAACTTACTCTGGGGGGACTTCGCCCAAACTTGAAGATTCGACTGTTACTCTTTCGTGTAGTGTATTAGGGTTCTTACACATACATGACTCCCTCCTTATGTCGCCTGTTCTTCTTCACAAACTCTTTCGCTAGCCGAAAGCTGTAAGATCCCCTTACAACCGTGACACTAGACTCCCTCTAGCTACCCACGACTTCAACTTACAATCTCTCCTGAGATTGCGTACAAAACAGGTATTAAAAACCCCTCACGTGTTTCACTCAAAAACACTCAAAACTAGTCTATCACGTTGAACTGTTTTAAGGAACAACTACTAGTAAATACATGGGACACAAACCACAATGACTCTCAAACAATATACTCAGAGAATCTAAGAAAAAGTCCACCGATTGTTGTAAAGAATCAGCCTTCATATAGTCTTCACTCCAAAATTGGCGTTGGTCTTCATCTGCCGTCAATATGGAAGGTGAATGTTGGTTTGTAATCTTCCCAAATGTGTGTAGATACTTTCCTTGGATATGAGGGTTATTTGCAGCTCGGTATCTACTCCACAAGGCAGTCAATCGAACAACTCTTGTCTTCCACGAACGGATCCGCGCAAGATCTTCTATTCATGGAAATTGCCATATAAAAGTGTCTCTGGTTCTGTCTGGGACATCAGAGGAAACGATTCACCAACTGTTCTTCTTTTCTCGCACATCGGAATGAATAGCTTCAGGGACATATCCAAGCACACATTGTTGACCATATCTCGCTAACAAAATAACACGAACACTTAGTGCCTAATTGTGGCACTAACAATCTCCCCCTTTGGTGTTTATGGTCGACAATTATCATCTCAATCTGCACAACACTTGAATCAACTTCGCATATCAAAAATATATCAAAACAAGCGATATATTTAAAAACTGTCTGGGACAGTTCCAAGCACACTCCCCCTGAGTCTGATCTGGGAGTGTCTTCTAACATCACGAACATTGTTTTCACGGTCACGACCGCATTGTCTGGTGGGTCAGAATAAGTACAGACCAACAGAAATAAAATGGGAAAACACACTTCCCAAAAAAAAATTGTTTGAAACAAGTTTTAGCAAAAACAAAAGAAGAGCACACAAGCTCTTATCAGCAGTAGCAGCGGACAGACAGAAGCAGTGGGGCTTGATCTTCACTCCCCCTTTCTTCCAAACTCCATCTTCTTCTCCCTCTTAATTGTTGCCAAAAACGGCAAAAGCTGTTAATGCGGGGAGGTATCATCATCATCATTCTCTGTATCATTAGCAAGAGCAGCATCAGTATGAGCAGTAGCGGTGGTAGAGGGTTGATCAACAGAAGGTCCAGTAGCAGCAGCATCAAAAGGCGAGGCAAGGCCAAGTGCCCGAGCTCGAAGATCAATCAGGAGAGACTCCAATTCCTATTCTCGAGTCTTGAAAGTCCTGATGGACTTCTTCAGCATCTGCACTTCACGCTCCAGAGACTTTATGTGCTTGTCAAAGAAAACAGAAGTGACAGACAAAGCAGGAGCAGATCTGAGAGGGACAGAAGGTGGCACAGTTCCAGAGCCACCAGCTTCTTCTCTAGCAGGAATATCCCGGGCATGCTGGGACGAAAATAGCTTCTAGCTGATTATGAGCGGCAGCGCCTCCGGCTCATATACATCTTCTGTACACACCACATTGTGCACATCCATGAACAACCTGAAAATCATTCCAGGAAAGCCAATCGGTTGCTGACTCCGGGAAGACTCTGCATGGGCCACAACATGCTCAAAGATGAGCTGGCCTAGGTTGAACTCCTCCCGAGTTCCAACCTTAAACAACAACAATCTAAGAAGCTTCCCAATCGTAGAGTTGTGAGTACTGGGGATCCAATTACGAACTGCAATCTTATGAAGTATCGAATACTTCACGCTCAAATCCGACGCCATCAAAGTATGGCCGGACGGCCAAACACAACGACTGCCTCCAGTCAATTCGGCAGCAACTTCGTTCAGATCAAACACCGGTGCAGGAGTAGCCACATGCTCACGACCCAAGTATCTATTAATCACAGACGAAGAAAAGAGAATCCAATGACCCCACACAAATACAACAAAAGCATGCTGATCAGAAGTATCACAAATGGACTTAGATAGATTGGCATAAAATTCATCAATAGCAGCAACAAAAGGCGGAGTAGTATAGGCATATTTCTCTAATCTCAAATCATGCAAGATTTTAATCACACCAGTTCCTTCGACATCCGACTTAATTAATTTTCACTCAGACACAAGAGAGCGACCAACAACCAGCTTATATTGACTTTGATGAAAAACAGAAAGAAACTTACTCGAATCATATGCTTCAGATTCGGAATCAGATCTGTCAGGGACATCTGCAGTGACATCCTCTTCTTCTTCATCAGAGAGAGAAGACGCTCTGGCTTGCTTCATCAATGGGCGGTGATGACCCGACAACAACCCCATCCTCTATTCAGACAAACTCCGTGTAATACAATGAGCAGGAACAACAACAGGCTTCCTAGCCGGAGCCTTTTTACTAGAAGTCTTCACCGATTTGGGGGCTTTGGACGAAGACCCCTTCTTTGCAGCAACCTTCTTAGACTTAGGGGTTTTAGAAGGAGGCTCCTTCTTCGCAGCATCTTTCGCCAGAACCTTGGATTTGAGATTTGTGATAGGCGTGTCATCTTTATCATCAGACACCGAAGGGGTGACTGGAATATCACGCAACTCCAGTTTGCGTTTGGTCCCGCGAGCTTTCACTGAAGATGGGACAGATCCAGACTCAGTCACAGGCAAATCATCATCCAAGAAAGAGATGTCAACATCTTCTTCGCCTTTCCCTTGGACTAGGGTTTCAACAACAACAAGGGGTAAACCTTCACCTAACGACACTTGAATTGTGACTATAGGAGAGTCACTAACCAACGGAGTGACGGCGAGAATAGACGGTTCTTGCACAAACTTCAGAGCATCAATTGATGCTGCAAACTCCTCAATTGAGGCAGATACATCATCTACGGTGGAGGCGATCAAGGCTTCAACCGTTTCAGCATTCTCCAGAGGCGGCGAGGGAGGTTCCACATAAACCCTAGAAATGGGAGGAACCACAGAATCTGTCTCAGATCCAACAACAGCTTCAATAGATGGTGCCACAGAAAGAGGCACAGAAGTAGGGACATGAGGAACAACTTCAACCGGCTATTCCGAGGTAGGGGCAGATGACCCAAAGGGAGCAAACAACAATGGTTTAGAGAGCTCACCTAATTTCCGCCACAAATCTTACATAGAGATTTTGGGTTTCTTGAATAGAGAGGGCTTAGAAGATTGAGATTTGTCAGCCATTGATTTCTGAGAAGGAAGAGTCTTGAGAGCAGAAAATTCAAGAGAAAGGTTTGAGGAGAATTTTGAAAAAATTCCGTTGCCTTAAAAAATTTGAACAGTAGATTTAAACCCTTAATTAGAGAATTTTAAAAGAGAAATTCCCATAACTGTCACATCCCATAAACAACACCTCTCTGCTTGTTCTTGGGAAGTGGAACTGAACTCGGTGCGGAAAACAAGGATCCACTAGCCGTTGAGAAATAACAGTTCAAACTGTCCCAACATCTGTCTGAGACAAACTTCAGCACACACACTACATCAACCACACCAACTTGGTCATTTTTACTCTATGTACATACATCATTGACTAAGACCATATAGAGAGGCTTCTCACAGAGGAGAAGTTCAGAGAACACAAAGACCCAGAGAGGATCTAAGTGTTTCAAATCTTGCACTATTAAGTGCCTTCCTAAAGATATCCACAAGTTGGGCTTCAGTTCCAACATATTCAATCACGAGCGATCCATCTTCAACAAGATCACAGATGAAGTGGTGACGAATATCTATGTGTTTTGTGCATGAGTGCTGGGCAGGATTCTTCGAAATATTTATGGCACTCATGTTGTCACAGTATATAGTAAGGACAGATTGTGGCACACCATAGTCAAGCAACATTTGCTTCATCCAAAGAAGTTGAGTACAAAAACTTCCAGCCGTAATATATTCCGCTTCAGCAGTGGATAGAGAGATCAAGTTTTGTTTCTTACTAAACCATGAAACCATGTTGTTTCCAAGGAAGAAACATTCTCCAGAGGTACTCTTCCCGATCTTCAGTACAACCAGCCCAATCTGCATCGCAAAACCCTACCAAACTAGGGTTTGTATCATAGGAAAACCAAAGTCCTAACTCAGCAATACCTTTTATGCACTTGATTATGTGCTTGACAGATTTCAGATGACTTTCTTTGGGATCAGATTGATACCGAGCACAAACTCCTACACTATAGCAAATATCTGGCCTACTTGCAGTAAGGTAGAGTAGACTGCCAATCATACTCCAGTACAAGGTTTGCTCAATAGAAACACCAGCTTCATCTTTTGACATCTTTGAAGATGTCCCTATGGGTATTCTTTTCGGGCTGCAACTATCTAGGACAAACTTGCTGATCAAGTTTCTTGCATACTTCGTTTGAGACACAAAGATTTCATCATCTTTTTTGCTTCACTTGAAACCCCAGAAAGTAGGTTAGTTTACCTACAAGACTCATCTCAAATTCAGAAGTCATGTCCTTCACAAACTCGTTCACCATTCTGTCTGAGACAGATCCAAAGACAATATCATCTACATAAATTTGGATGATGATCACATCAGATTTTTCTCTCTTGATGAAGAGAGTTCTATCAGCTCCACCACGAATGTATCCTTTCTCCAGAAGGAATTTGGTCAGCCGTTCGTACCAAGCTCGAGGAGCTTGTTTGAGGCCGTAGAGGGCCTTCTTCAATTTGTACACATACTCAGGATGGTGAGGATCTTCAAAGCCTTTGGGTTGACAAACAAACACGTCTCCAGACAAGTACCCATTCAAGAAGACACTCTTCACGTCTATTTGAAATAATTTAAACTTCATCCAAGCAGCCATGGCAAGGAGCAAACGCACCGATTCAAGATGAGTGACTGGAGAAAGAGTCTCATCAAAATCCACACCTTCAACTTGGGAATAAGCTTGGGCAACAAGTCTTTCCTTATTTCTGGTTGTGTTCTCTTCTTCATCGATTTTATTCTTGAAGATCCACTTTGTGTCGATAACATTAACATCTTCAGGTCGTGAAACAAGATCCCACACTTCATTTCTTTCAAATTGCAAGAGCTCTTCTTGCATGGCTTGAATCCATCGGTCATCTTGCAATGCCTCCTTGACATTCTTGGTCTCCATAGTTGAGGTGTAACACACATTGGCTATCAATTCACGATAGTTCTTTCGAACTCCTCTTGTCCGAATTCCTTCACTCATATCACTGATGATGTCTGATGCTGAATGATTCTTCTGAACACCTTTCAAAGGTTTGGAAACGTCTAGTTTCTCACTACTTGCTTCTGTCGGGATACCGTGCTCCGAACTGTCTGGCACAGATGCTGGAACATGGATAGTAGTATCAACGCTTTCCTCATCAATCTGGGCAACATATTCTTCTAGATGATCAACAACAATATTAATGGACTCCATCATAGTTTTGGTCCTTTTGTTGTAAACACGGTAGGCCCGGCTATTCCTCGAGTACCTGAGAAACATACATTCATCTCATTTGGCATCAAACTTGCCAAGCTACTCTCGGTCTCTCAACATATAGCAAGTACTTCCGAAGATATGAAAGTACTTTAAGTTTGGCTTTTTCCCTTTCCACAACTCGTAAGTAGTAACTCTTGTCTTAGGTCTAAAGTATACCCGATTAATAACATGACATGCTGTATTCATCGCTTCAGTCCAGAGGTTGTCAGGGACATATTTCGCCGTCATTATGACTCGACTCATCTCTTGAAGCATTCGATTTTTCCTCTCAACAACACCGTTTTGTTAAGGTATTTTTGGTGGTGAGAATTCTTGACCAATTCCTCTTTCTTCACAGAAACATCTGAAGAAAGCATTTTCAAACTCACGACCATGATCACTTCTTATTCTTACAACATTGGTTCCTTTCTCCACTTCAAGTTTAAGACACAATTTCTTGAATGTCTCGAAGGTCTCTCCCTTATCTCTTAGGAATTCCACCCATGTGAATCTTGTATAGTCATCCACACAAACAAATATGAAATTTTTCTGTCCGATGCTCTCAGTTTGGACGGGCCCCATTAAGTCCATATGCAGCAGCTCCAAGGCACTTAAAGTGGTGATCTTTTTACTAGATTTGTGAAATGTGTGAATCTGTTTTCCAACTTGACATGGTCTGCATACCTTCCCTCGATCAATGTAAAATTTTGGAACACCAATCACAGCTTCAGTCTTCATGAGTCTCTGAAGGTTTCAAAAACTGATATGGCCAAGTTTTTCATGCCATAACTTTACTTCATATAGCTGGGATCTGAAGCAAGTCCCCTTCATATTAAGGAGATAACAGTTGTCCCTCGATCTGTCCCCGTCCATCAGAAAAACACTCTTTGTTCTTGACAAGGCATTTGTCTCTAGTGAAATGCACCAAGAGACCTTGGTCATACAACTGACTAATGCTAATTAGATTAGCTTTCAGTCCTTCGACCAGTAGCACGTCCTCCAGGTTGGGCATTCCATGCACATTGAGACATCCACGACCAAACACTCTACCTTTAATCTCCAAAGGTAACTGTTTGATATGAGTAATCTTTTTGAATGTTGCTCAGTATGCTAGCATCTCCAGTCATATGTCGAGAGCATCCGCTGTCAAAGTGCCATCTACTTTTTGCATGCATATTGAGGGCAGTATGAACCACATAATTTCTGTGGTTGTTCCTGGATTTGTTCTAGACATTTCTTCTGGGAAACTGATCAGATTCTGCAAAACTCCTTCTTTTCATCCTTCGGAAGTCATTGATAAAGTTTCTGCAATGTGGTTGAATGTGACCAGGTTTCTCACAGTAGTGACACACAACACGTGCCTTTTGAGGAGACTTCCTTCGCTGCTGCTTGTTCTTTAGCTCAGCTTTCGATTCTGGAATTATCGAATCTTTTGTTCCAGAGGTCTGTCCTTGACAGAATCTGCCATAAGTATGACCACCATTGTAACCAAGCCCATAATGATCCTAAGGGCTTTTTCCCCTGGAAAGAATCTCATCCAGCTGAGATGATCCAGAGTTCATCATCTTCACAAGCTTCTTCAGATGTTGAAGCTCACCAGTCTGAGAATGATTGTTGTTCCTGACTGCAGCAAGTCACTTTGCACTTCCTTGAGATGAGTGGAGAGATTATCTCTTTCTTTAAAGAGATCTGCATTCTCTTTCATCAGCCTTACATTGGCTTGAACCACCATAATCCAACTCGTATGAATTTTTTTATAAGCTTCCATGGCAGACTCTTTAGTGAATTCTTCATCATCACTGCATTCAGACACCTTATCATTTGGACTGTCAGGAACAGATTCAGACACAATTTCTTTGGCAGACTGTGTCATGAAAGCAATATGATTGCTCACACATTCTTCATCACTTCCACTATTATCAGCATCATCACTCTCACTGAGAGTAGAATAGTAAGATTTGTTCTTCTTTTTAAGAGTATTGACAAACTCAGCTTGGTAGTGACCAAAACCACCACACTCTCTACACTTGGCATCTTTATGTTTGTCTTCATTTGAGTCTCATCTTTTGATCTCCGAGGTTTAAAAACCTTGTTTTTGCCAGAATTATTTTGTGAGGACTTCTCATAGCGTTTGGTAAATCTGGAGAAGTTCTTCGACAGCATGGCAATTGTCTCGACAAGATCAGTTTTGTCAGGGACATTGTTTCGCACATCAGAACTAGAATCTGCTTGAAAAGCTATGCTTTTCTTATGCACTGTCTCATCATCTGTCAGCCCCATTTCAAATGTTCGCAGAGACCCCATCAGCTCTTGTAACTTCATCTTGCTAATATCTTTGGCCTCTTCAATGGCTGTAACTTTATACGCGAATCTTCTAGGCAGAGATCGCAAAACCTTTCGCACAAGTTTCTCTTCAGAGATCGCATCTCCGAGGGTAAAGCTTTCATTAGCGATGTCACAGATCTTGGCATTGAAATCAATAAGTTTTTCACCTCCATCCATCCGAAGATTCTCAAATCTGGTGGTAAGCAATTGCATTCGAGAGGCGTGAACACTGCTTGTTTTTTCAAACGTGGTCTGTAAGATATCCCACGCATCATTAGCTTTATCGCAGGTGGATATAAGTTTGAAGACATTCATGTCAACATCAGAGAAGATAGCATTCATGGCTTTAGCATTAAGCCCCATGACATGGTAGTCAGCATCCTCCCATTCTTCTTCCGACTTCAGCACCATTTTGCCTTTATCATCCTTCTTGGTGGGAGGCTTCCAGCCTTTAGTCACCATCTTCTAGGCCCGTTCATCAATCGAACGAATGAAAGCTGTCATTCTAGCTTTCCAGTAGGTATAATTATTGCCACCCAGGAGCTGAGGTCTCACTGTCGAGGCTCCTTCTTTCATTGTGTCCATCTTAGCAAAACAACACAAAATGCACGGATTAAAAACCCATGATCACACGTTAAGAAATATGACCTGCTCTGGTGCCAATTGAAAAATGATAATCCGTGCTCAAGTGCTTAATTAATACTGCTATAAGTATTTCTACGATATGTGTGGTGTTGGTTTTGTATACTAGAAGACCTGTCTTTTGTATACATTATTAATAATGGTTTTTTGATGATATAGAATGAATATTATTACAGTCACTGTTTGCATTTAAATTGTTATATTTATATGTATGTTCACTATACTTACATTGTAGATGATATGGTGTGGGTAAACACATGGTTAGATCATATCATCAGGTTCCTTGTAATGTATTAAAAGGCTCACGGTTTAGATGGCACTGAACCTGCTATCGGTACGCCGTAGAATAATCTGATAGTTAGTTTGTCTTGACTAACTGATTATTCTAATACATGGTCAAGTGTATTGAGGAGGATCTACTTAGGATTCTATTCTCTATTCTGACCTTAAATGAGAGAATAAGAATCCACAGAGTTCGGGTTCTTAACCCCTATGTGTTGACAGACATATACGTGTAGTGTTTGCAGCTTTGATTTATCAAAGGGTGAGATTCTTTCATAAGAATCAATAATCTCGATATCTTGGGTTGTGACCTTTACACTTATGATGGGTTGTGCAATACGTAGGGGCACCGTGTCCTGGTGCGCCAGTTTGATGGTGTCCCGTTGAGGAAATGCAAGTTCATGCTGAAACCCTACAGGTGGAATTTATTCCGTGCATGAGTAAAGCTTGTGTGGTACTACTCAAGGATAAGATATTAATTAATTATAGCTATCAGAAGCTTACATAATTAATTAATGGGCATTATATCTTAAACGCGGGGAATGGCTGGACTAAACGAGAAAACATATTCAGAAATATGTATTAAATTGGTAGGTCAGTATTATTTCTTTAGTGGAATAAAAATAATACTTAATTTATTTAATAATATCCTAAGTTTATTGGATATTGGAAATTAAATAAATTAGCAGGCCAATTTAATATTCTTCTAGATCCCTGTTGTAGCCCAATATGACTTTAATGGACTGGAGATAGAAAAAGGGATAGAGGCCCAAACCCAGTAGGGTTGGGACACTGAAATTTCGACCACCTCCCCTATAAATAGGGAGGTGGGGGACGAAATTTTAAAAGTAATAATCAGCTCCTCTTGTGTTCTCTTTATCTCCATAGATTCCATACCGATCTAGTAGATTTCAGCCCACCCTGAAACTAGATTCAGTCCGGGAATACAACAGAAGATCAAGGAGTGGAATATCACTGTGGGGCGCCAATCATCATCATACACAACAACAAGATTAGATCTTTAATCTTGTCCTCCACCCGTCGTTTAATTCGTAAGTCATTTTTCGATTCTATGTTTCCGCTTTAGTAGAATCGTTTAAACCGGATTTGCATGTTAATTAAACTCAGTTAATTAAAACATATGAGATGCATGAATTTATGATCTACATGACATTAGGATTAATGAACATCCAATTAGATCCTGCGGTGGTTCAATTCGAAAAAATCCCAACAACTGGTATCAGAGCGGGTTTTGGCACTGTTCTAGATTTAATCCTAGGATTAATTCGAAATTTATGTATAAATTTGATGAAATATTTATGTTGCTTAAATTTTCAGATTTATATGTTGATGTATTTCGAATTGGTTGTGTTCAAAACTTGGATAAATTTTTGATGCAATGCGAAAATTTTAGTTTTGATGTTCTAAGAATTTTCGATAGTCATAAAATTAAATTTGGGATGACATTTGATGTTCTTCAAATTTCCAGATTTGTTTTATGATAGTGATCGAAAATTTGGAATCAAATTTTTCGAAATTTGATGTTTAAAGTTCCCTAATTTTGTATATTGAATTTTCGGTACTATTAAAATAATTTGGAGAAGATTTTAATGAAAATTAAAATTCCAGATTTATTTGATAGTGTGGTTCGAAAATTCTGAAGTATTAGAATTGGATTTGGTGATTTTTGATGTATATCAAAGATTGCCTAATTCTAATCTAGATAGGTTTGAAATTAGAATTTTAAAATTTGGTAATTTTTGAAGTGGATCAAAATTTTCAGATTTTAATTCTTGAAAATTTCGAAACCTAGAGCTATATTATTTGGAATAGTTTTTTGATTAATGTCAAAATTTCCAAATGTAAAATATAGTGTATTTTTTCGATTTTATTAATTAAACTTGGAGGAAACTTTAATGAAAAGTAAATTTCCAGATTTATTTAATAATGGTGGTCGAAAATTATGAATGTTGGATTAAGATTTGATATTATTTGATATATATCTTAATTTACCTAATTTTAATCTAGATAGATTTGAAAAATTAATATTAAATTTGGAAGAATTTGAAGTGGATCAAATTTCCAGATTTATTATTTGATTATTTTCAAAAATCTTGTATTAAAATTGGATAAGGTGATTTTGGATATATACAAATAATTATCAAAATCCAATTGTGATAAGATTTTAAATTTGGATAAGTTTTGGAAGATTTTGGATTGGAATCAAATCTCCAAACCTTATCCTTAAAGATTTAGATTCTTATGGATAATATTTGGATTAGATTTTTGATTTATATCAATATATCCAATTATTATTTAATTAAGGTGGTTAGAAAATATTAAATAAATTTGGTGGATAATTATAAATAATTTCCAGATTTATTTTAAGATATATTTTCGAAATTTAACAATATTTAAATTGGTGGATAATTATTTTAATTTCCAAATTTTATCTTGTGGATAATATCGAATTAATTAATTTTTATTAATTGTAAAATTCGAATATTATTTAATATGTCATGTTTGGATATCATATGTTATTTTATGCTAATCATGTAATTGTGATTGTTGGGTTTGTAGACTGACTTGTTTGCAGGGTTACCGACTATCATGGCTCTTAATTATGTGATGTATGTTTTAATTTATGTTGGATGTATGATGGGCCGTATGCCGGTTTGGCTACGTGATTTTAATCCATGAGAAAATCCATGGATTAGGTCTAGGTTTTATTTTATGTTATTTTAATGTAATAGAAATAAAACTGTTAGACCAATTTATTGAGTTGTAATTTTATTCTAGATATATTAGTTTTTTCCTTTAAGGAATAGATATTCTATATTGAATAAAGTTTGAAGATCAACTCAAAGAAGGAGAGTAGTACAGCTCAAGAAAGGAAGTATCACTGATTCACGTCCCGAAATCCTAATTGGAGCTAGATTTTCGGCGAGGGGCAGTGATAAGGGCGGTGGCCATGCCCGAGTTTCCGGAGCTGACTTTCCAGTTTTATCTCATTCAGCAACATGAGATATAAGCCATGATAGTTGGTTTTTATTATTATTGCTTATTATGTTGTTTGAAGCATGCAATGATGTTTTATCCTTTTATGTGATGTTTGCATGTTTTACAATGGGATAAAATGAAACCTCAATCTTAAATAACTAAGTGGGAGAGTTTCATACCAAAGTATGTAGAAATCTCAAACGGTCTCCATTAATCTGGTTTAATTGAGATGTGATGACATGCGAGTTGACAATAGGTCTTCCTCCATAACGGATGTGTCATATCACTGTTATCTCTAGAAATTAAACTTCTTTATCAAGATAGCTGTAGAACACTACTAGAACAAACTGACTCCTCCAACTGGAGCAGGGAGTTCGAAATAGTGGACTTGGTGCTAAGATGATGGTGTTCACACTTAGGTGTAATTTATTAATAAACGTCCACACTAACGTGGCTTATTAATTTGAAGGTTACACGACCGTGGTTATTTCCGACTATTAATTTACTTGTCATAAGGAAATTTGACTGGAGGTA
Source organism: Perilla frutescens (assembly GCA_026008535.1). Classification (NCBI taxonomy): domain Eukaryota; kingdom Viridiplantae; phylum Streptophyta; class Magnoliopsida; order Lamiales; family Lamiaceae; genus Perilla; species Perilla frutescens. Next base: position 8,487,794 of record BRKX01000020.1, on the reverse strand, counting down.
AATTAAAGGTGGTTTTACCTGTTTAAGGATGAATTTTATAAACGTCCACACTAACGTGGCTTATAAGAAACATTTTTTAAAATGTCGGTGGATTACATATAATTTTTTGAGGTGTACGATTATATGTGAGTATCCTAAAGTTTGTGACTGTACTGCATGTTTACTTTTCAGTTATTCTATATCATCATGGCACTCTCCAACCTGTCCACTATTCTCAATGAAAACAAGTTAATCGGTGAAAATTACAATGATTGGATTCGAAACCTTAATCTTGTTCTCACTGCGGAAGGACACAAGTTCGTACTTGAAGAAGTATGTCCTCAGAAGCCAGATGAGGGTTCTGACGAAGCCCAAAAGGTTGCATATGATAAGTGGGTTAGGTCCAATGAGGTGGCGTGCTGTTACATTCTGACATCTATGTCGAATGTGTTGCAACATCAGCATGAACCTATGAAAATCGCTTATGATATCATGTACAACCTTAGGCAGCTCTTCGGTCATCAGAACCGCTCGGCACGCCATTTGGCGATGAAGAAACTAATGGATGCGAGAATGTCTGACTCCACACCTGTTAGGGATCACGTTCTCACGATGATGGGGTATCTGGCTGAGATCGAGACCTTGGGTGGAGAGCTAGATGGTGATTCTCAAATCGACATTGTTCTTCATAGCCTGTCCTCGAGGTTTGAGCAGTTCAGGCTGAACTTTAACATGATTAAAAGGGATGTCAGCCTGAATGAACTGCTCATGGATCTTCAGGCGGCTGAGTTACTTCAAAAAGAAAATCCGGAGGCACACCTAGCTGAAAATAGGGCGTCTTCTTCCGGTACTAAAAGGAAGAAGAAGAACGCACCCAAGAAAGCTGCAGAGGGGACGCCTAAGGTGAAGAAGTCTAAGACTAAGATTCCTCCCGAGGAATTTAAGTCAAAGACAAAGTGTTTCAAGTGCGGCCAACCAGGTCACTGGAAGGCGGATTGTCCTAACAAGAAGAAGAAAAAGGGTACGTCTCAATCTTTCGTCATTAAAACATGTTTAACTACTTGTTCTACTCAGTCATGGGTAGTAGATACTGGAGCTACTGATCATGTTTACATGTCTTTACAGGGGTTCCTGGTAAAAAGACAGCTGAGAGATGGAGAGATTTCAGTCTACATGGGCAATGCTACGAAAGTGGCGGCAGTTGCAGTGGGAGACGTAACCTTATCTTTTAGTAGTGATAGGATATTAGTTTAAAGGATTGTCTTTATGTGCCTGGTTTTAGGCGAAACTTGATTTCAGTTTCTAAACTTTTTATGGATGGATATTCTGTTTCTTTTGATAACAAGGTTGTTATCTTTAGTGATAAACGTTTTATCTGTTCTGGCACATTGGATGGACATCTTTATTTACTTAATCATATGGAAAACACTACGCAAATGCATTTAGTGAATACATCGGTCATAAACCCTAACAAACGAAAAGAACCTTCGGAAATGAATCAAACCTATCTTTGGCATTTTAGGCTCGGACATATTAACCTTAAACGGATACAAAGACTAGTAAGTGATGGGCCCTTGTCTTCATCGGTCCTAGAATCGTTCCTTTTGTGTGAATCCTGTTTGGAAGGTAAAATGACCAAGCGAACCTTTAAGGATAAAGGGAATAGATCTGAAGAGGTACAAGATTTGATTCACTCTGACTTATGTGGCCCTATGTCAGTTCAGGCTCGAGGAGGGTACGAGTATTTTATCACGTTCATTGATGATCACTCAAGGTATGGATACATATACCTGTTACGCCGCAAGTTAGAATCCTTTGAGACTTTCAAAGAATTCAGAGCGGAAGTGGAAAAACGTATAGGTAAAAGTATCAAATCACTACGGTCTGATCGTGGTGGTGAGTACCTCTCGAATGAATTTAGGGACTACTTAGCAGAGAATAGCATTACATCCCAGTTGACTGCGCCGGGAACACCACAGTAGAACGGCGTGGCGGAGAGAAGAAACAAAACATTGTTAGAGATGGTTAGATCGATGATGAGCTATTCAGATCTGCCTATTTCAATCTGGGGATATGCCCTGGAAACGGCAGCCTATATTCTGAATGTGGTTCCATCAAAATCAGTCCCATCTACGCCCACAGAACTTTGGACTGGACGATAGCCCAGTCTTGGACATTTTCGGATTTGGGGTAGTCTAGCACATTTGCTGGATAAGGAAGCTGATAAGCTGGCACCACGTACGGATGTTAGACTGTTTGTTGGATATCCCAAATGAATGAAAGATGGTTTATTTTATAGTCCTAAGGATCAGAAGATCATTGTGAGTACCAATGCTCGATTCTTAGAGGAAGACTATGTAATAAATCACAAGCCAAGAAGTGAGATAGTTCTTGAGGAACTTCGAGGGGAAAATTCGAATCTAACACAAACAGTACAAGAAGAAGAACCACAATTTACTGCACAACGTGTCACAGAAGTACATGAACTGCCTCGTCGCAGTGGGAGGGTTGTACGCCAACCTGACAGATTCATTGGTTTGGGTGAATCTTCGGATTTCCCTGAAGGACTAAATGAATTGGATCCCAGGACCTACGATGAAGCAATCCAAGACAAAAATGCAGACTCTTGGAAAATTGCAATGGAGTCTGAGATTGGATCTATGGATCACAATCAAGTCTGGGAGCTTGTAGAACCACAAGATGGGGTAAAACCCATTGTGTGTAAGTGGGTTTACAAACGCAAGAGAGGAGCTAACGGGAAGGTTGAAACCTTTAAGTCAAGATTGGTGGCGAAAGGGTACACTCAGAAAGAAGGGATCGATTATGAGGAAACCTTTTCGCCGGTAGCCATGCTTAAGTCAATCCGGATTCTCTTGTCTATTACCGCTCATTTGGATTATGAGATTTGGCAGATGGATGTCAAGACGGCTTTCCTGAATGGAAGTCTTGAGGAAAATATCCATATGAAGCAACCAGAGGGTTTCATTGCTAAAGGCCAAGAGCACTTAGTGTGCAAGCTTAAGAGATCCATTTATGGACTTAAGCAGGCGTCAAGGTCTTGGAACATCCGGTTTGACGAGGTTATCCAGTCATATGGATTCGTGCAATGTTCGGATGAGAGCTGTGTGTACAAGAAGAGTGACGGAAACGTGGTGGCTTTCCTCATGCTATATGTTGATAATATCTTACTTATTGGAAACAGTAAGAAAGTATTATCTAACATAAGGGTGTGGTTGTCCAAGCAGTTCGATATGAAAGATCTGGGAGAAGCTGGACACGTCCTTGGCATCAAGATAATTTGAGATCGCCAGAAAAGGATGTTGTGCTTATCTCAGGCGACATATATCGACACAGTGCTAGCTAGGTTTAACATGCAGGATTCTAAGAAAGGTTTTATACCTTTCAGGCATGGAATTCATCTATCCAAGGATATGTGTCCCCACACACAGGCTGAGATAGATGAGATGAAGGGTGTTCCATATGCTTCGGCTGTGGGAAGCCTTATGTATGTTATGCTATGCACTAGACCTGATATATGCTATGCAGTCGGCATGGTAAGCAGATATCAGTCTAACCCTGGACAAGGTCACTAGACTGCGGTTAAGAATATACTCAAGTACCTAAAAAGGACTCGAGATTATATGCTGGTGTACCGCTATGATAGTCTAGTGCCTTTGGGTTACACGGACTCATATTTTCAATCCGATAAAGATCAGAGTAAATCTACCTCAGGCTATGTGTTTACCTTGGGAGGCAGAGCCATTGCATGGAGGAGCATAAAGCAGAAATGCATTGCGGATTCCACCATGGAGGCTGAATATGTAGCTGCCTCTGAGGCTGCAAAAGAGGCCGTCTGGCTCAAGAGCTTCTTGTTGGACTTGAGCGTGGTTCCTGATTTGCCTAAGAGTATCACGGTATATTGTGATAACTCGGGTGCAGTGGCAAATTCGAAGGAACCCAGAGCCCATAAGGCAAGTAAACACATAAAGAGAAAGTACCATCTTATACGAGAAATCGTTAAGAGAGGAGATGTGGTAGTGGTCAAGATTGCATCAGTGGACAATTTAGCTGATCCATTCACGAAGAGCCTTCCGGCTAAGACCTTCTACGGTCACGTGGAGAAAATGGAAGTGAGATGCAGACCCGGGGTTGCCGTTTGAGATTTTAGTTAGAGTTGGAGAGTTTGCCAGTTTGTTTTATATTTGAAAGACATGCTTCAAGTATAAGTGGGAGATTGTTGGTTAGATCATATCATCCTTCTTGGTGGGAGGCTTCCAGCCTTTAGTCACCATCTTCTAGGCCCGTTCATCAATCGAACGAATGAAAGCTGTCATTCTAGCTTTCCAGTAGGCATAATTGTTGCCATCCAGGAGCCGAGGTCTCACTGTCGAGGCTCCTTCTTTCATTGTGTCCATCTTAGCAAAACAACACAAAATGCACGGATTAAAAACCCACGATCACACGTTAAGAAATATGACCTGCTCTGGTGCCAATTGAAAAATGATAATCCGTGCTCAAGTGCTTAATTAATACTGCTATAAGTTGTTCTACGATATGTGTGGTGTTGGTTTTGTATACTAGAAGACCTGTCTTTTGTATACATTATTAATAATGGTTTTTTGATGATATAGAATGAATATTATTACAGTCACTGTTTGCATTTAAATTGTTATATTTATATGCATGTTCACTATACTTACATTGTAGATGATATGGTGTGGGTAAACACATGGTTAGATCATATCATTAGGTTCCTTGTAATGTATTAAAAGGCTCACGGTTTAGATGGCACTGAACCTGCTATCGGTACGCCGTAGAATAATCTGATAGTTAGTTTGTCTTGACTAACTGATTATTCTAATACATGGTCAAGTGTATTGAGGAGGATCTACTTAGGATTCTATTCTCTATTCTGACCTTAAATGAGAGAATAAGAATCCACAGAGTTCGGGTTCTTAACCCCTATGTGTTGGCAGACATATACGTGTAGTGTTTGCAGCTTTGATTTATCAAAGGGTGAGATTCTTTCATAAGAATCAATAATCTCGATATCTTGGGTTGTGACATTTACACTTATGATGGGTTGTGCAATATGTAGGGGCACCGTGTCCTAGTGCGCCAGCTTGATGGTGTCCCGTTGAGGAAATGCAAGTTCATGCTGAAACCCTGCAGGTGGAATTTATTCCGTGCATGAGTAAAGCTTGTGTGGTACTACTCAAGGATAAGATATTAATTAATTATAGCTGTCAGAAGCTTACATAATTAATTAATGGGCATTATATCTTAAACGCGGGGAATGGCTGGACTAAACGAGAAAGCATATTCAGAAATATGTATTAAATTGGTAGGTCAGTATTATTTCTTTAGTGGAATAAAAATAATACTTAATTTATTTAATAATATCCTAAGTTTATTGGATATTGGAAATTAAATAAATTAGCAGGCCAATTTAATATTCTTCTAGATCCCTGTTGTAGCCCAATATGACTTTAATGGACTGGAGATAGAAAAAGGGATAGAGGCCCAAACCCAGTAGGGTTGGGACACTGAAATTTCGACCACCTCCCCTATAAATAGGGAGGTGGGGGACAAAATTTTAAAAGTAATAATCAGCTCCTCTTGTGTTCTCTTTATCTCCACAGATTCCATACCGATCTAGTAGATTTCAGCCCACCCTGAAACTAAATTCAGTCCGAGAATACAATAGAAGATCAAGGAGTAGAATATCACTATGGGGCACCAATCATCATCATACACAACAACAAGATTAGATCTTTAATCTTGTCCTCCACCCGTCGTTTAATTCGTAAGTCGTTTTTCGATTCTATGTTTCCGCTTTAGTAGAATCGTTTAAATCAAATTTGCATGTTAATTAAACTCGGTTAATTAAAACATATGAGATGCATGAATTTATGATCTACATGACATTAAGATTATTGAACATCCAATTAGATCCTGCGGTGGTTCAATTCGAAAAAACCCCAACATGTGGGACAGATGTAAGAACATAAAAATATCAAGCAGTAAAATATGTACGAGATTGATAACCCAGTTCGGTTAACCAATCTACTCTGGGAGACTTCGCCCAAACTTGAAGATTCGACTGTTACTCCTTCGTGTAGTGTATTAGGGTTCTTACACATACAGGACTCCCTCCTTATATCGCCCGTTCTTCTCCACGAACTCTTTCGCTAACCGAAAGCTGTAAGATCCCCTTACAGCCATGACACTAGACTCCCTCTAGCTGCCCACGACTTCAACTTACAATCTCTTCCGAGATTACATACAGAGCAGGTATTAAAAAAACCCCTCATGTGTTTTACTCAAAAACACTCAAAACTAGTCTATCACATTGAACTGTTTTAATGAACAACTACTAGTAAATACATGGGACACAAACCACAATGACTCTCAAACAATATGCTCAGAGAATCTAAGAAAAATGTCCATCAATTGTTGTAAAGAATCGGCTTTCCTATTGTCTTCACTCTAAAATTTGTGTCAGTCTTCATCCGCTGTCAATATGGAAGGTGAATGTTGGTTTGTCTTCCCAAATGTGTGTAAATACTTTCCTTGGATAGAAGGGTTATTTACAGCTCGGTATCTACTCCACAAGATAGTCAATCAAATAGCTCTTGCCTTCCATGAACAGATCCGTGCAAGATCTTCTATTTATGGAAACTGCTATATAAAAGTGTCCCTGGTTCTGTTTGGGATATCAGAGGGAACAGTTCACCAACTGTTCTTCTTTTCTCACACAGCGGAATAAATAGCTTCAGGGACATACCCAAGCACACATTGTTGACCATATCTCGCCAACAAAACAACACGAACACTTAGTGCATAACTGTGGCACTAACAAAAGTAAACTGGTTTATTATTTTGTTCAAGAGAATCAATTTACATTATTGAATGAAAGAGTATTTATACACAGTAGTTGAGGTTTGGCTACGCAAGTTAACATCGATGGCAAGTAGCTAGTGACATCGGACGTTTACTCTAGATTCACGGTGTGGTCCTAACTACCATGCGTTCTATTCCTAACACGTGGCCTTCAAGTGATCTGCATATCTCTGCATGCATCTATCTTCATCATCCTAATATGGATGTACATTCACAATAAGAGGGAGGGTTGAGATCAGCACTATGTATGCATGCATGGATGAAATATAATGAGAATTGTAATAGCCACTCGTAGACTCAGCAGTGGTGAATATCACCAAGAAAGAGTCTGGAAAGTAAGCGATGAAACTGCAGTTTGGCCAAGGACTTAGTGTAGATGTCTGTGAGCTGCTGTGCAGAAGAAACATGAACAGGTAGGATAAAACCATGTTTGTAGTATAAACGTACAAACTGGCAGTCAAGTTTGAGGTGTTTTGTGCGTTCGTGAAATGTCTGGCCTTGTGAGATTAAGATACAAGTGCTTACCAATAAGCTTTCTATAAGTATCTGGTTGAGGAAGAGGATCACCACTATGTTGATTGAGAGATATTCCTGAAGGCAGTGGTGTAGAAGCTAGTTTGCATCCAGTGAGACCTGTGTCAATCAAAAGATCAAGTATGTATTTCCATTGACAGAGGTAAACACCATTGGAAGCTCTGGCTATCTCCATGGCAAGAAAGTATTTGGCTTCTCCCAAATCCTTGATTGTAAAGGCTGAGTGCAATAATGCTTTAATGGCTGTGAGAACATCAAGAGAGGGACCTAGCAGGAGGATATCATCCACATAGACCAAAAGCCCAATAAAGGAATTGCTAATACATGTGGTGAACAAACAGTGATCATGCTCTGACTACACAAAGCCTTGTGAAAGAAGCAGCTTACTAAATTCCCGATTCCACTCCCTGGAAGCCGGCTTTAGCCCATATAAGCTCTTCTTAAGCTTGCAAAATTTCCATGATGCTCCCCTGGATATTCTTGAGGTATCTGCATGTATATCTCATCAAAGAGATATCCATGCAAAAAAGCATTGTTGACATCCATCTGATGTATGTGCCAAGAAAACTGTGAGGCAACAACAAGGAAAATTCTAACTGTGACCAGTTTTGCCACAGGGGAAAAAATTTTATTGTAATCTATGCCAAACTCTTGGTTATAACCCTTGTCAACTAGCATGGCCTTAAAGCGTTCTACCTTGCAGTACAAGAAAAACGCTCATAGACTACGGTTAAAAATCGTAGTCTTAAGGATTTGAAAACCTTAGAGACAGGCGGTGTAGTCTATAGGTGTACTAGTAGACTACGGTTTTAAACCGTAGTCTTAACAATTTAAGACCGCGGTTATGAACCGTAGTCGATCACTTATAACCGTAGTCTTTATATACCTTTTGACTACAGTTTTATTTCATAGACGACAGCGTAAATCCGTAGTCTTAAGTCTTTAAGACTATAGTTAAAAATCGTAGTGTTGTGTATTTAACCTTAGTCTTCAGGTCTTAAGACAACAGTTTTGATGCATTTGACAACATTTTTACCGTTGTGAAATATGAGTCAGATAAACAACATTTTTTTTGTAAATTGTTGTTTTTGTTTAGCCAAAATATATAAATAATTCAATAAAATAATCATAATTTAGACTAATTAAATCAACCATTCAACCAAAATAGAAATTACAAGAATCCATGCAAAATTCTAACCTCTAGCAATAATCTATTCCATATACAAGTAGTTTAAAACAATATTCGTCCAAAATAGAAATTATTCCAACTAAGTACTATAAAATAATATCCGTCTAAAAAACAATATCCTCCAAAAGAATATCCAACGCACTTCATTGATCACACAAACAAATCTTCAAAATCTGCAACAAATCAAACTTCACCAACATAATCTCACTTCGAAATCAAGAACATGAACACGATCATATTCATAATGCCAAAATCATCAATGATAACTAAAAAAAAAATATATACACATTGCATTGTTTCTAAATATGATTAAATAGGCAATTCCTCTTGTAATGCAAACTCCTACAATCTAAAGTATGTCATATGTCACAAGCTTGATAAAGCTTAAGCAAGATACCTTAGAATGCCATCCATTAACAACAAATATATTGAAAGAGTAGCCATCAATTTTGGAAAATACATGAGCTTTATGAATATTTAGTCTTACATCAGAGAGCAAAGCAGATAGCTGCAAAAGAAAAAAAAATAACTAATTTGGGATAAAAATAAAATGAATATTTAGCGGCTAAAATAACAACAATGTATATCAGAGCAGATATGGAAAAATTATCTCATGAATTAGTGGGTGTCATGTGCTTCTTCCCTGCAATATATATATGGATTTTCAGTTATCCTATTACAACTTATAGAGCTATTAGAGAATGTTTGTGTCATGGAAGTCTCCAGAACAAGTTTTGACTCTGATTCCAAGTCATGGTTTTGAAGTGAACTCTGGATTCAGCGAAACAAAAAAAATTCACTTATTTTACTTGTGTTGACTTGTAGTTCTTAAAAAGGTTGAACTCAATGCATTTAGCCTTAGTTTTTGATCTAGATTGATGTAGTCCCGATCATCATTCCGCAATTTTAGCAGACCCTTAAACTGATTTAGATTTATTTGTCCATCTATCAATTAAGGACAAAAAGTAAAATGAAGAACCAAATAATGGGGGAAAGTCTGCCCTGAATCCAATTATTAGTCAAATGACAATGTATGTTTCATCTTTGAAAGTCTAGTGATAGGAAAAAATCATGACAAAAATTACATAAATACCTTCAGGCAAAATTAGACGGGAGAAACACTTGAAATTTGTTCGCCATCAAAATTATCACCTCTAGTGCAAATATTCTGAGCAGGACAAAACAATTTGAATCAAATTAGTATAAATTGGGCATATGTTGATGAAATGAGATGCAAACAAACAACTAAATTCCTGCAAATACGTGAGGCTCAAATTTAAGTAAAAATGAACCAATATTCTCGTGAAGGATGAAGATAATGGCAATAAAGCAGCAGTCCAATAGCAAAGCAAAAGTATCATCCTAGGATGTTCTACAGACTAGTTGACCAGAAAAGGATGGATATGATGAAAGTGGTTAACTCTCGCTCAATGTAAAAATACAGAAAAGGTCAAAAGTGTTTAGTAATAGACTACTAATCTTGGACACCAAAGTCATTTAACACTCAAGATAGTGGATTACAAAATAAATTCCACCCTCTTCATGCTTGGCCTTAATATTAATATAAGAAAATGAAGAAACTTACCTTACTTCTTCTTTTTTTTTTTACCTGAATGACAGAACATAAAATATCAAGATTATATGATGAATGTGTTCAGCATTGTTATTCGTTGACATGAATTCGCTGCACTTACTAACTAAAGAATATCCTTTTGAACCTCTAAAATGAATACACTTTATTACGGATTCTGTATATATTTACATGTATTGTTCAACTCAAAGTATGAGGATTTTTCTTTTAAACATTTTGGGAGTTGCCTTAAATGTTTTAAGAACTTGAAATGAGGTTGTTTTATAGTTTAAATAAAATAGGTTGAATGCCTTTTGAGAATTCGACATAAGTTTGAACCAAATTGTAAAAATTTAAGATAAGGTTTTTATTTTTCCCAAATAATTCGAAAAGGGGGTTGTTATGGATCGACTTTAATCCGATCATTGGATCTAAAAATAAATTGCATCGTTAAATTCCCTTTATGTATTGAATCGAATAGAAGCCTCTAAAGTCGTACACTCTATGTTGAGATCGTAGTCAAGAGAATGTATAAACCCCTTTAATTATGTTTTAGACCCTAGGATTTTGATAGGGTTAACGAGTCGAAAAATTGACTTTGTAGGATGCATTGATCTCGAAGAATCAGAGGAACGAACCCTAAGTCACAGCTCTACTCCAGAATTTGTAAATAAGATGGGTAATTCTATACTCTTCTATGTGCAAATAGAATGTTAATCAATGAAATCATCTACAGAATGATTATTGGATATGAATTGGTATTACGATATGAAGTCATTGTCTCGATATATGATATCATACGAGATAGATGTAGTAACCTTTATAAGCAATGATGCTATGCTATTAGTTGATGAAGGAATGAGATCTAGACGATTCATTCTAGGTTGTAACATATGCTAGTGGACCATAAGTTAAGATTATTGTCCGATTGTCTAGTATTCTCATCTATGTTATTAATTTAAGAAATCGGGCGCTTGACCCTCATGCTATGACCTATGATCAATACTCTAGCGTGCTATTACGATATGATCTTACAATAAATCTTATCCGAGACGATAGGCTTAGAACGAACATAGTATGATCAAAGTTTTAGCTACTATGGTTATAAGGTGGGTGATATCTATCCAATACGCGACTTATGTTTCAAAATTATGTTATGCTTATGATGAAATATGTTTATGATAAGACATGCCTCAAAATACTTTTATGCTCAATGATATCTATATAACACGTGACTTATGTTTCAAAAACGTATTCTATTTATGATAATATATATATTTATGATAAAGCACACTTCAAAGTACTTTTATGTCTCTACGATTTATAGTCGACAGTGACTTATGTTCAAAAGCGTGATCTATTTATGATTACATATGTTTAAGTTTAAGCATGGTTCAGATTACTCTTATGGCTCAATGCTTTCAAATTAACACGTGATTTTATGTTTGAAAATCCCATTATGTTTACGAGGAAAATATGTTTGTATAAAAGCATGCTTCAAAGTTCAAAATATTTTTTTATGACTTATCAGAAGTTGCTAAACTCTATGGTTCCTGGTATGAGCACTTGGTGCAGTATGAGCACTCCGGTGCGGTATGATATAGCACTTCGTTGCGGTATGAGCACTCCGGTGTGGTATGATATAGCACTTCAGTGCGGTATGATATAGCACTCCGGTGCGGTATGAGCACTTCAGTGCGGTATGGCACAATTGTGCAATTATGATACTACGGTACAAACATGTCACTTTGGTGAAATTATTATGATAGGGAACCATATTGGGTTAACCTTCCATATATTAATAAGCACATACTTTTTATGGGCATTATAACAAATGTGTTAAACAAGCAAACTATCTATTGGATGATTAAGTATATTTCATAAATTTAAAATCCCCATCTATTTTTCATAACATTTCAGGTATTTGATGACGGCTGGCGGCTGACGTGGACCAGTGGGGACTTCTTATTTTATTGACCACTTTAATAATTTCTAATTATTGTTTATTGCTTAGTTTGTGGTCAATAAGTTTGAATTGTATGCTTCCGCTTTATGATCATGAAATAATTAACTATTTTATGGACACTTATGAATGTTATGGTTTTTGGGCACATTTTAAATATTGAGAGTTGAATTTTGACTAGTCTTGGTCATACAGGTTTGAATAGTAAACGCCTGTGAACGTGGGTATTTAAATATTTTAAACGGAATACTGCTCAAATTTTTTTAAGATCTAAAGAAAATGTTTATTTGAAATTGTGAAAATTTTATTGTCTTTTCTTTTGGTCGTGTGTTTTTGTTAGCACCTGAGCCCTCGGGTTCGGGTCGCTACAGCATTTCTGAAATGCCATAATCGTATGACTTGACATCATAACAAAATCAATTAAACTTGAGAATATATATAAATATATAGCAAATTCAAGTATGCATATGTAGCTGAAAGTTAGTAACATAGAGGAATAAATAAATTAAGCATAAACTCCCAAGCTGCAGTTAAGCAATAATCTATCAAACCAGTTTGAATTTGAAATATCTTAACCATAACTTAACCATGCCAGGACGTTCCTATGTGGAAAAGCAGAAAAATAACTGCTAGCTATCTCCGTGGTGGAGACGATTTCATGTGAAAGAATATTGTAGAAAACTATCATGTTTGACCAACCCACATGAAAGGTGCAAACCTCAGGGTACTTAACCCAACCACGTGGGAACATTATATATTTACCATAATTGTTGGGATGCCACCGTTTAAACCGTTGAATCCGTTCATCTTCAAACGTGATGTAACTTTACTTTCTCCATTCTCCAGTTTCTGGTTTCATCTCCCAAATTTCCCAGCACTGTCTTCCGAGGCCAAACAACAAGGTCAGATACCTTCCCATTGACAGATAACTCGAGTCATAAGTTAGATAACCATCTTCAGAAAGAGAAAAATCAATCTGTGCGATGATTTCAGTCTCCACATTCATCGTCAACACTCGTGATCAAGGCCCATCCACCATAAGCCAGTGCACAAAACCTTCAGTAATCAATGGAGGATAAGTGAGTAATCTCCCAACGTTGTTGGGTAAGTGCTGGAGTTGAACATGTCTCCAAGAGTCATCCACTTCAACAGTGAGTATAGCAAGATCAATATGTAATGATGTAGATGATCTTCGACCATCATTTTCATAAACCAAGTAAGATTGAGCATGTGGTTGATCAAGCCTAACATTAATTGAAGCCCAATTAACCACTTTTGGACGAAACTTGATCTGAATTGGCCCATAACTTTCATCATGCTGTCTTGTATTGTTATAAGTGTCCAATTAGGTGTCTATTAATATACACATCTATCGTATCTCCAAAGGGGAAAATCCATCAATTTCTTCTCCATTTTTAATCCACCATCGGCAACTACCATGTCATTCGCCATTTCCACCACAAAAAATACATTCACCATTCATGAATTTTTATTTTCATGTGTTCATCTTTCCAAGTAGGTTACTTCCGTGTGAAATTTCATTGAATCAGTACCCAAAATAAAGCTAAAATCAGTCATGAGCTGTTATTATTTCACCTTGCGCCGCTACCAGCTCTCAGTATCCTTTTTCGGCTGGTCCAACCACTGAAGTTTCACCAATATTTTTACCTACGACAGCCTCACATAGTAGGGTACAAGTATCATATCTTGGATAACTAATCAAACATCATTTTAGTGTCTTTTGTGTCCGAAAAGAACCAGAAAAGTAGTTTGGGCATGACTGGAGTCGAATCTGACGAAAGAGATAATTTGGCCTTTAAACTAAAATGGATGAAATGGGCATATTGGAACTTCATCAGTAAGATCTGAACAAAGAGATGTATTGTGACCATATCGAATAAGGATCAAGCTGAGCAGAAGATGTCGTCCCCACGGTAGTCGCGCAGATTCAGAAGAGGCAGTGAAGAAGGCACACGTGAAAAAATCAGGATTCTGTTGGGAGAAGATAAGGTTGGATAATCTGATAGAGTTTAAAGAATGTTGGAACAGATAAAGACTGCTAAAGAGATCAGCATGTGAAGATAATTCCAAATCCCTGAAATTTCTGGACTAATCCAACAAACTAGGCGATAACGCTTATCCAGACAAGCTGAAGCGGGGCATAGGAGATCGATCAAATAGTTGAAGATTCCCATTTTTGGGAGATTTTATTTGATCCTTGCACTCCTTTAAATACTAGTTAGATCATTGAAAAGAGACACTTCGGATCTTACAATTTCTGCACTTTTATTTTCGCACTTATTTCAGCTTTAACGCTACTTTGGCAGCAAGATAATCTCAGGCATCATGCCCACAGGAAGTAGGAATCTGTTTAACATTCAAAGTTGGTGTTAAACAAGTTTTAATTCAATTCCAGTAAGTTTCTTTTATTTACTATGTCTTTATTTTATGCATTTACAGTTCCTTATATCATGAGGAGCTAGATTTATATTTCGGGTTTGAACAAAGATGAAGATATAACACACACTTAAAACTCGTGAGGCCCCATGGGCATATTACTGTATGAATGGGTTTTTGCCAAGTTTTGTTCATGTCCTAGAAGATAGTGTGTTCAATATAAGTAATGTGGTTGATCGCTCTTGAGTTTTAATGGGCATACTAAAGCTAAAAGGATTAACGAATTGTGACTATGTGTTAATCCGATAGTAGCTGTGTAGCGACCCGTTTTTTTAAAATTGCTACATTTTTCGTAAAAAAAGCTTATTTTATTTATTTATGTGTGATATTAATTGCTTAAGTCTAATAAGTCGCGCTAAGTTTAATAAATAACTAAGTATGAATTTATTTTAGTTTATGATTATTTCATGTTATGAGTATGCATGTAGAATTTTATTTATTTGAGAGTCACATAATTTATAAGAAATTTGCTTTTATCTAGCCAAGTTATTCTAGCCCAATTAAAAAATTTATGAGCCCAAGTCTCTAAAACCCAATGTTAAAGCCCATCATCCGGAATCTTATTTTTTCCATCTTCTCTGCGGCCGTGAGGTAGATTATGAACAGTTTGACAGTAAGATTTTTGGTATCTCTAAAACCTTATCACCATTTGATCTTATCAAGTTATCTTCTTGATAGCTACGAAATCTAAACCTAGACCCTAATCTATCATTATAAATAGAGAGCTCTATATCCCTATTTTTCGTCACACCAAAGAGACGAAAGGAAAAGAAAATAGTTTATTCCTTATTCTTCTTCAAGCTTCAAGGTTCCGAAGGTATAAAATTTCTCTTAGATTTATTATTTTCACATATGCATTGCATCTCATAGCTTGAACATGGGGGGTCGGGTAAGGATGAGTGTTGGAGGTCATGGCAGCATCGACTGCAAAAGTACTGTTCGGCGGCGGTGTCTATTCGGTTCGGCGTTAGCCTGACATAGGTGGCTGTTTGGTAAGTTCAGCAGTGCAGGTTGCAATTCAAACGAAGCTCCAGCTTGGCGGTGACAGAGAAAGCGGTAGTTTTTTTTGGATATAGGAGAAGGCGGAGGTGAAAGGTTGTAGTGCTGCAGTCTAACGTAAATGAGAAAGAAAGAGAGAGTTGATGTCACCGACTATTTTATCATGGAGTAGTGAAGAGCAGAGCAGACCTCTGCTGGTGCAACTCGTAAATGGAAGATAGTGAGAGGAGATGTTTTGTTTTAATTATCTACTAACATTTGTTTTGCAGATTAGGCCTTTGGGAATACTTTCAAGTTTGGGCTATTCTAGGATGAGTTTTGGGCCAAGAGTTATGAAGGGTCTCTTATATTAATTATTTTCATATGCTGATTTTCGTGCATGATAGGTTAGAATTTAATTATTGTTTAAGTGTGCAGAGAATCTAAATATCTAATAAGAATTGTTTTGAAGTCATGCATTAATTAATCATTGTTGCACATTTCGTGGTTGCATATAAAGGATTTCAAGGAATAAATTAAAGATTTTCATGTATAGACTAATCCATATCATGGCTATAATTTACGTAAAATACTAGATTAAATAATTAGTAGTAATTTAAGCATGCTTTAATGGTTTAGTCTCATTCATTGATTTTATCGTGTTATTTATTTTATTAATTCAAGATAATTAATTATAGGGCGTGCAGGACTTAATCGGTTAATATCAAGGTCAAGGTCAACGTTAATGTGGGATTTTACGTTGAATTTGTCCCTGTTATCCTCTCTATATATTTTTGTTAAAAAAAACTATCAAGCTAAACCCCAACTAATAGTTTTGATGAGATGTCAAAACATGTAGCAAGATATTTTTGTGAAAAACTGCAGGAATCGGAAGAAATATATGACCAAGATCCAAAAATTCAGTTAAGCTGAAAGCAGGGTCAACATTTTTGGAGCTTAGTCAACGATGCCAAGTTGAAGGCATCATCCAGACAAAATCAGTCAAGAGACTTAGCGTGAATATGAAGACTAAAGATTGAAGACCAAAAGACACTCAATCAAGCTGAAATCAGTTAAGCGCAAGCTTAGAGGAAAATTGATTTATCACAAGCTCAAGACTGAGACTGATCTTTGATCAGTCAGTTAGGAGAATAAGCTCAAAGACTGATCTATGATCAGTCAGCTGGGAGACGAAGCTCAAAAACATGAGCTGACTAATTATCAGAACTGATGATCATCAAGCTGTTAATCAGTCACAAGTGATCAGTTGGAAGAACATCTTATCAGTCAATCGATGCAGCAATGACAACCTGATGATCAGAACTGGAAGACTGAACCAAGCTCTCCTACAATTAATGAAGATCCAGACATTAATAAAGAAGATATTGCAGCAAAGAAAACAACGGCTAGTTCGAGCAGTTCTCAACGGCTACAACAACCAGCGACACCAAACCATCGACCGGAATGAATGACCATTAGAGTCCAATGGTTACAAGATCACTCATCTATATAAGAAGAGTGAATCTCATTTTCAATAAGACTTTTACCAATCTAACTCTTGCACTACTGCAGATACTGAGCTTTTCTTTCTCCCTCCCCACAGCTTAAAGCTTAAACTCCAAGCTGCAAAAGTCACAAATAAGAAGAAGCATTCAAAATCACTTGATCAGCTAGCTATCGAAGAATTCCAGCCAGAGCAAAGCTTCTCAGTTCAAGCCATTCAACGAACAACTACTCAGCTCAACTCAAGGAGTATTCACAGTTGATACCTAAAGTTTCAGCGAGCAGTTGGAATCGATAAGTGTGAGTTATCAACCTGAAACCGGCTGAGGAGAGGTGGAACGATAGAACTTCTTCTCCGGGACGCAACAGTTGAAAAGGAGGCCAGCATACCATAGAAGGGTGCCGTCTTCAGGTTCAACACTTATCTTCATTGTGTACTTGTAATAAAGAAACTTTACAACTGCATAGTGAATTGTCCTTTTCAGTAAGGAAGAGAGGACGTAGAAATTGAGCTTCAAACATCTATAAATTGCTTGTGTGTTGTACTTACTGCTTTAAGCTTTCTAGCACTTATATCTTCACACATCAAGCTGCATACAAAACTGAGCTTCATATCTTCAAAAAACTGACTTATCACGCTGCATGCTAAGCTGAAGCTATCCAGTTGTAACTGATCTCAAAGTCTCATCTCAACTGATTTGCACAACTGATAAGTTTTGAAAAGCGAGTTCAAAAGGTCTCTATCTATTCTGTACATTAAAATTATGATAATTGGAGCAGGAGGATGAAGCCCAATGATGTTGATCAGCCTGTAAGGATCCCAAAGCCAACTCATCTTCTCACCAGTGAAGAGAAGAAGTAGAAGAATCTAGAGTTTGTGGCTCAAGCTGCACTATTCCAAACTCAAGACGAGGAGCGCATGAAGTACACAAAGAATTGTAAAACTGCCAAGGAGATATGGGTCATGCTAGCAGATTATGCAAGGAGTTTGAAGCTATCAAAGGAAATAAGCTCCAACTTTCCGTTGATAAGTACGAGTCCTTCAAGATACAGCCAGAGGAAACCATCTCAAGCCTTGAAACAAGATTTCTAGGCATAATCAGTGAGATGACCAACTTGGGAAGAACCTATCCCAACAATGAGATGAACTCAAAAGTTGTAGATAATCTCACAGAAGAATGAGATATGAAAGTGATTGCTACTAAGGAATCAATGAACCTGAACAACATCACTTCCAGAGAACTGTTTGGATCTCTCAAGACTCGTGAGTATAGCTTAAATAAAAAAAAGGGAAGCATCTACATCATCCACACAAGATGCAGCTTTCTATATAGAAAGAAATCGATTTAGAGAAGCTCGTGGAAGAAACAACTTCAGACCTAGAGGGTCACCAGCCAGAGAGAATCCCGGAGGACCATTTGTTGATCAAAGAAGAGAAGTAGCTGAGAATAAAGAAGCTTTGACTGAAGACATTAATGATCAAATTTAGTTATTGACAAAGCTGCTTGAAAGACTAAAGATAGTCAGAGATCAACCATCAGTCGTTTCTCAAGCTGATGAAGCTACAAAGGGAGAAAGAAGCCTGCAGCTAGTTGAACAACCTGCTGAACAATTCAAGATGGCCAACAGAAGCATAGAGAAATGCTTCCACTGCCACAAGCCAGAACACTACAGATATGAGTGCCCTAAGCTTCCTAAAGACAAGAAGGCTAAAGTGAGGAGGAGCTTCTTCAAGATGAAAGCCATGATTGCAAATTTCAAGAACGCCATACTGGATGATTCGGACTATCCATCTGGAATCGACTCCGATGGCTACAGCTCAGATGATGAAGCCCTATTCTGCCTCATGGCCGACGATGATGAAGAGGTTAGTACAACTGACTCCATAACCTCATTCTATCACATACATGAAACTTCCATCTCTAGAAATGAACTAGATGAATAGTTAAGATTTCTAGAAGATCAATTGAATTCTATCTCATGTATGCATGTTGAACTAAAAGCTGAAAATGATGAGCTTAGGACCAATGTTAAAAAACTGAACCTTGATCATAATAGAATGAAAATATTAGAAGCTCAGTCAACTGATTATGATAGATTGAAAATTGAAAATACAGAGTTGAAAGCTGAGAATGAAAAGCTCAAGCTGAAAATTCTTGAAAAGGCGAAGTGTCTCTCAAATTCAAGAAAAGCTCTCAGACTCTAGATGAAATCCCGAGTCATCAACGAGCTGAAGCTGAGAGTCCAAGGCTTGGCTATAGCAAGTTCACTACAGCTGAAAAAGGCAAAGCTATCACCGAAGGCTGCGACAAAGGAATCCTGAGAGGATTCATCAAGTTGACTCATTCACCATCAGCTGAGATCTCACAAGAGAAGGGGATCTTGATAATCCCTCAAGCTCAGCCTAAACCACATAAACAACCTTTCCAGCCGAGGCCAAAAGCTTATAAATCTTCAACTTATCAGAAGCCTCAATACCAGCCAAAGCCAAGACCATCAGCTCAACCCAAATTAGTTTATCATCCTAGAGTATCAGCCTAGTCAACATTAGCTTATCAT
Organism: Perilla frutescens; assembly: GCA_026008535.1. Taxonomy (NCBI): domain Eukaryota; kingdom Viridiplantae; phylum Streptophyta; class Magnoliopsida; order Lamiales; family Lamiaceae; genus Perilla; species Perilla frutescens. The sequence continues at coordinate 8,468,159 of BRKX01000020.1, read as the reverse complement.
GAGCCAACTTATCAGTAGAGGGCATAAGTCCAACATAGACCATCAGCTCAATCCAGAGCTATGTGTCAAGAAGGACTATCAGCCTCAGAAAAGGTTATCAGTGAAACTGAGATACCAAGCTTGGTCAAAGTCAAATCCCCAGCACAGGCCATCAGTCGAGCCAAGAACAACTCCACTTGTCTACCTGTATAATCCTGCAAGACAGCTTGGGAAAGCAGCTGATTCCAGAATGAACGTACATACTAAAATGTATTATGCACGCCAGCACAGACAAATCTCCTTGGAGGAATTTACCCCAAGCAAACTTGTTTCCCAGTACAGTGAATACCTGGATACAAAGAATTAACCAAAGCCCAATCCCAAACGTAACTAGTTCAGAAACTGGCCAAAACAAAAAACAACAAGGCATCAAGAGGATAGAATATTAGTTGAAGTATTTTATCCAAATAATCATTGCAGGTATAGATCAACGGACTCAACTCACAGCCGGAGAGTTACAAGAAGTCCAAGGTTGATCAAAAGATCAAATTCTGAAGGATCTTTAAATGCTTAAAAGCCAAAAGTTTGGCAAATGTGGATCCCTAAATATCTGATTAACCGTCAAGGACCCGATATAATGCGGGTACCTAAGAATTGATCTTTGTTTTGCAGGAAAAGAGCATCATATCCAAAAAAAAGGACCAAAGATACATGGTATCTGGATAGCGGGTGCTCCAAGCATATGACCGGAGATAAGAATGATCTCAACAGTTATAAAGAAGTAAAAGGTCCACTAGTCACTTTTGGAGATAACTCAAAAAGCTGAAGCATTGGAAAAGGGTTCGTAGTCAAAGGAAGAGTTGTTGTCAATGGAGTCTCACACGTGGAAGGACTAAAACACAAGCTGCTAAGCATCAGTCAGCTCTGTGATAACGGCTACTCAGTCGACTTCAGTAATAGCTTGTGTGAAATCAAAGACAAGTCAACCAGGACCACACTTCTAACTGGCAGAACAAGAGGCAACATGTACATTGTTGACTGGTCAACCGGCTACTCAGAAGCTTGCTTTCTCTCAAAAGGGTCAACTGAAGCAAGCTGGCTATGGCATAGACGACTGAACCATCTCAACTTCAAAACAATCAGCTACATGGCTAAAAAGGAGCTAGTGGATGGGCTTTCCAAGGAAATCTATGAGAAGACTGGTGTCTGCGGACCATGTCAAAAAGGGAAGCAAGTCAGATCATCATTCAAAAACAAAAGTCATCCTCCAGGAACAACAGACATCTTGTAACTTTTGCACATGGGTCTGTTTGGACCAGCAAGGCCACCAACTCCCAAAGATAAGAAGTTCACTCTTGTAGTAGTAGACGACTACTCAAGATACACATAGGTGGAGTTTCTGAGAAGCAAAGATGAGACTTTTGCCAAGCTATCAACACTGATCAGAAAGCTGCAAACTGATAAAGGAAAATCAGCTCAAAGGATAAGATCCGACAATGGAACTGAATTTGTCAATCAGTAGATGATCAACTTCTTGAATGAATTAGGAATCACTCATGAACACTCAGCTATAAGAATACCACAACAGAATGGTGTAGCTGAATGACAAAATCGCACACTCAAAGAAGCAGCTCGAGCGATGATAGCTGATGCCAATATAGCTGAGAACTACTGGGCTGAAGCAGTCAACATAGTCTGTCACACTGAAAACAGAAGTGCCATCGTCACTATATATGACAAAACACCCAACGAGCTCTTCAAGGGTCGTGAGCCTTCTATCCCATACTTTAAAGTATTTGGCTGTAAATGTTACATTCACAACAATGGCAAGACTCATTTGAAAGTCTTCAGTGCCAAAGCTGATGAGGGGATCTTTCTTGGCTACAATGCCCCTCATTCACAAGCTTATAGAGTGTTCAATAAATGAACTCTTGTTGTGGAAGTAACATGTCATGTGGTATTTGATGAGTTTGCTAATGAGTACAGAAACAAAGAACTAAATGATACATCAGTTCAAGTACTACCTAGTGAAAATGAAAACTCACAGGACTATGTTGATCACATTGTTCCAGAGCGGTTTGAAGCTTTACTAGAAAATAGTAATGAAGCTGACTTTAGACCAGTTAAAGACAACATGGTCGATGAGGACACAAATCGTGCTGAGACCACAAATCCCACAACTGAAACAGGGGGAAGAACTTGTGAAGTTGATGAGCAAGAGCCAACTGGAGACAAAGCAGCTGATGATAACAGTCATGAAACTGATGAAGGATCAGTTGACGAACCAGCTGAAGCCAACTTGCCTAAATGGCTCCGAAGCTATCCAGTTGACAAGATTGTCGGTGATCTAAGGAGTCGAGTTCAAACCAGAGGCTCAACTGAGCATGCATTACTCACATGCTTCATCTCTCAAGTCTAGCCAGCCAATGTCAAGGAAGCACTTGAAGATTCAGACTGGATTACAACTATGCAAGAAGAACTGAATCAGTTCTCACGAAATGATGTATGGTTAATTGTTGATAGGCCGAAACCCCAGAAAGTCATTAGAACCAAGTGGGTTTTCCGCAACAAGCTGGACGAACAAGGCATGATCATAAAGAACAAAGCAAGATTGACAGCTAAGGGATACTCTCAAAGTAAAGGAATCGACTTTCATGAGACATTTGTACCTGTTGCAAGATTGGAAGCTATCAGATTGTTCCTAGCTTATGTAGCTCACAACAACCTCACAGTCTATCAAATGGACATTAAGAGTGCATTCCTACAAGGAATGCTGAAGGAGGACGTCTATGTCGAGCAGCCACCGAGAATTGAAATCGGCGATCAAGTCTTCAAACTGAAGAAAGGTCTACATGGACTGAGGCAAGCTCCAAGAGCTTGGTATGAAACCCTCACAACATTCTTGACAAAGAATGGGTTTCAGAAATGAGTCATTGATCGTACTCTATTCAAAATAGAATGATCAGCCTAGATCTTAATGGTCCAAATTTATGTAGATGACATAATTTTTGGATCAAAAAGCAAAGATCTCTGCATTCGATTCGCTCAACTGATGCAAAGCGAATTCGAGATGAGCATGATGGGAGAAATGACATTCTTCCTAGGACTCCAGGTGAAGCAGCTGAAAGAAGGAATTTTCATCAGCCAAGCTAAATACACCAATGAATTAGTAAAGAAGTATGGAACTGATAAGGGAGAAACTCTCCAGATTCTAATGAACACATCAGTCCAACTGACTCTTGATGAAGAAGAAGAATCAGTCAGTTAGACATTCTACAGAGGAATCATTGGATCCCTACTCTACCTAACATCCGGTCGATCAGACATTTCCTATTTAGTCGGGTTATGTGCAAGGTTTCAAGCCAATCTGAAGAAGAGTCATCTCGAAGTAGCTAAAAGGATTATGAAGTACCTCAAAGGAACCATCAATCTTGGTTATGTTATCCCAGAGATGAAAACTTTAGTCTAATAGGCTATTCAGACTCAAACTTTGGTGAATGCAAAATCGACAGAAAGAGCACCAGTGGAATATGTCATTTTCTTGGAAACAAACTGATATCCTGGTTCAGCAAAAAGTACCATTCAGTTGCCATGTCAACAACTGAAGCTGAATACATAGCCGCTGGAAGTTGTTGTGCTCAAATTCTCTGGATGATGCAACAACTCAAGGACTACAAAGTTGAGACTGAAGAAGTGCCTATCTATTACGACAACAATAGTGTTATTGCAATATCTCAAAATCCAGTATTGCATTCAAGGACAAAGCACATTGATATAAGGCATTACTTCATCAGAGATCACATTGAGAAGAAAGACATATACAATAAATATGTCAACACAGAGAAGCAGATAAGTGACATCTTCACCAAGACATTGCCAGAAGCTAGATTCGTGGAGCTGTGCATCCAACTTGGATTGCTCGAATTAGCTTTAAAAGAAGATGATGATCAGCTGAACAGAGGAGCAATAAGTGATAATCCAGCTGATGAAGACTGAACTGAAAAAGCATCAGTTTACTTAAAGCCATGAAGCTCTAACTGATTATTCAAATCAGTACAAGAAGAGGAGTAAAAGCTGGTAACTCAAGTATGAAGAGAGCAGTCAAAATTGATTTTCAAAATCATCAGTTTTCAATCAGTCAAGATCAGCTGATGAGAGCAGCTGAAGAAATTGAAAAGTTAAAGCTGTCAAATAAGCAAGGAGCTGTCAGGGTGGAAAGAGTTGCAACTGATGAAATGTTGAGAGAGAAAAATTTAAAGTTGAAACTGATCAGTCAAAGCCAGAAGACCATCTTCAATAGCCATCAGTTCATATGAAGGAAATTGATGACGTCATTACCCAGCAACCACCAGCTGAAAAATAAGGTTTGGATAAGCTTGAAGTAAATGCTGGAACGGTAACTTTGACGTGTCAAAATATTACCATTGGATTCTCTCTCCTCATCAATTACTCAACGGATAAATTTTAAAGCTAAGTCAACTCAATATTTCAGTCGTCTCTTCCACATCCGTTTTGCTGAAACAGTATATTCCAATTCAAAATCAAATTCTTTTAACCATTGGATTGAAAATATTGTGGCTATAAATAGATCGGATGTACTCTCTCAAACGAACTTCTACAGCTGATCAAACACTCAAGCATCTTGATCTCCCAAAACATCATCAAAAATTCTATGTTCTCCATTATTCTTTAGTAAAACCTTTAACCTTCATCCATGGCTCAATTCTCCGCCAACAAGCATCATCGAAAGTACAACTTCAAACTAAATGGTGAAGATTCAAGTTCTTTCTAAAAGGACTTGTATCACAACAAGATGCTCAGCATAGTCTAGTTCAGTGAATTCACCAAAAATTCTCAATTAGGAGAATCAATCCTAAGAGTCATTGAGAAAATTAAGATGAAGACCTTCACAGAGGGTGCTCCCACCCGAGTCTATCCTGAAGCTGTAGCGGAATTCTATCTGAACTCAACCAGCGAAAAGAATTCTCTTGAATTCAAAACAGAAGTCTGAGGCCAGGAGATTGTGATCAACCCGTTTGTTCTACAAAGGATATTTAATCTACCAGAAGAGGGGAGTGATGTAGAAAAAACTGAAGTTGATCTCGAAAGCTGTTTTGACAGATGGAAGCTTGTGAGTCATGATGACGGCTTCTACATCAATCACATAACTTCAAGATTTAAAAGGGAATTCCAAGTTCTCGCAGAAGTTGCCACAAAAATGATGGTGGGAGTGTTTGGCAGCCACAATGAGATATCAACAATCAAATACAGAATCTGCAATGCTATCTAGGAAGAGAAAGAGATAGATTGGTCTCTGCACTTTTTCAGTCAGCTGAAAAAGTTTGTAGATATTGTGGAAAACAAAACCATTAGCCCTAAAAAGTTTTCAAAAACGATGTATGTCGTCAACATGATAAGCTTTATCCTTGAAAATCTAATTCCTAGCATAATGGAAGCAGAAACAGAAACTGATTATGAGCCTGTTGATCCTGATGCCTTCATTCCAAAGGAAGAAAAGACAATATCACCTCCAGCTGCAGTCAATGAGCCACAACCACATCCAAGAAGGAAGCTGATCCCAACAACGCCAATGACCTAAGGAAAAGGTAAAACAATACTCCCCCCGTGGTAATCAGTGAGTCTCAACTGAGAATGAGGAAGAAACTGATTCCAACAGCACCAATAATTCAAGGGAAAGGCAATGCAAAAATGGTGGAACTGGAAGCAGATTCTGAATCTGACTCAGATGATGATCTTCATGCAGTGGATAACTACATGGCATCAAATGATGAAGCCCAACAAATTCCAGCAGAAAAAGGGCTGCTGCACCAGACAGAGCTGAAATAAACAAGAAAACAGTTGAGGAGAAAATTCAGCTCAGCAGCCAGTCAACTGAAAAGCTGAAGTCAAGCAGCGCATCAATCCAGTTCAAAGAACTGATCAAAGTCATAAAAGAATAGGTAAAGATGCTCTCTGACTCAATTCTGAAGCTGGAAGCATACTCTGGATCTGAGGAATCTGAAGAAGACTCCTCAAACAGTGAAAAGATCCCAGATCACTCCAGAAAATCAAAGAAGAGAAAGACTGACAAGAAGAACTAGAGGCAAATCAAACTTGATTAGAAGCTGTTGGGGTTTTTTCGAATTCAACTACCACATGATCTAATTGGATGTTCATTAAACCTAATGTCATGTAGATGATAATTTTATGCAGCACATATGTTTTAATTAACCGAGTTCAAATAACATGCATAGCCGGTTTAATCGATTCTACTAAAGCAGAAACATAGAAATCGAAAAACGACTTACAAATTAAATGACGTGTTAAGGACAAGATTAAAGGTCTAATCTTGTTGTTGTGTATGATGATGATCGGCGCCCACAAATGCTATTCCAATCCTTGATCTTCTGTTATATTCCCAGACTGAATCTAGTTTCAGGATGGGCTGAAATCTACTAGATCGGTATGGATACTGTGGCGATAAAGAGAACAAAAGAGAGCTGAATTGTAAAACATAACTTTGATTCCCACCTCCCTATTTATAGGGGAGGTGGTCGAAATTATCAAGCCCTAAACATACTAGGCTTGGGCCTCTATCTCTTTTTCCAACTCTAGTCCATTAAAGTCATATTGGGCTACAACAGGGATCTAGAAGAATATTAAATTGGCTTGCTAATTTATTTAATTTCCAATATCCAATAAACTTAGGATATTATTAAATAAATTAAGTATTATTTTTATTCCTATAAAGAAATAATACTGATCTACCAATTTAATACATATTTCTAAAATTGTTTTCTCCTTTAGTCCAGCCATTCCACGTGTTTAAGATATAATGTCCATTAATTAATTATGTAAGCTTCTGAAAACTATAATTAATTAATATCTTATCCTTGAGTAGTACCACACAAGCTTTACTCATGTACGGAATAAATTCCACCTGCAGGGTTTCAACATGAACTTGCATTTCCTCAAGGGGACACCATAAACCTGGCGCACCAGGACACGGTGCCCTTACATATTGCACGACCCATCATAAATGTAAATGTCACAACCCAAGATATCGAGATTATTGATCCTATGAAAGAATCTCACCCTTTGATAAATCAAAGCTGCAATCACTACACGTATATGTCCGCTAACATATAGGGGTTAAGAACCCGAACTCTGTGGATTCTTATTCTCTCATTTAAGGACAGAATAGAGACTAGAATCCTAAGTAGATCCTCCTCAATACACTTGACCGTGTATTAGAATAATCAGTTACTCTAGACAAACTAACTATCAGATTATTCTACGGCATACCGATAGCAGGTTCAGTGCCATCTAGACCGTGAGCCTTTTAATACATTACAAGGAACCGATGATATGATCTAACCATGTGTTTACCCATACCATATCATCTACAATGTAAGTATAGTGAACATACATGTAAATATAACAATTGAAATGCAAACAGTGACTGCAGTTGTATTCATTCTATATCATCATAAACCATCATCAATAATGTATACAAAAGACAGGTCTTCTAGTATACAAAACCAACAATCTCCCACTTATACTTGAAGCATGTCTTTCAAATATAAAACAAACTGGCAAACTCTCAACTCTAACTAAAATCTCAAACGGCAACCCCGGTCTGCATCTAACTCCCATTTTCTCCACGTGACCGTAGGTCTTAGCTGGACGGCTCTTAGTGAATGGATCAGCCAAATTATCCTCCGATGCGATCTTAACCACTGCCACATGTCCTCTCTTAATGATTTCTCGTATAAAATGGTACTTTCTCTCGATGTGTTTACTTGCCTTATGGGCTCTGGGTTCCTTCGAATTTGCCACTATACCCGATTTATCACAATATACCATGATACTCTTAGGCAAATTAGGATCCACGCTCAAGTCCAACAAGAAGCTCTTGAGCCAGACGGCCTCTTTTGCAGCCTCAGAGGCAGCTACATATTCGGCCTCCATGGTAGAATCCGCAATACTTTTCTACTTTATGCTCCTCCATGCAATGGCTCCGCCTCTCAAGGTAAACACATATCCTGAGGTAGATTTACTCTGATCTTTATCGGATTGAAAATCTGAGTCTGTGTAACCCAAAGGCACTAGACTGTCAGAGCAGTATACCAACATATAATCTCGAGTCCTTTTCAAGTACTTGAGTATATTCTTAACTGCAGTCCAGTGACCTTGTCTAGGGTTAGACTGATATATGCTTACCATGCTGACTGTATAGTATATATCAGGTCTAGTGCATAGCATATCATATATAAGGCTTCCCACAGCCGAAGCATATGGAACGCCCTTCATCTTATCTATCACAACCTATATGTGGGGACACATCTCCTTGGATAGATGAATTCCACACCTGAAACGTATAAAACCTTTCTTGGAATCCTGCATGTTAAACCTAGCTAGCACTGTGTCGATATATGTCGCATGGGATAAGCACAACATCCTTTTCTGGTGATCTCGAATTATCTTGATGCCAAGGACGTGTCCGACTTCTCCTAGATCTTTCATATCGAATTCCTTAGACAACCACACCCTTATGTTAGATAATACTTTCTTACTGTTTCCAATAAGTAAGATATCATCAACATATAGCACGAGGAAAGCCACCACGTTTCCGTTACTCTTTTTGTACACACAGATTTCATCTGGACATTGCACGAATCCATATGACTGGATCACCTCATCAAACTGGATGTTCCAAGACCTTGACACCTACTTAAGTCCATAAATAGATCTCTTAAACTTGCACACTAAGTGCTCTTGGCCTTTAGCAATGAAACACTCTCGTTGCTTCATGTGTATGTTTTCCTCAAGACTTCCATTCAGGAAAGCTGTCTTGACATCCATCTGCCAAATCTCATAATCCAAATTAGCGGCTATAGACAAGAGAATCTGGATTGACTTAAGCATGGCTACCAATGAAAAGGTTTCCTCATAATCGATCCCTTCTTTCTGAGTGTACCCTTTCATCACCAATCTTGCCTTGAAGGTTTCAACCTTTCCGTCAGCTCCCCTCTTGCGTTTGTAAACCCACTTATACCCAATGAGTTTTACCCCATTTTGTGGTTCTACAAGCTCCCAGACTTGATTGTGATCCATAGATCCAATCTCAGACTCCATTGCAATTTTCTAAGAATCTGCATCTTTATCTTGGATCGCTTCATCGTAGGTCCTGGGATCTAATTCATTTAGTCCTTCAGGGAAATCCAAAGATTCACCCAAACCAATGAATCTGTCAGGTTGGCGTACAATCCTCTCACTACGACGAGGCAGTTCTTGTACTTCTGTGACACGTTGTGCAGTAATTTGTGGTTCCTCTTCTTGTACTATTGGTGTCGGATTCGAATTTTCCCCTCGAAGTTCCTCGAGTACTATCTCACTTCTTGGCTTGTAATTTATTACATAGTCTTCCTCTAAGAATCGAGCATTGGTACTCACAATGATCTTCTGATCCTTAGGACTATAAAATAAACCACCTTTCGTTCCTTTGGGATATCCAACAAACAGTCTAACATCCGTACGTGGTGCCAACTTATCAGCTTCCTTATCCAGCACATGTGCTGGACTACCCCAAATCCGAAAATGTCCAAGACTGAGCTTTCGTCCAGTCCAAAGTTCTGTGGACGTAGATAGGACTAATTTTGATGGAACCACATTAAGAATATAGGCTGCCATTTCCAAGGCATATCCCTAGAATGAAATGGACAGATCTGAATAGCCCATCATCGATCTAACCATCTCTAACAATGTTCTGTTCCTTCTCTCCGACACGCCGTTCTGCTGTGGCGTTCCCGGCGCAGTCAACTGGGCTGTAATCCCATTCTCCGCCAAGTAGTCCCTAAATTCATTCGAGAGGTACTCACCACCACGATCAGACCATAGTGATTTGATACTTTTACCTATACGTTTTTCCACTTCCTCTCTGAATTCTTTGAAAGTCTCAAAGGATTCTGACTTGTGGCGTAACAGGTATATGTATCCATAACTTGAGTAATCATCAATGAACGTGATGAAATACTCATACCCTCCTTGAGCCAGAACTGACATAGGGCCAGATAAGTCAGAGTGAATCAAATCTAATACCTCTTCAGATCTATTCCCTTTATCTTTAAAGGGTCGCTTGGTCATTTTACCTTCCAAAACAGGATTCACACAAAGGGAATGATTCTAGGACCAATGAAGATAAGGGCCCATCATTTACTAGTCTTTGTATCCGTTTAAGGTTAATATGTCCGAGCCTAAGATGCCAAAGATAGGTTTGATTCATTTCCAAAGGTTCTTTTCGTTTGTTAGGGTTTATGATCGATGTATTTAGTAAATGCATTTGCGTAGTGTTTTCCATAGAATTAAGTAAATAAAGATGTCCATCCAATGTGCCAGAACAGATAAAACGTTTACCACTAAAGATAACAACCTTGTTATCAAAAGAAACTGAATATCCATCCATAAAAAGTTTAGAAACTGAAATCAAGTTTCGCCTAAAACCAGGCACATAAAGATAATCCTTTAAAACTAAAACCCTATCATTACTAAAAGATAAGGTAACGTCTCCCACTGCAACTGCCGTCACTTTCATAGCATTGCCCATGTAGACTGAAATGTCTTCATCACTCAACTGTCTTTTTGCCAGGAACCCCTGTAAAGACATGCAAACATGATCAGTAGCTCCAGTATCTACTAACCATGACTGAGTAGAACAAGTAGCTAAACATGTTTCAACGATGAGAGATTGAGACATACCCTTCTTCTTCTTCTTGTTAGGACAATCCGGCTTCCTGTGACCTGGCTGGCCGCACTTGAAACACTTTGTCTTTGACTTAAATTCCTCGGAAGGAATCTTAGTCTTGGACTTCTTCACCTTAGGCGTTCCCTCTGCAGTTTTCTTGGGCGCGTTCTTTTTCTCCCTTTTAGTACTAGAAGAAGACGTCCCATTTTCAGTTAGGTGTGCCTCCGGATTTCCTTTTTGAAGCAACTCAACCGCCTGAAGATCTATGAGCAGTTCATTTAGGTTGACATCCCTTTTAATCATGTTAAAGTTTAGCCTAAACTGCTCAAACTTCAAGGACAAACTATGAAGAACAATGTCGATTTGAGAATCGGAGTCCAGCTCTCCACCTAAGGTCTCGATCTCAGCCAAATACCCCATCATCATGAGAACGTGATCCCTAATAGGTGTGGAGTCAGCCATTCTTGTATCCATTAACTTCTTCATTGCCAAATGGCGTGCCGAGTGGTTCTGATGACCGAAGAGCTGCCTAAGGTTGTACATGATATCATAAGAGGTTTTCATAGGTTCATGCTAATGTTGCAATACATACGACATGGATGCTAGAATGTAACAGTGCGCTATCTCATTAGACCTAACCCACTTATCATATGCAACCTTTTGGGCTTCATCAGAACCTTCATCTGGCTTCTGAGGATATACCTCTTCAAGTATGAATTTGTGTCCTTCCGCAGTGAGAACAAGATTAAGGTTTCGAATCCAGTCATTGTAATTTTCACCGATTAACCTGTTTTCTTTGAGAATAGAGGACATGTTGGAGAGTGCAATGATGATATAGAATAACTGAAAAATAAACATGCAGTACAATCACAAACTTTAGGATACTCACATATAATCGTATACCTTAAAAAAATTATATGTAATCCACCGACATTTTGAAAATATTTCTTATAAGCCACGTTATTGTGGACGTTTATAAAATTCATCCTTAAATAGGTAAAACAACCTTTAATTTACCTCTAGTCAAATTTCCTTATGACAAGTAAATTAATAGTCAGAAATAACCACGGTCGTGTAACCTTCCCATTAATAAGCCACGTTAGTGTGGACGTTTATTAATAAATTACACCTAAGTGTGAACACCAACATCTTAGCACCAAGTCCACTATTTCGAACTCCCTGTTCCAGTTGGAGGAGTCAGTTTATTCTAGTAGTGTTCTACAACTATCTTGTTTAAGAAGTTTAATTTCTAGAGACAACAGTGATATGACACATCTGTTATGGAGGAAGACCTATTGTCAACTTGCATGTCAATCACAGCTCAATTAAACCAGATTAATGGAGACCGTTTGAGATTTCTACATACTTTGGTATGAATCTGTAATACCCCGAAATATTTTAGAGGGTTTTACTCAACTTATGTTACCTGAGGGTAATTTAGGTAAGAAGTTGGGTCCTTAACGGATTCAAATAAAGGAAAATCGCAGCCAGAGACATCTATTAAAATTTAATTTGGTCAAAAATTGCTTTAAAATATGTTCTGATATTTTTCTTGGGTTGATAGAAAAATTTTCAAGCATCGTGCCAAACTTTGAATTTTCCAATTTCGAGTTCAAATGAACACTTGGCACAATTTTAGGGTGAAAGGTAATAGATTTGGATAACTAAGGCACATCCGTCATTATCCAATTTCTTTTTCGAAATATTATCCTATTTATTTTTCTTCTATAAATAGGAGGTTAAGGTTTCATTTTTCATTCATTTTCAAAATCGAAACGCCGAGCAGCTTCTAGAGAAGGTACGTCTCTAGTTTCCTATTTCATTTCCGAAATAGTCGTTTTGAAGGTGTCAACGCATAGATCACGAATACGTGATTGAAATGATGACACGACGGACGATCACGATGGAAAATCATCGTGACCGCCGCCAAAAGTCGCCACCACCTTTCAAATCGGTGACTCTTTCGGGTCATCGAATCAAAAAGTGTCTTTAGGGTTTTATGTTCTATGTATATTTATATACATTTTCCATGTTGTCACTTTTTAATTTCGGGTATATTTTGGGTATCCGATTATTAAATTGTAGTCTTTTTCAGATCTATCCTTCGTGGATAGCCCTATCGTATTTTTAAACTCAAAAGTTGTTCCGTGTCAAAATATAGTATTTTTATTTAAAGTTTCATATTTTTCCAATGGGCAGATCTTGCGGTATGAATTTATTTGTACCGAATTAATTTTAGGATACGGGTTTGACCACCCCGTATGCCAAAACTTCCTAAACGGTTTTTCTTTATAAAAATGCCCTGAGTAAAGTTCCCTTAAGAGTCAAAATATTTTGATGATCCGGGTGCTGCGTATTAAGATAGTAGATATTATAATATTTACTTCATAGCTAAGAAAGGTTAGATTTTGACCTAATGGTAGTCATTCATCGAAACTAAGTTGCCGGATAATCTTGTAGGCACAGAAGAAGGAGACTTCTAGTTGAGATCAGAATCAGAATCTAGATCTAGCTCAGATTACCAGGTGGGTTTTTATTATATAAAAATATGTTTCGGGTTATTAAGCCCTGATATTTATAAAATGAATATGATTGAATATCCAACTCATGACTGTATTTGATGTGCTCTCCTGACTCATGTAAGTCTTACTACTGTTTTTGGTGACGAAACTACAATGGTTCACGATATCGAGCCCCAAGCAAACAGGGCAGTGTCCAACCTTAAGCAACCGGGTTGTGTACACGAACCGACTCACCGTAAGCGTTCTAGGGGAGAGTTGCGCGCAATGATGGAACGAAAATGATTTTGTATACATGGAATTCACAAATTTTCTGTTTTGAAAGCTTTCCATGATATGCTCTCAATATGATTGGATATTCTATTTTATAAAATGATTCTGAAGGTTTTTCTCAAAAGTACCCACTGAGTGCATTAGTACTCACGCCCAAATCTTTTCAAATATTTTCAGGATGAGCTGCGGGATGGTGGACGGCTGTGCTAAGGCTGAAGGGCTATCTTTTGATGTATATGTTTCTTTTATGTGTGGAGTCCAACTGAGAACATGGTTACCTTTTGTGTCTGAATAAATGCACTGCGTTTTTGTCCGCTTACTCTGATTATTGTTATGGAGTGTTCGGTTCTTCGAATCCCATTTTATTTACTGTTATGGAGTGTTCGGTTCTCCGAATCCCATTTTCTTTACTGTTATGGAGTGTTCGGTTCTCCGAATCCCATTTTATTTACTGTTATGGAGTGTTCGGTTTTCCGAATCCCATTTTCTTTATTGTTACGGAGTGTTCGGTTCTCCGAATCCCGTTTACTTTCTGTTCCTGACAGGCGAAAGCCTGGCATTTATTTACTTTCCTTACTCAGACAGGCGCAAGCCTGGCTTTACATTGTTTTTCATGTCAAGGCAAAAGCCTGGCTTTATATTGCTTTCACGACAGGCGGGAGCCTGGCATCTCTTTACTTTAAGTATTTGGACAGACATCAGTCTGGCCTTTTTTATGCCTAACCTATTAACAGTTAACCTTTGAACTGTTATTATTTACATTGAAGTTTGCCTTTGTTATTCTTTCTTGGGTTCATCCTAAGAGTCATGGTATCTGGTTTGAGTCATTTCATACGCTTTAAAAGCGTGGATTGATCCATTTATAGAGGTTATGCTGCCCATATTTTTAGGGCACTAACCCTATTTCTTTGATTGCTTCTGTTCAACAACCCCTTTCCCCCTTTCCCCAAGTAGCGCACCGGTCCCCTGCCCTTCTCCCGGGACCGGGGCGTTACAGAGTGGTATCAGAGCAGGCTGCAACTCTGCAGGCCTGTCATATTATTGATTAAGTCTAGTTCTCAGTGTATTCTCTTAATTAATTGTCTGATAGCCCTAGCACGTCGCCTACACCGCTCTCATCTTGCTTAAAAAAGGTACGTGAGTTAAAATGTTTTTTTTACATTCAATTATATTTACTGATTTTTAAAAAAAGAAATGTGGATAAGGACCATTCTCCACATTGATGGTATTTATGAAAAGTCATGCCAATGATTGTTTCGAAAGGATAATGGTATCATTTTGGACTATGTTTCCATATGATGATGGTTATGAATGAAAGGGACTTATCGTCCATGATGGTAAAAAAAAAAATTGTGGGGCATTGTGCCCAGATGGTATTGAATTATTATATTTAAATGGGACTATATGTCCATGATATTATTTGAAGGAATGTGTGGTGATAGTAATTAATGCCCTATGATTAGAAATGTGATAATGTGTAAGTGATTGGAAATGTGAGAATGTTAAAGTAATTGGAAATGTGATGATGTTAAATTGATGGGAAACCGAGAATGCTTATGAAGATGAAATATGAACATAGAATGATTTGATTGAGAATGTAGATGAACATAGCCAATTGTGACTTATACACATAGATTGGATTTTAAGTGCCTCTCTTAAGATTCATGTGGAACGTAGACTGACTAAGTGCTTTCCTTTACAAATAAGTAGACTGATTAGAATTGCATGAGAAATGTTGTTGAGTATTTAGTTTAGGAGATATCTCACATTCGTATTAATTTAGCACGAAGTAGATTTTGTGATAGTTATTTCTGAAGCCTAAAATTTTTCAGAATGCCGCCTAAGAAAAGAACACAGAACCAAGAAAACCATGGACAACCTGCCCCAATTCCAATTCCCATACCGACATCAAGAGCAGAACAAGCTTTTCGTAAACATCACCCACCTACTTTCAACGGGCTAGGTGACCCAATAGATGCAGAAAAATGGATTCGATGTCTGGACCGAATATTTGATTACATGTCTTGCATGAATGAGGAAAAGCTTACATGTGCTCAGTTTCAATTGATTGACAATGCAGACTATTGGTGGGAGTCTGTAAAAAGAACTATGACTTATAAGCAATGGCAGGAATTTACTTGGGAAGACTTCAAGGAAGAAGTTTATCAGAAATACATTCCTGATTGCTATCGAGAAAAGAAAGAGTCGGAATTCTGGAACCTCCGACAGGGAAGCTCTACTGTTACTGAGTATGACCGTGCCTTTAATCAACTCTCTCGTTATGCTCCACATCTCGTGGACTCGGACTGCAAGAAGGCTAAGAAGTTTAGGAAGGGCCTTAAACCAGAAATCAGCATGACTCTTATGGGGCATGATGAGATGTCGTATGCGCAAACACTGCGTCGGGCTTTGAACATAGAATCTGTTATGCCAGCTGAGAAAATCCAGCCACAACAATCTTCCCAAGATCTGAAGGGAAAGCGGAAATGGGAAGATAGAAATGCAGTGGGAAATAAGCAACAGTGGGCCAAGGGAAATACCAATTATGGGCAACAGAATCAACAAGGAAATAGGACTCCCTGCCCTATCTGCCGGAAGTTTCATTCAGGAAAGTGTATGAGGAATACAGATGGATGTTTCTTCTGTCATCAACCGGGACATTTTGCTCGAGATTGTCCTAGGAGTAAAGGAAATACAGGTTTTCCTCCTAGACCAGCACAAGATGGGAATATAAATCAGAGGCCTAATCAAGGGAACAATTCTAGGCCTAATCAGGGTGGAAACTTAAGGCAAAATCAGAGAGGAAATTTTAAGCCAGACCAAGGACAACGTGCCCCACAGCCAGCCAGGACTTATGCACTTCAGCAACAGCAGGCAGAGCGAGCTCCAGAAAATTTGGCAGGTATGATTAACATGGTTAATATACCTGTGCTCGCTTTATTTGATACTGGAGCTACACACTCTTTTATTTCAGAAAAGGCTAGTCAAGGATTAAAACTTAGACAAGTAGATGCTACTAATGCCTTAGAAGTTAGCATCCCTTCTGGAAAAACTGTGATAGCCAATAGAATATGCCTAGATTTGGAACTCGAGATTAACAAAAAGATTTTCATAACCGATTTATATGTAATCGACATGAAGGATTTTGATATAATCTTGGGAATGAATTGGCTAACTGCAACGTATGCAACTATACGTTGTCATGAGAGAGAAGTCATATTCCAGAAGCCAGGAGAACCAAAGGTAATTTTCTTTGGAGCAAGAATGGGTTTGAAGATACCAGTTGTTTCAGCCCTGAAAGCTATAAAGCTAATGAGAAAAGAAGGTTGCCATGCTTTTCTGGTTAACCTAGTAGGAAAAGAGAAAGAGGGAGTAACGATAGATCAAGTCCCTATCGTTCGGGAATACAAGGATGTTTTTCCACAGGACCTACCAGGGCTACCGCCCGATAGGCAAACTGAATTTACCATTGACTTGGAACCAGGAGCAGCTCCAATATCTAAGGCACCATATAGAATGGCCCCTAATGAGTTGCAAGAACTGAAGGTACAACTACAAGAGCTGTTGGACTTAGGTTTCATACAACCCAGTGTCTCACCTTGGGGAGCGCCTATTCTCTTTGTTAAAAAGAAGGATGGTACATTGCGAATGTGCATAGACTATAGGGAGTTGAATAAGGTGACAGTTAAGAATAAGTATCCCTTGCCAAGGATAGATGACTTGTTTGACCAACTAAGAGGAGCTAACGTATTTTCAAAGATTGATTTACGTTCAGGTTATCACCAATTGAAGATAAGAAAAGAAGATGTGCCTAAGACAGCATTTCGAACACGTTACGGCCACTATGAATTCTTAGTGATGCCATTTGGGTTGACTAATGCACCTGC
The DNA here is from genome assembly GCA_026008535.1 of Perilla frutescens. Classification (NCBI taxonomy): domain Eukaryota; kingdom Viridiplantae; phylum Streptophyta; class Magnoliopsida; order Lamiales; family Lamiaceae; genus Perilla; species Perilla frutescens. Next base: position 8,450,757 of record BRKX01000020.1, on the reverse strand, counting down.
TGTGTTCATGGATATGATGAACAGAGTCTTTCATCAATATCTGGATAACTTTGTTCTTGTGTTTATAGATGATATTCTTATCTATTCCAAAAGTGAGGAACAACACCAAGAACATCTACATATAATTTTGGAAACATTGAGGAGGGAGAAATTATATGCCAAATTTAGCAAGTGTGAATTTTGGCTCAGTGAGGTAATGTTCCTTGGCCATATTGTGTCATCAGAAGGAATCAAAGTAGATCCTGCTAAGGTTGAAGCAGTAAGTAACTGGAAATCACCTTCCAGTGCACATGAGATAAGAAGTTTCCTAGGGTTGGCAGGCTACAATAGAAGATTTATTGAAGGATTTTCTAAATTGGCAAGACCAATGACACAATTGTTGAAAAAGAAGACTAAGTTTATTTGGACTGAGGAATGTGAGAAGAATTTCCAAGAACTTAAGAAAAGACTGACCACAGCTCCAGTATTGGTTATACCAGAAGGAAATGAAGGATTTGTTATCTTTACAGATGCGTCTAAGCTAGGGCTAGGGTGTGTGCTAATGCAAGACAAGAGAGTCGTTGCTTATGCATCTCGCCAGCTCAGGCCACATGAGTTGAATTATCCCACCCATGACCTAGAGCTTGCAGCTGTGGTACATGCCTTGAAAATTTGGAGGCATTATTTATACGGTGTCAGATGTGAAATCTATACTGATCATAAGAGTCTTAAGTACTTCTTTGAACAGAAGGATTTAAACATGAGGCAGAGAAGGTGGCTAGAATTAGTTAAGGATTATGATTGTACCATTCTCTACCACCCCGGTAAAGCAAATGTTGTAGCAGACGCCCTTAGCCGAAAAACCAAAGCAGAGTTAGGTTGTTTCCTAACACAAGAAGAAAGGTTAATTGAAGAATTTCAAAGACTAGAGTTACAGTTGGTTCAACCACCAGACTCTACTAAAGGACTTATAGCTACTTTAATAGCTAAACCCGATTTAAGGAAACGAATTGTGGAGGCACAAAGAGGGGATCAATTTTTGGATAAGATGCGATTGAAAGTAAGATCTGAGGATTCAAAAGGATTTGCTGAAGCAAATGATAATGCTCTCATGTACGAAAGAAGAATATGTGTGCCCCACAATGAAGAGTTAAAGAATGAAATCATGATGGAAGCTCATGATACTCCATATACCGCTCACCCTGGAAGTACAAAGATGTATAGAGATTTGAAGAGAAACTTCTGGTGGCGAAATATGAAGAGAGAAGTGGCCTCATTTGTTGAACGATGTTTAACTTGTCAGCAAGTAAAGGCGGTACATCAACGACCATCAGGATTATTACAACCACTTGAAATCCCAAAATGGAAATGGGAACATATCAACATGGATTTTATAGTAGGATTACCAAAGTCAGTGCGAGGAAACACTGCGATATGGGTCGTTGTTGATCGATTGACCAAATCCGCGCACTTTTTGCCAATCAAGATGACACTTGGACTAGATAAGTTGGCTCAACTCTATGTGAAGGAGATTGTGCGATTACACGGAGTACCTGTCTCGATCACCTCTGACCGAGATACCAGATTTACTTCTAGATTCTGGATAAGTCTCCAAGATGCCATGGGAACGCAACTAAATTTCAGTACAGCTTTCCATCCTCAAACTGATGGACAATCAGAAAGGACAATACAAATACTAGAGGATATGCTCAGAGGAGTTTTAACTGATAGAGGTGGAAGCTGGGAAAATGTTTTACCCTTAGTAGAGTTCGCCTATAACAACAGTTATCAGGCAACCATTGGAATGGCACCATATGAAGCATTGTATGGCCGAAGATGTAGATCACCACTTTATTGGGATGAAGTGGGTGAAAGAAAGATATTAGGCCCTGAGATTGTTCAGATAACAATCGAAATAATTGATAAGATAAGAATGAGAATGAAGGAGGCCCAAGATAGACAAAAAGCCTATGCAGATAAACGTCGAAAGGATCTGTATTTTAATGTTGGAGATAAGGTCTTTCTCAAAATATCTCCTACTAAAGGAATTATACGTTTTGGCAAAAGAGGAAAATTGAAACCACGGTATATTGGACCATTTGAAATTCTTGAACGAGTTGGAGAGGTAGCTTATAGACTAGCCTTACCGCCAAGTCTAGCTGAGGTTCATAATGTTTTTCATGTCTCAATGTTGAGAAAGTACGTGTTTGATACTACACACGTTATAAAGAATGAAGAGATAGTCCTGAATCAGGATTTATCATATGAAGAAAAACCAGAGGTTATTCTTGACCAAAAGGTCCAAAAATTACGGAACAAACAGATATCACTGGTGAAAGTCCTATGGAATAACCATGGGAGAGAGGAAGCTACCTGGGAGCTTGAAAGCAGAATCAAGGAGTTGTACCCTGATTTACCCTATAGAGGTACGCAAATTTCGGGACGAAATTTTTATTAAGGAGGGTAGAATGTAATACCCCGAAATATTTTAGAGGGTTTTACTCAACTTATGTTACCTGAGGGTAATTTAGGTAAGAAGTTGGGTCCTTAACGGATTCAAATAAAGGAAAATCGCAGCCAGAGACATCTATTAAAATTTAATTTGGTCAAAAATTGCTTTAAAATATGTTCTGATATTTTTCTTGGGTTGATAGAAAAATTTTCAAGCATCGTGCCAAACTTTGAATTTTCCAATTTCGAGTTCAAATGAACACTTGGCACAATTTTAGGGTGAAAGGTAATAGATTTGGATAACTAAGGCACATCCGTCATTATCCAATTTCTTTTTCGAAATATTATCCTATTTATTTTTCTTCTATAAATAGGAGGTTAAGGTTTCATTTTTCATTCATTTTCAAAATCGAAACGCCGAGCAGCTTCTAGAGAAGGTACGTCTCTAGTTTCCTATTTCATTTCCGAAATAGTCGTTTTGAAGGTGTCAACGCATAGATCACGAATACGTGATTGAAATGATGACACGACGGACGATCACGATGGAAAATCATCGTGACCGCCGCCAAAAGTCGCCACCACCTTTCAAATCGGTGACTCTTTCGGGTCATCGAATCAAAAAGTGTCTTTAGGGTTTTATGTTCTATGTATATTTATATACATTTTCCATGTTGTCACTTTTTAATTTCGGGTATATTTTGGGTATCCGATTATTAAATTGTAGTCTTTTTCAGATCTATCCTTCGTGGATAGCCCTATCGTATTTTTAAACTCAAAAGTTGTTCCGTGTCAAAATATAGTATTTTTATTTAAAGTTTCATATTTTTCCAATGGGCAGATCTTGCGGTATGAATTTATTTGTACCGAATTAATTTTAGGATACGGGTTTGACCACCCCGTATGCCAAAACTTCCTAAACGGTTTTTCTTTATAAAAATGCCCTGAGTAAAGTTCCCTTAAGAGTCAAAATATTTTGATGATCCGGGTGCTGCGTATTAAGATAGTAGATATTATAATATTTACTTCATAGCTAAGAAAGGTTAGATTTTGACCTAATGGTAGTCATTCATCGAAACTAAGTTGCCGGATAATCTTGTAGGCACAGAAGAAGGAGACTTCTAGTTGAGATCAGAATCAGAATCTAGATCTAGCTCAGATTACCAGGTGGGTTTTTATTATATAAAAATATGTTTCGGGTTATTAAGCCCTGATATTTATAAAATGAATATGATTGAATATCCAACTCATGACTGTATTTGATGTGCTCTCCTGACTCATGTAAGTCTTACTACTGTTTTTGGTGACGAAACTACAATGGTTCACGATATCGAGCCCCAAGCAAACAGGGCAGTGTCCAACCTTAAGCAGCCGGGTTGTGTACACGAACCGACTCACCGTAAGCGTTCTAGGGGAGAGTTGCGCGCAATGATGGAACGAAAATGATTTTGTATACATGGAATTCACAAATTTTCTGTTTTGAAAGCTTTCCATGATATGCTCTCAATATGATTGGATATTCTATTTTATAAAATGATTCTGAAGGTTTTTCTCAAAAGTACCCACTGAGTGCATTAGTACTCACGCCCAAATCTTTTCAAATATTTTCAGGATGAGCTGCGGGATGGTGGACGGCTGTGCTAAGGCTGAAGGGCTATCTTTTGATGTATATGTTTCTTTTATGTGTGGAGTCCAACTGAGAACATGGTTACCTTTTGTGTCTGAATAAATGCACTGCGTTTTTGTCCGCTTACTCTGATTATTGTTATGGAGTGTTCGGTTCTCCGAATCCCATTTTATTTACTGTTATGGAGTGTTCGGTTCTCCGAATCCCATTTTCTTTACTGTTATGGAGTGTTCGGTTCTCCGAATCCCATTTTATTTACTGTTATGGAGTGTTCGGTTTTCCGAATCCCATTTTCTTTATTGTTACGGAGTGTTCGGTTCTCCGAATCCCGTTTACTTTCTGTTCCTGACAGGCGAAAGCCTGGCATTTATTTACTTTCCTTACTCAGACAGGCGCAAGCCTGGCTTTACATTGTTTTTCATGTCAAGGCAAAAGCCTGGCTTTATATTGCTTTCACGACAGGCGGGAGCCTGGCATCTCTTTACTTTAAGTATTTGGACAGACATCAGTCTGGCCTTTTTTATGCCTAACCTATTAACAGTTAACCTTTGAACTGTTATTATTTACATTGAAGTTTGCCTTTGTTATTCTTTCTTGGGTTCATCCTAAGAGTCATGGTATCTGGTTTGAGTCATTTCATACGCTTTAAAAGCGTGGATTGATCCATTTATAGAGGTTATGCTGCCCATATTTTTAGGGCACTAACCCTATTTCTTTGATTGCTTCTGTTCAACAACCCCTTTCCCCCTTTCCCCAAGTAGCGCACCGGTCCCCTGCCCTTCTCCCGGGACCGGGGCGTTACAGAATCTCTCCCACTTAGTTATTTAAGATTGAGGTTTCATTTTATCCCATTGTAAAACATGCAAACATTATATAAAATGATAAAACACCATTGCATGCTTCAAACAACATAATAAGCAATAATAATAAAAATCAACTATCATGCCTTATATCTCATGTTGCTGAATGAGATAAAACTGGAAAGTCAGCTCCGGAACCTTGGGCATGGCCGCCGCCCTTATCACTGGGCCTCGCTGAAAATCCTAGCTCCAATTAGGATTTCAGGACGTGAATCAGTGATACTCCCTTTCTTGAGCTGTACTACTTTCCTCCTTTGAGTTGATCTTCAAACTTTATTCAATATAGAATATATATTCCTTAGACGAAAAATCTAATATATATAGAATAAAATTACAACTCAATAACTTGGTCTAACAATTTTATTTCTATTACATTAAAATAACATAAAATAAAACCTAGACCTAATCCATGAATTTTCTCATGGATTAAAATCATGTATCCAAATCGGCATACGGCCCATCATACATCCAACATAAATTAAAACATACATCACATAATTAAGGAGCCATGATAGTCGATAACCCTGCAAACAAGTCAGTCTACAAATCCAACAATCACAATTACATGATTAGCATAGTTTTCGAAATATCCAATTAATTAAATTAATAATTTCAAAAATAGCTACAAGATATAATTTGGAAATTAAATAATTATCTACAAAATTAAATCTTGATAATCTGAAAAATATCTTAAGAATAAATCTGGAAATTTGTTAAAATTATCCACCAAATTTATTTCTTAATTTTCGGATAACACCCTAATTAATTAATATTTGGAAATCTTGATATATATTAAAATCTATCCCAACTATTTGGATAGGCTAGGATCGAAAATTACAAAGATAAAATCTAGAAATTTGATCCACTTCAAAATCCATCCAGATTTAAATCTTATCTTCAACCCTATCTAGATTAGAATTAAGTAATTTATGATATACACCAAAAATTACTTTTCCAATTCTTATCTACTAAGATTTTGAAAATTTCAAGAACATTAAATCTGGAAATTTGATCCACTTCAAATTCTTCAAAATCTAATATTCTATTTTCAAATCTATCTAGATTAGAATTAGGTAACTTTAAGATAAACATCAAAAATACCAAATCTAATTTCATACACATAATTTTTGAAACTACACATTAAATAAATCTGGAAATTTGATTTTAATCAAAATCTTCTCCTAATTAACTTAATGTGACCGAAAATTGTATAGAACAAATTAGGGTATTTTAAACACCAAAGTTTCGAAAACTTTGGTACCATAATTTTTGAAACCTATCAAATTAAATCTGAAAATTTTGATATCATCAAAAACCTATTCCAAATCTAATTTTGATAGAACGGGAAATAACACAAATCCTCAAAACTAAAATTTTCGATCAAGATCAAAAACTCATCCAAGTTTTAAACACAACCAATTCGAATATATGAACATATAAATATGAAAATTTAAGAAACATAAATATTTCATCAAATTTATACATATATTTCGAATTAATCCTAGGATTAAATCTAGAACAGTGCCAAAACCCGCTCTGATACCAATTGTTGGGGTTTTTTCAAATTGAATGACCGCATGATCTAATTGAATGTTCATTAATCCTAATGTCATGTAGATCATAATTTTATGTAGCACATATGTTTTAATTAACCGACTTCAAATAACATGCATAGCCGGTTTAATCGATTCTACTAAAGTGGAAACATAGAAATCGAAAAATGAATTACAAATTAAACGACGGGTTGAGGACAAGATTAAAGGTCTAATCTTGTTGTTGTGTATGATGATGATCGGCGCCCACTAATGCTATTCCACTCCTTGATCTTCGGTTGTATTCCCGGACTGAATCTAGTTTCAGGATGGGCTGAAATCTACTAGATCGGTAAGGATACTGTGGAGATAAAGAGAACAAAAGAGAGCTGAATCGTAACACACATAATTTCGATCCCCACCTCCCTATTTATAGGGGAGGTGGTCGAAATTATCAAGCCCTAAACATACTGGGCTTGGGCCTCTATCTCATTTTCCAACTCTAGTCCATTAAAGTCATATTGGGCTACAATAGGGATATAGAAGAATATTAAATTGGCCTGCTAATTTATTTAATTTCCAACATCCAATAAACTTAGGATATTATTAAATAAATAAATTATTATTTTTATTACACTAAAGAAATAATACTGACCTACCAATTTAATACATATTTCTGAATATGCTTTCTCCTTTAGTCCAGCCATTCCCCGTGTTTAAGATATAATGTCCATTAATTAATTATATAAGCTTCTGACAGCTATAATTAATTAATATCTTATCCTTGAGTAGTACCACACAAGCTTTACTCATGTACAGAATGAATTCCACCTGCAGGGTTTCACCATGAACTTGCATTTTCTCAAGGGGACACCATCAACCTGGCGCACCAGGACACGGTGCCCCTACATATTGCATGACCCATCATAAGTGTAAATGTCACAACCCAAGATATCGAGATTATTGATCCTATGAAAGAATCTCACCCTTTGATAAATCAAAGCTGTAATCACAACACGTATATGTCTGCCAACATATAGGGGTTAAGAACCCGAACTTTGTGGATTCTTATTCTCTCATTTAAGGTCAAAATAGAGACTAGAATCCTAAGTAGATCCTCCTCAATACACTTGACCGTGTATTAGAATAATCAGTTAGTCTAGACAAACTAACTATTAGATTATTCTACGGTGTACCGATGGCGGGGCCATCTAAGCCGTGAGCTCTTTAATACATTATTCTACGGAGTACTGATAGCAGGTTCAGTGCCATCTAGACCGTGAGCCTTTTAATACATTACAAGGAACCGATGATATGATCTAACCATGTGTGTACCCATACCATATCATCTACAATGTAAGTATAGTGAACATGCATGTAAATATAACAATTTAAATACAAACAGTGACTGAAATTGTATTCATTCTATATCATCATAAACCATCATCAATAATGTATACAAAATACAGGTCTTCTAGTATACAAAACCAACAGAAGCCCTAGGGTCCACTTCTTGTAAAATCAGTTGATAACCTTTTAAATTTTAATAAAAAGTTTATTTTCTCGTTCAAAATAAATGACAACTCTGCATTTATTTTGAATTTCTTACCGTTGGAAATAATGACACGTCATCTGGTCATTACAAAACCAATGACCAAAAAGATAGAAACATGGGTCATTAATCCATTCAACCAACAAATTTATGAGTCTCTCTTCTTCACTCATAAAAACCCCCAGCTCACAGCCTTCCAAGAAATACTCACTATTCTTTCTTACAAAGAGTATTTGTCTCTCTATCTTCATATCTCTCAGAAAGCTTGAATTCTAATTCAGACATATTTAAATATGGCCAAATCTTCCAAAGCTCTTAACTCCTTCAAAGAGCAAATGTTAGGAGATAAATTTCTGGAAAGAAAGAAATTTCAAATGATTCTCAAGGAATCAAATAATCCAGGTCTTTTAGTCAATCTTAACAAGACTGGAATTCTTCACTATCTGGAAACTCCACCAAGATTCTTCAGACAAGACTTGGTGAGTGAATTTTTGCTACAAGAAAAAATAACTGCAAATGGAAAGCTTATATCCTCAGTGATTAATGGAAGGCCAATCTAAATCACTGAAAGGAAAGTTTCAGAAGTCTTCCAACTACCCAGAAAGGGTTCAACAGTTCAAGACTTGAAAGACTCAGCCGAGTCTTACTAGAAAGAATGAAAAGCTTCAACCTGCAGCAAGCCATTTAGTTTTACCACAATGAAAACTGATCTAAAGCTCGAGTATGGAGTGCTACTTGGTATTACGAACAAGATGATGTTCGGGGCCATAAAAAGCCTAAGTCAACTCACTCAAGAGAGATACAAGGTGATGATTCATCTTGCTGAAGGACTGCAAATAAACTGGGCAGAGTTTGTGTTCAACCAGCTCAAGCATCACGTTATCAAAGCAGCTGACTCAAAGAATTCTAGCAAATTTGAGTCTAAAGTAGGACTTGTTCTGAGGATGAGCAAGCTCCTTGAAGATGTCCTAAATCTTCCAAATGATGATGCATTATCAATTCTTATCTCTAACTGGATTCCCAAGAAAGGAAAAGCTCATCTTCAGTCACTCAAGAAGAAGAGGAGATCCTAAGCTAGATCCAACAACAACGTTTCTAGTAGCTCAGCCACCGACAAAGCTCCATCAACAAAATCGAAGAATGGATCATCAGCCAACTTCAAAGTGTGCTCTGATCCAGATGAGCTTATTCCATTTAATGGAATCCCTCATCCAAACTATGGAGCTGATTATTTCAGAAAGGCATGTCCTCCTCTTCAACTAACTGAAGAAAACATTCGCACTTATTACAGTGGTCAATATACTGTTAAGAGTGCACAACAAGAAGTAACAAATCTTCTTCTCACTCACTTCACCTCAGTTGCCAAGCAAGATCATCAGTTGTTCAAACAATTGCACCGATATTTCTACTGGTTCCACTGGAGACATTCTATGTCAATCCAATCACATTTTTTGCTAATTGCCTTCCATAGCATGAGTTTTTGGCAACGTGAAGAAACTTGAAGTATCAAATGGATAGGAGCTTCAAATCCATTTCCTCCAACAATTGTGCAAGTTCAGCACATCATCAACTAGAGGCTTGACAAAAATATACCAGCTAAAGTTATGCTAGCTGATGTTCAAGCTCACCTGAGGACACGAGAAGCAGCAGTTGCAAATCAATTAGCAAATCTTTAAATGAAGACTCCTTGCCAAAAACTGAATTTTGACAACATGTCAAGTCAGTCAGCTAATGCAACACTACAAACTGAGGATGCAACTGAGAGATTAGATCAAGATCTATCTCGCACTCAAATAGTTGCAAGTCAACAGGGTCAAAATCATGGACACAATGTAACGCCCCAAACTACTCCATTTGGCCACGTCACTTAACATATAATTTACTTACTTATAATTGTGTTTCTTATATTTAATTGAGTGGAAGCTAAGGTCAATTAGCATGAATAGGCTCAATGTCCTAATTTTCCATATAAATTCTTCACAATTATAACATACAACCTATCGGATCTAATTTGTCACACAACATAACATTTAATGGAAGCATTGTATAGGCCCATCCATATTAATCATACAATCATCCAACCTATTGGGCTCATAGGTTTGACAAACCCGCCCGTCTAGCACCCTAAATCAACATACATAATATAGGGTTCAACAACATACTTCACACATAGAAGGCTCCAAGGTCAAACGACCCATGTTTAAAATGTTCTGCATAATATCAAGTTAAATACATCATGACTACAAAATAGGGCTAGTCCTATCCCAAATAATCATTGATCATAAAAACAAAAGGAGAATGATCAATGTAATATTAATAATGCAAGTATTTCAAAAGAAGAGCATGGAACATAAACACAAGCTTGTGGGGGTTCTCTTGTGTTCACAAAGCTCCTAATCAGGCCTCAACTCCTCAACCTGAAAATCATTAAATGAATAGGGTGAGTATTTAACAACATACTCAGTGGGGAACATTGCAAACAGTTATAGCCAAATGCACAAGTGAAAATATAATCATATGGAACACTTCTTTACTTTGTGAAGACTAGCCTCAACCCCGTAGAGCCCAAACATCATGATGCCCCCGTTAATGAACGTCTTTATCCCTGTAGGGATACCCGTAGACTTATTATCCCCAGGGAGGATATTAACGAGTCTATATCGATCCTAAAGGACCTCTTTATCAACCCTGAAGGGTCTCATTCTTATAACTGGTCCGAAGACCCTTCATACTTATACAATCAAAGCACAACAATAACCATAAATTTACACGTGTTCACAGTTTAGAGTTACCCGACCTTATGAGATGCTTTCAAATATTTTCAACCTTTGAGATACTTCCTAGCCGTGCACAAGTCGTCTACCTCGAACCCCAATACGTCACCAAGCACCTTTAAATTTCCTTTCTCATTTTAGATGTCGAGTTATATAATTTATTTCATAATTTGACCAAACACACTCCATGCATTGCTTTAAAGTTTTCATACATCTCCATATACACAACTATGGATATACAAGCTAATACTATGATTTTGGACTCAAAATACTCATTAAAACTCTTTGAGACATTTAATCGAACATGATACGTGTACTCATTTAAACCACAAGAACAAGACTCAATTTAAATTCTTTGAACTCATAATTTCCAATACATGAACCTCTATCCTAGTGCTCTAACATACATGAAAATCAACTTCATACAATCCTTACAATACCTCCAACCAAACACCAACATAGTAAGGGGAAATTAGGGAAAAAATCCAAACCCTAGCAATAATAAACCATAGGAATCTCAATTTAACAACACATATAGCTTCAAGTATGTAAATAAATCATATGTTCAAGATATCAAGGCAAGGGGATCAATGAAATTGAAAAGCCCTAAATTTTGGATATAAACCCTAAGTTCAAAACAACAAGAAATAGAGCTTAATCATCAAGAGGGAAGTGGTATGAGATTACCTTAGATGGTGGATGATGATGATAGAATTCACTCCCAAAAGTTGAAGAATTTCTTGAGAGAGCTTTGGGAGAAAATCGCCCAAGTGTGAAGAAAATGGAGGAAAATAGGTGAAGTGTGGTATTTAAAGGATGAAAATTCCGAGGCAGGGCGCGACCTAAAGGGGTCACACTTGGAGGTCGCGCTTGAAGGACACTGTGAGGCGCGATCCAAGGTGGTTGCATTTTGGGGTCGCGTTTTAGCCGAAGAAAAATGGCTCTCTAAAGCTGTTAACACGCGACCGGAAGTGTCGCATTTCAAGGTCGCGCTGTAGACCTCTCGGAACGCGACTTGAAGGAGGTCGCATTTTCCAGTTGCGTCTCGGCTTCACTGTGAGGCGCGACTTGGTGCACTCGTGCTTATGGGTCGTGCTTCATACCCGATTTGGTTTTCAAATTCAGTCCGACTCCCGAACATTTCCAACTCCGTTTAACTTTCTAATTTAAACATAACTCAAACATAAATTTTAAAAACACATTTAATACACAACTTAAATTTTCAAAACATAATCAATACACATTTAATGCATACACCGAAAAAGCAGGGGGCGTTGCCCCCTAGCCCCCATCGGGGCGCTTCATCCCCTGAATCCCCGACTCGCTGACTGGTCAGTGAGACCGCCGATCGGCTCAGCGTTAGGGTGTTCAAGGTATGGCAAACATAAAATTAAACGCAATTACATTCATTCATTATCATATAACTCGACACTTTATTATTTAAAATTTAAACTGTATTATACACTCAGTATAACATCACTGTGTGCTATGACGCATCGGCTCGAGTGGGACAACCTGCAAATAAACAATGGCATAATACAAACATACACACATGATTAATATTCAACCATTTTAATTCAAAATCATTTACTAAAATTATAATTTATAATTTAGCAAAAAGGGTCGAGGTATTACACACAAAGAAGACACTGATGGTGAAGATACTGCCACGTCATCTAATCTTCTATCCAAAAGCTATGTTATCCCTCTGATCAAATCAAGCTCAAGAAAAGCTCAACTGATCATCAACATTGATCAGTCCAGTCTACCCAGAAGGGAAACTACAAAGCTGATCACCCTGAAGCTGAACAACTCATCAGTATCTTATCAATCAATACATCAAACTGTGATACCAGCTAAAAGTGAACTAATGAAAGAACCAACCAGCTCAGCTTCAAAGAGGAAGAGATCACTCAGCTCCAAGGGAAGCAGAGAAGTTAGTCTAGTATGATTGCTCAAGAAGAGGAAGCTAACTCATCAGTCGCCAAACAGCTGATTAACTGAACTAATTTCAACCAGTTCACTGGTACATAAAATCAGTTTTGACAAAAACTGATAACAACAGCTCTGGAACTCAACACGCTAGTCAACGACCCTCTTCATCAAATCAGTTGAACGTATCCCAACTGATTCAGGCTAAGCTTCTCCTTCTCACTGTTCAACCTAGCTTATTTTTTAAATAAATTACCGTTCAGATCAATTAATTCCAAATCTTATATCCAATGATCAGATTTCAAAATAAGCTTACTGTTGATCAAGTTGCCATTAATATCTGTATGCTAAGCATTAAATTAGTAACTACAAAAGTAGAAAACCTGAGAGATATAAATAGCAAATCTGCAGAAAATATTTTGGCTATTTATGGCAACTACCAAAATTTGAAACAGATAAGTTGTCAGCCACTTGATCAAAATGCCAAAGTACAGATGAAAGGCTGAGATATGATCCTCATTTATTCAGCCAAGTATCCATCAAATCAGACAGTTGATCAGCTGAAATGCAATCGAGTGCTCTCGATGATGGCATACAAGCTTGGCTATTAACTTGCTAGGAGATGATCAACCATGTTATAAATTTTCACCTCTATCTATGCAACTTGTTATTCTCATCCAATATTTATCTTTTACATCTTCATCATTTTGCATAAATGAAGCTTCCATTTCACATGATGAACACCAAGCTTCTTACCAAAGGGATAAAAGAGATAAATATATCAGCTATGAGCTTCTTGAAGAATGCATTGGCTCAGAAAAACTAGAAAAGCTCATAAAGTCCTTGCAGATTTGTGGATTACTACCATTCACAATAAGAATGCCTTCAAGATGACTTTCATTGTTTGTAGCAGAGTTCTACTACAATGCGGAAATTCAACAAGATAGATTCATTTCTGTTGTCTACAACAACGTCATCACAATCACCAAAGATACAATGATGACGCTCTTTCAACTTCCTGGAAAAGGTCCAAAAGTGAAAGATATCGCACTTCCAGGAATAGTGGATTTGTGGAATATGTGGAAGCTCAACCATGTCCAACATCGAGACTTCTCACATCATCTTAAGCAAAGTCTACCACCAGAAATGGTCCAACTTCTAGACATTGTGATACATACCTTTCATGGCAACCTTAGCAATGTGCAATTCAATGACATAAATGCTCACACCATGGCAGCTATCTATTTTGGATGTCAAGCTGATTGGGCATCATTCATGCTTACTCAAATACGTAAGCATATTTTTCTAGCTGATATCGATCGAGCAACTGGAACATTTAAAATCAAACTTGGGTTTGCCAATCACTTAAGCCACATCATCCTCAATCAAATCAGAGAAGCTATTCCAAGAGGTTCACTACTTGAAAGGAGAGACATGATACCAACAATCTATATTAAACAAAAGAAATGAGTAAAGACTGTTAAACCAAGATCTTCAAGAGGAAAATAAGTTGTTGACTCAATCAATCTCGAAGAGTCAGCTAACTGCTCACTTGATAAGGATCAGTCTTTAATGAAGATAGATCAACAAGCAGCAACTGATGGTGACTCTTATAATCACATCAGTGATAAGTCAACTATCCTAGTGAGCAGTGAACCACTCTCTTCCCCTCCTCAAGAATCTCTCGAAGAAAGCTTCAATCAACCACTTAATCATCAGCTCAGAAGCTGCTTTAGTCTTATTTAGGAGTTCGATGCCTCACTATTCGAACAACTTAAGAGGTATCTTCAGTATTATATGTGAAGATTTCAAGTTGAAGATAAAATCATGCTTCAGCTAGCTGTAAAAAGGAGCGATACCTTCTGGATTAATGAAGGTTACTAGAGCAGAAGTTGGATGAATTATCCTCTCGACACAGCTCCAACCATCTCCGAGATTATAGATTCAATGATCAAGAGAATCCAATGCTCCATTCTACCTGAAGCTCCACTGCCAGATCATGAGCCAACTCAGTCTTTGGCACACCGTCGTTTTAGTGTGCAAAATACACTTGCGGGCAAATAGTCCAAAAATGCTTAATCTGCCCTCAACGGCTAGTATAGCTGGTGAAGACGAATGTCGATCCCACGAGGAGTGTTTATAACCTTCTGTCCTTTCTTAGTTTTAGTTTGGGTCTTCTGTGTCACTTTAAAAACCTTGCTAAACTTAAACTAACTAAATGCTGAAAAGGAAATTACAAGAGAAAATATCAGTAATAAAAAGTGTTCAAGTCAAAGCATCAAGTCATTAGGTAGGTATGTGCAATCCCGGGCAAAACACATGTCATTACCACTACCACCCGTTATGTCCACACTAGCAGAAAGGTCAAAAACCGAATCCCTATGGCCAAATATGGGTAATTGTCACTTTGAGGGTTAACCGGTTATAGGAAATGGATACGATCGGCCACTCCCCAATCACTTCTTACATTATATCGTCTAGATGATACGATCGGCACCTAGGGACCTAACTATAGAGGAACCTAAGGAGAGAATCACAGAAAGGTTTTGCAAGCATAGCAGCTTTGAGGGCAAAAGCGACCCGATTCTAGTAGGTTTGACACAGTCTTGTGCCTGCATATACTACTCAATCTTAACTACCAAGGCTGTCACCCCCAGATTTGTTACTATGTGTGTATCGAGGCATGGGTCACCTATACACTCCCACGTAACTAACACTAGTACCAGTTAATCAGAAATGAGCGCTTTCATCTCCAACCACCCTTTACCTATGTCTAAGTGAAAAACAAGTTAAAATTGTGAACCCTTAAGGCGTTAAAGTCCGATTACCTCATGCACATATTCTACCCTTAGACTATTACTTTAACTTGAACAGTGGGTACTTAGCCACTAAACATAGAAACGAAAGTAAAAGAAATGATAAAAGACATCTTACTTGGAAAGGAAATAATTCGATTAACTCCTGGGCCCAACCCCAGTTTTGCCAACAAAACAACTGAACTACCTTTCTGCGGGCAAACCGCCAGCTTCAGGCAGACAGAATTATCCAGGAAATAAACTAAGTACGAAAACAGTAAATTGTATCTTGAGGTACGAAAAAACGTCACTCACTAATATGAAAGCATATAAAAGTATTTATAGCCAATGAATTAAGGCTTCAAGCAGCCCAGATTTCACCCACGCAGGGGTTCTTGCACTCCTCCACTTCCTCCTATTCATGCTCCATGTTCTTCCTTATTTTTAGGAGTGGTAGCAACAAACCCTAGCGTCTCCAACAGCTTTCTGATGTCCCCACTTCCTTCCCAACGTGCTTAGACCTCCCCAAGACTCGGAACTAACTGCCACATCACCTCCACGTGCATATAGGAGCTGGCCCGTGATTCTGTTGCGCAATTCTCGCAACAACTTTGACTGGGTCCTCGGCAGGCAAATCAGTCCTTTGTGCCTTCAGCATAAATAGCACCTGTCTGTGCCTATTGTGGTGATTTTGTGCCCTCAGCCTCCTGCAATTAGCTTTACCCCTAAAACTAGACTAGACTCTATACTAAACACTTAAAAAAGATGTAAAAAGATAAAGGAAAAAAGCACGAATTTGAGTCTTCATCACACACACACTTGGACTATACTTGTCCTCAAGTAGGAATGTAACTTTAACTCAAAACACAACAAACAGAAGACTCAAATGACTCAAAACAAGACAATACAACATATGAATCATAAGTTGATAAAGGGCATAACAGTTGAACATAATGATGCAGGCAAATCGAATCAATCAAACTCAGGCTACTATTGTAGTGTACACTCAGCTCGCCTTTTTCTCGAGTGTTTAGGTTAAGTGTTTACTCTCAACAATTCCACCAAATCATCATCAACAAACTTGCAAACACCCTGTATAAACAATTTACGTTATTCACATGCATGCATATCAAAAGGTCTTGTGAGGGTTGTAATGGGGCATGCGGATCAAGGTTGGAAATATTTAGGAACTGGCTACCTTCAATAGTATTCGGGCAAAATTAGTACTGGCAGCTTTGTGCCCACATAACAACCTGGGGAAAATAAAATTCAAACACTTTTTATTTTATTATTATTATTATTATTTTTTTATTTATTTTTTTTTCTTTCCTTGTGCCCATTTCTGGCATCCTGTCACTATTTGGCTTAAACATGCTACCAATACGAGCATAAATGTTTCATTCCCAGTCATAAGATACTCTTTAAAGAGAGATTTTCAGAACGTAGGTCATGAACAATTAAGCAGGCTCAAATAATGGCAGCAATGGGAAGCATTTATCAGTGAATAATATGGCCAAATAACGACGAAAGATAATGCCTTAATCATCTAAGCATGCATGAAATCAAGTTTGACAGGGCACAAGCAAGTAAGCATCAAATGAGGTGGTGGAATTTAAACACACAGAAAGAAGTCGCAAATGTTACTTTGGGCTCAAAGCTCACTAGGTAGTTATATATTGCTTTCACATGCGATTGATTAATTCCATCTGCCTAACAATAAATTTATGTCCATATATGCCCAATGTCAATCTATGACTCATATGCTGTAGACTCAACATGCACATACAAAATAAAAACAAAACATATAAACACAACGACCTAGGCATATTCCTCCCACACACTTGCTGTGCAAAGTACCCTTGCGGGCACAAGCAGTAATGTGGGTTAGATATGCCCAAAACAGACTCTATATACACAGACGCAAATATAGAAACAAAAGTAGACACTAAACATACAAACAAAAATAAAAACAAATCCTAAACTACTGGGGATAAAACATGACTTAAGGAGAGGAGGGGTAGTCTAACCCGAGATGAACACAAATGCTCTGCAGGGCTTTCTCAACTCTTTCAAGCTTCTTTGAATCTGCACTGCTCTGTGCCCTGCTCGGTCCTTCTTGTGCCCTAGGTGATCCTTCTTGTGCCTTGAGGGCCTTTCTCTTGTCAAAGTATGTTGGTTCGTCAAAAGGGAGGTAGGGTTTGCTTTGCTCGATTTGTGAGAAATCGAAGGTGGAGGGGGGGAATTTGAATGCTTCTGGGGACGTGGGTGTTGTGAGGGTGGTGGGTTTGTGCAGAGAGATCGTGGTTGAGAAATTAGGGAACAGTTGTGCCTAATTTTGAGAGATTTGGGGGATTTTGAATTTGGGGGAGGAAGATATGTTTATAATTGGAAATAATTATATGGATATATCATCTCTCCCTCACTCCCCTTTTTTTCGTCCTCAATTTTCTACCATTATCAACATTGCATGGGGAAAACCAACCGTCTCTGCAGCTGCTGTTCGTGTCCAATCAGTCAAATCTGCTACAGTGCCCCACCCACACACTTAAACCTTGCTGTACCCTGCACATTACTTTGCCCACAGTGATGCGTTTCCAGTCTTTGCCTTCCTGCAGCGTTAATTCACAAAAAAAATACAAATAACAAACATAATTGAAATTAAAGCAAGTAAACAAACCGGGTTGCCTCCCGTCCAGCGCCTTTGTTTAAGGTCTTTGGCTCGACCGTGTTGTGCCTTCAGTAGTACTCAGGACTGCTCAAAACTTGGGTTTCTGCCCAAGTTTCCTTCTCTTGCTCGAAATATGGTTTCACCCTCTGGCCATTGACTCGAAATTCGCACCCATCCTTTGGGTTCACCAGATCGATCGCTCCACTTGGGTGTTGATGTTGCACCAGATAGGGGCCCATCCATTTTGACTTCAATTTGCCCGCATGTAATTTAAGCTTTGAGTTAAATACGAGTACCTTTTGCCCACAGAGCAACTGTTTGCCCCTTGCGAGTGCATTGTGGTATCTCTTAGTCCTTTCCTTATACATCATAGCATTATCATAGGCCTCGGACCTTAATTCTTCCAATTCTTGGATCTGCAGCTTCCTCTCAATTCCAGCGCATTCCTTATTGAAATTCACTTTCTTGATTGCCCAAAATGCTTTATGCTCCATTCCTACGGGCAAATTGCAATACTTTCCAAAAACCAGCCTATAAGGAGACATCCCAATAGGTGTCTTGTAGGCTGTGCGATATGCCCACAGAGCATCTTCCAAGTGATTGCTCCAGTCTTTGCGCCTTGGTCCAACAACTTTCTCCAGAGTATTTTTGATCTCCCTGTTTTAAACTTCTGCTTGTCCATTTACCTGGGGGTGATATGCAGTAGTAACCTTGTGTGTGACCCCATACTTTGCCATCATCTTCTTTATGGCTGAGTTGCAGAAATGAGTCCTTTGATCACTGATCAGGACTTTGGGCATTCCGAAGCGACAGAACACATTTGCCCTCAGGAACTTCACCACTGTATTTGCATCATTCGTTGGAGTGGCTTTTGCCTCCACCCACTTGGACACATAATCTACAGCCAGGATAATGTAGAGATTATTACCTGACTTGGAAAATGGTCCCATGAAATCTATGCCCCATATGTCGAAGACTTCCACGGGCATGATAGGTGTTTGTGGCATGACCTCCCGAATAGAAATATTCCCAGTCATCTGGCAATTCCTGCACTTCTTCACAAATATAAAAGCATCCCTGAATAATGTAGGCTAGTAAAATCCTCCGTCTAATAACTTCTTTGTTGTTCTTCGTGGGCCAAAATGGCCTCCACATGCATTGTTATGGCAGAATTTCAAGATGTCTAGAACCTCATCATCACTGACGCACCTCCTTATGACTTGATCAGATCCAATTTTCCAAAGAGTTGGTGTTTCCCAGAGATAGAACATGCACTCACGCTTCATCTTATTCCTTTGATAATCACTCAAACCAACTGGAAACTGCCTTGCGACCAGGTAGTTTACTATGTCGGCAAACCATGGTTCCTTTGCTATTTTGCCCGCAACCTCATACAAGTGCTCATCTGGAAAATTCTCAGTGATTTCCTCTTTGCTCTCAACCATCAGACGGCTGAGATGGTCTGCAACCAGGTTTTCTGCCCCAGTCTTGTCTTTGATCTGCACATCGAACTCTTGTAAGAGCAATATCCACCTTATGAGTCTCGGCTTTGACTCCTTAGACAGTAGATACTTTAGGGCTGCGTGATTCGTGTAAACAATCACTTGTGCCCACAGCAGATAGGACTGGAACTTCTCAAAAGCGAACACTACTGCTAACAGTTCCTCCGTTGTGGTATAGTTGCGTTGCACGGCATTTAATGTCTTGGAGGTATAATAGATAACATAGCTCTCTTTGCCTCTTTTCTGGCCCAAAACTACTCCCACGGCAAATCCACTGACATCACACATCACCTCAAATGGCATTCCCCAATCTGGAGGTTGGATAATAGGGGAAGACACTAACATATTCTGCAATGTATGAAAAGCCTTCTTGCAGTCATCATCAAAATCAAATTTTACCTCCAATTGTAGTAGGTTTGTGAGTGGTTGAGCAATCTTTGCGAAGTCCTTAATGAATCGACGATAGAAACCCGCATGGCCTATAAATGCCCGAATCTGCTTAACATTGATGGGATAGGGCAATTTGGCAATGATCTCCACTTTTGCCCTGTCCACCTCAATTCCTCGCTCGGAAACTATATGTCCCAACACGATTCCTTCTCTCACCATAAAGTGACACTTCTCATAATTCAACACCAAGTCTTTTTCCACACAGCGGCTAAGTACCTTGCTCAAATGATCAAGGCATTGATCAAAGCTATCTCCATAAACCGTGAAGTCATCCATAAAGATCTCAATACAAGTCTCAAGCATATCAGAAAATATGCTCATCATGCACCGTTGGAATGTGCCTGGAGCGTTGCAAAGGCCAAAAGGCATCCTTCTGTAGGCAAATGTGCCAAAGGGGCAAGTGAATGTAGTTTTTTCTTGATCGTCTTGGGCCACCACGATTTGCATATAACCGGAATACCCATCCAGAAAACAGAAGTACGATTTTCCCGCAAGCCTCTCCAACATTTGATCGATGAAAGGCAAAGGAAAGTGATCCTTCTTTGTGACTGCATTCAACTTGCGGTAGTCAATGTAAACTCTCCATCCTGTCTGCAGTCTCATCTGAATAAGCTCCTTGTTTTCATTCTCCACAACCTGGATTCCAGACTTTTTGGGCACAATGTGAAAAGGGCTCACCCACTCACTATCGGGTATAGGGAAGATAATGCCCATATCGAGCAGCTTTAGAATCTCCTTTAACACAGCTTCTTTCATCAAGGGATTCAGCTTCCTTTGGGGATCTTGTACTGGTTTTGCCCCTTCTTCCAACTGGATCCGATGCATGCAAATGGTGGAATTTATACCCTTGATGTCGGCCAAGGTCCATCCAATTGCTTCCTTGTGCATCTTCAATAGTGCTATCAACTTGACTTCCTGCTTCATGGTCAACGATGAACTGATTATAACTGGCAAATTCTCTCCTTCACCCAAATAGGCATATTTGAGGTGATCGGGCAACTCCTTCAACTCCAGCTTGGGTGGTTTAATGACAGACCGCACCAGTTTATCACCCTGCCTTGTTGTGGCCAAAGACAGATGTCTATCTCTTGAAAACCCGGCTTCGATGTGATATAATTGCAGAATTACCTCTTTGATTTGCTTATCTCGTTCCTCTTCAGCATCCCAATCGATCTTACTATTCTGAAGTACCCACTCAAGTGGATCCTTTGCCAGCAGCCTTGGCATTTCTTCTTAGATTATAGGCTCAAAAACGTCGATCATATGTACACCCTCAGTGTCATTGGGGTACTTTATTGCCTCCATGATGTTGAAGGTAACTCTGTCTCCATCGAACTCGCACGTCAATGTGCCCTTATCGACATCAATCTTCGTATGTGCCGTTTTCATGAATGGTCTGCCCAAAAGTATACAGGCAGCCTTTGGATTGGATTTGCCCATATCCAGCACATAGAAGTCTGCTGGGAAAATCAGACTCTCCACTTTGATCAGGACATCTTCAAGCACTCCCTCAGGGTAAACATTGGAACGGTCAGCCAATTGAATAATTGTCCTTGTATCCTTGAGCAGTCCTAAGGTCAGCTCTTCAAAAATGCTCAGGGGCATAACATTGATCGATGCCCCTAAATCTAGCATAGCTCTCTCTACTCGAAGTCCTCCAATTTCACGGGGAATAAAGAACATCTCTGGGTCTCCACACTTTTCAGGCAGCTTCTTCTGCAATAATGCTGACATATTTTCATTCACAACCACTTGTGCCTCTTCCGTGAATCTCACTTTCTTTGTACATAAGTCTTTCAGGAAACGGGCATATAGGGGCACCTGCCTGATTGCGTCCAATAGGGGAACATTGATTTCTACTTTCTTGAAGATGTGCATTAGATCCCTCTCCTCTGCTTCTTTTTTGTTCCGCTTCATCCTTCCTGGGAATGGTAAAGGTACCTCGATCTCTTTTGGAATATTACTCTTCATGATGGTTTTGGGCACAACTGCTTCTGGTTCGTCATTTGCCCGCAACTCTGCTTCCTCTTTTGTGACGCGTCATCCCTGTGGGCATCATCCTCTACAATCTCTGGATATGGTGCAGGCAGTTGCCTTCCACCCTTCAATGTTATTGCATTTACCCCAGCCTTTTTTGGTGGTTCTGTCTGTGAGGGCAGAATTCCTTTAGCTTTATCCATCCTTGCGATTGCATCACTAATTTGGGATATTTGTCCTCCCAAATAGTTCAGTCCATTCCTTGTCTCCTGCTCAAAGGCTTCTGATTTCTTTTGTACCTCCACTGTTTCATTCACAATCTTGTGAACCATGTCTGATAAAGATGGTCCTGCTGCGGGCGCAGGATAGTATGGTGCTACCTGCCTCTGATTGTAGTTGGGGGCAAAATGATTGTGTCTCCTTCTGTGCCCTTCATCCATAGCGTTAACCGTTTCTTCCTTCTCCTTCAATTGTGGACACTGGTCAGAGTGGTGCCCCATCAATTCACATACCCCACAAATTCGCAAGGTATTAGTGGAAAACATGGTGATCATCTTCTCCATCTTGTTGCAGAGTTGTTTGATTCGGTCATCAGTTTCAGGCACAGAGATAGTTTTGCCCGCAGCGGCAACACTTGTTCTTTCATATGAATCGTCTCTGTTCTCCTCGGCCATTTCTCCAATAAGTATTAGAGCTTCAGCTGCCCTCTTATTCAGGATAGATCCTCTGCATGCTGCATTCAGTAGGGCTCAGTTCTCGCTTCTCAACCCCGAGACAAAGTAATTCACCAGGTCATGATCTGGAATCTGGTGATGTGGGCATTTCGAGAGCAATTGCTTGAAACGCTCCCAGTAATCATAAAAGCTCTCGTGGGGATCCGTCTTTGCGGTTGAGATCTTCTTTCTCATGCTCTGCACTCTTGATGTGGGGAAGTACTTCTCCAGAAACTTTTGCTGGAGTTGACTCCAGTTGGTTACACTCCTGGCAGGAATAGTGTATAACCATTCTCGAGCTTCGTCCTGCAAGGTGAAAGGAAAAGAAACCAGGCGAATATATTCACCTGTCCCATTAGCTCGTGTGCATTGCGTCTCACATGCCATCTCAAAATCTTGTAGATGTCGTTGTGGATCCTCCCCTGGATGGTCATGGAATTTGGGCAAAATCGAGATGAAGTTCGCCCTCAGCTCCCAGTTACCAGTAGTTGTGGGAAAAACGATGCCCGTGGGACGCATGTTCATGGTTTGAGGGAAACTCACCTGCCTCAAAGTAAGGGTGTGTGGTGGTGGTCTTTGTTGTTCTTCTTCCTCGTGGTTTGATATCTGATCGTCCTCCATCTCTTCTTCGGAATAGAGTGGATTGACGTTGCTTGTCGCAGCTTGTTCGTTGCTTGCCTGACTTTCTCCGCCTGAGGTCAAATCATCACTGGATCCTTCAGTTTGATTATCCTCCTGCAGCCTTTTCAAAAATGCCCTAGCTTGTGCCCTTCTTGCCCTCGCTGACCTCTCTATCTCCGGATCGTAGAGTAAATCTCCTGCGCGGTTAGAACGAACCATATACTAAGGTAAAATAGTAAATAGACAGAAAAGTGCGCTTACACTCCCCGGCAACGGCGCCAATTTTGGCACACCGTCATTTTAGTGTGCAAAATACACTTGCAGGCAAATAGTCCACAAATGCTTAATCTGCCATCAACGGCTAGTATAGCTGGTGAAGACGAATGTCGATCCCACGAGGAGTGTTTATAACCTTCTGTCCTTTCTTAGTTTTAGTTTGGGTCTTCAGTGTCACTCTAAAAACCTTGCTAATAAACTTAAACTAACTAAATGCTGAAAAGGAAATTACAAGAGAAAATATCAGTAATAAAAAGTGTTCAAGTCAAAGCATCAAGTCATTCGGCAGGTATGTGCAATCCCGGGCAAAACACATGTAATTACCACTACCACCCGTTATGCCCACACTAGCAGAAAGGTCAAAAACCGAATCCCTATGGCCAAATATGGGTAATTGTCACTTTGAGGATTAACCGGTTATAGGAAATGGATACGATCGGCCACTCCCTAATCACTTCTTACATTATATCGTCTAGATGATACGATCGGCACCTAGGGACCTAACTATGCAGGAACCTAAGGAGAGAATCACATAAAGGTTTTGCAAGCATAGCATCTTTGAGGGCAAAAGCGACCCGATTCTAGTAGGTTTGACACGGTCTTGTGCCTGCATATACTACTCAATCTTAACTACCAAGTCTGTCACCCCCAGATTTGTTACTATGTGTGTATCGAGGCATGGGTCACCTATACACTCCCACGTAACTAACACTAGTACCAGTTAATCAGAAATGAGCGCTTTCATCTCCAACCACCCTTTACCTATGTCTAAGTGAAAAACAAGTTAAAATTGTGAACCCTTAAGGTGTTAAAGTCCGATTACCTCGTGCACATATTCTACCCTTAGACCATTACTTTGACTTGAACAGTGGGTACTTAGCCACTAAACATAGAAACGAAAGTAAAAGAAATGATAAAAGACATCTTACTTGGAAAGGAAATAATTCGATTAACTCCTGGGCCCAACCCCAGTTTTGCCAACAAAACAACTGAACTACCTTTCTGCGGGCAAACCGCCAGCTTCAGGCAGACAGAATTATCCAGGAAATAAACTAAGTACGAAAACAGTAAATTTTATCTTGAGGTGCGAAAAAACGTCACTCACTAATATGAAAGCAGATAAAAGTTTTTATAGCCAATGAATTAAGGCTTCAAGCAGCCCAGATTTCACCCACGCAGGGGTTCTTGCACTCCTCCACTTCCTCCTATTCATGTTCCATGTTCTTCCTTATTTTTAGGAGTGGTAGCAACAAACCCTAGCGTCTCCAACAGCTTTCTGATGTCCCCACTTCCTTCCCAACGTGCTTAGACCTCCCCAAGACTCGGAACTGACTGTCACATCACCTCCACGTGCATATAGGAGCTGGCCCACGATTCTGTTGCGCAATTCTCGCAATAACTTTGACTGGGTCCTCGGTAGGTAAATCAGTCCTTTGTGCCTTCAGCATAAATAGCACCTGTCTGTGCCTATTGTGGTGGTTTTGTGCCCTTAGCCTCCTGCAATCAGCTTTACCCCCAAAACTAGACTAGACTCTATATTAAACACTTAAAAAGGGTGTAAAAAGATAAAGGGAAAAAGCACGAATTTGAGTCTTCATCAACTCCGCTGCCTGAGGAAGCACTACCCTCCTTCAACGACAACATCCTCACCTCCAGAGTCTCTAATACTGCAGCACAGTAAGATCTTTTCTATCTCCCTGATCTTGCCAACTTCATGACGGTTGAGGAAGCCTATGCTTGGTTGTCAACCTCATTGGCCACACCCTCAGTCAATCCCACCCCTGATAGTATGTTAGCTACAACATCCTCTCTTTTGCCAAACATGCCATTTCTGTCTCCTGAACCTTCTCAATTCACCCTTTTGGATGATGCCAAAAAGGGAAAAGGATCAGGATATGATGATGAAAATCAGGTGGTGATGACTCTCTGGGATCAAATCCAAAGAGAGGTACATTTTGAGGGGAAAGCAATTCGCTAGTGGGAAGCAAGAGTTGAGGGGGAAGCATAGTCAAAGGAGGAACAAACCCGAGAAGCAAATTGGAGTCTTCACAGCATCCCTGGAATATTTCCGAGTACAAGGGAAAAGGTGAAACAAGCAAAAAGGGAAGATTCTCAAGATAAACAAAATCTTGATGAAAATTTTAGCTGTTTAAAGGCTTCAATATCTATGCTTCTTATCAGCTTAAATGAAAATCAGTTGCTTTATGCCCTTACTTACTCTAATACCTAACTGATAAAGGTCTGATATCTAATTGATTTTCAAAATGATAAATGATCCCTAATGCCTATATCATGACTTACAAATGGTTAAATGCTCTGGTACCTATCTAGACATAAAGCTCAAATACTTTCTACTTAAAGCTTTTGATATATGTCTAAGATTAGGACTCCCTTAAGTATAAGGCATTATGCAGTTTTCCATCATCACTAAGTTTTGACATTATCAAAAATGGGGAAATTGTTAGGAAAAACTATCAAGGTAAATCCCAACTAATGGTTTTGATCAAAATATATAGCAAGATATTTTTCTAAAAAACTGCAGGAATCGGAAGAAATATATGACCAAGTCATGGACTTTGAAAATTCAATTAAGCTGAAAATAGGGTCAACCTTTTTGGAGCTTAGTCAAGGATGCCAAGATGAAGGCATCAGCCAGACAAAATCAGTCAAGAGACTTAGCGCGAATATGAAGACTAAAGACTAAAGACCAAAAGGCACTCAATCAAACTGAAATCAGTTAGGTGGAAGCTTAGAGGAAAATTGATTTATCACAAGCTCAAGACTGAGACTGATCTATGATCAGTCAGCTAGGAGAAGAAGCTCAAAGACTGATCTATGATCAGTCAGCTGGGAGAAGAAGCTCAGAAATAGTAGCCAACTAATTGTCAGATCTGATGATCATCAAGCTGTTGATCAGTCTCAACCGATCAGTTGGAAGAACAGCTTATCAGTCAGCCGATGCAGCAATGACAACTGATGATCAGAACTGGAAGACTGAACCAAGCTCTCTTGCAATTAATGAAGATCTAGACATTAATGAAGAAGATATTGTAGCAGAGAAAGTAACGGCTAGTTCGAGCAGTTTTCAACGGCTACAACAACCAGTGACACCCAACAACCGACCGGAATGAACGACCATCAGAGTCCAACGGTCACAAGATCACTCATCTATATAAGAAGAGTGAATCTCATTTTCAATAAGACTTTTGCCAATCTAACTCTTGTATTACTACAGATACTGAGCTTTTCTTTCTCCCTCCCCACAGCTCAAAGCTTAAACTCCAAGCTACAAAACTCACAACTAAGAAGAAGCATTCAAAATAACTTGATCAGCTAGCTGATGAAGAATTCCAGCCAGAGCAAAGCTTCTTAGTTCAAGGCATTCAACGATCAACTACTCAGCTTAACTCAAGGAGCATTCACAGTTGATAACAGTTTCAAGACTACATTCTTGAAGATCGAGAGAGATCTTAAATCTTGTAAAGATGGGCAATAGTACCTAAAGTTTCAACGAGCAGTTGGAACCGATAAGTGTGAGCTATCGACCTGAAACCGGCTGAGGAGAGGTGGAATGACGGAACTGCTTCTCTGGGACAGCAGCAGTTAAAAATGAGGCTAGCATACTATAGAAGGGTGTCGTCTTCAGGTTTAACATTTGTCTTCATTGTGTACTTGTAATAAAAACACTTTACAACTGCATAATGAATTGCCATTTTCAGTAAGGAAGAGAGGACGTAGAAGTTGAGCTTCGAACCTCTATAAATTGCTTATGTGTTGTACTTACTGCTTTAAGATTTCTAGCACTTATATTTGCATACATCAAGCTGCATACAAAACTGAGCTTCATAGCTTCACAAGACTGACTTATCACACTGTATGCTAATCTGAAGCTATCCAGTTGCAACTGATCTTAAACTCTCATCTCAACTGATTTTCACAACTGATAAGTTTTGAAAAACGAGTTCAAAAGGGCCCTATCTATTCCGCACATTGAAAAAGTTTTTGAGTCAGCTTATTCACCCCCCCTTTAAACTGACATATACTCGCACCGGGACCAACAGTTTTACTAAATGTATGTGATGTCACAACATAGAAAGAGCCTTCGGGCTATCATGCAGAGCTTACGGGCTATCACGCAGAACCTACGGGCTATCACGCAGAGCTTTCGAGCTATCATACAGAGCCTCCAGGCTATATAGTTTGGTATACGGACTGAACACAAGTTACTATTTGCATATTTATGTTTGATATATAGCTTTGATAATTAGACTCTCCCCACTGAGTCAGTAGTACTCACCCTAAAAATCTACTTATCTTTTCAGGTGTTATCTCGGATGATGCGCAGCGGGCAAGATATGATGATGATGGTCAAGTGGTCAAGCATGATTAAATAAGATTTTACTTTATTTTTTACTTTATTTCTGTAATAAATGTTGAATTTATGATTCGAAACTTCCGTTATATTTTCAAGTAAAGTATTTTATTGATGAAAAGCATGGTTAACATGCCTTTTTCTATTTAAAGTGAAACTGGGGCGTTACAAGCTGAGAACTTGGTGAGCTGTTGTGGGCCCACGAGAAATCAGTAAACACAACAGATTTTGGTTCGTCTAGAGGCACAATGCTTCCTATCATTTACATCTCTTAGGGAAATCGGGAGGTGGGTGGTAGGTTAAGGATTTAATTAATGAGGAATCATTTTAAGTCTAAACCGAAAGGATGAATGAGGAGATGCAGTAGGGAATCGGATCTCCATAACTGGGTGATTCAATCATATAGGAAAATCGGTGTGCCCATGATCGAGTGAGTGTGAGTTAAATTAGAATCTAGTTCAACACGAAACCTTTTGTTATTTTATATTTCTCTTAGTTTATTTCTGTAGATTTAAATTCCAATAAAGTAACAACACAATCCAAACCCATTTTGTGATTGATGACCCAAAAATAAAATCTCATCGGCTCTCTGTGGGATCGACCCTTACTCATAGCTAGCTACACTCACTGTCGGCACATGAATATAAATTTATTTTGAGCACGAAAAACGATCGCGTGTCAGTGTGGTTAGATTCAGAATTAATAGATATAATTCTTTAGATGAGCTCTACTGTTTACATTTTCGTTATGTTTCAAGAAGTTTTGAAAGATCAAGAACATTAATTTATAATTGAACGATCTGTGAGCATGTTATTATGTTCAAATGGCTACCATTAACCGTTTGGCTTGATTATTATGTTTAAATGTTGAAAGATTTGAATAGCCTTGTCAGTAGAAAAATTTTAAATTTCGTAATTTAGATTCGCTATCATTGTGAAAGTGTTTATTTACGAAAGAACATGTTAATCTTTGAAAGTCTTTGGTCAATATGTTAGATTTTATACGTCAGTTATTGTGTTCAAAATATTTATAAGTCCGCATATCGTGTAATGTGACTATCTTTTCAAAGTTTTCACTTCTGATTTTAAAAGTTAATCTTTGTACAAGCATGAACGTATACATTTAATGGCGATTTGGTTTTACGGTCGAGGTGTTACAAGTCAACCCGGATAAACGCGGGTCAATCTGTCAACGAGCAAAAGAAACTTGAAAATCAGTATCAACCATTAAACTAAAAAGTATCACTCAAAATTAAAAAAAATATCACACGTATCCTTAAAAAGTATCTGTTAGTGCTATACTTGACACTAAACGAAGATACACAGTCAAGCTGGATTGTTAGTGTCATGTTGCGCACTAAGTTTTTTTTTATCAAGTGCTCTACTTTGCACTTGTTACAGTGATTGATTGTCATTTTTCTGTATGGCATTGTACAATCAATAAGTATTTGGGTTTTTTCAAGTGCATGTTTACTGTTCTAAACAACGTTAAAAAAGATGGACATGAACGTGATCTGACTTCGTGAAGACAACTCAATTGCAAGGAGTTTGGATTGAGCTGAAGATGAAAACGGTTGTGCATCGTACCACAACTTAGATTATTCAACATGTTGAGAATTGTCAGCTAGCTTGAGTGATAGCCAGAAGTCAGTTTGTGAACATACAAGACATTCCGCTATGCTATCCATCCCAAAAAAGGCAACACAAGCCTATCAAATCGGGACAGAAGGAGTATAAGTCAACTTTACTTCTATTAATCTACCAATTCTAGAAAAAATATTTTATCCACTAACTCCTGATATTATTGATTGATTTTACCCACTTTACTAAAATACCCTTAATACAAAAAAATAAAAACCAAGAATTAAAAAATAAAGGCAAATTCTCTTGTGCATCACCCGAGACCCAATACACATCCATACATCTATCAGATGGGTCGAGTCATATCATACCCCGAATATTTATTATATTAGACTTTTATAAGTTTAATAATGAAAAGAGATAAGAAAAATAAAATCCCCATCACTGCGGCGCTGGGAGGAAGCCCCATGGTCGAAGATTGCCAGTTACAATTTTTTTCTTTCTGGTGTGACGGTGGGGGTGAATGAATTAGCAGCATGACAACACCATCCACCAGGGCTTGATGATGATGATGATGTTAATAAACAGTCCATCTATTTCATACTTGAGAGTGGTTTTTTAGGATAATATATTTTGCAATGTTAAATAAAATTAATAAGTATAAAATCAATATAAATAATATTATAATTTATAAGAGAGATGTATTCCTCAAAAAGAATCTCAATATAAGAGAGACATCAGATATGTAAAACATATAGTAATTCATTTATTAATTAATGAATGAATATTAATTGTCATATTATCAAAAGGTATTAATTTATATTAAACGGTTACAAAATCTAAAATTTAGTGATAAAAAAGAATAGAATATCGTCCCGATAGGAATGACCTAGTGATGGAGTAAGGTTGTTTGAAGACCAAATGTCACGAGTTCAAATTTTCTCAATACCACCAGGTTGGGTGTATAAGTAAAAAAGAAAAAAAATAAAGAAGAATAGAATACCTAAATATTTATTGAAAAAAACTCAAATAATTAATTATTTTAATTTGGGAAATTCTATTTCATAACCCTCATTTTTCTCTTTATATCTCCATAATTAATTAAAATATAAATATTATTAAATATACATATTTATCCCTATAGCCTCATTACTAACAAAATAAAATTCAACCCTAGTTCTATGGCCTCCAGTCCTCCTTTATTAAAATGAACTAAAATGAGAACTGATCTTGTATAATCCTTACGATTCTCTTCCCCATCATTCAACAAATTATCATGCGACCATGGTATTGATAGAAGTTTTTTTCTCCAAAACTATGCTACGGATTTCAAATCACCATAAGGAATCAATTATAAACACGAACAATATGATAACTAGTGGTTATTTATCATCAATTTATTAAAAAATTAATCCAAACAAATCACGAAAACGTGGAACACATTAGGAAACCATTTCCTAAGTTGATGAATTATGCTTCTAGTTTTTAGCAGATTTCGCAAAACATAAATCACATCTCTCAATTTTATGAGGTTAAGGGAAGCTTAGTACCGATTTTCAGTTTTGATTTTGAGCAAACTAATCATTCTCTCCCACGGGCCTTAAATGGAATAGTTTCTACAAATTCTCCGATTTAACGGAATTTCGCCTCTCGGATTGAACATAAAAAGTATTCCCATAATCCCATAGCAATTACTTGATTGACTTCATCGTGCGCACATAACTTGTATTGGAGGTTTTTTCTCCCTAATTTGTGTTTTGCAAATACTCATGTACATAAGATGTACATCAGACGGTCAACGCGCGTTGACCCGGACAAAGCATTAACCAAAAAAATTATTAAAACGGGTGATACTTTTCAGGGTTACAAGTGATATTTTTTTTAATTTTGAATGATACTTTTTAGTGTTTAGATTGATACTGATTTTAACAGTTTTTTTTTATTTTTTTTTCTGACCGAGCCTTTTTTTAATGATACAAATTATATTTTTTAGGCTTTGAAATGATACTTTTCAGTTTATTTTAATTAAGAAAAAAGTGGAGGCTATAGCCTAAATTGGTACGGAATTTTATTTTATTAAAATTATTGGGAGTTATAGAGACAAAGAACTAATATTTATATATAATTAAATATGGGAGCTACGACTGCCCTTTTAATTTCTTATGTATTATTATTGAGCATAGTGTTACATAAACAGCCGATTCACATAAATGAAGCCAAGTTATATAACCTAATTTATCATTAGGAGTTTAGCAGCTCTTTACAATTGAGGGAACTTTAAATTCGCCCCTCCTCTCTTCCTTCTCGTGCCAGCCTCCGTTTTCATTTTCGCCATCTCCTTCAATGATTAATTCATCGATTTTTCCAGATTCAAAACTTCCATTGAATAGTTTTCTATCTTCGCCCATTTATATTTCTAAAAATTTATGTTGGTTTAAAATCTTTTATGATTTTCACATTATTGTTTTTCTAAATACAATTTTTTTTTTGTTATGGATGTAAACCTTTGTGAGGCTTTGATTTTATGGTTGGAAAAATTCGCTCAATTTTCAATGTCTCAAGATTTTTCACAAAATTTCTTTGAGATCATCGACTCAGCTGGCGGATTCGAGATTTGAAAGATAACAATGATTTATGTATTCCAAAATATTTTTTATATTATTTTACTGTAGTATTGTTTTGAACCTGCCATATACAATAATTGCTCCACTATATATTTTGTGAATAATTTTCGGAAAAAAGCAATTTTCTTAAAATGATTATTTTAGATGTTTCAAGAAAATTATTTTTAGATATTTCAATTTTTATATTCCTCTGCTTGTTGTGAGATTTTATTGTCATTTACTGTTTTTTGAATGTTTTACACACTGATGCTAAAAAATATGAAAAAATGACATGCAATGAAGCAAAAGAGCAGAGTACTAACAAACTAAATTATTTCGCTTACATGTAAATGTAAAATGTTTCATACTTTTGATATGTGAGCTTCAGATATTCATGTTTATATTTTCTTAGAAGAACATCAACATAAAATTTATAGAAAAATACTGAAACTGAAAATTTGGTAATATATGTAGGATTAACAGAAGTATTGAATAACTTTGTCAATGTCGTATTTTTTGTGCTAAATACTTGGCTGATTGTAATTTTTTTTCTTTTTTTTTCAATGAAATTTCAAAGCATGAGTTGGAGCTATGTCAAAATACAGAATGGTGCTTCACATGACAAAAAAAAAAAAGATTAAATTTAAACCTAGTGTTAGCATGATTGTATAATCTGTAATATTTGGTGATCAGTAAGGCATAATAATGAAGGCAATACTTATTGCATAAGACAATAGACAAAATAGATGAATATTATACTGCAAATAGAGAATGGATAGAGAAAATTAGTGAAAAAAGAAAATATAAGCACGCAAAAAATTGAAGATGAAATACTCAAATGAGAACTACGTACCTATTCAAAATCACAAAAATGAATACACAAAGATGATGCGTATGTTATTTTTATAGAGTTAGAAATGATAAATGACTCTTTATTTGAAATTTGAATTTCAAATTGGTATGCTCATTTTGAGGTTATGTGAGTCAATAAATGCAGTGAAGAATATGAAACATTTTTAAATATTAAAATAAGCTAAAAGCCTATAATTCAACATGGTGTAGTTGAAATATTAAAAGATTGTTGCCGTTCACGAAATTGCATGGGATATGTAAATTTAGACGGCTAATTTGGGCCGGATATTTGTTGCAGACTATTTAGTTTTAATATACTACTATTAAATAGATTGCTATACTTTCCCAAAAAAGAAAAAAACGCTTCTGTTTAATAAATAGAAGTCAACTTTATTTTAACCCATCTACCAATTCTAAAAAAAATATTTAACCCACTAACTCCTATTATTAATGATTTTACCCACTTTACACTAAAATAGACTTAAATACAAAAATAAAATGAGAACTAAAAAAAGTGAATTCTGATGTGCATCACCAAGGCCCAAAGACACATACATCCATTAAACGGGTTGGGTCAATCGGGTAAACATGCGTCAACCGGTATTGATCAGGTCAACGTACAAAATAAAATTTAAAAATTAGTATCAACGGTTACATTATATCACTCAAAATTCAAAAAGTACCACTTGTATCCTTACAAAGTAACGAGTCTGCTAATTATCTTATACGAATATATTTAATTCAAATTGTGACACTACAAAAAAATCAGGTTTTAGCGACGGATTCCTATCCGTCGGCACTATCGACGGATTACCGACGGTAAGTCGGTTGCTAACTTTTGAGCCAAAAAATTTGGCAGGGCCGGTTCGCGATAAACTTTTACAACGGATCTACGACGGATATTTTGTCGGGAATGTCCGTTGTTAGATATTAAATTTATTTTTATTTTTTTTAATGTTAACGACGGACAGTCCGTCGTTAGTGTTTTTATAATATTTCAGATTTAATTTTTAATATTAACGACGGATTATGTCCGTCGTTATTTTTTTTTTCGGATTTTATTTTTAATACTAACGACGGACATAATCCGGATTTAATTTTTAATATTTAAAAAAAAAATTAAAATTTTTCGGATTTAATTTTTAATAATAATGACGGACTACGTCCGTTGTTAAAAGTCAAATATACAGTAAGTCAGGACCAGGCCCTTCTTTTTCATTCAATCTGAGCCCTAATATATGATTGGTGTTTATTTGTCCTATTTTATCATCGGAATTTGGTGTCTTTTGTATATGTGTTTGCAGTAATTTCGTGTTATTTTTATGTTATTTCCTTCACTTTTGCTCTTTTGGTTAGTTAGGCAAGGATTGTGAAAAACTTGAGCTTTTGTGTCAAAAAAACATGATTTTATGGCCTAAAAGTGGCTAGGAGGCAAAGCTCCCAACTGAAGCTCCAACTTGTGGAAAGGTCCTGAATCACCTGCTTCACTGAGCTGGTCGGGGGTCTCACTGATGGCCGAGCTCAAGTCGCACCTAAAACTGATCAGTTTTGGGGTTAAACTGAAGAAAAAAGATGGGAGCTACAGCTGAAGAACCAAGAGCTGAGCTGGAGGAGAACTAAAGATTTTAAGCTGGAGCCAAGAGAATCTGGAGCTGAACTTGAACCACAACTGATGGGTTCAGTTGAAGTCCCCAAATGATGAAAGCCAACTGAAACTGAACCAGAAGCCAACTGATGCGCCAAACTGAAGAAAAGCTGGAAGCTAGAGCTGAAGCTGCCCCGCCGGCGCGTAGACTTCCGCTGCCGCGGGATAATGCCCACAGCGAAGTGCCCCCGTGAGCGCGCGGCACCCTAATCCCACGAGCGCGGGCCGCGCCGCAGGCGTGCGAGTGGTCAGTTCGAGCCCCCCTTGATCAGTTCAGCCGCGATTAGTTCGAGCTGCAGTCGATCAGTTCCAGCTGTGGTTCATAAGTTTTGATCTTTAATGCT
Source organism: Perilla frutescens (assembly GCA_026008535.1). Taxonomy (NCBI): domain Eukaryota; kingdom Viridiplantae; phylum Streptophyta; class Magnoliopsida; order Lamiales; family Lamiaceae; genus Perilla; species Perilla frutescens. Next base: position 8,415,655 of record BRKX01000020.1, on the reverse strand, counting down.
TCCCACCCACTTGGCCAACTGGAGGATTAAATGCACACGGTTCTAGCTTGGAGCCAGGAGTAAGAGGAGTTTGGGGAAACACCAAGCAATAACTCTACCTTTTTGCTTTCTTTCTCTTCAACAAATAAATCATCCACCATTTCCATTCATCGATTCATTCCACTTTTGGGAGACACTTCTTCCCCCAGTTCTCACTGAACCACTCCACAGACGGAAGGAGAGAGGAAAATTAACAACTTTCCTCTCAACTTCTCAACATGCCCTTGGGGGGATTGTGGACACATTCTCACCCCAGAACTCCACACTTCACCAATCACCACCACCACAGTTCCAGAGAGAAAGAAAGGAGGGGGAGAAGAGACAAGGAAGCTCAAGCTCAAGGAAGAGGCACGAGGAAAGTAGTCCGACTTCAAGCTGTCCGCGGAAGCTAGGCTTGCTCGAGGATCCTCCCTTTTAGTATTTTTTTCCTTAGCTTTAGCTTATTTGTGGGGATTTGTCCCAAACTCTCGAGACAATAAACATTATAGAAGTTTATATTTTATATATCTTTTGATTTATGAAATGAAAAACTTGTATGATTGTTGTTGTGTCTTGAGCATAATGAGGGGCTAGTCCTTTACATTAGGGGATAGATAATCGAGTTGGGTTCAATCCATGCTTGTGATGTTTAGTTTCTTGTTATTGGAATTGTGCTTGTTTATGTTAAGTAATTGGTCACTACTTAGCATTGCTATGCTCTAGATGAGACTGAGAAGAGATTCTAGAGCCCGACTTAGGTTCCTTCAATGTTAGGTGAATCGGGTTTCGTAAGCCTAATTGTTAGTCTTTAGGTGGACTGGGTACATAAGCCTAATGGTTCGTATGATATAGCCGATGAGGGTTTAATGGATCAACGGTGACAGTAAGTGAAGTTAAGCCTCTTGAAGGGGTCTATTCATCGAGGATTAACGAAATCAACTTGAATCAAGCTAGGAAAGAAATCAATGAGAGAATCTACACCCTAATGCTCTTTTCATAATCTTTTCCTTTATCTTTGTTATTGTTGGTGTTGCTAGATAATTTTACTTGCTTTATTTAGTTTAGACAAGCCAACCAATTCGTTGTTTAGAATGTTTAGGTTGTATTTAAATTCATGTGTTTGTAAACAATTGTAGCGTAGAAAGGTAATCGCCCACATTAAGCTTTCCTCGAGAGACACGACCCGAGTTAGCTCTCCGCCCTACAATCGACCCCATCCGCTTGCGGGTCCGGATCGAAGTAGTTGCGTAGGACAAACCGGAAATAAACAATATAGACAAATCCACCCCAACCCCCTTCTACCCCACCCCCTCTATGGTCACGGTGGTGAATGGCGGCGGCGGACACGGTGACGATGACAGGTAATCTCTCGTCTCTCTCTCTCTCTCCCTCTAAAGAATAATGTACGGAATAAGGCAAGGGTTAAGGGATCAATATGCAATGCTTATCCGCTTCAATGTTTTGCTCCTACTATTTTGAAGATCATGTGCGGACAAAGCGAAGAAATTTGCCTTGAAATTATGACGATAGGGGTGATGCAGTAAACGACTATCCATATTGTCTTTCCATATTCAAGTATCCTGGACGATCATTTGGAAAACAGTCAACCAGATTTTTGACTGATCAAGAGTACAATGTTGCTCGAGTATACATTTTACTTAACTGCACTGAGATCGAGCCGTATATAAAGTACGTACCTCAACACTTGTCATATATTTATTTTAATAAGTCATGAATCCACAGGGGACGATGGTTCATCCAAACTACAAATTGGTTTCAATAAATCATAAGCGTAGTTACAAAAAGTATGAGTCTTTTTCCTTGCAAAACAAGCAATTCAAGTCTATTACTGCTCCTATCCGAGTTTATCTCATGCAAAAAGTGATTGGTGGGACGTGTGTAAGATTAAAGCTTGATCCAATGTTGAACTCCCACTTATTGAAGATGGTGCGGCTTTTCAGGAGGATGAATTACATAGGGATCGACCTAACGACGGATTATGCTCCATCGCTAGTAGCGACGACCGTACTCATCGTGAGTCCGTCAGTAAAGCATCATCCCCCGCCGGCCAACCAGCCGGTGACGATACATAATGGCGACGGACTATCCGTCGGTAGTCCGTCGTTAGGCTAACGACGGACACAGAATCCGTCGCAAGTCTATATTAACGACAAGATTATCGGCGACGGACCGTGTCCGCGTTAGCTATATTTAGCGACGGAAATTCATGATATAGAGACGGAAAAATCCGTCACTAAAGAACACTTTTTTTGTAGTGTGATATTTTCCATTCCATTTAATATTCAGAGTTTAGGAGTTTAAAATTTTTTTATGGTTCATGATTTTTTAATTTAGGTTTTTATTAGTATTTTTGGAACTTTTAGGGATTTATTTTATCTTTTTTAGTATTCATATGTTTTTTAAAATTTATTAATTTCAGTTAGGAATTAACATTGAACACAACACATGCCACTTCCAACTATAAAAGAAAAATCTAATGACATCGTCTAAAATAATATGAATCGTGTAATTAGTGAACCTCTAAAAACATTTAAAATCAAGTGCTATAATAAATTTTGTGGATGTATATAACTTCACACTACAAGATGGAGTATCCAAATGACATGCCTTTAACTTACTAAAAACACAATGACAATATTTAAAAATTTCTTAAATGAAACTTGTAACATTGAGCACTCATTAAACTCACAAATATAATAATCTTCCTCTATTAATTGGGTCAAATATGTGATGATCAATTAATCATGAACTTTTTGAGCTCCACAATATCAGAAATACCCTTATGTGTCACTATGTACTACAGCGTATGGACACACACCCATAAATTATAGTGGAAATAGGCTAAATTACTCACTTCAACTTTTTTTTTTCTTTTACCCATAAATTTTAAGCATATTTTTTTATCATCACCTACCAAAATACCTTTATATTCATATTTAAAAAATCATATTTTCTTTTCCCGATCCAGATGCCCACAACCATTTGCAAAAAACTGAAGATATTGAATTTTTTCTTTCTCCTCCACAAGCAATCCCTGACCAAACATCTGCAAAATCTGAAGATTTTGAAAATTTATCAAGAGTTCTCTTACATCCCGTCGATCTACATAAATTGAAAAGAAGAAATTCAAATTCCTCCATCAACCCAAGCATCGCCGACCTCCGCAAATTCAAGAGATGAATTAAAAAATTATGCCTTAACCCGTCCACCTCTGTGGAAGATTTTTTAATATTTTGGCAAAATTTCACTTTCTAGCTAAGTTGTTCATCTCTTCAAATTGAAGAAAATAAATCTATAATTATTAACATTATTATATTGTTAGGTGTTATTTGATTTGGAAGGAAAAATAAGGGCAAATGTGGAAGAAGTGTATGGGCATAATATATATGCTTTGACATTAGAGATACTTAAAAACCGTTCCTAATGCAATTTATTTACAATAATTCGAGCAAGAATTAACATCTTATGTGAAAAAAATTGAGCAGTATTATTGTTCATGTGTTCTCTGGCGTGTGGAACTCAAATTTTAGTTACTTGAAAAATTTACAAATGGTATAATTATGACAAAAATGAAATATTGAAACTAAAATTGCAATTTAGTATAAGTTGAAATATTTTATTATTATGAATTACAAAAAAAATAATTTCACCCACTAAGTTTTAAAATTACTGATTTTACACACTTTGGATAAAGTACTCTTAGTTAATTATTAAAAAAAATTTAGAAGAAAAAAAATAATGGAGGCTTTTTTATTTTAATTTGTAACGCCCCGATCCCGGGAGAAGGGCAAGGGACCGGTGCGCTACTTGGCGGAAGGGGGAAGTAGTCGTTGAACAAAAGTAATCAAAGAACCAGGATTAGTGTGCCAAAAATTATGGATAGAATAACCTCTGTAATTGGATCAAACCACGCTTTTAAAGCGTCAATAATGACTCAAACCAGATACCATAACTCTTAGGATGAACTCAAGAAAGAATAACCAAGGCAAACTTCAATGTAAATAATAACAGTTCAAAGGTTAACTGTTAATAGGTTAGGCATGAAAAAAACCAGGCTGATGTCTGTCCAAATACATGAAGTAAAGAGATGTCAGACTTTCACCTATCGTGAAAGCAATACAAAGCTAGGCTTTTGCATTGACATGAAAAGCAATGCAAAGTTAGGCTTGTGCCTTTCTGAATAAGGAAAGTAAATAATCTTTAGGCTTTCGCCTATCAAGAATGGAAAATAAACGGAATTCGGAGAACCGAACACTCCATAACAGTAATCAGAGTAAGCGAAAAAGAATGCAGTGCATTTATTCAGACTAAAAATGAAGAATATTCTCAATTAGACTCTATACATAAAAGAAACATGTACTTCAGAAGATGGACCTTCAGCCTTAGCACAGTCATCCACCATCCCGCAGTTCATCCTAAAATATTTAAAAAGATTTTGGGCGTGAGTACTAATACACTCAGTGGGTACTTTTGAGAAAAACATTCACAATTATTTTATAAAACAGAATATCCAATCATATTTTAAACATATCATGGAAAGCTTTTAAAACTAAAAATTTGTGAATTCCATGTATACTAAATCATTTTTGTTCCATCATTGCGCGCCACTCTCCCCTAGAACGCTTACGGTGAGTCGGTTCGTGTACACAACCCGGCTGCTTAAGGTTGGACATTGCCCTGTTTGCTTGGGGCTCGATATCGTGAACCATTGTAGTTTCGTTACAAAAAATAGTAGTAAGACTTACATGAGTCGGGAGAGCACATTAAATACAGTCATAAGTTGGATATTCAATCATATTCATTTTATAAATATCAGGGCTTAATAACCCGAAATATATTTTTATATAATAAAAACCCACCTGAATAACAAATCCCTAACATGGATAAGCTTTCAAATTCAGATTTGGTCCTGCTCAGGTTCTGCTATCTCTTCTGAGCCTACAATGACCAGTCTTAGCTTAGTTTTGCTAAATGAGCTATCAAGATTAAAATTCCTAAGCTCCTAAATCAAAATTACTTAACTAACCGTAACTTAAGAATTATTTCAAGAATACTAATGTTGTTGATTAGTTAAAGTTGTACCACATAAATTCTAATTCCAATTTTAGATCATCTATTAAAGAATTGGAGTGAATTATAACAACTCAATTGCTGCAAGCCATATAATAATTAAATCTATTATTTCCTTGTTATACTTTAAAAATATATCCATAGTTATATAAGAACAATATATATTTACGTAACTATGTATATGTTACCTAAGCTAGTAAGCCATTTTTTACATTTAATTGATTCATAAATTAACATATATCAAAATCCATTGATAATCATTAGATAAAATTATATAAATTTTCGTCACTATTTGTTTGAATCAAATTGCATAAATATGATATTTGTATCTTGTTAGATTTCCAAATTATAAAATAGAACAAATTGTAAATAGTGTACTTGCAATTTTAGTATATCATACTAGTGATGATGTAACTTAATTAAGTGGATCATTATCATCTAGCTCATAATTGATTATATTTCAAAATGCTAAACTAATCAGTTAATTTGTTTGATATATCATTTATTCTCTAATTAGTTGGCTATCTAACTGTTATTCAGAGAAGTAGTAAAGAAAATTATGCAACCTAAATATTATAAATTAGACTCATGATTATCCTATAATCTATAAAATGAATAGCACCAATAATTAATCATCTATCGAGAAGTGTTCAATTCTCAAAACAAAAACTTTTCAAATTAACTTAACCTTATGATGTGCTACCAAATCAATAATTCTTGCATTCCTAATAAATAACTATTTTCTACAACAATTAAAATTCTTAGAACATAAATTAAGTTGTTATTATTTTTAATTAATTGATAGGAGTACATTCTAATTTTAATTGTGAAAATATAAATATAAATTCTAACGCCTAATATTTCTAGATGTGTCTATCATCCTAAAATAATAATTGATATACACTTTTATATTAATCGAATGAATTGAAAACAGAATTAATTATATAAGAAAGAAGAAATCTTACCTCAAAAGAAAAATAGTTGTCGAAAGATGTTATTTTTATCTAATTTCCTTTATCAACTTATTGTTTTAGTTACAAGAGTGATGAAGAAATAAGTGATTCACATCCCTAATCTATTGTTTTAATAATTAAAAATTCAATTGGAGTACTCATCAATCTACTGTTATTTTCCATAAGACACATATCCTATTTTTGGTGATTAGTCATCATCAACATATATAGTAGACACATCTATTTTGCATTTTATTTTATTAATGGATATCAACTATATCTAAATTTACAAGATACATGCATTCATGATTTATTGCAAAAATATAAATTAACGACTAATGTTATATGTAAGTATTCATATATCATTTTTTTCCATAAAGTAATTGTTATGCATATATACAACGTATATTTACATATATAGGAATCATACTAAATCAATTCTTATTCGATAAATTATAATTAATCAAACTAAGTTTATATCTAGAGTTCTAAATAAATATATTACAATGGCCGAGGTATCACTAACCCACTCAATGACACACTTTATCTCAAAAAGGATCTACAATTGTCTATTTTATTCTCTTAGTGTTAGCATAGACTATTATTTTAATACTAAAAAGTTTGAGATATTACATTCTACCCTCTTTAAAATAAATTTCATCCCGAAATTCGACATACTCTAAATGGCAAGTTAGGGTACAATTCTTTGATTCTGGTTTCAAGCTCCTAAGTAGCTTCCTCTCTTCCATGGTTATTCCATAAGATTTTAACCAATGATATCCATTTGTTCTGTAATTCTTGGATCATTTGGTCAAGAATAGCCTCTGATCTTTCTTCATAAAAAAAATCCTGGTTTAGAACTGTCTTCTCATTCTTTATAACATTTATAGGATCCAACTTACACTTCCTCAACATTAAGACATCAATCACAATATGAACCTTAGCTAGTATCAACAATATGACTAGTTTATCAGCTACATCATCATTCCTAACTAAAACACTATTTATCTCGAGTCGTAAATCTTACTAAGATGTATACTTTTCCTTGGTCCACTTTAACTTGATGCGCATAACTCTTCATATGTTCTTCTCTATATCTTTCTTTGAATATTCTTTAACAGCATTGATGCGATCCTCGCCAACACAACGACAAAGATAGCAGTTATTTTCCTAGGCGTATCAGATTACACGAATAGAATAGATGGATTGTCCAAACCCTAGCCTCACAACGATGTTGAACCACGAATTAATTGAATCTGCAACCCGCTATCAAATGGAAACACGAACTTGGATTGATGTGAAGACGCCACAAACGGGAATGTGAATCTATTTGATAAGTCGATTTGAATCTCACATTGTATTGTGAAACTCGGATAAATCTCTCAGAGATAAAAAATGAAAAACTCATGTTCAGATTAAAGAAAATATGAAAGTTGCATTTTGGAACATAGAATTCAGCTTTTTATAGCTGGCCAAAATCAACATAATCCCTAAGTAAAATCCCAACTAATTTAGAAAATAAAACAAAGCAAGATTCGGAAATTTGGAACCGCCTGTATAGGCACGATACGGGATTGGTCGCGCCACGTTCGGTCAGGTCGCGCTTCGAGACATGAGTGCGCTGGTCGTGCAGCGACTGTAACTGAGCCGCGTCTCCATTGGTACTTTTTACCCCTCTGATTCAATGCACTGTCGCGCCTCGTCTGGGCTTGAGTCACGCCACGGTCGTGCCTCGTCAGTAATCGGGCCGCGCTGTCCCGCCATCTCACACCAACATGTGATCTTTGTCCTCCAACTATGCTCAGCTTCAGCACCTTCGACGAGTCTCCTTGATGCCTCTTGGTTCCAGACTCCTTATATAAATCCACTGAGACTCTCATTGAATCTCTTAGCTCATGATCTTATTATTGGCCTTTTCGGTACTTTAATTGGATCTGACATCTCCTCAGCTCGGGTCGTATCAATCATCCTTTGAGTCGAGAAAAGAGAGAGAGAATAGATATCAATCCACCTGAATTAAAGCATATTATCTCGATCATCGTATACGTCACCCCGAACTTGAGACATCTAGTCTTGCACTTGTCCTTGCCCCTAGATCAGAAATGTATAGAGTTAGGTGTAGCAAGAAGGGAACTATCTATCGCGATCGACATTCAAAATTTTCCCAACATACTCCTCAAATATATATACACACGAACTACATTTCCTAGAAATCCATATAACTCAAGCCATCTAAAAGAATATACCTATCCATTCTAAGTTCTTTCTACATTCAAGGTTACAAGACACTACATAATTGTTCCCATCTTTCTGAGTCAATATGCTCTTTATAATTATTCATCAGATTCTCGGTTGATCCAGAATCCAGATGTCCCATACATTCCTTTTAAATCATAGGCGAACCATGACCTTGCCGTGAACCCTCTTTCATGCAGGATTCAATCCAAACATGACATAACACATTCTTTTGAAATTTTAGATCATAACAAATTGACATATTTAGTGGAACCAATCCATGTGGGCTTATAAACTTGAACGTGGAAAAGCACTTAATCAACCTATGTTCTACAAGAATCTTAACAAGCATCAACTTAAAATCCAATCTATGTGCATAAGTCACAACTAGCTATATTCATCTACATTCTCAATCAAATCATTCCATAAGCATTCTGGGTGTCCTAAAACTTTAACATCATCACATTCCAATCACTTACACATTATAACATTTCTAATCATAGGGCATTGATTGCTATCATCACACTTTCTTTAAAAACATATCACAGACATATAATCCCGTTTAAAACATCGTATTTTATTTCAAACATAATGGACACATTGTCCCATTCAAAATAATCATTCAATACCATCTGGGCACAAGTCCCAAAATTTTTACCATCATAAACAGTAAGTCCCATTCATTCATAACCCTTAATGACCCTTACCATATGGACACATAGTCCAAAATAATACCATTATCCTTTAGAAACCATCTTTGGCGCGACTTTTCATAAATACCATCAATGTGGAGAATGTTCTTTATCCACATTTCCTTTTTGAAATCAATAAATATCATTAAATCTCAAAAATATTTTAACTCACGTACCTTTCATTTTGAAGCAGATGAGTGCGGTGCAGGCGACGTGCTAGGGCTTTCAGACAATCAATTAAGAGACTACACTGAGAACTAGACTCAATCAACAATATAACAGGTCTGCAGAGTTGCAGTCTGCTCTGATACCCCTTTGTAACACTCCGATTCTGGGAGAAGGGAAGGGGACCGGTGCGCTACATGGGGGAAGGGGAAAGGGGTTGATGAACAGAAGTAATCAAAGAACCAGGATTAGTGCCCCAAAAATTATGGGCAGCATAAACACTATAATTGGATCAAACCACGCTTTTAAAGTGTCAATAATGACTCAAACCAGATACCATGACTCTTAGGATAAACTCAAGAAAGAATAACTAAGGCAAACTTCAATGTAAATAATAACAGTTCAAAGGTTAACTGTTAATAGGTTAGGCATGAAAAAACCAGGCTGATGTCTGTCCAAATACATGAAGTAAAGAGATGTTAGACTTTCGCCTATCGTGAAAGCAATACAAAGCTAGACTTTTGCCTTGACATGAAAAGCAATGCAAAGTCAGGCTTGTGCCTCTCTGAATAAGGAAAGTAAATAATCTCCAGGCTTTCGCCTGTCAAGAATGGAAAATAAACGGAATTTGGAGAACAGAACACTGCATAACAGTAATCAGAGTAAGCGGAAAAGAATGCAGTGCATTTATTCAGACTAAAAAAGGAAGCATATTCTCTGTTAGACTCTATACATAAAAGAAACATATACTTCAGAAGATGGCCCTTCAGCCTTAGCACAACAGTCCACCATCCCGTAGCTCATCCTGAAAATATTTAAAAAGATTTTGGGCGTGAGTACTAATGCACTCAGTGGGTACTTTTGAGAAAAACATTCACAATCATTTTATAAAACAGAATATCCAATCATATTTTAAGCATATCATGGAAAGCTGTTAAAACTAAAAATTTGTGAATTTCATGTATACTAAATTATTTTCGTTCCATCATTGCGCCACTCTCCCCTAGAACGCTTACGGTGAGTCAGTTCGTGTACACAACTCGGCTGCTTAAGGTTGGACACTTTTCTATTTTCTTGGGGCTCGATATCGTGAACCATTATAGTTTCGTCACCAAAAACAGTAGTAATACTTACATGAGTCGGGAGAGCTCATTAAATACAGTCATGAGTTGAATATTCAATCACATTCATTTTATAAATATCAAGTCTTAATAACCCGAAATATATTTTTATGTAATAAAAACCCACCTGAATAACAAATCCGTTACACGGATAAGCTTTCAAATTCAGATTTAGTCCTGCTCAGGTTCTTCTATCTCTTCTGAGCCTACAATAACCAGTCTTAGCTTAGTTTTGCTGAAGGATCTATCAAAATTAAAATTCCTAAGCTCCTAAATCAAAATTACTTAACTAACCGAAACTTAAGAATTATTTCAAGAATACTAATGTTGCTGATTAGTTAAAGTTGTACCATATAAATTCTAATTCCAATTTTAGATCATCTATTAAAGAATTGAAGTGAATTATAACAGCTCAATTGCCGCAAGACATATAATAATTAAATATATTATTTCTTTGTTATACTTTAAAAATATATCCATAGTTATATAAGAACAATATATATTTACGTAACTATATATATGTTAGCTAAGCTAGTAAGCCATTTTTTACATTTAATTGATTCGTAAATTAACATACATCAAAATCCATTGATAATCATTAGATAAAATTACATAAATTTTCGTCACTATTTGTTTGAATCAAATTACATAAATATGATATTTGTATCTTGTTAGATTTTCAAATTATAAAATAGAACAAATTTTATATAGTGTACTTGCATTAATTTTAGTATATCATACTAGTGATGGTGTAACTTAATTAAGTGGATCATTAACATCTAGCTCATAATTGATTATATTTCAAAATGCTAAACTAATTGGTTAATTTGTTTGATATATCATTTATTCTCTAATTAGTTGGCTATATAACTGTTATTCAGAGAACTAGTAAAGAAAATTATGCAACCTAAATATTATAAATTAGACTCATGATTACCCTATAATCTATAAAATGAATAGCACCAATAATTAATCATCTATCGAGAAGTGTTCAATTCTCAAAACAAAATCTTTTCAAATTAACTTAACCTTATGATGTGCTACCAAATCAATAATTCTTCCTTTCCTAATAAATAACTATTTTCTACAACAATTACAATTCTTAGAACATAAATTAAATTGTTATTATTTTTAATTAATTGATAGGAGTACATTCTAATTTCAATTATGAAAATATAAATATAAATTCTAATGCCTAATATTTCTGGATGTGTCTATCATCCTAAAATAATTATTGATATACACTTTTATATTAATCGAATGAATTGAAAATGGAATTAATTATAAAAGAAAGAAGAAATCTTACCTCAAAAGAAAAATAGTTGTCGAAAGATGTTATTTTTATCTAATTTCCGTTGTCAACTTATTGTTTTAGTTATAAGAGTGATGAAGAAATAAGTGATTCACATCCCTAATCTATTGTTTTAATAATTAAAAATTCAATAAGATTACTCATCAATCTACTATTCTTTTCCATAAGACACGTATCCTATTTTTGGTGATTAGCCATCATCTTTTAAAATATATAGTAGACATATCTATTTTGCATTTTATTTTATTAATGGATATCAACTATATCTAAATTTACAAGATACATGCATTCATGATTGATTGCAAAAATATAAATTAATGACTAATGCTATATGTAAGTATTCATATATCATTTTTTTCCATAAAGTAAATGTTATGCATATATACAACGCATATTTACGTATATAGGAATCATACTAAATCAATTCCTATTCGATAAATTATAAGTAATCAAACTAAGTTCATATCTAGGGTTCTAAATAAATATATTACAATGTCCGAGGTATCACTAACCCACTCAATGGCACACTTTATCTAAAAAGGGATCTACAATGATCTATTTTATTCCCTTAATGTTAGCATAGGCTATTATTTTAATACTAAAAAGTTTGGGATATTACATAATTATTCTCTTTCTCTGTCTTTCCCTCATTCTCTCCTTTTCCACCTAAGCAAAAAAAATATTCGTGTTGGCAATGGAGTAGCATTGGTGCCAATCAGTCGGTGCCCCAAGTTGCATGTGGGCTTGCGCCCAATGGGTCTTCATGCCGAGCTTACCTACTAGACAGGGTTGTGCGCAAGGCCTGCATGTCACTAGGGCTGTGTGCAAGGATGAACTTCATCAACACCATTTTGTCTAACGAGGTTTACTTATTTCTCTTAAGATTATCTATGTTTTCTTAGTCCAAACTCCAATCTAACATTAAATTGACCTCTAAAGTATTAAATTTCAGAAGAAAAAAATAGAGAGAATTTTTCTGTCTCCGGCCGTCTTCTACTCTAGCACCTATTTCTTAGCCATCTTCTCCAACCAAATTTTGCATGTTCCTGACTAACAACATTTATTTTCAAATTAATGAAACTAAACATTTATATAAAAATTATTAATTGAAGGGTATTTTAGTGAAGGCCACTGAAATAAGTAGTTTTAAGAGATTTTTCTATCTTAAGTGGATAGTTTCCCACATTAACACTAAGTATAATGACAAAATCTTGTCTACATTAGCTGTATTTAATGTTATATCAGATGACTAACACAGGTCAACGATTTGACCAAATCAATATACGTTGACCGGTTGGCCGATTAACCCACAAAAAATAATAATTGTGACACATGTGATTTCTTTTAGGATACATGTGATTTTTTTTTTAATTTTTAGTAATAATTTTTAATGTTACGGTTGATACTGCATTTGAAGTGTTTTTTTTTTTTTTTTTTATGGCCCATACTTCTTAAGGATATATGTAATAGTTTTGGACTTTTGTGTGATATTTTTTAGAGTCAGAGTTAATACAGATTTTGATGTTGACCGGTTAATGCACGATTTTCGATGTTGACTGGTCAACATATTTGATGATGCACCTAATCCACACAAGTTCGGCTCAAGTATAATTTATCAACAACAACAATAAAAAAACCCAATCTAAATTTTCTACTATAGTTTCTTTTATTAGATTTTTGGGAAAAGGAAAACTAGCCCATAATTCTAATAAATATTATTAAAACTAGTGCACTATGTCCGTGCGATGTAGGACTTCATTCTGTATAATTACATATTATTTGTAAATATTATACATAAATACTTTAATTATAAATATATAATAAATATGTGTGTTCGTGTGTGTGTCTATAATTTTAATGTATACCTAATTTTAAAATATTTATCATAATTATTCATATATTAAATCTTATCAAGAAACTATGGCTAAAACTGTCAATTAATTACCAATGTCATCTATATAATTTATATACAATCTATATATTTGATGATTTATCCAAGTGTTGGACATTGATAATGCATATGGTTTTGTTGTCCGTCCATTTATCACGTTTCTTATCTTTATAATCCATATTTTTGATTCATTAGAAGAATCGACATACTGGTATGACTGAAAAATTTATATAGCATCGGGGGTTCATGGATTACCTGTTGTAAGTGTAAACTGAATTGTTGATCCATTGGAGACGGAGTGGATTTGGTTCAACACAGATTTGACATTTAGACACGTGTTCAAAGCCGAGATTAATTCCAATTTCCTTAGCATTTTAATTAACGTGTCTACGTCTAGCATGCCATACATCATAGGAATCAACCATGTAAACAGAAGAAGAAGCATTCTCATTAATAATGACACAATCAACATTCAATACAAGGAGACCCTCCTTCAGATAACATTTCCCACAAATTCACCATTTTTAGTCAACACGGCTTTATTAGCCTCTAACACAATTTTTAGACCAACCTTATTCAACAAAGTACTAGATATTAAATTCGTACGCATGGAAGGAACATACAAAGTATTGCTCAAATTCAAGGTTTTTCAAGAAGTCAATTTAAGGAGAATTTTTCCTTTACCTAGAACTCCAGCAACACTGGAGTTGCCTATGTTGATGCATTCGCCTTCTCTATTTTTCTCAAACTCGTGACATAGATCCTTGTCGCTGCAAAAATGTCTTGAGGCTCCCGTGTCCAACACCCAGTCCATTTTGTTCTCCACCAAGTTCGCCTCAACTACAACAGTAGCAATGATATCATCAGTTTCAGTTAAATGAGCTTGATTAGGCCTCTGAGATTGTCCTTGGCGTTGGGGCACTGGTAAGCTTTGTGGCCGAGGTTACCACACACCCAAGAAGTGCGTTTGGATGTCGACTTCTTCCCTATATTCTTGTGAGTAGATAAGTTCTTTTTCTTCCAATTCGGCTTTTTCTTTTTTGGGATAAAATGACCTTTTCCTTTACCCGCAACAGATTCGACAAGATTATCATTAAGAGAGTTAGATGACATAGATAAGGATTTATCCTTCATTCGATTGTCTCCTCAGTGCGCATGTGACTAATTAGTTCTTGCAGCATGAGATCACGTTTCTTGTATACCAACATGTTTCGGTAATCAGTCCAGAAGGGGGAATTTTTTGAGAAGAACATTCATCTGTAATGTTTCACACATCTTCATTCCTTCATTTAGAACAGTGGATGTCAGATTTTCATATTCACACAGTTGCTCCATTACAGGTTTATCATCAACCATTTATCCGGAATTGCAGCCACTTTCCAACTACATACTTTCTTTTTCCGGCATCATCACCCCCATACTTCTTCTCTAGCATCTCCGAGATTAGTTTAGCTGACAGAGTATTAATAAGAAGGTCGAAGAGACTGTTGGTCATGTGGTTAAGCAAGTGACCCCAAATAATCTTATTATCTTTCTCATATTTTTTGACAAGCGCAAAAGCACTTGCAACCATCCCTCTTGCTGTTGAAGTGTCGACTATTTCCTTGGCAGCAACAGCAGTGTCATTTTTTTCTTGGCAGCGGTATCGACATCACCCTTTTCTTTAGCAGCATCGACGTCACCATTATCAAGAGCGATAATGATGGAGTCAGATTTCTCAGACGGGTCGGAGAAGTGCACGTAGTCGACTTCTAATTGTTCAAAGAAAATTAGAAGTTTATGTGACCAACTTTTGTAGTTCGAACCATATAGATGTTCTAGTTTTGAAAGATCAGGCATAATTCATGAAGAGGAATACATCAATTGTTTTTAAATTGTTGTTGTAGAAGATGACAGGAACAATAGCCCGCAACGAAGAAGTTAAGTTTGGATAGAAAATTTTTGCTACAATGTTGCGAAGAATCCACCACCTTAAAAATGATTTGCGTGCCCGAGGTGTCAAGCCTCTCGCCGATCGTTCCCAAGGTACACGCGGCTCCTGTTCTTTCGTGTACACTCATGATAAAACAAGATGGAGAACTCGAAGACACTTGCTCAGATCAAAGATGACAGAAGCAGAAAAAGAAAAGAAACGATAATTCGTGCATCTCTCTGTTTATTTTCCCAGCCAGAATAGACGTATATAGGCCAACTCAAGAGCCATTCTTCCATCAACTACTCCATGATTAAATCGTGGACTGAGTAAAAAAAAAAAGAATATTAGGGCAAAAAATTAAGGAGAAATAACAAAAAAATCACAAGCCCAATTCCCCACATGCGGGACCAAACCTGACCAGGACGAGACGGATAGTGCAAAGGAGGCTTCGCACCACAGGCCTATCATAGCAGGCCACACCCAACACAATTAAAAGTTAGAGAGAGAAGAGATAATATAAGGAGTATAATAATAAATAGGCATCCGATGTGGGATAGAGAAAATAGAGTAGAATAAGCAATGTATTGCTTGCCATTTCCAACATATATCCCACCTGCAGAGTGTGAAATGTTATACCATATAAATGATTAATACATGCCAGGCCCTTGCATAATCATATGCTTTATTATTATTATAAAATGTAGTATTAGATTGTCATAGATATCTATCATATTCTTATACCACATAGCAAACAAGCTCATAATATATAGATTACATAATTTTTTATGTTTTGAAACGAATAAGATACACTTCGAACTAGAGGCACTACAAAAAAATTACTGTTTAGCGACGGACATATCTGTCGGTAAACCGCATTTTTCCGTCGCTAGTTACGCCTAGCGATGGACTAACGACGGAATGTGTCTGTCGGTAAATCTATGGTTGGAAAACACAAATAACGACGGATACTGATGGTCGGCAGTATTAACGATGGACATAACGATGACTGTGTCCGTCGTTAATGTTTGGTGTCGTCAATAGTCGTCTTCAGACCTAACGAAGGCCTTACCGACGGACGCGGTCGTCGTTAATATTGCTAACATCATTAGTCGTCTGAAGATTATTGGCAGACTTACCGACGGACGCCATCCATCATTAGTAAAGTCAAAGTTGACGACTCAGCATTAACGACAGACGTGTCCATTGTTAATTTTTGTTTTGCATTTTTTTGTAATATTTTATTTTTGTTTGTAAATTATCGAAGAATATAAATAAACACGTAAAATAATAATAATAATAATAATAATAATAAATAAACAAAAATCTCCAATAAAATACATAAAATCTCCTAAAATATCAGTACGGAGTATATGAATTAATAGTCATGATGATGAAGATGGAGGAGGGCCTCCAAACTGCGCCATCATCAGCTCAATGATCTTCTGTTGCTGATGTATCTGTTCCTGCTGGGCCTGGAGAAGCGTTGCCTGTGCGTTCATCTTCTCCTGGAGAGCCACTGACTGGGCGTCCATCCTGTCTTCTAACTCCCTGATGGCAGCTTGAGTGTCGGGCTGTGGAGGAGCTGCAGAAGAGACGCTAGGAGCTGAAAGGCTCCGTGATCGGCTGCCCAGCTTAAAAATTCGGTTCTTCTTTGAGCTGAAAGGCTCCGTGATTGACTGCCTAGCCCAAAAAGTCTGTCGTTAGGTAATTTAATATTTTCAAAAATAAAACTATCAAAATTAATGACGGATGTTATCCGTCGTTAAATATAATTATTTTATTTATTTAAATTAGAAAAAATATTAACGACGGCATATATCCGTCGTTAACTAATATTTATATTTTTATAATTAAATCAAAACACTTAACAAAGGATGATATCCGTCGTTAACACTTATCGACGCCTCGTTCGTCGAAAGACCGTCGTTGAAGAAAGCGCGAATCTACCGCGTCATTTTTTTCCCCACCAAAATATTAACGACGGACTAACCGTCGTTAGTCCGTCGTTAATGACGATCCGAAAAATATCTGTCGGGAAGTCCGTGGCTAAAACACGAAATTCTTGTAGTGAGGTTCGCATCGTACCAACCAAGCCACTTCTAGCCACCTCAAAAACATGGGAAACCTAATGCACTGCACATCATGAATTGCTAATTCACACTACTTTAAAACTGATCATTGCTTTCTCATCATTCCTATATTTCTTGTTCCTCTCCATCTACGTACACTCATTCTAATAACTCGGAGACCAATTACAACAACGAAAATTGCAATGCAGATCAAAATGACAAAAACTAGTAGTTTTATTATCACACTACACACTCTCATCTTCATCCTACTGTTTCCCATAGATAATCAGCTTACTCTAGCGCAAAGCGAAATAACGGTTGGCGTCGGCGGCCGCCGCGGTGGTGCCGCGGCAGCGGCAGTGAAAATTGATCTCCCACCACTACAAAATCCATTATTTTTCCTCGATCAAAGGCTAGCCATAGTGTACCCGATCATTCAAAGATTCAAGAACACCATCACCTCCGATCCCCTCAACATCACCGCCACCTGGACCGGCGGCGACATCTGTAAATACAGAGGCTTCTTCTGCGAAAGCCCACCCGACAACCGCTCCGCCATCGCCGTCGCCTCCATCGATTTCAACGGCTTCCAACTTTCCTCACCGACGCTCGCCGGTTTCCTCGACGGCCTCCCCGACTTAGCCCTCTTCCACGCCAACTCCAACTACTTCTCCGGCGAAATCCCTCCCGCCATCGCCAGACTCCCATATCTCTACGAGCTCGACATCAGCAACAACAGATTCTCAGGTCCTTTCCCCACGGCCATCTTAGCCATGGACGGCCTCTCTTTCTTGGACATCCGGTTCAACTCCTTCTCCGGTTCAGTCCCGCCGCAGCTCTTCTCCAAGAATCTCGACCTCCTCTTCCTCAACAACAACAACTTCATGACCCGCCTCCCCGACAACACCGACGCCGCCGTGGCGCACGTCGCCTATCTCACCTTAGCCAACAACAAGCTCTTCGGGCCGATCCCGCGTAGCATTGCCACGTCATTAGCCGGTTTGTCGGAGGTGCTGCTGCTCAACAACCTGCTGAGCGGGTGCTTGCCGTACGAATTAGGGTTATTGAAAGACGCGGTGGTGTTTGACGCAGGAAACAATAATCTGACCGGCCCGCTACCGTTCTCGTTGGGGTGTTTGGAGAAGCTGGAGGTTTTGAATTTCGCCGGGAATATGTTGTATGGACAAGTGCCGGAGCCGTTGTGTAGGCTGGGGAACTTGAGAAACCTTTCGTTGTCGGATAATTATTTCACCGGTGCCGGGCCGACGTGCATGAGGCTGATCGAGAGTGGAGTGCTCGACATGAGGAAGAACTGCATTCCGGGAGAGGCGATGCAGAGATCGGCGGCGGAGTGTGCGGCGTTCATGGCGGTGCCTAAGTATTGTCCATATTCGAATACGTATTCCAAGATTCCGTGTTGGATTCCTCAATATGCTGCTGCTTCTGATTTAGCTCCTACTCCTTCTTGATCTTGATGTTGATCTTGCTCTTGATAATATTATTTAAGTTATATATATATATATATATATAACACTTATATTGATGGATTATTTGTAAAAGAATAAGAAGTGATCGATGATGTGTTATTGGTAGTGCGGTCTTGTTAACAGCTGAGAAAGCAGAGTTGAGATTATTGGAGATGAAGAAGGGTATGTTTGGATGGGCCCTTTTGCGAATGATTATAGTTTGTGTTGCTTTTTTTTGTCTTTTTTCTTAGTGGTTGACGAGTAATGGCCATTGGAATTAATGGGATGGAATCAATATGTTTGCCAGCAGTGATCGGCGGAGCTCAATTTAGCGAGGTTTGTGGTGCTGGTGGATTGCGGCTAAAGAGGAAATTCCAGGTTTTCACTTTCGCCCACTCAACAATAGTAATGACATTATAATAATAAATGTATGACAAAAATTTGTATGAGACGGCCTCATACATGAGACCGATCAATCAATGTGAGTTAATGATACTTCACCCATAAATAATGATACTCACGTGCGGGTATAAATAATGATACTCACATGTGAGTTAATGATATTTCACCCATAAATAATGATCCCTGCATGTGAGTATTAACCCGTCTCATGTATGAGACGGTCTCACCCAAGTCTACCCCTAAATGTATTTATTAGGAATAACCATCGTAGAGATATGTGTATTAATTTTATGGATATATACTCAAAGATGAATGCGTATTTGGTAAATCAAAATTTTTCTTGGGATAAAAATTAAAGGGGCAGACTTGGGTGAGACCGTCTCATATATGAGACGGGTCAATATTCACATGCGGGGATCATTATTTATGGGTGAAGTATCATTAACTCACATGTGAGTATCATTATTTATACCCGCATGTGAGTATCATTATTTATGGGTGAAGTATCATTAACTCACATGTATCATTATTTATGGGTGAAGTATCATTATTTATGGATGAAGTATCATTAACTCACATGTATTGATCCGTCTTATATATGAGACCGTCTCATATATGAGACCGTCTGATACAAGTTTTTGTCAAAATTAAAATAGCCAAAAGTAAATTGTAAATTTCTTTTCTGACCAAATTTTGTAAGATATTCTTTTCTAACCAAACTTAAGGGTAAAAGTCTCTTTTACCCTTAATGAAATTTTGAAAAAGTCAAAAATTATGGCTCCTGGGTTGGCCGTGGGTTTGGCCGTGTATATGGCCAATTTTTTAGGAAGAAGCCGTGAACATGGTTTTGGCCATGTACATGACAATTTTTTTTTTTGTATTTCGCCGAATATTCTCAAGTTTTTCAATTATGATATAATTTATTTTAATTAAATATATATTTTCCATTCCAGTTTATTTCGATTCCAAATCTCTTCATTTTTACACTTATCTCTAGGGTTGTAAATAAACAGAGCCGCTCGCGAGCTATTCGGAATTCGGCTAGACAACAGCTCGTTCGAAGTTCGTTCATTTTCTAAACGAGTTGAGCTCGATAAAATTATCGAGCCGAGCTCGAACAGAGTAGTATTCGGCTTGGCCAGCTCGCGAACATGTTCGAACTCGAGCTTAATCAAACATGTTCACGAACACGTTCAAGAATATTAATTATAAATATTTCAAATTGGTAAATAAAATAAGCTATTTTTTTCAAATTCGAGCTCGAATATGTAAATTGAACGGGCGTTTTTTTCGAGCATTCGAACTCGAGCTTGTTTAGTAAATTTTTGAGCCTTTCATGAACTGAATTCGAACATGACAAATATTTATCGAACCAAGCTTGAACAAGGGAAAAAAAAGCTCAAATCGAGCTCGAGCCAAGATCGAGCATGTATATTCCTTAACGAGCTGAGCTCGAGCATCAGGGTGTTCGACCCGATTCGGTTCATTTACAGCCCTACTTATCTCCATCATCTTTATGTCTCGACAAACGAAATTAAATTAATATACATATTTTTCATGAAAAATAATAGAATTATTAATATCAATAAAGGTTGAACAAATTACTTTTTTAATATATTTGATTTCACAAAAAAAAATATCGTGTTCACGGTGGAGCACCGTGAACTACACGGTGGTAAGTGAAGCAAACACCCCAATTTCCATACCATGAGCCATCAGCCCTTTAGATATTTTGGAAGTAAGTAGCAGCCTTAGTAATGAATGTTTCGATCTCTTTTTTGCGGTGATGGGGTTAACTTAGTTGTCTGAATAAGATAATTAACTTAGAGCCTGGCAAGACTATGGTCAATTAGAGAAATCTTTAAGGTAGAGGAACATAGCAAGGCTTATGTTTTATGTGCGAGTTAGTTAGATCTCATAACTTAAAATTTTAGGCATCAGCAAGATTATGTAAGATCGAGGAAAGATTTCAAGCTTAGATACCTTTAAGGCCTAAGACCAAGTAAGAAATTTCGAGGACGAAATTTTATTTTTAGTAGGGAAGGATGTAGCGACCCAGTTTTCTAATTATATTTAAATTGCTACATTTTTTTAAAATATTTTATTTATTTTTTATGTGATATTAGTTAATTAAGTATAATAAGTCGCACCTAAGTAATTTATAAGCATGAATTCATTTTAGAATATAGTTATTTTATGAGCATGCATTTATTATTTTTATTTGGAGTGCTTAATGGGTTTTAATTTGATTCTCTAGCCCATTTTTAGAGTCCAAGTTATTTCAAGCCCAAATAATTTATCATAAAGCCCAAACCTTAATATAAGTAATTGATTTAATTTTTTCTCTTTATCTCTTCTTTTCTTCTTCCTCACGTTTTTTTTTAGTTGATCTCTTGAAAATTCAAAATCTCAAAGTTTATCTTCTCATCCTTATCAAGATACTTTCGGGATAACTACAAAATCTACACTTAAACCCTAATCTATCATTATAAATAGGGGACTCTACTTCTCTATTTTTTCCCACATCCAAAGAAAAATCCGAGACTAGAAAATAGAGAATTTGTTCACTCGAGTTTTCCGTTGAGTTGCATTGCAGGTATAGTTCTTTCCTTCGTTTCTCCTTTTGTTGCAGCTTCTATTCCAAATTTTTCTGTGGTGGGAGTATGTGAAATTTTTGAAATAAAGATTGATAACTGGGGTCCGGCCGAGAAGATTGGGCCCAGAAGCATGAATTGACTTTATTTTGCTGTTCAAAAACTTGTGTGATAAGTTAGTTATATACGTGTATATATATGTTGGCTTTATGGGAAGTGTTATATATATATATATATATAATATTGGTGTTGTGCGTGTTATGTGTTTAATATATATATTAATATATGTATGCAGTTATGTGTGTTTGTGCGTGTACTATGTATATATATATATATATATATATATATATATATATAATCTAGGTGTGCTACTTTATATATGTATATATATGTGATTAATGCATATATATGTAATATATATATGTATGTATATATATACATATATATAGGTTATAAGAGCTGTAACATATATTTACATATATATGTCCATACGTATATATATATATATGTGTACATATATATATATATAATTTATGTAAATAGTTTATGCATATGTTTGTGTGTAGTGATAAAGTTTTGGTGCATGATTTCTTTTATATATATGTGTGTATGGTTAAGTCAATGTATGGAAAATAGGATTTAATTGCTGTGTGTATATCTATTGAGCATGCATCATAGATTAGTCTCATGCATAATTTAATTATCTCATGTTATGCTGTAATACCCCAGATTTCCAAATAAGGTTTAGAGAAATGTTAATAATAGTTAATTAACTAAAAAAGGAATTTAATTAAGGTTAGTTAAGGTTGGATGTTAGTCACGACTTAAAAGGGGTCAGTCTTTCGTAAAGATCTTTTTGGAAAATGTGATTTTAACTATTTTATGACCATTCGTGGTCTCGTTAGAAAGATTTTAACTCAAGGAGTATGCCGGTATTTTCGGATTTTAATTCTGAAGTCATTTGAGTTCCTGGTGATGAAAAACGCATTTAAAAGAAGAATGAATAGTAACTTTTGCGTGCGTTCGTGTTTTGAGAAATTTACGAAATCCTCCTCGTTGATCTGAGTCTAGTTCTGTCAGGCCCCTCGTATGGGAAATGACTCAAGGATTCCGATGGCGTTCACGGATTGTCATTCTGAGGTCAATCGAACGCTCGGGAGCCAAATCTGTCAGTCTTAGTGAATAGTAAAAAGTAATTCCAAAAAGGGAATCTTTGCTCGTCTCTCTTCAGACGACCCCGTCTCCTTCACGAATCAAGTTGGTTCACTAGTATTCGAGCCAACGAGTCCCCCGGTATTTTTAGATTTCGTGTCTGAAGTCATTTGGAACTCGACATCGAATAAAGCAGCTTTTAACCGAACCCGGGGCAACTTTTACAGTATTCCCGCACAGCAATGGCTTCCAAGGGAAGCCAAAGATTTTCCTATATATAGGGGACTACCCCTTTAGCATTTCTTGCTCATTTTACTCTTTCCCTTCACTTCTAAATCGAGAGGTGAAAAGCTTTGAAAGCCGAGAAGGTTCTGTCGAAGTAAAAAGCGTTCTTCGTGAGTGTTCTTTAAGACGACGAGCGGAGTGGCGTGGAAGGGATGCGGTGAGGGAATATTCTAGGGGCGCCGTTGAAATCGTAACAGGTGGCTCTGCCGCCGTTGCGACTCAACGGGACGCCGAGCTAACCACATTCCTTCGACGCACCTGACCCTGTCCATTCGTGTTCGTCGGTCTCAATTCCATTTATTTTTCGCCTTTAAATTCCGCATTTACTTTCCGTTCTTTACGTTCTTCGCGTTCTTCATTATTTCTCGTCTAAAGTTACATTTCGATTTTTGTTGAAATTCCAAGATAACAACTTGTGCGTTATATTTCTCATTCTAATTCCGTTATTGTTATTCTAAGAAGATTAACCTCGTTATTCCGTTAAATTCCGTTCAAGCCACATTTAACAATTTTGTCATTAATCTAAATTAAAGGAGGATTATCATATTTATGTCGTTATAATGCCAAAATTATTTTTAAGTTAAAGCATGTTGATGCATGATAAATTCAAGCATGTTGTTTTTGAGAAATTTCGGGTATAACATTCTTCATGTTCGTCGAAAGAATCAACGAACACGAAGAACCCAGTTGAAGATCGCCCAGGAAGAGAGAGAAAGCAGGTCCCGCGACCGCGGGGCGTGCGCGGCCGCGCGACATTCCCCTCGGCCCGGAACCCCGCGGGCGCGCGGGGTGCCGCCAGCGCGCGACGCCCCCCCGTGTCGTCCGACGCTCGTCCTTCCAACTTTTCGAGTTTTTCTTCGAGTCATGTTTTTTTTTCCGAGTAATTCTCAAGTTTAAATTAAAAAGATTTTCAAGCTTTCTCCGATTTATTTCGAGAAAAATCATTCAAGTTCTTTTCCGTCTAAAAATTGGGAAGTCAGGTCGAGAAGTTCCTTAAAATAAAATAAATCTTTTTCGGACCCTTATTAAGTCAAAGTCGTGCTATCCATGTTAAGTCCTAACTAAGGGTTTATTAGTTGGGTGTTATTTAATATCATGTTATTAGAAATCTTCGAAGGAGGCTTCTAAGTCGACGATTCGACTTTTGTAGGAGGAATCGAGCCTCGGAGGAATACTAAGGAAGACCACCAGCTCGTTCCCTCATCTTCCGTCCCGTAATCAAGGTGGGTAAATCTGTACTCATCTAAAGTTTGAGCTAATAAGCTCTAGAAGCATATTAGGGCAAATGAGATATCCAATAAAGTATTTTTGCTCAGCCTGATTGATTATGTTGAATTGTTATTCAAGTTAGATAAAGTAAAGAAGGTTAGTATAAGTTAAGTGACCTCTCAAGTATGTTTAGATATGCTAGAATTGTTTATTTACAATTTATGCTAGCATGGGGTGTTTAGAATTACTTTATTTGCAATCGATGTTTATCCGCGTTCATTTCCTCGTATTTGAATGTTTATACTTTGTTAAAAGCTCATATAGTTAAGGAATAAGGATTTCCTTGTTAGGGTAGCTTTAACCCTTTGGAGGCCGAGATCATGTAGTAATAAGGTATTAGCATTAGACATTGTTCTAAGCTTGGTATTGCTAGCAAGAATAGGAAGATAAGGAACTTAGATTTTTACTTAAGCAGGGTATGAGCTCGGAATCATTAAGGGAGTCACTGCTGGGTTTTTCCCATGCAAACTCGTTCGTATATTTAAGGTAATCCCTCTTCTATCCTATGGCATGCCTAAGAGTATAGTTGACGACAGGTTTGAGCCAAGTTGGGCCCAAAGGAAAAGAAAAAAAAAGGTTTTACGGATACGGAGAGGGCTTTTGCGTTTTGCTCTCCGTATACCGTCTGTATTGTTGGATATCTTGAAGTTATTAAAGCATTTTCGTTAAAACCCACTGAGTACATTAGTGCTCATGCCCCCTCTTTTCAAATGTTTTCAGGTTGAGATGCTGAGGATGCTGGTGGCTGTGAATGTGGGTTGGCTGCCAAGACTATTTTGCTATTATCTAATGTTTCCATGAAATCCCACTTTGTGATCCGCTACTCTGATACACTCCTTTCAATTCTGTTTAAGTCCTATTATGTTTAGCAAGACTCAATGAATAATCTCCCAGAAATGATTTAACACCTATAATATGCATATTATGTTTATCTCTGTTTTTCAGTATGACCTCCGTCCACTTGCAAATAGGCCTAACAAGTTGGTATCCGATTAATTAGCCGTTTCATTCCGCTTAAGCATGTTTTCTTTTAACCCAAGTAAACCCGAGCATCACCATATAACTTCTAAGGCATGTCTTGATTCTTAAACTTTTTGATAAATCCTCCAACTTTATTCATTAGTCCCTTAATAACACCCCGTCCCCACTCGTAAATCCCTATCTCGGGACCGGACTGTTACATATGCACTGTATTAATCCATGATAAATACTTTATAGGAAGCGCGCAAGACTTAATTAATGTATATCCGAGTTAAAGTGAAGGTGAAGGTAGGATTTTACGTTGAACTTGTCCCTATTATCCTCTCTATATATTTTACTGAATATATGTGATGTCACAGCATAACAAGAGCCTACGGGTTATCACGCAGAGCCTTCAAGCTATACACGCAGAGCCTACGGGCTATCACGCAGAGCTTCAGAGCTATCACGCAGAGCCTCCGGGCTACATGGTTTGGTCTACGGACTGAACACAAGTTTATGATTTGCATATTATTCTATTTGATATATAGTTTGGATAATTGGACACTTCCCACTGAGTCAGTAGTACTCACCCCAAAACTACTTATCTTTTCAGGTGTTTGTCTCGAGTGATGCGTAGCGGGCAAGATGTGATGATGGTGGTCAAGTGATCAAGCATGATTAAAGATTTAATTTATTTTTTGACTTTATCTTATGTAATAAATGTCGAGTTAAGCTTAGAAACTTCCGCTGTATTTCAAGTAAAATATTTTTATTAATAAAAAGCATGGATAACGTGCCTTTTCTATTAAAAGTGAAATTGGGGCATTACAACGATGCTCCACCGTGAACACGGTCAATTTTTTATTTTTTTTTCTTCTTCTTCAATTCGACCGTGAACTCAGCGATAAAGCTGCGAGATTGTACAAGTTATAAACCAAGTTGCCGCTTTCATCCAAGGCCGGTGGTAGCATCAGCCACGGCGTGACTCTTTTTTTGGTTAACTTCAATGGTTTAGCTAAATTCATGTTCGGAGCAACTAGTTTACTGGCACAAGTTCGTTGATCCCAGGAAATTCCGGCACATATACAACCGTTAGTCGTACATGTTGGGGTTTTTTTGAATTAAACCACCGAAGGATCTAATTGGATGTTCATTAATCCTAATGTCATGTACATCATAATTTTATGCAGCTCATATGTTTTAATTAACCGAGTTAAATTAAACATGCATAGCCGGTTTTCGATTCTACTAAAGCGAAAACATAGAATACCGAAAAATGACTTACAAATTAAACAACGGGTTAAAGACAAGATTAAAGGTCTAATTTTGTTGTTGTGTATGATGATAATCGGTGCCCCCTTATATGCTATTCCACTCCTTGATCTTCTGTTGTATTCCCGGACTGTATCTAGATTCAAGGTGGGCTAAAATCTACTAGATAGATATGGATACTGTGGAGATAAAGAGAACAAAAGAGAGATGAATTGTAACACTTATAATTTCGATCCAGACCCTCTTATTTATAAGGGGGTGGTCGAAATTATCAACTCCCAGACCTACTGGCCTTGGGCCTCTATCTCTTCTTCCATCTTCAGTCCATTAAAGTCATATTGGGCTACAACAGGGATCTAGAAGAATATTAAATTGGCCTGCTAATTTATTTAATTTCTAATATCCAATAAACTTAGGATATAATTAAATAAATTAAGTATTATTTTTATTCCACTAAAGAAATAATACTGACCTACCAATTTAATACATATTTCTGAATATATTTTCTCCTTTAGTCCAGCCATTCCACGTGTTTAAGATATAATGTCCATTAATTAATTATGTAAGCTTCTGACAGCTATAATTAATTAATATCTTATCCTTGAGTAGTACCACACAAGCTTTACTTATGTACGGAATAAATTCCACCTGCAGGGTTTCAACATGAACTTGTGTTTCTTCAAGAGGACACCATCAACCTGGTGCACCAAGATACGGTGCCCCTATATATTGCACGACCCATCATAAGTGTAAATATTACAACCCAAGATATCGAGATTATTGATCCAATGAAAGAATCTCACCCTTTGATACATCAAAGCTGCAAACACTACACATATATATCCACCAACATATAGGGGTTAAGAACCCGAACTCTGTGGATTCTTATTCTTTCATTTAAGGTCAGAATAGATAATAGAATCCTAAGTAGATCCTCCTCAATACACTTTCCCGTGTATTAGAATAATTAGTTAGTCCAGATAAACTAACTATCAGATTATTCTACGATGTACCAATGGCGAGTTCAGGGCCATCTAAGCCGTGAGCTCTTTAATACATTACAAGGAACTAATAACATGATCTAACTGTGTGTTTACCCACACCAAATGTCATCTACAATGTAAGTATAGTGAACATGCATGTAAATATAACAATTTAAATGCAAATAGTGACTGCAATTGTATTCATTCTATATCATCATAAAAAATCATTAATAATGTATACAAAAGACAGGTCTTCCAGTATACCAAACTAACAATCTCCCACTTTTACTTGAAGCATGTCTTTCAAATATAAAATAAACTAGCAAACTCTCCAAGTCTATCTAAAATCTCAAACGGTAACTCATGGTCTGCATCTCACTCCCATTTTATCTACGTGACCGTAGAAGGTCTTAGCCGAGAGGCTCTTCATGAATGGATCAGCCAAATTGTCCTCCAATGCAGTCTTGACCATTGCCACATCTCCTCTCTTAATGATTTCTCATATAAGATGGTACTTTCTCTCTATGTGTTTACTTGCCTTATAGGCTCTGGGTTCCTTCGAATTTGCCACTGCACCCGAGTTATCACAATATACCGTGATACTCTTAGGCAAATCAGGAACCACGCTAAAGTCCAACAAGAAGTTCTTGAGCCAGACGGCCTCTTTTTCAGCCTCAGAGGCAGCTACATATTCGGCCTCCATGGTGGAATCCGCATTTCATTTCTGCTTTATGCTCCTCCATGCAATGGCTCCGCCTCCCAAGGTAAACACATAGCCTGAGGTAGATTTACTTTGATCTTTATCGGATTGAAAATCTGAGTTCATGTAACCTAAAGGCATTGGACTATCAGAGCGGTATACCAGCATATAATCTCGAGTCCTTTTCAGGTACTTGAGTATAATCTTAACCATAGTCCAGTGACTTTGTCCAGGGTTAGACTGATATCTGCTTACCATGTCGACTGCATAGCATATATCAGGTCTGGTGCATAACATATCATATATAAGGCTTTCCACAGCCGAAGCATATGAAACGCCCTTCATCTTATCTATCTCAGCCTGCGTGTGGGGGCACATTTCCTTGGATAGATGAATTCCATGCCTGAAAGGTATAAAAACTTTCTTGGAATCCTGCATGTTAAACCTAGCAAGCACTGTGTCGATATATGTCGCATGGGATAAGCTCAACATCCTTTTCTAGCAATCTCAAATTATCTTGATGCCAAGGATGTGTCCGGCTTCCCCTAAATCTTCCATATCGAACTGCTTGGACAACCACACCCTTATGTTAGATAATAGTTTCTTACTGTTTTCAATAAGTAAGATATCATCAACATATAGCACGAGGAAAGCCACCACATTTCCGTCACTCTTCTTGTACACACAGCTCTCATCTGAAGATCGCACGAATCCATATGACTGGATAACTTCATCAAAATGGATGTTCCAAGACCTTGATGCCTGCTTAAATCCATAAATAGATCTCTTAAGCTTGCACACTAAGTTCTCTTGGCCTTTAGCAATGAAACCCTCTGGTTGCTTCATGTGGATGTTTCCCTCAAGACTTCCATTCAGGAAAGCTGTCTTGACATCCATCTGCCAAATCTCATAATCTAAATGAGCGGCAATAGACAAGAGAATCCGGATTGACTTAAGCATGGCTACCGGTGAAAAGGTTTCCTCATAATCGATCCCTTCTTTCAGAGTATACCCTTTCACCACCAATCTTACCTTGAAGGTTTCAACCTTCCCGTCAGGTCCTCTCTTGCGTTTATAGACCCACTTACACCTGATGGGTTTTACCCCATCTTGTGGTTCTACAAGCTCCCAGACTTGATTGTGATCCATAGATCCAATCTCAGATTCCATTGCAGATTTCCAAGAATATGCATCTTTATCTTGGATCGCTTCATCGTAGGTCCTGGGATCCAATTCTTTTAGTCCTTTAGGGAAATCCAAAGATTCACCCATAGCAATGAATCTGTTAGATTGGCATACAACTCTCCCACTGCGACGAGGTAGTTCCCGTACTTCTGTGACACGTTGTGCAGTAATTTGTGGTTCATCTTCTTGTACTGTTGGTGTCGGATTCGAATTTTCCCCTCGAAGCTCCTCAAGTACTATCTCACTTCTTGGCTTGTGATTTATTACATAGTCTTCCTCTAAGAATTGAGCATTAGTACTCACAATGATCTTCTGATCCTTAGGACTATAAAATAAATCACATTTCGTTCCTTTGGGATTTAGAACAAACTGTCTAATATCCGTACGTGGTGCCAACTTATCAGCTTCCTTATCCAGCACATGTACTGGACTACCCTAAATTCGAAAATGTCCAAGACTGGGCTTTCATCCAGTCCAAAGTTTTGTGGGCGTAGATGGGACTGATTTTGATGGAACCACGTTGAGAATATAGGCTGCCGTTTCCAAGGCATATCCCCAGAACAAAATAGGCAGATCGAAATAGCTCATCATCGATCTAAGGCATATCCCCAGAATATAGGCTGCCGTTTCCAAGGCATATCCCCAGAATATAGGTTGCCGTTTTCATGTTATGTTCCTTCTCTCCACCACGTCGTTCTGCTGTGGCGTTCCCGGCGCAGTCAATTGGGATGTAATCCCATTCTCTGCTAAGTAGTCCCTAAATTCATTCGAGATGTACTCACCACCATGATCAGACCGTAGTGATTTGATACTTTAATCTGTACGTTTTTCCACTTCCGCTCTAAATTCTTTGAAAGTCTCAAAGGATTCTGACTTGCGGCGTAACAGGTATATGTATCCATACCTTGAGTAATCATCAATGAACGTGGTGAAATACCCGTACCCTCTTTGACCCTGAACTGACATAGGGCCACATAAGTCAGAGTGAATCAAATCTGTTAGAATTTGTTGCCTGAAACAATGTTAATTACGGATGTAAATTGTAAAGTTTAATGAAATGTTGAAGCTAGTGTTACCACATTGCCTTCAACATGCAGTGGAAAAATAAAATGAACTTTGCACAAGATAAGTTTTAAATCACATTCCTTACGGTGTGTGATTTTCTCAAGCCGAAATTCACTATCATAAGTGATAAACAAAAACAATGCTGATGTTGTCTCGGTTCACTCCCTTGACAATACTGCATAAAATATACAGAGGACTATCCTAGCTTCACTCACTCAAATAATCACTCAAAAAATAAACCTATCTAAACACATAGATAGATTACAATTAGTCACTCTAAATCCTAGACTTCTCAAAGTTTACTATCTAACCTACACACACAACTGGAATGAAAGTCTCTAGCTGATTGAGACACTAGACAGATGTCGAGGAAGATGTCTTGGATTTCAGAAATGACACTAGATGCAAGGTTCAGAGCTTATCACAAACCACGGTGATAACCTGCTTGCCTGAATGATTTTAAAGTCTAAGGAGACCTTAAATACTTCTTCCATCTTGTCTTGGCAGTTACTTCACGATCCTTGATGACTTGAACTTGAATCAACCGCCTTCCACTACCCATTACTGAAGTGGACTTGAGATAACCGTCTTTTGCATTGCGTAATACATGTTTTTCAACATCGTGCAATAGTAGCGGTTACTCCAGTGACCCACGATCTCCTGCAACAGTTAGTGTCCAAGAAGGAGTGAGAACATCACGTCCCCAGGAAATCCGGAACAGATTTTGAACAAGTCAAAATCAAACATTATCCATGTTTTAAATCAAAATAAAATATCCAATAAATCCCTAAAAATGTGAAAATCAAAATGTGATAAATATCATAATATATTCAGATTAATTTAAAATAAATTAATCCAAAATACTAGGAAAGGATAAGGTTAATATTCCGAGTGTTATACTCGATGTGACGAGAATGACGGAACAACATTAGATATGACATTGATTGCGATGTTATCAAACGAAGTGATAACATCATCTGGAACACGTCATACTCAACAATCTCCCCCTTAAGCTTATCCTTTCCGCACAAAACATAAAGCTCAATATATACATGATTAGAGCCGCAGCGGAAAATTATAAAAAATATTGGAGTTCTAAAACCCCCCCTTAAGGTCAGCTCCCCCTTAAGTTATTATCTATAAAAAAATATAATGTTAGTGGGTATAATCCCTTATACAATAGTATACAATATGTTGGGTATTTACCCCTATACAGAAGCTCAATGTTGAGAACATACTCAACATAACAATCATCACATATTTTAAAAACATGTGAACACAATCACAATGTTGAAAACATTTTCAACACAAAACATCATACACTATAAATTATGTGAGAAACAAAATATCAATGTTGAGAGCATCCTGAACATCACACATATAAAATATGTAACACAACATATATATATCAAAATCATCTGATCAACACTGATGATTAACACCAAAACATCCAAGGATATTCAACACTTAAATACCCAAAACATGATAAAACAAAACTATGTGTCTAGCACAATACATCACATAAAATTAAATTGTTTTTGATAAAGAAAGTATGATATTTTCTTCTTCCCCTTTGCCTTAGCCACGAACTTTCAACCTTTCTCCCCTTCAGCACTATCATCACCAACAACATCACCAGCAACAGCAGTAGCGACATCTACTCCCCTTTTTTTGTGTAGAAAGAGTTCATCGAAGTGCTTGACGAAGCTCAACCATTGCATTGGTGAGCACTGTGCTTTGATGAATCATTGAATCCATTTGTGATATATAGGAATTTAACACCTGCACAGAAATTGTCAACAAGTGCGAGGAAGCACTTGCTATATCACTTCCTGAAAGAGGAGGAGAGAGTGCACAATCTGCAGCAACATCCTGTCCAACATCCCTTGATGCAGCTGTCGAACTTCGACCGAAGGTATAAGGGAGATCGATCACACGATCTTCATTTCCTTTAGGCTTGATGATAGAGATAGTCGCAATTTCAGTAACTATTTTTTTCTTATTTGGCTTCACACCTTGGTCAACTAGGATGGCATAGATGAGGCAGGGAAATGGTAAAATACTGGTGGTGTTTGTCTTTGCAGCCGACTTCATCATGCAATGAAAAATGTAATCTTAGAGGTTGAAGTGGATTTTCCTGCCAAGTTTAAAGAGCAAGATGGCTTGATTAATAGGGAGGACTAAAGTGTTGGTGGTGGGTAACCAATTACACACAATCAATTTGTGTAAAATAGAGTAGAAAAATGTGAGCTTAGAAGTGGAAATTTTGTTAGTCCACTTAGTTACCAAACCACCAGTAATAGTCCCTATAATATCATCAATTAAATCAAGGCTAATAACATCAGAATCATTACCCAGACCAAAAAAATTGTTGATAAGCATGGGGTTAAAAACATAGATTTTATCTCGCATATAAACCTCCCCAAATTGGCTCTTAGACTTATCGCCCATTTCAGGAGACACATTCGCATAAAATTCAGCAATAACATCAGGCTCAAAAGAAGACAATGCAGTGACAGATTTTCAGAGACCCCTCTCTTTCAAGAAAACATCCATCCCATACTTCTTAAAACTAAGCACATCAATTTGTTTTTCGACTCGCATGGGGCGAAGAATAACAGTTTTTTGAACTGTTTAGCACGCTGAGAGTAGAATGTCTTACTAAATGCAGAAGAAACATCATGAAGAGAACCTGGAGGATAGACGTGTTCATAACCAGCAGAATCAACATCGTCTTTGATATCGGCTGAATGAGTGGGGGATGAGAGACTATTTCTTTGGCTATGCCGGAGGAGACCATTTCTTTTGAAGAGGTGGGGGAGAGATCCTTCTTCTTAGGGCCAGATATAGCGCCCTTTTTCCCTTTCCCTTTCAATGTTTGTCCTGAAGTTGCAGGTTTGGCAGGAACATCGTCTTCTGGTATCGCAGAAAGAGGCTCCTCTTGTTGTTCAACATCAACTTCCACATCATCAACAACTTTGTCTGGAGAATTTTCAGTGGCAGTCTCTTCATCCTCAGACTCATCTTTCAATGACCTTGCTAGTTTTTCTTCCATTTTCAGCGTTCTCCTAGCCTTTTTGCTCGAACCCTCACCGGCCTCTTCCTTTACAGACCCTTTTGGCCATGAAGTCGTTTTGACTTGCGAGTAGGACCACTCTTTCTTCTTCTCGGCATGAGCTTGAGTGTGTGTAGCTCCAGATCTGGGTCGATAAGGTTTTCCTCTGCACCAGGACTTATGTGTTGGAGAGGAGTGGGGTTTAGTACCAATGTGGAGTCAGGAGCAGTAGTGTCCTCCATAGAAGCATCTGCATGTTCAGCCGGAGGAGATGAGGGTTTGTCGAAATCCGATTTGGGTCCTTCTAGAGTGAGTTCGGCTGTTGCAGTTACTGCGAGAGTGGATGTGGCGGAAGGAGTGATAGCTGATGTTCCAGCAGGACCAGAGGCGGAGGATGGAGTGCCCATGGTTTTCTCAAACAATTTCTTCATCATCTCATACATTGCAGTTAAATCTTTGGGATCCGCCATTGATGAGCTGAAAAAAAAATTTGAGAAAAGAAAATCAGAGATGGGAGATGAAAGGGTTTTTCGAAAAGGAGAGAGTGAGAGAAATAAAATAAACAAAATTCCAAATAGGGGTTGATATACTCTCTCACCCTCAAAAATCAGAACAACCTCCTATCACATTACCCACTCTTTCTATTTTCCTTATCAAGAAAATATTTAAATAAAACAAAACTAGTGGATAGGGATACACCATATCAAAATGCGTATTTATCACAAAAATTCAAAAAGTGAATCTTTATAGGCCGCAAAATATTTTCTGTTTTTTTATATAAATGAATAAAAAGACGAAAACCACACACAAAAATAATACTCCCTCCATCCTAATAGCAAGGTCCACCTTTTTATTATTTACTCTCTCTATTTTAATAGAAAGTCGACCATGCAAACGGGACGGACAGAGTATAATTCTAGGCATATGTTTTCTGAGGAATATGGTTTCTCTGCAATCTTTCCCACAACATCAGCTACAACATTTACAAACAATGAATGAAATAAACCCAAAATTTTTATAGTTTACCTTTTTAAGGTCAAGGGCATTTCATTAACAAACACAGATACATAATTTCAAGTAGTTGATTTTGTTAAATTATGAGCAGATAAACCATAATTTCATTAAGTAAACCTTGAATTATATTTAAAAAAAATAATTAAAAAGAAACAAACATAAAAAACAACTGATGTTGATAGAAAATAAAACACACACCGAGTTCAACATCAGTAAACTGAAAGAACTATTTAAACAGAGCACATTCCAAGAGACTTTCTTAAAGTAGAAAATCTCTCAAAATCAAGAGGCTTGGTAAAAATATCCGTTGTTTGATTCTCAAAGGATATATACTTGATGTTTATGATCTCCTTTTCCACCAAGTCTCTCATAAAGTGATGCCGAATGTCGATATGCGTAGTGCGTGAATATTGAACAGGATTCTTAGAAATTTTAATAGCACTGGCATTATCACATAGCAAGGTAAGTGATGAGCTTGTCATGCCATAGTCCTTCATCATTTGGTTCAACCACACCAACTGAGCACAACAACTACCAGTTGCAATGTATTCGGATTCAGCTGTTGATAAGGAGATGCAATTTTGTTTCTTGCTTGACCAAGAAACCATATTGCTCCCCAAAAAGAAGCAACCACCACTTGTGCTCTTCCTATCATCAATATCGCCTGCCTAGTCTGAATCACTGTATCAAATAAGGCTGGTGTTTGTATATTTACAATACCTGATTCCAAAGTCGACTGTACCAGCAACATATCGAATTATTCTTTTGACAGCTTTCAAGCGACACTCCTTGGGTTGAGCTTGGTATCTAGCACATACTCCAACACTGAACATGATATCAGGTCTGCTGGTAGTCAAGTAGAGCAAGCTTCCAATCATTCCTCTATACATTGTTGGGTCAACCTTGACTCCAACATCGTCTTTGCTCAGTTTTTCAGAGGATCCCATTGGTGTCTTCATAGGCTTTGCAGCTTCAAGTCCGAAGCGCTTGATCAGATTTTTGGCATACTTGCTTTGGGATACAAAAATCCCATCTTTATCTTGCTTGATTTGGAGACCAAGAAAGTAGGTCAATTCACCGACCATGCTCATTTCAAATGTGCTGCACATTGCATCAATAAACCCTAAACTCATTAAGGAGGTTAGGACAAGTGGATCCAAACACAATATCATCAACGTAGATTTGTGCAATAGTGATGTGTTTGTGAATTCTTTTGATAAACAATGTTTTATTAACCACACCTCTTGAAAAGCCAAAGTCAATTAAAAACTCCGTAAGGCGATCATACCAAGCTCTAGGAGCTTGTTTAAGCCCATACAAGGCCTTGTGTAATATCAGCTCATGGTTTGGTTTTTCATGACATTCAAAGCCTTTTGGTTGTTCAACATAGGCTTCCTCATTCAAAATGCCATTCAGAAAAGCGCTTTTGACATCCATTTGATGCAATGTAAACCCAATGTGGCAAGCAATGGCAAGTAGGATACGGATAGACTATATTCTAGCAACAGGAACGAATGTTTCATCAGAGTCTATGCCTTCTACTGGAGTATAACTAGGGCTGTAAACGAGCTGAGTCGAGCCGAATACCTTCAAGCTCGAGTTCGGCTCGTTTAAGATATACTCGGCTTGAGCTCAAGCTCGAGTTCGACTCGAGCTTCGAGTTTGAGTTCAAGTTCGACTCGATTAAGAAAATCCGTGATCGAGTTCGACTCGAGCTTCGAGTTTGAGTTCAAGTTCGGCTCGATTAAGAAAATCCATGATCGAGTTCGATTCGAGCTCGACTTGAGTTCGACTCGATAAGGATATGTTCAAGTTCGATTAAAAAAACTCGACAAAAAGTTCGATTAAAGCTCGATAATAATAAAATTTGTGATCGAGTTCTATTCTTTTCTTTTTCAGATTTTCTTTAATTATTTTTATTTTATTTTCTTTATATTAATTACTTAATTATGTAATTGTAGTCATGCTTATTACGCATTTTATTATTTTTCATTATTAATATAGGATATTCAAATTTTAATATATATTTATCTTAATTTGAATTAAAATTTTAAAATATTTTTTCCAATATAATTTATAAATCACAATTTGCTCATATCTCATTTCCTTTTCATTTTATCGATCATTCATTTTCACTTTTTTATTTAAAAATTGTATTCATTAGTTAATTAGTAATTTATCTCATTATCCATGATAACTTATTATTTTTCTTTCAAACTTTAACATATAAATATTTTACAATCATCTTAATTCAAATTCAAATTTTAAAGTGTTTTTTATTATGCAATTTATAAATCATAATTCAAACATATCTCGTTTTCTTACTATTTTATTGATTATTCGTTTTCATTATCATATAGATTGTAATCATATTAGTTGATTGATAATATAGTTCATTATTATTGTTAGTTTATTATTATTTACTACACATTCACACATGTTCCAATTAATAATTGTAAATATTTATAATAATCTTAATTCGAATACAAATTTCAAAGTTTTATATAATATGAATTATAAATCATAATTTATTTTTATTGCTATATCTCAATTTTAATTTTATTTTATTGGTATATAAATTAAATATTTCAATGAGACACACTAAAGTATACATAATATTTATATATTATATAATAATTGAGTAAAATGATAATATATATATATATATATTGTCGAATCAAACGGCCTAAGTGGTTATCAGACACTATTAATTGTTTGATATTGATTTTGATGAATAATTATGATTTAATTCAATATAATGCTATTTGTTTGATATCATAGGTTTAATAAAATTCATTTGTGTTTGTTTCATTATCAAATCTCAATTCTTAATTATAACTATAAACTATAATTTTATTTACCTCATAATTTGATAGTTTTTGTTAGACTATTTCAAAATTCAAATATACTATTTAATATTAATATTATAACTAATTAAATTATAAATGTATATCTTAAAGTTGGATAATTAATTTTTTATTATATTTTTTTTATCATATAAATCTATTTACATATTCCTATTTTTTGTTTAATAAAATAAGCTTAACTTAATGTTTATAAATATCATTAATTGATTCCCTTTTTTTATAATATTAATTCTTAATTTTCGTATAGTTCATATAGTCTATTATTATTAGTTGAATATATTTATCTAATAAATTGATAATGTGATATTATATATGTTTATATAAATATAATATCAGAATATAATATGCAAATATTTGCATATATTTAAGTTATAGAGAATTGTTATAAAAACATTATTTGATTCAATTAACATAATTGTTAACAACTTGGTCGATTGACTATAATAACAAATTGAAATACATTTGGCTAATGTCTGAATCTTGTTGGGGGTGAAAATTTAATTTTCTTTAGCTTATTTGTCAAAGCTCGATTACAAGCTCGATTAAAAGCTCGTGAACTACTCGATAAAAGCTCGCGAACTACTCGGCGCCCCCTTATATACTATTCCACTCCTTGATCTTCTATTTTATTTCCGGACTGTATCTAGATTCAAGGTGGGCTGAAATCTACTAGATAGGTATGGATACTGTGGAGATAAAGAGAACAAAAGAGAGTTGAATTGTAACACTTATAATTTCGATCCCCACCATCTTATTTATAAGGAGATGGTCGAAATTATCAATTCCCAGACCTACTGGGCTTGGGCCTCTATCTCTTTTTTCATCTCCAGTCCATTAAAGTCATATTGGGCTACAACAGGGATCTAGAAGAATATTAAATTGGCCTGCTAATTTATTTAATTTCTAATATCCAATAAACTTAGGATATAATTAAATAAATTAAGTATTATTTTTATTCCACTAAAGAAATAATACTGACCTACCAATTTAATACATATTTCTGAATATGCTTTCTCCTTTAGTCCAGCCATTCCACGTGTTTAAGATATAATGCCCATTAATTAATTATGTAAGCTTCTGACAGCTATAATTAATTAATATCTTATCCTTGAGTAGTACCACACAAGCTTTACTCATGTACGGAATAAATTCCACCTGCAGGGTTTCAACATGAACTTGTGTTTCTTCAAGAGGACACCATCAACCTGGCGCACCAAGATACGGTGTCCCTATATATTGCACGACCTATCATAAGTGTAAATGTTACAACCCAAGATATCGAGATTATTGATCCTATGAAAGAATCTCACCATTTGACAAATCAAAGCTGCAAACACTACACGTATATGTCCGCCAACATATAGGGGTTAAGAACCCGAACTCTGTGGATTCTTATTCTTTCATTTAAGGTAAGAATAGATAATAGAATCCTAAGTAGATCCTCCTCAATACACTTTCCCGTGTATTAGAATAATCAGTTAGTCTAGATAAACTAACTATCAGATTATTTTACGGTGTACCGATGGCGGGTTCAAGGCCATCTAAGCCGTGAGCTCTTTAATACATTACAAGGAACCAATGACATGATCTAACTGTGTGTTTACCTACACCAAATGTCATCTACAATGTAAGTATAGTGAACATGCATGTAAATATAATAATTTAAATGCAAATAGTGACTGCAATTGTATTCATTCTATATCATCATAAAACATCATCAATAATGTATAGTAAAGACAGGTCTTCTAGTATACAAAACCAACAATCTCCCACTTATACTTGAAGTATGTCTTTCAAATATAAAATAAACTGGCAAACTCTTCAACTCTCACTAAAATCTCAAACGGTAACCCCGGATCTGCATCTCACTCCCATTTTCTCCACGTGACCATAGAAGGTCTTAGCCGGGAGGCTCTTCATGAATGGATCAACCAAATTGTTCTCCGATGCAATCTTGACCACTGCCATCTCTCCTCTCTTAATGATTCATAGTATAAGATGGTACTTTCTCTCTATGTGTTTACTTGCCTTATAGGCTCTGGGTTCCTTCGAATTTGCCACTGCACCCGAGTTATCACAATATACCGTGATACTCTTAGGCAAATCAGGAACCACGCTCAAGTCCCACAAGAAGTTTTTGAGCCAGACGGCCTCTTTTGGAGCCTCAGAGGCAGCTACATATTCGGCCTCCATGGTGGAATCCGCAATGCATTTTTACTTTATGCTCTTCCATGCAATGGCTCCGCCTCCCAAGGTAAACATATAGCTGAGGTAGATTTACTCTGATCTTTATCGGATTAAAAATCTGAGTCCATGTAACCTAAAGGCACTGGACTATCAGAGCAGTATACCAGCATATAATCTCGAGTCCTTTTCAGGTACTTGAGTATAATCTTAACCGTAGTCCAGTGACCTTGTCCAGGGTTAGACTGATATCTGCTTACCATGTCGACTGCATAGCATATATATCAGGTCTAGTGTATAGTATATCATAAATAAGGCTTTCCATAGCCGAAGCATATGGAATGCCCTTCATCTAATCTATCTCATCCTGCGTATGGGGACACATCTCCTTGGATAGATGAATTCCATGCCTAAAAGGTATAAAACCTTTCTTGAAATCCTGCATGTTAAACCTAGCTAGCACTGTGTCGATATATGTCGTATGGGATAAGCTCAACATCATTTTCTGGCAATCTCGAATTATCTTAATGCCAAGGATGTGTCCGACTTCTCCTAAATCTTTCATATCGAATTGCTTGGACAACCACATCCTTATGTTAGATAATACTTTCTTACCGTTTTCAATAAGTAAGATATCATCAACATATAGCACGAGGAAAGCCACCATATTTCCGTCACTCTTCTTGTACACACTGCTCTCATTCGGACATCGCACGAATCCATATGACTGGATAACTTCGTCAAAACGGATGTTCCAAGACCTTGATGTCTGCTTAAGTCCATAAATGGATCTCTTTTGTCTTCATTGGTCCTAGAATCGTTTCTTTTGTGTGAATCCTGTTTGGAAGGTAAAATGACCAAGCGACCCTTTAAGGATAAAGGGAATAGATCTGAAGAGGTATTAGATTTTGTTGAGTATGACGTGTTTCAGATGATGTTATCACTTTGTTTGATAACATCGCAATCAATGTCATATCTCATGTTGTTCTGTCATTCTCGTCACATCGAGTATAACACTCGGAACATTAACCTTATCCTTTCCTAGTATTTTGGATTAATTTATTTTAAATTAATCTGAATATATTGTGATATTTATCACATTTTGATTTTCACATTTTTAGAGATTTATTGGATATATTATTTTGATTTAAAACGTGGATAATGTTTGATTTTGACTCGTTCAAAATCTGTTCCGGATTTCCTAGAGACGTGATGTTCCCACTCCTTCTTGGACATTAACTGTTGTAGGAGATCGTGGGTCACTGGAGTAACCGCTACTATTGCATGATGTTGAAGAACGTGTGCCACGCAATACAGAAGACGGTTATCTCAAGTCCACTTCAGCAATGGGTAGTGGAAGACGGTTGATTCAAGTCCAAGTCATCTAGGATTATGAAGTAACTACCAAGACAAGATGGAGAAAGTATTTAAGGTCTCCTTAGACCTTAAAATCATTTATGCAAGCAGGTTATCACCGTGGTTTGTGAGAAGCTCTGAATCTTGCATCTAGTGTCATCTCTGAAATCCAAGACATCTTTCTCGACATCTGCCTAGCGTCCCAATCAGCTGGAGTCTTTCATTCCAGTTGTGTGTGTAGGTTAGATAGTCAACTTTGAGAAGTCTAGGATTTTGAGTGACTGATTATAATCTATCTATGTGTTTAGATAGGTTTGTTTTTTGAGTGATTATTCGAGTGAGTGAAGCTAGGATAGTCCTCTGTATATTTTATGTAGTGTTGTCAAGAGAGTGAACCGAGACAACATCACCATTGTTTTTATTTATCACTTATGATAGTCAATTTCGCCTTGAGACAATCACACACCGTAAGGAGTGTGATTTAAAACTTGTGCAAAGTTCATTTTATGTTTCCGCTGCATGTTGAAGGTAATGTGGTAACACTAGCTTCAACATTTCATTAAACTTTGCAATTTACATACGTAATTCACATTATTTTAGGCAACAAATTCTAACAAGTGGCATCAAGAGCCGGTACTTTACACACTAAATACTCGATTCGGTGTTGCTTGAAATCTGTGATGGATATTCCGATTAATCAATGTCGTCCTCCTGCTCTTGATAGCAATGGTGGTAACTATGTCATGTGGAAATCTCGAATGAAGATTTATATCAAATCTATCGATAAAAGATCATGGATGACAGTCATTGAAGAATGGAGTCCTCCTAGGATGGAAGGTCCAAATGGTGATTTAGTGTTAACACCAGAATCCCAATAGACAAATGATCAGAGAACAATCTCAAATTCTAATGCTCACGCTCTGAATGAGATTTTTGTTTCAGTTGATGTTCCATGCTTCAAGATGATTTGCAACTGTATTACGACATATCTAGCATGGACCATTCTTCAGGAACATTGTGAAGGGTCTGCCAGTATGAGGAAGACCAAACTAAGGCTGCTCACATCCAAGTTTGAAAATCTATGCATGTTTGAAGATGAAACTATTTCATCTTATCCTGAAAAATTGCACGAGATCTCAAATCAATCGACCACTCTTGAGAGTCCAATTTCCAATGAGAACATGGTTAGCAAGCTATTTCGAACTCTTCCAGAAAGATTCAATATGAAAATTTCTGCAATTGAGGAAGCACATGATGTGGGAACCATGAGCATGCGTGAAGCGGTCAGCATTCTGCTAAAATTTGAGATGAACCTGCAAAACCAGAAAGCAAACTCAACTTCAAGGGGAATTGCTCTCCAAACAACAACTGTGTCATCTGATGTTCATGATGATGTTGATGGTCTTCAGGAAATCAACGAGGAAGAAAAGCTGAGTGTCGCACTCTTAACAAGGAAATTCAACTCACTTGTCCGGTCCATGAAGAAAAGCCCCCCAA
The DNA here is from genome assembly GCA_026008535.1 of Perilla frutescens. Lineage (NCBI taxonomy): Eukaryota > Viridiplantae > Streptophyta > Magnoliopsida > Lamiales > Lamiaceae > Perilla > Perilla frutescens. Next base: position 8,372,884 of record BRKX01000020.1, on the reverse strand, counting down.
ATATCAAACCTCGGCGGCTGTTTGACTCTTCATCCTCATCAATATCAAATTCTGGATGATCAATTGTCAAGAAGGATGTTGCTGACACTGGGAAAGACATTGATTCAGTTCAATGTAGAGCATGCTCTGGGTATGGACATTATTCAAATGAATGTCTGTTGGGGTTTTTTCGAATTGAACCACCGCAGGATCTAATTGGATGTTCATTTATCCTAATGTCATGTAGATCATAAATTCATGCATCTCATATGTTTTAATTAACCGAGTTTAATTAACATGCAAATCCGGTTTAAACGATTCTACTAAAGCGGAAACATAGAATCGAAAAACGACTTACAAATCAAACGACGGGTGGAGGACAAGATTAAAGGTCTAATCTTGTTGTTGTGTATGATGATGATCGGCGCCCACTGTGATATTCACTCCTTGATCTTCTGTTGTATTCCCGGACTGAATCTAGTTTCAGGGTGGGCTGAAATCTACTAGATTGGTATGGAATCTGTGGAGATAAAGAGAACACAAGAGGAGCTGATTATTCTTCTTAAAATTTCGTCCCCCACCTCCCTATTTATAGGGGAGGTGGTCGAAATTTCAGTGTCCCAACCCTAATGGGTTTGGGCCTCTATCCCTTTTTCTATCTCCAGTCCATTAAAGTCATATTGGGCAACAACAGGGATCTAGAAGAATATTAAATTGGCCTGCTAATTTATTTAATTTTCAATATCCAATAAACTTAGGATTTTATTAAATAAATTAAGTATTATTTTTATTCCACTAAAGAAATAATACTGACCTACCAATTTAATACATATTTCTGAATATGCTTTCTCCTTTAGTCCAGCCATTCCCCGCGTTTAAGATATAATGCCCATTAATTAATTATGTAAGCTTCTGACAGCTATAATTAATTAATATCTTATCCTTGAGTAGTAGTACCACACAAGCTTTACTCATGCACGGAATAAATTCCACCTGCAGGGTTTCAGCATGAACTTGCATTTCCTCAAGGGGACACCATCAAACTGGCGCACCAGGACACGGTGCCCCTACATATTACACAACCCATCATAAGTGTAAATGTCACAACCCAAGATATCGAGATTATTGATCCTTATGAAAGAATCTCACCCTTTGATAAATCAAAGCTGCAAACACTACACGTATATGTCTTCTAACACATAGGGGTTAAGAACCCGAACTCTGTGGATTATTCTACGGCGTACCGATAGCAGGTTCAGTGTCATCTAAACCGTGAGCCTTTTAATATATTACAAGGAACAGATGATATGATCTAACCATGTGTTTACCCACACCATATCATCTACAATGTAAGTATAGTGAACATGCATATAAATATAACAATTTAAATGCAAACAGTGACTGCAATAGTATTCATTCTATATCATCATAAAACCATTATCAATAAAGTATACAAAAGACAAGTCTTCTAGTATACAAAACCAACAATCTCCCACTTATACTTGAAGCATGTCTTTCAAATATAAAACAAACTGGCTAACTCTCCAACTCTAACTAAAATCTCAAACGGCAACCCCGGGTCTGCATCTCACTCCCATTTTCTCCACGTGACCGTAGAAGGTCTTAGCCGGAAGGCTCTTCGTGAATGGATCAGCTAAATTGTCCACCGATGCAATCTTGACCACTGCCACATCTCCTCTCTTAACGATTTCTCGTATAAGATGGTACTTTCTCTCGATGTGTTTACTTGCCTTATGGGCTCTGGGTTCCTTCGAATTTGCCACTGCACCCGAGTTATCACAATATACCATGATACTCTTTGGCAAATCAGGAACCACGCTCAAGTCCAACAAGAAACTCTTGAGCCAGACGGCCTCTTTTGCAGCCTCAGAGGCAGCTACATATTCGGCCTCCATGGTGGAATCCGCAATGCATTTCTGCTTTATGCTCTTCTATGCAATCGCTCCGCCTCCCAAGGTAAACACATAGCCTGAGGTAGATTTACTCTGATCTTTATCGGATTGAAAATCTGAGTCCGTGTAACCCAAAGACACTAGACTATCAGAGCGGTACACCAGCATATAATCTCGAGTCCTTTTTAGGTACTTGAGTATATTTTTAACCGCAGTCCAGTGACCTTGTCCAGGGTTAGACTGATATCTGCTTACCATGCCGACTACATAGCATATATCAGGTCTAGTGCATAGCATAGCATACATAAGGCTTCCCACAGCCGAAGCATATGGAACGTCCTTCATCTCATCTATCTCAACTAGTGTGTGGGGACACATATCCTTGGATAGATGAATTCCATGCCTGAAAGGTATAAAACCTTTCTTGGAATCCTGCATGTTAAACCTAGCTAGCACTGTGTCGATATATGTCGCCTGAGATAAGCACAACATCCTTTTCTGGCGATCTCGAATTATCTTGATGCCAAGGACGTGTCCGGCTTCTCCCAGATCTTTCATATCGAACTGCGTGGACAACTACACCCTTATGTTAGATAATACTTTCTTACTGTTTCCAATAAGTAAGATATCATCAACATATAGCACGAGGAAAGCCACCATGTTTCCGTCACTCTTCTTGTACACACAGCTCTCATCCGGACATTGCACGAATCCATATGACTGGATAACCTCGTCAAACCGGATGTTCCAAGACCTTGATGCCTGCTTAAGTCCATAAATAGCTGAGGTCATTTGGACCTCGACATCGAATAAAGCAGCTTTTAACCGAACCCGGAGTAATTTTTACAGTGCTTCTACACTGGAATGGCTTCCAAGGGAAGCCACACCTTTTCCTATAAATAGGAGAGGCCTCCTTCACATTTTCTTGCTCATTCCATTCTTTCACTTCTCCAAAAATCGAGAGAGTAGCAAAGCTCTGAAAAAAAGTCGAGAGGAGTCTCTTCGTGAGTTCACCTCCGAGTCGACGAGCGGAGTGGTGAAGAATATATGCTTCGGGAGAAGGTGCTAGGGGCGTCGTTGGGTTGTAGCAGGCAGCTCTGCCACCGTTGCGACTCGACGAGATGCTGAGCTAGCCACCATCCTTCGGCGCACTCGACTTCATCCATTCTATTTCATCGACATCGGATTTAAGTCCTTTTCTTTTTTGTTTCCGCATTTCTTTTCCGTCTTTCATTATCGTATTTCATTATCGCTCTCATTATTTCGTTGCTAGTTTATTTCATTTAAGTTCCGTATTTAAATCCCGTATTTAAAGTTCCGCATTTAAAATTTAGTTGAGTTTAAGAGATAGTCGTGTTTATGCCGTTATAATATTGATTTCTTTTCAAGTTTAAAGCATGCTCGTTTCTAAGTTTTGGCTAAGCATTAAACCTTATTTTTAAGTTTAAAACATCGAGGAAAGGGAGAGGTGATCGAGTAATGCCTCGACCAACACCCCGATCGAGAGTTTTTGAAGGCTGTGAGATAGCACGGACCATGCAAGGCTTAGCACGGCCCGTGCAGAGCTCTCGGAAAAATCCCGAGAGTTTCTAGGCAGATAGCACGGCCCGTGCTAAGGTCTGCACGGACTGTGCTAGCTTAGCACGGACCGTGTCGGAAAGTTTGGCGTGTTTTGCTTTGCTTTAAGGCCTAGCACGGCCCGTGCACAGCTTCTGCAGCCAAGTTTTTACTTCAAGCTTGTTCTAAACTCGAGTCATTCAAATCCTCATGTTTTATAAAGGTTCTAAAGTCGTGCAATGTACGTTTAAGTCTTAGTTAAGGGAGAAAAGGCTAGGTGTTGTTTGATTTCTTGTTAGATGTTAGAAATCTTCGAAGGAGCCTGCTAAGTCGATGAATCGACTTTTGTAAAAAGATGTGAGCCCCGAGGAGAACCAAGAAATGATTTTCAGCTCGTTACTTTATCCACATGCTTGTGATCAAGGTGCTCATCATCAAGGTGCTCGTCATCAAGGTGGTTGGTTCTAAACCAAGTATAAGGTTTGAGCTATTAAGCTCTAGAAGCATGATAGGACAAGATGAATATCCAATTAAATATTTTATGTTCTGCCTGATTAGTCTCTGTACAAGGAAAGGAAAGGAAGGAAGAAATGAAGCTATAGCATGATTATGTTAATTGTTATTTGAGCTCTTGATTAAGTAAAGGATGTATGTTTTGATATGTTGTGATATCTTATAGTTGATTTATTTAAAGTATAGACGATCATGATCATAAGTTATTGTTGATATTATGATTGAGGAAGGTTGTTTAAGTAAGTAATGCTTTGCAGGTTAATCATAGTATTTCCTTGTGGCATTAAGGTTACAATCTTTATTAAGGAATGCAATCTAGACGATTTAATCTAGGTTTGATTTATGTTAAGCATGATTTAGTATTGATGCTTTGATGTTAAGGTTTGAATGTGAGAATTCAAACGTTGAGGATTAAGTATTAAGGAGTTAAGGTTAAGGTTTTGATGTTGAATGTTATTATTCAATTTTTGCTAAGCAAGTTATCGAGCTCAAAGAACAGTTTTATTGCATTATCATGTTGTGACCTTCATGTCACTAAAGTTAATCATTTGATAAGTAAAGGGAGTCACTGCTGAGTAATCCCCTTGCATACTCGGGAGGATATTTGAGGTAACCACTCTCTTATCCTAAGGCATATCTAAGGTTGCAGTAGACATCAGGTTTGAGCCAGGAAAGACGCCAGGATAGGAAGTAAAAGGTTTTGCGGATATGGAGAGGACTTTTGTGTTTTGCTCTCCATATGTCGTCAGATTATAATTGGATATTTCAAAGTTTATTTAAGAGTTTTCTTGTAAAACCCCACCGAGTACATTAGTGCTCACGCCCTCTTTTTCAAACATTTTCAGGTTGAGATGCTGAGGCCGGTGATGTGCTGTTGGTGGGGTTGCCTGAGTTGTCTGAGTTTCTAAAGTTTGAGTTGTCTGAGTTTCTAAAGTTGTTGCTTTATGGTTACATGATTTTTCTTCCGCTATGTTTCTGCTATGTACTCTGACATCTAGTATTTAGTCTTGATACATGTAACTTGATTCTTGATAATAACATGTCTTAAAATGCTATGATTCCAATTATCTTTAAAAGTCTTTGAGAAGTAGAAGCAAGTTCTTTCGATATAACCCTTCGTTGATTCCAAGTTGTTTAAAAAGTCATACTTGTTGAGCATTTGGTATCTGTTCACTTTTAGTTAATTGTGAATGAGTTTTGCATGCTTGTTATTGTTGTTCTCCTACAAAGAGGCTTTTTTATTCAAGCATGATTCTGCTCGTTTCCAGTTAATCTTAAGTTATTTTCTTGATCCGTCCTATGAATAGGACAATATGATATGTTTGACTCCGACCTATTAATGGGTCTTAGTTGTTGTGACCTAAGAAGAGGTCTTGATTGTTTAAAGAGCCAAATTCCTATTTGCTTGTCATTAGATTCTGTTTAAATCTCGATATGGCATTCCTTCGACTTGATTGAACCATTTGACTCATTTTATTCGTTGAAGACGATAGTTCTTCCAAGTCATAAAGTTAAGTTACCTAAGTTTTTGAGGCGCTAACTTAGTTTAATTCTAGAAACACCCCCTGAATTTTCGATTAATCTTTCGGCTTTTACGTCTAACATCCCATCCCCATTAAAAATAAAGGCCTAAGGGACCGGGCTGTTACACCTACACTAGGATTGGTTTGCATTGTAACCACCCCCTACACACACACACACACACATATATATATATAGGGGATGGATCATTTATAAATTGATCCTTCGTGTGTAAATTAAGGATTGATCTTGGGTAATTTATAATTGTTAAATGGATGGTTTAGATCCATTTTCACTTAATTATTGTTTATATTTTGTTTATGTAAGAATGCTTATAATTGTCCACTATATATAAATTTAATGAGATCTCTTAATAGCTTTGAAACTTAATTCATTGCCGTTTTCCATCATGTTTTCCCACTTTTGTAAAAGTTTCAATATTGTTACCCCCTTTTTTTGCCATTTTTGTAATCACCATAATTAAAAAGTTAACAAATTTTCAACAACCATGAATTTAATATATTATGCATATCAATCTCTAAATTATTGAGAAATCAATGAAATCAAAATTCATATTATTACATGGTTAGCTTCTGATTGTTTTATAGTTAGTTCAGAGTTAATTATTTTAATTTATTACTATTCATTTATTTAGGAGTTGATTAATTTTAGTTCTTATTCTCTGAGGAAAATATTTTTAATAGTAATGAATTCATATATTTTAACAATATTAAAACAACAAATTTGCTTGTTTCGTAGTTTGTTAATACAAAATATTAAACTACAATTACAAGCATCTTAGATAACAAAAGAAGCATGACAAATTATGAAATACACCATTCTTAATATTTATATTCGATAATTAGTTTTCATTGTTAACTTCTAATTTGTCTTGCATGTCAAATAATAATATTTTGGGTAACTCATAATATAATATAATATAATATAATATAATATAATATAATAATGAGTAATACAAATTATTATGTTCAATTCATACTTGACGGCAAATAGTGAGCATATAGATGAAATTTAGTTTCCCACCGTCCTGTTTCAATAATATACGTTTTCAACATAGTGAGTACTATAGTCTTTTTAAATTTTATGGTCAAATTTTATGATTTTTGATTCTTTTTTTTTTGGTTCATCTTTTTGTTGAACCATAAAATATTATCTTTTACGAGAATTGACAGCAAATAATAGATAAATATAAAAGTTTATCTATAATTTTATACTTATTGGAACACACATTGATGTATTGGCATCCGAATAATAAACCCAACTATCAAATGTCAACAATTAGGACGTATATGCACTGAAAAACATACTTGGAAGTAAATTAAACTTACGATTTCGACAATAAACGGAGCCAAAGTGCAAGAGATAACGACTGAACATGGAAAATTATTAGTAGGTATAGTCATTCCATGATATTATATATGTGTACATATAAAATTATATGTACACATATATATATATATTTATATGCACATATCTATAATAGATGTATGTTAATTCAGGGGCGGGGCTAGCCTATCGGAGGCTCTGTGCAAAATTTAAAATTGGGCCCTTTATTAATGGAAGAATATGGGCGGACCCTACTTATTAAAAAGGGAATTATGTCGAAAGGCCCCAAACGCAAGCAATAAAAAAAAATATTACACTGAAGAATCAAACCCGCGCACTAAGAAACTTGAAGAAAGCGATTTTCCACTAAGCTAAGTGATTAATTGATAATATTTTCAACTATTTATCTATATACACATATATGGACCTATATATATTCGGAGGCCCTCGATATTTTGAGGCCCTGTGCAGTCGCCCACCCCGCACACCCTCAAAACCGCCCCTAATGTTAAATTCAATTGGATCACTAAACGCGATCGCAAAAAATAAAAATTCTTCGGTACGTCGGAAGTCCTAAGAATGTAGTATTTCTTAAAATTGGTGATTTGTTACATATAACGTTAATTTAATTAATTAAATATGGATTCATTGTACGATAACTTCTGCAAAGGTTCATCTCAAGTTTGATAGTACATATATCTCTCATTTTCACCTTCTATTCTTTTTCTTGCATTGCACCGTCTGTAATTAAAGTTGAGTAATAAGAAAACTCTTGTCATCAACGTTAGGCGCCTTTTCATCAATCTTGAATAAGATTACCCTTTATAATGATCCATGTAGTGGACATTTGCATCCATAAACCATAATCGAAAAAACCAAAAAAATAATAATAATAAACATATAGAACCAAACTCAACGGAGATCCACATCGACTCAAAGGATATTATTACAGAGTTGTTTGGAGATACACATGGAAAGGGGAAAGTCGTCAAAATACTGTCTAATTAATCTTAGTCGGAGTATTTCAAACGTTGTTGGAGGACTACCAATCATGCCTCGATACATTTTATCTCGGCCTTGGTCCTCTCAATTGCATGCTTGAGCTCCTGCTTCTGTATCATTGCCAGAACATGTTCATGGAATCAGGACTGGCCCAGAGATTTCAGGTGCCCTGTTCAAAAAAGAAAAATGGTGCCCCTATCTATTATGATTTTGATAAAATAGTTTTAATTTTTAAAAATTGAGTTTGTCAAGTATATCACTATTAAATAATATTGTAAGATAATATATTATATTTATGAAAAATGTAATGCTTTATTATATTAATATTTATTTATTTTTTCAAATATTTTTATTTTCATTGTTAACTTTAGTTTTCTCTTACTTTTTTATTGATTTATTTTTTTCAAAATGCATTGAGAAAACATGGCATGAGAAATATTTTTTGGACAATAATAATAACTATTTCAAATAATAGATAAATCTACTATTCAATTTTTAGAAATATCATTTGTGTAAAATAATAAATAGTAATATACAAATTACATAATATATAAAATATACTTATTATATGCTATTAAAGTATACATACATACATACATATATATATGCAGTATATATATAAAGGAGCGTTATCATGTGAACGTAGGGGATTATATATGAATATATTTATTATAATAGAAAGATGCACATAGTTTGCACATGATTAAACTAGTTCTATTAAAATAACATTTAATAGTTTTATCAAAGAAAAATATTATAATATCATATTATTAAATATTTCAAATATAATATTTGCATAAATATATTAAATATTAATATAAAATGAAATAAAATGTGAAGTACACTTATTGAAATTTATTGTATTAGAGTGTATATTATATCACACTAGAAAAATGCACGTACTTTGCACGTGCATAAAATAGTTATACTAAAAAGATATTTAACAATCTTATTAAATATAAATATTTTAATATTATTATTAATATATATTTTTAAATGTAAAATATATTGGTTGAAAATTATTTTATTAGAGTCTATATTATATTAAAATATTCCTATTAAACTAGAAAAATGCACATACTTTGCACGAATTTAAAATAGTTTACTAAAAATATTTAATAATTTGATATAACACACATGTGAAGAGTAAAAAAAATAAATAAAAAATTAGAATCTTGTAATTGGACAATTAACAAGGCTTTGTAATCAATGTAAAAAATTATAATAAATTTAAACATTAAGTAATAGCCTAGAAATGATTTGGACTTCAAAAAATGAAGTGGATTTGTATATATTTATTTATATATGGAAAAAATTTAAAATAATTAACAGAACTAGCTCTAGTTATACAAGTTATTTATTTTTTGGTGCCCTTATATATTGTTGGCTCCTGTGCGGCGCATCTTTCGCACGGCCTCAGGGCCGTCACTGCACGGAATCTTTCCTTCTCAATCTTCAAAGATAAGTGAGATAGTTCCGTAAGCAACCAACAAATTACAATAACAATGCATTTCTATTAAATTTGCTTGCGATAAGTGCCATACCCTATGCTGTAAAACCAGGTCACGAATTTTTTCGTCCCATATTGCTTTGACATGGAGAGCTTGGCTGGATCTATTGGACTCCTTCGCAGACTATCAGCATCAACCAGCAAAGGTTAAAAATCCCACAAGTAAACCCCACATGCAACCATCAAAACGATAGTTAAAAAACAAACATACCTCCGAAATGTCGGAATTCGTGCTCATCCTCGGTCGCTTTGTGGAAGGGTTTCTTCCACCGTCATTGCTGTGTTTCAAGGAACCCGCCATTGAGAGCTTGCTCAAGGTTTTCTGTGTTTTGAAGAAGATGGAGAACAAAGGAGGAAGGAGAAGAGACTTTTGAGTTGATTTATGTAATAAGTAATGATGATTATATAACCATACGAAAACGGGGCGACACTGAATAACAATTCGAACCCTTAAAACATGCAAAAAGGAGAATTAAAAAGAAGTTTTCCATGTGTCTAGTTATTCTGCTTATTAAATTAGACCAGATATCAGATCAATTTTTTATTTGTTGGTCAAATTTTAGAAAAGTTAATAACGACACGCATCAACTTGATGGAATATTATTTATACTAGTGTAGACGGATAAATTTTAATGGCTAAATTAAATTATGCCATGTAAATAATTAAATATCAAATTATATCATTTATTTATATTTTAGGAATTTAATTAAATTAATTCCTAAATTAAATAAATAGATATTGATATTTAATAAATGGAGATAAAGATTTAAATATCAAAGTATATCATTTATTTATATTTTAGGGATTTACATGAATTAATTCCTAAATTAAATAAATAAATGTTGATATTTAAATATGTGGATAATCTCGGCCAATCAGGAGTCGACACGTGTCAAATCTGTGCAGAAATTAAGGATTTGATAAAGATAAATCCAAAATATTGAGGAGCCATTCAAATCGCGCCACCTCAGCCCTAAATCTCCAAATTTCTCTTTCATCACACCTATAAATAGAGGCCATATGGAGAATGAAAATCATACCAGAATTCATTTGAAGAGTTCAAGAATTTGAGAAGAAGTTCCACAAGTGAAGTTCTCTCAGATATGCAAGGCGTTCTTGCGGCATTCAAAGGCGTTCTTCACCAAAATCATCCCGAAGACGGCGTTCGATCCACAAGCGAGACGGTATAAAACGTTCTGCCCCAAATTCAAGCGGTATTCAACGGCGTTCTTCACCAAAATCATCCCGAAGACGGCGTTCGATCCACAAGCAAGACAGTTTAAAGCATTCTACACCAAATTCAACCCAAAAATCGGCAGTTGATCTGGAAACAAGGCATCGACCCTCCGAATTAATGTTGTCAAAAATCAAAAACCAAGTCAAAGAAGATCGAGGAAATAAATCTTCCCCAAAAACTTCGAAGACTGTTTGAAGATCGTTCATAGAGTGATTAATCAGAGGAGAAATAGAGATTGGATCCGAAAAATACAAACTTGATCTGAAAATATTTCATTTGTACACTGTTTTATGTTTTATTAAATTAATTACAAAAATTTGTGTTACAAATTTTGGCACGCCCGGTGGGACAATCTCTACCTCTCATCTTTTCACTATACCAAATTCATGAACGATGTCCACTCAAAGTAGTGCAATGAAAACAAAATCTTCAACTGCACCTACTTCAAAAACCTCAACTACTGAAAAGAGTGCGATGAAAACAAAAATTTCATCCACGGCTGTTCCAGATAGCTCTTTAAAGAGTGTCGGTGTCATTACACAGAGAATGGCTAAACAAGCAAAAGAGACTTCTCAGTCAATTAATCCTACAGAAATGGAACTACAACTAGCTGACAAGAACAAGAAAAGTGATGAAGCAGAGACTGGTGTTGCACCATCGAACACTCATTCATCTGCAAGTTACCCACTTGAGGAGTCTGTCATGATGGCAGATGGATCGACTACTGATGAACAAATTGCAAATTTGACAAAGATGATGGAGCAAATGTATGCCCATATCAGAAAGCAAGACGACCAAATTGCGAGGCTCTTGAAAGGGAAAGAAATTGTAAGTCAAGAGAATCATGAAGAAAATGGTGAAAATCATGGCGACGAAACACCTGAGAAGCCGGAAATGAATGATGATGCAAAATCATCTGCTAAAGAGTTGAATGTTTCAACTGATGGTTCTATTCCAATCAACCAACTCAAGGAGTTCATTGAAGGAACCATAAAAGATAGGTTCGGTGAAAGTTCTAAGTCAATGGCGGTCTATTCTAAGCCTTACACTCAAAGGATCGATAGCTTGAAGATGCCTGAAGGTTATCAACCCCCGAAGTTTCAACAGTTCGATGGAAAGGGCAATCCAAGACAACATGTAGCCCATTTTGTTGAAACGTGCAATAATGCTGGAACCTATGGAGATTATCTGGTTAAGCAGTTTGTCCGCTCTCTGAAAGGAAATGCATTCGACTGGTATACAGACTTGGAGCCTAACTCAATTGACAATTGAGAGCAGCTCGAGCATGAGTTTCTCAATCGCTTTTACAGTACCAGAAGAACAGTCAGTATGGTGGAACTCACAAGTTCTCGCCAATGGAAAGAAGAGCCTGTGATTGATTATATCAATCGGTGGAGAAATCTTTGTCTCAACTGCAAAGATCGCTTATCTGAAGCATCTGCCATAGAAATGTGTATTCAAGGAATGCATTGGGGCCTTCAATACATCCTGCGAGGAATTCAACCAAGAACTTTTGAAGAACTAGCTACCAGAGCTCATGACATAGAGCTAAGTATGGCAGCAAGCGGAATTCATGGACCACCAATGCAAGAATCTTGCAAGTTCAAAGAAAGGCAAGATTTCAAGAGGAGTACCAAGTCCTTCGATAAAGCACCAAAGAAAGAGTCTATGGCAACAAAAGCGACATCCATCAAGTTCATCAGAAAGGATGCTGACAAAGATACAAAGCAAAATGATCAACAAGAAAAGAGGATGACTCTGAAAGAGATGCAACAAAAACAATATCCATTCCTGGATTCAGATGTCTCAGGGATTTTCAATGACTTACTCAAAGAAGGACTCATTGAATTGCCAGAAATGAAGCGTCCCAACGAAGTAGAGAGAACTGATGACCCGAAGTACTGCAAATATCATCGATTGGTTGGACATGCCATTCATGACTGCTTTATATTCAAAGATAAGATTATGCAACTAGCTCATCAAGGGAAAATATCACTTGAAGAAGATGATGCCACTGCAAATATTATCATCACTGAGTCTAGTAATGTTGTGAATGATGAAGAAGATGATAAGCAAGAGACTCATGTGGCTGATAATGATTGCATATCTGCAATAACATTCACTGATGAAGATTTGCAGCTTGGGTCTGATCCTCATAATAGACCTTTATTCATGAGTGGCTACGCATGTGAAAAACGAGTCAATAGAATACTTATTGATGAAGGATCTGTAGTAAATATCTTACCTCTGAGAACATTGAAAGAATTGAAAATTCCCACGGAGGATCTTTCTGGTAGTCGATTGATGATTCAAGGATTCAACCATGAAGGACAAAGAGCTCTTGGTGCTATAAGGTTAGATTTGCTAATGGATGATATGAAATCAACCGCAATGTTTCACATGATTGACGCTAAGACTTCATATAACATGCTTCTTGGACGACCATGGCTATATGAGAATGGAGTTATCCCCTCAACATGGCACCAATGCTTCAAGTATTGCCGAGATGGAGTTGTAAAGACGGTAGTTGGTGATCACAAGCCCTTTACAGAAGCTGAATCATACTTTGCCGATTCGAAATACTACCTACCTAATACAAAGGCAGGAAAAGGGGCAGCAGTCCATAAAAAAGAATCTGAAAATAGCCAAAAGATCAAGAAAGAAGCATCTGGAACAGAATCACTGAAAGGATTCACTTTGCCTCTAACCAAAATTGATGCAAAGAAGCCAATCCCATCACCACTCAAAGGGTTCGTTCGACCAACACAAGGTGGTGCTACTGAACACGGAGAAAGTGTGAATAGTGATGCCACTCAGCATTTTGGTCCAAAAGCATTTAAACTTCTCGTTAAAGCTGGATATAGTCCACAAGAAAGCCCTGTGACGGAGTCCCATTCAAAAGTTGTAGATCAACAGAACTACGAACTTAATGCCACACAAAAAATGTTGAAAAAGAACGGCCATGCTGTCCCAAGCACTAAGCCAGGTTTGGGATTTGTTCCACAAAGTTCAGTCCGCATCACCATCAAAAGGGCTACAACAAACCATGTCTTTGAAGGAGAATTTTCGTCAACAGAAGATGCAGTTGGCAAATACAAAAAGGAAACTCCAAGAACATCTGTTTTCAAGAGACTTGGTGAGACTCCGAGGGTGTCTGTCTTTGAGAGGCTTAGTAGAAAATATGGTGGCAAGATCACAAAAGTTGAAAGGTCAAATAGATTTGATAAATCTCGAGTAACTCAAAGGGTGAGAAGTTTGATCCCTTTCCGCATGAAGAGACGCACTACATTGACTGTGTCATGTGGAAGAGAACTAAAAGCCAAGATGAAGACTGTCATCTTTACGCAACACGTTGAAGATGAAACCGACAAAGAAAGCGTAGCTTCATCTTACTATGCTGCAAGTGGTGTTCAAAACATGATCCCTCGTGATGTTCAAAACCAGTTGTATCGAGACATCTCCCGCCTGGTTAGAAGGGGTGTGATCAAGACAAATAATGTGGCACATATAATTTGGGTGAGACGAAGGGACGGAACAATGAGAAAATGTATAGATTTCAAAAATCCCAAAGAAATGAATGAAGAAGTTGTCTCATCACATCACATTACCTCAAGTGAAGAAGTGACTATTGAAGAGGAAGATGCAGAGATTGCCCCTCCTCAGTTCGAAGAAGGTGTCAAGTCCACTATCGATAAATTGAAAGAAATCAATTTGGGCAATGAAAATGACCCAAGGCCCACCTACATAAGTGCACTTTTGACTGCCGATGAAGAACGCTCATATATTGAACTGCTAAAAGAATTCAAAGATGTATTCGCTTGGTCATACAAAGAGATGCCTGGATTAAATCCAAAGATAGCTGTACATCATCTAGTAGTAAAGAAGGAGATACGGCCTGTCAAGCAAGCCCAACGGCGGTTTCGTCCAGACTTGATCCCACTTATTGAAACTGAAGTAAACAAACTCATTGAAGTTGGATTCATCAGAGAAGTTAAATATCCGACTTGGATATCCAACATCGTCCCTGTAAGAAAGAAAAATGGGCAAATTCGAGTTTGTGTTGACTTTAGAGATTTAAATGAAGCATGCCCAAAAGATGATTTCCCACTACCGATTGCTGAACTGATGATTGATGCTACCACTGGACATGAAGCACTGTCTTTCATGGATGGATCTTCTGGTTATAATCAAATTCGTATGTCTCCAGAAGATGAAGAGCTCACAGCATTTCGTACCCCTAAAGGGATATATTGCTACATAGTCATGCCATTCGGACTAAAGAATGCTGGTGCTACATATCAAAGGGCTATGCAGAAGATATTTGATGATATACTTCACAAAAACATTGAATGTTATGTGGATGATGTGGTAGTAAAGTCAAAACGGCGAAGTGACCATTTAGAAGACTTGAGGATGATCTTTGAGCGACTCAGAAAATATCAATTAAAGATGAATCCTCTGAAGTGCGCATTTGGAGTGAAGTCTGGAAAATTCCTTGGATTTATTGTTCACCACCAAGGAATAGAAATTGAACAAGCCAAGATCGATGCAATAATGAAGATGTCTGAGCCTCGTAACCTTCACGAGTTAAAGAGTCTACAAGGAAAGTTAGCATATCTTCGAAGATTTATCTCAAATCTAGCTGGTCGGTGTCAACTATTTAGCCGAATCATGAAAAAGGGTGTGCCTTTCGAATGGGATGAGTCGTGCAGTAATGCTTTTAAAAGCATTAAAGACTATCTTATAAAATCTCCTGTGTTGGTGGCACCAGTAACAGGTCGCCCGTTGATTTTATACATCGCTGCTCAAGAGAGATCCATGGGGGCATTACTAGCCCAAGAAAATGAGAACAACAAAGAGAGTGCTCTATACTATCTCAGTAGAATGATGACGCCAAATGAACTGAAATACTTTCCAATTGAGAAGTTATGTTTAGCTTTGATATTCTCCATCCAGAAATTGAAACATTACTTCCAAGCTCATACTGTCCGCCTCATCTCTAAAGCAAATCCCTTGAAGTATGTAATGTCGAGACCCGTTCTGTCAGATAGGCTTGCACGGTGGTATCTCCAACTGCAACAGTTTGAAATCACATACGTTCCTCAAAAGGCTGTGAAGGGACAAGTTCTGGCGGATTTTCTAGCTGATCATCCAATCCCCGCCGAGTGGGAACTCACCGATGATCTCCCAGATGAAGATGCACTTGCAGTTGAAATCTCTCCTCCTTGGCTTATGTATTTTGATGGTGCATCCCATAGAGAAGGAGCTGGTGCTGGAATTGTGTTCGTAACACCTGATAGAGAAGTACTGCCTTATTCCTTTACCCTGACAAAGAATTGCTCTAATAATGTGGCTGAGTATCAAGCGCTTATCCTCAAATTAGAAATGGCAGTAGATACGAAAAGGTTGCACATGAAAGTGTATGGAGATTCTAAGTTGGTGATCAATCAAATTAACAGAGAATATGAAGTAAAAAAGCCCGAATTACTACCATACGTCGAGTATGCTTGACGAATGATTGGATGACTCAGAAATGTGGAAATTGAACATGTGCTAAGAAAAGAAAATAAACAAGCAGATGCATTGGCTAAGCTCGCATCCACAATAGCCATGACTGATGGTAAAATTCTCATACCCGTTTGTAAGAGTTGGGTTATACCACCTATCTTCGAAGACGAAGATTGTGAAGAAGAAGAGAATAATGTCGTAGAAGTATTCGAAATTGAGCAGGAAGATTGGCGGCAATTATTCGTTGATTATTTAAAGTATGAAAGGCTGCCAGATGATCCGCGTCGAAGAATCGATATTCGCTGCCGCGCTGTTCGCTTTATATATTTCAAAGGCATGTTGTATAGACTGTCTTTTGATGGTGTCTTCCTGAGATGTTTAAGTGATGAAGAAGCCGCAAAAGCTATGGAAGAAGCACATTCCGGTGTTTGTGGTGCTCACCAATCCGGCCCAAAACTGCACTTTTCGAATTAAGAGAATGGGCTAGTACTGGCCGACCATGGTGAAAGATTGTTTGGATTATGCACAGAGATGTCAACCTTGTCAATTCCATGCAAACCTTATCCATCAACCACCCAAGCCATTACATCCAACAGTTGCTTCTTGGCCTTTTGATGCTTGGGGAATGGATGTTGTGGGGCCAATGACAAAATCTTCTGGAGGGCACTTATACATCTTGGCTGCAACAGATTATTTCTCAAAATGGACTGAAGCGGTACCTTTGAAAGAAGTGAAGAAGGAGAATGTGGCCGACTTCATCAAGTTCAATATTATCTATCGCTACGGGGTCCTTCGATACATCATCACTGATAATGGGAAACCCTTTAGTAATGCTTTGATAGATAAACTCTGCGAGAAATTCAATTTCAAGCAAAGAAAATCCTCCATGTATAATGCATCTGCAAATGGACTAGCTGAAGCTTTTAACAAAACATTGTGCAACTTGTTAAAGAAGGTAGTTGTAAAATCAAAGTGTGATTGGCATGAGCGAATTGGTGAAGCATTATGGGCGTACAAAATAACTAACAGGACGCCTACACAAGCAACTCCCTATTCATTGGTATATGGAGTGGAAGCTGTCATCCCGCTTGAGCAACAAATTCCATCTCTTAGAATTGCTATCCAAGAAGGATTAACTAAAGAAGAGAATGTACATTTACATCTTGAAGAGTTAGAAGCTTTGGATGAAAAGCGATTGGAGGCACAACAAAGGTTAGAATGCTATCAAGCTCGGCTCTCAAAAGCTTTTAATAAAAAGGTGCGATCACATTCTTTCCAAGTTGGAGATCTGGTCCTTGCTGTGAGAAGACTAATTATCACCACTCATCGTGTCGGAAATAAATTTGTGTCAAGATGGGATGGTCCATATATTGTTAAAGAAGTCTACATAAATGGTGCCTACAAATTGATCTCTGAAGATAACGTAAGAATTGGCCCGATAAATGGGAAGTTCTTGAAGCGTTATTAGTCTTGAAAGGAGAAGACATGAAGGGAATTCCTGGCGCGCATGAGTATAAACTGCATACGGTAACCACCAAAGAATGTGCACGTGGTTAAACTGCTAACTTTCCCACCAAAAGTTAAATTTATGTGGTTAAACTGTTATTTATCCCACCAAATGTGTTCTATGTGGTTAAAATATAAAACACCCACTTTGTTTATAGTGGTTAAAGAATATTCACTCCTGACTCGCATGAGTATAAACTGTGCACGGCACCCCCCCAAAACAAAATACAAATTGATCGTTTGAACTACGTATTGACTTGATCCCTTTCAAAAGGGTACGTAGGCAGCTTAGATAATTTCTAAGTTCAATCATGATTTGTGCTTTGCCATTTCAGTTGGAAGATCATAAATTCTCAAAAGCGGAAAAGAATCAATGCATTGATTTAAATGAATTGTATAACAGTGTCATTCAAAAAAAAAAAAGGATGAAAGTGCGACAAAAATGCACGAAACTAGACAAGAACTAAGCAAAAGGGTTCTGGTCTTATAAAGCCGCTCTGGCAGACTCCAAGAGAGATCTCAAATTATCCACATTTTTAGCCGCTTCCACTCCAAAGTTGTTTTTCTACTCAGCAAGCTCACCCTCAAGTTCTTTAATCTTGTTCCGGAGAGCCTTTTGCGAAGCCTAACGCTCTTTTAAAGAATTGGAGAGGTGCTCTTTCTGTTTCTCCAACTCGGCCAACTCATCTTTCAAGAATTTAATTTGATTGGCATCGTCCTTCTTTTTGGCCTTGGCGTCACGAATACTTTGCTTGACTTCTTTCAAACGTTGTGAAGAGACCTCTACGGATTCAAAGGATGCCGATCTTGCCTCATCATAAGCAGCAGCTTGGGAGAAAAGAGTAGTTAAGCTATTCTTCAAATAAGACAAGTCAAAATCAGAGGAAAGATTTTGTATACTTGAAACCCCACCAAGAACATCTTCTTTAATGGATGATATGAACTCAGCCGGAGTCTTCAGTATCTTTCTTTTAAGATCACCCCAGAAACCTGTGAGAAATATCTTACGATGTGAATCATAAAGAGCCTGGCCATTAAACTCAGAAACATCGCCAAGATGAGGTGTCGGTCTGATCTTAGTCGGCTTATCTGGAGATGGTCTACGCTTAGCTGAATCCTGATTATCTTCCAAATCATGACCTCCAATACACTCTTTGGTCACCTAAAAAAAGGATGGGTAAAAAATCGAGGCAATATGGAATGCCAAAATATACCAAATGATAAAGAAGAAAGAAAACCTCATCTCCAGCTACAGCAGCAGGACCGCTCTCAGCATATTGTTCAATAGGTTGTTCATGCCTTTTCTGTCTCTTCCAATGACGCTCGACATTGCTGCTGACAGAGTCATCACCAGTGTTCAAATGTGTTTTTCTCTTTTCAGAAAGAGAATCAACCTTGTCAGCTTGTGTTTGGCCTTCAACAACATCCGTTTGGGGCTGAATCATAACAACCTCCATTTGGGGACGAATCAGAGTAGTGACATCCTCTTGGGAAGAGTTTTTGTATACTAAATCCCACCAATCTTTGTAATCCTTGGATGAAAGATTCTTTGCACTTAAAGTTCGACTTGGAAAACAAGCATGTGATGTAGAATCATCTAACAAGCAAAGTCGCCAGTATTTAAGACCCACGTCTAAGGAAGCATCTCGAATATCTGGATCAAGAACTCCAGGTAAAACCTGGTAATACCCAAATTGGCGACTGAATCGATGTGGGCTGTAAGGTTCAATGATAAAACTATCACCAAGCCTCTTCGTCAGGTAATTAGAGCGAATAGCCATAAAGAAGCACTGATGGGATTCTGGCGCTTTACCGTCATCAGTATACAAGATATTCTAGCCTTAGTCTCGGGAAGCATCATACAATTCCAAGAAATCTGATCCCAATTTCGGAGTCGAGCACGAGCCTGAGCAGGATCATAATATATTGCCCCTCCCTCACCTGAATAGTTAATCATTCGGGGAGTTTGCACTTGTAGGCTAAGAGGAAAATGAGTTTTGAAGTAATGTCCCAACCAGCTATAAACAAAGTGGATCGGGAATGCTTCCTGGACGCAAATAGGCTCTGGAGAAGATGAAAGGTCGTTTAAACCTCTATAAATACTCACAAAAACTGGTACAGTAAGGGCTATTTCTTTTCGAAATGCCATCATGCTCACCATTTTAAATGTCTCTGGACGAATTGAACGAGCATCACCTTCTGGAAGAACAAAGTTGCATAGCCAACAGCAGTCCACGGCTGATGAACTTCGATCTTGCCATTAGGATTATGAGTTGACTTAGAACGCACTGTCTTCTTTTCTTTACGTGGAGGAGGCCTTTGATACTTTTTCTTGTTGTTTGACCAAAATTTTATCCATTCCTCGATAGAAACTGAAGAGGACTGGCCCCGAAGAATGTGATAAGCATGGAAAAGATATTTACAGCTAGTAGGAACATATAATTTGTTATTTTGATCAGCACCGGTAAGTTCCTTCGTAGAAGGTATCACTTCATCATAAAGTCCTCCATTCATCGGGAGTCCGGATAGCACATGCACATCCCATAAGGAGATCGACATCTCACCTACTGAGGTTAACAAAGTGTTTGTTTTTGGACACCAAGCTTCAGAAAATGCCTTGACAATTTCGGTGTTCCGATCGTACGTAAAAAGAGAGGTAAAGACAGCACCATAAATCCCAGCTTTCCGAAGATCATCAGCACATCGACTAAGGATATCTTCACTCCATTCCCAGTATCCACTGAAATAGCAGCATTCTCCGACAAATTCTACGTCATTCCCCCACTTGATATTCTTAGTAGCAAGACGATATCTCAGAGTCGGTAACATGTTGGCGTCATTTATCAAACGATGGTGAGTAGATTGCAAAGTCCACACTGTAGGTGTCTTGGACACTTCAATCTGGCGTGACCACCCCTTCTGATGAACAGGATTGGTAAGCTTAGGCCAAGCGTTTGCGAACTTGCCGGTAAGAGGTTCATGAACCCTTCGAAGTGTCCCATCCTGAGTTCGCTGATCTTCGTGATCCAAAATCACCAAATGTCTTCTTCCGGAGAAAGTGATATCTTTGAAGAAAACCATGTTGGAACTGCAATAAAAAAAAGGGGCATGAAACAGATATATACATGTATATAAAGATAAAAGGAGTCAACATGAAAACAAGCTTCTTTCAAAACACATGCATCTATAACACCAAGAAAATTATATCTCTTGGTTTGCAGTCCCCTGGTCAAAGTTGAAGTCTTGTCAAAATCCAAGATGGATTGTTCTCTAGAGAAATCACCTTTTGATCGAAATCAAAGATGGATCATTCTCTTAGAGGACGTACCTCTTGATTTATAGCAGCTTGATCAGAATTGAAGTCGGGTCAAAATCAAAGATGGATTGTTCTCTAGAAAAATCACCTTTTGATCGAAATCAAAATGGATCATTTTCTAGAGAACTCACCTCTTGATTTGAAGCTTTTTGAGTAAAGTCGATGTCTTGATCAAAATCAAAGATGGATTGTTCTCTAGAAAAATCACCTTTTGATCGAAATCAAAATGGATCATTTTCTAGAGAACTCACCTCTTGATTTGAAGCTTTTTGAGTAAAGTCGATGTCTTGATCAGAATCACAGATAGATCGTTCTCTAGAAAAATCACCTTTTGATCGAAATCAAAATGGATTATTTTCTAGAGAACTCACCTCTTGATTTGTAGCCTTTTGATTGAAGTCGAAGGGGTAGGAAGAGTATTAAAGTTTAATGCGGACCAACAAATTACCAGCTGCAAGAAAAAATCAATGCATGTATATACATGTATGCGCATGCAGTGAAGGAGAAAGCTTTGAGGAATGCCAAAATGCAATTATGAGGAACGACTGGTCAAGTTGGTTTTACAGCAAGAGCTCTTAATACATGCTTGGAACATACTTTGATATTTGCTTGATATTTTCCGGAAATTGAAATACAAAGTAAAAAAAAAAAATCATCTTTAGGACACTTTACCAAGCTTGTGACAGATTACCTGGTGTGACAACTTCTTTGTTGAATTTGTCAAAAGGCCTAAAAAAAAGAACAAATGGAGTGTGTCAGATTTCATTGAGCAAATATAGAGGAAACAAGAAAATTCATCTTTCAGACAATCTGTCGAATGCGTGGAAGGCAGAGTAGTATGAACAAAATTTGAAGGACATGGGGCAGACGATTCACCGTGATCAAGCAAAACACCAACAAGGGGAAGAAGAATGCAGCCGATGCTCCTACTCTGATTCGTGTATAGCAACACCTGACTTCTTTGCAAACTTATGCTGTGAACAAAGAACCAAATGAATGGGGTATTTAAAGGCCTTAATGTAGCATGTCAATCAGCGAAAGAGACGAGTCCTAAAAGGAGAGGGAGATCTGTTGTGGAGTAACTCAATCCGAGGGAGTATATTTTTTGATTTAAAAATTAATTTATCTCCAATTTTCTTGGATTATGATTATCCATGGCAATTAGATAGATTCGGGCGCCGTAGAGGAAGAATGTCTGATAAGGAAAAGTTGGAAGTTCTGTTGCGAAATGTTAATAAAAGACTCCATTGCTATGGGAATTCTAGCTGAAGAATCGGAGTCGGACTATATTAAGAGATGCTTTTGATTAGGATTCTATTTAATTGATTTGATGAGAATAAAATCTGTGGGCAGCAAGAGTTTATCCAATCGAAATTTTAATTTGGAAAATCTTGGGCTTCAGCTCCGATTTCTTCTAGACATCCGCAATTGAAGGATGAATATCTGCTGAAGAATTGTTTTAGAAGAAGTTCTCAACCTTCTGTAACGTGTTGGAGCATGAATATCCTCATTAAAGAAAGTTTGGTGTATATAGTACAGAAAGAGCACCTACACCAAGTGATATTGGGGCCAATGAATTAAATAATGGCAAAAGGGAAATCTGGGCTATCTACTATTGAAGATATGGAGAAACTCCATTAATTAGCTAATTGTGCTAATAAAGAATTACGTGAATTGGGCTAAGATTCACTAACTGTTTTATGGGCTTTGAATAAATGTCCGAGCCTCATAAATCTTGTCACGAATTAAATACAAATTGTGATAGTAAATACCAAGTTTAAAAACTCACAGACACAAGTATAAAATGTCTATAAATTCAAATTTCAAAATGAAGGCTCCTGGATACGAGTTGAAACTGTTTAACAAATTAAAAAATGAAGGCTCCTTGATACGAGTTAAAACTATCTAATAAATCTCAAATCTTGAGACTAATTCATTTCCAAGGCAAATTGTCCATGAACAAGTCTCAAAGGGGCATTTGTAGACGGATAAATTTTAATGGCTAAATTAAATTATGTCATGTAAATAATTAAATATCAAATTATATCATTTATTTATATTTTAGGAATTTAATTAAATTAATTCCTAAATTAAATAAATAGATATTGATATTTAATAAATAGAGATAAAGATTTAAATATCAAAGTATATCATTTATTTATATTTTAGGGATTTACATGAATTAATTCCTAAATTAAATAAATAAATGTTGATATTTAAATATGTGGATAATCTCGGCCAATCAGGAGTCGACACGTGTCAAATCTGTGCAGAAATCAAGGATTTGATAAAGATAAATCCAAAATATTGAGGAGCCAATGAAATCGCGCCACCTCAGCCCTAAATCTCCAAATTTCTCTCCTCACACCTATAAATAGAGGCCATATGGAGAATGAAAATCATACCAGAATTCATTTGAAGAGTTCAAGAATTTGAGAAGAAGTTCCACAAGTGAAGTTCTCTCAGATATTCAAGGCGTTCTTGCGGTATTCAAAGGCGTTCTTCACCAAAATCATCCCGAAGACGGCGTTCGATCCACAAGCGAGACGGTATAAAACGTTCTGCCCCAAATTCAAGCGGTATTCAACGGCGTTCTTCACCAAAATCATCCCGAAGACGGCGTTCGATCCACAAGCAAGACAGTTTAAAGCATTCTACACCAAATTCAACCCAAAAATCGGCAGTTGATCTGGAAACAAGACATCGAGCCTCCGAATTAACGTTGTCAAAAATCAAAAACCAAGTCAAAGAAGATCGATGAAATAAATCTTCCCCAAAAACTTCGAAGACTGTTTGAAGATCGTTCATAGAGTGATTAATCAGAGGAGAAATAGAGATTGGATCCGAAAAATACAAACTTGATCCCAAAATATTTTATTTGTACACTGTTTTGTGTTTTATTAAATTAAATACAAAAATTTGTGTTACAACTAGTTTTCATATAATTTGAAATTATTTGGTGGAATTTACTAATCATAACTATTGAATCTATTGAAATTATTTGGTGGAATTTCTTAACTATATTATAATAATATTCGAAATAGTCAATTATTTTAAATTGTATAAAATATGATTAGTTTAAAAATTATTTTATTATTATTATTATTATTATTATTATTATTATTATTATTATTATTTAGAGACAATTTACAATGATGGGACTTGAGAAATAATTGCTCTTTACAAAAAAATTAAAAAATAAATAAATTTAAGATCACAACCGTTCATTAATACAGTTCATTCGAGAGTCCAACTCACAGCGGTATATAGTGGCGTTGCATTACCTAGTATAATTAGCCATATTCTTTCATTGCTCTTCATTAAAAAAAAAAAGAATAAAAAAATAATTCCGATGAATTGGTCAAAAAAAGGATGAGGGCTTCTTTCATGCTATTCTCTACTCAAGACTAGGGATTCTTGATTCATGTTATAATTATGTTGTTGCAGATGCTGATTTTTTAGATTGGTCTGACGATGTACAAAGTCCGCAATCGCAAGTTTTGTTAGAATCGGATGCGTAAACGGAGCGGAAAATAAAAAATTTATATAATATGAACTAGTAATTATTTCATAACACATGTATTATCGGATTCATGTTAATATGATAAAATAAAAAATGATCATATCATTTTATATATTTAACTATAAACATACCTTTTCGCAATCCGGTTGTTGAAGGGTGTATAGCAATCAATCGCTTGTCTAATCGTATAGATCCAAACATATCTTATCTATCAGGTTCACACAATTGGATTGTAACTCGTATCTCGATTTTGCTAGTAACTAATACACGAAGTGTAAAAATATTGAGAACTAGAGATTCATATGAAAAATAAATAGAATAATATGAATGATCACATTATACAATATTATTTCAAACATTTGGCCATATCATCAAGAAACCAATTCAATGATAATTGATTTTTCCCTTTAATCACATTAATGTCCTCTTTAATCATAGTGAAAACCTCTTCCATCTTTTGATTGTAGAGATTCTTAATTGTATCAGTTCCACAAAATAGAATTAATATTGTACACAATATAAATTAATCCAATTAAATTTATATATCTATTAAATTAATCCAATTGATTAAATTCTTATTTTGAATTAGACTTTTAATCCAATTATTTCCAATTAAATATTTTAATTGAACATTTGATTCAACTAATTAAATAAAAAATAGTCTCAATTAATTAACATCATTAATTAATTGGATTCAATAATTGAATCAATTCAACCGATATAATTCTCCTATCTATTTGTGTAACCCTATTAGGTTCACAACTAGTACTAGGCTTATAACATTCACAATATAAATTAATCCAATTAAATTTATATATCTATTAAATTAATCCAATTGATTAAATTCTTATTTTGAATTAGACTTTTAATCCAATTATTTCCAATTAAATATTTTAATTGAACATTTGATTCAACTAATTAAATAAAAAATAGTCTCAATTAATTAACATCATTAATTAATTGGATTCAATAATTGAATCAATTCAACCGATATAATTCTCCTATCTATTTGTGTAACCCTCTTAGGTTCACAACTAGTACTAGTAGTAGACTTGTAACATTTACAACTTAACGAATAAAATATTATTCTATTAATTTATCCAATAAATTAATATACTCGAAATTAACTCTTTAATTTCGATAACCTACAAATCATAGAAACATCTAGCAAGTAGCATGATCACCTAGCACTAGTTGAAATAGCAAGTAAACCTATTTAATTACAAATCATTATACAATCATGATCCTTGTATTATCTAATCTCCCGATTGGATCTTGAGTTATCAAATAATATGAAAAACTCAATTAATCCAATTATTACATTTTCATTTCCTTTCAATCCACTACAAAAAAATCGTTGTTTAGCGACAGACATATCCGTCGGTAAACTCCATTTTTCCGTCGCTAGTTACGCCTAGCGACGGACTAACGGCGGAATATGTCCGTCGGTAAAGCTTTGGTCGGAAAACACAAATAACGATGGATACTGACGGTCGGCAGTCGTAATGACGGACATAACAACGACCGTGTCCATCGTTAACGTTTGGTGTCGTCAGTAGTCGTCTTCAGACCTAACGACGGCCTTACCGATGGACACGTCCGTTGTTAATATTGCTGACATCATTAGTCACCTGAAGATTACCGGCGGACTTAACGACGGGCGTTGTCCATCGTTAGTAAAGTCAAAGTTGACTATTCTCAGCATTAACGACAGATGTGTCCGTCGTTAATTTTTTTTTGTTTTTGCATTTTTGCATTTTTTTATTTTTTTGTAATATTTGATTTTTGTTTGTAAATTATCGAAGAACATAAATAAACACGTAAAATAATAATAATAATAATAATAATAATAATAATAATAATAATAATAATAATAATAATAATAATAATAATAATAATAAATACATAAATCTCCAATAAAATACATAAAATCTCCTAAAATATAAGTATGGAGTATATTAAATACAAGTCATGATGATGAAGATGGAGGAGGGCCTCCAAACTGCGCCCTCATCAGCTCAATAATCTCCTCCTGCTGACTTATCTGCTCCTCCTGGGCCTGGAGAAGCGCTGCCTATGCGTCCATCTTCTCCTGGAGAGCTGCTGACTGGGCATCTATCCTCTCTTGTAACTCCATGATGGCAACCTGAGTGTCGGGCTGTGGAGGAGCTGCAGAAGAGACGCTAGGAGCTGAAAGGCTCCGTGATCGACTGCCCAGCCCAAAAATCCGGTTCTTCTTCAAGTGCTAGCGGGCAGTGTCGACATATACGGCGCTCATATCCACCTGTGGTGCCTCATCTGTGGCAGGAGTTGGTTGGCTTAACTCCTCAACCCGAGCCAGTACGCTAGCCTATTTACAAAATCGAATAAGAATGATTAAATATATTTTGTATAGTGTTTATAAATTTATAAATATTTATAAATTAACTTACAGCGATACGACGTGACTCCCCATCTGAATAGGATCCATCCTCAGTGTCGTGGAGTCTCTTGAATGTCTCCCACACCACGTCATTGGGCCCGACACCCTTCTCCTTAGCCTATTACATAGACGTGTTAGCACACACATGTTAAAAATAAATATATAAATAAATAAGTTATTCAATGTGCATACCAAAGCTGCAGCATGTGCAACTACACTCCGAGAGCCTCCACGATGCTTCACAATCCCAGTGCCAGGACCATCGGGCTCACTAAGACGATTCTTCGATGACACCTCAGACATCTTCTTGAAGGCATCACTGTCCCAATGTGCCTTGCAGCCTTCCCATATCTTAGGAGGCACGTATGGAGGTGTAACGCCCCGGTCTCGAAAGACCGTGGAAATGGACACCACGGGGGTTGGAATTAAGAAGTGGGAAAGAAAGGGGGTAAACTGATTAATAAAATCTCAACAGAAGACTCAGAATAATCAAACACGCTGTATAATAATATATACATAATCATAACACCAAGATCAGAGCTCTTAGTGTTTAACAAAAGGATATTACAAGAGCGGAGATCTCATTATCAACAGAATATTTAACAAAAGAGACAATGGGAAAATACATAAACAACAAAAGCCCATTTCTCAGCATCGTCACCTCCACGCGCTAGCCTACTGACCTGGAAAATATTTGAAAATATTTGGGCTGAGTACTAGTGCACTCAGTGGGCAAATTTTTACAATTCAAGTTATGCAAATCATTTTGTTAAAGTAATCTATTTGTGTTCATGCAGGTAGTGAAGCTTAGGAGGTTTCAAAATTTAAAGCAACCTAAGTTCACCAAAATATTTTATCGTGAAGAGCTTAAGAGGGTAACCAGTCACTGCCCGCAACCCGTACTACATCACCACGTGTAAAGTTGAGTATGACCAAGTATACCCAATGGGTGTAACCCATATGTGTTTCATTTTAATCTCACCGACAAGGAGTAGGGCATGACAAATAATGCATGCATACTGTTGCTACTCACATTGACACAGCGCTGGTATATGAGACTCCGACAACATACAGTTGCACGTAAATATTTAACACAGATAGTCACATATGCAATTTTAACAAAGCAGAGCTTAATAACTCGAAAGATACAATTTGCAAAGATATAATAGCCCACCTGGATAGAAGATAAGCTTTCAAATTCTGGGTTGGTTTTGCTTAGGTTCTGCTAGCTCTTCTAGGCCTACAACAACCAACCTTGTCTTAGTTTAACTAAAGCTCCTTGTTAAAATTTAATCCCTAAACTCCCTTTTAAATTTTCTGTTAAACAACATTATTTTATTTTAATAACTTTTGGGTTTTAAAACTCTAACTTGACTAATTAGAATGTCATGATAATATAACAGTAAATATTTCTAAGTTCAAATATCACTAGGAGGGTATTAATGAAATCATTATCTATTATCATATGCAAAAAATTAACTAATGCATAAACATTAGTATTTTATTAAAAAATTCTTTAATTTAATATACCAAATTCATATCCACAGACAATTAGAAATTATTATATCTACATTGACTATCATTATTAATATTAGTTAACTGTTATATATATGTATATACAGTTACATAATTAACTAATAAATCAGTTTATACATCATTTAGGAAAAATTGGAAGTTGTTAAAATTAAGTAATATCAAGCTCTAATGAATGGTCTCATGCTATAAAATACAGTAGTTCCAAATTCTAATACATGATTCATGGCTAATTAACTTGAATAAAATTGGCATGAATTATCTAAGAAAATAATAATTATATGCTATAAATATAATTACATAATTTAAATTTTATATTTGAATACAAATTAGACATTTTGTAATTCTAATCTACGATTGAATTTTATGAAATTAACTAAGAAATAAAAAAAAATATAAAAGAACAAATTTACCTTGAGTCGGATCTTATATATAATATATAGATATATAATAGTTTTTACTTTAGTTGGGATACGTATTCTGAGGGAGAGTGAGGGAGAGCAGATTATAAGTAAGATTATATATGCCTTTTGAGCATTTGCTAATTTTATTATTATTATTATTATTATTATTATTATTATTATTATTATTATTATTATTAACTAATTAGGTAAAAGAATGACTCATCTAATAAACATCTATCCTAGAGACACATCACACTTAACCTAATTTAATGACACGTATGGAAGCCAACTTGCAAGCAATCTAATCCTAATGTGATATATTTATATATATATATGTATATGTATTTTTTTTAACTACATAAATAGCTAAATGGTATATATATATATATTCTTTGAAGTTATACGTATATTCTTGTGTGAGAATAAAAATCACACTAAATCTATTTACACTTAATAAATAAATTCTATTTAATCAAATTAAGTGCATATCTAGGGTTCTAAATTAAATACGCAAATGTTCTAAGAGTATTTCTAACACACTCAATGGGCACACATTACCTAAAAATGTGACCTATAAGAGTCCATTTTCTTCCCTAGATTATCTCTATGGTTAGCATATACTATATATATATATATATATATATATATATATTTAATACCAAGAAGATTGGATATTACACTTATTCTAACTATTAGATATATATATTCATAATTAAATTTAGATAATAAAATTTTCGGGGTATTTCACTCCTCCCCCCTTAAAAGAATTTCGTCCCGAAATTCACGTACCTTCAAATAACTCAGGATATTGATGTCCCATTTTACTTTCTAGTTCCCACGTTGCTTCAGTTCGATCGTGATGATTCCATTGCACAAGCACCAATGAAATTTGGTTGTTTCTTAGGACTTGAACTTTCCTATCAAGAATTTCATGGGGTTTATCCTCATACGTCATATCAGTACGTAAAACCAACTCACTTTCTTTGACAACGTGTTTTGGGTCAAACACGTATTTTCTGAGCATTAAAACGTGATACACATCATGAACTTGTGACAGGTCTGGCGGTAGAGCTAATCGATAAGCTACCTCACCAATTCTTTCTAATATCTCGAATGGACCAATAAAGCTTGGTCTCAGTTTGCCTTGTTTTCCGAATCTCACAACACCCCGTGTTGGAGATACTTTTAAGAAAACCTTTTCACCAACTTGGAACTGTAGGTTCGTCCTGCGCTTGTCTGCATAAGCCTTCTGTCTGTCTTGTGCTTCTTTCATTCTTACTCGAATTTGGTCGATCATCTTGACAGTGGTTTGCACGATCTCTGGACCCAAAATTTTTCTTTCTCCAACTTCATCCCAGTATAGGGGCAATCTGCATTTGCGACCATATAAGGCTTCATATGGTGCCATTTTTATAGTTGATTGATAGCTGTTGTTATAAGCAAACTCCACCAAGGGTAAAACATCTTCCCAGCTTGTGGTTCCGTCCAATACAACTCCTCGTAGCACGTCCTCCAGAATTTGTATCGTCCTCTCTGATTGACCATCTGTTTGAGGATGAAAAGCAGTACTGAAGTTCAACTTCGTTCCCATTGCTTTTTGAAGACTCTTCCAAAAC
The DNA here is from genome assembly GCA_026008535.1 of Perilla frutescens. NCBI lineage: Eukaryota > Viridiplantae > Streptophyta > Magnoliopsida > Lamiales > Lamiaceae > Perilla > Perilla frutescens. The sequence continues at coordinate 8,342,476 of BRKX01000020.1, read as the reverse complement.
CTTGATGTGAAGCGAGTATCACGATCTGACGTGATAGAAACTGGAATTCCATGTAGTCGAACAATCTCCTTCACATAAATTTGCGCTAACTTGCTTAATTCCGTTGTTGTTTTGATTGGCACAAAATGTGCTGATTTGGTCAATCGATCTACAATGACCCACACTGATGAGTTTCCTTTCACTGATCGCGGTAAGCCTACCACAAAATCCATCGTTATATGCTCCCATTTCCATTCTGGAATTTTCAACGGCTGCAATAACCTCGAAGGTCGTTGATGTACCGCTTTCACTTGCTGGCATGTTAAACATCTCTCCACAAATGTGGCTATCTCCCTTTTCATATTATTCTACCAGAAATATTGTTTCAGGTCCTTGTATAGCTTTGTGTTGCCTGGATGTGCCATGTAGGGAGTATTATGAGCTTCTCTCATAATTTCTTGCTTCAATGTGTCGTCACTGGGAATGCATAATCGATCACAGAACATTAAAGCTTTGTCATTATCTTCCCTAAATTCTTTCGGTTCACCCGCTTTAACTCTTTATCTTATCTTTTCCAATCGTTCATCTTTTTGCTGAGCTTCTACGATTTTCGATCGTAGTTCTGGCTTAGCTACCACTGCGGCTATCACACTTGCTGTAGAGCTTGGTGTAAACACCAACTCTAAATCCATCTTTTCTATTTCTCTCACAAGTTCCTCCTTATTTGTGAGCAGACATCCCATCACTCCTTGTTTCTTTCTGCTCAATGCGTCAGCTACTACATTTGCTTTCCCGGGATGGTAGTGTATCGTGCAGTAATAATATTTCACTAACTCTAACCATCTTCTCTGCCTCATATTAAGCTCTTTCTGTTTGAAGATATACTTCAAACTCTTGTGGTCAGTGTAAATCTCGCATTTCACCCCATAAAGATAATGTCTCCAAATCTTGAGTACATGTATGACGGCGGCAAGCTCTAAATCGTGGGTTAGGTAGTTCAGTTCATGAGGTCTTAATTGTCGTGAAGCATATGCTACTACATTCCCATTTTGCATCAGCATGCATCCTAAACCCAATTTAGACGCGTCAGTGTATATCACGAATCCTTCTACTCCTTCTGGAAAAGTTAAGACTGGTGCAATTGTTAATCTTGTCTTTAGTTCCTCGAAACTCTGTTCACATGCATCAGTCCACTCAAACTTGACCTTTTTCCTCAAAAGTTGTGTCATTGGCCTTGCTATCTTTGAAAAATCTTTAATGAACTTCTGGTAATATCCTGCTAAACCGAGGAAACTTCTTATCTCATAAATGTTGGTCGGTGATTTCCACCTCTTCACCGTCTCGACCTTTGTAGGATCCACTTTGATGCTTTCTGCTGACACAATGTGCCCGAGAAACATTACTTCATTTAGCCAAAATTCACACTTGCTGAATTTGGCATATAACTTTTCTCTCCTTAGTGTTTCTAACACTAGTCTCAAGTGTTTCTCATGTTCTTCTTCATTTCTCGAGTAGATCAGTATGTCGTCAATAAAAACCAACACAAACTTATCCAAATATTCATGAAAAACCCGATTCATTAAATCCATAAAGACTGCAGGTGCATTTGTTAACCCAAAAGGCAACACTAGAAACTCATAGTGGCCATATCTTGTTCGGAATGCAGTCTTGGGTATGTCATCTTTTCTTACCTTAACTTGATGATACCCAAATCGTAGATCAATCTTGGAAAATATTTTTGCACCTGATAATTGATCGAAGAGATCATCTATCCTCGGAAGTGGATACTTATTCTTCACTGTCAACTTGTTTAACTCCCGATAGTCAATGCACATTCTCATAGTGCCATCCTTTTTTTTGATGAATAGAATCGGTGCTCCCCAAGGCGATACATTGGGTCTTATAAAACCTAATTCCAATAATCCCTCCAGTTGCACTTTTAACTCTTGTAACTCATTCGGTGCTAACCGATATGGGGCTTTGGATACCAGTGCTGCTCCCGGTTCTAGGTCTATGGTAAACTCTACTTACCTGTCTGTCGGCAAACCTGGTAAATCGTTTGGAAATACATATTCATATTCACGTACCATTGGTACCAGACCCACTATTAAACCTTCTTGTTTATTGCTTACAAGGTTTACTAGAAACGCCTGACAGTCTCCTTTTTGTAACAGCTTTACAGCCTTTAATGCTGAAATGATGGGAATTATATTTCCCATTTTTGCTCCATAAAACTTCACTTCTTCACTTGCCCTACAGGCCTTGGTCCAAAGTTCCTTTCTCCTTGATAGTTATGCTGAAAATTCTTCCCTTGATAACCTCATTGTGGTCCATCCCACTTCCGTTTTTCCTTCTGATCCCCAGCTACTGGTTGAGATACTGAAGTCTTTGATGTTCCTTGCATTGCCTCAATACTAAGTGCCCAACTTAGTATTTGACCATAGTTTGCTTCATCCTTTCCGATCAGTGCAGTGCCTATCTCCAGTTTCAAACCCATGTGAAATTTTTCAATCCTCTTTTCTTCTGTGTCTACGGTCTGTGGTGCGTATCAAGATAACCTATTAAACTGCAAATCATATTCTGCGACTGATTTGCTCCCCTGTTTGAGATTCCAGAATTCATTAGCCTTTTGATGCTGATAATGAGCCGGTATGTACTTTTGATACAAGATTGTCTTAAAGTTCTCCCATGTGAACACTTCCCAATCTGCATCAGATATTGTCCTTCGAACTGACTCCCACCAGAAATCTGCATCATCCACAAGTTGATACAGAGCACAGGCTACCATTTCTTTATCACTACAATGAAAAAACCCAAATATCTTTTCAAGTGCTCGAACCCAACGTTCGGCTATGAGTGGATCCCCTTCTCCATTGAAAGTTGGGGGATTATGGCGTCTGAACTCCATTTCTATTTTTGGTCCCTGACCCTGCGGGTTATTCGGTACTTCCGGTACCGCCAAGTTCACATTTCTTGGTCTTCCTCTTGGCATTCTGCAACTAGTCAAATCTCCAATCGATCAACACTTGCGTAAAAATTCGAAAAGAAAATAAAAATAATAACCACACATCTCGTAAAGAAAATGAAATATATATATGCAAAGCCTTCCAAAAATATATACACAATATATATATAAATCTAAAAGATATCCTGAAACAGAACTTTTATATAAAAGAGTGGAGTACCAAACATACATCATCTATACATCAAAAATATAATATACCGTCTAGTCCACTAAGTTAAAAAGAGGCTAACTACCAAATGCCTCATGTCGGAACGGTCTTATAACAACGACAACGTTTCCGACTAACAAAAGCTACTGAGCTGATGATACAACAAAATGTCAACATCAATATATACTAAACTACTCAAACTACTACAACTATACATATATCTATAGAGACGATGGGATATACCAGTGCCCCGGATGCCCCTCCGCATCGAAATCACGTCGAAAGTGGAGCATCATACTTCCATCAGTTACTTCCATTGGCTCCTCATTGGGATCCTCCTCTGGGTCCTCCTCTGTGATGGGCTCTAACTGGGTCCCAGATGGACCGGCCTCATCATCATGCGATGCTACCGTGATAAGTGGCGACTTTGGCGCAGGTGGTGCTGAACGATCCATATCGATCGTCCTCTCAGCTGGTAAGACCGATGTAAATGGTACTCTAAACATATCCATATCCTCATCTACTATGGGCAATTGTGGAGCCACACATCGTCTATCTGCCCAAGTCCGTAGCACATATGTGAAGAATCTCGAGAAATAGACTTTCTCTGCAAAAGTAGGCGGAGATCTCTCTGAGAAAATATCAGCAACTCTTGCAGCCCATGGTCTCCAGGCTTGAGGTAGTCCAATAATATATCTCACCGTAGTCTCTACCTCTGTAATACCACCGATACCCGAGACGGTCATCCATAAAGTCACAAAACGTGCAGTGAACTCTGGCACATCCTCCCCTGTTCTACTAATACATGCACGGAACCTCTCTATCCACTCATCCATCGTAACACGAGTACGACACCTCTTTCGAGGTCTCACCTGCCATCCCGTCATCTAATTAGCACAACTTCTCAATCAGTCTACGTTCAAACATTTTCACAAATTCTTACAAGTTCAGCCTAAGTTTAGCAACTACACGCTAAGTTCATCTTAAATTCTCAAATTCCAAGTCAAAGTACTCATCTAGAGCACAAACATTAAACACAAATCAACTATCAATGTGTGAAATCAACATATGTCAATCATTCATAAGTATGCCCAAAACATAAATAAACAAATTCCTCACAGGTATATAATAGAATCAGCATGGTTTAACAAAAAATCCTATATGCCCACATGCATATTTCATTCTCAAACCAGTAAGTAATCAGTGTAAGACTCAATCTTTCAAGGCATTCCCGCCAACATGAAAAATCACAATCTTTCATTTCAAACAAACTTAACATTTCACTAATTAATGTAAACTTTTAAAATCTAAAAACAACATAAAAACATGCGTACCTTTTGGCTGTTGCGTGAGTGACGAGCTGAGGGCTTATATAATATCACACAGGAATTTAATGAAAAAGAAAAATAAAATAAGTTGACCCAACAGGTTTGTCGAGTTTCAAAACCTGGCTCTGATACCACTCTGTAACGCCCCGGTCTTGAAAGACCGTGGAAATGGACGCTACGGGGGTTGGAATTAAGAAGTGGGAAAGAAAGGGGGTAACCTGATTAATAAAATCTCAACAGAAGACTCAGAATAATCAAACATGCTGTATAATAATATATACATAATCATAACACCAAGATCAGAGCTCTTAGTGTTTAACAAAAGGATATTACAAGCGCGGAGATCTCATTATCAACAGAATATTTAACAAAAGAGACAATGGGAAAATACATAAACAACAAAAGCCCATTTCTCAGCATCGTCACCTCCACGCGCTAGCCTACTGACCTGAAAAATATTTAAAAATATTTGGGCTGAGTACTAGTGCACTCAGTGGACAAATTTTTACAATTCAAGTTATGCAAATCATTTTGTTAAAGTAATCTATCTGTGTTCATACAAGTAGTGAAGCTTAGTAGGTTTCAAAATTTAAAGCAACCTAAGTTCACCAAAATATTTTATCGTGAAGCGCTTAAGAGGGTAACCAGTCACTGCCCGCAACCCGTACTACATCACCACGCGTAAAGTTGAGTATGGCCAAGTATACCCAATGGATGTAACCCATATGTGTTTCATTTTAGTCTCACCGACAAGGAGTAGGGCATGACAAATAATGCATGCATACTGTTGCTACTCACATTGACACAACGCTGGTATATGAGACTCCGACAACATACAGTAGCACATAAATATTTAACACAGATAGTCACATATGCAATTTTAACAAAGCAGAGCTTAATAACTCGAAAGATACAATTTGCAAAGATATAATAGCCCACCTGGATAGAAGATAAGCTTTCAAATTCTGGGTTGGTTTTGCTTAGGTTCTGCTAGCTCTTCTAGGCCTACAACAACCAACCTTGTCTTAGTTTAACTAAAGCTCCTTGTTAAAATTTAATCCCTAAACTCCCTTTTACATTTTCTGTTAAACAACATTATTTTATTTTAATAACTTTTGGGTTTTAAAACTCTAACTTGACTAATTAGAATGTCATGATAATATAACAGTAAATATTTCTAAGTTCAAATATCACTAGGAGGGTATTAATGAAATCATTATCTATTATCATATGCAAATAATTAACTAATGCATAAACATTAGTATTTTATTAAAAAATTCTTTAATTTAATCTATCAAATTCATATCCATAGACAATTAGAAATTATTATATCTACATTGACTATCATTATTAATATTAGTTAACTGTTATATATATGTATATATAGTTACATAATTAACTAATAAACCAGTTTATACATCATTTAGGAAAAATTGGAAGTTGTTAAAATTAGGTAATATCAAGCTCTAATGAATGGTCTCATGCTATAAAATACAGTAGTTCCAAATTCTAATACATGATTCATGGCTAATTAACTTGAATAAAATTGGCATGAATTATCTAAGAAAATAATAATTATATGCTATAAATATAATTACAGAATTTAAATTTTATATTTGAATACAAATTAGACATTTTGAAATTCTAATCTACGATTGAATTTTATTAAATTAACTAAGAAATAAAAAAAATATAAAAGAACAAATTTACCTTGAGCCGGATCTTATATATAATATATAGATATATATTAGTTTTTACTTTAGTTGGGATACGTATTCTGAGGGAGAGTGAGGGAGAGCAGATTATAAGTAAGATTATATATGCCTTTTGAGCATTTGCTAATTTTATTATTATTATTATTATTATTATTATTATTATTATTATTATTATTATTATTATTATTATTATTATTATTATTATTAACTAATTAGGTAAAAGAATGACTCATCTAATAAACATCTATCCTAGGGACACATCACACTTAACCTAATTTAATGACACGTATGGAAGCCAACTTGCAAGCAATCTAATCCTAATGTGATATATTTATATATATATGTATATGTATTTTTTTTAACTATATAAACAGCTAAATGGTATATATATATATATATATATATATATATATATTCTTTGAAGTTATACGTATATTCTTGTGTGAGAATAAAAATCACACTAAATCTATTTACACTTAATAAATAAATTCTATTTAATCAAATTAAGTGCATATCTAGGGTTCTAAATTAAATACGCAAATATTCTAAGAGTATTTCTAACACACTCAATGGGCACACATTACCTAAAAATGTGACCTATAAGGGTCCATTTTCTTCCCTAGATTATCTCTATGGTTAGCATATACTATTTATATATATATATATATATTTAATACCAAGAAGATTGGATATTACACTTATTCTAACTATTAGATATATATATATTCCTAATTAAATTTAGATAATAAAATTTTCGGGGTATTACAGTATAAGTACTTTTCTCGAGCTTATCACATGCAGAAACAAGCTGAATTTCTAGAGCTGAAGCAAGGAAATCTCACTGTGATGGAGTACGAGCGAAAGTTTAATCAACTCTCACAATATGCAGCACATCTTCTAGACACTGAAGATCAAAAGACCGACTGGTTCATGAGAGGCCTTGACCAGAGATACGTGGAATTGTGGTGGCTTAACGGATCACCAACTACCATCAAGCAATTGGGAAGCTCATGAAATAGTTACTGGACTAGAAATAAATAGAGAACTTAGCACCGATGTTAGGAACCCTACTAAAAAGACCTTCAGAATCGATATAATTGCTAAAGATGTTAGATTGGACTTTGAATAGAATGAACTTAAGGTCGATATATATGCTCTCAAAATGTGAGAATTCGATTGAATCTTAAGAATCGACTGGTTAAGTGTTATGATCGTGATGTAGCATTCCAGAAACCAGACAAAGAAGAGTTTATATTCCATGGAGCTAAGTTAAGTGGACGACCAAGAACTATATCAGCAATGGAAGCCTTGAAGATGTTCAGGAAAGGTGGATGTCAAGGATTCTTGGTGAATGTGATCGGGACAACATCAATAGAACCGACATTAGATAGTGTGCTTATAGTTAGAAATTTCACAGACGTGTTCCCTAAGGAGATACCCAGATTACCGCAGAATAGATAAATCGAGTTTACGATCGACATGGTCCCAAGAACAGCACCCGTGTCCAAAGTACCATACTGAATGGCACCATCAGAATTACAAGAGTTGAAGATCCAGCTTCAAGAACTTCTAGACAATGGATACATTCGACTAAGCATTTCACTGTCGAGCATCGATCTTGTTTGTGAAGACGAAAGATAGTAGTATGGGAATGTGTATAGATTATCGAGATTTAAATCTCCTCACCATGAAGAATAAATATCCCTCACTGAAAATTGAAGATTTATTCGATCAACTTAGATGAGCAAGCGTGTTCTCAAAAATAGACCTAAAGTCAGGGTATCATTAATTGGAGATAATCCCACTCGCGATTTGGAGTTGGCTACTGTTATGCACTCATTGAAGATTTGGATATACTATATCTATAGAGGTAAGAGTGAGATTTATACGGACCGTAAGAGTTTTAAAATATTTCTTCACTCAAAGGGGTTGAACATAATGCAAGGAAGGTGGTTGAAATTAGTCAAATATTATGATTGCACAATCATGTATCATCCCTGAAAGGCTAATGTTGTTGCTGATGCACTCAGCAGGAAGAAGGTGAATCCCATGAAGGGAATCGCGCAATAAGAGGAGTTGATCAAGGATTTGAAGAAATTGTGTAATACCCCAAAATATTTTAGAAGATTTTAATCAACTTATGTTACCCTCTGGTAAGTTAGAAAATTAGCTGGGTCCTTAAATGGCTCAAATAAAGGAAAATCGTAGCCAGGGAAATCTGTTAAATCTAATTTAGTCAAAAATTGCCTTAAAAATATGTTATGATATTTTTCTCGGGTTGATAGAAAATATTTTAAGAATCGTGCCAACCTTTGAAATTTCAAATTTCGAGTTCAAATGAACTCTTGGCACAACTTTAAGTTGGAAAATAATAAATTTAATAGAAAAAGGCACATCCGTCATTATCCAATTTCTTTTTCAAAAGATTATCTTATTCTTAATTATCCTATTCTTTTTCCATCATTATCCTCTTTCTTTTATTCGTTATTATCCTATTTATTTTTCCTCTATAAATAGGAGCTTAAGGTTTCATTTTTCATTCATTTTCAAAATCGAAACGCCGAGCAGCTTCCAGAGAATATACAACTCTAGTTTCCTATTTCAATTCTGAAATAGTCATTTTGAAGGTGTCAACGCATAGATCACGAATACATGATTGAAATGATGACACGAAGGATGATCACGATGGAAAATCATCGTGACCGCTGCCAATTCCTCGGAGAAGGTACTTTCTCCGATTCTGGTCATTCGGACCGATGAATTTAGAAATTTCAAGTTCTAAATATGCTTATATTTCGATTATCTTTAATTCTACCGATTCCGATTTTTGATGCTGTGAGTTTTCGGTATTTTTCCCCGTTTTCATTTTATGTAAATCTCAGATCTACTCTTCCTGGATAGTCGTATTAAAAATCTTCTTTTTATAAATAGTCTTTGATCATTTGGATCTTGTAGTTAACCGGAATAGATTTTTGATTTCTTGTCGTTTGAAATCCGGATCTGAATATTACATTATAAATCTGTCAGTTTCGAATTTATGATCTAGCCGTCCGATCTTTGATCTGATTACACCATTAAATTCCTTATTTTCTGCACTATCAAAAATTGTACTTTTGAGCGAAAATCCAATGAGTATCGAGCTCGATCGAGACCGATACATTTTCAGCTAAAATCTGTGAATATTCTTACCGAAACTCCCGTTTCACCCATTTTGGGTCGTCAAATCGAAAAAGTTTCTTCTCGAAAGTTGCTCGAAATAATAATTCCTATGCTCCCGTCGAATTTCGTAATTTTCGGATGAGTTTTGAATAATATCGATTATTCAACTTAAGCAGTTATTTTTATACTGTAGTCATGTGTTATCGAAAAATTCTAAAACTCTCAAACTATAGTCTTGGCATATATAGGATGGTCCTTGAATATTTTCATAATTTTTGAACGGTTAGAAAGTGCCGTGGCACAAATCTGATAAAAATCGATTAAAATGACAAGTTTTGAAAAAAGACCCCTGTCAAATCGGTTGGTCCCAATAAATCAAGAATAATATTTTGGAATTTATTTCCTTCTTTGTCGGAATTATTCGAGGTCTCTAGAGTCGCGCAATCTATTTCTAAAAAGAATAAAATTAAATAATAGCTCGGATTATAGTAGATTAATTTTCGAAAATATAGTAGTCGTTCTGAGCTGAAGATCGATCCTTGTAGGATTTGCGTGACTTACGAGGAAGGTGAAGGATTGAATCTCGAGATGGTTAGAGCATCTTAGCCTAGGGGAACCAGGGAAGGACTTCTGTATGTATAAGGTGGGTTATACTATACTATATCTTTGCAAATTGTATCTTTCGAGTTATTAAGCTCTGCTTTTGTCAAAATTGCATATGTGACTATCTGTGTTAAATATTTACATGCTACTGTATGTTGTCGGAGTCTCATAAACCAGCGCTGTGTCAATGTGAGTAGCTACAGTATGCATGCATTGTTTGTCCTGCCCTACTCCTTGTCGGTGAGACTAAAATGAAACACTTATTGATTATACTCTTTGGGTATACTATGGCCATACTCAACGTTATGCGCTGGTGATGTAGTTTGGGTTGCGGGCAGTGACGGGTTATACTCTTAAGCGCTTCACGATAAAATGTTTTGGTGAACTTAGGTTGCTTCCAATTTTTAAACCTCCTAAGTTTCACTACCTGCATGAACACAGATAGATTACTTTAATAAAATGATTTGCATAACTTGAATTGTAAAACTTGCCCACTGAGTGCATTAGTACTCAGCCCAAATCTTTTCAAACATTTTCAGGTCAGTAGGCTGGAGCGTGAAGGTGACGAGGCTGAGATATGGACTATTATGATTTACATATTTTTCCGTTGTCCCTTCTTGTTAGTATTCTGTTAAGAATTGAGATTTCTCACTTACGGTATTCTTTTGCTAAATGCTAAGAACTCTAATCTTGGTATTTTGTTGATATGATTCTGCTTCTCTGATTCTGAACTTTTGTTGACTTCCTAGTTAACATGTATCATATGCTTAGCTACATAATTATTCCAAGGGGAGGAAGTTCGTCTTTCGTTATGTCTATTTGATCATTCATTTTGGCCTATGGAAGGGCTTCATTTGTTCAGCATATTGGTGTCTGTTTCTCTTGTCGGCCTATGAATGGGTCTATTGATTGTTGGTATCTGTTTATTTGTTTTCGTTTGGCCTATGAAAGGGCTTATTGAATTATTACAGCTTCCATTCTTCTCTTATAAGCCGTTATAAACGGGGATTCGCTCTAGTTACAGAGGTTATGCTGTCTAATTTTTCGGAAGGCATAACCTATCTTTGGCATACTCGATTGTTAAATTTTATTCCAAACATTAATCCTTTTGGATTAACACCCCGTCATTAATTTAATTACCCCATTTCTTTCCCGCTTCTTAATTCCCACCCCCGTGGCGTCCATTTCCACGGTCTTTCGGGACCGGGGCGCTACAAATTGAGTCTAAAGATTGTAGCCACGCCAGTAGAAGCTATAATTGCAGCAATAGTAGTTCAATCGATGCTTCGAGATCGAATTAGAATCATACAAAAGGAAGATGATTTTCTACAAAAGATGCAAGCAAGAGAAGTGTCAGACGATTCTAAGGGATTCACGATATCATCATATGGGACTCTACTTTTAAAAAAAAAATTGTGTGCCAAACAATGACATAATGAGAGAAATCCTGGATGAGTCACATCGAACGTCTTACACGGCACATCCTCGATGTACTAAGATGTATCAAAACTTAAAAAGAAATTTTTGGTGGTATGGCATGAAGAGATTGATTGCGGATTACGTTGCACGATGTTTAGCCTGTCAAAAGGCAGAGCACCAGAGACTGTCAGAATTGTTGAATTCTTTGAAAATATCGGAATGGAAGTGGGAGCATATTACAATGGACTTTGTAGTTAGACTTCCCAAGACCATTAAGAATAATGATGTGATCTGGGTTATAGTTGATCGATTGATGAAGTCATCTCACTTTTTACCTGTAAGAATGACCTTTGCTATGGCTCAATTAGCTCAACTATACATTCAAGAAATAGTCCGATTGCATGGAGTCCCAATCATTATAATAATAGATCGAGATCCTCGTTTCACATCGAGATTTTGGAAGAGCTTACACACAGCTTTCAGCACGAAGCTAAAGTTTTCAACCGTACGTCATCCTGAGATAGATGGCTAATCGAAAGTGACTATATTGACGTTGGAAGAGATGTTGCGGCCTTTCGTCATGGATTTAGGAAATAGCTAAGAAGCACATTTACCGTTAGTGGAATTTGCTTATAACAATAGTTTCTACTCTAGCATTCACATGGCTCCGTATGAAGCCCTATACGAACGAAAGTGTAGATCACCGACGTATTGGGATGAAGTTGGAGAGTAAAAGATTTTAGGCCGCGAAATAGTTGAAAGAACAATGGAAGTAGTGGAGAAGATTCGAGACAACATTAAAGTTGCTCAAGATCGACAAAGATCGTATGCTAACACAAGAAGAAAAGATTTGCATTTTGAGGTAGATGAGAAAGTATTTTTGAAGGTCGCTCCTATAAAGGGAGTGCTAAAATTCAGGAAGAAAGGAAAGTTGAGACCTCATTTTATCGAACCTTCCAAAATTTTAAAATGAATTGGTGATGTGGCTTATCGTCTATCTCTACCACTCGGGTTGTCGTTAGTGCATGATGTCTTTCATATTTCTAAGCTAAGGAAGTATTTGCACGAACCAAGTTACACCATCGACCATGAGGAGATATGACTCAATAAAGATTTGAGTTATGAAGAGAAACCTGTTGCTATTCTAGATAGGAAGACCCACGAGCTGAGAAATAGTCAAGTTTCACTAATTATAGCGCAGTAGAGTAGACATGGGAAAAAAAAAAGAAAGAAAAAAGGAAGCAACTTGAGAGCATGAGGAAGAGATCCTAGCTATGTACCCATCCTTAGGACAACTTTGTAAGATAAATTTCGAGGACGAAATTTTTTTTAAGTGGGTAGGATTGTAACAACCCACTTCTACGTGATTTAAATTATTTAATTATTGTTCTGAATCGATTAGAAGAACATAAATCAATTAGCGTAGAGTCGAAAACTTGGGAATAGGAAATTCACATAGGTGCTGATGATAATATTAGTGTTGATGATAACATAGATGATTAGTGTGTCAGGTTTTCTAAATTAATGTTTATTTCTTATTTGATGGATGTTTTATTATTCAACTACTTAGTATCGTTGGCATTTGTTACCTTTCTAAATTAATGTTTATATGATTTTTCAGATGCAGCGAGGTGGTGCTTCAGGGTCAGGAGCTGGACGGTCTGGAGGATCGTCATCGTCATCTGTGTGCCTCAGTGGTCCAGTTAGCGATATAACACTGGAGGGACCGTCACGTCCTGAGGTCGATGCAGAGGGACGTCGACGTGTTTCGGTTCAGGATGGATATGTTCAATTATAATGTTTATAAATTTTACATACTGGGCAAACCTAGCATATTTATAATCATAAGCCAAATAAATGCTACATAATTTATTGTAAACCTACTGACTAACCTCGTATCAACAGCAATGTCACACAATGTAACACCCCAAATCCAATAATAGAGGCCCAATGATTTTTCTAGAGCCCAAATACTTAAGTTGTATCAATTTTTAATAAAAGGGCCAAATGATGGGCTTTCTAGTCCAATTATGATTTTAACTATTTTCGGTCCAATTATGATCCGATCGAGATGAACGAATACATTAAACGATAGCACTCGACGATACGAATCTATAGAACTTAGCTTTGTTAATATATAAATTCAATTCACCAACATATGATTTTTTCTCTAATTTAAATTCTAATTAGGGTTTATATAGGAAGAGGTATAAATACCCCCAATACCACTTTAAGCTTCATTTTTACCATTTCACATTTTCCTCAAAGGGGAACAGCCCCTCCCCCTCTTTCTCAACCCCTCCCCTCACCACCACCACATCCGCCGCCGGCCACCACCGCCGCCGCCGCCTCCATCGCCGAAAAATATTTTCCGGGTAGATTTTTGTCATGCAATATCATTTTTAGAATCTTCTTTTCTTCCTCTATATGATTCTTAAGTTATTTTTATGATTTATCTATGATAATGTAACGCCCCAAAACTAAATTCGAGCCCATTTTTTATTTTTAGTAGCCAATTAATATAGCGAGATAGTTGTTTAGGGGTCAAGTGTTGGGCTTTTGAGCCCATTTAAAATTATATTTATTTTCGACTCAAATATTATCGGAACGAGATGAATGAACACTTTAGATATTTTTCTTTTCATCAATGTGAACCCACAAATTAAATTTTATTCAATTGAAATTTCCTTGACTCTCCAATGAATTGTATTTCATTAAAGATATTGAAGCCCATTTATTTGCCAAAGTTTTCGGCCCAATTGATATTAAATGAGGCCCATTCTTTGCCTAGCCCACAAGCTCAATTAAATGAGATCAAAATCTATATTATAATACCCTATACTTGAAATGAGAGGGGATCGCACACCATAAGTGAGAAGGGAAAAGAAAAGAAAGAGGGGAAAGAAGAGAAGAGAGAGGGGAGATCGAGAGAGAGAGAAGGGGAGGCAGTAGCTGCTGCCATCTGTCGCCACCGCCGCCACCGGAATCCTTCCGGCGACCTAATATCTATTCCACGATTTCATTTTTTTTTGCACTTTCCTTTTCCCCTTCCCATCTTCTTCAATTTTTTTTAGAAAACTTTGAGATTTAGCCTTGCTCTTTAGATCTAGAAATGGGATGAACTATAGCCATGGAAAAACCTCACTTCTTTCTTGATTTCTTCTCTTATTTCGGTTTTTGGTCATAATTTTGATTTGGGAGCTGTTTAAGTTAATAATTTTAATTTTTGTCTTGATTTTGCATTTTTGGTGTCGACTATGTTGTTGGGGAAACCATGAAGTAGTAGGATGAAGAAAAAAAAGTGGTGAAAACTTTGGTTCATCTATGAGCAGTGTGCGTGTGTTGCTTGTATATTGTTATTTAAATTTTTAAGAATTTTGTTGAGTTTATGATAACATATGTTTCAAAAACGTATTCTATTTATGATAACATATGTTTATGCTCAAGCATGTTTCAGATTACTTTTATGGCTCAATGATTTGTAAGTGACACGTGGTTTTATGTTTCAAAATCACGTTATGTTTATGAGAAAAATATGTTTATATAAAAGCATGCTTCAAAGTTTAAAATATTCTTTTTATAGCTCATCGGAAGATACTAAACTCTATGGTTCCCAATATGAGCACTTGGTGCATTATGTAGCACTTTAGTGTAGTATGAGCACTTGGTGCATTATGAAGCACTTCGGTGCAGTATGAGCACTTGGTGCATTTATGGTACTACGGTAGAAATATGTCACTTCGGTGAAATTTATATGATAGGGAACCATATTGAGTTAACCTTCCGTATGTTAATGATCAGATATTTTTTTTATGGGCATAACAGTAAATACGTTAATATGCAAACTATTTATTGAATTATCAAGCATATTTCAGAAATTAAAATTTCCACTGAGTGTTTTCTGGCACTCAGCCCCTCTATTTTTTATAATATTTTCAGGTATTGGGTGACGGCTGGCGGTTGACGTGGACCAATGTGGATTTCTTATTTCGTTGAGCCTTTTATTGTTTTTAATTACCGATTATGTATATTTGTGTATATATTGAGTTAACCTTCCGTATGTTAATGATCAGATATTTTTTTATGGGCATAACAGTAAATACGTTAATATGCAAACTATTTATTGAATTATCAAGCATATTTCAGAAATTAAAATTCCCACTGAGTGTTTTCTGGCACTCAGCCCCTCTATTTTTCATAATATTTTCAGGTATTGGGTGACGGCTGGCGGTTGACGTGGACCAATGTGGATTTCTTATTTCGTTGAGCCTTTTATTGTTTTTAATTACGGATTATGTATATTTGTGGTCAATAAGTATAAATTTTTATGCTTTCGCTTCATGATTTGAAAACAATTAACTATTTTATTGACATTTGTGAATGTTGTGGTTTTTTTGACGCATTTTAAAGGTTGAGAGTTGAATTTTCACTGGCCATGGTCGCAGGTTTGATTGGTTGTTCAATGGTAAACGCCTGAGAGCGTGGATTGTGGAATATTTTAAACGAAATGCTGCCCAAATCTTTAGAATTCAAAGAAAATATATATTTGGAATTGCGAAAATTTTATTGTCTTTTCTTTTGTTCGGGAATTGTCATTAGCACTTGGGCCTTCGGGTTCGAGTCGCTATAGGTGGTATCAGAGCGGGTCTACAAATCTGTAGGCCTGCGGGATTATTTTTGAAATGTTAATGAAATATTATATAAAAGAAATTGTTATCTATTTATGGTCCTACATCCACGTGCCGCCTCGTCCAATCAGGTACAAGGTTTATATGAATAAATTTTTATTTTACAACGTATATTTTGGGCAAAAATGTTAGATTGTGATGAGTGTGTAATTATTATAATTATATATTTGGAAAGTGTGATATTATCCCACCATAGAATGTACTTAGGCGGATTTGAATATAGTTAGATTGTTCTTATGTTCTCACTAGCTTAGTAATTTATAATTAGACTCATTTATGTGATTTACGATAGATGATGAGAAATTTAGCTCCCACTAAGAAACGTATCTTACCCCCCCTATTATGCGATCAAGATATTCAATTAGCAAGAGGGCAACATGATGGCTGAGGATTCTTCAAGACAAAAATTCAACATAAGCTATCGATGATGTTAACCATTTTTCTTTTTTCTTTTTTTTTTTTTCAGAAGAATACCCCAGCCTGTATATAAATCGCAAATCATCTCGTACAAAGTCATAGGTGGAATGTGTCCCAAAAGTGAACACACCCCTAACCAGGTACTCGAACTGGAAACAAAACAGCAAATAAAAGAGGATGCAACCACAAACCGGATGCTAACCCCAAAAGCCAAATGAAAAACAGAAAGTGGAGCACAACCCAAGACTGACTGCAACTCCAAACTGGAACTAATAAGAAATAAATACAATTTAATTAGATATAAGTGTGATTACTATATAGGAGTGATTTAATTAGATATAAGCGTGCATAATATCTCTGGCGAATTATGTAATTTAGGATATTTATGGTGGATAGAATCGACATATAACGTTACGCCCGATGTAAGAATAATGATGATATCATCACTTGCGATACGTGAACATCTACTCTCAAGCAAGACGCTATTTGTTAGGCCATCAAATAATTTTTGAAATATAACCACAGATCTCCAACAATAAATGTGAGCTGCTAGAACTTCTAAGGTGATGATATTTGATGTCTCATCATGTGTACGTTAAGGATGAAATTCGTGTAGACTTGCACGCTTTGCTCCGTAATCAATTAGTGAATTTCACAATAGGCCGCGTGCAAACTCACGCTCGTTTGTTGAAGACACTGTACTGGATAATAGAAAAGGAGTTGCAAAAATTCAAAAGTAACCACATCAAGAGAGGTTCTTATATTACCCTTTAAGGCTAAAGCTAGTAAGAATCACATTATGTTCACGTTGAAATTCCGCTATTATGTATTTAACCCAAATCATGTCGTCCATGAAGAAGAATTAAAGGTGAATCTACAACTCAATTATTAAGGAACACTAATGATGATTCTTGATCTCAAATTTTAGAGATTTGCGAAACAATGAAGCTGTGATGATGAAAGTCAAGTTAAGTTAGCATGAAAATGATGAAGTAAAATGGGAAGTCGAATAAGAAATCGGGAGATGGTACATAAACTTACCTGATGTTGAATACTTGAATTTCGGGACAAAATTCTTTTAAGGGGGATAGATTTGTAACGCCCCAAAACTAAATTCAAGCCCAGTTTTTATTTTTAGTAGCCAATTAATATAGCGAGATATTTGTTTAGGGGTCAAGTGTTGGGCTTTTGAGCCCATTTAAAATTATATTTATTTTCGACTCAAATATTATCGGAACGAGATGAATGAACACTTTAGATATTTTTCTTTTCGTCAATGTGAACCTACAAATTAAATTTTATTCAATTGAAATTTCCTTGACTCTCCAATAAATTATATTTCATTAAAGATATTGAAGCCCATTTATTTGCCAAAGTTTTCGGCCCAATTGATATTAAATGAGGCCCATTCTTTGCCTAGCCCACAAAGCTCAATTAAATGAGATCAAAATCTATGTTATAATACCCTATACTTGAAATGAGAGGGGATCGTACACCATAAGTGAGAAGGGAAAAGAGAAGAAAGAGGGGAAAGAAGAGAAGAGAGAGGGGAGATCGAGAGAGAGAGAAGGGGAGGCAGCAGCTGCTGCCATCTGTCGCCACCGCCGCCACCGGAATCCTTCCGGCAACCTAATATGTATTCCACGATTTCATTTTTTTTTTTGCACTTTCCTTTTCCCCTTCCCCTTTTCTTCAATTGTTTTTAGAAAACTTTGAGATTTAGCCTTGCTCTTTGGATCTAGAAAGGGGGATGAACTATAGCCATGGAAAAACCTCACTCCTTTCTTGATTTCTTCTCTTATTTCGGTTTTTGATCATAATTTTGATTTGGGAGCTGTTTTAGTTAATAATTTTAATTTTTGTCTTGATTTTGCATTTTTGGTGTCGACTATGTTGTTGGGGAAACCATGAAGTAGTAGGATGGAGAAAAAAAAAGTGGTGAAAACTTTGGTTCATCTATGAGCTGTGTGCGTGTGTTGCTTGTATATTGTTATTTAAATTTTTAAGAATTTTCTTGAGTTTTGTTAAAAAAAAATATGAAAGAAAGAAATTAATGTGTAAATTAGTAAAATCGGATTTAGATTCTGCCCAAATATATATAAATATAAATAAAAATAAAAGACCCAAGTTAGAAATCTTGGTTTGAATCTCTATTTATTCATTTGTTCATTTGTTCATTTAAATTTTTAATTTGTTCAAAATAATCATGAATTAAAAAAAATATGTGTATATATATACATATATGTATGTATATACCCGAATACACTATTAATATAGAATACTATAGCTGACCAAATTATTAAGGGCTAGAATCTTTAATAAAATTTGAAGAAATTTTGAAAATTCTTTTTGGGCATTTTATATAATTTTATTATTTTCAATGAGATTCTGAGCTATTTAATTAAAAGACTAAGCTTATAATCAAATCTTGTGTTTAGCTTAATGGGTTATTGTTTGAGCTTTGCAGCACTGGGTTAGGATTCGAAATTCTTTACACGCAATTTTATTCATTTAATCTATTTTAGTTTTATGACTTAATTACTTTATGATTAGAAACATGCTTGATATTCTAAATCATTTGGTTTTTGTAGTGGTTGAGGTTTAGGATATATTTTTAGTGGTCCAGAGTTCAAGTCTTCTTCACCCATATTCCCATATTTGTATTTAATTTTGTACCCCATATCATGACTATATTTAATAAAACAGTTTGCATTTAACTATATAATTTTTGTAGCCTTGTGGCAGGGAACTTTTCCTGTTGTATAAGAGGACATTGGTTCAAACTCTCAAAACTACAATTTGATTACTTTTTATTTAAGTATTATATTTTTACTTTCTTCTATCTTTCCAATTTTATTAATTTATTTAATTAAAAGATTTATTTTATGACGTAGTAAGTAATTATGTAATATCTATATGCATTCTAAATCCTAGTGTTTAATGTATTTATTTTGTTTGATCAATGACTCCGCAAAGCTCATAAGTTAGGATTCCCCTTTGCAATTTCAATATTGTCCTAGCACGCTCTTGTTTTAAGAAATCTGAGCAATATGACCTATTTACGTTATCGAATAGTTCTATGACTTTAATACATTATTAAGACATAGTCTTTGCATGTAGATCCTAACCCGGGACATCAAGCTTAGGAAGAGCAAGTTGTGTTTAAAGCGACAACTTATAATAGCTATAAGGTGGGTAATTCTATACTCGACTATATACAAATGGAATGTTGATCTATGGAGCATCGATTTATGGAGTATTGAACTATTGAATATTAATATATGAGATAATGATTCGCGTTGAGCACAATATTTGATGCTAACATTATATGAACTATTATGAGATTTAGATAATTATGCTTATAAATTATTATTGGAATTGATATTATGATATGAAGGCATTACTTGGATGTATGATACCTTATAAGATAGACGTAGTACCTCTTATAAGTTATAAGGCTATCTTATTAATTGATGAATGAATGAGACCTAGATGACGCACTCTAGGTTGTGATCTATGTTAGTAGATTATAAGCAAAGATTATTGCTCGACCATCTAGTATTGACATTACTGTTGTTAATTTAGGAACTCGGCCCCTAATCCTTCTTTATTATATAGTAGGTGATCGATCCTAATGTGTCATTAAAATATGATCCTTATAAATAAGTCTTTGCTCGAGACAGTAGACTTAGAACGAACATAGTATGATCAAAGTTTTAGCTACTATGGTTATAAGGTGGGTGATATCTATTCAATACGTGACTTATGTTTCAAAATTATGTTATGCTTATGATGAAATATGTTTACGATAAGACATGCCTCAAAATACTTTTATGCTCAATGATATCTATACAACACGTGACATATGTTTCAAAAACGTATTCTATTTATGATAACATATGTTTATGCTCAAGCATGCTTCAGATTACTTTTATGGCTCAATGATTTCTAAGTGACATGTGGTTTTATGTTTCAAAATCACGTTATGTTTATGAGAAAAATATGTTTATATAAAAGCATGCTTCAAAGTTTAAAATATTCTTTTTATGGCTCATCGGAAGATACTAAACTCTATGGTTCCCAATATGAGCACTTGGTGCATTATGTAGCACTTCGGTGCTGTATGAGCACTTGGTGCATTATGTAGCACTTCGGTGCAGTATGAGCACTTGGTGCATTATGAAGCACTTCGGTGCAGTATGAGCACCTGGTGCATTTATGGTACTACGGTACAAATATGTCACTTCGGTGAAATTTATATGATGGGGAATCATATTGAGTTAACCTTCCGTATGTTAATGATCAGATATTTTTTTTATAGGCATAACAGTAAATACGTTAATATGCAAACTATTTATTGAATTATCAAGCATATTTCAGAAATTAAAAGTCCCACTGAGTGTTTTCTGGCACTCAACCCATCTATTTTTCATAATATTTTCAGGTATTGGGTGACGGCTGGCGGCTGACATGGACCAATGTGGATTTCTTATTTTGTTGACCCTTTTATTATTTTTAATTACCGATTATGTATATTTGCGATTATGTATATTTGTGGTCAATAAGTATAAATTTTTATGATTCCGCTTCATGATTTGAAAACAATTAACTATTGTGAATGTTGTGGTTTTTTTTGGCGCATTTTAAAGGTTGAGAGTTGAATTTTGACTGGTCATGGTCGCAGGTTTGATTGGTTGTTGAATGGTAAACGCCTGAGAGCGTGGATTGTGGAATATTTTAAACGAAATGTCGCCCAAATTTTTAGAATTCAAAGAAAATATATATTTGGAATTGCGAAAATTTTATTGTCTTTTCTTTTGTTCGGGAATTGTCATTAGCACTTGGGCCTTCGGGTTCGGATCGCTACAGATAAGGCCTCTGATTTTCGGATCTAAAAATGGAAAAATCCCTAGCCTTTGAGAAATTTATTTCTACTATCTCTCTATCCTTTTTTTTGGAGTTTTTTTTTTTACTATTCTTTGAATTCTTAGGGTTGTTTTATTATGTTAAATAAAAATATGTTGGAAAAATTTATGTGCATGTGTGTGGGTTTGTGTAGATCGACGAAAATAATTTGAGTTCATGTGATTTAATGGTGGATTGGTGAAAATGGAATTTTGTAGATATTTTGGGTTGAAAAATAGTGCTGGAAATTGAGAAGTGTGAGTTTGATTTTTTTTTTTTGTGGTGTGTGTGCACGTGTGATGTGTGTGTGCGTGAGTTGCTATTCTTTTTTTCTTTATCTTTTGCTTATTTTATTTTATTTTATTTTATTTTATTTTATTTTTATTCTAATACATATAGTATTGATTTATATAATTTAAAAGATTGGGTTAAAGTCTAAATTGAAATTTAGCATAATGGATAATCATTTAATTTTATATGCAAAGCTCTAATGTTTAAATCTACTTGATGTAATTTATTATTTTAATTAATTCATGTATTTTCTAAGTTATTAAATTTAAAACATGATGTAAGTTTCGAAAATGATATCTTGTTTAATGGTTGGAGTCTTGATTTAATAATGATAGGTCTAATGTTCGAATCTTATGAAATGCAATTTTTAAGACCCAGTTTTAATGTTATGCAACCTTATTTAATTTAAAACATACTTTAAATTTTGAAAATTATCTATGGTCATTGTTGATTTACAAATTTTATGTTAGGAGATCTATAGTTCAATTCCCCTTGGGCCAATTTAATGTTTTAATTAATTAATGGATGTATTTATGATTTTATTTAATTGAAAGCTTGTTGTAATTATGAAAATGAGGTTTGGTGTAATGTTGTAATGGTTTGGTGCATTTTAAGACTCATTGTATTTCTTTTTAAATCATTTATTAACATTTTATGCATGATAATGCTAAAACTGTATATAAATAAAATCTGAGTATAGTTTTTGAAAATGACCCTAAGTCTAATGGTTAAGTTTTAAAATTAATATTTAAGGTCTTTGGTTCAATCCTTCTTGGAAACAGTTGCTTTTTTTTTTTACTTTAATTAATGCAGGTATTACTGTCTTTATTTAAATAAAATCATGCTTAAAAATTTAAAAATGGTGTATAGTCTAATGGCTAATGTTATGGTTTAATAATCATAGGTCAAGGGTTTAAAACCCTTGGAATGCATTTTATTTATTTTTATTCCTAGTTCATTCTGAACTTTATGTAATTAAAATAATTTACTTATTTTCGAAAATGAAGTTTAGTTCAATTGTGTGAGTTCAATTTTTATGCTAGAGGTCTAAGGATCAAATCTGCTTGAAGCAATTTTTATTCTTTTAATTCATTTTAACATAGGATTGTTTTGAACATTATATAATTAATGATAAGTTTAATTTTTGAAAATGGGGCTTAGTCCAGTAGTTAATGTTTTAATTGTTATTGGAGGTCCAGAGTTCAAAACTTATTGATGTAGTTTTTAATTCTTCTTTTATGTATTTAAGTTAAAGCACTTATGAGAAGTATTTAACTAAAAATGTTTAATTAATGTTGTATAAATTCTTCTAGTCTAGTGGTTAAGTGTTTATTATTTCAATTATATTTTTGGTCAAGGGTTCGAGCCCTCTTGACTATATAATCATATTATATTTTTATCTTATTTTTATTTGGTCTAGTTTGCCTAAATTAGATTAAATTCAAAATTAAGTGTATGATATAATAAATCAATATTTTCATATTTTTCTATGATTTAAAATAATCATTTAAATCATATATTTATTATAATTTTCCTTTATGAATTTGAGACATTTATTCGCACGATCAAGGACTCCGATATATATTAAGCTAGGATCCCGTTCGACTTTTAAACGATGTCAGGGTATGCTCTTACTTTAGGGACTCGTTTCCTAGATCCTTATTTACGTTATAGTATATGTTTAGAAGATTGATATGTTATTAAGACATAGTTCTTATGTATAGGTCCTAATCCGAGACTCGTTTAGGACGACGATTAAGGCTATTCCTATATTTAAGCATAAGGTCCTAATCCGACAGCAGGCTTAGGATGAGAAGCCGTGAATAAAGCTTCAGCTAATTTAGCTATAAGGTGGGTTTACTTACTAAAATGCTTTCGAAAATATATTTAAACTTTCGTCCGCTATGAAAAATTATTTATGCTTATGTTGCTCAATGTGGATTGACACGACTCATATGAGGAATTCCGAATATGGCACTCCGGTGTAATTACTTATGAATATGTTCATGTTATGGATATGTTATAATTTATATGTGATCACATTAGGGTCGATCTCCACTATGTCTATTGAGCTTATGATTTATGACATGTCAAATATGGATTTATGGATATTCTTATTGCAAATTATTGGACAAATATATAAGTATTCCCACGGAGTGTTTTCTGGCACTCAACCCCACTATTTAAAAATGTTTTCAGATAATTGATGACGGAAGGTGGCGGACGTGGACTAATGTGGACATTTTGTATGGTTGACCATATTCTAGTTTCTGAAATATTAACTCTATTTAGTTTTGATCAACTAATATGATTAATTATGCTTCCGCTGTATGTTTATGGATTATTTAAATATTTTATGGACGTGTGTGATCGTCGTGAACTTACTGGCTTGGTTTGAATGTTGAATATTGGATTTTTGACTAGTCAAGGTTGAACATGTTTTAATTGGTGGTTCGAAAGGTGTGATTTTAAAATGATAGGTTGGTTGAAAAGTCTTATCTTATGTGATTGGTTGTTGAATGGTAAACGCCTGTGAGCGTGGAATTTATTAATATTTTAAACAAAGTGCTGTCCGAATTTTTATAATTCGAGAAAATAATTTATAGTAGTTTGTGAAAATTTTATAGTGATTTTATTTCATTATGTATGTTCCCGTGGGCACATTGGGACTCCGGGTTCGGGGTGCTACATATGGTATCAGAGCGGGCCTACGAATTTGTAGGCCTGCGGAGTGATTTGTAAAACGTTTTGAAATATTGTTTACAAAAATTATTACTTACCTATGGTCCCATGTCCACGCCTCGCCTCGCCCAATCAGGTACAAATTTTATGAGAATAAATCTTTGTTGAGCAATGTATATTTTAGGCAAACATATATTATGTTTGAGAAATTATGATAAAGAAAATGCTTGATTACAATGTATTTTAAGCCTAAGTTATTGAAAATCTATTGGTTTGCCTTATTATGAAAATATTTTATCCCAATACTTGTGATATGATCCCACCATAGGATGAACCTATATGGACTTAGGCATAATTAAATTGCCTGTAAGTTTTCACTTGCTTAGTGAACTATGTTGGACTATTTATGCGGTACACGATATGTCTTTGTAGCGCCCCAGTCCCGAAAGACCGTGTAAATGGACGCCACAGGGGTTGGAATTAAGAAGCGGAAAGAAAGGTGAATAATCTGATTAACAAAACCTCAACAGAAGACTCAGAATAACCAAACATACTTTTTAATACATATATTTGTCCATAATACCAAGATCAGAGTTCTTAGCAAAAGAATATCATAAGTGCAGAAGCTCAACTTCTTAACAAAATACTTAACAAAAAGAGACAACGGGAAAATACATAAATAATGAAAGCCCATTTCTCAGCATCGTCACATCCACGCTCCAGCCTACTGACCTGAAAAATATTTGAAAAGATTTGGGCTGAGTACTAATGCACTCAGTGGGCAAGTTTTCACAATTCAAGTTATGCAAATCATTTTGTTAAAGTAATCTATCTGTGTTCATGCAGGTAGTGAAGTTTAGGAAGTTTAAAAGTTGAAAGCAACCTAAGTTCACCAAAATATTTTATCGTGAAGCGCTTAAGAGTATAACACGTTGCTGCCCGCAACTAGAACTACATCACCAGCGTGTAAAGTTGAGTATGGCCATAGAATACCCAATGAGTATAACCAATAAGTGTAACCAATGAGTGTAACCAATAAGTGTTTCATTTTAGTCTCACCGACAAGGAGTAGGGCAGGACAAATAATGCATGCGTACTGTAGCTACTCACATTGACACAGCGCTGGTATATGAGACTCCGACAACATACAGTAGCACGTAAAATATTTAACAGAGATAGTCACATATGCAATTTTAACAAAGCAGAGCTTAATAACTCGAAATATACAATTTTCAAAGATAGTATAGTAGCCCACCTTACACATACAGAAGTCTTAATAAGGATTCAACACTCGAACACGGTACTGGAGACGGAGCAACGGTCTGGAGTTCCTTCCCGAGTTCCCCTAGGGCTAAGCTGCTCTAACCATCTCAAGATTCAACCCTTCACATTCTCGTAAGTCAAGCAAGTCCTATAAAGATCAATCTTGCTTTAGGATCAATAACTACTTTCGGAAATAATCTAATATTCGCTTCAATTTAATTAGAGCTTTATAAATTTTACTTCAACTAGGTATGCGCAATATCCGGGTTCTAAACTTAACATGACTCTATAATAGGATCTCACGATACACTTTAATTAACTTGAAACAATTTTGACGAAAAATAGAATTATTCAAAACAGGACAACAACTTTGAAAAATCATAGAAAATTCGATTTAAATCTGATCGAGGCATGGTCGGCGGCCACGCGTTCGTCACAACGAGACCTAAAATCGGTCAAAAGGAGTCGGAGATAAATTCCGATCACCCTGACCTGAAATCGGCTAGAAAGTTACTGTTTACTGTTCCCGAAACAGATTTCATCAAAACGTTTAAGGCTCAAACGAGCTCGATACTCAATGAATTTTCGCTCAAAAATACAATTTTTGATACTAGAGGAAACAAATATTTCAATGCAGCAAACGGATTTAGATTTTATAATGTATAATGACTGTAAATGAGCATGAAATTCAGCATTATTAACATAAGACATAATCTGCCGGAAACAAGTTGGTTTTCGGGAAACTTACGACTCGATTTTGGAAGAACAAATGATATCGGATCATGGATTGGAAAATATGTCTAGAAAGATTGATATGAAAAGATTGTGTAGTCCAAAAATCAAGTCAAAAGGATGGAGAAATTGATGAGAAATAGCCTCCGAAGTTGCACTCGCAACACGACGATTTTTACGGCAGATTTGACATGTCGATTTGTGACGTATCTTTGATAGACCAAATGATATCACATCGGTGATCCGAGACCTATTCTGGAAACCTTGAAGAGTGAAGTATATAATGATATAAATCTCATATAAAGATAATGGCTGGATCTATGGGAAAAGTTTTGGAAATGACTTCAATGAGTTATGAAAATTAAACCACCAAGAAAATAGTCGAGCTTCGTTTAGAAGCTTCAGAGATCCGAATTGAGAAATTCTTGATCCTAAAATCAACTACATAATTAGAGGAAAAACATACTAAAATTTCAGAATTTATGAATGAGATTTAAGGGACCAAAATGATAAAATACGACTGCTACACTAATGATAAAACTTACAGCTAGAAATCCCAAATTTGCATGTCTTCGTTTCTGACTTTCCGTACACCAAATCGAGCGATTCCAGTGGCTAACATCAACTAAGTGAAGAGGGGAACAATATATCAAAATTTCAGCTATGTTGGTGGAGATTTGAGGGTCGAAATATACATAATATAATCGTTGCTGCAGCTTGGCAGAAAACAGCGACCACTGCAATGTTTGCCTTTGTTCTTGATCATATGAGAACCAAATTGGATGATTCCTTTGGCTAAAATCATCTACATCAAAGTGGGAATCTCTCTGTAAAATTTCAGAATTGTTGGTTAAGGTTTGAGGGTCGGAATTAGAAGGGAAAGAAAGGTTGCTACTGTGAGGGAAAGAGAGAAACTAGTGAAGAAGAGAATGTGGGAGAAAGTTGGGCTCTTCCTCATCCCCCCTCTACTTGATTCAACCAATAACTATGTTAGACATGTGTAGAACATACATCCAACTAGTTGGAATAGATGGTGACACATGGGGCACTCTTGTCATGCATGGTGACATTTGGAGCAATGCAAGGTGACATTTGGAATAAGGTAAGGTTGACACTTGGAGCATGGTACGGTTGAGTGGTGGCAATCAATTTGTGATGTATTAAAAATATGGTATTGGGTTGAAATAGAAAATGAATAAAATTTGGTTGGAAGGTCAAATAAACTCCATTTTTTAATGAAATTAACGACCACACGATTATGAAAAGATTTGTAACTCCTAGTCAAAGACGAAATAAATTTTCAGAGTTAGACATAAAGTGGTAGGATTTTATTTTAGGAATAAAAATACGGTCTATCAATAATTTGGACACGCAAAATTACGAATGAAAAATACTCATGGGAATATCTCATCACGAGGAACAAGATATGTGACCGAGAAAGATTTAGAGGGCAACATGATTTTAAGAATAGAATTGAGCCAACTTTGGGAGTCATTTTCTCTATATTTGGGATTTTCTAAAATCATTTCAAAGAATCATATAATCAGCACATGATTCTTATACGGTTGAAGTAATTAATAGATTTATTTTGGGATGGGGTGTTACAGTTTTGAGGACTATAGCTCTGATTATTGGATAATCTTTACTATATTTATGTGATTGAGATAATTCGACGAGCTAAAGAACGACTCCGATGAAGACGCTCCTACATGATGAAAAGTTCAACTTGAGCTACAGACGACCTTACTCTATTCTATCGATAGTTAATTACGTGGTATGAGTACTTTGATTAGATCAAAGTACGTTGTAAATTAGATGAACTATGCAACTCCTAAATGATAAGTATTGACATAGTATGCGACACTTGATGTAAGGATAACTATGATGACACAACGTACGATATATGAACAACTGCATATAAATTGCGATGCAATTTCTTATGATTTATGAAGTTCCTCATTTATGAGTTACCGATTGAGAACTATGTGTAGTCTCACTATGTTTTATGGACTAATTATATTTTGCCAGGACGTGCGCATAATGCATTTACCCACTAAGTATCCCGAATCGAATTTAGAATCGACTAAGATAGAAAATTTCATGGAAGATAATTCTTATGAAATATGAAATAGTTATTCTCTCCGGGTGCAAATAAAGAAGCTCGAGTTTAACTCTACATGATATTGATTAGAATCGATCTTGACGAATTCAATGCTTGATGATCTACGTTAGGTGTTAAGAACTACGTTATATAACTATAAGCTCAAAGCAATATGTCAGTAGATTGAAACTCAACCAACGTAATATGAATCAAGCCATAACGAGACGTTATAAGCTAGGTCAACAAATGATTTCAATGATACGACCGTTAATCTTCCATAATCATGGTGAACCTGAAGAAGAAGAAGAAGAAGAAGTGCCATTGAGAAGTATGTAGTATGATATGTGTTGGAATAGACTTAAATTTTGTAGATATCTTAAGGCAAATGTGCTTATGATAGAATTAATTGAATGCTTTGAGGTTTCTTTGAGGATGGATTGACTTGAAGATAATCGTGAAACAATATAATGTCGCAAGAATGAAATAATGTTCCAAACACCGAAGGAAGAAGATTTCACTTTTTATGAATTAAAATAAGTGCTATGGTGCTCAATATAATATCTATGAAGGCAATGGAAGTGATTAGGAAGAAAGAATGTCAGGTTTTGATAGCAAGTTCGACAGACGACATGACGAATGAAAGACTTAAATCATCGAAGTAGTTTTTCAATGAAACAAAAAGGCTAAAGCAATCGATATGATGGATATTATTGAAAGTTCACATCGACAAATGAATATTTTTCTGCGAGCTCACAAACAATTTTGTTCATCGAAAGAAATAGAATATAACAATGGTTAATACGAATTAAAATAGGAAAAATATTAAAGGTTTTGTATCTGCAAGATACAAATAAGAAAAAAGTATATTTCATTCATAAAGAAAAAGGATGAGTTGGAATGAAAGACGTTACAAATATGTTCATATTTGAGAAAACTACTAGTGAATGATATAAGTTACCTTATGCTAGCTTTTGGCTTTCATAACAAGAAGACCTTTATGTGCTGTAAAAGAAGGATTTCGATATTATTTTAGGAACAACCTAGAAAGAGTTATCCATCTAATGATTAAGTGATATGGTAAAAATATGATGTTTCTAAACCTAGGATAATAAGAGCTACACTTCATGAAGTAAAAGACAAGAACAATAATGCGAGTATGAACAACTAAGAAGACTTTAGAGATGACTATGAAGATATAATGCTAAGTATTCTTAGTGAGCTTAGGAAGAAAGAAGACCGGTAATGTATGATAAATGATATACCGTCGTAAACAAGTTTAAGGATGTAATTTTGAAGATTTCTCCCCTAAATTGAAGAGTGGATTGCACTATAGATCTTACACTGACAATCGTGTTCATGTTAAAGGCACTATAAAGTGTGACATCAAAGTGATTGCAAGAATAGAAGTACGACTATAAGAATTTCTAGACAAAATATTTATAAGATCAAGTATATTACCGAAACTGCATCGATATTGTATGATGAAGCCACGAAAAGCCTTGAAGAACTTAATCCGGAGCTGCAAATACGTGGTCCATTTACACGACTTCGAGCAATACAATTGCAAGGATTTTTCCAAGCATTTGTATGTAAGAAGTTCGAAGATGACAAAGGAATTGAGAGCATCCCAAAGATTGCTACTTTGTTAACAATAAAAGATTGGAGATCAAGATTTGAAGAACAATGCATGAAGATAGAACTCATCAAGTTGTGCATGCATGACAGATTCGCGTTGCATGGAATTTTCGTCCCTTAGTTGATTTAATTAGGGGTTGAATTTTATTTAGACTATAGTATTTATTTAATTATATTAGACTATAGTTTAGTTCAGATTTTTATTTAATTTAATGTAATTTTCGTCCATATTATAGTCAAGGTTGACTAGAATTGTATTTAAGTCAATTTCCTACCTTGAATAGAATTCTAGTTTAGGGAACTTCCTAGTATAGTTAGAGATCCCTTTTGGATCAATTTTTAAGCCTTTTTGAAGCTAAATTTCGTCCCCCATAGTATTATAAATAGGGGATCATTGTTACATTGATATTTTAGACTATATTTGATTAATTAAGCTTTGCTTTCAATATTGTCTCAACCCCCTTTTAAATCTTTGTGAGTTTTGATTTAAAATTCATATTCTTGGAGCTAGCAACTTTGAGTCTTATTCAAGGGTATTGCTTAATCCACTTGAGGGATTAACCGGTATTCGCTATTGAAGAGCAACTTAGAGATTTCATCCTTGGGTACGTTCGAGATTCAAGGAGGCTATCGGGTTGTGAATCACATCAACGAATCATCGTCCATCTTCATCATCGACGACCTCCAAATCAGCCATCAACGTCCATCTCAATTTCAGCCCCCGTGTTCGAGTTCAAGTCCTACGCCGTTTCGTTTATACCGTAAGTTCATTTCATCTCTATCATATCCTATCTACTCCAAGCCATTCTTCGCCCTAAACACACGATTCAAACACCCTCATTACAGCCATAAAACCGTCCCTATACAGCCCCCAATTCCTTGGGTTTGTGTTACGTATTTTGTGTCATAGTTTACGTATTTTAGTTATCTAGATTGTCATTTTTCCGTTGTTTGTCGAGTTGGATTGAATCCTTCTTAATTCTGACGTGTTTCGATTCTTAAGTCTTCCGCTACGTTTCTCTAGATTCGTCCTAGCATAGCCGGGTCGTATCATAAATTTGGCATCAGAGCCACGTCAGCTCTGCTGGTCGTGGTTCAATCCGACGTGTCATCTTACGTGTCTTGTTATTTTAATTTTTATTTTATCGAGTTGTAATAGCATAGTTGCTCATTTGAAAAAAACAGAAGCAAGCGGTCAAAAAAAAAAGAGAAAAGAAAAGACCGAAAATAAAAAAAAAATCGGATAAAAGGAAAAGAAAATCCGAAAATTCAAAAAAAAAAAGAGGTATATTCATAGTGTTACCATTTGAGTCTTGATTTATTTTGGTAATTTCCTTTTAGTATTTCATCTTATTTGGTAGTTACCTTGTGAGTCTATTTTATTTTTGGAACTTTCCTTCTAAGTTCTATTTTAATTTTGGTAGTTTCCTTCTAGGATAATTCCTTAGTTGGTAACTTCCTTTAGAGTCTTATTTTATTTTTGGAACTTTCCTTCCAAGTTTTATTTTATTTTGGTAATTTCTTTTTGAGTTGTAATTTAATTTTGGTTCTTTCCTTTTAGAGTCTAGTTCAATTAGGATATTTAGATTGTGTCACAATTGTGTAACACTTTCCAAATTACCTAATCCCTTTTTCCTTTTCCTCTCTAATTCTTACCTTCCATACTTTTGGGATTTATTTTTGGATTCCTATTCTATTTGGGAACTTTAAAAATACATCTAATTCTTTCCTTTTCTAGCTTTCTTCCATCATAATTCATTCCAACCCTCCATAAACTCTCCCATAACTACAAATTTTCATCCACCATCATCAAGGAGATCGAAAATTCATCTTATTCCATACATATCATCTGTTCACACTCATATACACCATCCGGACCATACACATATGCACCCATGTACCATCCGGTCCATACACCATACACCAATCATACTTCGTATACCCATACACCATATACACCAAATTCTCGCCATCTCCACCGCAACAACAACATGATCATACCTGAGTTTGAAGGTCTATACTATCCCGACATCTATTTGGATTGGGAACGCAAAGTAGATAAACTTTTTGAGTGCTATGACTTCCTCGAGAAAAAGAAAGTGCAGCTAGTTTCGTCAAAGTTTAAAGGCTACGCAACAACATGGTGGGAATTCCAGCAGAACCGGTGCCACAGAGATCACCTCCCACCCATCGACACATGGCGTGAGTTGAAAGATTTGATGCGGAAACGTTTCATTCCAGACCACTACCAATGGGAGTTGGAGGAAAAGCTATACAAGCTTAGACAAAGAGATCGAAGTGTAAATGACTACTACAACAAAATGATTGAAGCCATGAGACGAGCTGATGTAGAAGAATATCCAGAAGATACCATGGATAGATTTCTAGCTGGTCTACGAAGGGCAATCCGTGAAAGAGTAGCATTGTACGTCTTTGACGAGTTGGAAGACATGGTGGAATACGCCATTCGGATAGAAAAGTGGCTAGAGGAACTAGAGATGAAGTCAAAAGAGGAGGTTCAAGTAGAGTCGAGCATTGCCACCCATAATGCTTCTACTTCCAAGGTACCAATTCTAGACTTCGTTGAAGTACCTTTTATCTCATTACCATCTGTTTCTATGTGCTTAGAAGATGAGATAGTTGAAGAATCTAAGCCAGAGTTGGACATGATAAAAATAACCAATGAGAAGATGCCAGTTTTGGAGGAGTTAGTTCAAGACGAATGTAATCAAGAGGAGTCGGTTTCCATTCATGTCGATGAAGAGGTGCCCGTTCTTGAAATTACTAATCCAGAGAAGACAAGTATAGAAGATTGCAGTTTGGATGTTTTGTCCATGGAGATGACAAGTCCTGAAGATTGTATGGATGATAAACTACAAATTGTGAATTTGGAGATCCATGAAGCAGTTAAGGAAGCCGAAGAAGTTGAAGAGTTGTTGGAGATACAACCTTATTTTAAAAAGGAGAATGACATCCGTGAGGTAATGGTTGAAGATCATAAGGAGTTCGTACGAGCAAACATGGAGAAGCCGCTGAGTTATAACATTTTTTGTCAACCGTTTTCTTGTGATGTCTTTATTTTACAGGTTGTTGAAGAAATTCCATTGGAAGTTGATGTACCACCAGATTTGATCATGAATGCCATGTCAAGACAATCTATGGAGCTAGAGTTTCGGATGATTAATACAAGTGGAATGTTCTCGTTCATGTTCATGAAGATGTATTTTATGCAGCTTGTGCAAAAAGAATTTGATGGCCAGTTCGTGTTCGTCTTTGATCCCGGAGCTTTGAATTCGAGGATGAATTCTTTTCAAGAGGAGGGGAATGATGAAGCCACGAAAAGCTTTGAAGAACTTAATCTGAAGCTGCAAATACGTGGTCCATTTACACGACTTCGAGCAATACAATTGCAAGGATTTTTCCAAGCATTTGTATGTAAGAAGTTCGAAGATGACAAAGGAATTGAGAGCATCCCAAAGATTGCTACTTTGTTAACAATTAAAGATTGGAGATCAAGATTTGAAGAACAATGCATGAAGATAGAACTCATCAAGTTGTGCATGCATGACAGATTCGCGTTGCATGGAATTTTCGTCCCTTAGTTGATTTAATTAGGGGTTGAATTTTATTTAGACTATAGTATTTATTTAATTATATTAGACTATAGTTTAGTTCAGATTTTTATTTAATTTAATGTAATTTTCGTCCATATTATAGTCAAGGTTGACTAGAATTGTATTTAAGTCAATTTCCTACCTTGAATAGAATTCTAGTTTAGGGAACTTCCTAGTATAGTTAGAGATCCCTTTTGGATCAATTTTTAAGCCTTTTTTATGCTAAATTTCGTCCCCCATAGTATTATAAATAAGGGATCATTGTTACATTGATATTTTAGACTATATTTGATTAATTAAGCTTTGCTTTCAATATTGTCTCAACCCCCTTTTAAATCTTTGTGAGTTTTGATTTAAAATTCATATTCTTGGAGCTAGCAACTTTGAGTCTTATTCAAGGGTATTGCTTAATCCACTTGAGGGATTAACCGGTATTCGCTATCGAAGAGCAACTTAGAGATTTCATCCTTGGGTACGTTCGAGATTCAAGGAGGCTATCGGGTTGTGAATCACATCAACGAATCATTGTCCATCTTCATCATCGACGACCTCCAAATCAGCCATCAACGTCCATCTCAATTTCAGCCCCCGTGTTCGAGTTCAAGTCCTACGCCGTTTCGTTTATACCATAAGTTCGTTTCATCTCTATCATATCCTATCTACTCCAAGCCATTCTTCGCCCTAAACACACGATTCAAACACCCTGATTACAGCCATAAAACCGTCCCTATACAGCCCCCAATTCCTTGGAGTTGTGTTACGTATTTTGTGTCATAGTTTACGTATTTTAGTTGTCTAGATTGTCATTTTTCCGTTGTTTGTCGAGTCGGATTGAATCCTTCTTAATTCTAACGTGTTTCGATTCTTAAGTCTTCCGCTATGTCTCTAGATTCATCCTAGTATTGCCGGGTCGTATCATAAAATGTTATGAAAACTGCTAGATTGTTCCGAATCTTATTGATGACCAAGAGTTGAGCATGTTAACAAGTAAAGGCAACCAACAACTATCTAGGATTTACGATCCACTTGAGTAATTGAAATGTACAAGTGTTTTCTACGGGGATTACCTATAGAACCAGGTGCTAGTAGTTATATTCATGAAGATGATACGCACAAGACCATTTTCAGATTCGTTATGATCACTATGAGTTGATAGTTATGTATTTTGATTTGAGCAATGCTCCCGCAGTATTCATGGACCAATAGTTTAACGCATGTAGGACAACAAACAACTTAAGAAATATCTAAGGACAATGTTGGAGACTTTATGAAAGAGAAGACTATATGATAAGTTGGTAAGTGAAAGATTTACCTTGATAAATATAGATTTCATGGTCATATAGTGATAACTTAATGAATCAAGATGGACCCCTCTATGGTAGAAATAGATAAGATGATATGGAATAATTGACCAACATGAATAAGATGATTAGTGTTTTAAGTTTATACGTGTTATACATAGGACTCATTGAAGGATTCTTCAAAATTTCAGTAACCATGATTTTTCTGTTAAGGATCAGTAAAGGCTTCACTAGATAAAAAGGTGTGAAGAGATTATTCAAGAGCTCAAGAAGAGGTTAGTCACCACCTGAATGTGGACTATGTTGGAAGGATACAAAGGAATAGTCATAATTGGTGCCCACTGAATAGTGTAACATCCTAAGTGGATCATAATAAAAAGTACAATATTTTGAAAAAAAAAATAGAAATAAATAAAATGTATATAGAGAAAATATGTTTTAAAAAATAGTTTTGAAAGAATTTGATATAGACGGAGGAGATAAAAATCCACGCTTAAATATTTAAAAGAATGAAAATGTTGATAAGAAAATTAGAATATACTTATTTTTAAAAAAAATTGATCATACAATGAGATCAACATCAAGATAGTTAATATTAAATATTAGTTAAAAGTAAACAAAATTTTGGACTCTATATGATTAACTATAAAATAAACTTATCTAAACTAATTTGAAAATAAATATAAAGATGGATTGAAAATTATGATTTATCCCTAATCTCATTTAATCAATTGATTGCTTAAACAAAAATCTGACGTATCATATATACACACACACACACATAGGATAATATGATTAAAATTTAGTTATCTGTCTTTTATGTTTTAATTTATGTTTACTATTTTCACCACTAATTTATGTGAGTTAAAAAAAAAAGACCAAAACAATATTTAGAATCATTAAACAAAAATATAAATAAAAAATAATAATTATATATATATATATATAATAAAAAATAAGAATTATATATACATATCATCATGGACATTGTCTGTGTGTAGCAAATTTGCAAAAAATCAGAGTATTCAAACAGCGACGGGGGTTCATCAATTAGATAAGCAAGATCATTAGTAATCAAATCTGCGGCCCCCTCCCATACAACAAGATGCTCAACATAAGGGATTTTCTTTCCACAATTTTCATGAGATGAAAGGCCAACCTGAAGCCGTTTGGCAAGTACAAGCAAGAAGAACCCGATGATGATGCTACACCTGCATCAACTGCACTGCCATCTTCCAACCTTGGCAAGCGGCCTATGTACGAAACTGACTCAATGAGCAGCCAGTCGACAATTTCTGCCCGCTCACAATCAGCTGCTGCTGCTAGTTCAACTGAAGGCGTTGAAGACAATTTCAACCAAACTCTCCACCATATGCTTCACAATAGCTTTGGTCTCATTGAGAGTATTGATCCATGCCTTTTCCAGCAGCTAAGAAGATATCTTCGATGGTACATCTGGAGACATCAAGTTGAAGATGCAATTTTGGTGAAACTGTTTGAATTCAAAGGAGGCTATTTCTGGATTAGGGAAGGCCAGTGGAGCATCAACTGGATGAATAATCCATACACAACATCTCCAAAAATTTCGGAGATTATGGACTCAAATATCAAGCGCGTCCAGTTTGAGGTACCAGCAAAAGCTCTCCAGCCATTCAACGAACCTTCCAACTCCTCCTCAACTCCTCTGGAAGACATCCAGCCAACTGACAACCTATTCACCAGAAATACCAGCTGAAGAATACCTAACTGGAGTCAAGGAGAACTACCAAGTTAGAAGCCAGAACTGCCAGCTGAAGGATGCCCAACTAGAGCTCAAAACTGACAAGCAGGAGTCTAGTATACCAGTTGAAGATATTCCAACTGGAGCTCCAAAATGCCAAGCAGGAGTACAGTATACCAGCTGAAGATATCCCAACTAGAGCTCAAAATTTCCAAGCAGGAGTCCAGAATACCAGCTGAAGGATGCCCAACTGGAGTCAAGGAACTGCCAGAATACCAGCAGAAAATATTCCAACTAGAGCTCAAAACTTCCAAGCAGAAGTCTAGTATACCAGCTGAAGATATTCCAACTGGAGCTCAGAACTGAAGAACATGAGTTTAGAACTGCCAGCTGAAGAAAGTCAAATGAAGGACATGTCAGCTGAAGCTCAGAATTGATGAACAAGACAAAAGTCGATACTGGAAGTTAAGAATTTCAGAACTGCCAACAAGAAGATCTTGAACTTAATTCAACCAAGATCCTGGAACAAAAGCTTGTTAGAGAACAAAGGCAGTAACGGCTATATCATCAAGAAGCCTCTCAATGGCTCTCTAAATTAATTGATGAATCATTTATGATCAATCGATTGATTCTTTGATATTGCCATACAGATCATGAGAATCTCGAACACTTTAGTGCAGATAGCACTAACAAGACCTTTCTGATTTCCCTCACAAAGAGGAAACGTGAATTTCTCTTAGCTACAATCTGGAATGGAAACAGCAGTAGCTTATTAGTCTAAGAATCAGCCCCTCAAAATTTTTCAAAAGATAAGGATACTCACAAGGCATTGAGTGACAATTCTGTCCCAATTTGAACTCATCTGAAATTTATAACTAAAAATTAATATACCCTAACATAAATTATGAGAACTATTATAAAACACAAGCATCACAAATCCTCCATACAAAGAAGAAAAAATAAAGATATAGTTCTATTATATCCGAACACACACAAAGAAAAAAAAATGGAGATGTAGTTCAATAAATCAAAATCAAAATACGAAGATTCGATCAACTTATCTCTATCACCCCTTACCATAACCGCTTCTCCACTTCGTAGCAGTTTAGGACACGTCAGCGGTCAATGGCGAGAACGAAATTTGATGGTGATGGAGTAAGAACTTTCCTTCGCAGTTTAAAAATCGAAACCCAAAATCCACTTAGTAGAAGCAAACTCTAGTTGAAATTTGAATGACATTCCATGAAATGAGAGGAGGGAGTGGAGAGATGGGCACCAAGAATTTTGAAGGGAGGAAGAAAACAGAGGCAAGAGAGAGCGACATTTTCAATTTTTTAACCTCCATCTTCTTATTTTGAATAATTGATTAAGATTAGAAATACACCATGATTTCTATTACTTGTGGTTGATAGAAATATGCATATACACTATAATCATAAAATAATAGTGGTGTGTTTGGACATGACAACCATGGTTTTTTTTAAAATCGTGGTGTATTTTTGAGGAAAATGAGCTCATACACTACAGTTTTAATGAAAACCGTGGTAGTTTCAAATTCACCACGATTTATTGTCAAAACCATGGTGAATTGGGCATTGTGTATATGATTTTCTCTTTTAGTGCTTCTTGCTTGTGTTCAAAACTATCAGCTCCAATATTCTACTTCTTGATATTCTTTTATATTCTGAAACCTTGTCTAGATGTAGTGTGGGCTAGAAACTACTAGACTGTATGAAAATTTTAAGAATCAAGAGAGTACGAACGAGGGATTGTATTAGATTGTGTTATCTTTTAAAATAATCCCCTTATTTATTAAGGTGATTTTCGAAAATCATGTCTCCAAACCCTAATAGATTTGGGCCTCTGACTCTTGTTCTAAAAGAATATTAAATTGATCTGCTAATTTATTTAATTTTCAATATCCACAACGATGATATAATTAAATAAATTAAGTATTATTTTTATTCCACTAAAGAAATAATACCGACCTATAAATTTAATACATATTTACGAGTATGCTTTCTTTTTTAGTTCAGTTATTCCCCATGTTTAAGATATAATGTCCATTAATTAATTATGTAAGCTTCTGACAGCTATAATTAATTAATATCTTGTTCCGAAAGTAGTACCGCACGACTTTCATATCATATAAGAATAAATTAATATTCTTCTTGTAGGACTTCACATGATCTTTGTGCTTCCTCAAGGAGACATCATCAACTTGGCACATTAGGACACATTGGTCATATATAATACACGACCCATCATATATGTAAATGTCAGTACCCAAAATATCGAGGTTATTGATCATATCAAAGAATCTCACTCATTGATAAATCAAATTAGTTAACGCAACATATATATCTCCGCCAATATATATGGGTTAAGAACCCGAACTCTGTGGATCTTTATTCTCTCACTTAATATCAGAATAGATAATAGTATCCTATCGTGATCTCCTCAATACACAAGCCGGTGTACTAGAATATAATTAGCTAGTCAAGATAAACTAACAATCAGATTATTTTATACGGTGTACCAATGGTGGGTTCAAAACAATCTAAGTCGTGTGTTGACCCACATTATATCATCTACAATGCAAGTATATGGAACGTGCAATTCAATATAATAATAATTAAAAGCACACAGTGACGGTAATAATTATTCAATCTTATTATCTTAATATTGTTTAATGTATACAAAGACAAGCTTTTCAGTATACAAAACTAACAGCAATATCATTGAGGTTTAGGCATCCAATTTTTGGATTGAAGAACGGGTTGAACCCTAGCCTTTAGAATCTCTTTTTATTTTTATTTTTTAATTTCTATTTCAATTTTTATGGTTATAAATATGGATTTACGGGCTATTTTGGTTGCTCATTTAAATGATATTTTGATTTAATGTTCTTACTATTTTTGGTGTTCTTGAAAAATTAAAAGTAGAATGGGTGAAAGAAGAGATGAAAAATATAATTTTAGGTTGGTATTGCCAATGGAGTTGCTATGGAAATTGGAAGGTGAATATTTCATCTGAGCTATTTGTGGGGGTGTGTGTCTGCGGTGTATGTGTGTTCTTTTTTTATCTTATTTAATTATTTATTTTAGGATATTTTAGAATTTATTAATTAAGAGATTTGATTAATAACTAGTATTTCTCCTATGCGATGCACAAATTTATATATTTTTTATTTTTAATATTAATATAAGAAGAACAAATTTTTTTTATTTCCATAATAGTTCTCTTGGACCCGTCTATCAATTAAATCATGAATAAACATGGTTTTTAATCAACGGATTTTAGAAACTTTGAAATCGAACTGAATTGATTTGAGAGTTAAAATCATTTATTTTAACATGCATGGGAGATGCACAATCACTAATGTATTAATATTAATTAAACGTGTCTTTCAAATATTGGGCTGGAGAGAGCCAACAAAAACAAAACAATGTTTTGGATCTCATTAGGAACATTACATAAATCCTTGTTACAATTATATTTGGATGCGTCAGAATATTCAATGTAATATGATGTTTTATTTTCACTATATGAACGTTATTAGACAGCTAATGAAAGCATTCTAAAACGTAATTTAAAAATTATTTAACATAAAATTCATTTTTCTATTCTATAGGTTGCATGGAAAATCGAATTGTGCAAAGAGAAAAAAAAAACACATGCAATGAAAATTCAAAAGAATAAAAAGAGGTCTTTATATTTTAAAAGTGATATTTCGAACAAAAGCATAATCATCATAACTATAAAACACGTTGAAAGCTACATACATTTATCACATATTCTTCTGAATACGAATACAATTTCATAAGTTTCTTTTCTCATTAACGAAAATAAAATTGCTTGACCTCGCTAGTGTCTAGTTCTTCTCTTCTTCATCGGCATGGGCACATGCTCAACCCTGGCCTCTTCGTTGATGACGACAGGGACGGACGCAAAATTTTTAACTAGGGGTGAAAAATAATTATAATGCAAATTCAAGTAAAAAAATATATGTATTTAAATTAATAACATCGCATATAATGTCAAAAATTTCAATATATCACCATCATCAATTAATATGCAACGCTTCATCCCAAGTATTTTGCAAAAAAAAAAAGAGAGGCCTATCTGTTATATTCATAACACCATTTAGACTTATCAAAATTAAAATAAAACAATAGTCACCAACCTACTTATTTAATTTTTGGCATCGTAAGTTGTACTCAACGTTTCTTCATAACTTCAAATTCATCTATGATTGAGTTGACATCAAAAGTCTCAGCAATATCTTTCTCAATGTACATTATCAATGAACTAGCCAAAAAATCATCTTCCATTTTATTCCTCAATCTCGTCTTGACAAGCTTCATAGATGAAAAAGCTCGCTATGATGTTGCAGTAGAAACTGGAAGTGTTCTAATTTTTTTTTTTTACAAAATATGAATGATAAAATTATAAAAAAATTGATCATAATCATATTAGTGAATGTAAAGCTTTAAAAAAATCAAATTAAATGGATAATTTGAACATAAAAATTAACGATAAGCACTATTACATTATATGGGCGAATTGCGAAATCATAAAAAATACATAAAACTCTAATATTAAAGTTTTTGAAGCATTCATTCTCAAATAATCAAATTCATAAAT
Organism: Perilla frutescens; assembly: GCA_026008535.1. Taxonomy (NCBI): domain Eukaryota; kingdom Viridiplantae; phylum Streptophyta; class Magnoliopsida; order Lamiales; family Lamiaceae; genus Perilla; species Perilla frutescens. Next base: position 8,301,104 of record BRKX01000020.1, on the reverse strand, counting down.
ATAAGTTCATATATCAACTATATAATAAATTAAATTAAGGTAAATATAAAATATTAATTGAATGAACAAGAAAAAAAGAAAAAAAAAATATCTTACCTCAGATTGCCGCCGAGCAGGAGCACTGGAGTAGAGAAGAAAAGGGTGGGGATATGTTAGGATTTGAATGATTTTTAAATAAAATAATATATTAACTATTTTTTATTTGGGTCCATAATTTATTAAATTCTATATACAATGGTCCAATATATATGGGCCAACAAAAGATAATTTGGGAATGGCCGAATGGGATCTGAATTTAAAGGAAGAGGGGGCAATTTTTTTTATATAATATAATACACATGCATGTATATATATTACATTGTTCATAAATATTGAGGGGGTTGCCACCACCAGCCCCCTAAGTCCATATCTGGATGGCGACGTCATTATCATGCTATTGCACCAAAAATCGGCCACCCTTGTACTAATTTATAATATTTTTTGCTATGGTACTTGGAATTTTCTGTATTTCTGTTCGGTATTAAGATTCTTTAAATAAGGAGCATGAACATTTGGTATATGAGAACTTGATGATTTCTACTTTAAATTAGTTTCTTTCAATTTATCAAGCGACCAAAGCGGATATTTTATCACACAAAAACGCTCAGTTATTTATAGACATAATAATGGAGTCCAACACAGTCTTAGATTTAAAACTTTTCATTAATAGGTTCATATCAAGAATCATAGTTGATTTACGAAATTTAGTTGAACGCAATATAATCAATATATAATAATAAATGAAAATGTGGGAAGTATGATTAAATACTAAACCCAAAAATTTTAAACATACAAAAAATATAATATTGACCGTAAATTTTAAGAAAAAAAAGAAAGTGAATAAAATGGAAAAGTAAAGAGACTTGGGAGCATGTAAATACTAAATCATAAATTTTAAATAAACAAAAATTATTACATTAACCATAAATTGTAAGAAAAAAATTACGGCCCTAGGGGGAATCGATCTTCCGCGTACACAACCCTTATGATACGACGCACAAACACTTAAGCAAGAGAAGATTTTTTAATGATTGAAGCCGTAAATTATTTTAAAATACTTTTTATTCATGATTATATTACCATTTTACCCCTGTGATTTTGGCTTAATATATCTTTAGATTTAATCTAAGATTATTCTAATGAATAATCTTTAATTTTTGTAAAAGCAAAATGTCTATGGTTCAGATATACTTGGAGAAGTTTATTGTTTCAAATAATACATGTATTTCATATTTATTTAGTTAAAGCATACTTTTAATTTTGATAATCTTACATTGGTCTAATGGTTGAGGTACACAAATTAATATTGGGAGCTCTATAGTTCAATTACCTTTGGGGCATTTTATTCTTTTAATTAATGGACATATTTATAACCTTATTTAATTAAGAGTTGCAGTAAGTTTTTAAGATCATAAGGAGCTGATTGGTATGATGGAATGGAATGACCATTCTCATGTCTATTTCCATTCTTGTGATTGGTATGCCTTAACATTGGGAATCACCATTCCCGAAGGAATCGCTATTCCCAAAAGTAAGGGAATAGCCATTCCATTACTTGAGCATGTCAATGTGAATTTCGGAAAGAGAATATGTATACATGTATTGTTTTTCCATCATAGAATTTGTTTTAATAAAAAGGAGCTGCATTGCTATTTCAACAAAAAAAAAGAAAGATAAATGATCGTTTGAGAATTTGAGGGAAATATGGATTAAACTGTAAATAGAAAGTATGGTTTAATTCTTTATATTTCGAAATTATGTTATCTCGTTCAAAATATTCTACTTTCAAATAATCTTTCATTGAGGTTTATAATCATTCATTTTTAACATGAAAGCTAGCTCAATAATTATTGAATTATTTATATACCAATTGTTCTGTTTATGTACGTTTAATCTCGTCGAAGCTCACTGGATCTCAATATTTAGAAATATATTTGTTATTGTATTTGTAGCTTTAAGCTAATAGTTAATAGCCAAGATTAGTTTTTAGAATCTCGTTAATTTGTAGGTCAATGAGCACCTTAGCACAATTTAAGGACATCAATAGAACATCTACACGCACGGGATCATTAAGATCGGTTATAACTAAACGCTTCTCGAATTATTTACGAAATTAATGTCGTTATTTATGTAAATTAATTATTTAAACTCCATAGTTTATAAATGTATCTGTTGGAATTTGTTGTCACAAACACTGAAATTAGACACAGATTAGTAATGTCAAACTCAATGTTAAAGACAGTTAACACAACTTATCTTAACACAAATATGCTGGAAATAAAATGCACAAGAATACACGATATAATTTTTAAATCATACACAACATGTGTATGATTGCCACAGGGCGAAATTATACTATTAAGAGTACAAAATTTTCAAGCTGTTAATGTTAGACGCGAAGGCTCTTAACATTACAGCAACATTACAAGTTCTAATCTAGACTATCACTAAAAAGAACTAAAACATATAAATTGACATCCCGTCAATTCATATACAACAATATACAAATTGACATCCCGTCAGTTTATATGCAAACTACAACATACAGATTGACATCCCGTCAATTCATATACAAACTAGATCATACAAGTTGACATCCCGTCGACTTGTATAACCACTAAAACAAACAAATTGACATTGCGTCAATTTGTATACAAACTAGTAAAGGTTTCACAACCTTGCTATCTATCCTAACTTGTACAATCTATTCCGTGAAAGGATTGAACAACAATAAACATTAAGATAGAAGAAGGAACGAAGAATGAAACCTAAACTAAGTTTGTGACTCAAGCTTTCTTCAATCTTAACACAGCGGAAAACGGATTGGGCTTGAATAAGTCTTAAAGTGTCGAACACATCCCTTATATGTTTCTTCACTTGAATCCAACATGGTCCACGATTTCTCTTTCTTGAACATGGGTTGACGATAACCGCTTCTCTCCATGACTTCACCGTAGATGGAAGAAACCGCCTCCAAGGCGTGGTTGATAGTTTCCCCATGTTCATGCTCTTTTTCTAAATATCCAGCAAATATAATTTTCTGAAAAATAAAAAGAATTAAATAGAGAAACCGCTAGACCTAAAAAATAGGAGATAGAGTTTTGACTTTGTCAAACTATATTTTAAATAATATATCTAATATGTATATATCCATTTATTTGCAATATTAATTTCGTGGATATACACATATATTATAAGATATATAAAGTTATTTTATTTATTAAAATAATAAATAAAACTAGGAAATGATAAGATTAGTTACGACTATGTCACAGACGATGTCGCAGGGAGTCTGTCTGACATCGAGTGCAACATTGAACCTCAATGTCATACAACACTCAACAATCTCCCCCTTAATCTTAGCCTTTCTGCACAAAACATACAACTCAATGTATTTTGTACAATTAGCGTCGCAGCGGTAAATGGAGATCTTAAAATCTCCCCCTTAAGGCTTACTCCTCGTTAATTAGATCATCATATAATAGGAACATATCCTATTATAAAATCAATGCTGAAGAATACATTCAACACATAATATCAATGGTGAACTCAACGTTCAACACACAATATCAATGTTGAACTCAACGTTCAACATAAAATATCAATGTTGAACTCGACTTTCAACACAAAATAATCAAGACATATTGATCATTCAATATCTCAAAAACAGATTCAATATGCCTAATCATAATGATATATCACAAATATCAAAAACTGAATAAGCATATAAAAATAAGAACACAATCATAAATTGTATTCAACAACAAAAACAAGATATGCATGAAATGCATATCAAAAACCATATGTCCAGCACATATAAAAACAGAAAACATAAAACATTGTTTTTAACCAAAAAAGTTTTAGTTTTAAATTTCAGAAGCTTAAGCATTAAGCTTCACATCATCTTCCTTTTTCCTTTGGCTGCACCTTTTCTTCCCTTTGATTTACCAGCAACACTCGGTCCAGCATCTATGTCTCCAGCATCTGCATCATCACCATCAACATCATCATCCACTTTCCCTTTTTATGTAGAAAGGAGAGTCAGAAAAGAATCTCGAGCCTTGGTGAGTTGACCAATCACATGATCAAGCAGAGCAATTTGATGTTGAAAAGACTCCAGCGGCATCATGACAATGGGAATGGAAGGCGTGGAGGCAACATCAGGATAGACATCAGATTGGGAAGGAGCAGGGGTACCTTCGGCAGAAGGAGGCACTAGATTTGCAGCATCATGAGGATAGGGAAGATCAATGATCCTGTCATCATTCCCCTTAGGCTTCATTATGGAGAAGGTGGTTTGCTCAGATAGCACACTCTTCTTGCGTTCCTTTAACCCTTGGCTCTTAAGGATCCCATAGATCAAACATGGGAAAGGAAGCAAGTTCGAGGAACTTGACTTAGAAGCAGCCTTCAACGTAGCATAAAAAATGTATACACCAAGGTTGAAAGAAAGCTGAGTTCCTATCTTGTACAAGAGAATGGCCTGATCAACTGTGATGATAGAGGCATTTGATGTAGGCAGCCAATTGCACACTGCAAGCTTGTATAACACTGAGTAAAAGAATGTCAACTTCGAAGCAGGCACTTTGTTGAGCCATTTTGACACCAGACCTCCAGTAATAACATTCACCATATCATCAATCAAATCTAAAGACATGATTGTATCCTCATTACCCAACTCAAGAAACGTGTTAATAACATTAGGGGAAAACTTATAGATTTTATCCCTAACAAACACAGTTCTAAAACACAGTTTAAAGGGATCTCTCATATTAGAAATGATGTTAGCATAAAATTCATGAATAACATCAGGATCATATGATACTAGCGACGTAACAGATTTCCATAAACTTCTCTCCTTAAGAAACACATCCATCCCATATTTTTTAAAGCTAAGAACATCAATCATTTTCTCAACCTTAAGAGTTCTCTTAACATAAAGAGCATGGGATTTCTTAGCCTCTTCAGAATAGAAAGTCTTACTGAAAGCTTGTGTGACATCAAGCGGAGAGTCCTCATCTGTGCCGGAATCCTCGTCCACGGGCTCAGCAGAAGGACTGACATTCCGTGTAACATCAGCATGAGGAGAAGTAGGAACTTGTTCACTAGTAGAGTCGGACTCATCTTTCAGCGACTTGGAGGTAGCCTTAGACCCTTCTTTCTTCACCTTCTTAGAGGAGACGACATCAGGTTTGACAGTGTCATCATTGTGAAGTCGCTTCGATTTTCTTGTCGGAGGAGAAGTCTTCACTATTTTTGACAAAGATTGCAGGTGTGAAGTGGCTTCTGGGTCGATTGGATTGGTGGAATCTCCAAGCACATTCATCCTAATCGGCTTAGGGTTTAGAATCTCGGTTCTAGGAGGAATAATGAGATTGGGATGAGCTTCAGCTTCAGTTGGCATCGCCTTTGATGTTGAAGGCTCAGTGACATTCGCTGTAGTTGGTTCAGCCTGAGCAGTTGGAGGTACAATGTCAGGGGTCTGAGTTGATGTTGCAGAGAGTGGAGGTTGTACTGCAGCAGCCGGAGTTGAGGCCGATGATGGGGATCCTTTTGTGAGTTCCATCATTTGCTGCAACATCATCATCATGGCTTGTAGATGATTAGAGTTTTGGTCCGCCATGGATGAAACAAAAGAAAGAAAATCATTTTGAGGAGATGGAGAAGATGAATCATTTGGAGAGAGAAAAAGCGAATCAGATATGGAGAGAGAGAGAGGGGATTTTGTATTAAAAAAGAGATAAGGACAAACCACTTTATTATATTAAAATAATGAAAGTGATATCTCTCATTCTCTCTCTCTCTTATCATATCAAAAGATATGCGGATAAGGATATTTGCTTATCAACAAAAATTCAATTATTTATTATTTAAACACTAAATAATAAATAAAAAAAATAATAAAAAATACTGAAAAAGATAAATTCTGAAAATAAATAAAACTAATGGAGACGAGTCATGATTGAATAAACTCTCATGAATTGATTCCTAAAAAAATCATATCATCGTACCACAGTTTTTATTAACTTCAGAATTAAAGAGCCTGATGTCAAAGATTATAACATTTACTTTAACATCAGGATGTCAACATTAACTAGCAGACACACATTCCAAGAGATTTCCTCAGAGAAGAAAATCTCTCAAAATCCAAAGGTTTAGTAAAAATATCTGCGATCTGATTCTCTGTAGGAATGTATTCCAATTTGATGATAACTCGTTCAACAAGATCATGGATAAAGTGATGTCTGATGTCAATGTGTTTGGTGCGAGAATGTTGGACTGGGTTCTTCGAAATTTCAATTGCACTGACATTGTCACATAACAATGTCAAAGAAGGACTATCCAGACCATAATCTAACACCATTTGATTTAACCACAACATTTGAGAGCAACAACTAGCAGCAGCAACATACTCTGATTCGGCCGTGGAGAGTGAGATACAATTTTGTTTCTTACTCGACCAAGAGATCAGATTGTTGCCAAAATAAAAACACCCTCCGCTAGTGCTTTTTCTGTCATCGACATCACCTGCCCAATCGGAATCACTATAACCTACACGATGAATGTTAGAACTCTTGCAGTATTTAACACCAAACCCGATTGTGCCTGAAACATAGCGAATGATACGTTTAACAGCTTTAAGGTGAGATTATTTAGGCTGAGATTGATATCTCGCACAAACACCAACACTAAACATAATGTCAGGACGACTAGCTGTTAAATACAATAAGCTACCTATCATTCCTCTATACATGGTAGAATCAACATTGCTACCAACATCATCTCTGCTCAACTTTTCAGAAGATCCCATGGGTGTTTTCATAGGTTTAGCATTCTCTAATCCGAAACGCTTGACCAATCCTCTAGCATATTTGCTTTGAGAGATGAAGATTCCATCGTTATCTTACTTGATTTGTAGACCAAGGAAATAGTTGAGCTCTCCAACCATGCTCATTTCAAATGTGTTGTACATTGAGTCTACAAAATCTTTGAGCAGATTAGTACACGTCGAACCAAAAACAATGTCATCAACATAGATTTGAGCAATAGTAATATGTTTTTGATTCTTCTTAATAAACAATGTTTTATCGACTTGACCTCTTTCAAAACCAAAATGGAGTAAGAATTCGGTCAGTCTAGCATACTATGCTCTAGGGGCTTGTTTAAGACCATACAAAGCCTTTTTGAGCTTAAACACGTGCAATGGCTTCTCATGACATTCGAACCCCTTAGGTTGTTCGACATATGCCTCTTCATTGAGAAAGTCATTCAAAAAAACACTTTTAACATCCATTTGATGTAAAGTAAAACACACATAACATGCAATTGCACATAAAAGACGAATGGATTCAATCCTTGCAACAGGAGCAAATGTTTCGTCAAAGTCTACTCCTTCAACTTGGGTGTAGCCTTGAGCGACTAGACGAGCTTTATTTCTGACAACATTGTCAGACTCATCTGTTTTATTTTTGAAAATCCATTTTGTCCCAATCACATTTTTATCTTTGGGGCGTGGAACTAATTCCCATACATTGTTCCTTACGAACTGGTTTAGTTCCTCATGCATAACATTGATCCAAAAATCATCATTAAGTGCATCCTTAATGTTTTTCGGTTCAATGTTGGACAGAAAGCAACTGTTTGACATATAAACATTTAAAGAAGACATGCATACCAGTTTCAGCATTTCTTTGTATTCCTCTGAGTTCTTGCTTCTAGTTTGAACTCCTTCGGATTGCTCACCAATGATTTGTGAATCTGGATGATTCTTCCGAAGTCTACTTGGAGGATCCCTTCTTGGTTCATCTTCGGCAGTCACCACCTGATCATCTTCACTGCCTGAAGTGAATGTTGGTGTTGATGTTTTGACTGAAGCTTCATCATTCTGTGGAACATTGACTTTGACATTCTCAGTGGATGTCTTGTTCTCACAATCACTTTCAGTCTGATTACTTGACATTTCATCAGTGTCAATGAGATCAATTACATCATCCTCTTCAGATTTTGAAGCAATACCTGTGTGGTCATCAAAAATAATGTTAATTGATTCTTGAACTGTTTTTGTTCGAAGATTAAGCACACGGTAGTCACGACTGTCAGATGTGTAACCCAAGAAAATCCCTTTGTCACTTTTGGAATCAAATTTTCCCAGCTAATCCATGTCATTCAGGATGTAACATACACATCCAAACACATGAAAGTACTTCAAATTGGGCTTCTTTCCCTTCAGGAGTTCATACGGTGTCACAGTTCTGCCTGGGCGAAGAATCACTCTATTCCCGATGTGACAAGTAGTGTTAACTGATTCAGCCCATAGCTTCTTGGACAACTGTTGAGCTTGTAACATTGCTCTTGACATCTCCTGGAGAGTTCGATTTTTTCTCTCAACCACCCCATTTTGTTGAGGTGTCTTCGGAGCAGAAAACTCATGAATGATGCCTCATTTTTTACAAAACTCTTCAAACATTGAGTTTTCAAATTCGAGCCCATGATCTGTTCGAATGCATTTGATGTTAGACTCATATTGTCTTGACACCAACCTGTAAAATTTCTTGAACATCCTGAAAGCTTCAGATTTTTCTTGAAGAAATTCAACCCATGTGAATCTCGAAAAATCATCAACTATCACCAGAATGAATCTTTTTCCACTCATGCTTTTGGTGTCAACGGGACCCATGATGTCCATGTGAATCAGATCGAAGCACTTCGTGGTTTTACAAGCTGAGGAACTTTTGTGTGAAGCTCTTACTTGTTTGCCTTTTTGACATGCACTACAAACAACATCGAGATTGATCTTCACAGGTGGAATACCCCGAACAGCATCAGCTTCAATTAGTTTCTTCAAACTTCGAAAGCTGAGATGACCCAGTTTTTTATGTACGAGTTGAGTGTCAACATTGACTGAAACATTGCATTTTTCATTCTTGTCAGCATGATAGCAATTATCCAATGCCCGACTTCCGAACATAATGTATTTATTCTCACTATCAAAAACCTCACAGGTGTTCTTATTGAATCTAACATGCATGCCGTCATCACATAGTTGACTTATGCTAATCAGTTTTGCTGTTAAACCTTCGACATGAAGCACATTGTGTAACTTGGGAAAGTTCTTGACATTCAAGGTTCCTTTTCCTACTATGTTACCTTGTGCTCCTCCACCATAACTAACTTTTCCTTTGCTTGTCGTGGTATAGTCATCGAGAAACTTAGAGTTCCCTGTCATATGCCTAGAGCACCCGCTGTCAAAGTACCACGTACCAGTAATGTTGGCTTTCAAAGATGTGTAGACAACATTACACGAGATCTTTGCCTTCTTTGAACGTTTCTTCTTTTTGGCAGGTTTAGAAGAATTTTCCACGACAATCTTACCTGTTGCTATATCATCATGATATTTGAAGCAATAAGGTTTGATGTGTCCAGGCTCTTGGCAATAATGACAGACAAATTTCTTCTCCTTGGACTTGTCACTGACATTTAGTTTGACATTTCCGTCAACATTGACTGGAACATCCTTGGAGCTTTCTCCTTTGACAAACTTGATAGGATTTGAGATAGACATTATTGAACTCGATGTATATCCCAAACCTGCTTTTGTGTTCTGTCCCAGTGTCAGAACTTCGTTCAGAGTAGATGTTCCTTGATTGAGTTGTCGAAAGGTTTTCGAAGCAGCTTCTACTTCCTTTCTCAACTTGTTCTGCTCAAGATCACTTCTAGTGAGTCGAATCTCAAGGTCCAGTACTCGTTGCTTTAGAGTTTGGTTTTCTTCCACAAGAATCCCAAATTCTTTTGATTGTTCGGTCCATTGGACACAAACTTCATTTACAACCTTGTGCAATTGTTGTAGAGCTACTTGGTGGCTGACTTCGGACTTGTCTTCTTCTACCTGAGACACTTCAGCAGTGTTGCAAAATTCATCCAGCAATGTCATTTCATACCAGTTAGTGGTATTTGGAGGAATGTTAGAGACTTCTTGTGTAATATTCTCCATAACATTGCTTGGAACATCTGGAGTCACATGATCAAGACTAGCATCATAGTCATAATCAACACTCTCCATGTCAGTTAAAGAGCCAATCATTTCATCTAAGTCATCATTGACTTTAATAAATAATACAGTTTGTTTTTCAGCTTCTTCATCACCGGATTCGTCGCTTAACATGGTAGCACTATAATTTCTTCTTTGCTTCCTTTGGACAGTAGGACATTCATTGGCTTAGTGTCCAAAACCAGAACATCCCCTACATTGAACTGAGTCAATGTCTTTTACTGCAACATCTGGAGACTTTGAAGATTTTGTCGATCCAGATGATGTCGACGAGGGAGAATCAAACAATCTCCGTGGTTTGAAGTTTGGGGAACCTTTCTTCATTGACCGAACAAGGGTATTGAACTTCTTGGTAAGCAGCGCAACACTCAGAGGTTCATCTTCAGTAATCTCCTGAATGGTCTCGACATAAAGTTCAACATTTGAACTTGATGTTACTGATTGAAGTGCAATTCCTTTGAAGGAGGTGTTTGATTTCTGATTTTCAAGATTCATCTCAAACGTGATTAGAATGCTCACTGCTTCACTCAAACTCATGTTTGATACATTGTGAGCTTCTTCAACTGCTGAGATTTTCATGTTGAATCTCTCCGGAAGTGTGCGAAGAAGTTTGCTAACCATGTTTTCGTTCGAGATCGGACATCCGAGAGCTATAGATTCATTTGACACTTCACACAATTGTTCAATGTACATTGAAATAGTCTCATCTTCTAACATTCGCAGAGTTTCGAATTTAGAAGTGAGTAGCCTAAGCTTTGTTTGTCATACACTGATCGATCCTTCACAATGTTCCTGCAGTATGCTCCATGCTTGATATGTCGTGGTGCAATTACACACCATTTTGAAGCACGAAACATCAACCGAAACAAAAATAGCATTGAGTGCCCTCAAATTGAAGTTGGAAATGAATCGATCATCATTAGTCCATTGAGTCTCCGGAGTAAGAATGTACACTCCATTTGGTCCTTCCATCCTCGGTGGAGACCATTCTTCAATTACAGCCAACCAAGCCCTCTCATCGATGGACTTGATATACATCTTCATGCGCGATTTCCACATAGCATAATTCTTGCCATTACTATCCAATGCCGGAGGACGACACTGATTGATCTGAATATCCATCTTTCAGTGAGTCAACAAACCAATGATCGAATACTTAGTGTGTTAAGTACCGGCTCTGATACCACTTGTTGGAATTTGTTGTCACAAACACTGAAATTAGACACAGATTAGTAATGTCAAACTCAATGTTAAAGACAGTTAACACAACTTATTTAACACATATATGCTAGAAATAAAATACACAAGAATACACGATATAATTTTTAAATCATACACAACATGTGTATGATTGCCACAGGGTGAAATTATACTATTAAGAGTACAAAATTTTCAAGCTGTTAATGTTAGACGCGAAGGCTCTTAACATTATAGCAACATTACAAGTTCTAATCTAGACTATCACTAAAAAGAACTAAAACATATAAATTGACATCCCGTCAATTCATATACAGCAACATACAAATTGACATCCCGTCAGTTCATATGCAAACTACAACATACAGATTGACATCCCGTCAATTCATATGCAAACTAGATCATACAAGTTGACATCCCGTCGACTTGTATAACCACTAAAACAAACAAATTGACATCCCGTCAATTTGTATACAAACTAGTAAAGGTTTCACAACCTTGCTATCTATCCTAACTTGTACAATCTATTCCGTGAAAGGATTGAACAACAATAAACATTAAGATAGAAGAAGGAACGAAGAACGAAACGTAAGCTAAGTTTGTGACTCAAGCTTTCTTCAATCTTAACACAGCGGAAAACGGATTGGGCTTGAATAAGTCTTCAAGTGTCGAACACATCCCTTATATGCTTCTTCACTTGAATCCAACATGGTCTACGATTTCTCTTTCTTGAACATGGATTGATGATAACCGCTTCACTCCATGACTTCACCGTAGATGGACGAAACCGCCTCCAAGGCGTGGTTGATAGCTTCCCCACGTTCATGCTCTTTTTCTAAATATCCAGCAAATATAATTTTCTGAAAAAGAAAAAGAATTAAATAGAGAAACCGCTAGACCTAAAAAATAGGAGATAGAGTTTTGACTTTGTCAAACTCTATTTTAAATAATATATCTAATATGTATATATCCATTTATTTGAAATATTAATTTCGTGGATATACACATATATTTTAAGATATATAAAGTTATTTTATTTATTAAAATAATAAATAAAACTAGGAAAGGATAAGATTAGTTACGACTATGTCACAGACGATGTCGCAGGGAGTCTGTCTGACATCGAGTGCAACATTAAACCTCAATGTCATACAGCACTCAACAATATCATATATGTTTTTAAATGTTTTATATGTCTCATTCGTATGTTCTATGAAATGTTACTACTTATGTGAGTTAAAAATCCAAGTTTTGAAGTGTATAAATGATTATGATATATATTCATAATTTGTGAATCTATGTGTTATATATGATGCAAATGTGAATTGCAATGTTACTTTCCTATAGTTATGTGACCATCTACAGTTTACGGTTAGTATTCAAGGTCGAAAGGGTTAATATAAGAAACCGTACCTACAGTCGTGGTTAATTCCACCCTACAATTATGTGGCCATATCCTACGCAGGCCCATATAGCATGTCTTAAGTGCATGAAATTCACTATGTTACATGCTAGATGATTGTTTTATGTGCATTATGTGCATTCCAATTATTTTTAAAAATGTTATTCCTACTGAGTGTTTTCTGAAACTCAATCCTTAATATTTTCAAATGATTTCAGGTCACGGAGTTTGAGCGACTGGCTGATGGACGATGACAGTTGGAATTAGATTATTTGTTAAACAGTTTAACAATTTAGTCAAATATAATTAAAGGAATTTATGTGAAAAGTTTCTAAGTTATTTAACCTGCTGCTTACGCTATATGTTATTTTTCTAATGGACGTGCTCATATGCGCTGAAAATTTATCTAGACTCTTTCATATATTAGAAGTGTATTTAATTTTTATTGTTCAAGCATGATGAATTTTTTTGGAATTATGATTTAAGACATTTGTAGATTAATTTATCTTAAAAATATATCCTAGGTGACCTTTTAGACCTTTATTTTAGCAGGTTGATGTCTTTGATGATCGATTTACAATTTTGAAAAATTGACTTGATTTAATTGGTTGAAATTCACTTGTGAGCATTTGAGTTAATTTAATGTGTTGGTAGAGTTATTTTTAAGCTAAAATATAGCTTGTTTATTTTTGAAAGAAATATTGTAAATTGTTTATCTATTTATTTAAAAAAAAATTTAAGTAATTTTAGTTAAAATTTTATAGTAACGAACTCTTCCTATTTCGAGATCCGGGCGTCACAATTTTAAAATGATAGGTTGACTGAAAAGTCTTGTCTTATGTAATTGGTTGTTGAATGATAAACGCCTATAAGTGTGTAATTTATTAATACTATAAATGAAGTGCAGTCCGAATTTCCGAATTTTTATAATTCAAGAAAATGATTTATGTTAGTTTGCAAAGATTTTATTGTGATTTTTCTTTTCTCGTGTGTGTTTTTCGTTAGCGCACCGAGTCTCCGGATTCAGGGCGCTACAAAATAAATATATATGCAAGCTCATTAAATGATAATTTTACTTGTAAAATGATTATCTGAAATAAGGGGTTGTTACAAAATTCATGAATTGAATTTTATAATTGTTGTTTGCACTTTTTCAATATTTAGGATAATTAAGATAAAGTGAAAAAATTTTCACAATGCATGTAGAAAAACAAATCTTAGAATTTATTTTTTTGACTTGGCCATGGGTTTTGGGAATGTCACAACCGACTCTAGTTATCGATATATATCTCTCACGCACTTGTACCATCTAACACAATTGCATGGACTAGGTATCTATCCAATAGTATATAAGTAAACAAATGGGAATGGATTGTGATGAGAATTGTGTAACGAGAAATTCTCTTGCTAAGAGGCCTAGGATACACACCCAATTTTTTATAATTTCTTTTTCCACCACAAGATTTTTAGTTTTAAATTGACAAACACTTCCATGCATCATGATGCAAATAACACTATATGAGACGGGTCAATTAAACCCGCTTTTGACCCAGTCAACGCGGGTTAACCCGCGCTTTGACCCGGTCAACGCGGGTCAACCCGCTCATAAAAAAAACTGTCCAAAGTGAGTACCAACCTTCCTAGTAAAAAGTATCACAAAACATTCGAAAAGTACCATCTGTATCATTAAAAAGTGGGGTCTGCTAGTTATTTCATATAAGTTTATTTAGTTCAAATTTTGATTTTTTTTTTCAGTTTTTATATTGTATGTGTTGAGATTAATCTAAAACAATCATCATTCTAAGAATTTGCAAAGGAAAGCAAAACACGAGTTCAGTAAAATAAAAAGTACCATGTGGTAAGCAAAAAAGTATCAAGTACGATAAAGAAAGGTATGAACCTGAGATTAATACTATCATAATTCCAACTACAATAAAAAGTATCATGTGCCACGTGGCACGCCCGCGTGGGGCCACGTGGCCGCTTGAAATAGGCGGAAATAACCCCTGATGCACGCAAGTCCACCTCTTTTAAATTTTATTTTTATTTTATAATTTTGAATTAGGGGAGGCAGAACGGTGTTCTTTAACTTGAGACGTCATTTTGTACAAAGGTCGTCACAACTTTAATGGATAAGTTTGTATTCCATCATGATATATATCATAAAATATGCAAACAAATTTATTTAATCAAACATAAATGTATGAACTTCAAGAATATACGAAGGAAACTTGCAGTTGTCTAGCTAGAAATAGGATCTTGAAAAAGATAACCAACAAATAAATATGCTTTCAAAAAAAGAAAAGAGAGAAAAAGGAAAATCCAATCTAAAGCAATTACAACAACACAGCCAATCCAAATTAAAATACCAAAAAAAAGAGAGAGAGAATGATAATCATCTTTTGTACCTCTATCCAATACTTATCCTACGTCCTCATAATATTCGTTAGTTTATATATCTAACTACATAATTAGTAAAATGCCATTCCAGTTTGTTTCATCACAATACCTAATGAGAAAAACACAAAAACGCGTGTGAAGCCATTTAATAAGTTAAAATATGGCAAAAACTTACATGCAACATGATGCAAATAAAACTATATGAGACGGGTCGATCAAACCTGCTTTTGACCCGATCAACGCAGGTCAACCCACGCTTTGACCCGGTCAAAGCGGGTAGACCCGCTTTGACTGGGTCAACCCATAAAAAAAACTGTCCAAAGTGAGTACCATCTGTATAGTGATCACAAAACGTAAGGGCTCTGCTTGTTATTAAAAAGTATCACGAAACATTCGAAAAGTACCATCTGTATCATTAAAAAGTAAGGAGTCTGCTAGTTATTTTATACTAGTTTATTTAGTTCAAATTCTGATTTTTTTTTTCAGTTTTTATATTGTATGTGTTGAGATTAATCTAAAACAATCATCATTCTAAGAATTTACAAAGAAATGCAAAACACGAATTCGGTAAAATAAAAAGTACCATGTGGTAAGAAGAAAAGTATCAAGTACGATAAAGACAGGTATCAACCTGAGATTAATACTATCATCATTCCAACTACAATAAAAAGTACCATGTGGTAAGAAAAAAGGTATAAAGTATGATAAAAACAGGTATAAAAAAAATTAAAAAATCGCAAAAAAAAAGACGGGCGCGTGAGCCTCATGCGCCGCGCGTGGGTCGCACGCGTGGGGCCATGCGCCCACCTGAAATAGCTACACGGAAGGCTGTGTTGCACACAAGTGCAGCTCTTAAAATATATATGGGTCCAAAAACACATAGTAGATTACATATATTTATTTTGTTGTGTTAATTTCGTTCAAATACCTCTCATTATATGCAAATTTTGATTTATTGTATATATGCATACGTATGCATAAAATTATATATTGTTGGAATTTATTGCCAAAAAACACTGAAATTAGACACAGAATCGTAATGTCAAACTCAATATCAAAGATAGTTAACACAACTATTTTAACACAAATATGCAGGAAATAAAAACGCAATAACACACGAAATAATTTTAAATCACATACAACATGTATGTGATTGCCACATGGTGAAATTAAGCTTCCAGGAGCCAAAACAACAGTTCATTTGATGATGCCAGACGCTGAGGCTCTTGACACATCAAATAAAATACACGAATCCTATTCTAGTTTACAACCAAAACGAATTCAAAAATACAAATTAACCTACCGTTAATTTGTAGACAAACTAGCAACGATTTCACAACCTTGCTATCTATCCTAACTTGTACAACCTACTCTCGTGAATTGATTATACAACAATAAACATTAAGAAAGAAGAAGGAACGGAGAACGAAATCTATGCTAAGTTTGTGACTCAAGCTCTTCAATCTTATCACGCAGCGGAAAGATGGTTTGTGCTTGAATAGTTCTTCAAGTGTCAATCATATCCCTTATATGCTTCTTCACTTGAATCCTACACGGCTCACGTCTTCTCTTTCTTGAACATGGGTTGACGATAACCGCTCCTCACCATGACTTCAACGTGTTTGGGAGAAACCGCCTCCAAAGCGTGGTTGAAAGCTTCACCCACGTTCATCCTATTTTTTTGAATTTTCAGCAAATATAATTTCTGAAAAGAAAAAAGAATTAAATAGAGAAACTGCTAAACCTAAAAAATAGGAGATAGAGTTTTGACTTCGTCAAACTCTATTTTAAATAATATATCTAATATGTATATATCCATTTATTTGAAATGTTTATTTCGTGGATATGCACATATATTCTAAGATATATAAAACTAATTTATTAATTAAAATAATAAATAAAACTAGGAAATGATAAGATTAGTTACGACTATGTCACAGACAATGTCGCAGGGAGTCTGTCTGACATCAAATGCAACATTGAATGTCAATATCATACAGCACTCAACATATATATATATATATTATTAATTAATTAATTAACATTCCCGGCATGTGTCCTAAAGAGGGGAGTAATTAGTGGCCAATATATATACATATATATATATATATATATATATCAAATTGTAGGTTTGACATTGTGATGACTCTTGTTTTTTAATATATAAAATATTCATTATATTATTCGAATCAAATATCTATATAATATTTGAATTTATTTCATTCAATTTGAAATGTCTTCATATAAATAATAAAAAAAATTATAACTTAGCGACAGACGTAATGACGGAACGTCGGTCGTTAAAAAATGTGACTACTATTATTGGGAGACTATTTAATGACAAACACATTCCATCGTTATCCTCTAATGACGACCTTAATGATGGAAATTTTCATCGATAAATAATTGTCTCGAATCGGGCGATGTATTTAACTACGGAAATTTTTGTCATTAACATTTCAGAGTGTGATATGTAATACCATATAAACGATGAAAATAGATTGAGATTTAATTTTATATTAATCTCATTTTTGCAATCGGACAATTAATCAGCTATCCATGCTCTAAAGATAATTTTAGTACACGAGAAATGAACTTGTAACGCCCCACAACCAAATTCGAGTCCAATCTTTTTATTTACGGCCCAATTATTATTGAACGAGAATGAATTAAGATTAGACGATAATTCTTGTCGAAAACCGATTTTGGCCCAATTGCTCCCCCATTTCAAAATTTATGTCGAGTCTGTTTTTATTCTAATTAAAGCCCTTTTATTGAGCCCAAATTAATTTTATAATGAGGCCCAAAATTTAAGCCCATGACATCTCTATTTTTCTTTTTTTTTTACCAAGCCCAATAGATATAATTATATGTGTGTATATGAGTGTATATATATGTATATATTATTTCCATCCCTATTATATATTCTATCGAGAGAGAGAGAAATAAAAAGAAAAGAAAAGGGGGAAAAGAAGAGAGATAGGGTAGAGATCGAATGGAGAGAAAGCATAGGAGAAAAGAAAGAGAAGGAAAAGGAGAGAAGAGAGAGAGAGAGCGAAGCAGACCAGAGAGAAGTGAGGGAGAGCAGAAGTTGAGAAAAATAAGAAAGAAGAAAAAAGAAGAAGAAAGGATGAAAGAGAGAGAGAGCCGAAGGTTGAGAGAGGAGGGGGAGCAGCTGGCAGGAGGTTGCCGGACCTTCCACCGGCGCCGGAGCTGCAGCAGGTCGTCGCCGGAGCTGGTGAGCAGCCGCAGCAACAGCTGCAAAGCTCACCACCGTCATCCGACTTCGTCGTGATGTCGTCATCGTATCGGTCCATTCCTTGTCCTTTTCACTTAATTTTCGGATATGTCGTACCTTGATATATGTACTACGTTTTATCTTTTAATGTCGTTGTCATCTGATGGTCAGAAACGGGTCAAATAGCTGGAAATCAGAAACTTGTACTGTAGTTGTTACTGTAGCGGCAGATTTAATACTCGGCTATTTCGGGGCCTTTTGGGGTCCCGAATCGAAAATGTTTCATCTAGAAAGTTGTCCGGAATATTGTTTTACATTATGAGAGCATGTCGATGAATTTTATTTTCTATTATCCCGTCATTTGCATTTTTGCCTAAAACGTTAAATTTGTTCGGATTTTATTTTGAAATTAAAGATTGTTAGAAAAATCCCAAATTTATATGGTTGATTTATGTTATGATAAGGGTCGTCCTTGATGTATTTCATCAATTTTTGGATAAACATAAAGCATCGTGGGGTTTGTTATCGACTATCCCGTTATTTAGATTTTTACTCAAAGCATTTAATTTTTTTTATTTGAAAGCATGAGTAGTTGAAAATTTCCAAAATTTATATACTTTAGTTTCCCATGTATAGGATTATATCTTGTTTATTCTGAAATATAAACTTAGTAATCTCTCTCTATGAGCTTTAATTTTATTTATTTCAGTTTTAATTATGATTAAAGTTTGAACCCTTAATTATATATATTAGTTGAGAAGTCCATTTTTCTAAAATATTGAAAAGTATATTTTCATGGCGGTTTTGCGTAATTCATTTTGAAGTTTAAAGTTCCTTTGTATTATTTAAGTTACTTTTAGAGCTTAAATCTTGAAGTTCTAATGTTGGTTTCTTGGTGTTGGATGTTTTATCAAAGTAATAGATGATGAGGGGTTGTAAGTGGAGGAAAAGAGGTGGCAAACTTTATTGTTTTGAAGGATGAGAATGAGTTGAAGTCATTTTGAATAAAATCAGTTTTATTTCAATTTTTCCCTTGAATTCTGCTGCAACGAGGCTGTTTTGTGCAAGCTCTTTTAATGCTAAGGTGATACATATAAAAAAGAGGGCTCACGTTTTATTTTGGGAGGGTTTCGATTCTAATTTGGATTTCACCATGAGTTGTGTATTTGAAATCGCATTTTGGCTTAGTAAGCCATGAATTAATATTTTATTTAAATTCTCTTTATGTATCGAATCGAGTAGAAGTCTCTAAAGTCATGCTCTGTGTCGAGGTCGTAGTCAAGAGAAGGGGAAAATCCCTTTAATTATGTTTTGGGCTCTGGGTTTTCGATAGAGTTAATGAGTCATAATTGACTTTGTTGGACGAGTTGAGCTCGAAGAATAAGAGAATCGAACCCTAAGTTGCTGCTCTACCCCAGGATTTACAAAGAGGTGGGTAATACTATATTTATCTATGAGTAATCTTTATAAGCATGTTAGAGCAATATGAAATATCCAAATAAATAATTTTATGCTATGCCAGATTAATCTTTGAAACTATCTATGGAATAATTTATTGGATATGAATTTATGGGATTAATGATTCAACATGATGTTAGATGCTAGCATTATATGAACTGTTATGAGATTTTGACAATCATGCTTATGGATTATTATTGGAATTGAAATTATGATATGAGAGCATTGTCTCGATATATGATACCTTACGAGATAGATGTAGTAACTTTTATAAGTGATGATCCTATGCTATTAATTGATGAAGGAATGAGACCTAGATGATGCATTCTAGGTTGTAACCTATGTTAGTGGACTATACATTTAAGATTATTATTTGATTGTCTAGCACTGTCATCTATGATATTAATTTAGGAACCCTTCCTTATGCTATGACACATGATCGGCACTCTAGTGTGCTATTACGATATGATCTTATAATAAATTCTATCCGAGATTATAGGATTAGAACAAGCATAGTATGATCAAGTTTTAGCTATTATAGTTATAAGGTGGGTAATATCTACTCAACAGTGACTTATGTTTCAAAAACGTATTCTATTTATGATAATATACATTTATGATAAAGCAGACTTCAAATTACTTTTATGGCTCAATGATATCCACTCAACAGTGACATATGTTTCAAAAACATATTCTATTTATGATAACATATGTTTATGTTTAAGTATGCTTCATATTACTTTTATGGCTCAATGATTTCTAAGTAACACGTGGTTTTTATGTTTCAAAATCGCGTTATGTTTATGAGAAAAATATGTTTATATGAAAAGCATGCTTCAAAGTTCAAAATATATTTTTATGGCTCATCAGAAGATACTAAACTCTATGGTTCCAAGTATGAGCACTCTGGTGCGGTATGAGCACTCCGGTGCAGTATGAGCACTTCGGTGAGGTATGATATAGCACTTCGGTGCGATATGATATAGCACTTCGGTGTGGTATGATATAGCACTCTGGTGCAGTATGAGCACTTCGGTGTGGTATGATATAGCACTTCGGTGCAGTATGAGCACTACGGTGCGGTATGGCACAATGGTGCAATTATGGTACTTGTAGTTGGTTGATTTCTACAATTAAATCTAGAGTAAGTTCGAGCTCTAGCAACTGGTAAGATTTCTCGAGGCCAAAGAATGAGGTCTAAATGAGATTAAACGCATGTAAAGAGGATTAAGAATATTTCTAGCCAGATTGATGAATACTCGAATGAATCTCATGCTTCCCCCCTTTGTGATATTTATATCTTATGGGGCTGTAACCTTTTTCCGATAAATAAGGGATCCTCCCTTATTTTCAGGGATAGATACTTATCTCTTCAAGGGTTTTGACCGAGTCATGTTTATCTCTCTAATGTCCCTTTTTGACTTGGTCTCTTGGTTTCGAACTCTACCCTAGCTTGCTCTTTTATCTATTCTTCGACATCGCCCCCTTCGACCTTAAACCCTTAGACTTCGACACACGTCTAGCGGGCCTCAAGACCTTAAACTGCACACGGGCCTTGCTTACTGGGCCTTTAACAAAAATAGACCTCCACAATTAGCCCCTCATTACCTGAGGCTCGAGGATCGAGGATCATGTAATGAATGTCGCCGTAACGCAAATGGACGATCGTAAAATATCTCGGATGATTAGTAAAGTCCAAGTTTTGACACTGTTAATGAACGAACATGAGATGGAAAAAAGGATCTTCAAAGCAGATCTCGTAAGGCTCCAGACCTGAATCAAGGTCCTGTGGAGCTAATAGGGTCGTGAGAGCAGACCTCGTAAGACTCCAGACCTGAATAAAGGCCCTAGGGAGCTAATAAGGTCGTGAGAGCAGAGCTCGTAAGGCTCCAGACCTGAATAAAGGTCCTGGGGAGCTAATAAGGTCGTAAGAGCAAACCTCGTAAGGTTGAGGGTGAAATAGTCTTCTTTCCGACTTTCCACCTTCCTTTCAATCTCAACCGCCCGACATGCGGGATACACGGCTCAGATTAGTTTTTTCGGTTTAAATTGAGTTTAAACCAACTTATTCCCTCCTTTCTTTCATTCAAACGCGCCCGATTATAATTTTTCTTGAAGACTTTGCTCAAATTCCCCCTGATTACCGTGCGGCTCCATCTTCCCAACGTCCAAGATTCCTCCGTTTACTTCAAGATTCCAAACTTCCAGGTTACTCCTTCATCTCCTCTCCGTTTTCTTGAGGAATTTCCAGACTAGGGTTTTACTTTTAGTAGTTTAAAGAAGTAGGAGATTTAGGCTTGGATTTACGTGGATTTTGCGTGAATAGACTTGGTGGTGGTTTTTTGGAGTCATTGTTGATTGTTGATAATTTTTATATTTTGCCGATGAAATTAGATTAGAACAGGAGATATGTTCTTTGGTATTTCTGGGTATCAATCCTTGATTCTTGATAGGACCTTTTTCTTAGCGTCTTCTTATAGATTTGCATTCCCGCTAGGATCATGAGTATGTCGGGTAGTGGTGATTCTGATGAGAGGACCCGAAGCTGGGGTGGCGGAGCTAGGTCAGCCGAGTCGGAGCAATCTTTCGGCTCGGTTTCTGAATCTACAGGACTTGTTATCCCTTCGTCCCAGCCCACTGTAGAGAGGCCTGTTGTTATTCCTCGTATCAGGGGAGGGTCGGTGGTGAGCCGCCTCAAGGCTTCGAAGGTGGCCACCAAGAAACACGTGGGTAAATCGAAGAAGCAAAAAGCCGAAGCTGTGGGCTCTCCTTCTTCGAACGCAGACTTCAAAGCCGCCGAGGTCGCCCCTCAAGTAGGGGATGACCTAATTAGGAAAATTACTTCTCCAGAATATTCGGGGTCAGGGGTAGAGGTCCATGTCCCTAAGCCTTTAGATAGATCCAGCAGACCCCCTTCCGGTTTCACTGCTTTTTACACCCTAATCATCGACAAGGGTATAAGACTTCCTCTTCACCCTTTTTTTACCAAGATTTCGCATTTCTATGGAATAGCCCCTGCCCAAATATCACCAATAGGGTGGTATCATATGTTGGGCATGTATTACCTCTGGGAAAACTTAGGATTTCCCGAACCCAGCATCGGGGAGTGGCATTCCTCATACTGAATTGTGGCTACCCCTAGTCAGAAAGGCTTTTACTACTTTACCAAGTGGGTCGGGGAACGAGCCCCTCTAATAAACACCCTTCCATCTTCATCGGGGGACTGGAAGCCGAAATTCATTTTTGTTCCGGCGGAGACTTAGAGCGATAGGATCTTGCCATCGTCGTTCGCTGAAGCCCGTGGGTCTTCGAAGCTTGTCTCCCTTTCTTTCTACTTCTTTTTTTATTTTTTATACATATCAGTGTTATCTTTAATTTTATGCTTCGTGTCTCTTTGCAGGCTTCCAAAAGCGAAAAGACGTGTCAGGTACTGAGGCGGAGTGAGTCGAAGCAGCCTTTTCTCTCCCCGAGGAAGACCATCAGTTCGAAGTCGTTCGCCGCGGTCGAACTCACTTTGACATGGGAAAATTGAAGATTCGTCTTTCTGACGATAAGGTTAAAGCCTTAGCCGCATCTAAGGTGTTAAGCCCCTCGTCATCCGTCGTCAAAAGGATTTTCGGGGCCACACCCTCAGCCTCGCCGCCTTCGAAGAAGTAGAAAGATCAGTCCGGCCTCGAGGCTTCCAATCCTTCGACACTGCCCCCACCCGTGATCGATGTCGAAGCCTTGGTTCCGAAGAAGGCTTCGAAGGAATCAGGCAGCCTAAAGGTGCCCCTGAGGCCTTTCCTATTAGATATCCAATCCGCTATTGGAGACGGTTGTTCTCCCTTGGAGTTCGAGAGAGAAGGCCTGGAGGAGCAGGCTTGATTTGCCTTCCAAATGTTATCGAAGGTTTGTTTATCTCTTTTCATCCCTATTTTCTTCATGTGTTTTATACTTTATGCTCAAATAAATATTTGACTTAGAGCGGTCTACTATGTTGCAGGCCCTCTTCTGCCAATATCAGCTCCGGAGCCGGGTCTCGGGGTATGCTGAGGGCCTCGAGAAGAGGTTGATGGAGCTCTCTAAGGAGCAGGAGAGAATCGCCGAGAAGAGGCGTGACTTTGTTGCTGAGAAGTCGGCCTTGCTCGTGGAGCGGGATTCGGCTCGTGCACTGGCCGCCGGAGCTCAGGTGCAACTTGACCGAGCTTTGGACCATCAAGCCCGGCTGGAGATTTCGAAGGCCTCTCTGGAGTCAAAGTTGGCTGCTGCTGAGACACGGATAGGGGAGCTAAAAGCCCGCCATGAGACTCTGGACTTCACCTCGCTGGTTGATTCCGCCGAGTTCTAACCTTACAAGGAACTCTTTTACCAGGAGGGGGGTTCTACTGTGGTCGAGGTGATCAAAGAGAAGATGCCTGACCTCGACCTTTCCTTCCTTGAGGCTGATGACGAGGCGGAGACTGAGGCAGTCAAGGACTCTACCGACGGGGCCGTCGTAGGGAAGAGGATCGAGGTCGGGGAGGATGCTACGAAGACGGCTGCCTCGGAGGTCGAGAAGGAAGTGGAGGACCATCCGTAGACTTCTTCGCATTTTCTATAAAAATTTTCAGGACAAGTTTCAAACATTAACTGATGCTGTACATATTTTTTCTTGAGTGGGAACTTCATATGACATCCATATTTCTTTGTTCTTATGATGTTGTGATAGGATTGCAACTAATTTTGCTTTTCTTCCAAGGATTCCACCTGAGGTTAAACTAGAAAAGATAGATTAAATGTGAGGCGTAAGCACTGTTCATTCACCTCCGAACCTGTAGAGAATGGGAGTCGGATCTCCTATGCTTTTTCCTCTTGACTTTGCTTAAAAACGGAAATAGGGGGAGGGCCCCTAGACTTCAAGTTCTCTTAGTTACTCCGACACTCAAGTCAGTAAACAAACCTTTAAGAAATAAGAATTTTGAAAGATAAATAAAAAGCGGATACATTACTCTTCGTTAGTGAGGCCAACTTCGAGGTCGACGCCTTGTTGACTTTTGTGGGTCAGGCACCCTGTTCTTCGAGTTCTGTTAGTTACTCTGACGCTCAAGTCAGTAAACAAACCTTTAAAAAATAAGAATTTTGAAAGACAAATAAAGAGAGGATACATTACTCTTCGTTCATGAGGCTGACTTCGAGGTCGACGCCTTGTTGACTTTTGTGGGTCGGGCACCCTGTTCTTCGGGTTCTATTAGTTACTCCGATGCTCAAGTTAATAAGCAATTAATGAAATACAAAACCAAAAAGGAGAAAAAGAAATGGAAAGTCGAAGAGTTTAGAAATGATACTGTTTCAAGTTAATGGCGTTCCAGCCGTTGGCTATCGAATGCCCTTCTTTCGATCAAAGTTTATAAGCTCCATTCCCTATGACTTTCTCGATCTCATAGGGGCCTTCCCAATTCGGGGCTAGTTTCCCTGCTCCGACTTCTTTTATGTTTTGGAACACCTTCCTTAGCACCCAATCTCCTATCTTGAATGTCCTTAGTCTTGTGTTCTTATCAAAGTGTCTCTTTATTTTCTGTTGGTAGGCAGATATTTTTATTGCGGCTTTATCTCTAAGTTCGTCTATGGTGTCAAGGTTGACTTCGAGCTCGAAGTCGTTGGTTCTACTCGACCATTGATTTCTTACTGACCCTATTTCTGCTTCTGCCGAGAGGACCACTTCTGAACCGTAGGTGAGGGCATAAGGGGTCTCTCCCGTAGCGGTTCGTGCAGTGGTCCGATAAGACCAGTGGACTCCTGGGAGCTGTTCGACCCATTGTCCTTTGTGTTCGGAGAGTCTCTTCTTCAAGGTGTTCAGTATTGTTTTAATAGTAGCTTCAGCTTGGCCGTTCGAGGCCGGATCCCTTGGTGTGGAGAAAAAGAGTTTGATGTTCCAATGGCGACAGAAGTCTTGAAATTTCGAACTTATAAATTGGGAGCCGTTGTCGGTGACTATTACTTTAGGGACTCCGATCCTGCAAATAACATATTTCCATAAAAAATTACATACCTCGGTATCCCTTATTCGTGCAAAGGCCTCTGCTTCGGCCCATTTGGTGAAATAGTCCGTCACTACCAAGATGAAGTATTTCTGATTCGATCCCTTCAGTAGCGGTCCCACGATATCCATTCCCCATTTCATAAATGGCCAAGGTATGGATGCGATATGTAGGGGTTCTGGTGGCATATGATTCGTTTGGGCAAACCTTTGACACCTGTCACATTTTTTGGCATAGTTTTTGGCATCTTCTCTCATAGCTGGCCAGTAAAAGCCGGCCGTCAATGCTGGGTTAGCCAGGCTTCTGTGCCCTGAATGGTTTCCGCATTCACCATCGTGGAGCTCGGTTAGAATATACTTTGCTTGGGTCGGGCTCACACATTTTAAATATGGTCCTGAGAATGACTTTCTGTATAAGGATCCGGAAATCATGGCGAATTTTGGAGCTTTTGCTTGTATCCGTCTTGCTTCGATAGGCTCTTCGGGTAGTTCATTTTCTGTCAGGAATCTGTATAAGAGGGTCATCCAGTTTACCTCGATGTCTATTGGAAGGACTTCAGAGTTGTCACCTTTCCATACGGCGGGCCATTTGGCGTATAGGATTTGGATGTTTTTATCCTGGCTCGTGTGTATGGCTGATCCCAGATTAGCTAATGCGTTGGCGTGGTAGTTTTCTTATCTGGTGATGTGTTGGGCTACGATTTTTTCGAACTTAGCTGCTGCTTGTTTTGCGATCGCAAGGTATGATACCATCCTTGAATCTTTTGCCTGAAATTCTCCTTCAAATTAATTTATTATCAATTGTGAATCGCTCATGACTCGGAGTCTTTTAGCTCCTATGTCGGCTACCAAATTTAATCCTGCTATGAGGGCCTCGTATTCAGCCTCGTTGTTGGTGGTTTTGAACCCACATCGAATAGATCTCTCTGTGATTATTCCTTCTGGACTAATTAGTACTAAGCCCATTCCACTCCTATTCGAAGTGCTGGATCCATAAACTTGGAGGGTCCAGTACTTTGAATTATTGACTTCGAGATTCGTTAGTACTTTTACTTCTGGTTCATAGGAAAAGTCTGTAATGAAATCTGATAAGACTTGTGATTTAATTGATGTTTGTGGAACGAAGTCAATATCATACTCCCCGAGTTCGATAGCCCATTTTGATAATCTCCCCGCGAGGTCTGGCTTTCTTAGTACTGCTCTTAAGGGGAACTCTGTGACTACTTTCATTGAAAGGCTTTGAAAGTAGGGTTTCATTTTCCTAGAAGTCATTACAAGTGCTAAGGCCAACTTTTCGAAATGCAGATATCTGGTCTCGGCATCTAGCAGCGACCGACTAGCATAGTATACGGGGTGTTGTCTTCCATTGTCTTCTCTAACAAGCACTGCACTGACAGAGTTAGTAGAAACAGATAAATAAAAAAGGAGTACCTCTCCGTCGATTGGTTTGGATAGAAGAGGTGGACTTGCGAGGTATTCTTTAAGGTCTTTGAGGGCTTTGGCGCATTCCGGGGTCCATTCGAAGTCTTTGTTTTTTCGTAGAGTCTAAAAAAACACTCGGCTTCTTTCTGAATATTTGGATATGAAGCGGCTAAGAGCTGCTAGTCGACCGGTCAGTTTTTGGACGTCTTTAGGGCTTTTGGGGTGTTGGATATTTTGAACTGCTCTGATCTGGCTGGGGCCGGCTTCGATTCCTCTTTTCATTACTAGGTATCCCAGAAATTTCTCGGACGTTACTCCAAAAGCGCATTTGGTGGGGTTCAACTTCATATTGTATCGTCGTAGGACTTCGAAGGTTCGTTGTAGATGCATGACATGGTCTTGAGCCCGTACTGATTTGACTAGCATGTCGTCGATATATACCTCCATTGTTATCCCGATGAGCTCTTCGAACATTCGATTTACCAACCTTTGGTATGTTGCACCTGCATTTTTTAGTCCAAAAGGCATAACATTATAACAGAACATACCTCGATATGTTATGAACGCTGTTTTTTCTTGGTCTTCGTGGTACATTAAGATTTGATTCTATCCCGAGAATACATCCATGAAGCTCATGAGCTCGTGGCCTACCGTTGCATCGACTAGTGCGTCTATATGTGGTAGGGGGAAAGAATCTTTAGGGCACGCCGGATTGAGGTCGGTGAAGTCTATGCATAAGCGGTTCTTTCTGTTCTTCTTTTTGACCACCACGACGTTTGCTAACCATTCAAGATAATGAACCTCACGGATATGTCCGTTCTTTAATAGTTTGTCTACTTCCTCATCCACGATTTTGTTTCTTTCCGGGGTAAATTTGCGTCTTTTTTGCTTGATTGGGGTTTTTTCCGGGTCTACCTGCAATTTATGAGTTATAATGGAGGGGTCGATATCTGTCATATCCTCGAACGACCATGCAAAGTAGTCGTGATGTTCTTTGAGGAATTTGATCAATTGCTCCCTGATGTTCGAGGTTAATCTGGACCCGATGGATACCTTATGATTTGAATGTTCGGGATGAATCTGTATTTCATCGAGGTCTTCGACTTTTGGTTTTTCATAACTTCGATCTCCAGCGCTGGATGAGGTTGAGCCGACCTCTATCTGATTAATCTCGATGAATATTTTCTGTTTGAATGTAGTGACGTAGCATTCTCTTGATGAGATCTGTTCTCCTCGTACCGATCAAACTCCCCATGGGATAGGGAACTTCATGATTTGGTGATATGTTGAGGGTACTGCTCGGAGTTCATGGATCTAGGGTCGTCCCATAATCACGTTGTACGCTGAGGGTGTGTCTATTACCTGAAATTTTGTGAGGAGGTTGAGCCCCTCAATGTTAGTGGGAAGCGTGATTTCTCCTAAGGTTGTTTTGTGTTCTCCGTTGAAGCTAATCAGTGTTGTAGACTTCTTTATGATATCTATTTCTTTCACCTGCATTCCTTTTAAAGTGCTAAGGAAGATCACGTTAGAGGAACTCCCGTTATCGATGAGAGTTCGCTTGATTAAACAGTTCAATATTAAAAGAGAAATAACTAGTGCATCGTGGTGTGGGAGTGAGAGTTCAGATACTTCACTACTGGAGAAACTGAGGGTTGCCTGATCATCAGGTTCAACTTCTTTAGGTATGTTTGCTGTATATTTGAGGGACCGGCAGTGCCTCTTTGCCGATGACTGGGAGACGCCACTGACCTCCGAACCCCCGGTTATGCCATTTAGCATTTGATCGATTCTCGGGGGTTCGATGGGCTGAGATTCCATATGATTGTCTCTTCTATTCCAATTTTCTCTTCCTTTTGAGGTTAGGAGATCGACTAAGTGACCTCTTTTGAGAAGCTCGATCACTTCAAGTCTAAGTGCGATGCAGTCGTCTGTTCTATGCCCATGGTCATTGTGGAAGTCGCAAAATTTGTTCCTGTCTCGCTCATTGTCAGGTGTTTTCATCTTTGGGGGCCGGGGCCATTTGACATTTTGACCGAGCCCCTTCAACACATTCACGGCTTCCAAAGGTGTTATGCAAAGATTATATTCGGGTAGCCTTCTGTCTGGGCGTTCGGGTAGCTTCCTATCTCTGGGGTCGAATCTAGGGTTGCGAGGATATGGATCCGCTCGATAGCTCTCATTTCTGATGTGAGACCTGTGTTCCTTGCGAGGTTGATCGTTCCGGGATCTAAATTTAGATAAGTTTGCTTCGTCTTCTTCCCATTTAATCTGTGCCCATGCTTTGGCGAGGATGTCTTCCATTGTCTTGCATGGATATTTTGTTAATTCTTTGTAAAGATCTGAACTCCTTTTTAAGCCTTTCCTGGAGGCTAACACGGCGGTGTCGACGTTGCATCCTGGGATCGATACTTTTTCTCTATTGAATCGTCCTACAAAGCTTCATAGAGTTTCCTCCGGTTTTTGGATCACTGTGTAGAGATCATCCGCATATTTCTCAATCCTCTGGCTACTAGCGAACTGTTCAACGAACAGGTCGTTGAGTTGAGCGAAGGTGGAGATTGATGAGTTTCGTAAACTTATAAACCATTGGAGTACTGGTCCGGATTGGCTGCTTTCGAACCCCTTACACATCCCGGTTTCTCTACTTTGTCACGGGATTGAAGTGGTGAACATCCTTTGTTTATATTATGCTATGTGGTCATCGGGGTCAGTAGTGCCGTCGAACAGTTTCATGAATGGGAAGGTAAATTTCAGAGGTATCTCCACAAAGCTGATTTTCTCTGTAAAGGGAGAATCTGCGAAGCTTGTTGGGGCCGTTTTGTGAATAGGTGCGGGAACTCCAGGGATTCGTGTGAGCATTTCTTCCAACCGCTTCAGTTTGTTCTCGACCTCAATTTCGGATTGGATCTCGATGTATTCGAACCCTGGGGAGGTCTAAGATACGGATCGTTAGCATCTTCCTTGTTCTGTTGTCCTTTGCTGGTTCCTACAATGTTTTGGTTAGCAGTTTCGTTAGCGGAATTTAAAAGTACCTGTTCGTGTAGCTGACTGGTTTTTCGAGTTCGAGGGGGTTATTGATGGCAAATCCCTCCGATTGTCTTGAGGATTCGGGGTCATACTGCTTCGGCCCTCGACTGTCATCTTTGATATGGTTGATCAGATCCCCACAGTGGGCACCAAATTGTAGTTGGTTGATTTCTACAATTAAATCTAGAGTAAATTCGAGCTCTGGCAACCAGTAAGATTTCTCAAGGCGAAAGAATGAGGTCTAAATGTGATTAAATGCATGTAAAGAGGATTAAGAATATTTCTAGCCAGATTGATGAATACTCGAATGAATCTCATGCTTCCCCCCTTTGTGATATTTATATCCCATGGGGCTGTAACCTTTTTCTGATAAATAAAGGATCCTCCCTTATTTTCGGGGATAGATACTTATCTCTTCAAGGGTTTTGACCGAGTCATGTTTATCTCTCTAATGTCCCTTTTTGACTTGGTCTCTTGGTTTCGAACTCTACCCTAGCTTGCTCTTTTATCTATTCTTCGACATCGCCCCCTTCGACCTTAAACCCTTAGACTTCGACACACGTCTAGCGGGCCTCAAGACCTTAAAATGCACACAAGCCTTGCTTACTAGGCCTTTAACAAAAATAGACCTCCACAGTACTACGGTACGAATATGTCACTTCGGTGAATTTATATGATAGGGAACCATATTGAGTTAATCTTCCGTATGTTAATGAGCAGATACTTTTTATGGGCATTATAGTGAAAATGTTTAATATGAAAACTGTTTATTGAATGATTAAGTATATTTCAGAAATTTAAAATCCCACTGAGTGTTTTCTGGCACTCAGTCCATCTATTTTTCATAATATTTTCAGGTATTTGATGACGGCTGGTGGCTGACGTGGACTAATGGGGACTTCTTATTCATTGACCACTTTTATGATTTCTAATTATTAATTATGTGTAGTTTTGTGGTCAATACGCATGAATTTTTATGCTTCCGCTTTATGATCATGAAATATTTAACTATTTTATGGACATTTGTGAATGTTGTGGTCTTTCGGCATATTTAAAATGTTGAATGCTGAATTTTGACTAGACTTGGCCTTACAGGTTTGAATGGTAAACGCCTTTGAGCGTGGATATCATGAATATTCTAAAAGGAATACTGCCTAATTTTTTATAACCTAAGAATATTATTTATTTTGAATTGCGAAAATTTTATTGTCATTTCTTTTGGTTGTGTGTTTCATAGTGTCTGGGCCTTCGGGTTCGGGTCACTACAGACCTACTAAAAACTCAATTTTTAATTTTGTTTTTATCAAAAGTGAGATGTATTTAGAACTTTTATTCCCCAATTTTGAGTTCACCAAAATCTAAATATAAAAAATATCATTTTTAGTAATTCTTTTTTAATATGATCAATATTTTTCTTTCACAATTATTTAATTAATTATAGTGTTAGTTACTTACAAAATTCACGAATTGAATTTTCTAAATGTTTGCAGGTTTTTAAGATTTAGGATAATTAAGATGAAGTGGAAAAAACTTCAAAATGCATGTAGAAAAAATCTTAAGGCTCATTTTTCTGGCTTGGTCATGAGCCTTCAAAATATCAGAACTGGTCTTGATCATAGATATCTCTCACTCACTTGTATCACCTAGCAAAGTTGTATCCACTCTGTATCTATCCACTTGTATATAAGTAAACAAACGGAAATGCGTTGTGATGAGAATTGTGTAACGGGCAATTCTCTCGCTAAGAGAATAGCAAACACGCCTTTTTTTATTTATAATTTCCTTTTACTACAAGAAGTTTTTTAGTTTCGAAATTTTATTTTTAGTTTATAATTTTGAATTAAGGGAGGGAGAACGGTGATCTTTAACTGTAGACGTCATTATGTACAAAGGACAAAGGTCGTCACAACTTTAATGAATAAGTTTGTATTTTATCATGATATATATCATAAAATATGCAAACAAATTTATTTAATCAAACATGAATAAATGTATGAACTTATACGATGAAAGAAACTTGCAGTTCTCTAGCTAGAAGTAGGATCTTGAAAAAGATAACCAACAAATAAATATCCTTTCACAAAAAAAGAAAAAGAAAATCCCCTTCTAAAGCAATAACAACAACACAACCAATCCAAACTAAAATGCCAAAACAAAAAGAGAGAGAGAGAATGATAATCATCTTTGATACCTCTATCCAATACTTATCCTACATCCTCATAATATTCGCTAATTTATCTATCTAACTACATAGTAAAATGTCATTCTGTTGCTAAGTTATGTATGTTCATTCCAGTTTGTTTCATCACAATAACTAACGAGAAAAACACAATAACACGTGTGAAGAAGTTAAAATATATATGGATCCAAAACACATATATAGTAGATTATGTATATTTATTATAGTTACTCTAATATCCGATTGTTTTTTATTTGAATTTTCATTCGCGATATCAAACCACATACCTCCACCGTCCAACATCTAATTAAAAATCTCAGGGATCAACAAAAATGAATCTATCATAGTCCAGTCTATTAGAACTCAAAAATAAATGAGAGGGAGTTATTTTTTATTAATCACAACATGGCTATTTATACAAGATTATTGAAGGATCTAGAGAATTATAAAACAATACAAATATATACAATATCTCTATTTATAGGAAACGGGATCTGAGAGATCCGGTGGATCCTTAATACACCCCCGCAAAATTGACGTTCTGTCGGCAACAGAAATTTTGGAACGAAGACTCTCAAAGAGAGGACGTGGTAAAGCCTTGGTAAGCAAATCCGCGAGCTGGTCAAGTCTGTTAACATATGAAACACAAAGATGACCCTTGGAAGCGATGTCATGGACGAAGTGAATGTCGACGGTGATGTGCTTCATCCGTGAGTGCTGAATAGGATGAAGAGCAAGCCGAGTTGCACTAATATTATCACAAAGGAGCCAAGACGGAGTCCGAATGGGAATATCGAGTTCCCGAAAGAGTTGAGAAATCCAAACAACTTCGGAAGTAGCGGAGGCTAGTGATCGATACTCAACCTTGGTGGAAGACCGGGTGACGCCAATCTGCTTACAAGAATGCCAAGAAATAGGGTTGTCACCAAGGAAGACAATATAAGCCGATGTAGACTTGCAATCACGAGAATCACCAGCGAATTCAGAATCAGAATAGGCAGTGAGACGAAGAAGAGTGCGACGGCGAAGAAGGAGATAATGATGAAGTGTGCCTTTAAGATAATGAAACAATATCTTGACTTCAGCCCAGTCATGTCCGGAAGGAGAGAACATTCGCTGGGCAAGGAGATTAACAGTGAAGGAAATATCTGGCTGAATAAATGCCAAATATTGTAGTCCGTCGATGGAGCTCATATACTCTGTAGGGTCAACAGAGGTCAACTGAGCGACAACAGAGGGATTAGCCAGAGTGCGGAGTGGTTTGGCACCGTCCATGTGGTGTCGGTGAAACAAGTCAACAATATACTTGTACTGAGAAAGAAAAAGGCCTTCCTTGCAGCGAGCAACCTCCACTCCCAAAAAATAAGAAAGATGACCGAGATCAAACTAAGACTGCAAGTGCGCTAGCAGACGCTGAATGTGGGAATCATGCGACCCAGGAATTATGATATCATCGACATAGACCAAGACAAGGAGATGGATACCTGAAGAATGGTATGTTGTAGCAACCCGATTTCTAATTATATTTAAATTGCTACATTTTATTTAAAAATTTTATTTATTTATGTCTGATATTAATTGATTAAGTCTAATAAGTCGCGTCTAAGTAATTATTTATTTTATAGCATTGTTATTTTATAGCATGCATTTAATTTTATGTGGAGTATTTAATGGGTTGAAATTTTATTTCTCTAGCCCATTTAGAATTATTTGGAGCCCAAATCTTTTATTTTTTTTTCCAAGCCCAAGTATTGAGGCCCAAATTCTAGATGTTTCAATTCTTCTTCCTCTTCTTGTTCGGATATCTTTGCCTATAAAATTTTATCATTCCAAATTTTGAAGTCTATCAGCTCTATCTTTTATTGTTGAAACAGGATAACCACGTAATCTCATATTCTACTCAAACTCTAACCCTAATCTATCATTATAAATAGAGAACTCCATCTCTCTATTTTCATTCACTCACATTCAGATCGTCTTCGATTTCCTTTCTCTCAATTTCGGATTCCTAGAGGTACTTGCACATTTTTTTTTATTTACTGTTGATATTCCTCCATTGGTGAAGGGTTTTGTGTTCTCGGCGATAGATACAGAAGGAAAAGAAATGAAATTATGTGAAGAAAGAAGAAGAAAGTTATCTTTCACGCATACATATGTCATATATATATATATATATATATATCACACACACACAGCGCCATATGTATATATATATATATATATAATCCGTAATGAGTGCTAGGTACTTTCTGACACTATCACAGCTCACTTTTTATGTATATATATATATATATATATTTGTAATGCATGTGTTGTACGGGTAGATATATATATAATATAGGTGTGGTGTGATTTGATCTAATTATATATATATATATATAGATGTGTAGTGTGTGCGTGTTGGTCTAATTATATATATATATATATATATGTTGGTCTAATTATATATATATATAAATGTTACATATATAGTTATACATATATATATAAATATATATATATACATATAAACATTATTATATGCATGTATTAATAAAAAGGGATTAAAAGAATTTTGTCACTATATATGATTATTGTTTTAAAGCATGCATCATAGATAAATATTACGCATGATTTTATTTCTTTATCCACTGTATTAATTTACAATAAATAATTTATAGGAGGCGCGCCGGACTTAATTAATTAATATCCAGGTCAAGGTGAAGGTGGGGTTTTATGTGATTCTGTCCCGATTATTCTCTCTATATTTTATTATTCAGTTATGTGATGACACATCACAGTACAGGGCCTTCGGGCTAAATAAGACAGGGCCTTCGGGCTAAAATGGGCTGACGGGCTATATGGTTTGGTCTACGGACTGAACAACTTTTATTATTCTCACTTACTCGTTTAATTTTATATAGTTTGGGTAATTGGACACTCACCACTGAGTTAAAGTACTCACCCCAAAAACTTTATCTTTTTCAGATGGAGGCTCGGGTGATGCTTAGCGGGTCAAGATGTGATGGTGGTGATCATGGTCTCGATTAAATAAAGATTTTAAATAAAATTTAGATTATTTTCTTTTATGATTTTTCGCTGTAATCTTTGAGACCTTAATATTTGATAATTTGGGATTTTCTTCTATCTATTAATAAAAGCATGTTTAACGTTTCATTTTTATTAAGAGTAATAAAATTGGGGCGTTACAGTTTGGTATCAGAGAATAATACGTTCCTGAATACTCATAAAAAGCAAGAAAGTATGTAAGTTATGACCATCATCGCATCCGCAGCATCACCCTGAGTAGAGGTAAAAGAAAGGTTTTATTTCAAGTTATGCAAGTATGATTATATGTATTGTTTATGAAAATGTTTTATAGTCCTCGGAGTTTTGGTTTAGATGGTACGATTAAAGAAGACGGTGAGAATGAGTACGGGGGGTCAAATTCCTGGGCGGCCATTAGCTAATAGAAAGGAAGATTTAAAGGATCATTTAATAGGAAAGTTTTATGAGCTATCGTGGGATGATATAGCACCAGAGATGCAGTTGCTGAGAATCTAGCATCTTTGGAAAAGAATGGAACAGGCAAGGTGTGGGCTTGACCCAATTGAAGCAGCTGAGAGAATCCATAATATCATTGGATCTCCCCTGATGAGAGATTATGCTGATGATGCACTGAAGGATTTGAATCTGGAGATACGAAAAGGGCGATCGGTTCTTGAGATAATTAATTTTGATGAATTTATCAATCACATCCTGCGAAATTGGAGGGAGGAGTTCTATGGCCGAGTTCCCAGAGGGGTTAGGATATCATGTCAGAAGCCCTATGAAAGCTTGAATTTGGAAAAGAGGATGAGGCGAGCTAGTAGCATTTAGAAGAATCTAGTAGTTTGAGTTATCAGCATAATATTATTTGTCTTTAGCATTATTAGTCTCTAGTATTTAAATTTTTCCAGATTAGTAGTATTACTTCTTTGCAAATAGTTGAAAGTTGTTTCTTTTAAGTAATTAAATGAATAAAAGTAGTTATTTTTTTTTAAGGATATTTTAACCGTTTTGCTATGGTCGACAATAGGAATCATGCCACCAAAGAAGAATACTCAGCCGATTCAGGAAGACAGCGAAGAAACGGAATCAATGAACAATTACAACAGTAATGAGAATGAAGGAAATAACAACAACAACAACAACAACAACAACAACAACAACAACAACAACAACAATAATGAGAACGGAGGAAATAACAACAACATGGATGCATTTGCTCTAAACCTCGCAAATGCGCTGAGGAGGGTTCTACCTCAACAGAATCAGAATCGGTAGCAACCTCAACACCAAGAAGGAGATGGTATCCTATACATTTCCGTCAGTTAGGACCACCCAAGCTGAAGGAAATTGGAGGACCTCTAGCAGCAGAAGAATGGATTCGGGAACTGGACCGAATCTTCGATTACTTCGGATGCTCAGATGCCCAAAGAGTTACCTGTGTAGTCTTTCAACTGACCGAGGATGCAAGTCACTGGTGGGAGGCAGTGAAGATCAGCATGAACCCAGAACAGCAAGCTAACTTGACCTGGACCGTCTTCAAGAAAATGGTCATGGATAACTATTTCCCAAAGGCGTTCCGGAAGCAAAAAGATAAAGAACTGATGAATATAGAGCAGGACAGCATGACCATTCTGGAGTACGAGCAGAAATTCAATCAGCTAGCTCGTTATGCTCCTCACTTGGTGGACACAGATGAGAAGAAGGCCTGGAGATTTGAAGATGGGTTGCGACCTGAGATTGGGGCACACTTATCTGCACTCAATCTCAGCACTTACTCAGAAATTGTGCAACGAGCTTGGGTATTTTCTACCCGTCTGAACCTGGACAAGTTTGCTCCAAAATTTCCCAATAATGGTGGGAAACGGCGATGGGATGAGCGCAACAATCAGAACAGAGGAAGGAATTTCCAGCCTGATAAGAAACCGAGAACTGAAGGAGGAAGCAGATCAGAGGCAGCGACAGAAAAACCCTTGTGCCAAAAATGTCAGAAACGACACTATAGAAAATGCATGCTCGGAGAGAATGGTTGTTATCGTTATTACCAACTGGGGCACCAAGCAATGCATTGTCCCCTGAACCGGAATTTCAACAACTCCAATGCCACCAGGAAAGGAAATGCGCGAGCATTTTCCATGAACCAGGAAGAAGAGGCCAAGACGATAACAGGTATCTTATCAGTACTCAACAAGTCTGCCTTAGTACTTTTCGATTCGGGTGCTTCTCATTCTTTTATCGCAAAGAGATTTTATAAAAAAGCTAATGTAAAGTGTGATGAGGAGACTAAACCTTTAAGAATAAGTATTCCGTCGGGCAAATCAATGAAGACAGATCGTTTGGCTAAAGGAGTCAAACTAGCACTAGAAGGAAGAACTTTGGAAGCTGACCTATTCATCCTGGAAATGAAAGATTTTGATGTGATTCTAGGGATGGATTGGCTGAGTCAAAATGATGCAGTTATCAAATGTCGTGATCGAGAAGTTATTTTCCAGCAACCGGAGGAAAAACAATTCTCATTCAAAGGAACCAAGGTGAGCAGATCACCTCGCATCATCTCAGCTATGAAAGCAATGAAGATGATAAGAAGAAATGATTGCCAAGCATTCTTGGTAAATGTGATGAGTACAGAAGAGGAAGAGAAAGCCATGGAGGACATTCCAATAGTACGAGAATACCCTGATGTCTTTCCTAAAGACATCACTGGCGTGCCACCAGACAGACAAGTGGAGTTCTCCATCGATATAGTGTCAGGAGCGACACCGGTTTCTAAAGCACCATACCGGATGGCGCCAAAAGAATTGGAGGAATTGAATGTTCAAATCCAGGAGATTTTAGACAAGGGATATATACGGCCTAGTGTGTCACCTTGGGGCACACCAGTTCTGTTCGTGAAAAAGAAAGATAGGAGCATGAGGATGTGCATTGACTACCGCGACTTAAACAAGCTCACTATCAAAAACAAGTACCCATTGCCCAGAATCGAAGACCTATTTGATCAATTGAAAGGAGTTGGAGTATTTTTAAAGATCGATATGAGGTCAGGATATCATCAGCTGAAGGTGAAAGAAGGAGACATTCCCAAAACGGCATTCCGAACCAGATATGGCCATTACGAGTTCACAGTAATGCCATTTGGACTAACCAACGCACCTGCAGTGTTCATGGATTTGATGAACAGAGTGTTCCATCAATACTTAGACCGGTTTGTCATTGTATTTATTGATGACATTCTGGTGTACTCCAAGGATAAAATGCAGCATGAAGAGCATCTGTGGTTGGTCCTAGACACGTTGTGGAAGAAAAAGCTTTATGCCAAGTTCAGCAAATGCGAATTTTGGCTGGATCGAGTTGTATTTCTTGGGCACATGGTAACAGCTCAAGGAGTAGAAGTAGATCTATCGAAGGTGGAAGCAGTGAACAATTGGGAGCCGCCAAAGAATGCTGGCGAGATAAGGAGTTTCTTAGGTCTTGCCGGATACTACAGACGCTTCATTGAAGGGTTCTCGAAGATAGCCGGCCCGTTAACTCAGCTGACGAGGAAGGGCGTCAAATTCGAATGGAGTGAGAAGTGTGAAGAAAGTTTCCAGCTGCTAAAACAGAAACTCACCACTGCACCTGTTTGGATTATCCCGGAAGGCAGTGAAGGATTTGTGATATTCTGTGATGCTTCCAAACAAGGACTTGGATGTGTGCTAATGTAGCATGGATAAGTGGTGGCCTATGCGTCAAGACAGTTAAAGACGCATGAACTCAATTACCCTACTCACGACCTGGAGCTACCAGCAGTTGTTCACGCATTGAAGATATGGCGACATTTTCTTTATGGGGGAAAATGTGAAATTTTCTCTGATCACAAAAGCCTGAAGTATTTCTTCACCCAGAAGGAACTAAACATGAGGCAAAGGAGGTGGCTCGAGTTGGTTAAAGACTACGACTGCACAATACATTATCACCCAGGAAAGGCGAATGTAGTAGCTGACGCGTTAAGCAGAAAAGGGACCAATACATCTCAGCTGGTTCAAGAATTCGCTAAGATGAAAATAAACGTGATTCCACCAACGGAGAATACTACATCAGTTTTGACAGCCTTGACAATGCGCCCGTTGCTGAGAGATCAGATCAAGGTAACACAAGAAAATGATAAATTCCTGTGCAAAATAAAGGAGCGAGTATTGAAGGGCAACATTCAAAATTTTGCATTGGCGAACGACGGAGCATTAGTGTTCGAAGGAAGAATTTGCGTTCCCAAGAATAGCAAGATAAGAAGGGAGATATTAGAAGAAGCTCATAATACACCATATTCTATTCATCCCGGAGGAACCAAAATGTATCAAGACCTGAAGAAATATTTTTGGTGGAGAAACATGAAGAGATCTATCGGCGAGTATGTGCAAAGATGCATGACTTGCCAACAGGTGAAAGCAGAACATCAGCGACCAACAGGTCTTTTGCAACCGCTCGAGATTCCAGAATGGAAATGGGAGAATATTGCCATGGATTTCGTGGTGGGATTGCTAAAAACGATCAAAGAAAACCACGCAATTTCGGTGATAGTGGACCGACTCACGAAATCTTCACATTTTCTACCAATGAAAATGACGTTCAGTATGGACCACCTGGCCCAGCTTTATGTAGATGAGATTGTAAGACTGCACGGGGTACCTGTAACTATTGTATCTGATCGGGATACGAGGTTCACCTCAAACTTTTGGAGGAGTCTACAAGAAGCAATGGGAATAAAATTAAGGTTCAGCACCGCTTACCATCCTCAAACCGATGGGCAGTCAGAAAGAACCATCCAGACGCTAGAGGACATGTTGCGAGCCTGCGTGATGGATTTTGGTGAAAATTGGGAAAGGCATTTACCTCTGGTAGAATTTGCCTACAACAACAGCTACCAAGTGACCATCGGGATGGCTCCTTATGAAGCATTATACGGGAGGAAGTGCAGATCGCCTCTGCACTGGGACGAAGTTGGTGAAAAGAGAATTCTAGGGCCGGAGTTAGTCGAAAGGACGGTAGGTGTAATCAACAAGATTCGGGACCGTATCAAAATTGCGAAAGATCGACATAAGTCATACGCTGACCTTAAAAGAAGGGATTTTCATTTCGAGATCGGGGACAAAGTTTTCTTAAAGTTGTCACCTATGAGAGGAGTCGTGCATATTGGAAAAAGAGGAAAGCTAAGACCAAGGTTTATAGGGCCGTTCGAAATCTTGGAGAGAGTTGGGGGATTAGCATATCGACTTACTTTACCACCAAATTTGACCTCGATACATGATGTTTTCCATATTTCATCCTTAAGAAGATATATTCACGATCCGGGCAATATCGTGAATTACGCCGAGTTAGGGTTAAGTAAGGATTTGACTTATGAGGAATATCCGATAGCCGTGCTGGATAGGAAGATTCACGTACTAAGAAATAGGGAAACGCCGTTGATTAAGGTCCAGTGGAGTAGACACAGTGTAGACGAGGCTACCTGGGAAAAAGAAGAAGAAATTATGTCTAGATACCCGCAGTTTCTAGACCTAAGTAAGTAATTTCGAGGACGAATTTTTTTTTTTTAGTAGGGAAGGATGTAGCAACCCGATTTCTAATTATATTTAAATTGCTACATTTTATTTAAATATTTTATTTATTTATGTCTGATATTAATTTATTAAGTCTAATAAGTCGTGCCTAAGCAATTATTTATTTTATAGCATTGTTATTTTATAGCATGCATTTAATTTTATTTGGAGTATTTAATGGGTTGGAATTTTATTTCTCTAGCCCATTTAGAATTATTTGCAGCCCAAATCTTTTATTTTTTTCCAAGCCCAAGTATTGAGGCCTAAATTCTAGATGTTTCAATTCTTCTTCCTCTTCTTGTTCGGATATCTTTGCCTATAAAATTTTATCATTCCAAATTTTGAAGTCTATCAGCTCTATCTTTTATTGTTGAAATAGGATAACCACGTAATCTCATATTCTACTCAAACTCTAACCCTAATCTATCATTATAAATAGAGAACTCCATCTCTCTATTTTCATTCACTCACATTCAGATCGTCTTCGATTTCCTTTCTCTCAATTTCGGATTCCTAGAGGTACTTGCACATTTTTATTTATTTACTGTTGATATTCCTCCATTGGTGAAGGGTTTTGTGTTCTCGGCGATAGATACAGAAGAAAAAGAAATGAAATTATGTGAAGAAAGAAGAAGAAAGTTATCTTTCACGCATACATATGTCATATATATATATATATATCACACACACACACAACGCCATATGTGTATATATATATATATATAATCCGTAATTAGTGCTAGGTACTTTCTGACACTGTCACAGCTCACTTTTTATGTATATATATATATATTTGTAATGCATGTGTTGTACGGGTAGATATATATATAATATAGATGTGGTGTGATTTGATGTAATTATATATATATATATATATATATATTTATATATATAGATGTGTAGTGTGTGCATGTTGGTCTAATTATATATATATATATATATATATATAAACGTTACATATATAGTTATACATATATATATAAATATATATATATATATACATATAAACATTATTATACGCATGTATTAATAAAAAGGGATTAAAAGAATTTTCTCACTATATATGATTATTGTTTTAATGCATGCATCATAGATAAATATTACGCATGATTTTATTTCTTTATGCACTGTATTAATTTACAATAAATAATTTATAGGAGGTGCGCCGGACATAATTAATTAATATCCAGGTCAAGGTGAAGGTGGGGTTTTATGTGATTCTGTCCCGATTATTCTCTCTATATTTTATTATTCAGTTATGTGATGACACAGTACAGTACAGGGCCTTCGGGCTAAATGAGACAGGGCCTTCGGGCTAAAATGGGCCGACGGGCTATATGGTTTGGTCTACGGACTGAACAACTTTTATTATTCTCACTTACTCGTTTAATTTTATATAGTTTGGGTAATTGGACACTCCCCACTGAGTTAAAGTACTCACCCCAAAAACTTTATCTTTTTCAGATGGAGGCTCGGGTGATGCTTAGCGGGTCAAGATGCGATGGTGGTGATCATGGTCTCGATTAAATAAAGATTTTAAATAAAATTTAGATTATTTTCTTTTATGATTTTCCGCTGTAATCTTTGAGACCTTAGTATTTGATAATTTGGGATTTTCTTCTATCTATTAATAAAAGCATGTTTAACGTTTCATTTTTATTAAGAGTAATAAAATTGAGGCGTTACATATGTGAAGAGAGATGTGTCGGCCTTAGATTGTGTGGAACCGAAAGCAGCCAAGGAGAAGCCAAGGGCTAGGTACCATTCTCGAGAAGCTTGTCTTAAGCTATATAGAGATTTTTGGAGAAGGCAAACATGAGATTTGCAGGCATCATCAACAAAACCTGGAGGCTGAGACATATAGACAAGTGTTCTTAGATTACCGTGTAAGAAGGCATTGGAGACATCCAACTATTTCAACGACTAGTTGGCGGAGAGGGCCAATGTAAGAATTGTCCGTATAGTAGCTGGCTTGATAACAGGGCTGAAAGTCTCCTGAAAATCAACACCATGTCGCTGATGGAAACCTTTAGCCACAAGACGGGCTTTATAGCATTCTATAGTATCATCGGGTTTGCACTTAATACGAAAGACCCATTTGCAGCTGACGATGTTAGTCTTAGGAGGCGGAGGCACGAGATCCCAAGTACCAAATCGTTCGAGAGCATTGAATTCTTCAGTCATATCCTGTCGCCAAGGGGTTGAAGATAGGGCCTGAGACACAGAAGTAGGCTCAACATCAGCGGGTAAGAGATGCTTGGTGGCGGAATAGAGATACTTGCAGGGCTTAAAGATGCCATTTTGAGCCCAAGTGTGCATGGTATAAAATCGGACAACCTGGGGATCTGGAGGAACCAATGGGGAAGGAATGGACACATTGGGTATGGCCGGAGAGGCTGGAACCGGTGGTGTAGGCGGCTGAGGTGGTGTGGGCTGCTGGGGTGGAGAGGACAATGGAGCAGTTGGTGGAGGCACCGACTAATAAATGTAAGAATTTATCCCGATCACTATCAGGCAATGCGGATTTGGTGAAATCCCAAAAGGTGGATTCAGAAAATTTAATGTGTCAAGAGATGAAAATTCGGCCAGAATCCGGATCCAAGCATCTGTAGGCACTCTGGCTAGTGGAATAACCAATAAAAATGTAAGATCGTGATGGAAAATCCATCTTACCGATATTATATGGGCGCAACCATAGAAAATATATGCAACCAAAAGTGCGCAGCTTTAGATAATTGAGAGAACGCTGAAATAATATCTCAAAGGGACTAACCGATCCAGTAGTGGGGGATGGAGTCTGGTTGATCAGGTAAGCGGCCGTTTGAACGGAAAAACCCCAAAATGTCGGAGGAAAGCGGGCATGGTGTAATAAAGCTCGAGAGATTTCGAGTAGATGGCGGTTTCGCCATTCAGAAATACCATTTTGCTGAGGTGTATGGGACGCAATTGTTAGCCAAGAAATCCCATTTTAAACCAGATAAGATTTTAAGGCGGTGAACTCGCCACCATTATCTGTATAAAAGTGTTTGATGATTGTATTAAATTGTTTCTCTACCAGAGATCGAAATTATTTAAAAATATTGGTAACTTGAGATTTAGCATAAAGAGTGTAAACCCAACAATAATGACTATGTAGATCAACTAGAAGCAAAAAATAACGTCAACTATCACAAGAAGTAGTTTTTACAGGGCCCCAAACATTAGCATATAAATATTCCAACGATGTAGTAGCATATAAACAAGATTCACCAAAAGGTAGTTTGTGAGCCTTGCTCACATTACAGGAAAAACAATTAGTATCCAAAACATTATTTCCGGCCAAAACAGGCAAATTAAACTTAGACAAAATAATAGAACATGTTCGTCTGGATGGGTGGCCAAGGCCAGCATGCCATTGATGAGCAGAAGTTCGTACACCTAAAGCTGCAAGTTTGGGTTGGAAACTTGTGATCGGAGCATCTAAACTATAGGAACCTCTATGGAACAGCCCGCGGTCCACCACCTCCCCCGTGATATGGTCCTTGATAAAAAAAATAATACGGAAAGAATTCCACAGAGACTCTATTAGCTTTTGTAAAATCATGAATAGAAATCAAATTTCGGGCAGCTCGAGAAACACAGAGAGCATTATAGAGAACAAAACGATGAGTAGGAGTACGTATATGAGATGAACCAGTATGAGTAATAGACATACCAGTGTCGTTGGTGATCTAAATATCGTCTGTGCCGCCATATTCAGAATGAAGGGAGAGATTGCTCAAGTCATTAGTGATATTATGTGATGCTCCGGTATCCATGACCCACTGATGAGGGTTAGGGAAACAGGTCAGAGATTGTGCCATGTTAGCAGCAGATTGGGAACAACGACAGTAAGGAGCAGTATGACCTGAAAAACCACACAACTGACAT
Source organism: Perilla frutescens (assembly GCA_026008535.1). NCBI lineage: Eukaryota > Viridiplantae > Streptophyta > Magnoliopsida > Lamiales > Lamiaceae > Perilla > Perilla frutescens. The sequence goes on along the minus strand of BRKX01000020.1, from coordinate 8,256,187 downwards.
ATAATAGGCTGCGAAGCATAACCCGAATTACCATAGTGGCCTGGATGAGGAGAGTAATTGTGGCCACCACTGCGGTTGTTCCCATTGCAGCGTCCATGGCCCCGGTTGCCGCCGAGCTGCCCGCGGCCACCGTTGTTGTTGCCGGAGGCATGGCGTTCAGAACTGGATCCAGATCCGCTAGACGGATTGGACTGAGCGACGTTGGCAGTCGCAACAAGTTATGAGGAGTCAGCCTCGAGCCTCTTGAGATAAAGTTCGTGCTCCACAAGCCGATCCCAGAGTTTCTCAAAGCGGTATGGAGTTTTACGGGTGCGAACAACACCGACGATCTCACAATAAGAAGGATTGAGACCATTGATGACGTAAAGAGTGAGGATGTCGGCTGAGATAGGGGCGTCAATGAGCCCGAGTTCGTCAGCAAGGGCCTTGATCATGTTGACGTACTCGGACACCGATTTGGAGCTAAGAGTTGTCATGGTCAAGGCAGTCTTCAAGTGCATGACATGAGCACGGGATGTGCTAGCAAAGGCGCGACTGAGGACAGTCCATGCATCGACAGAGGTCTTGACGGAGCCGAGCAACGGAAGAATGTCTGGCAAGACAACAACAAGGATTGCGGTAAGGAGCATGCGATCTTGGTGAAACCATTGTGTAGAGCCGACGGGATTAGAAGCGGGATCGGAGCGCGGCTTCTTGCCGTCAATAAACCCCATGAGGTCGAGACCGTCGAGCAGTGCATGGAGGTGGATACGCCATGATGGAAAGTTAGTCGCGGTGAGAGTGATTGGAAGATCATGGCGTGCCGAGATCGGGATAATGGGTGGTGGAGTGGTGTCAGTATGGTCGACGATGGTTGTCCCAGCAGGAAGAGTTGAAGGGTTTTGGGCCATTGAAAAAGAGTACGCAGTGGATGATATTCGAGATTAAGGTTGCGGCAGAAGATTGGTGGGATTTAGGGAGAGGGATCGAATAAACTCTTTAGAGAATGGCGTGTGATACCATATTAGAACTCAAAAATAAATGAGAGGAAGTTATTTTTTATTAATCACAACGTGGGTATTTATACAAGACTATTGAAGGATCTAGAAAATTATAAAATAATACAAAGATATACAATATCTCTATTTATGGGACACGGGATCTGAGAGATCCGGTGGATCCTTAATACAGTCACCCACACACCTGCCACTGTTGTAACTGCCTGTTCCCAAATTAAATATTTAAAATATTTATTTTTGAATTTGTCTAAGCCGATCGCCCCTTAGATCTTAACTTAAAAATATATTAGTTACGTTTAATTTAAATTATTAAGTGTATATAGATTTTGTTGTGTTAATTTCGTTCTCATTATATTCAAATTTTGATTTATTGTATATGTATATATGTATGCATAAAATTAAAAAATATAATTAATAATAACATGAATTCTAGAGAGGGGAGTAATTAGTGGCCATGATATGTATCAAATTGTAGGTTTGGCATTGTTACATAGATATTGTAGAATTACACGTATATAACTCAGTGACTGACATTACATTTCGAAAACCACCACTTATAGTAACTATCAATGAATCAATTCCCGGAGACAGTGCGGCCTCTGCATGAATCGACAAAAATGTTGTCAGTATAGGTTGTGGCAATGTTGAGGCAGACGTGTTCAACATATGATGGACCAGAGTCATTGTTGGCCCGTGTTCTACACTTTGAACACACAACAAACTGATGTGAAGATATTTCAGCATATCGGATATGGAACTGGTACTATTATTCAACAGGGGTTCTATCATATCTGCAATCACACCTCTCTGCCAAGCTTTCATTGCCTACAAATGTGTAATTGTCAGTTGCAATAATTAAAAATAGTACAAGATTTAATTCAATTATTGATTAATTTCCATCACATGTCCCGTACTTACAAGAGTTATGAGGTTTTCAGGAGTCCCCCAAGCATTTTTTTTGTCCACTAACAATTTCTAGGAGTAATACTCCAAACTGTAAACGTCTGACTTGATAGAAAAATTGCCTTCCATCCTATATTCAGGTGCTATATATCCACTGTACAATTTTATATTAAAGAGGAGAGTATTAAATATTATTTAAAAAAAATTCCTAAAAATAAATATTTGTTCATAATTAGGTGATAGATATAAAACTTACGGAGTTCCAACAATAATGTCTGTATTTCCTTCAATTTCATCACGAACAAGTGATCTTGTCGCGCTAAAATCTGCGATTTGAGGGTTCATATCAATGTCTAAAAGCACATTACTCGCTTTGACATCTCGATGTATGATTCGGAGTCGAGAGTCTTCATGCAAGTACATGAGTGCTCGCACAATACCCTCTATAATCTTTTGGCCCGTATTCCAATCCAAGTTTACTTGTTTGAACTGGTCTATATGTCAAGTAAAAGAATAATTATATTGTTAGAGAGTGATTTTCATTACTAAAATGAGTTTAGTACAACAAAATATTACCAAAAATGAATTTGTCGAGGCTGGCATTATGAACCAATTCGTAGATTAGAAGTTTCTCTGCTTCTTCCACAATGAAGCCTAAGAGTCTTACTAAATTTCAGTGTTGAATTTTGGCTACCAACAATACCTCATTTTTGAATTCTGTATCGCACTATCTTGAATGATTAGATAATCGTTTCACCACGATCTCTTGACCATTGGAAAGTTGCCCCTGAGATGATGAAATAAAATACGACCAAAACAATCAAACTTGGCATTTTGCTAACCACGATATCATGCACATAATATACATATATTATATATTCTAAATATGACTTATGTACAATACAACAAATAATGGTGCTAATTGATTTCTACCTTATAGACATCCCCAAATCCACCTTCTTCTAACTTGTTGGCAATATCGAAATTGCGTGTTGTGGCTCTAATTTCACCAAAGTCAAATTGCACCGATTTCACAGAGCTCATCTCATCAATAGCTACATTACCGAATTAATACATTAATACAAAATTTAAGGCCAATTTCAAATGCATGGAAATTCTAAAATGAGCTAGATTCAAGGAAAAAAACTTACTCTCGTTGTTTCGTGTGAGCTTGGCCGGTTCATTCTTTTTCTCAAGAAGATGATGAGAGAACAAGTTGCAGCCAACGTTAGAAAAACACTTATTGTGACAATTAACACAATAATTTTCAATGTATCATCGCTCCTTCCTATAAAATCCCAACAAATTCATATATTTGAAATCCAAATTTAATAAATGCAACATCTCTCCAACATAACAAGATGATTATAATTTCAAATATATAAATTAAATTGACGTTCAATGATCCAGTAAATTAGGAACATTTTATTTTGTGCAAGAACCTTCTCTCCCAAAACTTTTATAGAACTTTTTGTATGCATATGAATTCAATAGCTTATGTGTTAGCGTAGGTGAAGTGGAAGCAGCGGTGATAACAACCCGAGTTCGTGGAGCCTAGTTTCATTATAGAAACTATGAAGCTCATATTTGATCATGCAACGGGGCGTGAATATTTTGATTCCTATCACAATATCATAAAAAGAAGCCAGCGCAATGGTGACATTGTCCAAGCATATCCTGCTGTAGAATATTAGGGTTCAGTATATGTGAAAGCTCAATTAGAGCATTTGAGATTGCTGCTATATATAAGACATTACAGAAGACTAATGTATTCTAATCTAGAGTACCATATATGGTAAGACTATCAAAATAATAAATACAAAATAATACAAATCACAATACAAATTAAACACAGCAAATCATACGCTAACATCCCCCCGCAAGATGGACCGTCTAGAGGAGAGACCAATCTTGAGCAACAAAGCCTGAAATCACTGACGAGAAAGAGGCTTAGTCAGGGCATCCGCCAATTGGTCAATGGAGGAAACATGCGTAACACTGAGGACTTTGTTCTGAACTAATTCAAGAATAAAGTGGAAGTCAAGTGCAACATGTTTCATTCGAGAGTGAAAAATGGGATTGGAGCATAAACTTGTAGTACCAACATTATCACAGTAAATGATCGGCTGAGCATGAAGAAGGAGACCCAACTCGCCAATAAGAGATGAGATCCAACAAAGTTCAGCAGCCGTAGAAGCGACTGACCTATACTTTGCTTCAGTAGAAGATCGAGCAACTGTGGGTTGTTTCTTAGAACTCCAAAAGATGGGACTTCGACCAAGATAAACAATATATGCACCTGTCGAAGTGAAGTCATCCTTATTACCTGCCCAATCGACATCCGAATAAGCATGTAAAGTGAACGGAGACTGTCGATGAAGAACAATGCCCTGATCAATGGTCCCACAAAGATAACGAAGTATCCGTTTTACAGCAAGCTAATGAATGGTAGTGGGGCAATGCATATATTGGGAGAGCTTGTTAACAGCAAAGGCAATGTCAGGTCGAGTCAATGAGAGATACTGAAGACTACCAACAGTAGCCTGGTATTCTGTTGGATCAGATAAAGCAGTGCCTGCGTGAAGTGTGAGAGTAGGAGATGTGGCGAGAGGAGTAACAACTGGTGTTGCATCTGTCATCTTGGAGCGTGCTAAAATGTCAGCAAGGTATCGTCGATGAGATAAAAGAAGCCCTTGCGAACACGGGACTACTTCAACTCCAAGAAAATAATGGAGATCACCAAGATCCTTAAGGGAGAATCAAGCAGAGAGAGACTTAATGAACTTGTGTACATCCTCTTGGTGACTCCCTGTGACAATGATGTCATCAACATAAACAAGAACTAAAATGATAGTACTGGACATGTGCAAATAGAATAGAGAGGTGCCAGCAACGGAGTTCTGAAACTTCAACTCAAGGAAAAACTGACTCAACTCATTATACCAGGAGCGAGGAGCTTGCTTCAACTCATAAATGGCTTTACGAAGCTTACAAACATGAGTTGGTTTGTCAGAATCCATAAACCCAGGTAGTTGAGTCATATAGACATCATCAGTAAGAGTGCCCTACAAGAAGGCATTATTAATATCAAGTTGTCTGAGAGGCCAACCCTGACTAACAGCCAGTGAAAGAACCAATCGGACTGTGACCGGCTTGATAACAGGACTAAATGTCTCAGTATAGTCCACCCCAGGCCGTTGATGAAAACCTTTGGCTACCAATCGAGCCTTGTACCTGTCAATAGAGCCATCAGGTAAATGTTTAATACGATAAACCCATTTACACCCAACAATGTTATGCACACCAGTAGGAGAGACAAGTTCCCAGTGCCATTGTGAATAAGTGCATCATACTCAGCGGACATGGCCTGTCGCCAGCTACTATCTTTCATTACTTGAGATACACATGAAGGTTCAATGGTAGCAGCAAGTTGAGTAGAGATATTGAGCTTGACTATGGGCTTGTGAATGTTATTTTTAGAATGTGTAATAATAGAGGAGGTACGTGAAAAAGAAACAGAAGAGTTACCAAGATCAGTAGACGATACCGTAGAAGGCATCGGATCAAGTGGTGGATGAGAATCATAAGCAGGCTCAGGAGAAATGGAAGATATCGAACCTGTAACTATGGGCAGCTCAAGAGGACAGTCCGTAGATGGTGAGTGAAGAACCTGAGCTGAGAACCATGATGTGGGAGTGGCATCATCAGTAGAAGTGCCTGTAGGAGTAGAGCTAGCCATAGGAAACACAGATTCAACAAATTTAACATGACGAGAAGTAAAAGTCTTGTGAGTAGTAGGACAGTAACAAAAATAAGCACTTTGAGTGAGAGAATAACCAAGAAAGACACAAGGAGTGGATTTGGGATCTAGTTTGTGAGCAGAGTAGGGCTTAAGCCAAGGATAGCACAGACAACCAAAACTACGAAGTTTGTTATAGTTTGGAAAAGTGCCGAATAATTTAGAGTAAGGGGAGGCCATATTAAGTGTAGGTGTGGGAAGTCTGTTAATGAGGTAAGTGGCAATGAGAAATGCGGAAGACCAAAATTGAACAAGAATAGATGCATGAGATAGAAGACTGAGACCGGTTTCAACAATATGGTGATGACGACGTTCAGAGAAGCCATTATGTTCTGGTGTGTGTGGCGGAGATGTGTGATGGGAAATTCCATGGACGGATAAATAGGCAGATAAACCAATGTATTCACCACCATTATCGGAATAAAGAGTCTTAATTTTAAGATCAAAATAATTCTCAACAAGCACTTTGAAACGAGGAAATACAACAGCGACATTAGATTTATGTTTTAATGGATATAGCCAAGTGTAGTGAGTGAAATGATCAACAATATATGACATAGTACTTAAAGCTATCAAACGAGTGCATAGGAGATGTCCATACATCGGAGAAAATTATTTCCAATGGAGCGGTAGAGAAAATAGTAGAAGTAGAAAATGGAAGTTTATGAATCTTATGACAAGCACAATCAGTACAATGTGCATGATTAGACTTAGCAGACACCAAATGAAATTTAGAAAGTAAATGACTCTGGATAGACTCAGATGGGTGGCCAAGGTGATGATGCCAAGCAAACGACAAAAGTTTGACAGTGGATAGAGCAGAAGGACGCACAGATACAGCAGCAGGCCACTCATAAACACCATCTTTAGGACTGCCTTCGAGAAGAATCAACCCTGTTCGCAGATCCTTAACACGAAACAAGGAAGGTAAAAATTCAATAGAAGCGTTGTTAGTTTAACAAAACTGAGAGATAGAGAAAAGATTACGCTTCATTGAGGGAACAAATAACACATCATTTAATTGAAATTTATGAGAAGCAATGTGAAGAGAAACAGATCCAATTTGAGAGATAGCTAGACCAGTACCATCACCAATAACTATGTCGTCTATGCCTTCATACAGACCATGCAATGATAAATTATCAAGATTAGCAATGACATGGTGCGAGGCTCCACTATCTAGAAGCCACACCGGAGGGTTTGAGCCAGTTGTTGTTGCAACATGAACTTTAGGCTGCCATGAAGAAGAAATAGGTGGAGTAGGACTCGGGTGTGCAGCCCCACGTGACGATGCTGGCACAAGATGGAAGTCGGGATATCGAGAAGTAAAATGCCCTGGCTGCCTACATGCTTGACATTTGTCGAGATACGGTTTTAAAGTATGAGATGGCGGAGGAGCAGAGGTATAAGGCCGAGTTGGTGGACGAACTGAGTCACGTGAAGAGTGGCGAGAAGAGCTGGATGAATGGCGAAGAGCAGATTGATGAGTAAAATTGGCCGTTGCTGGAAACGGCATAAAATTTGATTGTTGGAGTCCTAACTCACGATTGATGAGTTTCTCATGAAGCTCATCGAATGATATGGGGGTCTCACATCCATCAACCATGTCAATTATCTGTCTGTAATCATCATCAAGACCAGCGAGAATTAATTCGATGAGATCCTCAGGATCAAGAGGTTTACCAAGAGCAGCAAGTTCATCAGAGCGACTCTTAACGAACTGCATAAACTCAGTGACGGATTTGGAGCCCTTGGTTGTCCGTTTGAGTTGATCTTTAATTTGTTTTATATGACCTCGAGTGGGACGAGCATAGGTGTGTGAGAGCGTCTGCCACGCTTCACGTGATGTGGCTGATTGTTGAATCAACGGAATTAATGCCGGCGAGATAGAACCGACAAGAGCCCCAAATAAGAGCTTGTCTTGGCGTATCCAAAACTAGTGAGCAGGGTTTGGAGTATCTCCAGTGGCCACCGTGATGGGAGAAGAGGGACATGGATGAGAGCCATCAACATATTTATAAAGATCATAGCCGATTAGAATAGCCTCAATTTGGAGCTTCCATGCGAGATAGTTGGTGGATGAAAGTTTGAGAATGTTTTGATGTGATATGTTGATAAGTTGAGGAGAGGTAATAGTGGAATCAGCAACAGTGGTGTTAGTGGCCATGTCAATTGTTTGAGAAAAAAAAAAAGGGGAAGAGAGGGTTCACAGGTTAATATCGGAGGCGTCTTGATACCATGTAGAATATTAGGGTTCAGTATATGTGAAAGCTCAATTAAAGCATTTGAGATTGCTGCTATATATAAGACATTACAGAAGACTAATCTATTCTAATCTAGAGTACCATATATGGTAGGACTATCAAAATAATAAATAAAAAATACTACAAATCACAATACAAATTAAACATAGCAAATCATACGCTAACACCTGCATTCTTCGGATGATAAAATTGGGATGCACTGCACCATTGCATAAATCACTGGTGATTCTGCTTCTGTTGTAGACCTAGTCCCTACGCCAGTCTAGTACGATCCTCCCTAAAGTATTCATTCGCATTTAACGCATTTTTACCATTACTTCTAACAGCTATCTTTTTGTCATAAGAATCGAATGTGTTGAGCGTGTCTTTCGAATATTGCACCATGCAAAGTTCGTTGACTATAAACCCCTCACTTTTATTCAAGCACACCAAAACTAGTTCGTCTGATGTGGCTCTTATGCATTCCTGACACTGATTGGGAGATTGGTCGGCTCTGCAAAGGGCCTGAGCGAAGGTCCTGTCTTGGTCTCGGCCGATGGAGGAGCTACTAAAACCATAGTCGGACATGGACAGAGAGTTGAAGAGGGCATTGAGATGGCCACCGTATATGTTATTGGTTGTGTAATTTCTGTTCTTTGAACATATAACTACAAGAAAAATGGTCTATTATAAAACTAAATTTTAGGACAATAAAACAAATGTTGTTATATTATATAGGTTCAATTTGTACATCACTAGACTTTTTTTAAGATATTTGATATTTTTTTATTTAATTACATGCTATGTGTTTTTTACAATGTAATGGTGTTGTTATGGAAAATTTCTTGAATATGATGTGATGTGGCATAAAAATCGTGTATATTATCAAGTCGTAGAATCCTACTTTTTTTGTGTGTGTCATGAAATAAATGATTAATCATATTAGCGAGACTTTTAAATAGTACTAGCATTACATTTCATTAATATTGCAAATCATATTCGAAAGATAAGTATAATACCTAAGTTTTAATCAGATTGGCCCTGTATCTAAATAGTATAATTAGCAATCTAATACATTAATATTAGCAAGACAAATTTACTACTGAATTTTTAACGTGATAAACATGACGTATTAAGATTATTATAACTTTATTACATTAATATTAGCAAGCAATGAACTAAGGTAATTACGCAGCTGAAGAACTAATCACATATCATGTGATTTAAAAAATATTAGAAATTTAATACATTAATCTTAGCAATAATGTTGACAAGCCATATTTTGTTAACAAGGTTAGCATGTTATTGCAAGAATGCTAGCTATATATTACATTAATATTAGCAAGCATATATATAAACAATATAACTATTGGCAAGTATGCTACTAAAATTTTAAGCTGATTTGCGTTTCATGTGTCTAAAGTTATTAGTAATTCAATACAATAATATTAGCAAGTATATTAAATGACTTGCTAACATGATCGAGAACAACATATTTCGGAAAAAAATGGTACGTATAATTAATTTATTTGAATATATATTTTTTAAATTTTATATCTACTATATTTCATAATTTTTTAATATAGTTTGTAGTAACTAAATGAATGCAATTTAAACAACGTTTATATAAAACATATTTTTTTATGCTGAACTAAAAATAATTTTCCAACTCAATTTGCCTTCAATTCAAGTTCAAATTATAAAGTTGAATTAATAATAATGATGGAATACAATTAAAACAAAAATTTGTTAGGCAATACAACTCTTTAACGTTTTAATAATGATAATGATTTCAATCTATTAAGCTAATAATGTACCAAATGTTTGCTAACTTGATAATATTTTATTGCTAAAACACCAAAAAAGATTTTATAATGTGGGGAATAATTAATTTGCTAATATACGACAAATGGCAATAAAATCTGATTGAGATGTTTTTTTTATTAATATTATTATGGAAGTGAAGACGTACTGGTTGAATATATATATATATATATATATATATATAGGATATAGTTCAAATAGGGACTAAGTGTTGGTGTGAGAAATAGGAACAAATCATGGCCCATAGATTTATATAAATTAACGGTTGTGATTAGAAAATGATAAGATATTCAATTCCTTATTTTTGGGAGGTTTTGATCGTGTTCAAGGAGTGTAGGGTATGGATGACAATCCCACTATTCATATATTTTCATATAGTTTACGGATTTTTTTTTCCATATATTGCATTTTTTTAAGATAACTATCATACTATTCCCATAATTGTCAAACTCTCTCATTTATTGCGTCCTTTTTTTACTACAACCCATCGTCTTCTTAATTGATGTTTCTGGTAATGAGATTTTTTTTACCAGAGATCATTAAATTTTAGTCTTAAATTAATTTTTTTCCAGTAAGTATCCCACTACTAAGATAACCCGATTCACATGTGATTATTCCTTTTTTATTGAAATTGAGATCTTCTTCGTTGTTGTTTCTTCCTCTCAATTTTTTCTAAAGTTTTCCACATAGCGACGTCTTCTCCATCGACTTTTATATAAAAATATCTCGTTTTTTTAATTTGAATTCATCTTATATTCTTTACCGATCGATTTAGGACATAAATATGAAATTTGTTAACCCAAAATTATTTGATTTCATCCCGATTTATTGATCAATGTAACCAAAAAACATTTGCTCCCAATCGATATTCTTGAAATTTTCCACAAAGCGGCATCTTCTCCATCGACTTTTATGTGAAATCATCTATCTTTTTTTAATCTCAATTCATCTTAATCTCTGTTTGGAATATCATGCTTTAGTTTCATTGCTTAGAATGTTGGATGTTGTTGTTTAAAACATTTGGTTTTGGTGCTAGTACTATCTTTTGTAATACATTGTAGTTTTGATATATATTTTTTTTTTATCATATGCACTTACTTTGCAATATATGAGTATTGGAAAGTTCATATTTAAGCCTTGTGGTTCTCGGTTGCAGCTTTAAGAATGTATATCGCATTAGAAGCATTTACTGGTTGGTTATTGAGCATTGAAAATGCCCTTGTTAAGCACTGTATATTTTATGTGTGTAGATAACATTGATTCAAGCAACTGTATGATTGAATTCTCACCTAGTGGTATAATCCAAATCTATTTTTCGCAATGCAACCCTTCCCTAAAACACTTTGTGAATCATAAATTACATACTCTAGAGGATGACATTGAGTTTTATTAATTTTTTTTTTTCTTACGGGTTCGACATGCGGTGTGGTTCAACAAAAAGTCTTATGATGGAGAGTGTTGATATAATCAATGCTGATATATATTGTTACAAAAAAGGTGTGAAGCATGAAACAAGTGATAATATATCAAGTGCATCAAAGAAAAGACGTATTGTGTCCACTCGTATTGACTGCAAGGCTCGAATAATTTTCAAGTTGCTTGTTATTCAAATTAGCTTATGTTTTTTATTATTAATATATTTTCCCCCATTTGTTAATGTATTGTGTATATAAGTAAATATCATGTTTTACATACATTACTAATTATGTTTCTTTAGCACTAACAATATTAAAATGAAACATTTCAAACTAATAAAACAAACATTTTTATTAACAATTTTCTAATAATGATATGTAGCATTCATCTATGTTATTTAGCATCAAACACAATCTATCAATTAGAAGAATAATTTGCTCTGTAAATATTTTTTAATAACTTTATATAGCACCATAAGTATTATAAATAAGCATTAAATAACCTCTCAAGTTTTTGAATATTAACGCAAAAATAACTACATTAATACTAAGCACTAACAATATTACAATAAAGCATTTCGCAATGAAATAAACTAATATTTTTAGTAATAGTTTCTAATAATAATATGTACACCAAAATCCAAGTTATTTAGCATCAAATACAATCTGCCCTCAATATTAACATTATCTTCAAACAATGTAATAACTTTAGTTAGCACCTTCAGTATTATAAAGAAGCATTAAACAACTTTTCAATTTTTTCGATATTAATATGTATTTTCAGGATACCAAAACTTTACCATAATCATCTTGCATTGTCATATAAAGCACCAATAATTATATTACAAAGCACCAAATGAAATATTCACATAATAACATCATTAACAATGTTGTTCACATAGGTCTTATATTAAAATCATAAATATTAGATAGCAGTACTAAACAACTTTTTAACATCCTTGCCATTTTACTCATTAATACTAAAACATTAAATCAAAATACGTATAATCATACAAAGCATCAACATATTGAATGACAAAATTAAAAATTACTAGAGTGCTAGATATATATGTGTGTGTGTATCTGAACTTCTAACTTTATCATTCTTGTATTTCGACCTCAACTCCTCCGATTGTATATCCACTTATTTCTTCTTTATTAGTAAGGGCATTTCATCCTCAAAATCAAATATCTCTTCCATCATCATCGACTAATTAGTTATATATGTTAAACAAAAGCATTACATCAAACCATTGAAAGCATCAACAAGCTTAATCATAAAATTTCAATATCATACAGTAAAGTACCTGATTTTTTCTCGATTCTATAGTAACAACAAAATTCATTTACATTAAAGAATCCCCAATGAGGCAAAACGTTTTGTTCGTGCAATTCCCAACTTCATTAAATAGTAACATAAATCCATCCACATCCAAAATCGAAACACAATATCGTTTTATATTGTTCTTCAAAATCAAGAAGCAAGATTGGGAAAAAAAATTGGTCTAAAATAATCACTCCATCTATATAATTTGCTAACAAGCACCCAGAAAATGTTATGAAATAATTTAACGATTTACAAATCGAACCCATAAATACCTCTTTTTCTATCGGGATATTTTCTTAATCTTCAATTCACCGATGTCGTTTAGTAGATAATCTCCTTTTGCAGAAACCGTTCGACAGTAGCAATGGTGAGATTCATTCAATTCTCAGTGACCTCTATTTGATTTCTATTTAATCAACGATTTTCGTTCGATTTTTGGATGGTGTTTCTAAATCTTCATAGCGCGAGTCCAACTCGTTGGAGTTTAGCACCACGCTCGTCTTCTTCTATATCATCAGTCATCATGATTAGTTTAGGAGATTCTCACCTATTTTTCGATTTTGATTAATGATATGGATTGCAATGAATTTGAAATATGGATATATGCAATTTATTTTCTTGATGATACGTATCTGCAACCAAATATAGTGTAGTATTCCATATAATTTATTTATTAAAATTACATGTTTACCCATATTTGAATTAATTATAGATAATAATATATTTATCCAGATTTCTAATATTTAATCTCAACCATTCATCTTCTATATATATAGGGTTCAAATTTGTTCCTATTTCTCACATAGGGAGTAGTCCCTATATATATATATGTGTGTGTGTGTGTGTGTGTGTGTGTGGATGTATGGAAAATAAAGAAAAAAATTGCACCTAAAAAGATAGGTAATATCTCACGCAAAAAAATGTATAAGAAACGTAAATAACCAAAAATAATCTATCAATATAGGAAATACCATAAAATGTGGGAATTGAAGATATTCCATATTAAATTGAATTACTACAATAACCCTCAATTTGATAAAATTCTTAATAAATTGCATTTTTCACCCCCATCAATTTGAAATCAATCTTGATCATTGAAAATAAATGAATGGATTGGTTCCTAGTTTCTATAGGGGGAAGAGGTTCACATTTGAACCAAATATATATATATATATATATATATATATATATATATAGACAATAGTTCAAATAGGAACACTATTCCCATGTAGGAAATAGGAATTAATCACAGCCATAGAATCAAATTTTTTCAATGGTTATGATCGGTTTTATAGATGGGGGATTAGATTGTAATTAGTTGATAATTAAAATACGATACGTATATATTAGTAATTCTAAAATGATTCTGCATAATAAAATCCCACGATTCATGAAGAATTCCAATCTCCATGCAATATTGGATTCGATTTCCATTTATTTTAAAAACAATGAATCCAGCGGTTTTTTTCACTCACTTCAATCAGTCACGGTTCTATTTTTTTCGGTTTTCACATGAAAAGCTTCTTAAGAAACCGATTCATGGGAAGTTGAAACCCATTCAGTTCTGCCATCTTCGATCCACTTTTAATCATTTTTGGAACCATTTTTTTAGTTTACTATTCATCAATTGTCCATATTATATACAAAGTTGCAATATCCATGGAAAATCCAGGTATTTCATGTCTAATTATTTTTTTATAATAATTAGTGGGGTGATTAACATGAGTTATAATTTTCTTATTTTTTCTTTATGACGGGTTTTAGGATAATTGAGTACATTAATCGATTGAGGAATAAATAAAACTAAAGAAGACATGAAAGAAATTGTGTAAAAATGTTCGCTGACAAGTTGCAGAGTTTTGATATCCATCATATTATAATTTGCTAACCAATCATACGTGATTTGCTAATTTATAAATTTTATGTATGGATTGAAGTTGTGTTTGTGATTTTATTAATTGTCAGATTGTTGCTATCCGCCATATATTATTTGCTAACTAATGAAACATCGTTTGCTAATTCAGAATTTTTATGCATGCATGAATTGAAGTTGTGATTGTGATTTCATTATTGTCAGCCGTTTGCTATCCGCCATGTTATTATTTGCTAACAAATGAAACTTCGTTTGCTAATTCAGAACTTTTATGCATGCATCGGTTGAAGTTGCGATTGTGATTTCATTATTGTCAGTCATTTGCTATCAGTCCTATTATTATTTGCTAACAAATGAAATGTTGTTTGCTAATTCAGAACTTTTATGCATGTGTTAAAGTTGTGATTGTGATTTCATTATTTGTCAGTCGTTTGCTATTAGCAATATTATTATTTGCTAACAAATGAAACGTGATTTGTTAATTCATAACTTCAATATACGAGTTCAAATCATGATTGTGCTTTCATTACGAGTTCAAGTCGTGATTTACTAACTAATTTAGCACTGTTTGCCAATTCAGATGTTAACTTTCAGAATATTGCTATATGCGACATATGATTTGCTATCTAATTTAGCACTAGTTGCTAATGCATATGATTTGGACTAATTTAGTCCAAATCAATGACAAACATAAAGAGTAAGTTGTTTGAGTTATTCTATGGTTCCGTCCGTCCGGATGAAGTAGTCATTAATCCACCAATACCAGTGAAGACTAAAGGTAGTTGATGTGACTTGGACAATGAATCCAAGACACGAGAGAAAACGTAGCGGAAGACTTTTAGATCGAAACACGTCAGGCGAATGAAGGATTCAATCCGACACTATGAATAGGTGAAATATATGACTAAACACAACTAAATAGAATGACAAGGGGCTGTTTAGGTTCGAATATGAAAGGATATGGCTATGGCCGTATAGTATGATGATATGTGGTGAAGAGGGGCTGGTGTAGATAGGTTATGATAAGAAAATAAAGAACTTACGGGATATGTGCTTATCTTGGTGCGAATGGCACGTATACTTGGAATTGGCGGAATCAGCTTGGAAACTCGATAAACTTGATGGATGATGGTGATATGGACGAATTGATGAAGGATGGATGTCGTTGAAGGTGGCTTTGGCGGCGGTGAAGTTTGGTAGAAGGATCGGCTAGGATCGGTGAACCCGTGTTGTAAACCCGAACGCGCACGTCTAACTTCTCCGGATAGCAATTCTCCCAAGTACTCGTTGTACCCTGAAGAACTTGAATAAGAGTATTGAATTGCTAGAATAATAGAATATGATAAATGGGTGATCAACGAAAGGATCGTGAGACCATTGAGAAATTAATCTTTTATTTCATGCAACGTCTGAATTATGAATGTCACATGGTGCTCCTATTTATAGGAGTGAATATGGACGAAAATTAGAGTCCTAATACTAGTAAAAATCGAAAATCTAAGAGTTCTAGTCAAACTAGAATAAAATCAAAAGATACCAAAAATAAAATAAGAAAAAATCTATCTAAATCTAACTAGATAAGGATAAATCCCAATGGGCTTGGGCTTGATGATTCTCGCCTATTTGGACCTTATTATTCACAACAATGGGCTAAAGTAATGTGATTAATTTCGTGGCCCATGTGTAAATAATTATTGCCACCTTTGCATGAAAAACAGCATCTCCCGATTTCTCATGCAAACGCGTATAACTTTTCATGCACACGTCCAAATGGCTTCGTTCTTCTTCTCACGTCTTCATGCTTCCTTCTTCATCATCAAATGATAGCATGTTGATCAATCTCGGGCTGAATATTTCATCTTCATTGGCTACCCAAACTATTTGAATATTTTCATGCACTTGTGTTCTTCAAATCTTGATCTCCAATCTTTAATCTTGAACAACATGATTATCTTTGAAGCTCTCAATGGCATTCTTGGATTAGATTCTTTTATGCTTTTTGGGTTCGTATCAGTAGTGGCAGTCGTATACCATCTCGAGTAGAGAAGGCAATCAGAGTATCAAAGAAGCCCTTGAGAACATGTAGTAACTGTGGAGAAAGGGCACATCATGATGCTAGGAACTGTTCATTACCCAAACGTCCTTGATTTGTGAATCTGATTACAGTTGACATCTCATATTTTAATTTCAATTTTAAATAGCATTCAAGTTTGTTTACTAATTTTTTAAAATGATGATGGATGTGAACTTGGATTTAATTATTGATTTGTCACATGCGTATTACTATGAATAGCATAAAGGTTTATTGTTTGTTGTTTTTGAATCATGGTATTATGAATATGCTATAATTTTTGCTAACTACTGCAATATGGTTTGCTAATTTATAAGATTTTAAGGTTGATTGATTCAAAAGTTGAGATTGTATCCGCCTTTTCTCTTTTTTTTTTGTAATATAATATTTGCTAAAGAATATAGTTAGGTTTGCTAATTCAATACTTTTTACAAAATCATGATTCAAAAGTTGATAATTCAATTTTTTTGGTAAACAAACAAACGAAATTTGTTTTTGCTATTATATTGCATTCGCAAGGGAATAATATTATATTTTAAAAATTCAAACGTAGCAATGGAACACTAACCTACGTACAATTGTGTTTGTTTTATAATTATTTATCAGGTAATTGCTATCCGTAAAATAATATTTTGCTAACTATTGCGATACGGTTTGCTAATTTATAAGATTTTAAGGTTTCTTGATTTAAAAGGTGAGATTGTATCCACCTTTTCCATTTTTTTGTAACATAATATTTCCTAAAGACTACAGTTAGGTTTGCTAATTCAATACTTTTTATAGAATCATGATTCAAAAGTTGACAATTCATTTTTTTTGGTAAACAAACTAACGAAATTTGTTTTTGCTATTGTATTGTATTCGCAAGGGAATAATATTATATTAAAAAAATTCAAACGTACCGACGCAACAATAACCTATGTACAGTTGTGTTTGTTTTATAATTACTTGTCAGGCAATTGCTATTCGTAAAATAATATTTGCTAACTATTGCAATACGGTTTGCTAATTTATAAAATTTTACGGTTTCATGATTAAAAAGCTGAGATTGTATCCGTCTTTTTCCTTTTTTGTAATATAATATTTGCTAAACACTACAGTTAGGTTTGCAAATTCAATACTTTTTAAATAAACATGATTCAAAAGGTGATAATTCAATTTTTTTGGTAAAAAAAAATGAAATTTGTTTTTGCTATTATATTGTCTGCACAAGGGAATAATATTATATCAAACAAATTCAAAAGTAGAAATTATTAATTAATATCTAGAGCTACAATATTTTTTTGAAAAAATAAAATGCAATCCGGAAGCTATGAACATTCAAATATAAATAAGTTATATACTACATATTCCTCGTAATAACGGCTTCAATGTTCGGGTGACCATCCTCACATAATTAACATCCTGTAGTGTAGGTTTGCGTCATGGACTACGCGTGGCACCACATTATTTAGCTCTGAGGAACTTCATCTGTTTGAGATTGTTTTTGGTGAGTCCAAAGTCCCAACTTCATCTGCCATATATGTTTACAAATCTGCTATCAGATTCAGAGTTTTTTGCTAATAATATCCACAAAGTTGCTAATAATGTACGCAAAATTGCTATTAGATTCACATAATTGCTAATACACTCATACAGAATCGCTAACAGACTCATGAACATTTGCTATTATCTTCAGATTTATTTGCTAATAATATACACAAAGCTGCTAATAATCGCTAACAGAGTCATGAACATATAGCCAAATGAGCCCCAAAAAAAAATTGCTATCAAATTCAGATTTTTTTGCTAATAATATAAACTAAGTTGCTAATAATGTACACAAATTTGCTATTAGATTCACATAATTGTTAATACACTCATACATAATCGCTAACAGACTCCTGAACATTTGCTAACATCAACAACATAGTTTCTAACTGCCTCATAAATATTTACAATCATTTCACATATTATGAGCTATTCATTCTTATCACATAAGAGAAAATAGGATACTAACATCTTATCAGTATATCTGTGTCAAAAATAGAGTATTCAAGTAACACTAATATAAACAACAACCAATAACCATTTGACCACAATAGGCTAGAATTAAAACAATAAAGATTTTCTATCAGATTCATTTATATTTGCTAATACAATACATTAATTTTCTAATCATGACACACAAGTCGCTATTCGCAATTAAACAAAATACTTGAAAATAATTTCAAGATTCATACAGTTTCACTTTCTGTGAGTTTTTAAAAAAAATGCAATAAAAAATATATACATATGATTGCTAAATCACTACTAGTTATTTGCAATTGAACAAAAAATGCTAAAATTAATAGCCAATTGAACACAAACTGCTAAGATCAACACAAAAAAAAAATCCTCTCATCTTCATATTTATTTGCTAATAATATACACAAAGTTGATAATAATCGTTAACAGGGTCATGAACATTTAGCCAAATGAGCCCAAAAAAAATTGCTATCATATTCAAATTTTTTTACTTATAATATAAACTAAGTTGTTAATGACGAACACAAATTTGCTATCAGATTCACATAATTGCTAATACACTCATACATAATCGCTAACAGACTCATGAACATTTACTAACATCAACAACATAGTTTCTAACAGTCTCATAAATATTTACAATCCTTTCACATATGATGAGCTATCCATTCTTATCACATAAGAGGAAATAGAATACTAACATCTTATCACCACGTCTGTGTCAAAAATAGAGTATTCAAGTAAGACTAATACAAACAACAACCAATAACCATTCGACCACAATAGGCTAGAATCAAAATAATAAATATTTGCTATTATATTCATTTATATTTGCTAATACAATACATGAATTTGCTAATCATGGCCACACTAGTTGCTATTCGCAATTAAACAAAATACTAGAAAATAATTCCTATTCATACAGTTTCCCTTTCTATCCGTTTTTTTTCAAAATGCAATAAAATTTATATACATATGACTGCTAAATCACCATTAGTTATTAGCAATTCAACACAAACTGCTAAAATCAACGGAAAAAAAATTGCTATCATCTTCAGATATTTTTGCTAATACCATACATCATTTTGCTAATAATGACCCACACTGTACGATATTTGAATTCCAACCAAAAAAAAATTGAACACATGATGGATACAGTTTATAAAAATGTGCGCGCAACAAACAGAAATCGCACAAAAATCATATTAAAAACTAACATCTATCCACGATTTATCCCTCATTACTGTTTATGAAATTTTTCCCACCACAATCTCGTTTCCGGATTTCAACCTTCACACGTGTGCACCATACAACATTCAAAACCAATAAAAAACAAAATGAAACCCCACCAACATCAAAATTTTTAATTATCATCCATTCAACCCAAAAATTTTATTCTCAAGTTCCATAACTAAAAACAAATGTTGCAAATATTTTACAACCCAAAACAGAAAAAAATTCAGTAAATACAAAAACCCAAATGCTAAACATGAGTACCCACACAAACATGACTACACACACAAACATCGAATCTTCTATCAAAGAAACAAACAAAAACTGAGAAAATTAAAAGCTCCACATCAATACTTGGAGTTCTTCTCGATGAACGTCTTCCCGACATTTGATGCTCTGTTCGGGCTTCAACTTGTTATATAATCAAACTCCGACGCCGGTGAAGGGAGAAAATTGGCAATTGGATTATCATTTTTCCTGGGAGAAAATGGGATGGGGCTGGTCGTCTAGGGCTCTAATCGTGTTTTTAATTTTTGCTATAAACAAACCCTAGTTTTGATTTTGGAAAAATAATAACTTTGAAATGTAAATCAATTTTGATTGTTTGGGTATGTTTGTTGCCATAATTACACGGCTAGATATCAGGGACGTGATTAGTGTTATTTTTTCCACCCCTTTTTACCCCTAAAAATTCAGAAATATTAATAAGAAGGGAAAGAATTGCAATTTGATCCCTAGTTATAAAAGTAAATCTATGCCGTTGATTTGGATTAAATCTATGGTTCATATTTGTTCATATTTCCTACATGGGGTAGTAGTCCTCATTTTAACCCACCCCTATATATATATATATATATATATAGGGATGGGATCTGGTGAGAACCGGTCACCAGGTGGGAACCGGGAATCGATCCCATCCGTCTATTCCGAAAAATGAACGCACCAGATGAAAACAAATTTTCGGTGGTAATTTTGTAATTAAAATGAAAATCTTCAATTCACGAATCTCATTAAGGGTATAATTGGAACAATTGACTTTTAAAAAAAGTGACATCATCATGTTTTGAAAAAATTCTTAAAAACTTTAAATGATCATAATTTATTCATTTTTAATCAGATTTACGCAAATCTTATATCAAATTAAAGCTCTTTTCATACTCTTTCATTTAAGATCCATATTGCATATATTTATTTGAAAAAAATAGATGAAAAATACAAAAAATCATTTTTAGGCATAATTTTCGCATAGAGCAACCCGAGATTTATATTAGCATGTTGTATACAACATTTTAGCATGACCTATATAACATTTTAGCATATTGTGTAATACATTTTAGCGGGTGATATTAGGAATATATTTCTAACAGTTTTATATAAACACCTACACCTATATAGATACTACAAAATGAAAAACACGAGTTGATAATAAAAAAGAAAAAAGAATGAGAAAATGAAGCAATGAAAGAGATGATTGACAACTAAGAAACAAAATGCGTAAATATTTTCCAAAACGAGATAAGTTTATGAGAGCAAAATATATGTTGCAATTCTAAGTGCAGAAAGTAACATACAAATTTAGCCTCCTACTTCGCTCATTTTAGCCTCATTAATTTCTCATTTTAGCATGTATTGATAAACATACTATGGAACGATGATTTCGTTGGAATGATACACAATACACCCAATTTGGGGACAGTGAACCCTAATAAAAATCTGATAATTACTAATTGAGATCAGATGAGCCATAATTGGAACGTACTAAACCCTAATTGGGAATGGTGAACCCTAGTAGAAAATATCATATTAAATTTAGCCTCATACTTCGCTAATTTTAGCCTCATTCATTTCTCATTTTAGCATGTTCTGATAAATAAAATATGGAACAATGATTTCATTGGAATGAAACACAATACACCTATTTGAGGACAGTAAACCCTAATAGGAATCTGATAATTACTAATTGGGATCAAATGAACCCTAATTGGAATGTAATAAACCTTAATTAGGAACGATGAACCCTAGTGGAAAATGTCACATCAATTTTAGCCTCCAATTTCGCTCATTTTAGCCTCATGCATTTCTCATTTTAGCATGTGTTGATAAACAAAATGGAACGATAATTTCATTGGAATGAAACGCAATACACCCTATTTGGGGACAGTGAACCCTTATGTGAATCTCATAATTACTAGTTGGGATCAGATGAGCCCTAATCGGAACGTAATAAACCCTAATTGGGAACGGTGAACCCTAATAGAAAATGTCACATCAATTTTAGCCTTCTACTTCGATCATTTTAGCCTCATACGATTCTCATTTTAGCATGTGTTGATAAACAAAATATGGAACGGTGATTTCATTGCAATGAAACACAATACACCCTTTATGGGGACAGTGAACCCCTACTGGAAATCTCATAATTACTAGTTGGGATCAGATGAGCCCTAATTGGAATGTAATGAACCCTAATTGGGAACGGTGAATCCTAGTGTAAAATATCATATCAAATTTAGCTTCATATTTTAATCATTTTAGCCCCATGCGTTTCTCATTTTAGCATCTTCTGATAAACAAAATATGCAGTGGGAATCTGACAAGGTATTTAACATCATGCTTCCGTTATTTTAGCATCATATGCTAAACAGTAACTGTGGTTAATAAAACTTAATAATAATATAATTACTTCAAAGAAAATGTCATAAAAACTTTTATTAAAAATCATATATATTCTTAAAAATGAATCTGTTGAAAATAATTCACAAGCATGGTAAAACATGATATTAAACTATGCCCAATCGCTATAATAACATCAAGCTAGACAGTTCCTAGCATCATGATCTAACAACTTGTAGCAATTGTTGCACATTCTGAGTGGTTTGTTCTCCTTTCTCTTTGTTGCCTCCTTCATAGATATAAAACGACTGTCGCTACCTTTTGTTTTAACTGGAATAGGTGGATGAACAATAACTTCAGAAAGGGCACGTAAACCGTAGAATTGCTCAAACATCATCGTCTTGCTATGTGAAGTAGAACCCTCGATATCACCATGTGAGTAATCTTACTATGGTCACTTCAAACAAAAGAAGCTGACACATTAAAATCAAAAAATTATAAACTGAACAAGTTAAATAATAATACAATCACATCAAGAGATGTTCAGACACATAAATTGATTTTTTGCATTAGGTATGTACCATTCTAGCATCATGCAACATACATTTTAGCACCAAAGTATTCTAATATTTACATGGTGTCTATAACATTGTGTAGCCGAGTCACAAAAAAAAACACACACACACACACAAAAGAAAAAAAAGCAAAGCATGGTTTGTATGTCATGTTTCACAGAGTGCAGTAGAAATAACATTAAACCAGCATGTTATCATGCTAAAACATATGTGACAATAGGCTAAAATGACTACATTAAAATGCTAAAACATATGTGACGATAGGCTAAAATGAATACATTAACATGCTAAAACAAATAAACAGACCAAATTAATGCATATTCTGTATATTATCGTACATACTAAACCCTAGAATTTCTAACAATTAGAAAATAACTGATATTTTTCTCAAAGAAAAAAACTGATAAAACCCAGATCTGAATGAAAAAGATCAAATCAATCAAAAATATCGAATCTTCGTAACAAAACGATGAATCCATAAACTAAAATAAGATGAGAAATAAAAATCACGAGAAGAAAGGAGAAATAAATCGACATACCAAACTGCTAAAATAAATTGAAAAAAAACACATACATGGAGTCACCATACAAAGACAGCGCCGCCGATAAACTCTACGAATCACAGGGTCGAATCTTCGTGATAAAAAGATAAAAGTAGATGCTGAAAAATAATGAGAAATCAAAAGGGAAGAAGAAGAAGAACGTAATCAGCGAGAGAGGGGAAGAAAAGGGGAAAAAATCTGAAGAAGGAAAGTTGAAGAACTGAATTAATATATTGCCCTCCCCTTCATAAAACTTGCCAAATATTACAATTATGCCACCGCCCCCATTAACTTAATCTGGGCCGTCCAGATTGAAACAATGAAGGGATATGATTGGTTCCTAGTTCCCACCTAGGGGAAGGGTTCTCATTTGATCTCTTCCCTATATATATATATATATATGTATGTATATATAACTACTTATAAAATTGTCAATTTAAAAATATTGTGTTAGTCGAGTGAAATTCTAGTAAAATTATTATTTACTCAAAATTAGGTTATTCTTGATAATAGTTATACAATATCAAAATATTACCATTGTAGAAAAGGACTAATACCAAAATTATAAAGCAAATAACAACAACAACAACAACAACAACATAATCAACGTAGAGGTAGATTGGATGTTGGGATATGCCTTCAATTAAGACGTTTTACAATGTTAATTTTATAAAGCTATTTTTCTTGTAATAGATGATATTATAATATCTTAGAATACCATATTATATTCACCAAAGTACATCATAAAGTAGACATCTCTAATTAATGAATTGAAATTTTAAAAATTTACTAAATAACAATGGGGAATGGAAATATAATATTATTCAATTTATAACGAAATGATGGAAATAAAAACTAAATAAAAATTAGTATAATAAAATATACATTAAAAAAACTACCACAACCAATTAAAAATAAATTAAAGGTAGAAATATACATACCTTCGAGAGCAGGACTGCAGGAGAAGCTTCAAGCTTTTACAGAAGATAAAAATGAGAAATGGGTGAGCCGGATTCATGTTGTGCCCAAGAAGCCAGGGATCCAGGTGGTGAAAAATGAGAAAAATGAACTTGTGCCCATGAGGCTACAAACTGGATGGAGAGTCTGCATAGACTACCATAAGCTTAACACCGTCACAAGGAAGGATCATTTCCCGTTGCCATTCATAGACCAGATGCTGGAGAGATTGGCTGGAAACAAATTCTTTTGTTTCCTTGATGGATATTCAGGCTATATGCAAATTGTAGTAGATCAAGAAGACCAGGAGAAGACTACCTTTACGTGCCTATTTGGCACATTTGCTTACCAGAGGATACCTTTTGGGCTCTGCAATGCCCTTAAAACTTTTCAACGATGCATGATGAGTATTTTCTCGTATCTTTTGGAGAATTGTATCGAGGTATTCATGGACGACTTCACAGTCTACGGAAATTCATTCGACGTATGTCTCGACAACCTTGAAAAGGTGCTAAAAAGATGTGTGGATAAATGCTTGGAGCTAAACTATGAAAAATGCCATTTCATGGTTCGTGAGGGGATTGTTCTCGGGCACGTCGTTTCAGAGAGAGGCATAGAAGTGGATAAAGCCAAGGTGGACATCATTGAAAAGCTACCCTATCCCACTTCGGTGAAGCAAGTTCATGGTTTTCTTGGGCACGCCGAGTTCTACCGATGGTTCATCCAAGATTTTGCAAAGATTGCTCAACCGATCACGCATCTTTTGCAAAATGATGTGCCATTTGTCTTCGACGATGCATGCAAGGAAGCCTTCAACACTCTAAAGAAGAGGCTAGTAACAGCACCCATCATTCAACCTCCATACTGGGACATGCCATTTGAAATAATGTGTGATGCCAGTGGATAAGCTGTGGGCGCAGTGCTTGGACAAAAGCGAGGTAAAGAATGCCATGTGATTTACTATGCTTCCAAGACATTGAATCATGCCCAATCCAACTACACCACGATTGAGAAGGAATTGTTGGCAGTAGTCTTCCCCTTTGAAAAGTTTCGATCCTATTTGCTAGGGGCTAAGAGTGTTGTTTACACCGATCACTCTGCATTGACGCACCTACTTGCAAAAAAGGAATCGAAACCAAGGCTCATTCGGTGGATACTACTGCTACAAGAATTTGATTGGGAGATCAAAGATAAGAGTGGAGCTCAAAACTAGGTGGCCGATCATCTGAGTAGAGTACTCAATGAGGAGAAGGACGTGGTACCCATCGAGGAGGCTTTTCCAGATGAGTATCTGTTCAATCTCAAGTGCACAGCACTTTGGTATGCTGACTTAGTCAATTTCATGATCTCTGGAGAATTACCGACCAGACTCTCGACCTATCAAAGGAACAAAATCAAAAGTGAGAGCCGATACTATGTATGGGACGAGCCCATACTATGGAGAAGGTGAGCGGACCAAATCATTCGTCACTGCATGCCCATAGAAGAAGCTAAGAGCATTCTAGATCACTGCCACTCTGAAGCATGTGGAGGGCACTTCGGTGCAAAAAGAACTACAAAAAATATCCTTGATTGCAGGTTCTTTTGGCAATCACTTCACAAAGATGCTTATGAAGTCTACCGACGATGCTCATGCTGCCAGATGACTAGAAACATCTCCAAACGCAATGAAATGCCCATGGTGCCTATCATGTTGGTTGAATTCTTTAATATTTAGGGGATTGATTTTATGGGACCCCTAACCAAATCCAATGGACATCAATACATAGTTCTGGCTGTGGAGTATGTATTGAAGTGGGTGGAAAAAAAAAACTACCGCAAATGATGCTCGTGTGGTCAAGAAATTCCTGAAGTCTAATGTGTTTAGCAGATTCGGTGTGCCCAAGGCACTGATAAGTGATCAAGGATCCCACTTCTGCAACATGATCATCAAGAATTTGCTCAAGGAATATGGAGTGAGACATAAGGTAACTACTTCATATCACCCACAAGTGAATGGACAAGCTGAGGTTTCAAACCGCGAAGTCAAGTCCATACTTCAAAAGGTAGTGAACCCCAATAGCAAGAATTGGAGTTTCAAGCTGGATGATGCCTTGTGGGCATATCGCACTGCCTACAAAACACCAATTGGGATGTCTCCGTTCTGCTTAATCTATGGGAAAAATTGTCATCTTCCAGTTGAGATTGAGCACAAGGCCTTTTGGGCAATCCAGAAACTGAACATGAAGCTTGATAGAGCAGGGATCGAAAGAAAGTTCCAACTTCAAGAATTGGAAGAGATGAGGCGGGAAGCCTATAACAATACTGCTCTCTACAAGGAAAGAATGAAAAGAACCCATGACCAACTCATTCGCCACAAGCCATTTGAGGGTGGGCAAAAGGTTCTGCTATATAATTCCAGACTGAAACTATTAGGAGAAGGACTCAAGTCCAAATGGTTAGTACCTTATGAGATCCAGACCATGTGCCCAAATGGAGCAGTGAAATTATTTGAATCAAGTACTGGAAAGACGTTCAAGGTTAATGGCCAGCAGCTAAAGCATCTCAGGGAATCAATGGTTTCATCTATAGAGGCTCTCGGGCTCCAGCTTGTTGAGTATGTGTACATATAAACCAAAGAAGAGTCATGCCCATGACAATAACTAGGGCGCTGACAGGGAGGCAACCCAGGTTTATTTATTTATTTTTATTTATTTCCTTTTTTATGTTTTCCGTATTTTTATTTATTTCCTTTTGAGTGTTTTTTTTTTTGCCATGTTAGTCTAGGAATTAGATTTCTTATTTTGTTTTGGAGTACTTTAGGAAATAGAGCCAGGTGAATTTTTCATGGAAGGAAAGAATCTAACCAATTTGGATGCTTCCAGCATGGAGGGCACCAGCAAAGGCAATTCCGGGAAATTCAGGATCTCTCTGCCCCCGTGGGCAGAACACAAGATTCTTTACAAGGAAACCCTAGAAGCCCAAAAGTCATCTGACAGGCCTGTAACATCAACCCGAATTAAGTGGCTAGGGTAAATCCAAGTATTAAACCCCAACTCTTCCTTCCCAAAATTCACTCACCTATTTTCACTCCAAAATTTCAAAAAATTACAGCCCTTCTCTCTCTCTAAAAAACCCCTTCTCTCAACCGCCATAACCACGATCACCACGGCCCCCAAAACTCGTGCTGCCAAGTCCACAAAGAAGAAGGTGGAGTTTACCCCTTCCACTTCACCGGAAAATTCCAGGAAAACCACCACCGACGCTACTGCACCAACCAAGCCGACGAGCACTTCCGCCATGAACATCCAACCTCTCGCCACCGTTGAACCATCAGCTTCACCCATTTCCACCCGTGATTCCGAGAATGTTGACAAACCCTCTCTGAAAATTATGGAGGAAACCGCAGACGAGATCGACGACCAAGAGGAGGCCAGCATGCAGCAAGATGTGACTCCTTAGCTGGCGCCGAAGCACACTCCTGAGCCCTCTACAACTAAAAAATTGAAGAAGGTGAAAAAGGAGACAGTCACCGCCATGAAAGCTAAGTCACAGACCTTGAAGAGGAAAAATCAATCGTCGTCGATGCTTTGGGAGGACGAGGAAGCCGAGGAAGAGGCCGAGGAAGAAAAGGCTGAAAGCAGTGGAGAGTCATGAGCCCATAAGAGTCAGGATGACCAGTCTCTATCTCTAAAGGAAGCTGTTGAGGGCACAACAGATGCATCCTCTATATCTGCCAAAGGGAAAAGGAAAGCTGCTGCCAAACCGTCTTCAAAGAAGGGCAAAACTGTGGTTATCCCAACCTCTGGAAAAGTCATGCCAAAAGAAGAAGGCGTCTTGCCCATAAGGGAGATTGTGCATAGCAAGACCATCCACTTCGCCTCGCTTACTATCTTGGGCATCGAGCGAGAGGTAAGAGAACTCTTCTCTAACATTGGGTGGTCATTTTTCATTGAATGGGACTGTTTGATTTTTCCTAAGTTGGTCTATGAGTTTTTCCATGATCTGTCTGTGAAGAAGAGTATGGGGAAGGGAGGTACTTCTGCAAAAATTTTCAACTTTAAAATTTTTGGTAAAAATTTCAATCTTTCTGCTGATGAATTGAACATGGGTATGGGAATTATTTCATTTTTGGATCTGAATGATGATGATTATAAGTCTGCTGTTGTTGTGGTGCCAACAGATGAGAATGTGGAGGAGAAGTGGGCTGAGTTAGGTGACGGTTCCAAATTCAAGTCTGGAACCAGCAAGGGATATATGCTGAAAAGCAGTGCCCTTCGCTTTTGTCACCGAGTGCTCGCCTATAACTTCTTTGGCCGGAAAGATAGTTCCAACTCTATTACCAATTAGGAGTTGTTTGTCCTCTGGTGCATGGTGCACAAGAAGAGGATAAACTTTGGAGCTGTGGCCATCGCCCACTTCAAGGACACTGTGGCCCATTCTAAGAATCGCATCTCCTGTGCCCAACTGATTACCCATCTTGCTGAAAAAATGCGTCTATTTGATCCTTCATCCACTAATCTGTATTACAAGCATGTTGAGTTGTTTGATTTAAACTGCTTGAAACGTATGTTGAATGTTTTTTACGATGAAGAGGGGAAACCCATTTTTGGCATACCGAAGCTAGAAACTTCAAGTAGCCTTAGTTTTCCTTTGAATACAGGACCAAGCAAGAGGCCCCCGAGGGCACAGCAGCAAAAGCCAGCAGCCACCACCATCATAGCCAGACTGGACCGATTGGAGACCGCCCTATTCACTTACTTCAAGCACGTCGGATTTAATTATCCGACCCCCCTTTGATGCCTGAACTGGTACTCTTTCCCGTATATTAGGTTTTTGTTTTTGTTTTATTTTGTGTCTGCTTAGGTGTCGCCCATTTCCCACACTTTGCTTAAGGCAAAGTGTGTGGGTGTGGGTATTTAGGAGTCTTTTGTTCTTATGTCTTTGTTGTTTTGTTGTTTTTTTTTGTTTTCTTTATTTTGTAATTAGAAGACCCCCGTACTGACCCACTTTGCTTAAGGCAAAGTATGTGGGTAGGGGGGCTCTCTAATGTTCCGTTGAGTTTACGGTTAGTAGGATAACCTTCTCGCACCCACTTTGCCGAAGGTAAAGTGTGTGGGTGGGGGTTATTCTGTCTTCTTTGTATTTTTTTTAAGTATCAAGCATGTGTAAATATTTAAACTTAAAAGCATGGAGTCTAGGGTCTTGTGACCATAAGGCAGCATATTTTATTGTATTGTCATTCCAGCATGCCCATGCTACTGCTTATATGATGAATGAACTAAGTACCTTGTGAGAAAATGAGCCTGAATTCACGATGCATGTGCTACTTCTTTCTTGTGTGATTTCTGCATTTTGAATTTAGGAGAACTAGAACTTGCTTTTGCTCTATTCTGAGGTCACAAGGAATTTTGGGTATACTACTGAAATGCTTAGGCAAATTTTCTTTCTGAGCCCACAAAGCCAAATAAAACCACCTTGAATATTATCCCTTGCAGCCCTTTTGAGCTAAAAATTAATAAAGCCCTGGTCATATTCTTTCTTGAAAACCACAAAAAAGACCATGGTCATGAGGGAAGGATAAATCTGGTGTGTTACAGGGCATAAATGCTAAGTGAAAAAAATAAAAAAGAAAAAAGAAGAAGAAAAAAAGGGGTCAAAATGAAAAGAAAAATGAAAAAAAGGAAACCCCAAGAAAAGAAAAGTACAAAAAGCCCACAAGATAAAAATCTGGGCATATGCTTAAATCAAATTGGCACGGTGGCAAAGGCCAGTAAGAGTCAAAATGAGTCTCCCAAAGGGAAAATTCGACTAAAAACTAAGCCAGATCCAAATATTTCCTACCTTCAACCTGTAG
Source organism: Perilla frutescens (assembly GCA_026008535.1). Lineage (NCBI taxonomy): Eukaryota > Viridiplantae > Streptophyta > Magnoliopsida > Lamiales > Lamiaceae > Perilla > Perilla frutescens. The sequence continues at coordinate 8,225,971 of BRKX01000020.1, read as the reverse complement.
CCCCATTACAACCTTAAAGACCTTAGCATAAGTATGCCTATTATACCAATAGTGGTGGAGGAACAAGAGCAATTGCAAGCCTATGGTGACCCTCGGTTCAATTATGTCTTTCCTTGAGCGTAAATACTTAGCCAAAAACACTTGAGTGGGGAAAGCATGAGCGAACCAATAACTTAGTCATTTTGATTTGCAGTGGGCATGATGTATGTTTTTACTATTTATATGTTGTTGAGTGTGATCAGGTACCTAGGACTTTGTGCCCGCAAGGGATTTGCTTTTACATGCTTGATTTGTCGTGTCTCTGTCTTGAGTCTGTCTTTTCCTCCTTTTTTGTTTTCTATTTTTTCTTTTGGGCACGTTGTACCCACATGCTTGAGGGCAAGTCTGACTAAAGTGGGTGGGTGTGACAAGTCTAAATTCTCTCGTGTTTTTGTGTCTTTTTCTCGTTCTTTTGTCCTTTGTTTTTTCTATTTTTTGAGTTGGAAAGAGCCAGAATGGGCACAAGGGGCAGCAGGAGGCAGGATAATCACTTCTGGAGGGTACAAGGGTGCTACTGATTCCAAGATGGGCAACAACTTCTCAGTAGAAAGCTCTCTCTCGAGCATGGCGGAAATCGCCCACCATTCCAGCAAAAGCTGAAGGAGAAGTTTGTGATCGTGCCCACAACAACCCCAGAGTGATTGAGAGGAGAAGAAGAGGAGACTGGGCACAAGGGAAACTAATGCCAGCTACAGCAGGAGCAATGCACCCTAGCCACCGAAGGAAAAAAAAGCCGCGGAAGGCAAGTTGACACTTCCAGAAGAATGTTCGGCTCTACAAGGAAAGTTTCTATGTCGGCGCAACTAGGGCACGATAAGTACAGAATCTGTGACTCAAAATCTTCTAAATAAGGGAAGAATCTGCCAGATATGGAAAGCTATGGGCATGGCGGCTGTGTGTTAGGCTGAAGATCTCCGGCCTGTCGGGAAGTTTACCTAGTGTCTTTGTACTACTATATAAGTAGATTGATGTCAAAAAATAAAAAACTCTTTACCGTCTTTATTTCTTTTTACGCACAAACAATTTATTTTTCCACACTAGTTTTATGTTCTTCAATCCAGCGTTGGTGTTGGATTCTTTTGCTAATTAATATAAGTAAGTTTTTCATTCATACTATGTTTTGTTTTATTTCTTTTACTTATTGTTATTGTTCTAAGTCTAGCATGAGCGGCTAGACTCGTTATTCAGGATTGAATAAAGATAAGAACTTAATGAACACATAAGAACCGTGAGGCTTATGGGCATAAACTGTGTGAATCTGGTTCCGTTGTGTAGTCATTTTCTTTGTTGCATTATACAGTGGGCTAAGCTAGTTAATCGTGGCTGATCACTCGTTAATTAGAATTGTGTTCACTACCTCTATAAATGGTCAATGAATCATAGCTGTGTGTTGGTCATAAAGGGATGGGATGCATCACGGGTACTGAGGCATAAGAGATATCTTTGTCTAGGTAAATCTGGGTCTGTCTAGATCATAATGCTGCTTTGTTGCTTACAATCATATGAGAGATTAGGGTTGGGTAACAAGTTAGGGTTTAGGGGACGAGAGATCACCTCTAGGCTAAACTGAAAGGATAGATTGGGTACGTTGAGAGAGATCCAGTACCTTTAACCAGATAATTAGATCTACATAAGTAATCAGTGTGCCCATGATCGGCCAAGTGTTTGTTAAGTTCGACATCTAAGTTCTAATCCGGAATACATTTACTACTAATATTTTCCTTTCTTGTTTTGTTTTGTTTTTTTTTGTTATTTTATTCTACAGTCTTTAAATACAAGTACGGAGACCACAACAATCCTCAACCCTTTTGAAAAAGTAACACTGAAGATAGAATTCGTAGCTCCTCATGGGATCGACCCCTTACTCAGATAAAGCTTGCTACGTCTTGCTGTGGGCATAAGGATAATTCTCTCTTGAGAATTATTCTGACCGCGAAACGACTGCGCGTTACACCCACAACCACCTCGTCAATATTAATCTTCACCCATCCAGGAGGAGGGGGATGCCAAATCACCTCAACTACACTGCCGGAGAATCAAACTGAGGCTTCACTCTGAAAGTCCTCAGAGTCATCAAATCAGACACCACATTCTTCATGTATCTTTGATTACCACCCAAAGAAGGAACCTCCACCTCCATCACAGTGACATGTGGTTATTTCGTTCTCAAAATAAATTTATTCTCATGTGCCTACAACGAGCATAGCTAGCTATGAGTAAGGGTTAATCCTACAGTGCGCCGATGCAATTTTACTTTCAGGTCACCAATCACAAAGGGGGTTTGGATTGTGTTTTCACTTTACTGGAATGTAATTCAATTTTTCTTGAATTTGAACTAGAATCCAGTTTAGACTTTATTCACTCAATCATAGACAGACCGATCTTCCTGCATGATTAAGACACCCAGTTATGAAGATCGAATTTCTCGCTACGTCTCATAATTCATCCTTTTAGAATATGTTTAAAATTGATTCATCATCGATTAAATCCATAACCTATCACACACCTCTCGATTCCCCTAAGAGATATAAATGAATAGGCATCCTTATGCTCTAGAGTAACCCAAGTTTGTTGTGTTTACTGGTTCCTCATGTGCCCGCAATAACCTACCGATTTACCAGTTACCATTTGGATTAACACACAGTCACAATTCAATAATCCAATTAACCCTGGTGTGCCCATTACAACTAAAGAGTGATCAACCACATCGGTCATATTAAATACACGCTCACTTGGAACAAAAATAAGTAGAAACTATTCATGCAGTAATATGCCCACAATGCCTCACAAGTTTCGGAATTTGTCTAAACCATTATCTATCATTCAAACTCCAGAAATAGAAGTCTAGCTACTCATGCTAGACGGAATTGAAAGTATATAAATTAAAGACATTGTAAATAGAATAAACTTACTGAAATTATATTAAAATGAGTTCAACTCCAACGTTGAATTGAAACTGTATCAAAATATAAACATACTTAATTCGGGCATAAGGCCAGAGATTGTCTTGTTGCCGAAGCAGCTTTAAAAGCAAAAAAACAAAATGCTGAAATTTTAAGTGCGTAAATGTCAAGAACCAAGTCTTCTTTGTTTCCAACTTCTAACTGACTTAAATAGAAAATATTTTGGATTTCAAATTCCTTCCCACAGGCCGGAGGTCTTCAACTATTCAGATTTGGTGTGCCCATTTTCAGCTTATCTAGATAGACCTTATCCTCAAGGTTGTTAGGTTAATCCCGATATTTCAGGGATTTCTTCTTATCTTCAAATGCTGATCTCTCCAGCAGTCCTCATCTACCCCAACGTCCTTCAAACTCAATCAACTTATCTAGCTTTATCTTCAACCATCAAAATCCCAAAATTTCCGCTTGTGCCCTCTTCACAGCCCTGGTCAAATTTGTTGGAGCAATGTAGGCAGGGCATCATCTAGTCAGCTTTATCCTTTTCTGATATGCCCATTCTGTTTCCCTTATGTAAGGATATCAGAAAAAGTTTCTGAGTGCCTCTGAATGCTTTTATAGTGTGGAGATATTCAAGAAAGAATTAGGCAAAATTGTCTCTGTCACCAAATTCAACCTCTGAAATGCCCTTATGCTTTTGTGGTTCTTTTTCGACTTAAAACAGACTAAAAGGGACATTTAGAATGACTAAAAATGCCCATAAAAATGCCAAATAAATGAACTTATCACACCCAAATACTTTAGACATGATTGTTCTCAAGCGTGGGGTACGACGAACCTAAAAAAGAAAAATGAAAAAGAAAAGAAAAGAAATAGACTCAAAAGACACAAAATATGCAATCTGCTGTTTAGTGTTTATTTGTGTTGTTTTATCGTAGGAATTTGGTGTCTCTAGTATGTGTTTTTTCATTCTTTTCATGTTATTTTTTATGTTATTCTCTTCACTTTTGCTCTTATGGTGAGTTGTGCCAAAATTGTGCAGAGTTAGAGCTTTTGTCCCAAAAGCAAAAATTTTATGGCACAAAGGTGGCAAAGAGCCGAAGCTCCCAACTAACGATCTAGCTTATTGATATGTCTTGAATCTCCCACTTCACTGAGCTGGAGCTATGAACTTGGAGCTCAATTGGAGCTACAACTGAAGAGTCAAGAAACTGAAGCCGAGAGCTCGGAGCTACAACTGATGAACTGGCTCCAACTCCAACTTACGTAGGCTAATTGAAGCAGTTGACTGGGGAGCCAACTGGAGGACTCTACTGGAATGCCAACTGAAGATGGAAACTGGAGATGGAGCTAAGTAGCCCCATCAGCGTAGATGTCCCTGCGACCACGGGTCAGTGCCCACGGCAAACGCACCCCGTCGGCACAGGGCATCCCAGCCTCGCCGGCACGAGATGATTAGTTCGACTCTTCTTCGATCAGTTTCAAGCTTTGTCTTCGGGAATTCTACTCTTTAATGCTCTCCACCCACTTGGCCAGCTAGGGAATTAAAGGAACACGGTTCTAGAGTAGGAGAGGAGGAGTTTGGGAACCATCTACCAATAACTCCAACTTTCTGTCTCTCTCTCTCTCTCTCTCTCTCTCTCTCTCTCTCTCTCTCTCCTCAACCAATTAATCACCCATTCATCATCTCCTTTTCTCATCACTCTCATTCAGAATCACCCATCACCACTGTTTCAGAGAGAAGGAAAAGAGGAGGAGAGGAGGCAAGGAAGCTCCAGCTAAGCAAAAAGACGGAGAAGAAGGATCCAAGCTCGAGCCGAGGTGGAAACTAGGCTTTCTCGAGGATCTCTATTTCTTAGTATTTCTTTTCCTTGCTTTAGCTCATTTGTGGGGATTTGTCCCAAAACTATCGAGACAAACAATATTGTAGAAGTTCATATTTTATTTATCTTTTGATTTATGAAATGAAGAACTTGTATGATTCTTGTGTTGTTTCGAGCATGATAATGGGCTAATTCCTTATATTATGGGGTAGATAATCGATTTGGTCTTGATCCATACTTGTGATTGTTGATTTCTTGTTGATTAAATTCTGATTGTTTATGTTGGGTACTTGATCACTACTTAGCATTGCTAGGCTTTAGATGACACCGAGAGGAGATTCTATAGCCCGAGTAAGGTTCCTTCAACATTAGGTGGACTGGGTTACATATGTCTAATTGTTAATCTTGTTTGTATAATATAGCTGATGGGGGTTTAATGGATTAACGGTGACAGTAAATGAAGTTAAGCCACTTTAAGGGGTCTATTGTACGTCTAGGATTAACATAATCAACTTGAAACAAGTTAGGAGAGAAACCAATGAGAGAGTCTACACCCTAATGCTCTTCTCATAATCTTTTCATTTATCTTTGTTATCGTTGGTGTTGCTAGTTAATTTTGCTTGCTTAAATCTATTAGTTTAATGAAAACTCATCTAACTCTTGTTTAGAATGTTTAGGTTGCATTTTAATTTCATGAACATGTTTATGTGCATACCATAAAAAGATAATTTCCCTCTAAGCTTTTCTCGAGAGACATGAATCGGGTTAGCTCACCGCCTTAAAATCGACCCCGTCATCTTGCGGGTCCGGTTAGTAGATTTTGTGCGTGTGTAGTAAGACCAAAAATCAATGACCTGCTAATCCTTGTGGGCATAGCGTTTCGACAACCAAACTTCCCCAAAATAATTGCATAAATCAGCACACCAAAAATAAGTTAAAATTGAGTTTGAGCATAGAGGTCCTCACATTCTCTCTTCACACAGTGTTTAAGCTCAGTGTTTACACTTAAATCAATCATTCTGTACATATTCATCCCATAAGCTTGCTAGTATTAGGCCTTTAAATTCATTCAATCAATGATGCATAATGTAATAACCTAAATTCTATAATTTAAAATGTTACTCTTTCTATTCTTTAAAGCGGAAGACGATTAACAATAATAATAATTTTAGTATTTTTTTTAAATAATAATCACACTAGAAATCCCCAAGTAGGAAAATAGACCACAATATTTATATTTTTTCAGAAATATAAATTCTTAAATCAAAATACCTGCATTTCATAAACACAAAGTTCATTTCAAAGAGAAAACTTATAATTTACAATATAAAACTTATATTCAAGTCATAGATAAATTCATAATTTTCAACTAGTAGCTTGGGTTAATTTAAAAGGAAATCGTCATAAAATATTTAGTTCAAAATAACTAATTTCTGGTACATTGTCAAAAGATCGAATTAATCAACCCAAGCATTAAAAGTATGTCCATCCCATTTCCCTCAAAATGCTCCAAGCTCATTGACCTGAAAACATTTAAAAATATGGGGTGAGCACTCTTAAAACATACTCAGTAGTGGGGGATCGTGCACATTTCTTTCTATTTATCCAACTGAATTTAAATCGGGGAATAATGGATTTAAGGTACTCTTCTTTTGATCTAGAATACATCTTGAACTGTGCACAGGACATATTCTCTCTGTTGTGTAAGCCGCGCTCTCGGTACGTGCATTACACTATTCTGGTGCGTACGAAACGCAATTCTTATCTAAATTCCATCTACGATAATTCAAGTTGGATTAAAAATATTTCAGTCTCAAAAAGCATATATCATATACTTTTATTTCGAAAATAATAATTTTACCCACCTGATATAAGAGAGCACGTAGTAATCAAGCCGGAAAAATTCCCAGAGTGGACGAGGTTCCTAATTGCGCCGCACCTAGAATCAAAATAATCTTAATTAATTGAATAATTTGAGTCATTTCTAATTTTATTAAATCTGAAAAATCAAATTTATAGACCAATATTCTAACTTTTCAAAAGTTTCTAAGAATATTTTGAGGTTGAAAATAAGTTATGACCTAATTAAATAATTTATGAAAATTTAAGGTTTTTGTTGAAAATAACTTATTTTGCAAGTAGACATTCTCCTTCTCCTTCTTAAAAGAAAAACACATCTGAAACAAACTAAAAGCTAAATTTCCAAATACCAAAACATAAATCAATAACATCTTCTTTCCAGTCATACCCCCTGTGTAGCAGTTCTAGTAAATAAATCATATCTCCCAAACTAAAACTCCAAATTAAGAAATTCCAAGTTCGTCTGAACCCCAAGACATATATCTAAAACCGTTTGTGAAATAAGCATTTCCAGATTTCATCATTAAAGGGTCGAAAATGTCGAATTAGTTAGGTGAACATAAACAGTTCAGAAAACTGCCAAGCTTCGGTGAAATGATCGTAACTTCGTCTACAAAATTCGTATTAGCCCGATTCAAGTTTCAAATGAAAACTAAGACGATAACCTACAATTGTGTCATGGTATGGGGGTCAATAAATAGCTCAATAGAATCAGGTATTTTTAATTAACAAGGGTGACGTGCTGTCCTAAAATTCGAAAATAGTAAAAGAAGAAATCTTTCAATTTTCCAAAATAATTTCCAGCATAATTCATCATCTATCCACACCATAGAACATCAATAAACAAGAAGAGAAATATGAATAGATTATTACCTTGCTTGGAGTAGAGATCAAGAGAGAGATGAGTAGGTGTATGTGTGTGGAGCTCTCTTTTATTTGAACTTGGGGATAGAAAGAAATGTGAGAGAGAGAGAGAGAGATGAAGAGTGAGAGAGATTGAGGTGTGACCTTTATGATATAGTCGAGAGGTTGAAGTATTGGGAAGTAATATATTTACTTTTGCAAAAATAGGAAGTTTCTAGGTTAGGCATAGGAACTCCATAATTATATTTGAGGATGAGTCATCAATTGCTTATCTAAACTCATGCCACCTCACCTTGCTAATTCTATGTAATGACATGTATGGTTGAGGTGAGATGAGAACAAATCCATTCCACACACACACACACACACACACACATATATATATATATATATTTATACATACTTATGCACATAATATTTTTATCTATTATATGAATGAATAAATAATATTTTATTTATGATTAGATATTTATATATTTTTGTGAAACAAAAATAACACGAAACCTATTAATTTACACCTAATAAATAAGATCCAATTAAGCAAACTTAGTTCGTATCTAGGGGCGCAATGTCGGACTCCATCAAGTCCATCTAATTTTACCGAGTATTACCAAATAAATTAAAACTCAAATTTAAAGCAATTAAATAATTAAATAATTTAAATCACGTAGAAGTGGGTTGTTACAATCCTACCCACTTAAAAAAAATTTCGTCCTCGAAATTTATCTTACAAAGTTGTCCTATGGATGGGTACATAGCTAGGATCTCTTCCTCATGCTCTCAAGTTGCTTCCTTTTTTCTTTCTTTTTTTTCCCATGTCTACTCTACTGCGCTATAATTAGTGAAACTTGACTATTTCTCAGCTCGTGGGTCTTCCTATCTAGAATAGCAACAGGTTTCTCTTCATAAGTCAAATCTTTATTGAGTCATATCTCCTCATGGTCGATGGTGTAACTTGGTTCGTGCAAATACTTCCTTAGCTTAAAAACATGAAAGACATCATGCACTAACGACAACCCGAGTGGTAGAAATAGATGATAAGCCACATCACCAATTCATTTTAAAATTTCGAAAGGTCCGATAAAATGAGGTCTCAACTTTCTTTTCTTCCTGAATTTTAGCACTCCCTTTATAGGAGCGACCTTCAAAAATACTTTCTCATCTACCTCAAAATGCAAATCTTTTCTTCTTTTGTTAGCGTACGATCTTTGTCGATCTTGAGCAACTTTAATGTTGTCTCGAAAATTCTCTACTACTTCCATTGTTCTTTCAACTATTTCGGGGCCTAAAATCTTTTACTCTCCAACTTCATCCCAATACGTCGGTGATCTACACTTTCGTCCGTATAGGGCTTCATACGGAGCCATGTGAATGCTAGAGTGGAAACTATTGTTATAAGAAAATTCCACTAACAGTAAATGTGCTTCCTAGCTATTTCCTAAATCCATGACGAAAGGCCGCAACATCTCTTCCAACGTCAATATAGTCACTTTCGATTAGCCATCTATCTCAGGATGACGTACCGTTGAAAACTTTAGCTTCGTGCTCAAAGCTGTGTGTAAGCTCTACCAAAATCTCGATGTGAAACGAGGATCTCGATCTATTATTATAAAGATTGGGACTCCATGCAATCGGACTACTTCTTGAATGTATAGTTGAGCTAATTGAGCCATAGCAAAGGTCATTCTTACAGGTAAAAAGTGAGATGACTTCGTCAATCGATCAACTATAACCCAGATCACATCATTATTCTTAATGGTCTTGGGAAGTCTAACTACAAAGTCCATTGTAATATGCTCCCACTTTCATTCTGATATTTTCAAAGAATTCAACAATTCTGACAGTCTCTGGTGCTCTGCCTTTTGACAGGCTAAACATCGTGCAACGTAATCCGCAATCGATCTCTTCATGTCATACCACTAAAAATTTCTTTTTAAGTTTTGATACGTCTTAGTACATCGAGGATGTGCCGTGTAAGACGTTCGATGTGACTCATCCAGGATTTCTCTCATTATGTCGTTGTTTGGCACATAAATTATTTTTTTTAAAAGTAGAGTCCCATATGATGATATCGTGAATCCCTTAGAATCATCTGACACTTCTCTTGCTTGCATCTTTTGTAGAAAACCATCTTCATTTTGTATGATTCTAATTCGATCTCGAAGCATTGATTGAACTACTATTGCTGCAATTATAACATTAGCTTCTGCTGGCGTGGCTACAATCTTTAGACTCAATTTCTTCAAATCCTTGATCAACTCCTCTTATTGCGCGATTCCCTTCATGGGATTCACCTTCTTCCTGCTGAGTGCATCAGCAACAACATTAGCCTTTCAGGGATGATACATGATTGTGCAATCATAATATTTGACTAATTTCAACCACCTTCCTTGCATTATGTTCAACCCCTTTGAGTGAAGAAATATTTTAAAACTCTTACGGTCCGTATAAATCTCACTCTTACCTCTGTAGATATAGTATATCCAAATCTTCAATGAGTGCATAACAGCAGCCAACTCCAAATCGCGAGTGGGATTATCTCCAATTAATGATACCCTGACTTTAGGTCTATTTTTGAGAACACGCTTGCTCATCTAAGTTGATCGAATAAATCTTCAATTTTCGGTGAGGGATATTTATTCTTTACGGTGAGGAGATTTAAATCTCGATAATCTATACACATTCCCATACTACTATCTTTCGTCTTCACAAACAAGATCGATGCTCGACAGTGAAATGCTTAGTCGAATGTATCCCTTGTCTAGAAGTTCTTGAAGCTGGATCTTCAACTCTTGTAATTCCGATGGTGCCATTCGGTATGGCACTTTGGACACGGGTGCTGTTCTTTGGACCATGTCGATCGTAAACTCAATTTATCTATTCGGCGGTAATCTGGGTATCTCCTTAGGGAACACGTCCGTGAAATTTCTAACTATAAGCACACTATCTAATGTCGGTTCTATTGATGTTGTCCCGATCACATTCACCAAGAATCCTTGACATCCACCTTTCCTGAACATCTTCAAGGCTTCCGTTGCTGATATAGTTCTTGGTCGTCCACTTAACTTAGCTCCATGGAATATAAACTCTTCTTTGTCTGGTTTCTGGAATGCTACATCTCAATCATAACACTTAACCAGTCGATTCTTAAGATTCAATCGAATTCTCGCATTTTGAGAGCATATATATCGACCTTAAGTTCATTCTATTCAAAGTCCAATCTAACATCTTTAGCAATTATATCGATTCTGAAGGTCTTTTTAGTAGGGATCCTTACATCGGGGCTAAGTTCTCTATTTATTTCTAGTCGAGTAACTACTTCATGAGCTTCCCAATTGCTTGACGGTAGTTGGTGATCCATTAAGCCACCACAATTCCACGTATCTTTGGTCAAGGCCTCTCATGAACCAGTCGGTCTTTTGATCTTCAGTGTCTAGAAGACGTGCTGCATATTGTGAGAGTTGATTAAACTTTCGCTCGTACTCCATCACAGTGAGATTTCCTTGCTTCAGCTCTAGAAATTCAGTTTGTTTCTGCATGTGATAAGCTCGAGAAAAGTACTTATACTGTAATACCCCGAAAATTTTATTATCTAAATTTAATTAGAAATATATATATATCTAATAGTTAGAAGAAGTGTAATATCCAATCTTCTTGGTATTAAATATATATATATATATATATATATATATATAGTATATGCTAACCATAGAGATAATCTAGGGAAGAAAATGGACCCTTATAGGTCACATTTTTAGGTAATGTGTGCCCATTGAGTGTGTTAGAAATACTCTTAGAACATTTGCGTATTTAATTTAGAACCCTAGATATGCACTTAATTTGATTAAATAGAATTTATTTATTAAGTGTAAATAGATTTAGTGTGATTTTTATTCTCACACAAGAATATACGTATAACTTCAAAGAATATATATATATATATATATATATATATATATATATACCATTTAGCTATTTATGTAATTAAAAAAAATACATACATATATATATATATAAATATATCACATTAGGATTAGATTTCTTGCAAGTTGGCTTCCATACGTGTCATTAAATTAGGTTAAGTGTGATGTTGTAATACCCCAAAATATTTTAGAAGATTTTATTCAACTTATGTTACCCTCTGGTAAGTTAGAAATTAAGTTGGGTCCTTAAATGACTCAAATAAAGGAAAATCGCAGCTAGGGAAATTTGTTAAATCTAATTTGGTCAAAAATTGCCTTAAAAATATGTTATGATATTTTTTTCGGGTTGATAGAAAATATTTCAAGAATCGTGCCAACCTTTGAAATTTCAAATTTCGAGTTCAAATGAACTCTTGGTACAACTTTAAGTTGAAAAATAATAAATTTAATAGAAAAAGGCACATCCCTCATTATCCAATTTCTTTTTCAAAAGATTATCTTATTCTTAATTATCATATTCTTTTTCCATCATTATCCTCTTTCTTTTATTCGTTATTATCCTATTTATTTTTCCTCTATAAATAGGAGCTTAAGGTTTCATTTTTCATTCATTTTCAAAATCGAAACGCCGAGCAGCTTCCAGAGAATGTACGACTCTAGTTTCCTATTTCAATTATGAAATAGTCATTTTAAAGGTGTCAACGCGTAGATCATGAATACATGATTGAAATGATGACACGAAGGATGATCACGATGGAAAATCATCGTGACCGCTGCCAATTCCGCGGAGAAGATACTTTCTCCGATTCTGGTCATTCGGACCGATGAATTTATAAATTTCAAGTTCTAAATATGCTTATATTTCGATTATCTTTAATTCTACCGATTCTGATTTTTGATGTTGTGAGTTTTCGGTATTTTTCCACGTTTTCATTTTATGTAAATCTCAGATCTACTCTTTCTGGATAGTCGTATTAGAAATCTTCTTTTTATAAATAGTCTTTGATCATTTGGATCTTGTAGGTAACCGGAATAGATTTTTGATTTCTCGTCGTTTGAAATCCGGATCCGAATATTATATTATAATTCTGTCCAGTTCGAATTTATGTTCTAACCGTCCGATCTTTGATCTGATTACACCATTAAATTTCTTATTTTCTGCAATATCAAAAATTATACTTTTGAGCGAAAATCCAACGAGTATCGAGCTCGATCGAGACCGATACATTTTCAGCTAAAATTTGTGGCGGGAATTTCCGCCAGCCAGCTTTTCGGCCGGTGTGGCCGGAATTAGCTTTTGATCCCTTCTGACCGATTGTGGTACCCGTCGAGATTGACGTGTGGCCGCAGACGGTGCTCCGTTTCGTGTTGAAATGAATTTAATATGATTTTTCGAAGTTAATGTCTCATTTTCAAAAATTGCATTTTAGTTAGAATTGCTTCAAAATGTTTGTTAGATCTGTCCTAGCAAAAAGGTTCCTTCAGCATTTATTCCCTATGGTGGATTCTCTACTTAACTATAGATTCCATTTTTGTCCAGGCGGATTTTTGAGTTTACCCAATTATTCAAATCGTGTATTTAAATTCGTATCTTTTTCATGTGTCGTCTGAAAATCATGAAATTTTCACACTTGCATTGTTATATGTGAAGTATGTTATCAATTAAATTTGGTAATTTTCTGAAAGCCAGAAAGACTCGTAGATTAAATTTGATCAGAATCGAGTAAAATGGCAAGTGATCGACCTCCACCTTTTCCAAATATTACTCGAAAATATTCGCTTAATTTAATTCTCTAAAGTGTTGAGTTGAGAATGAAATCCTAATGTTGCGCATTGTAATCTGAAGCCATTTTATTAGTTTAGAATATTCGTATTACATTTAGTTTAGCTTAGAAAAAAATCATGTATCAATCCTAAGTTGAAGCTTACCTTATGTTATAGTTTCAAGGGCTAGCATGATGCTAATAGGAAGTTTCTCCTTTGTAGGCCCGAACCCGAGACCCATACTTAATTAGGATTTGCAAGACACGTGTAAAGCTTCAGCTACTATTAGCTAACCAGGTGGGTTATACTATACTATATCTTTACAAATGGTATCCTTCGAGTTATTAAGCTCTACTTTTATCAAAATTGCATATGTGACTATCTGTGTTAAATATTTACATGCTACTGTATGTTGTCGGAGTCTCATAAACCAGCGCTGTGTCAGTGTGAGTAGCTACAGTATGCATGCATTGTTTGTCCTGCCCTACTCCTTGTCGGTGAGACTAAAATGAAACACTTATTGGTTATACTCTTTGGGTATACTATGGCCATACTCAACGTTATGCGCTGGTGATGTAGTTTGGGTTGCGGGCAGTGACGGGTTATACTCTTAAGCGTTTCACGATAAAATATTTTGGTGAACTTAGGTTGCTTTCAACTTTAAAACCTCCTAAGTTTCACTACTTGCATGGACACAGGTAGATTACTTTAACAAAATGATTTGCATAACTTGAATTGTGAAAACTTGCCCACTGAGTGCATTAGTACTCAGCCCAAATCTTTTAAAATATTTTTAGGTCAGTGGGCTGGAGCGTGGAGGTGACGAGGCTGAGATATGGGCTGTTATTATTTACTTATTTCCCATTATCTCTTTTTGTTAATATTCTATTGGGAATTAAGCTTCCGCACTTACGCTACTCTTTTGTTAAACGTTAATAACCCTAATATTGGTGTTTTGAATAAATATATGTATTAAAAAGCATGTTTGGTTATTGTGAGTCTTCTTTTGAGATTTGATTAATCAAATTATTCCCCTTTCTTTCCCGCTTCTTAATTCCAACCCCCGTGGCATCCATTTCCACGGTCTTTTGGGACCGGGGCGCTACAGATGTGTCCCTAGGATAGATGTTTATTAGATGAGTCATTCTTTTACCTAATTAGTTAATAATAATAATAATAATAATAATAATAATAATAATAATAATAATAATAATAATAATAATAATAATAATAAAATTAGCAAATGCTCAAAAGGCATATATAATCTTACTTATAATCTGCTCTCCCTCACTCTCCCTCAGAATACGTATCCCAACTAAAGTAAAAACTAATATATATCTATATATTATATATAAGATCCGGCTCAAGGTAAATTTGTTCTTTTATATTTTTTTTATTTCTTAGTTAATTTCATAAAATTCAATTGTAGATTAGAATTGCAAAATGTCTAATTTGTATTTAAATATAAAATTTAAATTTTGTAATTATATTTATAGCATATAATTATTATTTTCTTAGATAATTCATGCCAATTTTATTCAAGTTAATTAGCCATGAATCATGTATTAGAATTTGGAACTACTGTATTTTATAGCATGAGACCATTCATTAGAGCTTGATATTACTTAATTTTAACAACTTCCAATTTTTCCTAAATGATGTATAAACTAGTTTATTAGTTAATTATGTAACTATATATACATATATATATATAGTTAACTAATATTAATAATGATAGTCAATGTAGATATAATAATTTCTAATTGTCTATGGATATGAATTTGGTAGATTAAATTAAAGAATTTTTTAATAAAATACTAATGTTTATGCATTAGTTAATTATTTGCATATGATAATAGATAATGATTTCATTAATACCCTCCTAGTGATATTTGAACTTAGAAATATTTACTGTTATATTATCATGACATTCTAATTAGTTAAGTTAGAGTTTTAAAACCCAAAAGTTATTAAAATAAAATAATGTTGTTTAACAGAAAATTTAAAAGGGAGTTTAGGGATTAAATTTTAATAAGGAGCTTTAGTTAAACTAAGACAAGGTTGGTTGTTGTAGGCCTAGAAGAGCTAGCAGAACCTGAGCAAAACCAACCCAGAATTTGAAAGCTTATCTTTTATCCAGATGGGCTATTATATCTTTGCAAATTGTAACTTTCGAGTTATTAAGCTCTGCTTTGTTAAAATTGCATATGTGACTATCTGTGTTAAATATTTACGTGCTACTGTATGTTGTTGGAGTCTCATATACCAGCGCTGTGTCAATGTGAGTAGCAACAGTATGCATGCATTATTTGTCATGCCCTACTCCTTGTCGGTGAGACTAAAATGAAACACATATGGGTTACACCCATTGGGTATACTTGGCCATACTCAACTTTACGCGTGGTGATGTAGTACGGGTTGCGGGCAGTGACTCTTTTAAGCGCTTCACGATAAAATATTTTGGTGAACTTAGGTTGCTTTAAATTTTGAAACCTCCTAAGCTTCACTACCTGCATGAACACATATAGATTACTTTAACAAAATGATTTGCATAACTTGAATTGTAAAAATTTGCCCACTGAGTGCACTAGTACTCAGCCCAAATATTTTCAAATATTTTTCAGGTCAGTAGGCTGGCGCGTGGAGATGACGATGCTGAGAAATGGGCTTTTGTTGTTTATGTATTTTCTCATTGTCTCTTTTGTTAAATATTCTGTTGATAATGAGATCTCCGCGCTTGTAATACCCTTTTGTTAAACACTAAGAGCTCTGATCTTGGTGTTATGATTATGTATATATTATTATACAGCATATTTGATTATTCTGAGTCTTCTGTTGAGATTTTATTAATCAGGTTACCCCCTTTCTTTCCCAATTCTTAATTCCAACCCCTGTGGCGTCCATTTCCACGGTCTTTCGAGACCGGGGCGTTACATATACATAATGATCTCTTTAAACATGTCCCAAGTCAAGCCTTGATGTTCATCTTCGGTCATGCCAATTTCGTATGACTTCCACCAGTGACCCGTATCCTCAGTGAATTGGAAGACCACATATGAGACCATATGCACATCATCGCATTTTATATGTTCAAAGATCCGCTCGAGCTCCATTATCCATTCTTCGAGAACGAATGGTCCACTCCTACCATTGGATCTAGGTGGGGGTGTAGTGACGAAATTGCTTGATTATCTGATTAGTGGTTGGTGGAACAGGTGCATTAGGAACTACATTTTGTTGATCTTCGTGCTCTACATTTGGATATTGGACAAATCCCTAAAGTGCTCTAATTAGATTTGGCATGAAGTTATTTATTTTCACATTTGATGCTTGATTGGCCTCGTCTCATAATTCACGTGTCGCACGCGGGTAATTGAGGAAATGTATACTGCTAGGTTCAAGTCAACTAATAAATCTCTAAATACCTTGGATCTAAATAGGGAAACATCTATGGAGGAAGCTTTTATGTTCTTTCTAAATTTCGAGGACTAAAATAATTTCTTTCTCATTCATCATATGCATTTAAACATAATAAACTTTTCTGCATAAATCATTTCTCATCATTCACATAATATCCGAAATTTTTATTAATTCTCACCACATCAAACAACTTATAAAATGAATAAATCAAGCAAAATACCTTGGAGCAGGAGCACATGGTAGAAATGGGTGGCGTATCATAAAATTAATCAAACCATTTAATTCTTTCAAACACATTGAGTCTACAGGAAAGTAGACCCGCTCTGATACCATAAAATGTAATACCCTAAATTCTATAATTTAAAATGTTACTCTTTCTATTCTTTAAAGCGGAAGACGATTAACAATAATAATAATTTTAGTATTTTTTTAAATAATAATCACACTAGAAATCCCCAAGTAGGAAAGTAGACCACAATATTTATATTTTTTCAGAAATATAAATTCTTAAATCAAAATACCTGCATTTCATAAACACAAAGTTCATTTCAAAGAGAAAACTTATAATTTACAATATAAAACTTATATTCAAGTCATAGGTAAATTCATAATTTTCGACTAGTAGCTTGGGTTAATTTAAAAGAAAATCGTCATAAAATATTTAGTTCAAAATAACTAACTTCTGGTACATTGTCAAAAGATCGAATTAATCAACCCAAGCATTAAAAGTATGTCCATCCCATTTCCCTCACGATGCTCCAAACTCATTGACCTGAAAACATTTGAAAAATGTGGGGTGAGCACTCTTAAAACGTACTCAGTAGTGGGGGATCGTGCACATTTCTTTCTATTTATCCAACTGAATTTCAATTGCGGGAATAATGGATTTAGAGTACACTTCTTCTGATCTAGAATACATCTAGAACTGTGCACATGACATATTCTCTCTGTTGTGTAAGCCACACTCTCGGTACGTGAGTTACACTATTCTGGTGCGTACGAAACGCAATTCTTATCCAAATTCCATCCACGATAATTCAAGTTGGATTAAAAATATTTCTGTCTCAAAAAGCATATATCATATACTTTTATTTCGAAAATAATAATTTTACCCACCTGATAAAAGAGAGCACGTAGTAATCAAGCCGGAAAAATTCACAGAGTGGACGAGGGTCCTAATTGCGCCGCACCTAGAATCAAAATAATCTTAATTAATTGAATAATTTGAGTCTTTTCTAATTTTATTAAATCTGAAAATCAAATTTATAGACCAAGATTCTAACTTTTGAAAAGTTTCTATGAATATTTTGAGGTTGAAAATAAGTTATGACCTAATTAAATAATTTATGAAAATTTAAGGTCTTTGTTGAAAATAACTTATTTTGCAAGTAGACATTCTCCTTCTCCTTCTTAAAAGAAAAACACATCTGAAACAAACTAAAAGCTAAATTTCCAAACACCAAAACATAAATCAATAACATCTTCTTTCCAGCCATACCCCCTGTGTAGCAGTACTAGTAAATAAATCATATCTCCCAAACTAAAACTCCAAATTAAGAAATTCCAAGTTCGTCTGAACCCCAAGACATATATCTAAAACCGTTCGTGAAATAAGCATTTCCAGATTTCATCATTAAAGGGCCAAAAATCTCGAATTAGTTATGTGAACATAAACAGTTCAGAAAACTGCCAAGCTTCGGTGAAATGATCGTAACTTCGTCTACAAAATTCGTATTAGCTCGATTCAAGTTTCAAATGAAAACTAAGACGATAACCTACAATTGTGTCATGGTATGGGGTTCAATAAAAAGCTCAATAGAATCAGGTATTTTTAATTAAGAAGGGTGACGTGCTGTCCCAAAATAGTAGAAGAAGAAATCTTTCAATTTTTCAAAATAATTTCCAGCATAATTCATCATCTATCCACACCATAGAACATCAATAAACAAGAAGAGAAATATGAATAGATGATTACCTTACTTCGAGTAGAGATCAAGAGAGAGATGAGTAGGTGTATGTGTGTGGAGCTCTCTTTTATTTGAACTTGGGGATAGAAAGAAATGAGAGAGAGAGAGAGAGAGAGAGAGAGAGAGATGAAGAGTGAGAGAGATTGAGGTGTGATCTTTATGATATAGTCGAGAGGTTGAAGTATTGGGAAGTAATATATTTACTTTTATAAAAATAGAAAGTTTCTAGGTTAGGCATAGGAACTCCATAATTATATTTAAGGATGAGTCATCAATTGCTTATCTAAACTCATGCCACCTCACCTTGCTAATCCTATGTAATGACATGTATGGCTGAGGTGAGATGAGAACAAATCCATTCCCCACACACACACACACACACACATATATATATATATATATATATATATATTTATACATACTTATGCACATAATACTTTTATCTATTATCTGAATGAATAAATAATATTTTATTTATGATTATATATTTATATATTTGTGTGAAACAAAAATAACACTAAACCTATTAATTTACACCTAATAAATAAGATCTAATTAAGCAAACTTAGTTCGTATCTAGGGGCGCAATGTCGGACTCCATCAAGTCCATCTAATTTTACCGAGTATTACCAAATAAATTAAAACTCAAATTTAAAGCAATTAAATAATTAAATAATTTAAATCACGTAGAAGTGGGTTGTTACTCATAAGTATCAAAAGGACTTCATGGATTGTAATGGGGAATTTCAAGTCGGGTGGGGTTACTGAACTAAAGCTCAGATCATTAACAGTACAAACCCCCATTTTTTAAAAATGTATCAACTCAGCCCTCTCATGTTTTGTTCAGACATAAAATTTTTCTTCAATAAGGGCATTTTGAACACTTAGATCAGGGGGAATTTATTTTCTTTTTTTTCTTTTTTTACTTTATATAAATATCTTTTTTTTTCTTTGTTATAATTCCCCTTGTCTCTTTTCTTGCTTTCTTTTTATACCATCCAATGACTTCCTTTCTTTTGGTTCTTGTGATGCCCTGACTTTATATATCAAAATGTATTAACAAAAATTATCAGGGCATTCTATCGGCTCAAAAGGACTACAATGTTATATCATTGGTTGGTTTATTTTGGATAAGTGGCTCAAGCAAGAAATGGCCTAAATTATCTACATATGCATCATCGATCCTCTGATCTTTAAACAGAACAAAAGCAAGTTCTAGAAATCTTAAGTATAGAATGCACACACATGAAAAAAAGAATATTGTAAAATGGGCATAATAGCTAAAGCTCAAACTTCACCAGGTTCATGTTGAACTCATTCATCATCCCTAGCTTAGTGTTGGTATGCTGACTCACTTATGGCGATTATCATCTTTTATGAACTAGAAACATGTGCCACCTAAAAACTTCACAGAAGGCATGCTCCACTCAACACGACCCACCAACATGCTTTGCATAAGGCAAAGTATCCAAATAGACTCATAAGGAAAAAAAAACAAGAAAACACAACCTTAATGCCCCACCCACACAATTTGATCGAGGCAAAGTGGGTAGAACAGGGGGTGACTCCTAAAACAAAATAAAAAAGCAAAAATAAATACAAAAACTACACTACAAGGATAGGAAAGAACCATGTCCTTCAGCAGAGGGTGTTGGGTATGCGAACCCAACATGTTTGAAGTATACTTTGAGGGCTTTTTCAATTCGGATGAAACGGACATCGAACTGGAATAGGGGATTCTCAATGGCATTCAACTTTCATGTGATCACAACAATTGGGTTCTCTCCCTGCTATGCCCTTCTTGCTTGCGGCTTCCTTGAAAGGAAACACTAAATATATAAAAATATCTCTTTTAGTGTGAGTCACAATTAAAATAACATCATTATTTTTAATTTCCGCATATTTAATCATGACCATTGATCCTAACAAATCATGAATATGATTGATCCATAAATTAAACACTAGAGCTAGGTATGTATATCAACATTCCCCATATTACGGAAGTTGTGAAATTATAAAGGAAGGAAATCAAGTATTTATAAAAAAAATACACGGACACAAAAATACTAGCAATATGTTGATTGTGTGATTCATTTTATATATATGTTAAATCCACATAGAATTTTATAACATTAAGAAAAGAGAGTTTGAAGATACTTCATCGGTATGAGATAATTGTTGAAAATTGGTTATTATAATTAATTTAATTGATTATTTTAAAAAAATTAGAAATAGTGTTTTCATTTATTAAAATGTCAAATTAGTAATTCATAATTTATAGTTCGTGTAGATGAATTTAATATATTTATAATTTCAAATCCAAAAGGAAAAAAATATTCATTTATAATTTTGACAATTTAACATTAAATATGAAAGACGGAGTAGGATATGAAAATGTCTATCCATATATAAAATTAATTTGAGGTCCTTGGTGCAATTTTGAAACAAACAAAAAAAAGGTTATGTCATCACATAAAATAGCATTACAAATTTTCAATGTAAACATATAGAATTAGAAAAATGACAAATCGAATATTACTATATTATTGGCATCAACTTTATAGTATTTTTACATTCTTTTGAAAGTTAAAAATTACGAACACCCATCTCTACACGAAAAATAGCACAACACAGAGAATTACAAAAAAAAAAAAAAAAGGAATTGAATGGAGATTCAAAATGAATTCGTGGATTTTTTTTTTCACCCCATCCCTTATACTGTCTTTCGGATTGTGGGAATAATAGATTTTTGGTGATTAAAAATTTAAATAATGAATATGTGTTATCTGAGAGTATTTAATGTGCTTTTATAATTAACAAATTGTATTGGGGGAGGATGTTGGAGAACGTACATTTAATGCTCCACTCCACATCTTTCTCATATCTAATAATGACCCTTAATCTTAACCTATGTCTTGTATGGATATGATAGATCTCTAATTACATACTATAGCTTCGTATGTGCGCGTGCTAACCCCTAAGAAATGCAAGGATGGAAAGCAAGTATTTATAAATACACACACGCACACCATACTATGTGCAGATTGCGTGATTCTTTTTATTTATATATTAAATCCACGTAGAATTTTATTACATAAACAAAAGAGAGCTCGAAGATCACTTCATGTGTATGACGTAATAATTGTTGGAAATTGGTTAGTAGAATCAATATAATTGATTATTTCAATAAATTTAAAAATAGTGTTCTCATCTATTAAAATGGAAAATTAGTTGTTAATTGATAATCTATTTTTCGTATACATGCATTTCATGTATTTATGACCTCAAAGCCAATTTTGAAAAAAAAAAAGATATTAATTGATAAAATTTACAACTTAACACTAAATATGGAAGAGTGAGTGGGATATCGTAATGTTTATCCCACATATAAACTTAACTTTTTATCTTTGGCACAATTTCAAATAAACGAACACAAATAAAGTTGCGTTATCACAAAAAATAGCATTACAAAGTTTAAATGTAAGAATTTAAAATTAGAAAAGCAATAGATGGAACGATTAAAATATTATTAGCATCAACTCTATAGTATTTTTATACGCTTTCGAAATTTAAAAATCATGAACACCCAAAAGCTCTACAAGAAAAATAGCATAACAAAGAGCATTAAAAAACAAAAAAGGAATTGAATGGATATTAAAAATGAATTTGTGGATTTTTTAAACCCTATCCCTTATACCGTCTTTTGAATTGCAGGACTTTTCATTGTTTGGTGACTAAAAATTTAAATCATGAACATGTTATTTGAGAATATTTGATGTGGTTTATAATTAAAAAAATGTATCCCGGGGTAGAGAAGATTTAATGCTCCATATTTTTGGGTCGAATGGATTGTCAATAAGGAAATATGAAATATGTGCATATATGTCCTTTGGTGTTAGTCACGATCAAAATAACTCATTATATAATTTTCTCATATCTAATAATGACTATTGATCTTAATAAATGTATGGATATGATTGATCTATAAATTACACTTAATGATATTAAAAAACGCAATCAATTATATGTTATTATTACATTTAAGTTGTGATGACACTTTTAATAAGTGTAGTCTATCTTAATGTAATGATAGATAAATGTAATGAAAGTTGTGTTATGGATACATTTTAAAATGTCCGATCTGGATAGAATTGTACCGACACTAAGAAATAGCCTCGTTGGAGAAGTTATTGTGATAATTCAAGGCACCGTCTTATTTAATTTTTGGAAAAGGGGAATGCACCCTAATGTTTTCTCTTATGATCAATTAAGTCATGTTGGTAATTCAGCCATTCGCCTTCAAATCAGGCAGCTGATCAACTAAAAACAATCGAGTACCCTCGATAACATGTATGCAAATTGAATTTATATGTTAAAGAGATGCATTCTTCTATCATTTCCAAATATCTCATCTCTTTGCTTACATATCCATCATCTTGCAAAATTTCTTCCACTTATACAATTCTCTCATTCAACTTTATCTTTGCAGAAAATAGAGAAACTGTCATTTCATGAGTTGAACAAGAAACTTCTTATTAACAAGCTGAAGAAAGGAAAATTTCTAGATATGGAGCTTCTACGAGCACGCATGGCTCCAGAATATTACCATCAGCTAGCTCATGCTCTAGAAGCGACCGACCTCCTACCTTTCTTTAAAAGAATGCCACTGAAATACATACCCGAGGAAGTCACTAAGTTCTACTACAAAGCTGAAATCATTGGAAAGAATATCATTTCGATTGTCCGAAACCATGTCATCACTATCACTAAGGATACCGTGACATCCTTATTTCTTCTTCTCAGTGAAGACCCACAAGTTGATGACCTGGAACTTTCCCATAAGCTTGATCTTTGGGAAGAGTAGAAAGCTCCACAAGTTGATCATCAAGACTTTTCTCACCGACCAAAGGACAGTCTCAAGCCAGAGTTCATACAACTTCTAGACATCATGGTTCATATCGTGCACGGAAACTTTGAACCAATTAATTTTTCAGATGCTAAGTCCCATTTCATGGCTAATATCCACTATGGGTGCAAGGCAGACTGGGCATCATTCATTCTTGGCCAACTAAGATTCAATCTTCGACAAGCACACTTTATTCATAAAGCAAGGACTTTTAAGGAAATGATCGATTTTGCAAACTGCATCAGCTTCATTATTCAAGATCAAATCCTAGAGCTCATTCCATATGGCAAAGCCATCTATCGAAGAGACATGCTTCCAACCATCCTTCCCACAAGAAAACCTGGCCTAAAGTCTTCAACCAACAAAGAGAAGCATCCAATGGTTGAAACTGAGCCAACCACTCACTCAAGTGGCCAGTCCACCATTCCAACTAGTTCAAACCTCTCTACTTCATACAGCTAAGGCTTCATTGAAGTCGAATTTGCTCAATATCTTAACTAGTAGCTGCACAACTGTTTTGGACTACTTGAGGACATCAACC
Organism: Perilla frutescens; assembly: GCA_026008535.1. Lineage (NCBI taxonomy): Eukaryota > Viridiplantae > Streptophyta > Magnoliopsida > Lamiales > Lamiaceae > Perilla > Perilla frutescens. The sequence goes on along the minus strand of BRKX01000020.1, from coordinate 8,201,964 downwards.
CTCCCTTGTTCTCAAATCTGAGGAGGTATCTCCAATGGCACCTTTGGATATTTTAGGTTGATGAGGTTACGATGATTCATCTCCTTCAAACTCGAGGGTCGTCCTTCTGGATTCAAGAAGCAACTTGGAGCAAAACTTGGATGAACCATCCCACCTCCATGCCACCTACACTACTAGAAATACTGGATTCGATGATTAGATGAATTCAGTTTGAAGTTCCAGCTGAGGCTCCTCTTCAACACACTGAGCCAACTCAGTCCTCAGCCATGCCGTCTGTTGAAGATATATAAATTTTCTCTGATGATGAGCTATTTACGAATCTCTCAACAATGGACTTCTGTGATCAAGATCACACCACTCTCTCAGATCTTGGTGATCTAATGTCCACAAAGGAAGCTTATGAGTGGCTATCAACTCCAATGCCTACCCTTCTTTCCCTACTTGCATATAACGATAACTTGGTAACAACCTTCACACTCATGCCAAGCATCAATTCCATCTTATGATCTTTATCTGCCAACCCTTTTAGATGATGCCAAAAAGAGGGAAGAATATGGTACCAATGATGATGGAAACTGTTAGTGCCACTGCATGCATTAAGTTTTTGTGTTGTTAAATTGACAAGATATGTTCGACAATGTGTGCCTGGGTATGACCCACGAAGATTTGTTTTCCGCTGTGCAAGAAAAGAAAGAACAGTTGGTGAACTGTTCCAGAGTTTGTCCCAGACAGAACCAGGGACACTCTATTTATGGCAGTTTCCTTGTTGGAAAGATCTTGCGCCAAACCAGTTTGGAAGCTCAAGATAGATTCGTTTTACTGCCTTGTGGTGTAGATCCGGTACTGAATTAACCCTCCTACACATAGGAAGTATCTACACATATTTGGAAGGCCACAAACCACTTACCTAGTTGGCGGAGAGCAAGAGATTGACGCCAAGCTAAAGAGAAGCATATATATGAAGACCGATTTGTGCAGCAATCGGTACCACTAATATTTTGTTTAGATTCTAGTGTTAGAATCAGTTTATGGTCATTTTTGTAACTAATAGTTGTTCATTAAAATGTTCAACGTGATAGACTAGTATTGAGTGTTTACGAGTGAAACACGTGAGGGGATTTTTATTCCGTTTTGTACGCAATCTCGGGAGAGATTGTAAGTTGAAGTCGTGGGTAGCTAGAGGGAGTCTAGTGTCACGGTTGTGAGGGGATCTTACAACTTTCGACTAGCGAAAGAGTTCGTAGAGAAGAACGGGTAGCATAAGGCGGGAGGCTTGTATGTGTAATATCCCTAATACACTCGACGAAGGAGTACCAGTCGAATCTTCAAGTTTGGGAGCAATCCCCCCAGAGTAAGTTGGTTGAACCGAACTGGGTTATCATCTCGTGCGTTTTTACTACTTTATTTATTTATGTTCTTGCATCTGTCCCACACATATCACAGAATAATTTTTAAGCAGTTTACTAAAAACGTTTAAAGCACGGATTACTATTTTTCAGAAACCTCTGGGATCAACTTCGAAAGGAAGTTTAGCTTAAGGTGGAAGCTTAAGGGAAAATTCAGCTTCAGGGGAAAACTCAGGGCACTCAAGGGAGAATCCAGCTTCAGGGAGAAGCTAAAGATAAAGGTGAATCAAGCAAGAAATGAGGAAACTGAAGATGAGTTAATCAAACTGAAAAGCTGAAAAGTCTTTAAAGCAAAACTGAAGATTGTAAAATATCTAGTCAATTTTTGCACTAATCAGTTTCTATTGACAAAACTACTTGGCATTTTTGTGATCAGTTCTGAATTCTTTAAAAAAAACCAGTTAATATGACAGTCCTTAATCAGTTTTTCCATCAACTTGCTAGTTTTAACATCATCAAAAAGGGGGAAATTGTTAGGAAAAACAATCAAAAGAAGCCATAAATGGAGTTTTGATGAGATGTCAAAACACTCTTGAAAAACTGAGGAAAAGGCCAACCGAATTGAGGCTTAGGCAAATCCAACTGAAAGCTAAGTCAACTGGACTTAAGAGTTTGTCAACTGAACTGATAGCCAAGCCAGCCAAAGTGAAGCTCAAAGTCAACCTAACTGATAAGCAAGGATCAATTCAGCCGAACTGACTTCTGGAGTACCCAACTAACGTCCAAGATAAAAGTCAAAATTAGCCAAGCTGAAGATGAGATCAATCGAACTGACACAAAGTCAAGCCAACTGATAGTCAAGCTGAAGATGAGATCAATCGAACTGATGATACACAAGCCAAACCAACTGATGTCTCATGATCAGTTAAACTGAAAAGCCGTTCAAAAGAAATCTTCGAAGCCAAACTAAAGCTTTAGCTGAACTGATCAACTTGTCTTCTATTCTCAAAAGTTTTAATCAGTGAAATACTAAAGGCTGGATTCGAAACTTAAACATTGTCCTAAAAGGCTGAAGGTTTAAATTGTACTTGATGAGGAATGTCATAAGAAACCAGTTGTGAATTCTGATAAAGTAGTGAGAACCTTCTATGGTGTAATCTCAAGAAACTCTTCGGTCATCAGAATAACACAAACAGACACACAACCATGAAAAATCTGATAAACACCAAGATAGTCGATTCTATTCCTGTAAGGGATTATGTTCTCTGGATGATAAGTTACTTATCAGAGATCGAACCCCTGGATGGTGAACAAGACGTCGAGTCTTAGATCGATATGGTGTTTGACAGTTTGTCCCTGAAGTTTAAATAGTTTTTTTGAACTTTGGCATGATAAAGAAGAATGTCACTTTATCAGAAATGCTTGCTGATCTTCAAACAGCTGAGATGCGTGTGAAAGCATCTTATACGAGAAATCGTTAAGAGAAGGGACATGACGGTGGTTAAGATTGCATTGGAGAACAATCTAGTTGATCCATTCACGAAGAGCCCTCCAGCTAAGACCTTTGATGGTCATGTGGAGAAAATGAGAGTGAGATGCAGACCCGGAGGTGCAGTTTAAGTTTATTATTTTGATTTGAGAGTTAGCCAGTTAGTTATTATGGTTGAGAGAAATGCTTCAAGTATAAGTGGGATATTGTTAGTTTTGTATACTGGAAGACATGTCTTTGTATACTTTTCTGATGATATGATGATATAGATTGATTTTATTGCTGTCAATGTTTGCATTTATATTATTATATAATTATTTATGCATATTCAATATACTTACATTGTAGATGATATGGTGTGGGTGAACATACGGTAAGTCATATGATCAGATCCTTGTATTGTATTAAAAGGCTCACGGTTTAGATGATACTGAATACACCATCAGTACACTGTAGAATAATCTGATAGTTAGTTTATCTTGACTAATTGATTATTCTAATACACGTGTTAGTGTATTGAGAAGGATCATGATAGGATACTGTTCTCTATTCTAACACTATAAGTTAGAGAAGAAAGATCCACAGAGTTCGGGTTCTTAACTTATATTTATTGACGAACATATATATGTTTTGTTTATTGCTTTGATTTATCAATGGGTGAGGTTCTTTCATAGAATCAATAAACTCGATATTTTGGGTAATAGCATTTGCATATATGATGTGTCGTGCAATATATATAAGCACCGTGTCCTGGTGCGCCAAGTTGATGATGTTCTCTTGAGAAAATACAAGTTCATGTGAAATCTTGCAGGTGGAATTTATTCCGTACGTGATAAAGCTTGTGTGGTACGTACTACTCAAGATTTTAGATATTAATTAATTATAGGTGTCAGAGGCTTACATAATTAATTAATGACCATTAGATCTTAAACACGGAAAATGACTGAACTAAAGGAGAAAGCATATTCACAAATATGTATTAAATTGGTAAGTCTATATTACTTCTTTAGTAGAATAAAAGTAATATTTAATTTATTTAATAATATACTAAGTTTATTGGATATTGGAAATTAAATAAATTAGTAGGCCAATTTAATATTCTTCTAGATCCCTATTGTAGCCCAATTAGACTGAAGTGGACTGGAGATGGAACTTGAGATGGAGGCCCAAACCCAGTAAGGGCTAGGGCTGCAATTTTCACCATCTCCCCTATTTAATTAAGGGGATGGACCAAAATTACTGTAGTAATTTCAGCTCTCATTTTGCTCTCTAGTTCTCCATAGATTTCACACCCGTATCAGTTGATTACAGCCACCCTATATCTGAGACACAGTCCGGGAATACAACAGAAGGTCTTGGAGTGGAATAGCAAAGAGGGACGCCGATTACAACATCATTTAACAGTAAGATTTGATCTGAAATCTTGTCCTCAGCCCGTCTATCAATTTGTAAGTATTATTCGATATCTATTCTTCCACTTTATTAGATTTGAATATGATATGCATGATATTTGCAATAGGTGAGATTAATTCATACACGTTGACATAAAAGTATGATTTGCATGATAACGGATTAATGAACATCCAATGATCCTGCGGTGGTTTAATTCGAAAAAAACCCCAACACATCATCCATTCTCGTTTGTAGCATCTTCATCTATATTCTAAGGTTTGTGTCTTCAATCACAGTAGGGTCGTGGATTTAATACATCAACAGTTCATCTACGTTGTGAGGTTTGGGTCAAGGAATTCCATCCTTTATCCCAATGTAACCTGATACTCTTGGGGAATATTCTCAACATCACCAATTTTCAAACAAGAATCGCATCAAGTAGTATCATAGCTACGACTTTGTATCAGGTTCCAATCTATCTATTTTAATTTTTTGCACATTTAGTTTTCACCAGTTAAAAATCGAAAAAACAATGAAAATAAATTGAAATCAGCAAAAGAAGAAGAAGAAGAAGAAGAAGAAGAAGAAGAAGAAGAAGAAGAAGATAAAAACAAAAGCCGAAGAGAAAAAAATGAAAAAAATAAAAATCAGAGAAAAAACTGAAAAAATTCATATGAAAAAAAAAAGTTATATTTATTTTTTTGTTGAATTTCATATTTAATCTTTCTTTTAGTGTTATTTCAGTCATTATTAGTTGTAGAAGAAGAAAAAACCATCCAAAAAAAATTGACTTGAAAAAAAAAGTCTACTATTTTTCCTGTTCAATCTTGTATTTGATTCTTCTTTAGTATTATTTCAGTTGTTATTACTTGTATTAGAGAGGAAAGTTCAAAACAACAAAAGTTCCTGAAAAAAAATTCCTAAAAAATAGGGGGGCGAAAAAAAGATGTTTACTTCTACAGGGTATGGAGGATACAGTGGTAGATATGGTTGTAGAACTGATCGAGGTGGGATGCATGAGTCTGATGTTCCTTCTTTCAAGGGAAGAATGATCCTAAACTATATTTGGATTGGGAAAGAAAGAAGGAGTTATTGTTCGACTGTCATAGCTATTCAGAATGGAAGAAGGTCAAGATAGCAACTATTGGTTTATATGATGATGTTCTCATCTAGTGGAATCAATTTATATATGTTAGGTGACTTATTGGAGAGCTAATACAGACACGGAGAGCAATGAAGAGGGTTTTAAGAAGACGACATATGCCTTATTCATACAAAGGAGAGCCAGAAAAGAAGCTACAAAATCTTAGGCAAGGAGGCAGTAGTGTAGATGACTACTACAATGAAATAATGGAAGCCATGAGACAAGCTGATGTGGAGAACATCCAGAGGAAATGATGGATAGGTTTCTAGCAGTTTTGCGCATGGAGATCCGAGAAAGAATGGCGGTGCATCACTATGAGGCGTTGGAGGATATGGAGCAATACGCTATCCAGGTAGAAAACGGCTTCTGAGAGCAAGGAAGGCGGAGAAGGAACAACGACGTGTTCCTCCATCGATTTTAGAATACTCGTTCTAGATTTTTTTAATGTATTGGTGTTCACATGCCGAGATGTTGAAGAGACTAAGAATATACTGAGGCAGAAACTGACTTGGAGATACCCAAGTTAGAAAATTCTAGCTCCGAGGCACCAATTACAGTTGATGCATCCATTGATGAGTTTATAGATGTTTTTATGTGCCTAGATGTTGGAGAGAACAAGATAGTAGAAGCATATAACTCGGAGATGATCGTGATAGAAACAACTAATTTGGAGATGCAAGTTTTGGAGGAGTCTAACTTTGTGCTCGAGAACTTGGTGAACGAGAGTGTAGACTAGGAGATCGAAATGGGTGGAAAGGAGTTGATATTGCAACCATGTCTTGGAGAAGAGCATGACATCAGTTGTGGAGTGGCGGCAAATCAAATGGAGCTCATGCAAACACATGCAGCTATTGACTTGCCAAAATCTAACATCATTTGTTAACAATTTTATTTTGATGTGTTTATCTTACAGGTTGAAAAAGATGTGCCACTTGATATTGTTGTACCACCAGATTTATTCATGATTCATGTGCCAAAGGTTTGCATGGTGGAGTAGTTACAGCTGTGTCATTTAGCTTGGATGATCTGGAATGATGGTTCTAAGCCAAGAGTTTAAAATATTTCGATGATCAGTGCGTACAAGTCTTTGATCCAGGAGGAGGCTTGGATTTGAGGACAAATTCCTTTCAAGAGGAGGGAAATGATGTGATCCTAAGTCGCGTTGATATGATCCAAAGTTGTCCAAGGGCCCATTGAAGGAGTTGGACCCGCTGTCACCGAAAGCCCTAGTTGGACAAAATTATTTTTCTATATTATTTAGGAGTCATATTTTAATTAGGAGAGTTATTAAATTTAATTATTATTTTCGAATTTATATGGTATAGATCTTAGGATTTTTATTTGTTTCCCTGTTAGATTGATTTTCTTAGCAGATTTGTTTCTTTTTTAGATTTGTTTTCTTTTTGTTCTAGTTTTCTATTTAGGAAGTTTGTTCTCTACCATCCTTATATAAAGGGGGCTATATGAATTAAAATAATAAACCTTGGATCAATATATTTTGTGAGTTTTTTCTCTAGAGATTTTATCTGAATTTCACGAGAAGTGCCATGAGTTCAAAATTGACTTATCAAACGGATCATCCATTCCCGTTTGTGGCATCTTCATCTATATTTTAAGGCTTGTGTCTTCAATCACAGTAGGGTCGTGGATTTTATATATCAACAGTTCGTCTGCATTGTGAGGCTTGGATCAAGAAAATTTCATCTTTTATCCTATTGTAACCTGATACTCATGGGTAGATTCTCGTCATCACCAAATTTCTGACGAGGATTGCATCTGTTATGTGTATTGTTTATTCAATTTTTTATGTCATTTTAATGTGTTCTTTTTTAATCATTATTTTGTCTATTTTTTGTTCTTTTTGCATTGTTATTGTAGTAGGAATAGAGAATTGCAGATTTGAAGATGAATGAAGAAGTTAAGGAGCGAGTTCTGAATCGTGTATATTGGTATTTTAAGTGTGTATATTTTAGTATTTTAAGTCTCTATATATTTTAGTGTTTTAGAATTTTATATAAATCTGTATAATATAACATTTATCAACCATATTCGTTTCTTGTATTCTGTCATTTATAAACATCGTGACTATCAATAGATCATTAATTAAAACTGAATATTGACAAAGGAAAATTAAAATTAAAATTATCAAACTTAAAAATTAAAATAAAAAATTTAAAAATGTACGTGTCCATGACTATTTTTACAAATGAAATTAAAATTAATTATTAAAAGCAGATGACCCGGCACACCTGATTGCCCTACCTCTAATTAAACACCCTCGATAAATCATACTCTTACCACTGAAAAGAATATATAGAGCAAACTTGTATCTTCCCTGGTGAGCAGTAATAGCATAAAAAAATCTCACAAATGGAATAGAAAGAAGAAGCAACAGAACCAAAATTTAGCTCAAAGTAATCAATTATGTCTACCATCTACTCTACAGAAGAGATGTGAACCCCCAGTTCATGAAGAAAATGATGATGATGATATTTCTTTTGTTAATAAGAAACTTAAAAATACAGTTCTTATTTGAAGTTCCTTACCATATTGTTGAATCGGCGGAGGTTGCCTTGAAGCAACCCTGCCGGGAGCAATGAGTTGCATCTTTTGGACCTGTGGAGGGCTTGGGAACCCTGCGTCAATTCGAACGCTTAAGTCTATACTTAAGCGAAAGTCTCTCATGCTTGTTTTCCTTATGGAAACCAAGCTCATTGAACGTGAGTGGCAGCACCTCTTCCTCTCTTTGAAGTTTGATGAATGTATTTGTATCCCTAGCTTGTGAGTTGGATAATGGTGGTAGGCGTGGTGGACTTGCTCTCATGTGGAGAGATAACCTCAACGTCAAAATTTTATCCACATCTCTCCACCACATTCAAGCAGAGATAATGGATATCGGATGCAATAAGTTGGACCTTTAGTGGTATATATGGATGGTCGGATAGTAACGAGAAAGTATTTACTTGGGATTTGTTAAGAAGTTTGACGCAATCCGCTTCTCCCAGGTGGATTTATGTTGGTGATTTTAATGAAACTAGCAGAGAATGCATGCATTGCACGCAATTCAACTAATTTACTTAAATTAATTATTAAAGTTTGAATAATTTACTGTACTAAATTTGAGTAGTCAATTAAAAAAATACATTTCAATATATATGTATATCATCTTATAAATATAATAATATCTAAAAATTCTAAATTAATCAATAGTCAAAAAAATGATATAAATATAAGAGACATAATGTATAATTAAATTGTAACTATTCTAACACGAACTCGGTATTTATAGTCTTCTAATTTATTTATATTTTTGTTGTTTTAATACACACACACACATAGGGAGAGAGGGATGCATGTATCCTTTCTCAACATCCTTTTTTGCAACAATTCTCAACCTTTGATTGTTGACATATATATGTATTAATATAATTCAAATCTTCTATTCAACAATTTTTATTTTGAAAATACTGTCTAATAAAAATACAAATTTTTAATTAATATAAATTCACAAAATCTTGCATCATCCATTTCAGAAAGCTTTAGTATAAAGTTAATTAAACTTACTAAAATAATTTAAATAGTTAATGAGTTCAAAATACTATTAATTATATGATTTTTTACTATAATGATAAAACACCTTATCGCACATCAATTAATATAGTTTACCTCAAAAGTAAATTATATTTTTAACCCCTCTATGTTATCAATTAATTTACGTATGATATCACGATACACTGAATCAATTCAACTATTTTAATTATTACACATGTCGCAAAATATTAACTTTTTTTGTGTGTATTTTATCCAAACATACATTTAATACTATATTTTTATTGAAATATAAATGACTACATTGAACAAATAAAACTAAAAATAACTTGACTCAATTAAAATGATTTTGAATGTATAAATATCATGTGTTTAAATATATATATATATATATATATAGATATATATATGAAAAACTTTATTATAGCAACATGTGTTGCTCAATGATAAAAAAATAATAAAAGTTTGGTTAATAGTTTTTTGTGATATATTGTGTTTAAGGTTTCATGTTCAATATATTTTTCAAAATGTTATACATTGTTTACAATTTTTTTAAGAAAAATATAATTTGATTGACAGTTGTAATTGTTGATTCAATGACTAACTAATTTAATTAGTAGTACAATATATATCATTCCTTCCACCCGATGAGTTTAATCATCTCATTCAATCACAACACATAATATATATCATTCTATAAAAAAAATCATAACGTATAACACTTGTACATATAACCAAGGATGAAAATATCGCTATCGCAACATATATCGCAACTTCAATTTTACGGATATATCGACGGATATATCAATATCGCATATCGATATCGCAGAAAATTGAAAAAAATGACAGAAATCATATTAAAATCTTGGAAATTTAGCATGAAATTTTAGGAACTATTATGACATATTATTATGCACACATTCCACTAATTTTTTTGATAGAATTGTATTTTGAAAGCAAATATAAGAATAATACATTATATAAATACCGTCTGAGACAATACATTTGACAAAATAATACATAATACAACATAAAATGACTAAATAAACATTATAAAGTACAATTAATACCAAAATGAGGATCTATGAGGTTCAAATATAGTAGATGGAATGCCATCTTGTTCTAAACAATATTGGTACCAACTTATCACGTTCGAGTAATTATTGATATAATTATGCACATGCGCTTAATATGTTTCTTGATTCTTCCAACAGCTTCACCATGAATTGGATAATGTTCACTAACCCAATTATTTTGTTGATACACGTTTTGAGTAGTCCAATCAATTTGTGAACTCCCATATGTATAAGAAGCATATGAATCTTGGGACTTATCACTATGATCAGTGCCACTCATATTCATAGAATCAAGATTTGGCAAATAATTTATATTCAATCTTAGATTTCAATTTCGTGCGATATATGGGGAGAAAAATTTTAGTGATTTATCCATCATGTCCTCTAACTGAAAAAATGAAAAAATAAAGTCAGTGCACGTGCATCTCACTTTTCTTCCTAAGACATCCGTTGATTTCCCGGTCTTCTTTCTCTTATATTTTTTTGCAAAGTGAATGTCTTTATAAAGCAAAGAATATTGTAACTCAAATAATTACATTGAAGACCTAAAAAAGATCACAAAAATATATAGTATTAAATAAAAATCAAAATATATTATAGAAATATTAAAAAAATCACGATATATTGCGATATTTTGCGATATCTTGCGATATATTGCGATTTCTCGTCGATACTCGGGAAAAAAGATATTCTCCCCAATATCCGTATCGCAATGTCAATATCAGCGATATATCCGCGATATTTCGCCATATTTTCATCCTTGCATATAACTACGTACTATATTATTGTTCTATATTATGTTTAGCTAAATAGTTTGGGAATTTATGTTAAATAATTAGTAGTTCAATCTAAGTGAAAAATATTCAATTCTTCTATTTCGACTCTTTTATCAGTAATTGGACTATGTTCATTCTCAGTCACATGATTATGGGTAGTCAACATAATCCATATTCTAAAAAATTGTGCAATATTCATTCCTCCCCCTAAATATTTAATTAACTATTCTTAATTAACTGAATAATCTAATATAAAATATATTATATATAATTATCAAACCAACCAATATTCTAAATTTCTCAAATATAAATTAATAAGCTAAAAAAACATAACATTTGAACCAAAATTTAAAATTTATTTTTCCAATCAATCATTTATTATTGTAATATTTTAAAAGCAATGTATAAATTTTAAATTCGTTTAAAGTTGGTGATTTTTTTTACAATTAACCATATTTTTAAAACTTTATCTAGCAACTTTCAAAATAGAGATCCCAAATTTTTCTACATTAATCAATTCTTATATTTATCTTCATCATTGACTTTTTTTAGGTGTTCTTCACATTAATAGATATATTTTCTAATAGTTCAACATATATCATCTACAAATCTTGTTAGTGCAGTCAACATTATCCGAGACCGACAATAAATAAAGAAGTTGAAGTTTAGTTTCAATAAATTTAATTGAAACTACTTTTAATCATATGAATGAGAATTAACACATAAATTTCAAGGAATAAATTAAAATTTAGCATTTTGGTTGTATATATTATGGAACTTTTTTTTTTCAATTTTCTTTCATACCATATAACATGATTCAGAACACACACACACACACACACACTATAGTTCAACATCTAAAATTACATGGTTTCTATTAAAAACTACTTAAATAGCTTATATTAAATGAATCAAATCACTGATTGAATGTCATTCTAATTGATCCTCTTATCTTTTTTCCCCACATTAATGATTGATGAAGATGTAATTCTTGAATATTGACTGATAACCTCTTAAGAACAATGAGGTTAGTTTATAATCTTTCCATAAATTTAAGTTTTTATTTTTCAATCTCTTCATTGGGATGTAATATGTATAAACTATACAATAGTACAATTCTATTGAAATAATATTTAAATTATAAAATATAATATATTATATATGGAGAATTAATTATATATATATTATGTTTTTTTTTTCTTGTTTGATATGACTAATATGATGCAAAAATAATTGGTGGGGAATTAATTGATGTGGATGAAGAATTGTAATAGTACAATACTATTGAAATAAATATAATATACTACAGGTGAATAATTAAATATAGAATGATTGATGGAAAAGAAATTCTTGATTTTTGATAGATAACTTCTCAAGTATTATCAACTTAGTTTATAATCTTTCTATAAATTCAAGCTTTTATTTTTCAATCTCTTCATTCGGATGTAATTTATGTAGACGATGTAATTGATGGAGAATTAATTGTGTGTGAATGAAAAATTATAATACTACAATTCTATTGAATTAATTATCTAATATATTATATTGTTGTGGGATTATACTTTTTATTTTCTTTCTTGTTTGTTGTGGTTGATATGATAGAGAAATAATTGGTGGAAAATTAATATGATGTGGATATATAAAGAATTGAAAGAGTACAATATACTATTGAAATAAATATAATATATTATATTGAAAAATTAATTATATATTATAGTATATTACTATTTTACCCGTAAATTAAGTGCATATTATGGATATAATAGACAAATCATATTTTGTAAGAAATTAAATAAATATAATATATTATATTTACAACTAATTATTTTTAATATTTTATATTAGGGATAATTTTATATAGTAGAGTTCAATTATAACAAAACTATTGAAATAAATATAATATATTATATTTACAAAAAAATTATAATATATTATATTACTTTTTTACCTTTAAATTAAGTGCAAATTGTGGACATAATAGGCAAATCATATTTTGTAAGAAACATCCACACTTTTTATATAGGTATAGATTTTATATAACCATGAGAAGATAGGGGGTATATTTAGAGATCAAAGAAAACTTAATGCATTTCGGAATGCTCTAGCCGACTGTCATCTTGAAGATTAAGTTGGGCTATGAGGGATTTAAATATACATGGACAAACAACCAAAGTGGTAACCAGAATATCCAAGAACGATTGGATAGGTGTGTGGCAACTACTGAGTGGATTAATCTATTCCCAAATTTTAAAGTTGAACATCTTGTTAGGGAGTCCTCGGATCACTGTCCGGTTTTTCTTGTGTGGGAATCAGATTTGATGGTTACAAAAAGAAGAAGAAAACTTTTTCGATTTGAAGCCATGTGGCTTCAGGATGAATCATGTAAATATATATGTGAACTTGGATGGAGCAATTTGAATCATGTGGTTACTGCTACTCAGTTGAAGGAGAAAATTGATGCTTGTGGTGTTGCTCTTCAAAATTGGAGCTATTCTCATTTTGGAAATATTACAAAAAATATTAAGGAATGTCGTGAAGAGCTCCAGTAGTTTCAGAGACAGACATGAACAGATCATAACCAAGAATCAATTAAAAAGGTTGAGAAGGAGCTGGAGAACTTGTTAGTGAAAAAGAGACAATGTGGAGACAACGGTCTAGAGCACTTTGGCTATCTGATGGAGACAAAAACACGTCTTTCTTTCATAAGACAACATCAGGGAGAAATAAGAGAAATCATATTAGTAAAATTGTGATGGATGATGGATCGGTGCATACTAAAGTTACAGATATTGAGGCCATCTTCTGAGCTTATTTCCAATGCCTTTTTAGTCCCAAGCCTGATCTTGAAACTGATGTTGCAATACAGGCTATTGAACCTAAACTTACTGAGGAGATGAAAATCAAATTGATGGAGCCTTACACGAAGTAAGAGATCTTTTTGCATTGAATCAAATGCACCCGTTGAAAGCTCCGGGGCCAGATGGTATGCCTGCTATCTTTTACCAAAAAATTTGGAATCGGGTCAATAATGATGTGTGTTCTGTGCTGCTAGACATTCTAAACAATGGTGCTGATTCTAGTCCTATTAATTATACTCACATCTGTTTAATCCCTAAGAAAAAGAGCCCCAGCTTCCCTCAAGATTACCTTCCTATTAGTTTATGCAATGATATCTTCAAAATTATTACAAAAGTAATTGCAAATTGCTTGAAATTTATCCTTCCACATTATTATTGAAGCTCAATCTGCTTTTATTCCTGGTCGTCTTATTACAGATAATGTGCTTATTGCTTTTGAGATCTTCCATCATATGAAATATAATAAGGCCAAGCGGGGATCTTTTGCTTTTAAGTTGGACATGTCTAAGTACTATGATAGAATTTAATGGTCTTTTCTTTATCCTATTATGCTTAGATTTTGATTTCCTATCTCTTTTTTGGATCTTGTTTTGCGTTGTGTGTCCACAGTTTCATATGTTGTGCTTATAAATGGTGTTCCTGGCTCACTCTTCACCCCAGGGAGAGGCCTCCGTCAAGGAGACCCACTCTCTCCTTATCTATTATTGTTTTGTGCAGAAGCGTTATCAACATTGATTCAAAATGCGGAAAGGGATAAGCTTCTCCATGGGATTAAGATTTGTCGAAAAGCTCCCTAGGTCTCATATCTATTATTTGCGGATGATTGCATTATTTTTGGGAGATCAACTGTACAAGAAGTGGAGAAAGTGAAATCTATTTTGGAAATTTATGAAAAAGCTTCAGGACAGGTAGTTAACATGGAAAAATCTGAAATTGCATTTAGTGCCGGGGTGTTGGAGGGTAATGCAGAATCTCTGGCAGGAATACTTAGAGCAGTTAGAGTACAACGACATGGGATATATCTCGGAATGCTATGTGTAATTGGAAGATAAAAAAGGAGGTATTCCAAATGTTGATAGACAGAGTCCGAAAAAAGGTCAAAGATTGGAAGGGTCGTTTCTTAAGTACAGCAGGGCGGATGACCCTCATAAAAATAGTAGCCTAGGCAATTCCAACATACATTATGAGTTGTTTTTTGTTAACAGAGGGGGTATGCCAAGAAATCAATTCACTTGTGGCGAGTTTCTATTGGGGGCAACAGAGTAGTGAACGACGCATCCATTGGATAAATTAGGGGGTCTCTTTGTCGTGGTAAGTGTCATGGCAGGCTGGGATTCCGAAATCTCAACAATTTTAACTGAGCCATGCTTGCTAAACAAATATGGAGATTAATTCATAATCCAAACACATTGTTGGGTCATATCTTGAAAGAAAAATACTACCCCAGGATCTCCATCTTGGATGTCAAAATCGCCCATAATCCCTCTTTCACGTGAGAAGCATTTTGGCAGGGAAGGAGATCATCAACCAGGGTACTTACTGGAGGATTGACGATGGCAACACTGTGAGGGTTTGGTTTGATCGTTGGCTTCCTAACTTTCCAGGTGCTAGACCCTTCTACCACCATCAAGAAAATGAGACTATGAGAGTTTCTGAGCTAATGGATTCGAATAAGGAAAATTGAGACGTTAATAAGGTACAACAATTATTTCAAGAAGAAGAAGCTCATGATACGAAAATATTTTAATGATATAATCATTCGAAAAAGGGGCGACACTGCATGAATAACAATTCGAATCCTTAAAACATGCAGAAAAGAGAATTAAAACAAATTAAGTTTTCCATGTGTAGTTATTCTACTTATTAAATTAGACCAGATATCACATTTATTTTAATTTGCCGGTCAAATTTTAGAAAAGTAAATGCCGACACACATCAACTTGATGGAATATTATATTTACTAATTTTCATATAATTTAAAATTATTTTGTGGAATTTCTTAACTATATTATAATGATATTCGAAATAATCATTATTTTAAATTATATAAAATATGATTAGTTTAAAATTTATTATTATTATTATTATTATTATTATTATTATTATTATTATTATTATTATTTAGTGACAATATACTATGATGGGACTTGGGAAATAATACATCTTATTTCATTACTCTTCACAAAAAAATAAAAAAGCTAAATTTAAGATCACAACAGTTCAATACAGTCCATTCGAGAGTCCAATTCATGATTCAGATCTCGCTCCTTAACTTCTTCATTCATCTTCAAATCTGCAATTCTCTATGCCTACTGTAATAACAATACAAAAGGAACAAAAAAACAATGATGCAAAAAGATAGCACATTAAAATAACACAAAAAAAAATGAATAAACAATACACATATAACCCTAACATCCCAAACCACGGTTAAATCCCAGATTAAAAGGTTTCACGTACCCTAACATCACAGAAAGTTTAAGAAAATCAAAATATCCAAAAAATTGTTTCACAAACCCTAACATCCAGTTTTAACTTATTTTTTCTAATTGTGATGACATTACGTTGGTGTCATATATTTTTTGTTGCCTTGCGCATCTAATAGAATGCCACCAGATTCAAATAACTCCTCCGCATCTGATTCACACGAGTATTTGTATTAAAAATTCGAACTTGCAAAATGGTGTTTATAATTCTAATTTGAAGGCAATAAAAAAAAATCACGTTGTCGAAACATTTTACACGTGTAGATGTTTGTCAAATAAATGAAATAATCATTTTATGCGTCTTTTAGTTTAAAGAAATAGCATGTTACGTTGCACCAATTTAATCAATGTTGTTAGATGCTAGGTTAATTTAGATAGTATAATAGTAGATGGAACGTCTGGGATATATAGGGAAACTAAAATATAATTGAATGGCTCCAAAGTTAATTTTACACTCAACTTTAGACTTAGGCAGAACCCATATTAACCAAAGTTTGAATTTGTACACAACACATTTGTTGGGGTAATATCTAGAGGTGCCCAAAATCAACCGTGTAACCACTGGTTACACGGTTTGGGCCGGTTCCGGTTCCGGTTTCGTACGCACGGTTACGGTTTGTAAACCGTAATCGTCAATCGTAAAAGGGCGGTCCAGTTCCGGTTTGGCCGGCGAATTTTTTTCAAACCGCCGGTTTCAGCGGTTAACCGGCAGTTTGTATATATATATATATATATATATATATATATATATATATATATATATTTTAACGGTCGAGATCACGATCCGCGTGATCTCGATCAACGGCTAGGAACGCACGGAGGCGGATCGGTGACGTGGAACCGCCGGTTTTGGAGCCCAAACCGGCGGTTTTCGGCCAAACCGTCGGTTTGGGCTCCAAAACCGGCGGTTCGGCCGTTATTTTTTTCAAAAAATTTCAAATTCAAATTTTAAATTTTCCCCCCACTCCCCAATTTTCACCTATAAATACCCCATCTCCTCCACCATTTTCACTCACACCAAACTCTCAATCTCTCTCTCTATGCTCAAATTCTCTCTATTCTAGCAATATCATTTTCTTATTCAAATTTTCTTACAAGTTACAATCTTACGAGTTACGAAGTTACTCTCTCCACTCTCAATCCTCAATCTCAACTCTCAAGTTCTCAAGTCTCAACTCTCATATCTCGTCATCTCGATTTCTTCATTTCTTCATTTCTACTTATTTTCTATCATCCCTAATCATCATGTCTAGCCGAGGTAGCTGAGCCGATAAGGGTAAAGGCAAAGCTATTGCTGATAGTTTTGAAGTTCCACGTCATCGTCGTCGTACTCATTCTGGAGTGCATATTTCTGATGATGCTGATACGACGTCGCCTCAATTTCAACAACAACAACCTGAAGAATATGTGAATCCCTATGGCGGAGCCGATAGCGGTTTCTACAATGATCCAAGTGGTGGCGGTTTCTACCATGATCCAAGTGGTGGCGGTTTTTACAACAATCCTACTTCTCAAATGGAAGTTGACGAAGAAGTGGCAAAATGGATCCAGTTTGAAGAATTACAACGATCTCAAGAATTTCGTGCTTTTAGCGGAAATCCATCCATCGATCTCGACACGGAGGGGGCGGAGGAAGAGGCGGAGGCCGTTCCAACAAGAAATACGTCACTCAAATCTGCTCTCTTCACTATTCATTTCCGAAAGGTGGCAAGGAAGAATGAATCGGGTGTGTTTAATTTGTATTGCAACTATTGTCCGAAGCAATACAAATTTCACACTGGAGAAGGCTATGGGACGTACAGGTCACACATCACCAACAATCATCAAGTCAAACTTGGGCGTGCTGAAGCTCAATCGCAACTCAACTTCCAACCGGTAAGTAGTCAAAATATTGAAAGCCAAGGTGAAGGTACGCCGTACTCATCTCAACTCTTTAGGTTTGACCTTCTAGTTGCTAGGGAACAAATGTGTTATTTTATTTGTGAAGAATCTTTAGCACTTCAATTTGCCGATAACATGAATTTTAAATGTCGTATGAAAGCTGCTTATAATCCTGGTGCTCAAAGAATACCTAGAATGACTATGACTAGGACCCTTGAAAGATTGCATATAAGATATAAGTCGAAATTGAAAAGTGTTGTTAGTAAAATTCCTTACAGGGTTGCCATTTGTTCTGATATTTGGTCTGATAAATTTATCCGTCGTCATTATATTGGTGTTACATTGCATTGGATTGATTATTCATGGAATTTAAATAAATGTTTAATTGCTTTTCGTAGATTTAACTGTCAACATAGTGCTGCTAATATTGCTAAGGCTATTATTAAAATTTGCAATCAATTTAAAATGATTGATAAAAAATTTTTTATTGGTTTTGATAATGCGAGTGCTAATACGGCTAGTATTAGAGAATTAATTCAAGCATGTAATCCAACATTGCATGGTAAATATTTTCATACTCGATGTATTGCTCATATTTTAAATTTATGTGTGCAAGATGGACTTAGAATATTAAATAACTCAATTCAACATATTCGTGACGCTGTTGATTATATTCATGGCAGAGTTAGAGTTAGACGTAGGTGGGAAAAATTCTGTAGGGAAGCTGGTGTGCATCCTAAAATTTTTAACTTAGATATGCCTAATAGGTGGAACTCTACTTATGAAATGCTTTCTGCAACTTTGGAATATCGTGAATTATTATGTTCTTTTTTTGCTACGCATATTGAATCGTTTATTTTATTATCTTCATATTGGGATGATTGTTTTGAATTAATGGAGCTTTTATAAGTTTTTCAATATGCAACAAAAGATTTATCCGGTGTGTATTATCCTACTGTTTGCAAATTTATGTATCATTGTTGTTTAATTGCTGCAAAATTTAATGCTTGTAGTCATAAACCCGATTTGCAAGAGATGATTCTAGCCATGGTAAAAAAATGGCTTAAATATTTTGATCATGTGTCTAATATTTTTTTGGTTGCAAAAATATTGGATCCTACTTTTAAACTTAGTGCTACTAACGATATGATTGACATGTATTACAAGTTTTTGTCTACTATGAGTTTTACAGGTTCCGATCCCGATATATATGTGCCACCTGCTGAAGAAATTAAAACAGAAATTTATGAGTCTATATATTCACTTTATAGAGAATATGAGTTAAAATATGGTGATAGTATAACTTTTCCAACGAGTCGTTCTTCAAGTTCTAGTAGTTCTTTTTCGTTAGGATTAAATATTTCATCTTCACGTGGTAGTGCTTTACAAGAATTCCAAAAAAATTTCCAAAGTAGAGGAAATACTAGCTGTAGTCAAAATGAATTAGATATGTATTTGCAAGACCCTATTGTGCCCCCCGATGATGAAAATACAGGTCCCAACAATTTTGATGTTCTCAAGTGGTGGTCCCGAAATCAAGAGCAGTATCCTTTACTTGCAATTATGGCAAGGGAGATTTTTGGAGTCCCGACATCAACGGTTACGGTCGAGCAAGCTTTCAGTGAATCCGGTTACATGTTGGACGAACGGAGATCAAATTTGACACCGGATCACCTCGAAGCTCAAATGATGTTGAAGGACGAGTCCAAAGCCGACCTAAGAGAGCAAGAGAACCGCTGGGACGACTTGATGGATGACCCGCTCATTGAAGTTGGCTCGGAGAGTGAAGCCGAAAGAGGGAGCCAAATCGGAGATGATTGGAACGACGATTTCGAATTCTAGACTCGCCAAGGAAAAAAGGTAAAATGAACTACGAGGGCTTTGATTCCAAGGTAAGGGATACGTAGGCAGTTTCATATGAAGTGCAAGCCCAAATTTCAATTATTTCTTTTTTCCCCCTAATTCCTAAATTCTAAATTAGCTCAAATTGTAACTTGTAATTTGTAAATTGTAAATTTATAAATTGTAATTTCATATTTTCATAGTTTGATTGATGTACAATTTGTATTTTGTAACTTGTTATTTGTTATTTGTAAATTTTTAAATTGTAATTTCATATTTTCATAGTTTGATTAATTTACAATTTGTATTTTGTAAGTTGTAACTTGTTATTTGTAATTTGTAAATTTGTAAATTGTAATTTCATATTTTCATAGTTTGATACTTTCATTAATTTACAATTTGTAATTTGATAAATTAAATTGTATTCTCAATATTCTTGTAACTTGTAAGTTATAACTTGTAAATTGTAAGATATAAATTATAAAATTATATAATAATATCAAAATTCAAATAAACTTGTGTTTTGTCATACTTCTTAGTTTTTTAACTTGTAAATTAGTAATTTAATCGATTTAGTAATTAGTAATTCGAGTTCGGAGAGAAAAAAAAAATCGGCGGTTAACCGGATAACCGTCGGTAACCGGCCAACTGAAAAACCAGCGGTTCCGGTTACCAAACCGTAACCGGCAACCGTGGGAGGACGGTGCGGTTCCGGTTCCGGCCTTCCGGAACCGCCTAACCGGCGGTTTCTAACCGAAACCGGGCAGAACCGGAACTGTGGGCATCTCTAGTAATATCTTTCATCGTTTTAATTAAGCATAATCCTTTGTTGTTTTAAGTTATCACAAAAATATTTTAATGATATAATAATCAATGTCGGCCCTGAGATTTCGGGTGCCTTGTTCAAAAAAGAAAAATAGTGTCCCTATCTATTATTACTTTGATAAAATAGTTTTATTTTTTAAAAATTGAGTTTGTCAAGTATATCACTATTAAATAATATTGTAAGATAATATATTATATTTATGAAAAATGTAATACTTTATTATATTAATATTTATTTATTTTTTTAAATATTTTTATTTTCGTTGTTAACTTTAGTTTTCTCTTACTTTTTTATTGATTTATTTTTTTCAAAATGCATTGAGAAAACATGGCATGCGAAATATTTTTTGGACAATAATAATAACTATTTCAAATAATAAATAAATCTACTATTCAATTTTTAGAAATATCATTTGTGTAAAATAATAAATAGTAATATACAAATTACATAATATATAAAATATACTTATTATATGTTATTAAAGTATACATACATACATATATATATATGCAGTATATATATAAAGGAGCATTAGCATGTGAACATAGGAGAGTATATATGAATATATTTATTATACTAGAAAGATACACGTAGTTTGCACATGATTAAACTAGTTCTATTAAAATCACATTTAACAGTTTTATCAAAGAGAAGTATTATAATATCATATTATTAAATATTTCAAATATAATATTTGCATAAATATATTAAATATTAATATAAAATAAAATTAAATGTGAAGTACACTTATTGAAATTTATTGTATTAGAGCGTATATTATATCACACTAGAAAATGTACGTGCTTAAAATAGTTATACTAAAAAGATATTTAACAATCTTATTAAATATAAATATTTTAATATTATTATTAATAGATATTATTGGTTGAAAATTATTTTATTAGAGTCTATATTATATTAAAATATTCCTATTAAACTAGAAAAATGCATATACTTTGCACGAGTTTAAAATAGTTTACTAAAAAATATTTAATAATTTGATATAACACACATGTGAAGAGTAAAAAAAATAAATAAAAAATTAGAATCTTATAATTGGACAATTAACAAGGCTTTGTAATCAATGTAAAAAATTATAATAAATTTAAACCTTAAGTAATAGCCTAGAAATGATTTGGACTTAAAAAAATAAAGTGGATTTGTATATATTTATTTATATATGGAAAAAATTTAAAATAATTAACATAACTAGTTATATAACTTATTTATTTTTTGGTGCCTTTATATATTGTTGGCCCCTGTACGGAGCACCTTTCGCATAGCCTCAGGGCCGTCACTGATAATAATCATTCGAAAAAGGGGGCAACACTGAATAACAACTCGAATCCTTAAAACATGCAAAAGAAGAAGAATTAAAAGAAAGTTTTCCATGTGTAACATTCTACTTATTAAATTAGACTAGATATCATATATTGTTGTAAATCGAACTCCAAAATCATACTCAAGAAGTAAATAACAGAAAGTAGAAGAATCGAGAATATCGGGGGAAGAAGATGATTTTATTCGTCGGCATTGATATATCGATCTACACAAGATTACAAGATATATATAGAGGGCTAGAAACTAAACCCTAGAGTAGAGAACAAGTAATGTCCATATATAATAAATATACTTATAACACTCCCCCTTCGACATTACGACGCGATGTTCATGCCTTGATAAAAACCTCGCTGAAAAATCTAGTGGGAAAAAGCAGTCGAGGAAAAGAGTACATGGCATACGTTTATATGTGTTGCACTAGTTGCCTCATTAAAAACTTTCACTAAGAAAACTCCGTGAGAAAAACTTAGTAAGGAAAAAAGAGTGCAATCATTGAGCCTTCAGGGCATAATGTAGACCTACAGGTCTGACCTTCAGGGCCTAATCTTATAGATTATTTTGAAATTATCACTCCCCCTCAAATCAACAATTATTGGAGCGAACTTTAAATTTCACAACTCTTTTAGAGTTTATGTGGGTAAAAGAAAATAATGTGTGTTACATCAGGTAATCTTTAACTCACCCACTATTCATTTGTGCAACACAAATACATTGTCTTTAAATAGACAATAGGAGATAATATCATTCGTCACGCTAAAAACAAAAATAAAATAAAAGTCTCAAATATGACAATATGAGGATCAGAATATAGCCAACATTTGAATAGTCCATCAATGTCATGTCATTATTTATTTCAATAAATAATTTCTATAATTTGAAAATAATGAAAGACATAGTAATTGGCATGCTAGTGTCTCATTGTAGAAAAACACTAAATCTTGCTAGCAAGTTATTTATAAATACGGTACCTGGCCAGGTAATCTTGTAAGATAAAATATTGTAAGAAACTTCTGGTTCCAAAATATCCTCTTATCAAGATTGAGTTTAAATAAATACTCATTCACTTCAAGTGATCTGATAAAAACATTGGTGTGCTAAATAAAATTATTCATAAATAAAATATCAAAAACATTTCTCAAGCGGGTGACTGGTGTATAAAATCGCATTGGGTGATTTTCGATCTGTAGGTCGAGACAATACTTGGTATTATCCAAGTCTTATATTTCAAATACTCATCTTTAGACATGAGTTAACTTTTATCATAATAGATATTGCGATGTTATCCAAGAAATTTTAATCCATCATAATTTTCATATAAATATTATCCTTCAACGACCCATACAAATATGTGGTCACAACGTCCATTAATTGCATATCCAATGCTAAAATTACCGCCATTTATTTTATGTAGTGGAACATAATGTCATTGTTAATAGGAGAATATAATTTATTGAATATAGGTCTCTGCGTAAACCCATGAGCTACAACCTCTCTATATGTCTCACCACCTTATCATTTCTCTTTCATAGAAATATTCATCTCTTTCATAGAAATGTTCATCTGTGTCCTACTGGGATAATAATTGTTTCATGGGTTGAGCTTTGCCTCAATTGCTACTTTTTTTTTCATTTCAGCGTGCTTCTGGCACATATTATGTTATGGATCCATATTATTATAAAAGCAATTATAGAGACAAATATGTTGTCGACAACTATTATATGTATGCATTAAGTTTCTCCCATTATTAATAAAATATACGGTACCTTCAATATTAATATTAACCAGATCATTATCATTTCCCATATTATTTCAATCAGGTTGTTCCGCAATCTCAGTATTATGATTATTTGGCGCACGTGTAAATATACTGAGATTTTCATCTTCAGGACGATCCTCTTCAGGAGGTTCTAGGAGTTATTGCATATGTTTAATTTTATTTTCTGTGGATTTTACATTTCAAATATTTGTTTCGCTTCTAGCGTCAATAAACTCTCCTGCTTCTGGCGTTGAGTAATTTAAATATACGTGAACTTCCACTGTTTGTAATTATAATAACTCCATTATGATATCTTTTGGCAGTTAATAATATATTGAACTTCCAG
The DNA here is from genome assembly GCA_026008535.1 of Perilla frutescens. Lineage (NCBI taxonomy): Eukaryota > Viridiplantae > Streptophyta > Magnoliopsida > Lamiales > Lamiaceae > Perilla > Perilla frutescens. The sequence continues at coordinate 8,177,856 of BRKX01000020.1, read as the reverse complement.
TTCATGTAGTGTGTGAAATTAATTTTCAACAAAAATTTATTTGCATTATTTCAGTCATATCTCCCCCTAATGCCGATAAATAATTATAAAATCAGCGTACCAATTTATAAATTGATCCTAATTATTAACTTTACTAATATAAGTACGCTTTGGTGGTGATAGAAATAATTCGCAGATGGGAAATGTTTCCTTTATTATGCACACTAATATAAAGGGGATAACCCAAACACTTTATAGAGGTCATTGGGCGAGTCGATGTCAGTTTAGAGAGGGGGTGAATAAACTGATATAAAAACTTTACTTCAAATACGGAATGATAAGGGTCATTGACTCGCTAAGCAACTTATCTATGCATAGATCAGCTGAGCACTTTTAGACAGCTTGAGTGCAGATCGTGTGAGCTTGTGTACATTTCAAAGATATGCGAGTATGAGCAAAAACAGTATAGCACACAAACGATTTATAGAGGTTCGAAGTCTCAAACTTCTACGTCCTCTCTTCCTTCCGCAGAAGGGCAACTCCACTATATAACTTGAGTTTCTTTACAAATTATACAATGAAGGACAGTTGGCTGAACCTGGTAACTGCTCGCTACCTCAGCGGGTCGACGGCTCACACTTACAGTCCCTAACTGCTCGCTAGGGAGGTAGGTGCTATTGACGTCTTTACAAGGTTTTAGATCTCTTTCGATCTTCAAGAGGTTAGTCTTGAACAGGGGATATCAACTGATGTGCTCCTTCAATTGAGCTGGGTAGTTGATCGGTGTATTGCTGGAACTGAGAAGGTTGCTCTGGCTGGATTATCAACAGCTAGCTGAATGCTTTGATTCTATGGATTCTTCTTCTCAGTTAGACTCTCGCAGATTTAGCAAATGCTGAACTTGAGCTCTGTGGGAGGGAGAAAGAAAGCTCAGTTGTAAGTAACTTGAATGAAGATTTCAAGAATGAAAGTCGCGAAAAGTCATTTGAAAACTTTGATTCACTCGTCTTTTATAGATGAGTGATTTTGTCACCGTTGAGTTCCATTGATCAGGTGGCTCTGTTGGTTCATCAATGGCAGATAGTCTTTTGGAGCTTTTGGTTGAAGTAGCAGTTGCTTTGCCAATCGATCTCTGTTGGATATTTAATTCCAGCAGCCGTTGCTTTGCTAATCGATCTCTGTTGGATATTTAATTCCAAGATCTCTGCTGGAGCATTTATTCCAAGATCTTCATTTGAGCATTAACTCCAGGACTCTCTGGCTGGCAGTTCTGAGCTCCAGTTTAGCAAGTTTGAGTTCCAGTTAGCAGTTCTGAGCTTGTCTGCTTAGTTCGGCTATCACTCCAGTTGGCAGTTCTGAGCTTGTCTGCTTAGTTCGGCTATTACTCCAGTTTGGCAGTTCTAAGCTTCTTCCTCTAGTTCGACTGATCACAAGCTGTTGAATAGCTTGTCAGTTCGACTGGTCTTTCTTGAGCTTTCTTGTCAGCTTAACTGATCACAAGTTGTTGGCTAGCTTGTCAGTTTGACTAATCTTTCTCGAGCTTCCTGGTCAGATGTTTGCTTGTTTTCTCCTACAAGCAGACTGACTTCAGTTTTGGCCTTTGATTGATTCGTCTGTCTACTTCAGTTCGGCTGAAGTTAAATTTGGCCATCAGTTGGATACTTCCAATCTTCAGTTAAACTGATCCCTTATCAGTTTCTTCAGTCTTGTTGACTTTTCTCTTAGCTCAGCTGACTTAGCTGTCAGTTTGTTTTGACTGGCTTGACTCCTTTAATCCTCAGTTGGATTGAGTTCTGACTGGTTGGCGTATCCTTCCAACTGGTTGACCATGCTCCAGTTGGGTTGACTCTGGCTTCAGTTGAGTTCCTTCTTGAGGCTCTGGATTGGTTAGCTCAGATCTACAACTTGGATCTTGATCAGTTTTTCAGGAATAGTTTTGACATCTCATCAAAACCCTATCTAGGGGTTCCTTGATAGTTTTTCCTAACAACACTCATGTCATAATTCCAAACTTTAGGTCTTTAAATTTTTAATATATCGCAACAAAAATTGTTTGATTAAATAAAGGTATATTACAACCTTGGTAACTTTTGGAAATTCAACTGAAGTAATATTCAAATGGATATATAATATTTAATAAATATTTATTTAAAAATATCATCAAATACATCGAACGATGTTCAAGTAATCATTGACATCACCATTTAGTCTTATTTGCTGCTGGCAAATTGACACAACTAAGTTATGTTTCATAACTTTGAAATTAGTAAGTAGTACCATAAAATCCAACTTCTACGAGCACTTGACAAATCATTAGCCACCCCATCAAAAATGTTATTTTAAGTAAATGAATGAATTGAACATTTTTGAGTAAATGAATGATATGAAAAATCCTACAGGGATTGCATAATTTTCGAAGAAGTATTATTTTTCTTCAAGTTTGGATTTATATGGCGATGACAAATGACTAATGTCTTCCCCTCTAAGTAATGCTCGTTTAAAATATTTTATTAAAAATGGAGAAAGCGAAGTGATTTTCAATACCATGAAATCATTATAGGCAAGTGCTAACACATACAAAGCGCATTTAATCAAAAATATTTCCAGTTTAATAATACAATCAAACAATTCTCAAAAATTACAATTTTATCAATCATTTACCAAATATAATAATGCATATCATACGCATTCGTATAATTCTTTTCATAAAAAAATAAATCATCTATTCTAAAAATAGCTCAAACAGATCGAATATATAAATAGTATACACCATGTGAAATCAATATTGCCCAAGTTATGTGTGTGCCAAAGTCAGACGATATTTTTGCTATTATTTTGTCAAAAATTAAGTGCTCATAACTAATTATCGTGAAAACATAATTATGAAATCATAATATGATGATTCCAATTATATATTCTCGACAAAACCATAACTCATCAGCATTGGCATAAGTTTATTCGATATATATATTTTTCAAGAATGAAATCTAAAACAATTACCAACCATAAATTTATCTTGAATTATAGATTCAAGCGACGTCGAAAGTGATATAAAAAAATATATGTGACACTCAATAATTTTTAGGGATTAAAAAAAATTATATCAACTAACGATCAATCAAAAGATAATTAACCATATATGTAATTAATACCAATTTGCAAATCACATGTATGGTAATATAAAATTTTGATTCATATTTTCATAATTTTGATTTGAAAGTTACTTCGCAGGAAAGACACGATTCTTTCCTATGGTATACCACCGATATTACCTCAAACTCAAGTGGCTAGACATTCGTGCTGATAATGTGTTGTAAATCGAACTCCAAAATCATACTCAAGAAGTAAATAACAGAAAGTAGAAGAACCGAGAATATCGGGGGAAGAAGATGATTTTATTCATCGGCATTGATATATCGATCTACACAAAATTACAAGATATATATAGAGGGCTAGAAACTAAACCCTAGAGTAGAGAACAAGTAATGTCCATATATAATAAATATATTTATAACATATATGTTTTAATTTGCTTAGAAAAGTAACTGACGACACACATCAACTTGATGGAATATTTTTTATTTTATTTTTTTATTGTCAACTTGATGGAATATTATATTTACTATTTTTCATATGATTTGATATTATTTGGTAGAATTTCTTAATTATATTATAATAATATTAGAAATAATCATTATTTTAAATTATACAAAATATGATTAGTTTAAAAAATATTATTATTATTATTATTATTATTATTATTATTATTATTATTATTTAGTGACAATTTACTATGACGGAGCTTGAGAAATAATAAACATCTTATTTCATTGCTCTTCACAAAAAAATAGAAAAGTTAAATTTAAGATTACAACCGTTCAATACAGCCCATTCGAGAGTCCAATTCACAACTGTGTATAGTGGCATTGCATTACCTAGTAAAATTAGTAGTAATAATATTCATTTCATTGGGCATTACCTGGTAAAACTAGTCATCTTCTTTAATTGTTGTACACCGCCCCCCCCCCCCCCCCCCAAAAAAAAAAAAGGATAAAATTTTTTTTCCGATAAATTGGTCAAAAAATGATGAGCGCTTTTTTGATACCCTTTTGCACTCAAGTATGGTTTCTTGATTCATGTGACTAGTAGTTTGTGGCGGATGCTCTCTTTGAGATTGGTCTGTCGATATTTTATTTTACTTAATTTATCTGTAGCAATATTATTAATTTCATATGTTTTATGATGGTAACATCCCGTTTTTAAGTGTTAACATATTTTTATTTAATTAATTAATTTAAATTGCTATATTTGTTCTTAGTTATTATTATTCTATATAATTAATTGGATTTGACGGAGTCCAAAATTGCACTTCTAGCATAGAAAATGTGTTCTATAATTGGAGATTTGGGCCTATGATTTTGTTTGGGTTCGAAATTCCTTGTTCAGCTAGAAATGATTTTTTTTTAAATATTTAGTCCATGTGTTGGTGTACTTTATGCGTTGTATTGGTGGATTTTAGTTAAAAATGAATCCGGATTAATACCGAGGTCATATACATGCATGTAGATATTTGGAGCCCATTTTCCCATGTCAATCTTTTTAGCATTTTTCATAAAAATTATATGGGAGGGTATAAATCAAGGATTTTTGAATTGGTTATTTAGGTAAAGTCAATCTATAAAGTTTAGAAAATGATTTTCATTTAATATTTTTATTATGGAATAGATATCTAAATTGATATTTTCCTAAATAAATTAAAATATTATAGAAATACTTCAACTGTAGCGCTCCGATCTTGAAAGATCATGGAAAAGAACGCCGCAGGGGTTAGAATTAAGAAATGGAAAAGAAAGTGGTAACCTGATTAATGAAACTTCAAGAGAAAACTCGGAACAACCAAACATGCTTTATAATTACATATACTTATCTATGACACCAATACCGAAATTCTTAGCATTTAACAAAAGAATATCATAAGTGCGGAAGCTCAATTCTCAACAGAATACTAACAAAAAAGACAATGGGAAAATACGTAAATAACAAAAGTCCATCTCTCAGCATCGTCACCTCCACACGCCGGCCTATTTGTAACACCCTAAATTCTATAATTTAAAATGTTACTCTTTCTTTTTTTTTTTTAAACGGAAAGTGATTAACAATAATAATAGTTGGAGTATTATTTTTTTTTTCTTTTCTAAAATAATTATGCTAGAAATCCCAAGTAGGCAAATATAGCACAATATATACTTTTTAGAAGTATATACTTAGATCAAAATATCTACATTTCATAAACTTCAATATACTCCAGTGCATTTCAAAAAGTAACTCATAAGTTCTAAAACATAAAATTGATACTCAAAATATTGATAAAACTTTAATATTCAACTACTAGTTTAAGTTAAATAACAAAAACGTCTAAAAGAAGTCAACCCCCCATTTCCTTTACGCCGCTCCAAGCTTATTGACCTGAAAATATTTAAAAATGTGGGGCGAGCACTCTTAAAACGTACTCAGTGGTGGGAAAATGTGGGTATTTCTTTCTGTTTATCCAACTGAAATAAATTGCAGGAATTAATGGATTTAGGGTACTCTTCTTCTGATCTAGAATACATCTTGAACTGTGCACATGACATATTCTGGTGCGTACAAAACACTTCTGTGCGTACGAAACGCTATTCTGTGCATATAAAACGCTATCCACATTCCATCCACGATCATTCAAGTTGGATTAAAAACATTTATGTCTCAAAAATTCATATATCATATACTTTTATTTCAAATATAATAATTTGATCCACCTGATAATAGAGAGCACGTAAAATTGAGTAGAGAAACACAAAGTGGACGAGTGTCCTAATTGCGCTGTACGTAGTATCAAGATAAACTTAAAATAAATAATTTTGGCTAATATTCTAATTTTAATAAATCTGAAAATCAAAATTTCAAAAAAGTTATGAGCTTAAAATAATTCATAAAGTTTTAGAAAGATATTAAGTTTAAATAAAGTAATCAAACTAAATCTAAATTTTAGGATATTTTTATGACTAAATAATTAGTAAACATAATTCTAAACTAATTGTAAGGTTTTAGAGATACTTATGGAATTAATCTAAATTTGCATAAAAATATCAGATTATAATCTAAATTATGAAATTAAACCTTTAACTAACTATTTAAAATTCATGGGCTATTTGAGCAAACTATTAAATCAAAAAATAAAATGCAAAGCCCAAAGCTCAATACTATTAACCTCTATTTCCTCTTCATCCCTCTCTGGTAACTCATCAAGATTCCAACAAAGAAAAGGAAGAAATAATAAAGTCAAATTCCCAAATTGAAATTTCAAATTCTTAAATTCAACTTTAACCCTCCCATCTCTCCATATCTCTCTCTCTCTCTCTCTCTCTCTCTCTCTCGACTGTATTTCAGGAAACAAAATGGAAATGCCCAAATTTCAATCACAAATCCCTAACATTTCTTTTCCATCATCTCTTCTGTACCAGACTACGACAAGTTCACCTCCACCCAATGACGACCAACAGCGCGAAGGGCGTTGGCACACACCTCGGCTACGACTCAAGAATAGTCTGTCACCTCAGCTCAAAGCCACCACCCTCCTCTGCTTCGACAAGCTAGACCCAAGACTCAATGCAGTAGACTCGACAAAGCCGAACTTAGCTCCTCTCAATATCCGACTCTTTTCACCGACTCACCTAAACTCAGACTCTGCTTGCCTTATGATCCAAACTCGACACCACATACCAGACTATGCCTCGGCTCCACAAGGTGACTCCTATACCAACCTCAGTTGACTTATCTCTCTATTTTCCTTTACATATTTAAATCTATTTCCTTTTTTTTAATTCTAGTAAGCTTATTAGTTATTCATGTTTTGATGTTTGAAACATAATTGATGAGAAAGAATAGAGAGGTATCATGTATTCTATGAGTTTGAAATAAGAATTGGTTGTTGCTTGCAGAGGTTGGTGAAATTTTGTTTGAAAAATATAATTAGGTGAACTAGTGTATAGAATTTGGAAAATTGTTGATTGTGTAGTATGGAAATGTGAATTCTCACTTCATGTGTTTGGTTATGTGAATAGCTTATAAAATTTTAGAGAAATTGGTAGATGTGAAATTGATGTGACCCGGACAATGAATCTAAGATACGAGATTTATGCACGCGGAAGACTCAAGAATCGAACTACGTCAGCTGGAATAAATGGATACAATCCGACTCGAATTAAACAATAAAACTTACTGGAATACGTAGATACAAACAAGGACTCGACGTGAACACTTGGTACGACTTGAGGGGCTGGAACACGACGGTGGTGGCGGTGGTGGACGTTGGAATAGAAGGCAACGGCGGCGGAGATGTGTGGTAGAAGGATTGGCTAAATCGGTGAACCCGTGTTGTGAAAATCCGAACGCACTCGTCTAACTTCTCCGGATAGAAATTCTCCCAAGTACTTGATAAATACCCTGAAGAACTTAATTAAGACTATTGATTTGCTAGAATAATAGAATTGTTTGTATATAGATGATCAACCAAAGGATCGGGAGACAAAAGGAAGAATAAATCTCAAACTCATGTAATTGTCTAACTTTTAAAGTGTCACATGGTACTCCTATTTATACTAACATAGGGGGACGAAAATTAAAGGCCTAATTAACATCATAAGGCCAAAAAATACTAGTACTAATCTAACTAGGATTGTTTCCTTATCCAAAATTTGTTTTTAAGGAAAGAATCAAAAAATACCAAAATTAAGATAAGAAAAATCTAACTAGATAAAGATAAATCCCAACAACTTGGGCCTTCAAAATTCACGCCATATTGGACCCAAAATACACGACATGGGCTGATTTGGGCTCGTCCAAACAGTGTTTAAAATATTCACCACCTTTGCATGAAAAACAGCATCTCCCGGTTTCCCATGCAAACGCGTATAACTTTTCATGCACACGTCCAAATGGCGTCGTTCTTCTTCTCTCGTCTTCATGCATCCTTCTTCTTCATCAATGGACACCATGGTGATCCATCTCGGGTTGCTCTTCATCTCTTCTTCATGCAACTCGAATTTACGATGAATAGAAGCTTGTAAATAAGCTTGCAACTTCTTTGCTCGCAAACGCGTCATATGACTTTGAATTGCAGCTCCTGATCTTCTTGTTCTTTACCTTGCTCGATCTCATCATTCCTCCCTGCTGAAAAGAATTCTTCCTCGAATTCAGATCCTCTGCATGCTCAAATTCACCTGCAGGAATGGACAATAAGTCAGTATAATAACCCATGGAATGAAGACGTTCCATACCTTGGAGGGTAATGCCATAAGGGTTGTCGTAGATACGGACGACGTCCCTTTATCTTTGAAGTTTGATGGCTTGGTCATGCCTAGCACAACACTCAACAAAACAATCAACTATCCAACGTGTAACATATAATGGATCGAACGTGGTATAATAAACAATTATGTAATTTCCAGCATGTTCAACACTATGAATATTTTTCAAATGAGCAATGGAAAAACACAAACTAATCGAATTCAAGTACCATGCATGCATCTTACACATGGTTGGAACAAACAATGGCTCTCTACTATCCAACCTTTTCATGCAATTCAAGTCAAATCCAAATATTAAATTAATTCTAAAAAGGAACATGGATTCAACTATACACATCAAATACCTATCAACGCTAGTATAGGATAGACGACACTTACCTTTCTCGATTTCATGTAACATGTCCTTAAGATAAACAAAGTGGGTGTTGGATGACTTATCTGGGACAAGTTGATCTCTAAGTCGAACATCATCATGCTCCAACTTCAACTCTTCGTTGATCCCCTCTTGAGAGTTAGAAACTTCTCCCGAGCTGCCATCAGGGTTGGATGTAGCTATTCCAAGCTGCTCAATCTCGAACTCTCTCTTCTCGATCTGCACATCACTAGAAAAGACAAGATCATGAGTAGCACTGTTCTGAGAAATTAACAGATTATCCGACTTACCCGGATCAAGTGTTAGATCAATGCATATGGGTTGGGACGGAATTGTAGCTCCACTTATCATGTCTGAATTCAACTGGTCATCTGTATTGGAGGAATTAGACGACATGTCTTGATGTGAACAAGACTCCAACGGTGTCGAAGTAGGGCTAAGGACGGTGGTGATTGATTCACACTTGGTAGCTGCGGCCTTCCTTTCCCTTTCAGCTTTAAACTTTTCTTGCATCCACTTCTGATCCTCAATGACGTCCTCAGCCGCCAAAGGCCTCAGTCTGGTGGTCCGTCCATTCCAAGCAAAGGAATAAGTGTTGGCGCGATAATCGTGCACTGTTCTTCGATCGAATTGCCACGGTCGACCTAGAAGAATGTGTGTTGTCTCTATAGGGATGACATCACATAAAACAGTGTCAGTATATCGACCAATAGTAAATCCGACACTTACCTGACTTGTGACTCTGAATTCATCACTATCTGTAAGCCATTCCAACTTATAGGGCTTGGGATACTTCTGTGGTATTAGGCCAAGCTTGTCCACTGCATATTGACTAATAGCATTAACAACACTACCACTGTCAATGATCATGGAACAAATTTTATCTTGGATGGAGCAACGGGTGTAGAAAATATTTTTTCGTTGATCTAGCTGTGGTGGCTGAGCTATAGCCATTTATACTGCACAGTGAATAAATGTGAACAAAATAAACAAGACCTCACAATTCCTCACAAGCTCTCGTGTATATCACTCTTGATTTTTTTCCACTCGTGTTTATCTCTCAAAAGATGTAGTGCACGTGTGAAGTGAGTATGGGGGTGGGTGGATCGAAACAATCTTCTCTTGACTAGCTCATCTGGGTCTTCTTCAAGCTCCAACGGATATAATCAAGCCGGAAGGTTGCTAAGAGTAGAATCAGGCGTGTGGAATGAGTAATTCAGCTAGATGGTGTATGTGGACCACGGGTGTACGGGTGTATGGGTGTACAGATGTATGGGTGTATGGGTGTATGGACTATGTGGTGTATAAGGTGAGCCGGGTGTAGATGTGTGTGGACTACAAATTTTTGAATCCCTGTGGTGTAGGAATCGAAAAGAATAGGTGGATAGGGATGGGAAATCTTGATTAGATATGGATTAGGATGGAATCAATCTAAACAAGGTAAGAAATCTAGTAGATAAGGTAGGAGACTTTTGGATGTGTTTGACCAAGTGTGAACACAATCTAAAAATCGTAAATATCTATCTAGTATGGAAACAAAACTAAAACAAGAGTAAAAATCGAATTCAACAAGAAATAAATCTGATTTTGATTTTTTTTTTAATCGGCGATTTTTTTTGCTGTAGGGATTTCGATCCCTTTGCTCCTTTTTCGCCTTTTTTTCAATGAATAACAATCAGATTACAAAGACACGATACGAAAATCAAATGACACGTAGATGATACATCAGATTGAACCACGACCAGCAGAGCTGACGTGGCTCTGATGCCAAATTTATGATGTGACCCGGATAATGAATCTAAGACACGAGATTTATGCATGCGGAAGACTCAAGAATCGAACTACGTCAGCTATAATAAATGGATACAATCCGACTCGAATTAAACAATAAAACTTACTAGAATATGTAGATACGAACAAGGACTCAACGTGGACACTTGGTACGACTTGAGGGGCTGGAACACGACGGTGGTGGCGGCGGTAGACGTCAGAATGGAAGGCAACGGCGACGGAGATGTGTGGTAGAAGGATAGGCTAAATCGGTGAACCCGTGTTGTGAAAACCCGAACGCACTCGTCCAACTTCTCCGGATAGCAATTCTCCCAAGTACTTGATAAATACCCTGAAGAACTTAATTAAGACTATTGATTTGCAAGAACAATAGACTTGTTTGTATATAGATGATCAACCAAAGGATCAGGAGACAAAATGAGGAATAAATCTCAAACTCATGTAATTGTCTAACTTTTAAAGTGTCACATAGTACTCCTATTTATACTAACATAGGGGGATGAAAATTAAAGGCCTAATTAACATCATAAGACCGAAAAATACTAGTACTAATCTAACTAGGATTGTTTCCTTGTCCAAAATCTGTTTTTAAGGAAAGAATCTAAAGATACCAAAAATAAAATAAGAAAAATCTAACTAGATAAAGATAAATCCCAACAACTTGGGCCTTCAAAATTCACGTCATATTGGACCCAAAATACACGACATGGGCTGATTTGGGCTCGTCCAAACAGTGTTCAAAATATTCATCACCTTTGCATGAAAAACAGCATCTCCCGGTTTCCCATGCAAACGAGTATAACTTTTCATGCACACGTCCAAATGGCGTCGTTCTTCTTCTCACGTCTTCATGCTTCCTTCTTCTTCATCAATGGACAGCATGGTGATCCATCTCGGGCTGCTCTTCATCTCTTCTTCATGCAACTCGAATTTACGAAGAATAGAAGCTTGTAAATAAGCTCGCAACTTCTTTGCTCGCAAACGCGTCACAGGACCTTTGAATTGCAGCTCCGGATCTTCTTGTTCTTTGCCTTGCTCGATCTCATCAGAAATTTACAATAATCACAAAAGGATTGAATTTGAAAACTTACCAAAAAAGGATTGAATTGGCTACGGCACTGTGATTCAATATGTTCAGCAGTTGAATTTTTACAAAATTGATGAATTTGCTATAAAACATGAAATTTGGTCGATGAGTCTAGAGTATTGGGTGGTAAGATGCATGTTTACTTTTGCATAAATAAAAAGAGGACGGAAGTTTCTAGGTTAGGCGTAGGAATTCCATAAGGATAAGCATATGGTTAAATTTGAAGGATAAGAATGAGGATAGTATTTTTATTTTAATTTCATATTTATCCTTAAATAAAATATTTTTTTTTTAATTCCAATGGAACATAAGAAATAAGTTTAAAAAAAAATATTTAACAAGCTCGCATAATAATTTTAAGCCCAATTTTAAGTTCTAAAATTTCTCTTCTAAACTAGGGGCGCAATATCAGACTTTCTCAAGTCCATCTAATTTTATCGAGCATCATTAAATAAATTAAAACTCGATTTTAAATCAATCAAACAATTTAAATAATTTAGATCAAATAGAAGTGGGTCGTTACACTATTGATCTGAAAATATTTAGAGAAGATTTGGGCTAAGTACTAATATACTAAATGGGTAAGTTTTCACAATTTAAGTTATGCAAATTATTTTCTAAAAGCTATATGTATCCATGCTAGTAGTGAAACTTAGAAGGTTATAAATTAGAGGAAACTTAAGTTCACCAAAATATTTTATCGTGAAGCGCTATTAGTATAGTAAGCAACTGCTTGCAACCCCTATTACATCTCCAACGCGTAAAGTTTTACGAGTGTCACCAATGAGTATAACCGTTCATTTTTGTAACACCCCAAATCCAATAATATTGGAGGCCCAATGAATTTTATAAAGCCCAAATGCTTAAGTTGTATCCATTTTTAATAAAAGGCCCGGATGATGAACTTTCTAGCCCAATTATGATTTTAATTATTTACAGTCAAGTTATTACTGAAATGAGACGAACGAATACATTAGATGATACTGCTTGTCGATACAAATACATAGAACTTGATCTCACTAATATAGGAATTCAATTGACCAAGTTATGATTTTTTTCTCTAATTTAAATTCTAATAAGGGTTTGTTTTAGCAGTGGGTATAAATATCCCCAATAACACTTTAAGCCTCATTTCTACCATTTCACATATCATTCAAAGGGGAACAGCCCCCTCCCCCTCTCTCTCTACCCCTTCCCTCGCCACCACTGCCTCCGCCGTCGGCCACCGCCGCTGCCGGTTGCCGCCGCCTCCTTCACCGCCGAAAAAAAAAAATTGGTGGAATTTTGACATGCAATTTCACTTTTTGATGCCCCTCATTCTCCTCTTTCCATGTCTTTGATTATTTTTGAAATATTTTGAGGTTTATGCATCTGATTTTTGGATCTAAAAGTGGGTTACACCCTAGCCTTTTAAAATCTTATTTCTTTCTTTATTTTTCGATTTCTATTTTGATTTTTATGGTAATAGATGTGGATTTGCGGGCTGTTTTGGTTGTCTGTTTTAAAGGATATTTTTATCTAATTTTCTCATTATTTTGATGTTCTTGAACACATTAAAAGTGGAATGGGTGAAAGATGAGAAGAAAAACTAAGAATGTTCATTGATAGTGTTGGTGGAAATGTTATTGAAATTAATAGACTTTTTGCAATTTATGTATATGTTTGTGGGCGTGAACAGTGTGTGTTGTGGGTGTGGGTGTGGGTGTGTTTGTGTTTGTGTTGGATGTGTGTGTGCGTGAGTTTTAATTTTTGTTTTCTTTTATTTATTTATTTTATATTTTATGCTATTATAATATAGATAAATATAACTAAAAAGCTTAGAAATATTCATCAAAAATTGATCTTAGTCTAATGAATAAATCTCTCTCAATTAAATTACAATGGCTATGGATTAATCTTTGTTAGTAACACTTTTTTTTTTATTAAGGCATATGTTTTTTACACATATTAATTATAAATCTTGGTATAGATTTCAAAGTTCAATTATAGCCTAAATGGATAAATTCTTTTTTTTTTTGTCGAAGGTAACCCGCAGCCGCTACCGAGGTGCGCACTGGGTAAACCCCGCCCCTGTGTAATAGCCTGCAAACCACGCAGGGGAGGTAAACCACACTTTGCAAGCCAGGTGTGACATGCTCACACCTAGTGGTGTTGGTGGGATTCGAACTTGAGAACTTTGCTTTATCTAAGGCACAATTTATGACTTTATTTAATTAAATTCAAATTGTTAATTTTCGTGTAAGTTTATGTGGCCTAATACTTAGGCATTGTAAATTTTTAGTAAGACGTTTAAGGATTAAACCATATTGTGTGCATTTTAAGATCCATTTTATTTCATTTCAAGTTTCCGCCTTATTAAATTAAAGTGTGAAAAAAAAATTTAAATATTAATGTCTAGTCTAATGGTTGAAACCCAATTTTATTAAATATAGGTCAAGGGTTCAAAACCTCTTTTGAACCTAATGGTTATATTCTGAATTTTATTATGATATGTTAAAGTTCAAATCCTTTGGAATGCGTTTTATTTATTTATTTTATTCCTAGTTAATTCTGAACTTTATGTAATTAAAATATTAATCTATTTTTGAAAATGATGTTTAGTTCAATGGTGTGAGTTTAATTTTTATGCTAGAGGTCCAAGGTTCAATCCACTTTTATGAATTTTATAGTTCTCTTTTTTACTTAAACATTTATGAGTGTATTTAAATAAAGCAGTTTAATTAATGTTGTATAAACTCTTCTAGCCTAGTGGTTAAGTGCTTATTATTTCATTTATGTTTTTGTCAAAGTGTTCAAGCCCTCTTGACTACATAATCATATTATATTTTTACTTTATTTTTATTTGGTCTATTTTGCTTAATTTAGATTTATTTAAAATTAAGTGTATGATATAATAAATCAATATTTCCATATTAATATTCTATGATCCTTTAAATCTTAAATTAAGTTTTATAATTTCCCCATGTGAATGTAAGGCATCTTTTTGTATGATCGAGGACTCTGATATATTTTAAACTAGGATCCCGTTCAACTTTTAAACGACGTCAGGTTACGCTCTTATTTTAGGGACTCGTTCCTAGATCATTATTTACATTATAGTATATGTTTAGAAGATTAATATGTTATTAAGATATAGTTCTGATGTATAGGTCCTAACCCGAGACCCGTTTAGGACGACGATTAAGGCTATTCCTTTATTTAAGCATAAGGTCCTAATTCGATAGCTGGCTTCAGATAAGAATTCGTTGATAAAGCTACAGATAACCTAGCTATAAGGTGGGTTTACTTACCAAAATGATTTTGAAATTATATTTAAACTTTCGTCAACTATTGATTAGGCTATTATTTCATATATATATATATATATATATATATATATATATATATTAGGTCGATTTTGATATATTTTTGCAGTGTTACTCACCTCATGATCAAGTTTTGTGGAAGAATTCGTGTCTTGTGGTTAATTTCAGGTGGTTGACATGGAAGTAGAGATATTGACATTGTTTTTGGAGGCTTTGAACCTGATTTGATTAAAAAAAGCTGAAGAGTCTGGAAGGCAGTCAGTATGGGCATACTTACTGGATGGAGTATGCGAGTATTGGGCTGAAGATAGTGGATCTGCACCAGGTTGCGCGCCTGGATGAATTTTACAGTCCTTTATTACTGTTGGACTCTATTTTTATTATTTTCCTAGTTAGATTAGGATTAGGACTCTTTTTAATTAATTAAAGATTTGTATTAAAAGACTTCTAGATAGAGTAGGAATCTATCTAGTCCAGACTGGAGAATTCACGCCACACACTTGGGGAACGAGTTATGTAGACAATTTTTCACTATTTAATTTCATTCTTCTTTTCATCGTTACTCTTTATCAATTAATTTCTGAAATGCGAATCCAATTATGAATTCGAGCTAAGCGCATTCTATTCCGGTGAAGATTAACGAAACCCTAGCATATTTATTCTGTGAGATATAATTCGTTCTTATACTTTAATTATATGAATGTATATGTGATTCTCTGTGTTTAAAGTTGTTAATTGCTTCGATTTTGCTAGGTAGTCCGAGATTAATTAGTAGCCAATTAAATCGGCCATCCGTAATTGTGGTTTAGGTTTAATTAGTGGTAAATTGATTCTTCAGAATCAAGGAAAGAGCAGTCTTAATTCAACAATCCTGTGTCAGAGTTTGTTGGTTTTGAATCGGGTTTCTCTAGTGTCTAAAGTTGTCGGCTCATTAAATCTATAGAGTGTCTCTTACGGTTATCAGTCGATTAGAAAAATAATTGGTGAAGTGTCTTCCTGATTATCGAATAGTTAAGGAGAAATGAGATCGCGTCAGAAGTGTCTTCGGTGATTATAACTGATTTGCATTCATTGATTAAAGTTATCATTGCATCGATGAGTGGAATAAGTGAGCTAGGGTGGAGTTAATTGGAAGCAGGAATACCTTTTAATCTGTGAAGAAATCTACGTTTGTTTAACTGCTTTTATTTTCATTTTTACATTATAACCAAGATACTCTTTGGAAGATTTGGTTACTTGCAGACTGAAGTGTTGGATAATTCTTGCCGGTCTTTTGAGAGACGATCTTGTTTGCCACTATTCTGGGTAGTGTGGGCATACCAACTGCGTGTCAGATTATTTTTGGTGAAAAATGACGCACCAACTATGAAAAATTATTTATGCTTATGTTGCTCAATGTGGATTAATACGACTCATATGCAGATTTTCGAATATGGAACTTTGGTATAATTAATTATGAATGTGTTATAGTTTATATGTGATCACATTAGGGTGGGTCTCCACTATGTCTATTGAGCTTATGATTTACGATATGTCAAATATAGATTTATTAATATTCTTATTGCAAATTATTGGACGAATGTATGAGTATTCCCACAGAGTGTTTTCTTGCACTCAACCCACTATTTAAAAATATTTTCATGTAATTGATGACTGCAGGTGGCGAACGAGGACTAATGTGGGCATTTTGTATGGGTGACCGTATTTTAGTTTTTTTTTTAAGTATTGACTTCATTTAGTTTTGGCCAAAAAATATGATTATTTATGCTTCCACTATATGTTTATAAATTATTTAAATATTTTATGGACGCATGATCGTCGTGGCCTTACTGTCAAATTTTAAATGTTGGATAATGGATTTTTGACCAGTCCAGGTTGAACATGGTTTTGATTGGTTGATCGAAATGTGTGATTTTAAAATGATAGGTTGGTTGAAAAGTCTTGTCTTGTGTGATTGGTAAACGCCTATAAGCATGTGGTTTATTAATATTTTAAACGAAGTGCTGTCCGAATTTTTATGATTCAAGAAAATAGTTTATGTTAGTTTGCAAAAATTTTATTGTGATTCTCTATTATCGTGTATGTTCCCGTTAGCGCACCAAGCCTCCGGGTTCAGGACGCTATAATTTTAGTCTTTCGACAAGGAATAGAGCATGATGAATACAACATGATATAATGTAGCTACTCACATTGACACATCACCAGTTTATGAGACTCTGACCACATACAATAGCATGAAAATATTTAAGACAGATAGTCGCGTATGCAATTTCAGCAAAGTAGAGTTTAATAATTCGAAAGATACAATTTGCAAAAATAGAGTAGCCCACCTGAATAATAGATAAGCTTTTAGACTCAAGGTTGGTCCTGCTCAGGCTTTGTTATCTCTTCTAAGCCTACAACTATTAGTTAGTCAAAGACCTCTATTAAAACTCAATTCCTAAGCTCCCTTTTAAATTTTGTGTTAAACTTCATTATAAATTAATCCTATATTTTCCTATTTATTCACATCACTTCCAAATTATAAAATACAACAAATTATATACAATTAATATATCATAGGAATAGTATAACTTAATTAATTGGGACACTATCATCTAGCTGATAATTGATTCTATTTCAAGATGGTACACTAAACAATTAACTCCTCTGATTTATCCTTTATTAACTAATTATTGTGCTATATCTCTTTATATTAAAGAACTAGTATACCACATGTGCCATGCACAGTGAATGTTATTAAAAAGTATTTATGAAAAATAATAAAATTATATTCAATTATGAATTTAGTATATAAATATATGAATTATATTAACTGAATTATAAATTTGTAGCGCCCCGGTCCCTTAAGACCGTGGAAATGGATGCCACGGGGGTGGGAATTAAGAAGCGGGAAAGAAATGGAGTAATTTAATTAACGACGGGGTGATAATCCAAAAGAATTAATGTTTGGAATAAAATTTAACAACCGAGTATGCCAAAGATAGGTTATGCCTTCCGGAAAATTAGACAGCATAACCTCTGTAACTAGAGCGAATCCCCGTTTATAACAGCTTATAAGAGAAGAATGGAAGCTGTAACAATTCAATAAGCCCTTTCATAGGCCAAACAGAAACAAATAACCAGATACCAACAATCAATAGACCCATTCATAGGTCGACAAAAGAAACAGACACCAATATGCTGAACAAATGAAGTCCTTCCATTGGCCAAAATGAATGATCAAATAGACATAACAAAAGACGGGCTTCCTCCCCTTGGAATAATTATGTAGCTAAGCATATGATACATGTTAACTAGGAAGTCAACAAATGTTCAGAATCAAAGAAGCAGAATCATATCAACAAAATACCAAGATCAGAGTTCTTAGCATTTAGCAAAAGAATACCATAAGTGCAAAAGCTCAATTCTTAACAGAATACTAACAAAAAGAGACAACGGAAAAATATGTAAATCATAATAGCCCATATCTCAGTCTCGTCACCTCCACGCTCCAGCCTACTGACCTGAAAATGTTTGAAAAGATTTGGGCTGAGTACTAATGCACTCAGTGGGCAAGTTTTACAATTCAAGGTATGCAAATCATTTTGTTAAAGTAATCTATCTGTGTTCATGCAGGTAGTGAAGCTTAAGAGGTTTAAAAGTTGGAAGCAACCTAAGTTCACCAAAATATTTTATCGTGAAGCGCTTAAGAGTATAATCCGTCACTGCCCGCAACCCAAACTACATCATCAGCGCATAACGTTGAGTATGGCCATAGTATACCCAAAGAGTATAACCAATAAATGTTTCATTTTAGTCTCACCGACAAGGAGTAGGGCAGGACAAATAATGCATGCATACTGTAGCTACTCACATTGACACAGCGCTGGTTTATGAGACTCCGACAACATACAGTAGCACGTAAATATTTAACACAGATAGTCACATATGCAATTTTAGCAAAGCAGAGCTTAATAACTCGAAAGATACAATTTGCAAAGATAGTATAGTATAACCCACCTTATACATACAGAAGTCCTAACAAGGATCCAACACTCGAACACGGTACTGGAGACGGAGCAACAGTCAGGAGTCCTTTCCTAGTTCCCCTAGGCTAAGCTGCTCTAACCATCTTGAGATTCAATCCTTCACCTTCCTCGTAAGTCACGCAAATCCTACAAGGATCGATTTTCGACTCAGAACGACTACTATATTTTTGAAAATTAATCTACTATAATCCGAGCTATTATTTAATTTTATTCTTTTTAGAAATAGATTGTGCGACTCTAGAGACCTCGAATAATTCCGACGAAGAAGGAAATAAATTCCAAAATATTATTCCTGATTTATTGGGACCAACTGATTTGACAGAGGTCTCTTTCCAAAACTTGCCATTTTAATCGATTTTTATCAGATTTGTACCACGACACTTTTTAACTGTTCAAAAATTATGAAAATATTCAGGGACCATCCTATATATGTGAAGACTATAGTTTGAGAGTTTTAGAATTTTTCAATAACACATGCTCCCGGTTCAAAAAATAACTGCTTAAATTAAATAATCGAGATTTTTTAAAACTCATCCAAAAATTACGAAATTCGACGGACATATAGGAAATATTATTTCGAGTAACTTTCGAGAAGAAACTTTTTCGATTTGATGACCCAAAACGGGTTGAAATGGGGAAAAACGTGACTGATCGGCGTCGTTTATATTTTCTGTTTTCCGACAATTTCACCGGTTTCCGGCCGTCGGACGGGAACGCGTTCAACATGCGAAATGTAGTACACATTTAAATACACGACATATTAAAATTTGGACTAAAACTGACGAGAAATGGACCGATACGATAACCGCGCGACGTGGAAACAACGTCGCCACTTTCCGGTCACATGGCAGCAGCTTCGGTGGCGCTCCGGCGACGGTGGTGGTGGCGGCAGGTGGTGGTGGTATGGCAGCTACAGCGGCAGCTTTCCCCCCTCTCACTCTCTCTCTCTCTCTCTCTCTCTCTCTCGGATCTCTCTCTCTCGGCACTCTTCTCTCGCTCTTCTTCTTTTTCTTTCTTTTTCTAATCTCTCCCACTTAATCTCTCTCTTTCTAATATAATATGTATGGGGATGATGATGAGGATTGGGGGAAAAGAATATAATATGAATGGGGTTGGTGATAAAGATTAACGGGGGCGATTATTTAGATATTTTTAGGATTTTTAAATATAATATTTCGGATATAAAATATTGATAAAATACTTTTAGACTCGATTTAAAAATTACTTTATTTTACCGAAAGTTCAATTGATCTCGCATTATGAATCTAAAAATATCGGGAGGTTCATTGGATTATTTCCTATTGAATCAATTCAAAATGGTATGCCGAAAATGTTATTTGATAATCGAACGAGAAAATATTCCTTTTCAAATTAACTAGAAATCACCATTTATTTTACCAAAAATATTGTTGGGAGTTCGTTTGATCTTTGATTAAAAATCCGAGAACATCGACGGATTTCTTGGATCATTTTCTATTGAAAAACTCTGACGAGTCAAGTCTCAGGATGTCGCAAATATTCCCGATTAAATTAAAAATTATTATTCACGTTCTCTTTGACTGTTGGGGCTTTGATTGACCTCGAATTAAAAATATTTCAACTATAATTTTTTTTAATCTTAAATAATACATAAAGTCGCGTCTTTTATCCATTTTACTTTATCTTAGCTCCAATAATTTTTTTTTAGCCTTCTAAATAAATTTAGAAAACTTTTAACTATAATCCAAAAATGCGGAGTGTTACAAAATTACTTATGTATTTTTAAAGGTTGGAGAAATTGGGCTAAGCAGCCTCCTAGCTAGGCATTAAGGCAGTCTCTAGCCGTGCCGAAAATACCCAAGTCGGGTGTAAGATTGGGGAGGTTGAGTTCTCACTGTCGAGTCAGTCTTGGCAGCGATTAATCGACCAATTAGGCACCGATAAGTTTTTCAAATTTTGTGGTTCAAAATATGATCAAATATAAAATTTGAGGTTTTATACACAACCTACACTGAATTCTTCAATCTACAATCAATGTGGGATTAAGAAAATTAGAAAAAAGTTGCGAAACTAATTTGAGGTTTCAGTTTAAGTCTATCCACTATTTTATATAACTCACATCCTAATTTTTAATCTACAACCAATGTAGAATGTAAAAAAGTTAAAAAATTAATTTGAGCTTTTATACAACAACCTATATCTTAATTTTCATTATACAGCCGATATGGGATTTAGAATAAATGAAAAATTAATATGTAATAATAAATTATAGAAAAAATGCATAGGCTCTATCTTGTTATATGTTATTACATGTAATTTTATGAACTTTGTTGGGAAAATTGTTGGGAAAAACTATCATTGAAGCCCAACTGATGGTTTTGATGAAATGTCAAAATATTTGTGAAAGTTTAATGAAAAACTGCAGGTTATTTAAAGTTAGAAGTCGGGGGTAATGACCAAGTAAGACTTCAAACATCAGTCTAGCTAAAATGAGAGTCAGCTATTTTGAAGCATGGTCAACTAGCTTAAAAGGATGCCTCAATCAGGCCAGTCAGAGTCAACTCTTCAAAGCTTAAGAAAAGCTAAAGGGGGAAGAGAACTTTGGAGACTGGTAGGCATCCATAGATGAGTAATCATCAGTCTAGCTGAAGGCCAAGAAAGACTGATGAGAACAGAGCCAGCTTGAAATTTGAAACTAAACTGATCAAAGATCAGTCAGAAGAGCCAACCTTAAAACTGATCAAAGATCAGTTAGCAGGAAGAAAAGCTCAAAAAGCTTCGAGCCAATACTGAACTGACCTGAGATCAGTTCAATAGAAGAAAATCTCAAACAAAGAAGCCGACTGGAACTCCAGAACTGAAAGCTTTTGAAGCTAAGCTGCCAAGGAAACTATACTGGACCATCCCAGAATTGAAGCTCAAGGCAGCTGAGGAACTGCCGACTGGAGAATCTCAGAGCTGAAAGCCGAGACAGCTGAAAGTTCAAAACTGATAGCCGGAACATCTGCTCTCTCTGACAAACATTCAATGAAGATCCTGACAGGAAATCTTGGAAAGATCCTGATGATCTTAGAGCAGAAGTCATTTAATTCAACGGCTAGTTCATTCAAATCTTCAAATGGCTACAGACATTAAACTGCCGCCGGTGGAATCAACAGATTCACCAATCATAACGGTCAAAAGATCATTCATCTATATAAAGAGAGTGAACATCATTTTGGCCAGGACTTTTGTCGAAAAGACTTTCGCCAATCTAACTTTTGCTATTTTGCAGATATTGAGCTTTCTTTGTTCCTCCCCACAGCTCAAAGCTTAAATCTCTTAAGTGCGAAAAGTCCCAACTGAGAAGGCGTGCTTCAAGTCTCAAGCAAGCAGCTAGCTGACGCAAAATTCCAGCCAGAGCAAAGCTTCTCAGTTCAGTTATTCAAAGATCAACCACTCAGCTCAAGTTGAAGGAGCACTCAAGGTTGATAACAGATTCAAGACTGCCTTCTTGAAGATCAAGAGAGATTTAAAATCTTGTAAAGACGGGAAATAGTACCTAAAGTCTCAGTGAGCAGTTGGAACCGGTAAGTATGAGCTGTCGACTCAGAAACTGGCTGAGGAGGGGCGTGTACCGACGAGTCTATTTTTCCGGGACAACAACAGTTGGAAAGGAGGCCGCGCTCGGTTTGAAGGGTGCCGTTTTCAAGTCCAATAGAATTTCTTCACTGTATAACTGTAATAAAGAAACTTTACACTTGCATAGTGGATTGCCCTTCTGCGGAAGGAAGAGAGGATGTAGAAGCAGGAAGGTTCGAACCTCTATAAGTCTTGTGTGTGCTGTATTTTATGCATTGAGTTTCTGCATGCTCTTTAACTGCACACTATAAGCACACAAGTTGCACTGAAAAGCCAAGGCTTCAAGCTATCAGTCTTAACTGATCAGCTCTCAAGCTAAGCTTTTGTCAAGCTCTTCTCAACTGATCAGTGCACAGATAAATTGTCATAAGCGAGTCAGGGACCTATATATTCCGCAATCAGTTTAAGTTTTTGAGTCAGTTTATTTACCCCCCCTAAACTGACAATAGACTCGCCCCGGGACTAACAAGTGGTATCAAAGTGGTTAATTCTAAGGATCAGCCGTTTCTGTAGATCAACTGAATCAGGTCTGTTTATATGTGCTAACGTTTCAAGCTATGGGAAACCATAAGCTACCTCTTTTTTCAGTTGAGAATTATGACAATTGGAGCAGAAGGATAAAGGTTCATCTATACTCTATCCACGAGAACATGTGGGAGGTTATTGAAGATGGTCAAATCAACATAATGATGGACAATGAAGCCCACGTTGTGGATATCAATCAACCGGCCAGGATCTTGAAGCCAACTCATCTTCTCACAAGTGAAGAAAAGAAGTTGAAGAATTTAGAGTTTGTGGATCAAGCAGCACTATTCCAAACTCTAGACGAGGATCGCATGAAAGACATGAAAAACTGTAGAACAATGAAGGAGATTTTTTGGGACTAGCTTGCAGATCTATGCAAAGAGTCCGAGGCCATCAAAGAAAAAAAGCTCCAGCTTACAGTCGACAGATATGGGTCTTTCAAAATGCAGCCGAAGAAAGCATCTCAAGCTTAGAAAACACGATTTCTTGGCATAATAAGTGAGATGAACAATCTGGGAAGAAGCTATCCCAATTCTGAGATGAATTCGAAGATTCTCGACAATCTCACTGAAGAATGGGATATGAAGGTAATTGCTATCAATGAGTTGAGAGACTTGAATAGCATTACACCCAGAGAAATGTTTGGATCTCTCAAGGCTCATGAATACAACCTGAACCGAAAGAGAGAAGCATCCACTTCTTCTTCTCATGATGCTTCTTTCTACGCTGAAAGAAATCGGTTCAGAAAAGCCTGAGGAAGAAATAACTTTCCAACCAAGAAGCTCATCTGTCAGAGAGAATCCAAGGGGATCGGTGACTGATCGAAGAAGAGAGTCAGCCGACAAGAAGGAGATCCTGACTGAGAATATAAACAAGCAAATCCAGTCAATGACAAGATTATTGGAGAAGCTAAGGAAAGTCAAAGATCAAGAATCAGCTCTACCCCAAGCTGATGAAGCTGCTAAAGGAGAAAGAAACCAGCAGCCAGCTGAACGATCAGCTGAACAGTTCAGGGTGGCAAATTGAAACATAGAAGAATGTTTCCAGTGCCATAAAAAAGGGCATTACAGATATGAGTGTCCAGAGCTCCCTGAAGACAAGAAGGCCAAAGTGAGGAGAAGCTTCTTCAAAAGGAAAGTAATGATTGCTAATTCTGAAAACGTCGTGCTTGATGATTCAGACTACCCATCTGGAATCGACTCAGACAGCTACAGCTCAGACAATGAAGCCCTGCTTTGTCTCATGGGCGACAAGGATGAAGAGGTTAGTATATCTGATTCCATAACCTCTTTCTATCACATATATGAAGCTTCAATCTCTAGGAATGAACTGGATGAACAGTTAAGAATCCTAGAAGATCGGTTAGCTTATGTATCAAGCATGCATATTGAACTGAAGGGTGAAAATGCTGAGCTAAGAAGCAGAGTTAAGAAACTGAGCGGTGAAAATGAAAGACTGAAAAGTCTTGAAGCTCAGTCAACTGAAATGGATCAGCTGAAGCTGAGAAATGCTAAACTGGAAGCTGAGAAATGAGCAGCTCAAGCTAGAAATCCTTGAAAAAGAGGAATTAAACCTCAAATTCTAGATGGAATCCCCAGATTCTAGATGAAATTCTGAGTCATCAGAGAGTTGAAGCTGGGAGTCCAGGGCTGGGATATAGCAAGTACACTACCGCAGAGAAGGGAAAGGCAGTTGTCCAGAGTTGTAAATCTGGAATCCTAAAAGGATTCACAAGACCAGCTCATCCCCCCAGTTGAGGAATCCAAAGACAAAGGTATCTTGGAAACTCCTCAAGCTCAGCCCAAAGATCAGACTGATCAGTCGAGAAAGCTAACTTGAAGATAGACAGTCTTTCAAAGGCTTGTTGCTCAGTCAAAGCCACCAGTTCAACATAAGTCAGCTCATCAGCCCAGATCTACTGCTCGATCAAAATTGAAAGCTCATCCAAGGCCAAACTTTCAACAAGCTGATGATGAGACTGTGTTTATTTGAAAAGTTGCTAATTGAGTATGTTATGATAGATTTCTTTGTGCTTTGATAGATTTTTAGAATTTATGCCTTTGGAATGTGATTGAGCATGAGAGATTTTGAGCCCAAGACTTGTAGTCTTGTTTGGTTTTGGTGTGATTATCAATCTTGAGTGTGATCTCTAGAACTTGCCTTCACATCTCTCTCGAGATTACGTGTTGTATGCTGATAGTTTGAAAATGATTTAAGGCCATTCTTGTTAGCCAATTTTACCTAGACACTAGTCCTAATAAATTGATTATCTTTAGTCAGCCACGTTGAGCCTTAAAGCCTATTTCTTCGAAGCACATTTTCATTGAAAATATGTGGAGAAAGGATAGTTGAAAAAAATTGTGGAGTGATGGGTAGTTGGAGTTGATTTTGATGTTCTCTTGCCCGAAAAATTGGTATGAATTTGCTCACCCGGATCACTTCAAAGAAGTGAAGAAAAAAAAAGTAATTAAATGAGCATGGAAATTGAAGAAAAAATATACCAATGGAATTGAATGAGACTCGAAGAGTCTAATGAGGTTAGAAATTGATTGAACACTGTAGAAGGGTGAAAAGGTTGGAAGAGGATTTAAAAGGATCCTACTGTGGAGTTGTACTTATTTAGAGGGGGTCAGAGTTCATTTAACTTAGTGACTTAGCCAAAATTTCCCCACTTTAGCCAAAGCCTACATTACAACCAATGAAAAAGTCATTTTTTATTCTTACTTTGAAGCACGCATTTTTTATAGTAGAGAGATGAGATTAATTGCAAGTCTATGATGGATTATATGCATTGAATTGATTTGAGTGTAAACACGTCCTTATAAACACTTGAGTGTTGAGAGAAAAAAATAATAACACACCTTGAAAGGTTCACTATTTTAAAGGCATGATTTCTTTGAGTTTGTCTTTTTACATTGTGAATTTGATTTACATACTTGATTAGGCAAAAATTCAGTTTATTCTCTGACGTATTACATGTTTGACGATCCATACTTCAGCTTTTTCGTGTTTCTTGGATGTTCGAGGACGAACATGTCTCTAAGTTTAGGGGAGTTGATAAACTGGGTTTTTGCACCTATCTAGAGTATGTTTGGAAAGGTTTTGATTATCTATTATGTGCTTTAATCCATATTTTGCTCGGATTTCACTTGTTTGGTCGAGATGGGTTTTTGGTGTGATTCTATAGGAATTTAGACTAAAAACTATTAGAGTTGATGAAATCTAGCTCCAAGACTTGATGGTTCGAGTAGAGGCTCAATCGGAACGAGAAAATATAGAGAACACGAACATCGGGAGTGCAATGAGTGAGCATGAACTATGCTTAGAATTGAACGGCCCGTGCTAACATCAAAAATTGAGGCAGTCTATTGCAGAAGGATTGCACGATGCGTGCTATTTTGTACTGCATGGTCTGTGCTATCTTTACACGGACCGTGCTAATTTTCGGTCTTTTTCATGGATTTTCTTTTTGGCCCTGTTCGTTTCCATCTCAAGCTTGGATCATCCCCTGACTATTTAAGGGTTTCTTTTGCACGAAAATTGGATGACTTTTACTATATAGAGAGAGTAGAGAACATCGTGGAGAAGACGAAGAAGAGACTACAGAGAGATTGAAGAAGCACATCATAGACTAAGTTTTATTTTATGCTTTATTCGATTGGAACTACTATGTTGACTGTTTGTTCGTTTTTATTTTCTTTGAATTTTGAATGCGCTATGAGTAGCTAAACTCCTAGAGATCCTAGGGTTGCTGATATATATGGATTTATGATTTGAAATAATTTATTGTTCTGTTCTATTTCTTGTTTATGCATCATTGATTATTGTTGTCTTTTGTGAATGAATTGATCAGCATTTACATTTGTGTAGTTAATTTATTATTCACTCAAGAGAGGTTAATAGATTAACGAATTATGATTGCATAACACGAGTTTTCTAGATCGAGAGATTGGTAGATGTCGTGAGGAGAATAAATCTGAGATTTTATCTGGGTTAGATAATAATTCGAGATCAAGAGATAAGAATTAGAGTCTAATCTACTGTTATAACTTACGAGAGAGAGAGAGAGAGAGAGAGAGAGAGAGAGAGAGAGAGGTTGTAATTACACTAGTGATTCTCCTACAAGATTTAGAATTAAATTAGTTTAATAAATTATCTGAAAATCAAAAAATCCATTTGACAACACCCTAGGATCCCTCTTTTTATATGTTTATCCGATTTTTTGTGCTTGATTTATTTATTTTCTTTATAGTATTTAGTTAATTAAAATTAACTTCTTAATTTGGTTCTCTAGATAAAGTAGGACAATAGAATTGGGTACTTAGCTACATTACTTAGCCAGTCTCTGTGGATACGATCTTGCTCACTATTATTTTGCTATAAATTATCACATTCTCTTGCGAGTAGTATTTAAGTGAAATAAAATATCAAACAGTGGCACGATACACAACCGTCTTCATCTTCACCTCAATCTAAACTCCTTGCTTGAGCTGTCTTCAGGAAGTTCAGATCACGTTCATGAACATCTTTCTAAATATTGTCCAGAACAGTAATCATGTACTTTGGAAAACAAAATACTTAGTGATTATTCAATGCCATACAAATTAATGACAATCATTCACTCTAACAAGTGCAATGTAGAGCACTTGATAAATAACTTAGTGCATAGTATACACTAGCAATCCACCGTGATTGTGTATCTTTATTTAGTGTTGGTGCGTCATTTTTCACCAAAAATAAATATCCCGACAGCAGTCGGTATGCCCTTACAGCACAGTACAGTGATGAGCGAGATCGTCTCCTAAAGGACCAGCGAGAATTACTCTAAACCTTCAATCTGCAGAACTAAACTTTCAAAATGATTTTTGTGGTTGTAAAATAAAAACTAAAATAAAGCAAATAAACAGAGAGTAGTATTTTTACAAATTATAAAAGGTATTCCGGCTTCCAATTAACTCCACCCTAGCTTAATTATACTGATCCTTGATGCAAAGATAATTTCAGTTAACACATGCAAACCAGTTATAGCCACCGAAGATGCTTACTGACGCAGCCTAATTTCTCCTTAGTTTCTCGATAATCAGAAAGATGCTTCACCAATTATTTTCCTAATTTACTGACAACCGTAAGAGACGCTCTACAGATTTAATGAGCCGACAGCTTTGAGCACTAGAGAAACCCGATTCAAAACCAACATACTCTGACACATGACCGTTGAATTTAGACTGTTATTCCCTCGATTCTGAAGAATCGGTGTACCACTAATTAAACTTAAACCACAATTACGGATGACCAGTTTAATTGGTTACTAATTTATCCCGATCTACTAAATATATGCACCTACCTAGCAGAGTCGAAATAATTAACGACTTTAAACACCGCGAATAACAGATGCATGCAATTAATTAAAATAGAAAAGTAATTAGATCTCACAGTATAACTAGGCCAGAGCTTCGTTAATCTTCACCGGAATAAAAGTGAGTCTAGCTCGAATTCATAATTGAATTCGAACTACAAATTAATATTCTGAACAATAATGATGAAAAGAACGAAAAAGAAGAACAAAATAATCTGCATAGAAATACGTCTCTGCTCTGGCGTGAGTATGGATGGATAAATCCTAGTCTATCTATATTATCCTTAAATACAATAGTTTAATTAAAGAAATAGAATCCTAGATCTAATCAAACTAGGAAAGAGATAAAATAAAGAGTCCAAGGATTGTAAAACACTAGAAACTCGTGTCTAAGCCCATCAGCTGTGTAAAAACTCGTGCTCCAGCCCAAATTCGCGCGCACAGGGCCAGAAACTGCTATCTCTGCACTCCTTCTGGTCAGTATGCCCATACGGCATGGCATGTAAACTCGCCAGATTTCCTTCAATCATCTTGATTGCATAAATCTCCACAAAGCTCGGCCAATTCCTTCACATTTGTATTAATTACCTGCAATCACTCACAAAACACACTTTCTTCCACAAAGGCATAATTACAAGGCCATTAACATTGAGAATTCACACCAGATAGCCCAAAATAAGTAGGTAAAAATAGCCTGATCAAGTGTCAAGCATAGCACTAACATGTTGCTCTATCGTCGGAGAGAGAGAGAGAGAGAGAGAGAGAGTTGCAGTCGTTCTCTTCTTGATTTTTTAAAAGAGACGAGAGAGAGAGAGAGAGAGAGGTGGTGGTGATTAGATTTTCAAACCCTAATCATAAATATTTAAGAATATGACAGTTATAGTGTATTTATTCCCTTGTGGCAGTTGGAAAAAACGTGTATTTATTTCTTTTATTCCCTTTGCATGTAAAGTACAAAAGTATCGTACCTTTTCAGATTTTGTGGGTCCAAAATAATAAATGTGTAAGATAAATACATTTTATCGAAATAACTCCCTAGTTTTTTAAATCTTATTTGTCTACCCCAATATTAATATAATTTTAGCTATATACTGTATAAATTTCACCAATATGAACTTCACCCTAAATTCAAAATGATCATATGATTTTCGACCCTTTTCTCTTGAAACCTACACATCGATATCATGCACACACACAAACCCACAAACAGTCTTGGGGGGGGGGGGGGGGGCGTATTCAAAATTCCCCCACCCCTCTTCTTCAATTGTTTTTCTTCACGTGATTCCTGACTCTGTTCCCGCATTTCCATTCCGACAACTGACTTTCTTCATCCCTTGCATGCTTTTGTCACCGTCTCCCCCACATCCCCTTTTTTTCGATTTAATTTCATTTAATTTTTGTGATCAAATCCTATTTCCATTAGATTTACTACACATTATATATATATATATATTAATATCGCGTAAAACAACATCTGCCAAATTATGTATACGAAATTTTAAGTTCAATAAATAAAAAGGGTAAGTAGAATATAATATATATATATATGTAGTGAAGTTTGTTGAAAATAAAATCTGACCTGTCATGATAATAAAGCTGTACAAGTATCCCAAAATATATAAATATTAAAAAAAGAAAAGAAAAAAAGAAGAGGGCCAAAATTCAGTGCTACTACACAAACATTAAACCTTACTATTTATTCATATTTTTGACTGCATTTGGATTTGGCTTCAACGAAGAAGATGATTAAGCCGCATTATCATCTCCTTCAAAATGCCATTGTTTTTACCTCAATATTCGTCGCATTCTCTTCCGCTTCTCCTAATGCTAATCTTCTTCTTCCTTCCGATGCTTCCGCTCTCATCGATTTCAAGTCCAAAGCCGATTTGCCAAATGTCCTGAATTTTTCATCCAAAACCGCTTTTGCTTTCTGCAAATGGAAAGGAGTTCAGTGTTCCGACTCCAGAGCGGTTCGACTCATCGTCGAAAACATGAATCTCCGCGGCGTTTTCGCTCCCAACTCTCTGAGTCACCTCGCCCAGCTCCGAGTCCTCAGCCTCCACAACAACTCGCTCACCGGCCCCATCCCCGATCTTTCCCGTTTGATCAATCTCAAAGCTCTCTTTCTCTCTCATAACTATTTCTCCGGCGCCGTTCCTCCTTCCATTTCCGCCCTCCACCGCCTCAAAACAGTCGATCTTTCTCACAACATGCTGGCCGGTTCGATTCCCCTCTCTCTCAACGGTCTGGACCGGCTGTACTTCCTCCGGCTTGACTTCAACCGGTTCAACGGTTCGGTGCCGCCGCTCAACCAGTCGTCGCTGCAAGTCTTCAACGTCTCTCACAACGACCTCACCGGCGCAGTCCCGGTCACGCCGACACTTTCCCGCTTCAACACGTCGTCGTTTTCGCTGAACTCCGGCCTCTGTGGAGAGATCGTCCACAAGGAATGCCGCTCGACGAGGCCATTCTTCGGCCCGACCAGCACGGCGCCGCCCGCGGCGGCGCTCAGCCAGACCGCGCAGTTGGGAGGCGGCGGCCACGGCGTAGCACTGAGCGGGGCGAGGCGAAGGCACAAGAGGGCTGCATTGGTGATCGGGGGCTCGGTGGGGGTGTCTGTTCTCTTCATTTCACTGGTGTGCATCGGCCTGGCGGTGAGGAAGTGGCGGAGGTCGTCGGAGAAGAGAGAGATCACGAAGGTGGGGCTGGAGCCGAGCGTGACGGGGAATGTGGAAGCGGTGATGAGAATCGAGGAGGAGAACGATGAGCTGGCGGAGAAGGTGAAGAGAGTGCAGGAGGTAAAGCAGCAGCAGCTGATGGTGGGGAAGAGCGGCAGCTTAGCGTTCTGCGCCGGCGAGGCGGCGGTGTACACGCTGGACCAGCTGATGAGGGCGTCGGCGGAGCTGCTGGGGAGGGGGACGATGGGGACCACGTACAAGGCGGTGCTCGACAGCCGTCTGATCGTGACGGTGAAGAGATTGGACGGCGCGAGATTCGCCGGCGCAAAGCAGGAGGTTTTCGAGGGGCACATGGGATCGGTGGGAGGTCTCCGGCATCCAAATTTGGTGCCGTTGAGGGCTTATTTCCAAGCTAAGGAAGAACGCCTCTTGATCTATGATTATCACCCTAATGGCAGTCTCTTTTCTCTAATTCATGGTTAGTTATTCTTAATCGCTTCAATTCTGCTGCTTAATCATCTACTATCTTATCGTTAATCCAACTTAGGTTAACTTCTTAGGCTTATACTTATTATTCAAGATTCATCGTACCCAATTAAAAGAAATATTAATATAATTTTTTGTATTTAACTTTCAAATTTTTGTTAATAATTGATTATTTGAAAAATTAAATATTAAATCATAATTAAATAGAATGAATCCTAAATAATAAATATAAAATTAAATCAAAACACAATAACTTAAAATGAAAGAAAAAAATAAAAAAAAATTAAAAGTGTGCAATAGAAGATAAAATACTTCGTACAGTATATTCCACGTGATATTGATATTATTAGAATAAAAGAGATTTGAGTCACGTCACTACGTTGTTATGTTATGTTAAGCGGGACCTTTCACATAAATTGATATTATTATAACAGACGATAAAGTAGGCTCGGAATAATTAGTTATCCTACGTGTCTAATATTAAAATTATTAATTTGTTTTTTTTCCTTCAAATTTAATTTCTTTTAATTTAGTTTAATTTTACATTATTATTTAAAATTAATTCCACGTAATTAGACTTTATAATTATTTTTTAATATTTATTTTTTATTTTTTATTTAATATAATTGATTATTAGGAGTTGATTATTCCAAAGATATGGCATATTATTTTTTAAAATTTCAATTTTTAACGATAAATATTAATTATAATTGATTATAATATAATAAAATTTATTTTCATGATAAACATTCTTAAAATTGAGTAATTTTTAACATTGGAGGGACCTGTTTTGATCGAGTTGGTAATATGGATTAGGATGATTATTTAGCATTGATTAATCTTATGCTTAAAAAGTTATGGTATTTGGATATGGGGCAGGCATGAATTATTGTTGTGTGAAAGGCAATGTCAAATTGGAGGGGACAGTAGTAAAGTCCCATAATGTACGACAACAGAAAAAATTGAAGAGCATTTATTAAATTGTTGCTGTGGGAACTGTTGCCTTTATTTTCTTAATAAGTATATGCTAAGCGTACAATTTGTGCTAAGTTTTGTACGACAATAATAGTAGATTATAATAGGACATAATTTTGTTTAAATCAAGGTTGCAAGACTTTCTTACTGGCTTAATCACCACAAATGCTATATGCTCTAGGGAAATGATGTTTTTTAAATTTATTGTTTTGGGGCCTAGTTCTAGATGTAACGTTTTACGCATCTCTTTATTCCATACCTCGATTGTCTATATACCATATACATTATTATTCATCATGTGTGTTTACTAGATGTGTTGCCTTCTTTACAAATTATATAATTCGTCTTACTCTATTTCATATTACTCTTCATAATTATTTATAAATATGTGTTTTGTGGTTTTGAAATTTGGCATTTTACATTGAATTATCAAATTATTGTAACTCAGAATTTTTGTTAAATAAGGATAATATGAGAATTGTTAGTTGACTAGCTCATTTTCTAAGGTGATTATTAAAATACTTGATAGGCCAACGTCAGGCAAATATTTGGGACGAATGATCTAATAGATAGGAAACTTAAGCTTCTTTATTAGAAAATCTTAGGCTAATTGTCAAAGAACTCATGACCTTTGAACGAATTTGTAATTTAAACATAATTTTTAAAACGGTGCAATAATAACTCAATACTTTGATTTATACCAATATAGACACTCAAAAAAAAATTCGCCAGCTGAAAAATTGATGTTGCAAATAACAACTATCTTATTCGACACCCCAAACTTGAATTAATTTGCATACGTGAAAAGAATATCGTTACATCCTAATTCTAATCATTGAAAAAAAAAATTATATTGGGGGTGTCAAATTGCTACAAATCAAAAGATTGTGTTATTATTGATACATTTTAAAAAATTGTGTTTAAATTATAAATTCGTTCAAAATTGGTTAATTTTTTTGGCAATTAACTCAAAATCTTATGTCTTTCTTTTTTGCCGGTTACTGTATGAGGGTACACTCTTGGTATGCTCCAATGACGTGCATTAATCTACAAACCAGCCATTGAAAAGTGCAAAGTAAAAACAATTACAACTAATGGACCACTAAGACTGACCTGCAAAAAATTTATGTTTTATATATGCTTCTAAGACTAGGTCAACTCTTTAGTAGCATGAAGTTCTCATCTTCTCACTTGAATATGGTTGTATTTGTCTCGTCTACACAGAATATAGGGTAAAATTCTGGTAATTTCCTTGAAACTTCATGTGCATGGAACATGTGTATGGTGGATGGGGTTTGTGGGCACTCCCTGCGTATGCCCCTCGAAAAAAAAAAAATCTATGAAATAATTTTGATTGGTTAATGATGTTCCATTGTGCAGGTTCAAAGTCAGCCAAGGCAAAAGCGCTTCATTGGACGTCGTGCTTGAAAATAGCTGAGGATGCAGCTCAAGGGCTCTGCTACATCCACCAAGCGTGGAGGCTCGTCCATGGCAATCTCAAGTCATCCAACGTCCTCCTCGGCTCGGACTTTGAGGCATGCCTGACCGACTATTGCCTCGTGGCCCTGGCCAGCCCGGCCCCGGATGAAGAAGCTGACTCCATAGCCTACAAAGCTCCGGAAATCCTCAAGTTCAGCCACCATGAAGCAACATCCAAGTCGGATGTCTACTCATTCGGGGTTCTTCTGCTGGAGCTTCTGTCGGGGAAGCATCCATCGGAGCATCCCAATGTAATGCCGGATGAGATGATGAGGTGGATGAGCTCGGTTAGGGGGGATGAGGGTGGGGAAAGCAGATTGGAGATGCTGCTCGAGGTGGCTCTGGCTTGCAGCGTCGCGTCTCCAGAGCAGAGACCCACAATGTGGCAAGTTTTGAAGATGATACAAGAGATTAAAGAGGTGATCTTGATGGAAGATAGTGAGTTTAGCCTCAACCCGGAGACCACGTAGCAGTAATTATGATCGTATAATGTATAAATCTACCAAAAAAATTAGCAGAGAGAGAGAATGAGTATCCAATTACAATGGGCCTACAACTTAGATTATGTATTGATGATCTCGTTACTTATAGTTATTGGTGTTGGTTGGATGCAGCTCTAGCATTTTTCTAGTGGTGTAATTGAGTTAGAGGGGGGTAGGTCTTCCTTATTCATGATCCAGACTTTTATGTCACCTACATATGAAACCAAAATACATTTCTTGCAATTTACTTTCAACTGTAAGATTATGGAAATGCAAGTGGGAATTATTCAGAGAAATATATTTTCTATGATAAAAATGTGGAAGGCATAGCTATTGTTACTTAGACGTTCAAGCTTCGTTAAACTAATTCCAAGATAGAAAGCGGTATTTCTCCTTTATCCTTCTTTGATCGGACCTATAAAGCCACAGCCATGGTGTTCTTAAGTGTAGTGGCTTTAGAGCACATCACTATTTTAGAAGAAAAATGCAAACTTGCTGAAGAAACCCATAATCTGAGATGTAAATGTGGCCAAACTAAGATTCTTCCTTTAACAGAAATCAATAAAAGAATAATCCTTCTAAGTAATGTTGAACTATACATTCTTGACAAAAAAAACTAATACAATATGCTTTACTCACAATATATACAAAGCCAGCAGCCCTAACAACTAGAAAGGAGAAAAGAACGCTAAACAGATATTATTCCCTTTTGGCACACCACTACTCAGCTTTTATGATGATTCCCTGATGCGATTTTAGCCGTGTATATACAACAACGGGGAACTGACAGTGAACGCGAAATTAAACTATCATGGTAGCATCAGATCTCCGGTATCAAATAGGTAATCCTTGAAGTATCATGAAGGTGAGATGTTTTAGACAATGGCATCACCTCTTGAGAGAAACTACAGCTACAAAACTCCAAGAACAATATATACCAGAACATTTTGTATTCGTTTTATAACTAGAGATACTGGATATTTTCCCCAATTGTCACTTGTACATCAAACCTGCTTTTTTTGAGATGGAGAAAGAGGTTGAACAATTAGGGAAGACGGAGATTTTTCAGTATTGATGACCCAAATTATATTTAAAATTGTAAAAAATGGAGTTTTACCTGTACTTATTCCATTGCACAACCTGCACCGCGTGCTGGTGCTGGAACAGGTCATTGAAGAATATACATCACTGAGATATATATGCTAGCGACCTTTTCTACACACAACATCAGAAATAGCCTGGGGGCGAGGCCTAGCCCTCATGATTGTTTCATCACTGTGTTTAATCAATTCTGAAAGTCTCCACGGTTTCTGCCACTTCCACTTGAATTGTAAAAGCCACTGATGATGACTCCTCTTCCATCTCCATAGTTTCCCACCATGCCCGACAAGTGCTAATTTCTTCATTGACAACTGACCCATAGGTACCATCTGCACTTGCATGAACACTCATTATGTCAGAAAAGTGGATGCTGTAATAAATGCCAACTTGGAGGTTTAGGATTCAACCTTTCGTGTTTGGTCCATGAATGCTGCCAACTCTCTGACTGAGCCATTAGCAACTCCTGCCGTATATTTGAGTTGTTTTTGTGCTGGAACTGGAATTGGAGACAGGGGAGTACTCATTTCATCAGCCATATGTTTGTGAGAGTTCGCCTGAACCAACGGAATAGTCAAGACACGAAACGTATGAAAGAGGAGATCATTCAAAGACAAATGAAGGAAATCATACTGAGGGAGGTGTCGCCAATGCAATAGAAGCAGCTTGATCTCTATTTTTTAGTTCCTTTTCAATTTCCTTTCGTCTAAGCTCACTTTGTCGTAATAAGCCTACAAGTTCCTTAATCTGCTCTTTCATCTCTTTGATTTCTGTTTCCTTTCCCCACAATTGGCACCTGTCAATGGCATCAAAATCCATGACACTCATTTAGATCAAGCAAGTTGAAATTATCTATCAAACTGCAGAAAACCAGATTCAGGTTACTATTCACATCCCAACTCTGTAGTTCTTACTGTTCTCATTCCTTGAAACTATCTATCTATCTATCTATCTATCTATATATATATATATATATATATTAGCTATGAGTAAGAAGAGCTGAATGTTTTTGATCTATCACCCAAGTTGGTTTCATACTCTTTTGTAGTTCAATGTAGTTACTTGTTTCCCTGAGGGGTTCCCTCCTGAGGTCCTATAAAAAAACTCGGTGCTGGAAAATTAGAACTTGGTGATCAATTGTTAGTACAGACCTCAGTTGAGAAGTGATATTAACTAACTGCCAAAATGGACTTCTCCTGCAAGTTAGGGCATCTAACCACAGGTATAAATTGTATAATCAAGAACAGTTTCAAGAAATTTTCTACGCTGCAATTTAAAAGTAAAATGCCCATTTGCTTCCATGATTAGACTAAGTGCCCAGGCTTGTGATGAAAACCTATCCTCCTTTAAGGACAATATTCCTATTGTTGTGTTTATCAAGTGTAATTTCTGGTATATAGGGGAAACTAAATAAGATTAAAAAATTTGAAAAGGTTTTGTGGAAGTGCTTTGTGCAGGCTGTGAACAATTTAGGCAGAAAAACAGTAAACAGAAGAGAATAAGAAACTTTCAACGGAACAAGGAACTTGAATTTACCCACCTTGTATCACCAAGATAATTGAACATATATTGGAGTAGATTCTTGGCATCCCCCATAGAACGGAGCTGGTTCCAGCGTCCACGACTACTGATGCTGCGCTCACGTTCTTCAGCTTCTGAAAGTTGCGAAGCCATTGCAACAAGTGAATTTGATGAAATATTCAGCATGCTTTCAAGAGATGCAATTCTCGACATTCTTGCAGTTGGTGACATCAAAGATAACCTGATTTAAGAACAATAAAAAGAAAAAATGTCCAATAGTTGAGAAAAATTTGATAGAATCCAATTTGAAATGCTATCTATGCTGAGGGTCTTACTGGGTTCTCAACTCAATTAATGCTTAAAAAGAACTAGTCATTAATAACTCACCTGGAAGCACCATTTTTGTCTCTTGAAGGGTTAACACCCTTTGAAGCAAATTCATCAACTTGTCTCAAAACAGCCAATTCTTCTGCCAATGCTGCTCGTCTGGACACGAGACAAGAGAGACTTAACAAAATAATACCATGAATTTAATGTCAAGTAGGACACTTGAAAGGTGCACTCAAATCAGGCAAGCATATCCTAAAACTCAAGTGATTAGCAAAAGGTTGAGTATGACATACACTTGACTTTGCTTCTCATACTCAAAACGAACTTCATGAACATTGACCATTACTTCTAGTTCATGATCAATCCAACGCTGCAAGTGTTTTTCATTGCCCTGGAAATAAAAAGTTACATTTATATGGTCTGTTAAAATAGCAGAAAAAAAATAAGATACCTAATGCAAGAGAATTAGTAAGGGAATACCTGCCCATTCATTCCATTTCCATTAACATTCACTGCAAAAATAATCTCAGATAAGTATGAAGGAAAAACAGGGGCGAAAAACAAAAGGAAGTAACATAGAGATAAATATAAAAAAGAAAAGGACTGTTTATAAGACATTTTTGAGTTGCCAAGCAAAATTTATTGAAATTGGTTACCCTAGGAATTTACCTAAAATATCCCCTTCAAGCAGTTCAGAAAAAAGAAAAAGGTGCAGAACTTAGATGAAAACATAACTTAAGTATCCAAAAAATACCTACCTGAGTTCTCCCGAGTTGAAGATTTCCGTGCTTCTAACAATTCTTTTAACCTCTTGGTAGCCATTGCAGCTTCCTCAGTTTTTCTTTGGAGAACCTGAAATAAAAATGGGCATCAATAATTGACACATTTCACTCTCTTTTTCCTTAGAGTTCCTTACAGAAATATCTTCCAGAATTACAGTTAAATATTGATCCAAGTACATAGATTGGATTAAAAAAATAGCCTTTTCGCAAGATTAAATGATAGGTGTACATGTATATTTATAGTTCCTTACAGAATTATCCTTCAGGCTACAGTATAAAATAGATTCAAGGGAGAATATATTAATTTAAATAAAATAAAAATATAATAAAATAATTAAAACCCTTAATCAAGGTTGTATAAATCTATGCATGTATTTTCATAGTTCCGTATAAAGTTATCTTTCAGTGTACAATTTAAAATTGATCCAAGGTAGAATATATTAATTTAAGTTGAAAATTACCTTCTTCACAAGAGAAATGATAGTGTATATATATGTAGACGTATGTCACTACATCAAAAATCAAATATTTGTCTAATAGGTTGGAACAGTGATAAAGCAACAGGTACAGGATTTCATATCTTGACTCTGTAAACAAAATGGAACAAATATGCATCCAAAATGATTATCTTGAGTGCTCAAGAGTTGTATGACTCCACGAAAGATGAAAATTAATGAGTAGATTGACAAGCCATTTTTTGCTGGAAATTGCTAATAACATAATTCATATATAGGAATTCGTAGATCATCATAAAAAAATTGACAGTTCCTGATTTTTTATTATTTTTCCTCATGTGCAGTGTAAATTATTCCAAGTCAATAGGGAATTATAAGTGCAATACCAGAGCAATTCCAAGTAAAGTATTTTTGAGACCAATTCATACTTTTGGAATTTGTAACTAAAATTATGTCCTAAGGACACACAAGTCAGAGGAATAGTCTCACCATTTTCTGGCGCTGATTCAGGGTTTGCAATTTATGTCTCTCATACTCATTTCTTCTCCCCTCCTTTCTTAACTGCATGTAAACATTTTGCATGCCTAATTAATAACTCAAAAGATAAAAATAAAAGGTTCAGCAGGAAACATCCTCCATGGAGTGTATTATAGGAGATCATATGAGTTGTGTTTTAGGAAAAGTATTATGCAGGTCAATCACCTGTAGTAATTCCTTTTCTCGAGTTGCCTTCCATTGTCGAAACTGCTCTGATTCTTGCTTTATCTTATGCTGCAATTGAACCTACAATAGTAGAAATATCAGGAACGTGCATGCCAGAATCATAATAAACAAGCAAACACAGATTTCAAAGACCAAAATATGACCTTTTGTGACTTAATGCATTGTATTTCCTCCTGTAACTTTTTAGCCGCATCGTCACTCTTCTGTTTCTGTTTTACAAGTTGAACCTGATTTTCTTGTTTTTTCTTAAGATCTTGTATCTGATACGTACAAAAGGTAAAATATCTGGGAATTAAAAACATAAGGTGACAAACAGATGTTAATAATAGACGTGTTGCAAGAAAGAAAAATGAAAAAAACCTGGGTTTCAAGCACTTTTAGTTTCTGAGCATGCGTGTCGCGCAGTTTTTGTGCATGTCCATCAGAATTAGCAGAAAGGTTTTCAACTTCAGCCAACAGTTGATCCCTCTCTCGCTGCAGCAGTTACGTAGTTGAAATTATCAAAGGCTGAAAATATAATACATTAGGTCAAAAAAATAATATACGATGACTTTTTCTGATTGCGAAACCTGCACAGTCCTTTTCTCATCCTCAAGTTCCAGAATTTTCTTTCCAAAGTGTTGTTTCAGAGCCATGGTGTCGTTGCCTCCAAAAAGTCTAATCTGTGACTGCAACATTTGTTATAGGATAACAGAAGTCAATTACTTTCTAAATGAATCATGACTCATGAAAAATCAGCTCAGCAGATACTATCTTGTTTAATGTAGTTATTGAATGGTCCATTCACTACGGAGAAAAGGAGCAAGAACTTCTTTTGTGATTAAAAAAAAACAATTAATTGCATCCCAAAAACTTGAGAGGAATACACAGATTCATAGAGTTATATTGATGACATTTATTATCTTCAGTTTTCTACAAATAAGAAGAGAGTTTTTTTGCATTAATGGGAGCACAGTATAAACTCAAATGGAACGATTGATACAGCACACAGAATTAAAATGTCACTAAAATGCGTAAAATTCCACAAGACAATTAGATATCAACTTTAGCTCACAAGGATTAGCTGGTAGAATGAGTCAATACTGGCAGGCATGTTAGAAGGTAAACAATGATAGACACAACAAAAGATAGTTCTTCGATCAATGACTGTATTGAGAAAATAAATGACCTGATACTAATTGACAAGATTCACATAGATAATTCTTAACAATAAGATGAAATATAAAAGAACAAAAATGGCATTAGGTACAATATTAAAAATGTCGAAACCAGTATGTTATCGTTAACTCCTTCAAACTCAGGTTCCTACTCATGTAACTGATGTGTACTTTCTACCGAGCGAGAAAAAACAAGTTTTCCTTAGAGGTTACAATATGAATTGGGGAATTGAGAGTACCTCTTTCTGCTCCAGCTGTCGATTCAACTCATTCAATTCTTTATCCATACTATTCTGGAAACAGGTATGCTCCAATTCTTTTGCTGTGTCTTCGTCCATACCACTAGGATCACCTGCAAATATTATCATTTGAATCCCAAAAGTAAGCTATAATTCCTAAGTAATGTTTAATTTTTCCAGGGATAATAAATTTGACTAGTTATATTCACTTTTTTTTTATCAATAATTTTAGTTTACTCTATTTCATTGATTGTGAAATAAGCAGATTATCAAAACCAGGAGCTACTTCTAGCAAAGAGGAACATACTGTTTTCACTCATTTGATAATCAGAGGACTCCATCATTTGCAATCCCCTCTTGAGACCTTCATTTTTGGTGGCACCATCTTCGTGAACCTGAGCATTTGTAGTTAGTTTTACCTTGTAAGACATTACAGATTAGTTTGAATGTGCACACAATGATTTTGACATTGCATGTTTAAAAGAAACATACTTTGGATTTTGATTCACATTGCTCCATGCAACCACCTCCATTACGAAACTGACTAAGTTCCCGGGACAATTCCTCATTAGTGGACTCAAGCCAAGCAATCCTATCCTTAAGAACCTGCATGTCTTAACCCAGTTAGAGCTCTTCCTCTAGTCTATAAATTTGTTCAGAAATCATATAGATCATTCAGGTGGAAAATTTCCAAACAAGATTAATCATATTGAGGTACAAAATTACTCTGATTCCAAAAATTACTTGGATGATAAATAACACATGTTTTTAAAGATTGTTATCCATTAACCCAAAATTGCTACACCTATGGAGCAATATTAGTGATATATCAATTTAAATGGGTGCAGGCCAAACCTATCATATAGAACTAAATGTGCAAATAATATGGATTTTCAGTTTAATAATTGAATCAAGAAGTAGATGGACGAGAATATCTTAAATACAAAGCTTATGCATGAGACTAAAAATACCAGCCAGATAACAAGTTCGGGTTTTCAGTCATTTGAAGGCATGAAACAATGCAAAGTGGGTCGAAAACAAATATAAAGTTTTCAGTGGTGGGTTTAGTTAAGATATATACCTCCACAAGGAGTTCAAATAAAACAAAGAAAAAAGAAAATGATGAACCAACCCGTATTTCATCAAATGAAACTCCTCCACCACGTGCATTAAGTTCTGCTTGCAGATATTCTAACTGTTGACGCATCTTCAGCATTTCATTGGATACTGGATCTCTGTTAATCTGGTCATCAAGAACCAAAGGATGATTTGGACATAGCAACTTCTTCTTAAAAGTATCCACCAATACATGGTGGAAATGCCAAATCAACATATGAGATACTTCAATCAAGAATACAACAACTTACAACAGGTTTGTTCTGGATATTCCGAGCTCGATTGGCATACTTGAGAGTGTTGAGAGTTTCTTCAGCATTTATATCAGCAGGACTAATGCATGCTGTAAAAATGAGCAAATACTGGATTGTGAAAAAAAAAAATTATAGCAGCTCACACCAGAATATCTTAAAGTAGTTTGTTGAAGACAGTTAAGAAAGTAGGTAGGTATCAGAAAGTTTTAACTCCAACAAAATGTCAAGGGACCATATAATTATAAAAGACATCATCCCTATGAACAAACTTATATAAAGAAAGATTAAATTACCTATCATTATTGTTCTGCTGTTCCCACCAAGAGAATCCTGCAGACAACCAAAGAGATACGCAACATGAGTTTATAAAATGTGTAGACAACCAAAGAGATGTGTAACTTAAGATTAAAAAATGAGTAGAAAAACACTGGCTAACAATAAAGGGAACATTTGAATCGGAAAAGAAGATGAAGGTTAAATATCAGTCCGGCCAAGTAGAGTTAGAATGTATATAACTCTAAATAGTTCTGTATATGAGTGCATTATTTAAGAATTCAATCGCAGAAATGATTAATCGACAGAAATAGGGGGTAAATAGTCATCTTTTCCTAGATTAAGCTGATAATTTTTTTATTTTTTATTTATTAATTTATTTTTTGAGAAGGATAACAAAAATATTAAAAGTTAACTTATTCACTGATCCCAACTCAGCACAAATATGGACAAGTACTGAGACATACAAGCATTAGTACAATATAGATTCTGCTGGTCCTGAGGAAAAAGGCTTCTATTGTAGGCATCAAGGCAAGATTACAGACTTTGTGCAACTAGGTAGAGATAATCTTCTGACAAATTCTTAAATTATACAGCAATAGTAATGCTCTTTTTTCCTTTGATTAGTGAAGACTCGTCATACCTGCAGTAGCCGAGTAAGTTTGCTGTCCCGATACGGTACATGAACACCTTCTTTTCGTTTTTTATCATCGCCAAGTGCACTTATAACATTACCAAGTGCGAGAAGACCTTTATTAATGTGAACTCCTGTATAAACAGTATGTGTCAAAATAAATAAATAAATAAACTATTATATTTACAAGAAAAGCATATTTCAAGGGATAGTTACCTTCCTTAAAACGTAGACCATCAGAACCTGTTCTCTTGGCACGCTCTGATCCAGCAAGATCCACCAAATGCAACTTGGCACACAGATATTCATCTGTCATACAGTCACTTAGATTGCTGTCACTAGAATCACCTGGATGAAGCCTACGCATTTGCTCCATTGTAATGGTGAAGATGGCATGAGAGCGGCTGTGTGTGTGTGTGTGTGTGTGTGTGTGTGAGAGAGAGAGAGAGAGAGAGAGAGAGAGAGAGGAGACAGAAACCATTATTCTTAGCAGCAGCTTAAATAAATAAAAAAAAGGTTAAAGGATTGAACATCAGATTTCCAAATATATCCTGTTAACTAGGATCTGT
Source organism: Perilla frutescens (assembly GCA_026008535.1). Lineage (NCBI taxonomy): Eukaryota > Viridiplantae > Streptophyta > Magnoliopsida > Lamiales > Lamiaceae > Perilla > Perilla frutescens. The sequence continues at coordinate 8,134,210 of BRKX01000020.1, read as the reverse complement.
TTCTTGAACAGATCAAGAATTGGGCTATTATGAGATGAAGTTAAGGTGTCCTAAAAAGATACTATAAAATGCTTGTATAAAATGACTTTGTTTACATGGACCAACCATCTTATTAAGAATTCTAAGTGTAATTTTCCACTGTTCCAACTTAAGAAAGACATTACTGCTCATTTATTATGAGGTTATACAATGAGAAATCAAAGAGAAAGCCTCAATTTTCTCTGGTTACATGAGAAAATAAAAGAAATGTATACCTTGACTGGTTGTTCATGTTTGTACTCCCCGTTGCCCTGCTTAGTGATCCCTGCTCTAGACAATCAGTCATTTCTTTGAGAGTTTTCACGCTGCACTCGGTTGATCCTGCAAGTGTAATCACACCAGCTGATGTTTCACGAATTTGAATTGGTGGTTTCCCAGGGATGGTTACTTTCGCAGAATTTCCATTTGCCGTCTCTTGCTTGCTGGAAGAATTGGGATCTAACAGATCTCTTACTTCCTCCTTGTGAATCTTCACATATAAATAATAATATTGTCAGCCAGCAATATGTTGCAATGCTAATGCTGTGTGTATCCCAGTGTCATTTAGATGGGGTGTCTGTATACTCCAGACACATTTAATAACAAAAGACATCTAGATTAGTCAGTTGAAATGCAGATACTAAATAACAAGAAAACATTAACTTGATAGTTGTTAGATAAAGTAATCACATCATTCAAGAAACTTCAAGAACATGTGATTAAGCCAGTATAAGAAGTACTCCTGAAATCCTAGTACGAAAAATGAATCTAGAGGCAAGATAAATAATTTGTTAAACTTTCTAGATAAATATAATATCTTAAAGAGAAGAAGAATACTACTTAGTTTCCAAGTATGAGAATGAATAACAGAAAACAGTGTTAACTTCAGCAGTGAATATCAATTCAATAGTCATACTATTTGGAAGCAAATGCGGGAACAAGAGCATAACACGAACAGAAGCCTTATTTTCATTATTGGCAAAATTTTGACAGAATGAACGGTCCCCAGAAATAATATCCTGACAAATTATTATATTTTGCTATAACTTGAATATGCTGACAGATTAGAATAGCTCCACTTATAAAATATTTTAGTTTGTCAGGGTTTGTTAAAGGAAATGCTGCGGAAACTGACCTCATGCATATAGTAAGATCTGTAAATGATTATTGGACAAACCTCAATGAAGGAAACATGCAGTTGAAATTCAATTTCATGCTTCTGGGTTTCAATCTTGCTGAATAATGCATTCATAACTTTGGGAATTAATCCTGTTTGAGACCCATCTTTGAGACTAGTACCCATTGTATAAGTTTTCCCAGATCCCGTCTGCAATGTGACACATTAGCATTTCAGAAAACTTTCAGATGACAGACTAATTGTAGCCACTGCATTGTAAATTTGATTCTCATTCACCCACAATTTTATACCAGACTGTGACATACCTGTCCATAGGCAAGAACAGTAGCATTATAACCTTGAAATAAACCATCAACCAGAGGAGCTACGCACTCTTCATACATTGAATTTGAGGGAGAGCCACTACTTCCATAAACATGATCAAATGAAAATGAATGGGAGCCAATTTGGACCTACAGCACAACAACAAATTAATAGATAGAACAAATTTGATGATGGGAAAAAAACCTTTGATTTTTTCAGAAAGAAATATAATGCATATTGTATCATTAACCGGGACGCAAAGTGAATAAGCCACAAAAATAACACTAAGAATAAGCAATAAAACAAAAGAAATAAATAAATGGGAAAACAGAGACAAATACTAACAAGTATAATACAAAAGAACCAAGAAAATTTGGAGGATTTATTCTACAATCTATGGGAAGGCTATCTCTATAATACTATTGCCTTGCCCTTTTTTTCTCATTTCCTTATTTCACTAACAAGTAGTTACACTTAATCTATGTGTTGAACAAGAAAATACAATCTCACATAGAAATGCATCCAGGTTCTTTGCCGACTTAAGCATTGAAATTTTTTGCCTCAAGAAGTGAACGTAAAACCAGCTTGATTTCTCTTCTAAAAAAATGAAGAAATAAAACAGTTTGGTTCCAAGTAGAAATAATTCGTGTTTTTTAGAAACTTTAAGTAGTGACATTAATCTCAGATTACTAAAAGAAAAAAAGAAGTTTTCATAGAGATAAATTAATGCTCTTACAGCTTATGTGAAGCATCATATTCTCTGATCTCATAGCAGAGACAAAAGCAAGAATCAAAATAAGACTTATTTCCAGTATAAAATCATTGTACTGAGCATAAAGGAACACCAACTCACACGACCTCCCCAGATAATTAATAATAATAATAATAATAATAATAATAATAATAATAATAATAATAATAATAATAATAATAATAATAATAATAATAATAATAATAATAATAATAATAATAATAATAATAAATAATTGAAAGGAAAATATCGTTCGTCAAATTTGAGCAGAGACCTCAATCACCAGTCAACACCCTTCATGCTAATTGATTATGCGAGTCGCCATAACCATGAATTCTATTCTAAGTATGCCGACCCCAACAGAAAAAAGAGAATTTTTAGAACAAAATTCCGTGCCAAAATCCTAAAGTTGCAGACATAGCAAGCAGATTTAGTAGGAAAAAAAATTGTGAATTGCAAGCAACAAAAATTATTTTAGGAGCTAAAAGAAAAGTCATTATATTACAATGGTGAAAGAAAAACTCGAATCCAACTCTAGATTGCTGAGCAGCGCCAGAGCTAAAGAGCAACATGCATGGCATCCGAAAAACATCCAAAATCAATGAAAAGCTAAATTATGGGGAAACTACAGCATAAAATAAGAAACCAGATCTTCAAGAAATAATCAGCTCCAATAGCAAAAAAAAATGGCCCCTAAAAGCAAGCAATGAACAATCAAAGCATCAAAACACATTTTATCGCTGAAACTGTTGCGAAATTGAATGTCCCCACAGGCCATAGCAAAAACCCCCCATTGCATTGGGAGTGAGTATAGTACCTGAGGCTTCCCAGATTGTACGGAGACACACTCTTTACAGCCCTGAAGCTTCTCGAGTCCGATCAGAGGCCTGACGTGAACTGCCACTTTCACACAACAATCTTCGCCAGAAGAATTAGCTTCCATTGACAAGGGTAATCGGAGATAAGAATGCGTTTAGACAAACAGTTAGCAGAAGCTCTCGCGGAGGGGAAGAGACAGAAAGGGCGTTTCTTGGAGTAGAAAATGATGCAGCAACTAGAGAGAGAGAGAGAGGGGTCCTGAAGTGAAGGGCTGAAGGCAGCCAACTAGACTGTTTAGTGTGTGTGTGTGTGTGTGTGTGTGAGAGAGAGAGAGAGAGAGAGAGAGAGAGCAAGGGTGGTTGAGGAAATAGAAACTGTACAAGTAGGAGCCTTTTTCTCTGCGCGTAATTTTTTTAAGTGAATAAAGTCGCGATGTTATAACTTATTATAAGAAGAAAATTATCACTAAAGGGCAGTCAGATTCATCGGTTAGTGAAAGTAGCTTTTCACGGACATAAAATTACCGCATCTTTTACAGTTTAGTGATATTTCTCATTTTCATGATATGAAGTGATCGTGTTGTTCTATTCCTAATTACCCTTTTCCGAGTACAAATTTTGTTAAAAAAAAAAAAAAGACATGAAATCATATGTTCCTAATTAATATTTTCGTTTTATAGGGGTTAATTCATTAATTGGTGCAATTGTTCATTTTAGTGGTATTTCTCACGTCTATAAATGTGAGTTATCTGTGGATGAGATCCTATAATTTAAATTGCGTGTCGCATATGATTTTTTTCATAAAAATAAAATTTATTATTATATTATAACTAGTTCTAACTATATTTATTGTTAAAAATTGAAAATTTAAAAATTTATATACCATTAGTTTGAAATAATCAACTCTAACAATCAATTATATTAACTAAAAATGACAATTAGATAACAAAAAATAACTATAAACCCTAATTGGGTAGAATAAATCCTAAATAATAATGTAAAATTATACTAAATCAAAAGAGATTAAAATTGAAGAAAAAAATAGAAAAAAAACTAATAATTTTAATGTTTGGTACACAGTTGACACATAACTTTAAATTAGATGATCTCAGGTGAGTTATCTTCGTTTAATCATCAATTTATCTTCCCAACTCAATATATATATATATATATGTGTGTGTGTGTGTGTGTGTGTGTGTGTGTGTGTTTTACTACAAATAATATGGAAATTCTTCATTTCTTGCATTTTGGAGTTCAAATATATTTATTAATAATATTTTTAGGTTGAATTTGTAGTAAAATATTTACTTCAAATAGTTTTCTGATTATATTCTTTTTTGTTAAAGTGAAATACAGGATGCCGACGAATCCAACAACTCATATTAATCAACAAAATAGATCAAACAATATAAATCGAGTAGAAACTAGAAACACCATTAAGGTAAGATTTACCATATTAAACCATACATTGTTGTGGTCACTCTTTTAAAAAGAAGTTTTTGTTGTGATTTTCCTGAATTTAAAGTCTGAAAAACCACTAATTGTTTAGTTTCATTGTGATATATTTTTTTTACTTTATCTGTTATTCTTCCTTATCAATTTGTTACTCTTTTTTTTTTCATCTTCTACTTTAATTTGAGCGAAAATCACAATTTCTTATCATTAATGATGACTTTTTTTCATACATCCGACCTGTGGTATTGAGAAGATTCGAACCTATGACATTTGGTCTCCAAACAACCTCACTCCACCACTAAGTCATCCCCTCCCGAACTACCATTAATGATAATCAGCACAAAACCAATTAATCCGATGGCCATGAATGAGATGGGCTTTGTTTGGATGTGGTTTGTTTTCGTAGATAAATCACGGTTCCTATAAATTGCTATGCGCCATGACTTATCATATTACATATGTTATTTATTACTAAAGTCTAAATTGCACAGTCGAATAACCCTAAAAGGATATTCTATTTATCCATTGATTTATCCAAATGATGAGGTAAAAATTTTCTATTTTTTTTAAAAAAGGGACAAAAACATTATATTTTTAAAATACCAATCACAATAATATTTTCTTGAAGTTTTATCGATTTAGAACCCAAAAGATATGTTATTTATCAATTCAAAACGTGAAAGATGAAAGTTATTAATTCGGAACTTTTTAAAATGATAAATTATATATTAATATAACTCCAATGATCATAAAGTTATATTCTTTTTATTTTTTAATTATTTTTATATTAATTGTCCACAAAAATTCATTCATTAATTATCTATAAATTTAATAAATATTTTATTTAAAAATTAATTAAAAATTAAAAATCAATCGAAATACATGATTTTTGAGGTTTTGGATTTATAGATAAATAATTTCCGTCATCCATATCCTGAATTGATAATTTTTATCTTTCACTTCATAATTGAATTGATAGATAATTTATTTTTCAGGTCATAAATTGACAATTATTTTATTTTATTTTTATTATTTATAACTAGCATTCCACATAACGACGGTGGAGAATGAAACATTCTCTAGAACTATTGAAAAAGTACAAATAAATGAAGTTGAATGAATATTCCCTCATGTTAGTACGTACAATTTATGTGTCACTGCAATTTTTTTTTTTCTTTTATTTCAATTGCTTTTAAAATAGTAATCTTTTAAAATGTACAAGATCTTGCTCATTTTACAAGTATGTAAAACGCTTGTTTTAAATGTTGTAAATATTTAAGTCAAAGATCGTCACATACTTTGAATTAAAAACAGATCAGAAGTGCTTTAATTATAATGAAAAGCTATAATGCATGTAATGTTTATAGATATTTTATTTTTCATATATTTGATATTTCATATTTACATGTTATTTTTATATTTTAAATTGCTTAATATTCATATGAAAATTATATGCCTTATATTCTATAATTAGGAATTTTAAACTTGTCACTATAAATTGCTTACCTTAGAAAATATTGTGCCTTAAAAGTTTTAAGACCAACAAACAAACCCCGCAAGCATGCCAAACGGTTAGTAGTCACGGTACCGCTAGCTAATAGACTAGTAGGCCACGTTACGTCAATTACACTTCATATCTAACCTACTTAATGCATCCATTTTTAAATTATATATATAATTTGAAACCTTGTTTTGCATTAATGATTTTTGAAGAATAAATTCATGTATAAGTATGGAAAATTTCATAATTTTGACTCAATAAATGCTGAGAAAACAAACTTGCTCAAGATATATCCTCCCAGCTGAAGCTAGTGCTGACTAAATAATTAAATTAATGACTTTTTATGATGAAATTTTGAAAATTTAAATAAACTCGGGATATGATAGATGAAGGAAATTGATGCTTCTGAAGTGGAGATTTTAAAATATTAAGCCGCCGACATATTAATTATCATATTCTAAAATAAGTTGTACCATCACTTATTTGAGTGTAGTTTAATTTGAATAGTCACTATAAAACTTTTATTTATATTGCTTTTCTCAAAATTTATGATGAAGGTTTCTTTTTTGGTTGAAATTGGAGCACCATATATATATATATATATATATATATATATATATATAGGGAAAGGATCAGATGAGAACTCTTCCCCCAGGTGGGAACTAGGAACCAATCCTAGTCCTTGTTTGACTCAATATGGACGGTCCAGATTAAATCAGATTTAAGTGGATGGGCGGTGGCATTCCTGTAATTTTCGGCAACTTTCTGGACAGAGGGGTAATATAGTAATTTAATAATTCTTCCCTTTTGTTCTGAGGCTAAAATGAGAATCGCATAATGCTAAAATGAGAATCGCATAATGCTAAAATTATCGAAATAGGAGGCTAAAATTGATGTGACATTTTCCACTAGGGTTCACCGTTCCCAATTAGGGTTTATTAAGTTCCTGATCCCAACTAGTAATTATGAGATTCCCATTAGAGTCCACTGTCCCAAAATAGGGTGTATTGCATTTCATTCCAATGAAATCATCGTTCCATTTTTGTTTATCAACACATGCTAAAATGAGAAATGCACGAGGCTAAAATGTGCGAAGTCAGATGCTAAAATTGAATCTGGGCAATTTCTGAGTTCAGTTCCGATTTTACCCTTAATGAGACGCGCGAATTGAAGATTTTCGCGATAATTACAAAAATGCCACCGAAAATCTGGATGGATCTGGGGCGTCGATTTTGCAGGATGGACGGATGGGATCGGTTCCCGATTCTCACCTAGCGACCGGTTCTCACCAGATCCCATCCCTATATATATATATATATGTATATATAGTGCACTTTAATTATATGCGTGAATATAATACGATGTTCGAAAAAATAGAATTTAAAAAAAATAGATATATATATATATGATGTTACACCAGTACTGTTGAACTAAAATACATTTTCATATATTCTGATATTTTATTTTTCCTACTTCATCGTATATGTAGATCATTTTGTGTATGTGGTTGTAACACAAAATTTTGTATTTAATTTAGTAAAACATAAAATAGTGTACAATTCAGATGATTTTTGAATCAAAATATATTTATACAGATCCAATCTCTATTTTTCTCTGATTCTTCTCTTCAAAACTCGATTTTCAAACGGTCTTTGAAATCTTCAGAGTAAATTTGACTATTTGATTTTTCTCAGACTTGCTGTTTGAACTTGGTCTTCGAAGTTTTCGGGGAAGATTTGTGTCCTCGATCTTCTTTGACTTGGTATTTGGACTTGACAACGTTAATTCGGAGGGCTTACGCCTTGTTTCTGGATCAAACGCCAACTGTAGGTTGAATTTGATGAATAACACCTTTGACTGTCTTGCTTATGGATCAAACGCCGTCTTCGGAATGAATTTAGTGAAGAACGCCTTGAATATTTGAGAGAATTTCACTTATGAAATTTCTTCTCAAATTCTTAAACTCTTCAAATGACTTCTGGTGTGTTTTTCAACTGATATGGAGGCCCCTATTCATAGTTGTAGGGAGAGAGATCTAGGGCTGATGTGGCACTATCTCATTGGCGGTTGGAAATTGATCTATATCTTTTGAAAGATATTTACTTGTTGCCAAAGACTCTTGATGTTTATCATATAATCATATCTTTATTATTTAAATATTTTATTTAATTTTGGATTTGATATGATTCCAAAACTAAATAAATATATAAAAATCAATAAAAATATTATATATAATATTTAATTTTTCGCTATCTATAGTGGTATTATACAAATTATATTTTTGAGAGTCGTAAATTATAGTTGTTGTTGGAATATAGCCGGATTAAACTTTGAAGTAATTTGGGCAGAGTAACGGGTAAGATAATTAAAGTCGAGTCAAGAGTTATACTCTTTCTCCGCAAGATGAAATTGCACCGTATATTAAATGCAAACGAACTATAGCAATCGTCTCCAAGATAAAACGACTTTCAACAATGTTTTGTTGCACTTTTACAAAACTATGTTACAACGAACAAAATAATAATCAAGATTCTCAATCGATTACTAGGGTAGAAGAGAAGATTTCGGATTGTGGATTAGTGAATGAAAATGAAGGACTTGTGGTCTTATTTATAGTAGGTGAAGAGTTGTGGTGAAGTGGTGCACCAATTGGCTCCAAACAGTGCAACGGTTCGCTTCCAAGGCAGAATGGTTGTGTCGATTCGAGCCAAGAGTTGCAACTGGTGAATCATTGCGTCCGATCGGCCTAGAGCTTTCACACCAATATGATTCGAGCGGTTACGTCCGAACGGTTGCAACTATTCGTCCAATCCTCAGTCACCATTTCACTCTTCCATTTAATTAACTAATATAATTAATATCTCTTTTAATTAGATATTTAATTAATTAACTATACTAACAATCCCCCACAAAAGAGATATTTGAAAATGCAGAGTATAAGAATCTCGACAAATTATTATTGCTTAGGGATAGGTAGCTTCCGGCTTTGAACCTTCCTTTAGTATAGTATTATCGGATTTACTCGTTGCTCAGTGAGCGCGATGTCTTGAACTGGTCAACTTTAAATGTAAACTAAACAATAATACTAATACAATAACAATTCTATTAATGTTTTGTTCTCACGTTTTGTCCATTTTGGCCTTAGACCGTATCTTGTTTCATAAGTGATTCTTTTTTAAGCGGCCCCACTTCTCACTAATATAGGTGATCTCCTATTTAAGAGTAAACTGCCATTACCCCACCTTTTACTCGATATAGGAATAATTAAAAATCTTTAAGGTTTATCCTGACCACATCCTAGCAGTCATACTTGGTGTAGTGCCTAGAATGAGTTTCTTAGTGTAAATATTCCAAGTATCGTAGTGTAAACTTTCATAACTTAGTTGTCTCATTGAACCATCTTCTTGGGATCTCCAATTGGTATGGTTGAGTTACCGCTATGAACATTTTTGTTTATGTGGCTTTTCAAGCCTATTCCCTTTACGGCACTATATAGTAGATCTCTATTAATACCTTTAGTAAACGGATCTGCTATATTTTCTTTTGACTTTACATAGCCAATACAAACGATTCCATTTGAAATCATTTGTTTAATGGTATTATGTCGTCTTCGTATATGATGAGATTTACCATTATACATGCTGCTTTGTGCTCTTCCAATTGCAGACATACTGTCGCAATGTATCATTATAGGAGGCACTGGTTTTTCCCAACAAGGAATATCTTCTAAAAATGTTCTAAGCCATTCGGATTCTTCACAAGCTTTGTCTAATGCAATGAATTCTGATTCCATTGTAGATCTAGCTATGCACGTTTGTTTAGAAGATTTCCATGCTACTGCTCCACCTCCAATGGTGAAGACAAAACCACTAGTAGATTTTGAGTCTTGCATATCAGATATCTAATTTGCATCACTGTATCCTTCAATAATAGCTAGATATCTTGTATATGTTAAACTGTGGTGTATGGTATGTTTTAAATACTTTAACACTCTTGTTAATGCAGTCCAATGGTCTTTACCTGGATTGCTCGTAAATCTACTTAGCTTACTCACTGAATATGCAATATCAGGACGAGTACAACTTGTAAGATACATTAGACTTCCAATGATCCTTGCATATTTGAGTTGTGAAATGGGTTCTCCTCTATTTTTAGCTAGATGCAAACTCATATCAACAGGAGGTGCAGCTGGAGGCAGATTAAAAGCTTCAAATTTCTTAAGCACATTTTCTACATAATGAGATTGGGATAAGATAATTCCTTTATTTGTTCTAGAGATTTTTATCCCTAGGATAACGTCAGCTAGACCCATATCTTTTATATCAAAATTTCTTTTTAACATATTCTTTGTATTCGTGATCACGTTCTTATTATTTCCCATGATCAATATGTCGTCTACATAAAGACAGACAATTACGTATTCATTGAGGGTATTTTTAATGTAGACACATTTATCACCCTCATTTATTTTGAATCCATTTGATAACATTGTTTTATCAAATTTCTCATGCCATTGTAATGGAACTTGTTTAAGTCCATACAAAGATTTTACAAGCCTGCAGACCTTGTTTTCTTGACCTTTAGAGATGAAACCTTCTGGTTGATCCTTATAAATTTCATTTTCTAATTCACCATTTAGGAATGCAGTTTTTACATCCATTTGATGTATCTCAAGGTTATGCAATGCAGCAATAGCAATGAGTACTCTAATGGAAGTAATCCTCGTGACTAGAGAATAAGTATCAAAATAATCATAGCCCTCTTGTTGTTTGTACCATTTGGCAACCAAACGAGCTTTATATTTATCAATTGAACCATCAGCTTTATATTTTCTTTTTAAAATCCACTTTCATCTTAAAGGCTTACAACCTTTTGGAAGATCAACGACTTCCCAAGTGTGGTTTTGCTTGATCGATTCAATTTCTGCATTGATAGCTTTTTTCCATAATGGAGCTTCAGGACTAGGTAATGCTTCTTTGATAGTCATTGGTTCATCATCTTCTAATGCATAGATTAGAAAATCTGGACCAAAAGATTTTGTTATCCTAGCCATTTTACTGCGTCTTAGAATCATTCGTAGATTCATGGTTTCTTTTGGTTGAATTTGTTTCAATTCTAACCTTCTTAGGAAAGATAGATTCAAAGAAAATTGCATTTCTTGATTCTATAATCATTCCTTCATTTATATCAAAAATTTATGATTTATGCACAAGAAAACGAAATGCACTACTATTGTTTGCATATCCTATGAAAATGCAGTCTATAGTTTTTGGACCTAGCTTTATTTGCTTAGGTTTAGGTACTTCTACCTTTGCTAGACACCCCCACACTTTAGTGTATTTATAAGAAGGTTTTCTACCTTTCCATAACTCATATGGGGTCTTATCCAGTTTCTTATGAGGCAATTTATTTAAGATATGATTAGCTAATAAGATGGCTTCCCCTCATAAATTCTGAGGTAAGCCAGAACTTATCAACATGGCGTTCATCATCTCTTTAAGAGTTTGGTTCTTTCGTTCCGCAATTCCATTTGATTAAGGTGAATAAGGAGCAGTGGTTTGATGAATTATGCCATTTTCTAAGCATATTTCTTCAAATGGTGCTACATATTCTCCTCCTCGATCACTTCGTATTGTTTTTATTTTTACATTGAGTTGATTTTCAACTTCTATTTTATATCTTTTAAAAGCTTCTATTGCCTCATCTTTGCTTTTCAACAGATATACATAACAATACCTTGTGCAATCATCTATAAATGTGATGAAGTAATTTTTACCACCTCTAGTTTGCACAAACTTAAGATCACATAGATCGGTATGTATAAGTTCTAGAGGTGTTGAACTTCTTTCCACCGAATGAAAATGAGCTTTTATCATTTTTGCTTCAACATAAATTTCACATTTTTCTTGTGAATTAAATTCCATTTGAGGAAGTAAATTTAAATTAACCAATCTTCGTAAAGAATTTAAATTTACATGTCCTAATTTAGGATGCCATAAATTAGAACACTCAACCAAGTAAGAAGAAACAACTTTATTGATTGGTTTGACGTCTCGGTGGACAGTCGTTACATTTAGCTTGAAGAGTCCCTCATTTAGGTAACTCTTCCCAATAAATACACCATATTTGGTCAATACAAATTTGTCTGCTTCAAAAACTAGTCTAAATCCAGCTTTACTTAGTAGAGAGCCGGAAATCAGGTTCTTGCGGATGTCTGGGACATGCAACACATCTACAAGGGTTAGCTCCTTTCCAGATGTCATTTTCAATACAATCTTTCCGAATCCAACGATATCGGATGTAGCAGAATTACCCATGAATAGTTTTCGACCATTCAAGGGTGTATAATATGAGAACGTCTCTTTGTCGGAGCATATGTGGCGGGTGGCTCCTGTGTTAATCCACCATTCATTTGGATTGTCAACTAGATTTGCTTCAAACACAACAGCAGATAGACTCAACTCTGACATGTCTATTAGAACAAATCGGTTCTCGGTCAATTTTGCCTCGGATTTCTTAGCTTTCTTTGGAGCTTTGCATTTTTTTGCCATATGGCCTGGTTTGTCGCAATTGATGTAGTTTCCTTTAAACTTTTTGGCTTTCTTTGCAATCCTAGCATCCGTCTTTTTGCTCACAAACTTCCTTTTTTTGTTAGTATGAGCCTCGACCAGATTTGCTTTTGCCACAAAAGTTGGCTTATCGATTTTCCCCTCGGATTTCCGATTGTCTTCCTCAATGCAAAGTCTCACAATGAGATCTTCAAGTCCCATCTCTTTGCGTTTATGCTTGAGATAGTTTTTGAAATCTCTCCACTGTGGTGGCAATTTCTCAATGATAGCTGCCACTTGGAATGATTCATTGACAGACATTCCTTCGGCATCAATATCATGCAGAATCAACTGAATTTCTCGAACTTGATCGAGGACAGTTCGAGAATCCTCCATCTTGAAATCCAAGAACCGACTGACTATGAACTTTTTCATACCGGCATCTTCGGTCTGGTATTTTTTATCAAGAGATTCCCACAGCTCCTTAACACTTGTACATTCAGAATAGACAGAGTAGAGAGAGTCTTCCAAAGCATTAAGAATATAATTACGACATAAAAACTCACTGTGGTGCCAAGCATCAAGAGCAGTTCATCGTTGAGTGTCGTTATCGGTTTCCTCAATAATAGAAGCATCTTCTTTGAGGAAGCGGACAAGACCAAGGGTGGTCAAGTAGAATAGTATCTTTTGCTGCAATCTTTTGAAATCTTCACCGGTGAATTTTGCCGGCCTTTCACCTTGAAGAGGAGCAACAACGGTAGCCATCTTCAAAGAGTAATCACAAATATTTCGTCTTGCGATTGTTGGAATATAGCTGGATTAAACTTTGAAGTAATTTGGGCAGAGTAACGGGTAGGATAATTAAAGTTGAGTCAAGAGTTATACTCTTTCTCCGCAAGATGAAATTGCACCGTATATTAAATGCAAACGGACTATAGCAAGCGTCTCCAAGATAAAACGACTTTCAATAAAGTTTTGTTGCACTTTTACAAAACTATGTTACAACAAACAAAACAATAATCAAGATTCTCAATCGATTACTAGGGTAGAAGAGAAGATTTCGGATTGTGAATTAGTGAATGAAAATGAAGGACTTGTGGTCTTATTTATAGTAGGTAAAGAGTTGTGGTGAAGTGGTGCACCAATTGGCTCCAAACAGTGCAACGGTTCGCTTCCAAGGCAGAATGGTTATGTCGATTCGAGCCAAGAGTTGCAACTGGTGAATCATTGTGTCTGATCGGCCTAGAGCTTTCGCATTAATTTGATTCGAAAGGTTACGTCTGAACGGTTGCAACTATTCGCCCAATCCTCACTCACCCTTTCACTCTTCCATTTAATTAACTAATATAATTAATATCTCTTTTAATTATATAATTAATTAATTAATTAATTAATTAATTAACTATACTAACAGTTGTATGTTCTTATGCAAGTCATATATCTCCCGCTTGTATCAGTATCATTTTCCATCAATCAGGCAACCCCATAGTAAATAGTTTTGATTGACTACATTTTAGTTGCTATATATTATATCGATGGTTTTGGGTTTTTAAACTTTTCCTATTTTGTATATGTATGTATGAGTTTTAAAGCTCTTTTTTTAATGTTCTTTTGTCTGCGTAAATGATAACATATTAATTACTATTGGTTTAGGATTCATAAATAGTGGTGCGCAAATTCTCATATACATAAGATGTATATCAGACGGCCAACATGTTAATCCGGTCAACGCGTTAATAAAAAAAAATCAAAACATGTAATACTTTTTAGGGATACAAGTGATACTTTTTCATGTGACCCGGACAATGTATCCAAGACACGAGATTTATGCACGCGGAAACTCAAGAAATGAACTACGTCAGCTAGATAAATGGATGCAATCCGACTAAAAAATAAAGACAAAACTTACTAGAATTAAAGGACTCGAACTAGACTCGATGTAGATTACTTGATACGGCTGTGAAGGTGGCTTGGTACGGTTGCGGATGGCAGTGTTGGCGGTGTTGGTCATCGTGTAAGATGGTAGTGGCAGCAGTGGAAGGTAGAATGGATAGGACAGATCGGTGAACCCGTGTTGAATCCACCCGAACGCACTCGTCTAACCTCTCCAGATAGCAATTCCCCCAAGTACTCGATTGTACCCTGAAGAACTTGAATAAGACTATTGGATTGCTAATTCAATAGAATTGGTTTGTATATTTTCGATCAACAAAAGATCTTGGAGACAAAAGAGAATTAACTTCTTGTATTCATGCAATTGTCTAACTTATGAATGTAACATAGATGTCCTATTTATAATAGCTAAAATTCGAATCCTAAGGCCTTTAGAAGTGATAAGACCGATCCAAAACTAGTCCTAATCTAATAAGGATTGTTACCTTATCCAAAATCTGTTTTTAAAGTAAGAATCAAAAGATACCAAAAATAAAATAAGAAAAATCTATTTAGATAAAGATAAATCCCAAATTGATTTTGGACCTTCAAATTTCGTCACTTATGGATTTGGGCTCCATAATTAACGTCAACTCAGTCAGTATGCTCATACCGACTGTCTTCATGCAATCTGGTCAGTATGTCCATATCGACTAACTTCAAGCCTTATTCTTTATCATCAATGGATAACATGGTGATCCATCTCGGGCTGCTCTTCACTTCATCTTCATGCATTTCGAATTTGCGACGAATAGAAGCTTGTAAATAAGCTTGCAACTTCTTAGCTCGCAAACGCGTCATTGGACCTTTAAACTGCAGCTCCGGATCATCTTCTTCTTTGCCTAGCTCGACCTCATCATTCCCCCCTGCTGAAAAGAATTCGTCCTCGAATTCTCGGACTCATCTTGTTCGAACTCATCATCTGCAGAAAAGGGAGATAAGTCAGCAACATTAAATGTAGACGAACACTTATACTCACCGAGTAAATCAATGCGATATGCATTATCATTGACTCGACTCAGCACGGTGAACGGTCCATCTCCTCTTGGCATAAGTTTCAACTTTCTCAGATTAGAAAACCGTCCAGGACTCAGATGAATCCAAACGCGATCTCCGGGCTGAAAAATCAACTGTTTGCACCGTTTGTTCTTTTGGACAGCATTACGTGCGCCAACGGCTTCAATGCGCGCACGCACCTTCTCATGCATCTCCTTAACTTGTTCCGCTTTTCTTGTACCTTTAACACTTGTTAGATTCTCAACAGGTAAAGGCAACAGATCATTAGGCGTTAGCGGATTAAAACCATAAACAACTTCAAACGGAGACATATTGGTAGATGAATGCACAACTCTATTATAGGCGAATTCAGCATGTGGCAAACAATCTTCCCATGATTTTAAGTTGTTTTTAACTAAAGCATGCAACAAAGTACCTAAAGTGTGATTAACTACTTCAGTTTGTCCATCAGTTTGGGGATGACATGCAGTAGAAAATAACAATTTGGTACCTATTTTACCCCATAGTACACGCCAAAAATGTGTTAGAAACTTAGAATCCCTATCACTAACAATGGTTCTAGGTATTCCATGCAATCGAACAACATGCACAAAAAATAAGTTGGCAATATAAACAGCATCATCGGTTTTCCTACAAGCTATAAAATGTGCCATCTTGGAAAACCTATCAACAACCACAAAAATACTATCTCAACCAGATCTAGACCATGGCAATTCCAAAATAAAATCCATAGATAAATCAATCCACGGGGAAGAAGGGGCTGGAAGAGGAGTATATAACCCGAAAGGATGTGAAGTAGACTTAGATTTTTGACAAACAATGCATCTACTACACACATTCTCAACATCATATCTCATATGCGGCCAATAAAAGTGTTCATGCAGCAAGTCTAATGTTTTCGACACACCAAAGTGACCCATTAAACCTCCCGCATGCGACTTTAAAATCAACAGCTCACACATAGAAGACTTAGGAACACACAAACAAGAACCCTTGAACAGAAACCCATCATGCACGAAAAATCCATCTCTAGCCTTAGCAAGTTTCGAACATGCTTCATATATAGGTGCAAAAAATGGATCTAATGCATATAAGCCCTTAATGTGATCAAATCCCAACAGCTTAGCATGCATTAAGTTCAAGAGAACGTACATTCTCGACAATGCATCAGCTACCACGTTTTCAGTGCCTTTCTTGTACTTGATGACGTACGGAAAGGACTCGATGAACTCTACCCAACGTGCATGCCGTTTATTCAGATTTTGCTGGCCCTTTAAATGCTTCAAGCTCTCGTGGTCCGTGTGAATCATGAACTCCTTTGGCCATAGATAGTGCTGCCATGTCTCCAAAGCTCTCTTCAACGCGTACAACTCCTTGTTATAAGTCGAATAACGAAGGGCTGCATCGTGGAGCTTCTCACTGAAGTAGGCGACTGGACGCCGTTCCTGCATTAAAACAGCACCAATCCCTTTGCCCGAGGCATCACATTCAATCTCAAAAGTTTTATTGAAGTCCGGTAAAGCAAGAACATGTGCATTACATAAACATGTTTTTAAAGTGTTAAACGCATGCTCTTGAACAGGACCTCATTCAAACTTTCGATCTTTCTTGCTTAACTCAGTAAGCGGCGCGGCTATGCTGGAGAAATCGCACACAAAGCGATGATAAAAACCAGTAAGGCCGTGGAAAGACCTCACATCACTCGCAGACTTAGGAGTGGGCCATTCCTCAATCGCTTTGATTTTGGAACGGTCTACTTCTATACCACGTAAACTCACAACGAAGCCTAGAAAAATGACTTCATTCATGCAGAAAGAACACTTAGACAGATTACTATATAATTTCGTCTCTCTAAGAAACTCAAAAACGTGTCTAAGGTGCTGCATATGTGTATGTGTCGTGTCACTGTAAATCAGAATGTCATCAAAATACACAACTACATACTTTCCAATCACATCACGCAAAACATGATTCATCAAGCACATAAAAGTGCTCGGTGCATTAGTGAGACCAAAAGGCATAACAAGCCACTCATATAAACCATGCTTTGTCTTAAATGCAGTTTTCCACTCATCACCTTCTTGCATACGAACTTGGAAATAACCAGATCGTAAGTCAATTTTCGAAAATATGCAAGCTCCAGACAGCTCATCTAGCATATCATCTAACCTAGGGATGAGAAAATGATACTTTACCGTGATTTTGTTGATTGCACGACAATCCATGCACATACGTCATTCGTTGTTCTTCTTTGGCACTAAAATGACCGGAACGGCGCAGGGGCTCAAACTCTCACGGATTTGCTTCTTCTCCAACAGCTCCTTCACTTGCCTATCTATCTCTTTGGTCTCATCAGGGGACGTGCGATAGGCTGGTCGGTTCGGAAGGACTGCTCCGGATACGAAATCGATCTGGTGCTCGATCCCGCGAACTGGAGGGAGGTCGCCAGGTATCTCCTCGGGGAATACATCTCGAAACTCATCTAATAAGGGCTGCACATCACTAGACAAAGACTCGTTAGTAGCACTGCTCTTATAAGTAAGTAAAACAAGAGGCATACCTGCTTTGATGACTTTTTGGACTCCCTTTGCTGAAATAAACAACCTCTGAGTGTAAGGCTTGTTTGTACTCGACTTGGACGACTTTTCTACAGCTTTGAGGTCGTCAATGGGCTGTTTTGGAGGTGAAGGGGTGGCGGCAATGGGCTGAGTACCGGTCGGTATGCCCATACCAACTGTCTTAGGCATGCCGTCGATTGGGGTCTTCGGAGCCCGTTTTGTGGCTGCTTACTTCTCCTTCTCCTCTTTAAACTTCTCTTGCATGCGTTGCTGATCCATAGCAATGTCTTTAGGTGATAATAGCCTTAAGGTGCTGATTCGGCCATCAATGTCGACGGTGTAAGTGTTCAGACGTCCATCATGGACAACACGTCGATCATACTACCAAGGTCTGCCTAACAACAAGTGTGCCGTATCCATAGGGATAATGTCATACAAAATAGTGTCAAAAAACTTATGGATTGAGAATGAGACACTTACCTAGTGAACCACGCGTATCTCGCATCTTTCTGTAAGCCACTGCAATCTGTAAGGCTTTGCATGTTGTTGAACGGGTAGACCTAGTTTTTCCACTGCATATTGACTGATGGCATTGATCACACTGCCACTGTCAACAATCATAGAACACGTGTGACCTTGAATCACTGCACGGGTGTAGAAGATGTTCTCCCGTTGGTGTTCTTGTTCCTCTTCTCGAATAATCCTCAAACTCCGGATTGTAACCAAGCTGAGTTGAACTTCCGGGTCGACTTGGCTAGGGGGTGCATCATTCTCGACTTCTTTCTCAGTTTTGGCATCGTCCACTGGCTCTTGTTCATCCTCACTGGCTGATTCGACTTTATTTGATTTCGTTAAGTATAGAACTCGCCGGTTTGGGCATTGAGCATGGAAATGGCCCCAACCTTGACATTTGTGACATTGAATGTCACGAGCTCGATTAGGGGCTGCATTAGGTGGCGTCACACCTTGGGTTGGCCGAGTAGGGGTCGGCCGTGGCTGACTTGGTGGTGTAGACTCGGGTCTACGGCTGAACTGTGGTGTAGAACGGTCGAAACGCCGTTCGGGTGGTCCAGGCTGACCTCGGGGTCGTGCGGACTCAGAAGAAGGAGTAGAAGATGATGTGGGATGTATAACTTTGTTCCAAGGAGGCCGTGTAGGGGCTGAATTTTAATGGGAACGACGGCGGCCTTCTCGAAGCTGTCTTTCCACAATTGATGCATAGTGCACCATGTCATCTATACTCGAGAAGTCTCGTAACTCGACTTCACATGCAATGTCGGGGTTCATGCCTTCAATGTACCTGATAATGGTAGCATTTAAGGACTCCTCTTTTCTAACTCGGTTTAAGGCGGTCTCTAACTTCTTGTAGTATTCTTCAATGGAGCGAGCGCCTTGTGTGATCTTGTTGAGCTTCTTTTCTAGCTCTCTCTCATAATGTACTAGGATGAATCTTCTTTGTAGGAAGCCTTTCATTTCTTCCCATGTCTCTACAGGCAGGTATCTCTCTCTTCGGCGTCTCTCTTGTTGCATTTCCCACCATGAGGCTGCGTAGCCTCGAAACTCCAATGCGGCTAACTGGACTTTCTTGATTTCTGGAAAGTCATAGCGTGCAAAGATCTTGTCGACCTGACGTTCCCAATCTAGGTAGAGATCAGGATCGTGTCTGTCTTCGAATTTTGGAATGCTCGTTTTGATGTTGTTGAGCAATCCATCTCCATCTCCATATCGGGGTCTTTCAAAATGGACAGCTTGTCTGTAGGGTTGTCTGGGTCGATCACAGCGATCGTCATCTCGAGGTGGATTGAAGTTGGCTTCATATCCAGCTGCTGCATAGAACTCGGGTTCGAATGCATCATTTTGCTGTGGGGCGCCTCTTTGTAGGGGCGGCTGGGCTGCTGGGGCTCCTTGAACTACTTGTGATGTACTCGGCTGAGCTGTGAGTTTCTTGATTTGCTCAGTTAGTTCAGCTAGTTGGTTACTGAACTCATCTCTCATCTGCTGATTCTCACGCCTGAAGTGTTGTGCCATTGCATTAAACTAATATTTCGGATCCCATTCAGGATTGGACGAATAGGATAGGTCTCCAGGAGTAGTGGGCGACTTCGGGTCATCTGAGGGTGGAGTAGAAGCGGTGGCTTCGTTCTTGTCTTTATTCATGGTACCTACAAAATGAACAAACGTGAAAAAAACAAGGAAAGAACCTCACAATTCCTCACAAACGCTCGTGTATAGCACTCTTGATTTTTCCACTCATGTATGTCTCTCAAATTGATGTGGTGCACGTGTGGAGTGAATTTGGGAGTGGGTGGATCAAAACAGTCTTCTTCTTGATTAGCTCATTTGGGGTCTTCTTTAAGCTCCAACGGATAGAATCAAGCCGGAAGGTTGCTAAGAGTAGAAGTAGGCGTGTGGATGGGTATTTTAATGGGTTGGTGTATGTGGACCACGGGTGTACGGGTGTATGGGTGTACGGGTGTATGGACTAGGTGGTGTATAAGGTGAACCGTGTGTATATGGAAGAGATGAAATTTTCGAATCCCTAGAGGTGTAAGGATCGAAATAGGGATGGATAAGAATGAAGGATCTTGATTAGATATGGATGAGGATGGAATCCATCTAAACAAGGAAAGAAATCTAATGGATGAGGAAAAAGGATTTTGGATGTGTTTGACCAATGTGAACACAATCTAAAGATCCCTAAAAATAAGGAAACAAATCTAAACACAAGGAATTAAGATCCAAAACACAATAACCAAACTTGAATTTCATTTTTTTTTAATCGGCGGTTTTTTTTTTTACTTTTTTTTATTGCTGATACCTCTTTTTTTTTTTTCAATGAATATGAATCAGATTACAAAAGACTCGAAACAATACGAAATTTAAATGACACGTACGACAGATAAATAACACGTATTTGACACATCAGATTGAACCACGACCAGCAAAGCTGACGTGGCTCTGATGCCAAATTTATGATGTGCCCGGATAATGTATCCAAGACACGAGATTTATGCACGCGGAAGACTCAAGAAACAAACTACGTCAGCTAGATAAATGGATGCAATCCGACTCAAAAATAAAGACAAAACTTACTAGAATTAAAGGACTCGAACTAGACTCGATGTAGATTACTTGATACGGCTGTGAAGGTGGCTTGGTACGGCGGCAGACGGCGGTGTTGGTCGTCATGTAAGATGGTAGTGGCGGCGGTGGAAGGTAGAATGGATAGGACAGATCGGTGAACTCGTGTTGAATCCACCCGAACGCACTCGTCTAACCTCTCCGGATAACAATTTCCCCAAGTACTCGATTGTACCCTGAAGAACTTGAATAAGACTATTGGATTGCTAATTCAATAGAATTGGTTTGTATATTTTCGATCAACAAAAGATCTTGGAGACAAAAGAGAATTAACTTCTTGTATTCATGCAATTGTCTAACTTATGAATGTAACATAAATGTCCTATTTATAATAGCTAAAATTCGAATCCTAAGGCCTTTAGAAGTGATAAGACCGATCCAAAACTAGTCCAAATCTAATAAGGATTGTTACCTTATCCAAAATCTGTTTTTAAGGTAAGAATCAGAAGATACCAAAATTAAAATAAGAAAAATCTATCTAGATAAAGATAAATCCCAAATTGATTTTGGGCTTTCAAATTTCGCCACTTATGGACTTGGGCTCCATAATTAACGTCAACTCAGTCAGTATGCCCATACCGACTGTCTTCATGCAATTTGGTCAGTATGTCCATACCGACTAACTTCAAGCCTTATTCTTTATCATCAATGGATAACATGGTGATCCATCTCGGGCTGCTCTTCACTTCATCTTCATGCATTTAGAATTTGCGACGAATAGAAGCTTGTAAATAAGCTTGCAACTTCTTAGCTCGCAAACGCGTCATTGGACCTTTAAACTGCAGCTCCGGATCATCTTCTTCTTTGTCTAGCTCGACCTCATCACTTTTTGAATTATAAGTGATACATTTTAGTGTTACGGTTACTATTGATTTTAACAGTTTTTTTCTTATGACCGATACTTCTTAATGATACAAGTGATACTTTTGGACTTTTGAGTGATACTTTTTAGTATTACGATTGATACTGATTTTAACGAGTTTTTTTATTAATACATCTGATGTGCACCTAGTGCATACAAAACCTGCACGTACTGTGGATATCACACACACATATATATGATACTGTATTCAAATTTCAGATTGACATTAAATGATATTTTGAAAATTAAGAAGTTATGTTTAATCACTAGTGCCAAGCATGATAAATTTTATTTATCTCTTATTCTCTCTAATTATTTGTGCAGAAACCAAATTAATAACATGCATTTATTAGTGTAAGTATCCAAAAACTATATTGATTTAATGCGAGGATGGAAATTAAGCTTAATATGAAACAATTTATTCGGGAAAAATTGGCAGTTGAACGTTGATTAATTATATCAAAATAACAAATATGTAGAAAAATACCACATAAGAATATTCTTATTTGTGTCTTAAGCAAATCTTTTTCCTTTTTCCACTTTATAGATAGCTTAAAAGATACCTAATTTATATCCTAAAAAAAGATATCTAATTTTGCGTGAAGAAGAGAGGATAACTAATTATTGTTTCCGTTCTGATGGGATGGTCTAGTTGTGAAGTGAGGTTTTTTGGAGACCAAGAGTCAATGGTTCGAATCTGCTCAATACCATCAGGTTGGGCGTGTGAGTATAATTTCGGGAAAGTCCATATTATCCATGGGGTACTACCCACAATTAGAAGGATTGTAACATTTGGTAATTATAGTATTCCCTCCGTTTCGTTTTGTTTATTGTTTTAGGTTTTTTATTTTGTGTCAAAATGTTTGTTGTTTTATATATTTTGACACTCTCTCTCTCTCAAATTTAACCTTACAAATATATGGAGAGATAAATTTTTTTCAACTTTTTAGGAAAATATAAGTGAATTGGATTTTATGTAATATAAAAGGGGATGTATTAGTCCAAAAAAATAATTGTTAATTCTAGATTAAAATTCTAAAACAACAAACAAAACGAAACGGAGGGAGTATTATTTTTATTTAAATTTTAATAAAAAAAAACTCATAATTATAATATGTAACAACCCTTATAGTTATGGATAGTACTTCATTGGTACCATAAAATTTTTCTTTACGGGAAAGTATCCTACATGTACATAATGTACACGTAAAAATTGGAACGTGTGTAGATAAAAGTCGTAAACATAGCCGCAAACCAGACGATGTATGAAATTCCCAATTAAATATTTAATAAGCTCAAGAAATTACATCTTAAATTTGCTTTTATTCTTTTATATGAACACAAACAAATAAATAAAAGTAAATTCATATTATATATTAACTGAAATCTAGTTTCTTTAATGAGAAAATATTGTAACTTCACTACTTTTTTACGCAACAACAATTAGATCAATATTCTATAATTAGAACCCCCCCAAATTGATTAATGAGAAACTTAGGTAATGTTTGGTATACTGGTATGGATATACCCACATTAATAAAATTTGGATTGCTTTGAAAGAAAATTGCGTATTAGCTATTTTAATTGTGTGTTTGGTTATTAAGATAAATATACTAAGATTGTTTCACACATCTGTTTGGTATATTGTTTTATTTGGTAGATTGAGTTCTGGAATGAGTTTGGTAGCCTAGATAAAGGCATATATACTAAGATTGCTACGCCAGAAACTGTATCCGAGGGGGGGCGTCGGATACATTATCCAGCCGAATCAGTAAATTACACCCCGGGCCTCGCGTTAAGACCGGGCCTCGCGTGAACGAATAATGGCTACCAAACACACAGTTCTTGCTGGATACCTATACTAATATGCCTTTATCCAGGCTACCAAACATTGCCTTAATGTATAATTAAGCAGCAAGCTAGACTTCTACATTTATAGCATATATAGGAGCTACAAAATGATCTAGATGCTCCTAAATTATATATACAATATATATAGACCCATTTTCTCGCGCGCGCGTGCACACACATATATATATATATTATGGATTTGGTTCAAATGAGAACGCATCTTTGGGTGAGAAATATGAATTATTTATAGCCGTTAGATCTATTAAAATTAATGGTGCAGATTTAGATTGAGATTCAATATTTTTTTTAATTATAATTTTTTTAATTAGATATGGATATTATAGTGGTTTGATAATACAATCCCACAATAATAGGTCAAATCATATCTATATTTATTTTTATTTCCTTATTTCTCTCTCCCACTACAACGTGATTTTATTTTTTATTTTGTAGAATTTTTTTATTTGTTTTATCTTCTCAACGGTTTTTATCGGGGTTCTTCATTTTTCGATTTTTATCATCTACCAACACTGTTTATATTTTTTTTTATCTTTTATGATTCATTTACTATATATTTTTTATTATTTTTGTATTTTTTGTTGTGCTAAAAATAATGAATTATTTTTTGTGCTCGAAATTAATTAATTCATTTTTCTTATTTATTGATTGTTACGGATCATTTAGAAATTGTCATCATATATTATTTGTTTTAAAATAAAAAATTACAAATTGTGCAATGAAATGGTATTTGAGAAGCAATAAAATGTCACAATAGAAGCAATGAACTATTTATGGTTTAAAAAAAATCCCTAATCCATAAGAGCTATCGATATGAATTTAGTAATAATTTAGTGTTTTGCAAGCAATGTATTGATTCTACATAAGCAATGATTAGATATCCCATCATTATAATTTTTTTAAAATTTTATGGGTAAGCGATGATTTTCTTATAAATAAGTAACATAAAACACTTAATAAAGCATCAATTATCATCATATATACTATTTTTTAAAAATTGAATTGTTACGCACCATGCAGTGAAATGGTATTTGAGAATCAATAAAATGTTACAAAACAAGCAATGAGTTATTTCTGGCAGAAATTTAAGAAATTATAATATTATAATCATTGAAATGATACATAATAATAAATAAATTATTAATAACATGCATTGTAACATTATATAAAATGCAATCAAATTTCTTATTTTCGATCAATGCATACCATGAGTTTTTTAATGTTCATACTAACAATGAGGAATTTATTGCTTATGATATTAAATTTTGTAGTTTAGAATGTTTAAATTTGGTGCTATGTCGATTTCGTAACTTAGACGGTGATCTGCAGTGGCTAAACAATGGTCAACGACTATGAGAGAGAAAGAGAGAGGATGTGAGAGAGAGAGAGAGAAAAAAAAAAAGATATGGAGATTTGTTTGGATATTTCCATATCATTATAGGTATAAAATTATATTAATATTATTTTGATATTAATTTATCTATTAAATTGATATTATGACATCTTTCCTAATTTTAATCTCAATCATTCATCCATACAAATTGAAAGGCCATGATTGGTTCCTATTTCTAACACAAAGAGTAGTCCCTATTATAACCTATCCCAATATATATATATATATATATATATCCTACTTAAACGTCCCTAGTAAATGGCTGTGTGTGTGTGTGTGGCTTGTTCAATTCGTTGAGTGTTAGTGTCACTTTTAGAAATTAATCAAAGTTTATAGTTACCAATCTCGAGTGCATGTGCTAAAAAAATTAAAAGTGCAAGTTTCTTGTACATAAGATGTACATTAGACCGTCAACGTGTGTTGACCCGATTAATGTTTTGACCAAAAAATCTGTCAAAATTAGTAGCATTCATAATACTAAAAAGTATCATTTCAAAGGCACAAAAGTATTATTTGTATCAATAAAAAGTATTGGCCAGAAATAAAAATAAAGAAAAAAAATGTTAAGATCAGTAAAAATCGAAACACTAAAAAGTATCATTCAAAATTAAAAAAAGTATCAGTTGTATCCCTAAAAAGTATTACCCGTTTTCATGATTTTTTGGTCAACGATTTGACCAAGTTAACGCGCGTTGACACGGTCAATGCGTTGACCGTCTGATGTACATCTTATGTACAGGAGTATTTGTGAAATTAAAATTGACAACTGGATTACGATTATGCATCCAAATTAATTTTGTTAATTGTCAACATCATATAGAAATCCCGTTATACGTACATAAGGTTATAGAAAATGTCCCTCTAAAAAATTAAATAATTTTATACAACTCTTTAAAAACACAATTTGATAGACGTTACAATAAAATTTCAAAGTTGGCGGGATAACAATCTATTTGTAGTTTTCACAAGTACAGTGATGTATAGACACATCTTTAATTATGTGCGTAGGTTTCTTTAGATTTGGAAGCATATATATATATATATATATATATATATATATATATATATATTTAATTTTGAGTTGGGATTTGGAATCATTTGATATATGCAAACGTTTCTCTGATATTATGTGCATTCCAACATAATAATTGCTCATCATACACACATTGTTTTAATCATTTAAAACGCAGCTGCTACAAGTCACATAAAATGACAAAAACATATATAGGGCTGAAATCTGTATAAACGTTTTATATGGACCCTCGATTTTTCTTCTTTTGTTAATTACCCGATTTTGTTAAGCTCTATATCTGAGACCTTATATATATGTGTCTGTGGAACTAATTAGAAAAGGGATTACCGTACCCATTAACGTTTCAAGTCCTCTCACCAGTAGCTAAACTAAGCGTACGTAGATATTGATTGGGTGCAATTCCTTTCATATATATATATATATATATATATATATATATATATCAATATTTTAATAATTACAATTTTAATTATCAACATTTAGATATTTTAATAGAAATAACTCAACATTTGAATATTATAATTTAATTCACAACTTTGCACATTTTAACAGAAACATCGACCCAATGTTTTCGACAAAAAAAAATATATAAATAGCATTCCATTATATAAGTTGTCCGGTTTATTTAATAGTAAAATTATTTGAAATTGGCTGGAAAAATATTTTTGTTAAAAACATTAATAGGTCATTTATATTTAAATATTCAACTACTACTTATCAATTATATTAATTAAAAAATAAAAAAATATTAAAAAATAAATATAGACTATAATTCAATAGACTGAATCCCAAATAATAATTATAAAATTAAATTAAAACAAAAAATAAATAAAATTAAAATTAAAATAGAACATGAAATAAGAGATAAAATAGAATATAGAGAATTTCATTCTGGGAGGAAAACAAAATAAAAGAGGGTAGGGGAGGAAGCGGAAGAATATAAAATGAAGTGAAGGGAGTGTGGGACCCATGTATTAAGACGAAGACAGCTGGTGGTCTTCCTGGTCCCACTTTCACATGGCTTCTTTTCGCCCTCCTTTATAACCAATGACTATGAGACCCACTTTAACCTACTCAGACTCAAAGCTCATCGTGGGCTCCTTTCCTTTCCCTTAGCGAACACGTGCCACTTTGTTCGTTCTTTATATCAATTTATTTATATTTTCAATAGCAATCTTTTTTTTTTTTAATGATTAGAGCAATCCGAAAAACTGTTATTGAAGTGCTTCTCAAGGAAGGAAAAAAAAAAAAAACTGTTATTGAAGTTCGGAATGAATAAATTCTGTAAAGGTAAATCAAATTTTGAAAAATCAATTTCATCATACAAACAACTAGCGATTAATGTTGATCGGATTTAAAATTTCGGTTTCTCAGTGGAGAAAACTATTCAGTTTTTTTGTATGATGGGAGAGAGAGGGCGAGTGAGAGTCATACAATTGTTATCCACTATGGGAGGTGCTTATATTCATATGGTAAAATAAGAAGCAAGTTTTATCATAGTGGAACACAATTCAAGTGAACAAAATAAGAAATGAGTTCTCCCACAAGAAATCGGTTCTTGAGTGAAATAGCAGGGCCCAAATATTTTCTCTCTCATCCCCTTTTGCATTTTCAGTGCTTTTTTTTTTTAATTTTAATTTTTTTAGCATAATTATATTAATTTTTGAATTATATTTTATTATTTAAATAAATTATTTTATTCGTGTAATTATATTAAATTTATTAAAGTAAGATATAATATAAAAATAAAAATACATAAATTATATATATATATATATATATATATTGTGGTAAAAGTAGTAATGATAGTGGGGTTCATGAATAGTTAAAAGTAAGATAATGTTTATAGTGGAGAAAATATTGGGTAATTAAAAAAGGAGGTGGTTGATGACGTGGCACCACTATGGGGTAGCTCCACAGTGGATGCCCTTGGATATAGCAAACTAGCATTAGCAAAGACTTATGTACTACCGTTGTATGAAAAGGCCCACTCTATTAGGATAATCAAGTGTTCTACTAGGTATAGATTCTTTTTTTTCAAACATTGTTTATTAGACTAGAGCCATTGGTAACTCTTGCACAAGAGTCATGGCAAAACGATAAATTTCATAAAAAAATAAATAATCAAAAGTCACGGTTATGCGTGACTTGAGACGGCCATCCGACTTAAGGCATCAATTACTTTACTTGCCATGTGACACCCTCTAATTGGGTGTCACATATATATATATATAGTGTAATTTAAATTATAAATATTTTATATAATTATAAAAAATTAAAAAAAAATTATATCAAAATTCATAAAAAAAAATCTATAAATAGAGCCTAATATTGATATGTTTTTACACATAATGGTGGTACATAACTCAAGTTATGTAACATTTTTAATAACATTTCATAATTATTTTAATTTTTTTTTTATCTTTCCGTTAGCATTTCCTTCTACATTTTTATATCGTATATCATTTTTTTATATACTAATTTAATGTCATATTATGTAGGTTTTAAATTCTTACCAAATGGAAAAAAATCATTAATTTTTTTACTTTAATGTTAAATAAAATCTAAAATAAATTAAAAATAAATGTGGATGCAATAGATATAATGCATATATTTTTCTGTCTAATTATACTATCGGATTGCACTCTTATACTATTGTTCTGTCTAATTATACTATCAGATTGCACTTCTATACTATTGTTCATTTTATGTCATCTATGTAATATTTATACTATTATTATGTCTAATTATACTATCGGATTGCACTTCTATACGATTGTTCATTTTAATAACATGTTCTTATTAAAAAAATAAAATGATAAATATTTTATGTAGGTTGGAAGAAAAGGAAAAATTAATATTTTATTTGAAGGTTGGGTTGGATGAATGTCACTGATGGGAGTATAAATTACTCCCTCCGTCCCAATAGCAAGGTCCCCTTGCTATTGGGCATGGAGATTAAAGATGAGTAGATTAGTGGGTAAAATAAGTGGGGTCCACTTCATTAAAGAGTGGGTAGAGTAAGTTGGTATTGGGAATGAGTAAAGTAAGTGGGGTCCACTCCCTAATTTTTTCCATTTTGGGTATTGGGACATCCCAAAAAAAAAAGAGGGACCTTGCTATTGTGACGAAGGGAGTATATAAAGTTGGAGGTTGTGGATGTGGAGGAGGGAGAAATAGAAATCGGAGCCTTACAGTAGATATGACATAAGAAATTTAATATAAAGTATCAACTAAACCCATTATTTGGAGTCAAATCGTTCGATCAAGTTTTCTAATAAGACTTAATCGGTAGATGACAAAATTAGGTGGAACTAAGGTTTCTCGTGAGATAACAAATTAACTTAGGTTCAGAAAATAAAAATTAATGGCTAATCACAGGGGGAGAATATATATTAGATTTAATTTGTCATGTAATAAGCCGACTTAATCGGACAATCCGACTTGATTAATGAAAACTATGTATTAAACAAATGAGTTTGAGCAGTGGAGTGATATACATATAATATATAAATAGACATGTCATATGCGTGTGTGTATATTTTCTAATTTAAAAGGCGTGTTTTGATTTTCTATAGAATAGAAGATATTGTTTATTCTGACGATGAGCTATAAAATATTAGAGGCCTTCATAGAATGATAGAATATGGCCAATTAAACTATTATTGTATCAAAAACTATAGTAATTAAATAAAAAACTATAGTAATTAAATCAGTACTGCATCGTAAATGCAGGTTTTTTAATTTAAATTTGTACCTAAGTCGCCTGTATTATGGTAGTGTGAGTTTGGATAATGATTAGCTAGTACTTTTGTAATAAGTACACCGGTTACAACTTACAAATTCAACTAATCTATTTTCCTACAACATTAATAACACACACACACACACACACACACACACACACACACACACACACATATATATTAACATCATGTTTATTCTACACAGTCTGACTTAGTTTGTTCCAATACATTCTCTATTTTAAGTCACTTGGAGAATAATTAATATGGTTAAATAAAATGATGGAAGAAAATTATCTATTATAAATAACATTTTATTGACTATTTTCATATTCTGAAGACATGCATGCTAATGCTACGTGTGTGCAATTATAAATTATATAACTGTTGGAATTTGATTTGGAATAAAAAAATAGAATCATATATGATAGAAAAATTTGAATGTTAAATAGCTCTCCAAATATTTATTAATGAGCTTTTAACTTTTCATAAAAAAAAATCGTGAGCTTTAAAAATTTTATTTATTTTTACATAATCTTATAATTGAACTACAAAATCACAAATTTAATAATTTATGCAAATTTAACATTGATTTCAATTTTGACGAATTTCAAACCAGCGTGAATGACGTATAAATACATGTGGATTTATTTTAAAAGCAAACTAATTATAATTAACAATGTCACATTTAAGGACAAATCCACATCGATCTATTTCTTCGACGTATACGTTAATTTCAATTTCGTCAGAATTTCAATCAATGTTAAATTTACAAATATATATATATATATATATATATATTAAGTCTATTATGGTACAATTTTAGCTTCATGTTAAAAATAAAAAATAAAAAATTATATTCATGATTGTAAAAGGTATTTAACCAAAAAAATATGATATGATAAAGCCAAAGCCGATGTGGAGGTGTACGTACGATCGAAAATATATATGCCCAAAAACTAAAAAAAAAAATTAAAGGAGAAAAAAAATGTATTGCCGACTTAAATGCATATTATCAATTTAAACTAAAAGAAATAATATTCGAATGTGAAGTTGGCAATAATTCATAGATTGCTGAACATATATATTAAATATTAATTGCTTTTTTGACTGCAAAGTGCAAACGTTGGACTCCGAGTTAAGATTACTTCTCCAACAAAAATGTTTATTTTGTGAAACAAGTAACTTCACAAACCTAATTACTTCGGTTAGCTAATTAAATTGGATGAGAAACAAGTCAAAATATTTATTTAATTTACTCAAAATGAGTAAAATTGACACACAATTTTCCCATTGTCCAAAATACAAGGTTGCCAATTTCTTCAAAGGATGTTAAGTACGATTATATATATAAAGAAAATGAAGATATAATGCACATTTATAACTAGTTCAAATTCCACTTTTTTGTGTTTCACACTATATTTTTCACCATCAAAAGTATGGTGTTAATAATATTTATTATAAAATAAAAACTAGTTATAGGATAAATAAGCATATTCAATATTTATCAATAAAAATGAATTAAAAATTATAAATTTTAATTATGAAATGAAAGCCTTTCATTTGCTTCTTTTCTATGGAAGTTTGATAATAGTCGACCGTAATAATGAGTTTTGAAAATTAAATACTAAAAAAATTATAAGCCATAATTAACAATCATAAATTAAACTAAACACACAAAAAATATTGAAATTGAAAAAAAAAATACAAAAAAAATAATAATTTGAAAATGTAATATGATGAATACAAAGAGTGCAACATGAAATCTTATGTAATCAGTGGACTATATTTGTGGAACGAGAAACAAAAAATGTATTTTGGGAAAATGATAAAATTGTGTTAGAACTTAGAACTTAGAAGTGATCAACTGGACAGTCGAGCTCGTTCCTATATATATATATATATATATGGTTGGGTTCCAGAAGGAACCATATCCCATGTGAGAATCGAGAACCAATCTCAGCTACAGATCTCGCCTATTTGGACGAACAATATCTGTTCCAAAATTAAAAAAAATGCGGTGGCATAATTATAATAACTACCAACTTCGCTGCCCTTGAATCTTAGTAAGGGTAAAATTGGAAATTTCAATGTATATGTGATTCACGCGTATATTTTTCAATTTAGGGTTTTAGCATTGTCATTCCCTATTTTAGCACTGTCATGACTTATTTTAGCACTGTCACGACTTAATTTAGCACTAACATGACCCTTGTTTAGCATGACAATTGTTTAGCATTACAATAAAAAAATACTGTTGTTTTACAGAGCTTCACACTGTAAAAAGAGTTAAACTGGCTAGATAGACATTTTGTATGTCTCTAGCTATATCTCTCTAACGTAACTTCTTATTTTTTTTCTTTTTCTTTAATAAATAAATTATGGCTTAAGCCATAAGCCATCACTTCAATTTCCTTGTGTTCTTTTTTTTTTTCAAATGGAAGTTGAGAACTTTCTAAGAACTTGAGTAAATCAATACCATACCCCATGTGAGAATCGAGAACCAATCTCAGCCACAAATCTCGCCTATTTGGACGAACAAGATCTGTTCCAAAATTAAAAAAAAAAAAAAAACGCAGTGGCATAATTGTAATAACAACCAACTTCGCTGCCCCTGAATCTTAGTAAGGGTAAAAGGTGAAATTTTAATGTATATGTGATTCACGCGTATATTTTTCAATTTATGGTTTTAGCATTGTCATTCCCTATTTTCGCACTGTCATGACTTATTTTAGCACTGTCACGACTTAATTTAGCACTAACATGACCCTTGTTTAACATGACAATTGTTTAGCATTACAATAAAAAAATACTGTTGTTTTACAGAGCTTCACACTGCAAAAAGAGTTAAACTGGCTAGATAGACATTTTGTACGTCTCTAGCTATATCTCTCTAATGTAACTTCTTGTTTTTTTCTTTTTCTTTAATAAGTAAATTATGGCTTAAGCCATAAGCCATCACTTCAATTTCCTTATGTTCTTTTTTTTTTCAAATGGAAGTTGAGAACTTTCTAAGAACTTGAGTAAATCAATTAAAAAAGATATAAATATTGCAAAACTTCACATCTTTTTTGGAGATGAATACAAAGAACTAAATTACGTAATGAAAAAAAAATACACCAACATTAAAATAAGATAACGATGATGATTGAGTTGATCTAAAATTGAAGTTGGAATCATAGAGTCCGACTTATTCGATAGTAATTATGTCACATCAATATTTGGATGATACATGGAACATGATTTTAAAAGTTTAGCATTGTATATGTGATTCACGCGTATATTTTTCAATTTAGGGTTTTAGCATTGTCATTCCCTATTTTAGAACTGTCATGACTTATTTTAGCACTGTTATGACTTATTTTAGCACTGTCATGACTCTTGTTTAGCATGATAATTGTTTAGCATTACAATAAAAAAATATCATAGACATCTTTTTATGCTTCATGATCTTCCATTTTTAGCACTATAGTTTAGAGTTTAGCATTGTATATGTGATTTACGTGTATATTTTTCAATTTAGGGTTTTAGCATTGCCATTCCCTATTTTAGCACTGTCATGACTTATTTTAGCACTAACATGACCCTTGTTTAGCATGACAATTGTTTAGCATTATAATAAAAAAATACTGTTGTTTTTGTAATACCCCAAAATATTTTAGAAGATTTTAATCAACTTATGTTACCCTCTGGTAAGTTAGAAAATTAGCTGGGTCCTTAAATGGCTCAAATAAAGGAAAATCGCAGCCAGGGAAATCTGTTAAATCTAATTTGGTCAAAAATTGCCTTAAAAATATGTTATGATATTTTTCTCGGGTTGATAGAAAATATTTCAAGAATCGGGCCAACCTTTGAAATTTCAAATTTCGAGTTCAAATGAACTTTTGGCACAACTTTAAGTTGGAAAATAATAAATTTAATAGAAAAAGGCACATCCGTCATTATCCAATTTCTTTTTCAAAAGATTATCTTATTCTTAATTATCCTATTCTTTTTCCATCATTATCCTCTTTCTTTTATTCGTTATTATCCTATTTATTTTTCCTCTATAAATAGGAGCTTAAGGTTTCATTTTTCATTCATTTTCAAAATCGAAACGCCGAGCAGCTTCCAGAGAATATACAACTCTAGTTTCCTATTTCAATTCTGAAATAGTCATTTTGAAGGTGTCAACGCGTAGATCACGAATACATGATTGAAATGATGACACGAAGGATGATCACGATGGAAAATCATCGTGACCGCTGCCAATTCCTCGGAGAAGGTACTTTCTCCGATTCTGGTCATTCGGACCGATGAATTTAGAAATTTCAAGTTCTAAATATGCTTATATTTCGATTATCTTTAATTCTACCGATTCCGATTTTTGATGTTGTGAGTTTTCGGTATTTTTCCCCATTTTCATTTTATGTAAATCTCAGATCTACTCTTCCTGGATAGTCGTATTAGAAATCTCCTTTTTATAAATAGTCCTTGATCATTTGGATCTTGTAGTTAACCGGAATAGATTTTTGATTTCTCGTCGTTTGAAATCCGGATCCGAATATTATATTATAAATCTGCCTAGCTCGAATTCATGTTCTAGCCGTCCGATCTTTGATCTCATTACACCATTAAATTCCTTATTTTCTGCACTATCAAAAATTGTACTTTTGAGCGAAAATCCAACGAGTATCGAGCTCGATCGAGACCGATACATTTTCAGCTAAAATCTGTGAATATTCTTACCGAAACTCCCGTTTCACCAATTTCAGGTCGTCAAATCGAAAAAGTTTCTTCTCGAAAGTTGCTCGAAATAATATTTCCTATGCTCCCGTCGAATTTCGTAATTTTCGGATGAGTTTTGAATAATATCGATTATTTAATATAAGCAGTTATTTTTATACTGGAGTCATGTGTTATCGAAAAATTCTAAAACTCTCAAACTATAGTCTTGGCATATATAGGATGGTCCTTGAATATTTTCATAATTTTTGAACGGTTAGAAAGTGCCGTGGCACAAATCTGATAAAAATCGATTAAAATGGCAAGTTTTGAAAAGAGACCCCTGTCAAATCGATTAGTCCCAATAAATCAAGAATAATATTTTGGAATTTATTTCCTTCTTTGTCGGAATTATTCGAGGTCTCTAGAGTCGCGCAATCTATTTCTAAAAAGAATAAAATTAAATAATAGCTCGGATTACAGTAGATTAATTTTCGAAAATATAGTAGTCGTTCTGAGCTGAAGATCGATCCTTGTAGGATTTGCGTGACTTACGAGGAAGGTGAAGGATTGAATCTCGAGATGGTTAGAGCATCTTAGCCTAGGGGAACCAGGGAAGGACTTCTGTATGTATAAGGTGGGTTATACTACTATATCTTTGCAAATTGTATCTTTCGAGTTATTAAGCTCTGCTTTGTTAAAATTGCATATGTGACTATCTGTGTTAAATATTTACGTGCTACTGTATGTTGTCGGAGTCTCATATACCAGCGCTGTGTCAATATGAGTAGCTACAGTATGCATGCATTGTTTGTCCTGCCCTACTCCTTGTCGGTGAGACTAAAATGAAACACGTATTGATTATACTCTTTGGGTATACTATGGCCATACTCAACGTTATGCGCTGGTGATGTAGTTTGGGTTGCGGGCAGTGACGGGTTATACTCTTAAGCGCTTCACGATAAAATGTTTTGGTGAACTTAGGTTGCTTCCAACTTTTAAACCTCCTAAGTTTCACTATCTGCATGAACACAGATAGATTACTTTAATAAAATGATTTGCATAACTTGAATTATAAAACTTGCCCACTGAGTGCATTAGTACTCAGCCCAAATCTTTTCAAACATTTTCAGGTAAGTAGGCTGGAGCGTGGAGGTGACGAGGCTGAGATATGGGCTATTATGATTTACATATTTTTCCGTTGTCCCTTTTTGTTAGTATTCTATTAAGAATTGAGCTTTCGCACTTATGGTATTCTTTTGCTAAATGCTAAGAACTTTGATCTTGGTATTTTGTTGATATGATTCTGCTTCTCTGATTCTGAACATTTGTTGACTTCCTAGTTAACATGTATCATATGCTTAGCTACATAATTATTCCAAGGGGAGGAAGTCCGTCTTTCGTTATGTCTATTTGATCATTCATTTTGGCCTATGGAAGGGCTTCATTTGTTCAGCATATTGGTGTCTGTTTCTTTGTCGACCTATGAATGAGTCTATTAATTGTTGGTATCTGGTTATTTGTTTCCGTTTGGCCTATGAAAGGGCTTATTGAATTGTTACAGCTTCCATTCTTCTCTTATAAGCCGTTATAAACGGGGATTCGCTCTAGTTACAGAGGTTATGCTGCCTAATTTTTCGGAAGGCATAACCTATCTTTGGCATACTCGATTGTTAAATTTTATTCCAAACATTAATCCTTTTGGATTAACACCCCGTCATTAATTTAATTACCCCATTTCTTTCCCGCTTCTTAATTCCCACCCCCGTGGCGTCCATTTCCACGGTCTTTCGGGACCGGGGCGCTACAGTTTTACAGAGCTTCACACTACAAAAAGAGTTAAACTGGCTAGATAGACATTTTGTACGTCTCTAGCTATAGCTCTAATGTAACTTCTTATTTTTTTCTTTTTCTTTAATAAATAAATTATGGCTTAAGCCATAAGCCATCACTTCAATTTCCTCGTGTTCTTTTTTTTTTCAAATGAAAGTTGAGAACTTTCTAAGAACTTGAGTAAATCAATTAAAAAAGATATAAATATTGCAAAACTTCACATCTTTTTTGGAAATGAATACAAAGAACTAAATTACGTAATGAGAAAAACACACCAACATTAAAATAAGATAACGATGACGATTGAGTTGATCTAAAATTAAAGTTGGAATCACAGAGTCCGACTTATTCGATAGTAATTATGTCACATCAATATTTGGATGATACATGGAACATGATTTTAAAAGTTTAGCATTGTATATGTGATTCACGCGTATATTTTTCAATTTAGGGTTTTAGCATTGTCATTCCCTATTTTAGCATTGTCATCATTTATTTTAGCACTAACGTGACAATTGTTTAGCATTACAATAAAAAAAATATCATCGGCATCTTTAGGGTCAAGCCCTAATTCATTTCTCAGTTGCAGTCTCTGATCCTCATCAGGATATGGATGTTCCTTAAAAAATCTTCATCCATTCAAATAAAATCCCACAACATTAATACAATTCATCAACATACAAAATAAATCCAAAAATAATCTCATCTCATAAATCAGTAAAACAACCATGTGTAGCTTTTAATTTCCAAAGCTTCATGCGAAAGCAAAATACATGCACAAATTAATAAAGATATAAATTAGATGCAAATTAATAAGTAGAATGCGTACGCTTCGAGCTGCTGAACTTGCTCAGAAGAGTGATGATGATATTGTCTATAATTATGTCTTTCTCATCGTAAATAACAGACAACAAATGCTAACACTATCACCTACCAAAATATTCAAACATTAAACTAACAGTGTTAAAAAAGGAAATAGCAATGCTAAAATATAAACTACCGGTGCTAAAATATAAACTACCAGTGCTAAAATATAAACTATCAGTGCTAAAAGCTAACTATTCTCTCTATATATATGATCGCGTGTATGTATCTATCTACCTTGACGTTGAAGCTCTACTAATCAGTACTGATTTTCCATAGGAGTAAATTGTATCTGAAATTTCATTGAATGATTTTGTTCCGAACCGGAGAATTGAAATTGGAGATTTGCTGAGTTGTAGAGAGAGAGAGAGAGAGAGAGAGAGGTTGGAATGGCGGCGATTGAAGGTGCATTGATGTTTTTGGTGGCGTCAGTGGTGGAGGATGTTCTGGCGGTGGGAAGGAGAGAGAGAGAGAGGTGGAGATGAGGGTTCAAGAGACGGGAAGAGATTTCATGCCAAAAATAACAGAATTCCTAAATTACGAAAATACCCTTGCTTCATCAAAAAGTCAGTAATATTACAGTAATGCCACCGCGTTTTTTTAAGTTTGGAACAGATCTTGACCGTCCAAATAGGCGAGATCTATGGTTAAAATTAGTTCTCAGTCCTCACAGGGGGTGTGGTTCTCACATGATCCCATATATATATATATATATATATATATATATATATATAACTAGCTAACATGTAGAAATTTATCCTATTTAGACATTTTGCTTATTATTTATGAGGATAAAGTGGTGGATTTACGTACATATTCCAACATTATTACGTGTATGAGAAAATGACAAAATTCACACATTACAACATATATATTGTCCAAAACAGAAAAGGAAAATAGAAGTTACAGCTTACCTATCCGAAATTTGGTTATTAAAATCTTAATTTTAGCTTGAATTAATGGATGGTGCTTTATTTCCATCAAGGATCAGTGAATTTAATCATACACACATTGCTTGATCTTGGATGGTTGGACCATAGTCAATTCTTGAGAGCAGATGTCGGCACATAATCAATAATTAATTAAGATATCACTTAGATAAATCAATATTTAATTTATATGACCGATCTGTTTCATTTATCTATGGTTTCAAATTAATAGCGTAACACCTAAGATTAATTTGTTGGAAAACCTAACTTGGGACTGCGAATAAATTAAAGAGCATTCATGTGACATAGATGCATGTATTGAAAATAACATTTTTTTTTTCAAATTAGATAAAGTTTTGGTGATGTGCGCGTGTATATATATATATATATATATATATATATATATATATATATATATATATATATTTATGTTTTTTTAATTTAATTTAATTTTATAAATTAGACACGATTTAAAGTTCAACAAACGATCCCGCATTTGCTTCAAAATATTAAAAAAAAGCCCAACCTTCCAATTTTTGTTTTTACAAATTTGTGCTCACATAAAAAAAAAACACAATATTAGCTACCCCAGCCTTTGGGCAACCCCATATATAAGTAAATTGCAATAAAATAATAATAATGATCATCATCATTAATCATTTATTTACATGAAGATTACACTAGTGGCATGGAAAAACCTTAATGAATAAAGTAGAAAAAAAAAGAGACACAATATAGTTGGAATGACAGATAATAATCACTCATAATTTTAAAACTTAATTGACCATTCCCTTTCAAGTTGGCAGGTTTTTACAGCTTTCTACCATTTTAGTGCATGCTTTATTTTATATATAATAAAAACTTGGGAGATAGCCAGCAAATTAAAAAAATTTGATGAAGACAAAGCACATGATATGATGGGACTAAAATTCTTCAACAATAGTATTACCATTACCAAATTTGGCTTCATCTCCATTAAGTTACGTGAGATGTCACCACTTTATAATTTTTTTAGGTAAATGGTCAAATAAATACTTGAATTATATGTTTAGTCCTACCTACGCGTATGTTTTTTTTTTATCTAAATACACACTTAAACTATTTAAAAAGTACAATTGGCATCCTCAATTATTCAAAATGTATCAAATTCACATTTTTCGTTTAACACTGCTAGTTTTTTTCGTTAATTAAAATACGAATAAATTTTTTAACCTAATTATAATTGATTCGAGTGATGATACTATATATGCAATGTGAGTATGGTTGGAAAGTCCTCATTATGGGCTTTCTAATTATACTCTCAATTTATCAATTGGGTGCCAAATAATAGAATAATTACATGGCTAAATATCGATGACAATGTCTTGTATGTATGAATTATATTTCAAATCTCAACACGGATTCGATGTCAGATCTTGAAATTGAGAAGATGGGTTTGAAACCTGATAAACATGGTTTTTACATGCATTTGAGGAGTTGTATGGTTCATATTCGAAGATTAATGCATGCGTTTGTTGAGTTTTTATACTAGTTTCGAGTTTCCGTGTGCTATTTGATATTTTGGTGTTTCTTGTGCAAGTTTGAGCTGAATTTGAGATTTATCCAAGATCCAATTCAAGGAGGAAAGTTTCTAGAAAGATAGAGGATCAAGAGAGGGTCGCAACGCAACTTGAATCGGGTCAATCGGACAAGAAACGAGGGAGAACGGAGCGAAACGGTGGAGGCGCGCGGAGCTGCCGACCAACCCGCCGACCGGCGGATTCCGGCAGTGAAATCCGCCGATCCGGCCGCCGATCTGCGGGTCCTGACTTGTGGGTCGGCGGGTTTGACGGGAATTGGCCCCCGGGACGCGTTTTCGGCCCACGAACTAATCTTTTGGCCCGGATTTTTGATACCTAGTATATATAGGATTGTTATGGACGAATTTTATACACATGATTCATTATTTTAGAGTTCCAAACTTATTTTACTTTCGAGGTTTGCTGTGAACATTCAAGAAAGAAGAATTCAAGTTTTATTCAACGAATCGTCATTCCGGTTTTTCTATTCTATTGCACATTTATTTTATGTCAATGTTTATTGTTATTTCTATTATTTCTATGGTTTTAATTATGTGTGAGTAGTCTTTTATTAATTCTAGGGTTTGCAAAGTATGATTGAAGCTATGTATTTAATTTAATCTTGTTATTTTTCCCTTCCGATTATTGTGTTCATATGTTCAAGTGCTTTTGATTTCATGCTTAATTACTGATCATAATTGATGCATGCTAGCTAGTTAATTTGAGTCCTGGCGGAGATAATTAATTAGTGGAATTAATTGAATAATTTGATACACGTTCTAAGGAATCTATAGGGGAATTTAAATATGTGGTTCTATCGGGAGTTAGTAAATTAACCTAGAGACGAAAGTAATAGGTTGTTTGTTAATCTGCTTCTACCTTGAGACCTGGCGGAGATAGGTAGATATATTTCTGATTCCTCACCTTTAATCGGATTAAAATTGAAAAAGATTAGGATTAAATTGAATCATAGTGGATACATGTGTGCTGCATTCCCTAGGATTAGTATTTCATTAGTATTTGGTTAATTGATTTATTTGTGTCTTTTGAAGTTTGTTTATTTTTTCTTATTTAATTTAAATTCACGCATAGTTTTAATAAACCCATAAATTGGTAGCCTGGATAATAGAGAATTGTTAGCTTAGTACTCAGTGTTGATCAATATTTTCAGTCCCTGTGGATACGATACTCGATTCACTACTATATTGCCTAACCTGTGTTAGTTGCAGATTTGTGCATAATAATAAGTGCATCAAAACCTCATAATGTGGGCTATTTGGTTGTATCTTCAATTTGTCCGATTGACATTCATAGATAACATAATTAAGCTTGATACATTTTAAAGAATGAAAAAAAACTAACAGTGTTAACGTCAAGTGTTAGTGTGTCATTTTTTGAATAGTTTAGAGGGGCGATTATATTCTTTAAATAGTTTAGATATGTATTTAGACAAAAAAAAATTTATACATCTAGATGAGACTGAGCAAATATATAGTCCGAGTATTTATTTGAACATATATATGACTTCTTTTAATTAGCGTGCATAAAATTGCAATATGCCAACCCCCTACTCTTTTATGTGAATGCTTTGGATCACCATGTGCTACCTTAAATCATATGCTCTCTTTTCTCAATTTTCTTCACTAACATTATTCTTCTTACCTTTCCTTTTCATCTTTCTGTCTGCTTTCACTCTCTCAACCCCACGACCACAAGTAATATTAATTAATTCCCTAATCAATTTGTTTAACGAAATTAATTAATATTGCTTAGTTTCATTATAATTAGGATTATATTTGGTTTTTCATTAATTAGCTAGGTCCATTTGTCAAGTGTTATTGCGGTGGAGATAGTAATTCAAAGTTGATGAAGCCATGAGCAACAATGAAGATCAAGACCCGAAGTTGCAATTTCGAGGACTAATTACTCGATCAAGAGCTAAGAAGCTTCAAGAATACTTGCAAGTGTTGATTCGAAGAAAGCTTGAGATTGGAGATGAAGAAGTCGAAAGAAGCAATTCTAAGATAGTTAATTTATTAACCATTGAAGATCAAGATCATACCATGGGGAATTAAACTTGAAGAGTTGAAGATCTAGAGTTGAAGTGCACGTGTGCATGTGCATGTGTTCAACGTGCATGTGTGCAACGTGTCGGAGGAGAATTCGGCCCTTAATTAATTTAATTATGTGGTTGATTTTATTTAGACTATAGTATTTATTTTATTTAATTTTGGACTATAGTAGATCAGATTTTATCTAATTAATTTGATGCAATTTTCGGTCATTAAGTCAAGAAGTCATAGGTTTGACTAGAATTTTAATTAAGGCAAGTTTCTACCTTAAATAGAATTCTAGTTTAGGCAATTTCCTAGTCCAATTAGACTCCAAATAGGATCAGATTTTCGGCCACTCTTAGGCCTTTATTTTCGGCCCTTATGACTTATAAATAGGGGTCTTGTGTTATGTTATTACTTTAGACATTGTTGAATTAAATTTGCTTTTGCATACAATTGTGTCTTAACTTTTATATTCTTTTGATTATTTTCCATCCAGAAAATTATCATTCTTAGAATTAGCATATCTAAGTCTTATTCAAGGGTATTGCTTAATCCACTTGAGGGATTAACTGGTATTCGCTATCTGAAGATCAACTTGGAGATTTCAACCTTGGATACGTTCGAGATTCAAGGAGGCTATCGAGTTGTGATTCACCTCATCAACACCAACCGTCCACACCATCCTCGACATCAGCCATCTCTT
Organism: Perilla frutescens; assembly: GCA_026008535.1. Taxonomy (NCBI): domain Eukaryota; kingdom Viridiplantae; phylum Streptophyta; class Magnoliopsida; order Lamiales; family Lamiaceae; genus Perilla; species Perilla frutescens. Next base: position 8,091,481 of record BRKX01000020.1, on the reverse strand, counting down.
CATCAACGTCCGTCACCAATTCAGCCACAAGATCGAGATCATCTTCGTCCCATTCGAACCGTAAGTCCATTACAACTCTACCATATCCTACCTACTCCAAACCTTCTTCACAAGCCATCACACACGAATTCCTATCCTAATTCCAGCCCATAATCGTCCCTTTTAGCCCTTAATACTTTGGTATTGTGTTACATAGTTTGTGTCATTGTCTACGTATTTTAGTTGTCTAGATTATCGTATTTTTCATCGTTATCGAGTCGGATTGAAGCCCTTCAATTAGTTGACGTGTTTCGTATCCTAAAGTCTTCCCCTACGTCTTTCGTTCGTCCTAGATTAATTGTCCGGGTCGTATCAAAAGTAGATCAATTTAATGATTCATAGTCAAAATAAGAGAAGAAAATGATGATTTGTATATATAGATCGATGTTATTACATCTCCGGAGGCCATTATGCTCTTTCAAAGTAATAATGAAATTTGATTATGGCTCTTATTAATTTATTGTATCATTGTTAGAGTATAGCACTTGATGCTATAATTAGATTGGACATACAATCTTATTGAATTTTGTATTAATGCTAATTAAGGAATTATTTTTGTCTTATGTTTATTAGAGATATTAAAGATATTAAACTCAAATAATTGAGAGGAAAAAGATGTGTTATCATATATTGAATAATACAAGTATTTATACAAGGTGAAGGAATGATCTAGAAGAATAAACTAAATATTCACTAAATAATACAAAATTGATATGAGATGCTAAATATCCTTAATTCCAGATTTATCATGGTCTTGAATATATTGTTGAGATATTCCCTTAATACGCCCCTGTAAAATTGACGTGCCATCGGCCAGGGATATTTTGGAGCGTAAGGATTCAAATCGGGGTCGAGGGAGAGGTTTCGTGAGTAAGTTCGTGAGCTGATCAACGATGCTAACATATGAAACCGAAAGGAGACCCTTCGAGGCAAGATCATGAACAAAATGAATATCAATAATAATATGCTTCATGCGAGAATGCTGGATCGAATGAAGAGCCAGTCGAGTTGCACTCATGTTGTCACAAAGAAGACGTGGCGTGACAGACAGAGGGATGCGAAGCTCATGAAAAAGGTGAGTGAGCTAACCTACCTCGGAAGCAGCAGAAGCAAGTGACCGATACTCAGCCTCCGTCGAAGAGCGAGCTACACCAGTTTGCTTCCTTGATCTCCAGAAAATGAGATTAGGACCGAGAAAGATAATATAGGCAGAGGTTGACTTGCAGTTATATGAGTCACCGACGAAGTTAGAATCCGAGTGGGCTGTGAGATATAGAGAAGACGGTCACCGTAGAAAGAGACCGTGGTGAAGAGTGCCCTTAATGTAACGAAATAGTCATTTTACTTCACACCAATCAGCCCTAGATGGTGAAGACATACGCTGCGCCAAACGATTCACGGTAAAAGAAATGTCTGGACGAGTGAAGGCGAGGTATTGGAGGCCCCCAAGACCAAAAGACGAACACCATCACGGTCAAAGATAAAAAGAGATGTATCAGACTTGGATTGTTGAAAACCGAAGACTGTAAGACAAGAACCAAGAGCAAGGTACCACTCACGAGAGGCTTGCCGGAGGCCGGCCGTATAGAGACTTGTGAAGGAGGCAAACATGTGAGGGGCAAGCAGAGTCAACGAATCCTTGAGGCTGTGTCATGTAGATAGGTGTGGAGAGTGTGCCATGAAGGAAAGCATTGCTAACATCAAGTTGCCGGAGCGGCCAATTTGAAAAGAGGGCTAGCGACAAAATAGTCCGAATGGTCGCTGGTTTGACAACTGGGCTGAAAGTCTCTTGAAAGTCGATGCCATGTCGTTGGTGTAAACCTTTGGCGACCAAACGTGCTTTGTAATGTTCAACAGTGCCATCCATGTTGCGTTTAATCCAAAATACCCACTTGCAGCTGACTATATTTGCCTTAGGTGGTGGTAGAACAAGATCCCAAGTGCCGAATTTTTGGAGGACAGTGAATTCCTCAGCCATAGCTGCACGACACATTGTGGATGAGAGAGCTTGAGAAACCGTACTGGGTTCAGTGTCGGAAGATTTTGGATGTTTAGAGGCGACAAACAACTTCTGAGACTGATAGATATTATTCAAAGCTCAGGTACGCATCACATGTGTCCTAGTTGGTGGTGGTGACAACGGCGGAGATTGGGGGGCTGTGGTTGGGGGAGTATCATCGCTGGAAGAAGATGAAGAAGGTGTTGAGGTCTCCAATAATTCAGATGGTGAAGAAGACGTAGAAAATGTCTGTCTTGATGGTGAATGATTAGGCACGACAACTGGTGGAGTGTCGATAGGCGGATCGAGTAAGTGTAAGAAGTTATCACCGGTAGAGTTCGAGGCAGATGATGTAGCAAAGTTCCAAAATGTGAACTCAGAAAATTTGACATGGCGTGAGATAAATATTCAGCCTGAAGCTGGATCATAACATTTGTAGGCACTTTGACTGGTGGAATATCCTATAAAAATACACGGCGTCGATGGGAATTCCAATTTTCCTACATTGTATGGACGGAGCCAAGAAAAACAAATGTATCCAAAAGTTCGCAGCTTGAGATAGTTTGGTGCATGATGAAATAATGTCTCAAACGGACTGGTGGAGCTAGTGGTCAGAGAAGGAGTCCGGTTGATTAAATAAGTTGCAGTTTGAACTGCAAAAACCCAGAATTCTGGAGGTAAACGTGCATGATGTAAGAGAGCACGAGATATTTCCAATAAATGTTGATTACGACGTTCACATATGCCATTTTTTTAGGGTATGTGTGGAGCAGTAGTCAACCAGTTAATGTCATTGGTGTTGAGATATGACCGCAAAGCCAAAAATTCACCCCCATTATCATTGTAAAAATTCCGAATCAGAGTTTTAAACTGTTTTTCCACCAACACACGAAACTGATGAAATATGCCTGCAACATGAGATTTAGCATGAATGGTGTAAACCCAACAATAATGGCTGTAAAGATCAATAGATAATAGAAAATAATGGCACCCATCAATAGCAGATATAGAAGAGGGTCCCCAAACATCAGCATATAAAAAATCCAACGGACAAGTAGCAACAAACATAGAATCTCCAAAAGGAAGTCGGTGAGACTTTCTCACATTACAAGAAACACAATCGGCAGTCACAGTACTATGCTTATTAGAAACTGGTAAATGAAATTTAGAAACTATAGCAGAACTGGTCCATCTTGAAGGAGGACCGAGACGTGCATGCCAGTGTTGAGGAGACGTCTGGACACCAAGTGCAGCTGATTTTGGCAAAGAGCTAGTGATGGGTGGCGCAGACAAGCCGTATGAGCCATCAAGGAACCAACCTTTGATCACATGCGCCCCCGTGAGGTGATCTTTAATAAGAAAATGATAAGGAAAGAATTCCAGTGACACGTTATTAGCCTTAGTAAATTGATGGACATATATAAGATTGCGCGCAGCAGTAGGAACTCGAAGAATATCAGATAAAACAAAAGTTCGTGCAGGAGTCCGAATATATGAAGTTCCAGAATGAGTTATAGGCATATCCGTTCCATTTACGATTTGAATTTCGTCTGTCCCGCCATACTCGGAGTGGATAGACAAATTATTCAGATCATTGGTGATGTTATAGGAAGCTCCAATGTCAACAAGCCAATTATTTTGTGGTGAATAGGAATTATCGGAGTAAGAAGTGCCTGGTGAGTGAGCAAAATTGGCAGACGGAGGAGGGTGCCGACAAGTGAGTGCGGTGTGGCCTTGATAATCGTATAGTTGGCAAATGACAGAGGGCTGACGGCTGTGGTTGTTGTTATAATAGTGGAAATGTCCACCACGACCATTGCTGCGACCACGAATCTGGTTACCACCACGTCCATGATGGAGGAGCTGTCCACGGCCGCCACTGGATCGATATATATTCTGCCGCTGCTGAGACGAAGAGGAGGCTGACTGGGCGACATTGGCGGTCGTAACAAGGTGAGACGATTCAGTCTCTGCTTGTTTCAAATATAAATCGTGTTCAATTAATCTGTCACGGAGCTCCTCGAAGCGAAACGGTGTCTCACGAGTACGCACAACACTTATTAAATCATGGTACACCGGGCCGAGACCATTGACGATATAAAGTGTGAGATCGTCACTTTTAACAGGAGAATCAATGAGCCCTAGTTCATCAGTGAGGGCCTTGATGTAGTTGACATACTCTGCCACAAACCGGGAACCAATTGAGGCTTTGGTCAGCGAGGTCTTGAGTTGTATGACGTGGGCATAAGACGTGCTGGCGAAGGCGCGGTTGAGCGTTCCCCACGCATCAGCGGCAGTTTGAGCGGAGGATAGAAGCGGGAGGATCTCCGCAGATACGGCGCCGATAATGGCTGCGAGGAGAAGTTGATCTTGGTGAAACCAATTGGTATTGCCGACTGGGTCTGTAATGGTGGACGGGCAAGGAGTATCGCCTGTGATGTATCCAGTGAGATTGAGGCCGTTTAGTACAGCCATGAGATCTGTACGCCAGATGGGAAAGTTTGTTGTAGTGAGAGAGATGGGCAGATTGTGATGAGTGGTGATTTGTACAATGGGCGGAGAAGTGGTGGGGTCTGGCGGGTTGGCAGTCTTATTTGCTTCAGAGGATGACATGAGAGATGTATGAGTTTCAAATAAGGTTTAGGATGCTGTGGGAGAAGAAGACAGTAGCGCAGCTGTGGAGCGCAGAGAAATCTGGGAAGGAGCGGATCGCTATTTTCTTTAGAAAATAACTCTTGATACCATATTAGAGATATTAAAGATATTAAAACTCAAATAATTGAGAGGAAAAGGACGTGTTATCATATATTGAATAATACAAGTATTTATACAAGGTGAAGGAATGATCTAGAAGAATAAACTAAATATTCGCTAAATAATACAAAATTGATATGAGATGCTAAATATCCTTAATTCCGGATTTATCGTGGTCTTGAATATATTGTTGCGATATTCCCTTAATAATGTTTGTTGTTTTTATATTCATACATATTTTGATAACTAAAGTGCCCGGCCACGTTAAATTATGACATGATCACACATATGATGATGATCGATAATGGAAAATGTCCGTAAATAGTGCATGGTCTCAAAATTAGTTTGTACCAAATAAGACTGCCACATGTCATACTTAATTATAAGATGAAAACCTCATATTCCACATCAACATCAATTAACATAAGATGCAAGTTTATATATATGGGGTTTAATTTGTTCATTAGAGAATAAGTAAATTGAACTGGTCTATCAGAAATTCTTAATTGAAAACATAGATGATTGAAATAGGTAGTTTTAAATTATAATAACACACTATTAATCCTCGTAGAACTTGAGGCATATATATAGTAATGCGTGCAATTTTATTTTATTTTGATATATTCTTTAATTGCTTGACAACATTGAAGGGGGATTATATTGGATGTTACACCAATAAACATGTGAGAGAATCTCCTATATTTTTCATAGTTATGACTATATATAAGATACATCGACAAGACATGATGAATAAGCAACTCGTAAATTTAGTTAATTTAAAATGAAAATTTCATTGTAGGATTATTCGAGATTTCAATTCAATTTCACACTCTAACTAGATCCAATTGGGAGATTAGATGTCCGAAATGGTCATATGCCTAAACATATTTTTAATTTGAAGGTCGAAGATGGTGCTAAGCTAATTAATCATGATTAATTAAGGTTGGGTGCATGGAGCTTTGATTTTGAGTTCAACTAACGAGTAGATTTGGACTTGTGAAAGTTTGAAAAAGTCAAGCTAAAACTTGAGTAGTTGAATAAATAAAAGAGTTAAAATAAAGTTGTTAGAACGGATGCATTCATACACTTCAACTTATTACGTCTACTCATTAGGTTGAACGTCACATTTTGTCCTATATTTATACATATACCTACATTATAATTTATATGTACTCCTACAATTCTAATGGCTATTAAAATCAAGATTTGACTTGGCCATCGAGATCGAGCTAGGGTCAAGAAAAAAGAAAATGGCACAAATCTCTTTGAGCCTTTTTTTCTAAAAGAAAATAATAATAATAATAATAATAATAATAATAATAATAATAATAATAATAATAATAATAATAATAATAATAATAATAATAATAATAATAATAAGAAGAAGAAGAAGAAGAAGAAGAAGAAGAAGAAGAAGAAGAAGAAGAAGAAGAAGAGGGTTTTCGTTATATTTTTCCATTAATGTATTGATATTTTTCATTTTTGGTAATTTATTATTATTGAATATATAGATATAGATAAATAGTGAATGAGAGGGTAGGGATTAGGGAGTAACATTTTACATTGGACTCCCCCTAGATATGATGGCCTATTTAGGGCAAAGCCCATTTCCGTGTGAGGCCCACTTCATTCAAATCTTAATCTCGACATATGTGGAAAAAAGTTCTAATAATGCTCATTCATTTTTAGTAGAATTGTGTCTCAACTCTTCTTAACTAAAGCATGATAAGAGATGTGTAAATGTATAAGAGATTGTGATAGGCTACGATACAGAGATAGGATAACTAATTCTAAGAGGTGAAATAAATATTGGGAAAAAAGACACTACCATTACACTTTGGAACTCAAAAACCATAAATTCAGACCTTCACTCCCTAAACCACCTCGTTCAGGGGGAAAAAAAAAATCGACCGAAAAAAATATCAGTCATCCGTAGACTTAAATGTACTAACCCTGCTCTTTTGATTATATGAATTTATTAAATTTCAATTATGTTTTGATACATAAGAAATGTGGTATATTATTTCAATTAAGATTTATATTTATTTTGAAAATAATAATTGTCGAACTCGCCAAATAAAATAAATAAATTAATTCATTTTAATTTTAGAGTTCACTAATTTCATGTATATATTTATTTTGAAAAAATTAATTGTTGAGCTCAGTCTACGAGCTCACGCGTTAGTGTCGGGCAAATGAACTGCGCGAGTCACTGGATCAAAAAATAAAATTAATTCAATTTAATTTAATGATTCACTAATTTCATTCTAAGGTATATAATTTTTTTAAAAAAAAAACTAAAAAAAATGGAAAATCCAAAAAAAAAAGTAAAACAAAATAGTATGCCTGTACAACACACGAAGAGGCTTGATGAGTTATTTTTTTTTTATTTATTGGGCTTGGGCTCATTTGATGAGCTAGGTCGATCAGATGGGTGCACCAAAATCCAACTCTCCCAAAAATTACAATTTATATCTCAAACTATTAGGATTATAAGATTTTAATGTGGTGAGCCATTACCAATTATCAAACTGGGTATAGAACAACAAACCTATTAACTTTACGGGATCCAGCCTTCATATTCTTTTTTTTTTTTTTTACACATATATTCACAAGTCAATGAAAAATAGTGAAAAAGACATTTAGCAAACAAATGAGTAAGGCGACAGTGAATGAGATATTAAGTCAAGTGTTCATAGTCTTGAATTGTTCTTAATTGTCAGGTAGAATATGGGACATAAAATTAAGAGAAAATGTCCAATTTGGTCCTACAGCTATACCCGAAATCTTAGTTTGGTCCCGAAATAATATTTCAGCCCAAATCGATCTCTAAGCTTTTTAAAAGGTATCACGTTAATTGTAGGACCAAATTGGACATTTTCCCTAAAATTAATATTAAGGCAATTCTAACAGCATATATGTTAGAAAATCATGCTGCCTAAAGAGATGATGATGAAACATTAAATCGAGGGAGAGTTGTCATTGTTCAAGCTGTGACAACTCTCCCTCGATGATGTCCTATTCACTTCACACGCTTCAGAGGGATGATGAAGATGTATATATTACAATAAGTTTCTTAAATGTGTTTTACAGGTGTCACTTTTTTCTTAATTGTTCTCATTGCCCTTAAAATTATAAGAGATTTCAATTATGTTTGTAATGAATTTTGGGATGACCAATTATGCTTATTTGTTTTATTGGACATATGAATGAAAATTTATTAATGGTTATGGATTATCTGCTGATAAAATAGTAACCAAACATGAATATAACATTATATATCTGTATACATTTTAGGATTGTTTCTATTAATTATTTAACCATGACTTAATTATTTATTTTTAAGAACTATTTATTATACATTATTCGTATATCTCTAACTATTTATTTGTGAAAAATATTTATTATAAATGATCCGTATAACTCTTAACCGTGCGACACGGGATGTAATATATGTTATTACTCAAAAGAAATAATTATTAACTCACCTTATATTGACGCATTACGCGACGCCAAGATCTGCTATATAAGCCTTTCTAGAAAAAGAAGATATATTGTACTACTATTTACGTCTCTCTCTCTCTCTCTATAGATAATATCAGAATCAGGCCAACCTCAATCTGAATTCAGATTCCCCCCACAGGTGGGGTCTTCAACTGCTTCCGGAATTGGTGTGCCCATGATCGAGTCAATAAAGTCTAAATCAGGTTCTAGTTTAAATACCGGAAACTTTTGTTATTTGATATTCTCTTTAAGTTTATTTTGCAGATTTAAATTCCAGTAAAGTGACAACTTAAACCAACCCCCTTTGTGATTGGTGACCGGAAGGTGGAATCACATCAACTTTCTGTGGAACCGACCCGTACTCATAGCTAGCTACGCTCGCTGTGGACACATAAGTAAAAATATTATTTTGAGTGCGAAACGACCGTGCGTTACCTACTTAAGTAGTAGCTAAGAAGGGAGGTATAACTATAGTAGAGGGTGCCGGGAATGAGATGATTGCTACTAACTAGGGTAGTGACTGATTGGCGTATGTGCATTGATTATCGATTGTTAAATGCTGCCATTAGGAAAGATCATTTTCCCTTACCTTTTATTGATGAAATGTTGGATATATTAGCTGGGTATGAGTATTACTGCTTTTTGGATGAATATTCTGGCTATAATCAAATCATGATTACACAAGAGGATCAAGTAAAACCTGTATTTATATGTCCATATGGAATTTTTGCATATCGTTACATGTCTTTTGGTTTATGCAATGCTCCTGCAACTTTCCACAGATGTATGATGGCTATTTTCCATGGTTTGATTGAAAATATCATGGAAGTGTTTATGGATGATTTTTCGGTATATGGTGATTCATTTGATCATTGTCTTGAGAATTTAACACAAGTTTTGTAGAGATGTGAATATACTAATCTGGTTCTTAATTGGGAGAAGTGCCATTTTATGGTACGAGACGGTATTGTGTTGAGACACAAAGTATCTTCTGCAGGTTTGGAGGTTGATAGAGCTAAAATAGTTGCCATTGAGAAGCTTCCACCGTCTATTAGTGAAAAGTCTGTAAGGAGTTTCCTTGGTCATGCAAGTTTTTATAGGAGATTTATAAAAGATTTTTCTAAAATTGCTAAGCTTCTTAGTCAATTATTAGAAAAAGCAATTGCATGTAACTTCTCTGATGAGTATTTGCAGGCATTTGACAGGTTGAAAGAGGCATTGGTGACTGCTCCCATCCTTATTACTCCAGATTGGTCGCTACCTTTCGAAGTTATGTGTGATGCCAGCGATGTTGTTGGGGCAGCTTTAGGGCAGAAAAGGGATAAGTTGTTTTGAGTGATTCACTATGCTAGTCGAACTCTTGATTCGACTCAAGTAAATTACACGACAACTGAGAAAGAGTTGTTAGCTTGGTATATTCTTTTGATAAATTTCGTGCTTATCTTATAGTGCTAAAACCATTATTTACAGTGATCATGCAACTTTAAGATATTTGTTTGATAAGAAAGATCCTAAACCATGACTTATACGGTGGATTTTGTTGTTACAAGAGTTTGATATTGAGATTAGGGATCGCAAGGGATGTGAGAATGTTGTATCTGATCATTTGTCTAGACTTGAGAAACTCGTGGAAGGAGAAGATTCCAGAGTGCCTATAAATGAAACTTTTCCAGATGAGCAACTTTATCTTTTAAAGTCCAATTCACCTTTGTATGCTGACATGGTTAATTTCCTTGCTATAGGTGTGCATCCCCCATATTTAACTTCATATCAAAAGAAGAAATTCTTTCATGATGTGAAGTTTTATATGTGGGTTGATCCATTTTTGTATAGACAATGTTCTGACACTGTCATTCGTCATTGTGTGGCTGAAGAAGAATGGAAGTTAATTTTTTTGCAATGCCATGCATCATTGAGTGGGGGGCATTTCTCTGCAAACTGTACCACCATGAAGATATTGCAGAATGGTTTCTTTTGGCCAACTTTTTTAAAAGACTGTAATCACTTCACCCAGGAGTGTGATAAATGCCAAAGGATGGGAGAGGATTTCCAAAAGAAACGAGATGCCGCTCACTAGCATTATAAAGGTGTAGTTATTTGATTTATGGGGTATCGATTTTATGGGGGCGTTTTCTGTGCCTTCTAGTAGATTTAATTATATCTTTCTTGCTGTGGATTATGTTTCAAGATGGGTTGAAGCTATTCCAACTGTTACTAATGATTCTAGGGTGGTTATCAATTTTTTGAAGAAGCTTTTTACTCGATTTGGTACCCCGAGAGCGTTGCAAAGTGATGGGGGTACACATTTTTGTAATAAACCATTGGAGGTACTATTGGCAAGATATGGGATTAAACATAAGGTTACTGCACCTTATCATCCACAAGCCAACGACCAAGCTGAGTTAATAAATCAAGAAATCCGTCAAGTGTTGGATAAAACTATGAATTCTAACAGAAAGGACTGGGTATTTCTTTTGGAGGATGCATTGTAGGAGTATAGAACTTCCTATAAGACGTTGTTGGGATTGTCACCGTACCAGCTTGTTTTTGGGAAGTTGTGTCATTTACTTGTGGAGCTGGAGCACAAGTCGTTCTGGGCTGTTAAGAAATTAAATTTTGATTTTAAAACAGCGGGTGAAAAATGAGTGTTACAATTGAATGAGCTTGAGGAGTTTAGAAACTGAGGCTTATGAGAACTCGCTTCTTTACAAACTAAGGACAAAGTCTTTTCATTATAAGATGATTGTGTAGTGGGAACTTCTTCCTGGAGATAATGTTTTGCTATTTAATTTTTGATTAAAGCTTTTTCCAGGGAAACTGAGGTCTAAATGGTCAGGTCCTTTTGTCATTAAACAAGTGTTTCCAAGTGGAGCTGTGGAATTGTTGGCAATTAATGGCGAGACATTTACAGTGAATGGTCAAAGAATCAAGAAATATTACAGTCCTGAGTAGAAGAACGAGGTGTTTGGCGTTAATTTGAGGAAACCTTGAATTTGAGACGTCGTCTGGCTGAAGACGTTAAATTTAGCATTAGTTGGGTGGCAACCCAAAGTGTTTTCTTTAGTTTTTTTTTTGTTTCATTATTTTATTTTGTTTAATGGGTGTGTTTTATGCTTTGATAATGTAGGTAAAGTGTGATAAGGTGAAAAGGAAAAAAATTAAAAGCAGAGAGTTACGAGTCTGTTATCGACCACGAATCGGGTTGCTAATCAACCGTTGAGTCCTATAAAGGTCGCGACTAGGAGGGGATCTATCTTCCTTTAGCTCATGGTTTAGGTCGCGAGTAGGGTCAGGTCGTGAATCAGCTAGTTGACTGGACACTGACCGGGTCGCGGACAAGACAAAATAATCTATTCTTGAGTCGCGACTTCGCTCGCGATAGATGTTGTTTCGTGAGCGAGCATGCTGGCATGGAAATAACGGGTTTTTCTTCTTAAAATCCTATTTCTCTTCCATTTTTCCTCCATTATTTCATTTTCTCACTTTCACTCTCAAAATTGGCGATTTCTCTCTTCCCCCAGGTGTAAGATATGTTTTTTCCCTTCAAATTCTCTCCAGTTTTGGTTTACCCATGAGGCATTGAGGTAGATTTTTACTTTGAAGTTGTTATTAGATATATACCTTACTAGATATCCATGTCGATAGTGTACTACAAGCCTAAGTATACATGATTCTGTGTGGCATTTGATAAATCGCATTGGATGGAATTATGCACTTAATGGGGGTTAGCCCACATATCCAGTATTAGTGTATGAGCTGCTTAGTACTCTGGAGGTACAAAGAACTATTGCCCGTGGCCCACATACTATGGCATTCCGGTTAGCTAATATGGACATAGTGCTTACTACTGAAGAAGTTAATGAAATTTTTCATGTTCCAGATGGGGGTAAGTAGAATTATTTTGATATACGTACTGACAAGTTTTAGAGATCTATACAGACGGAGCAACATACATTTGAGCACCACTTGGCCAAAGCATCAATGATTCCAAATCCTATATTTTGTTATATCCAAAAGATTTTGTCATCTACTGTTCTTGCTCGTCATGAGAGTTCAGGTTTTAGGAAAGTGGAGCTTATTTTTCTGTGGGCCATGTTGTCCGATACAAATATAAATTATGCAGCTTTTCTTATAGAGCAATTACAGCGACTTACTAGGCCGACTGCGGGATCTATTTGTATAGGGGGTATGATTACATCTATTACTGCACATTTTGGCATTAAGTTGCAGCATTTTCAGGGTCTTCCTAGTTCTGCATTTTTAGACTTGGCTCATTTGTGCACCACTAGGATGCTTTCTAGTCGGATAGATTGGCATCTGTTACTACTTCATGGGAATAGATTATTTCCATCGCCAAATTCTAAATTAACACAAGTGACTGATTTTTACGATTGTGTGAATTGGCTTTGAATATGCCAACTCATTTGGTGGCTATGCAAGGAGTAGTAGATGAGTATGCTGAGCCTCATGCAGAATCTTCCCAATAAAGAGAGAGAAGGGCCCGGGTTCGAATATACGAGGATAGGGCGGATGATCGGCTTAATTCTATTTCAGCAATGATGGCGCAAATGAATACAAATATGGGCACACTTAACACTAATTTTAGTACTATGTAGGAGGCATTTCAGCACATGCACACAAATGTCTATGCTATTCGAGGAGAGGTCCATAGTATCATGGGCCTAGTTCAGGGGATGTAGCCAATAGCTGGTGCTTATTTTCCTGGACCAAACTTCGGGGGAGGATCCGTTGCACGTCCTTCTACTTCTGGACAACATCGAGATCCATCTTCCATGCAGCAGCCTCAATTTCTGTCTTAATTCTTTCCATTTATGTCACATGGATATCCGAACTATCATCCACCACCATCTTCTTGAGAGTTTTATGAGTGGTTCATGACACTTCCATGCATTTTCACAAACTTATTTTAACCTTATGTTTTGAATAAGTTTGTGGAGATGTATGCTAGGGTGTCAAAACTTCTAGATATTTAGATTTTAGGTGTTTTTGTTATTTTTTTTATGTTAGTTTATTTTGGACTCTGTTGAATTGGGTTGATTGGTTGTTTATGGAATTCAGATAATAGTGTGTTATGGATTATGACTGTGTATTTATGATGGAGGGGATGCATTTGAGATTGTTTTGAACAAGTATTTTATGTTTTGAAAAGAGCATGTATTGTAGAGATTTGCAAGCTTTATCATGTTTGATGCGCGGTCGTTTCGCGCTCAAAATAATATTTCTGCTCATGTGCCCACAATGAGCGTAGCTAGCTATGAGTAAGGGTCAATCCCACAGAGAGCTGATGTGATCTTACTTTTAGGTAACCAATCACAAAAAGGGATTTTGGTATCGTGGTCACAACAATGAAATTTAAATCTGCAAAAATAAACTAGAGAAATATCTAATAATAAAAGGTTTTGAAATTTGAACTAGAATCCAGTTTAACTCTTACTCACTCGATCACGGGCATAACTATTTTCCTACAAGATTAAGTTACCCAATTATGGAGAGTAGATTCCTTACTATGTCTCCTCATTCATCCGTTTATAATAGGTTTCAAAGTGATTTCTCATCGATTAAACCCATAACCTATCACTCATCCCCCGGTTTCCCAAAGAGATGTAAATGAATATGTAGCCTTGTGCCCGAAAACAATCCAAGTTTGTTGTGTTTACTGATTCCTCGTGTGCCCACAACAACCCACCAATTTCCCAGTTACCGTTTGAATTAATACACAGTCACTATTCGCTAATCTAATTAACCCTGGCGTAGGCTCTATAACTAAAGAGTGATTAGCCACATTAGTTATATTAAACTCACGCTCACTTGGAACAAGAATAAAAATCGGCAGAAACCTTATCATGCAGTAGTGTGCCCACACGGCCTCACGAGTATTTAAGTGTATGGTAAACTTTCATCTTTAGTTCAAATCCCGAAATATAGATCTAGCTACTCATACTATAAAGAACTGTAAATGCATAAAATAAAGACATGGTAAATAGGAAAAACTTATTGGAATTGAATAAAAATGTGCTCAACACCAACGTTGAACATAAAACAGCTTCCTACTTCTTGTGGGCATAAAGCCTCAGATTATCTTGCTGCCGAAGCAGTGTTAAAACTAAACTAAGTGCGAAAATAAAAGTGCATAAATTCTAAGTTACGAAGTATATGTGTTTTCTAACAATCAAACTAGTATTTAAAGAAATACAATGATCAAATAAAAATCCTCCAGAAATGGAAAACTTCCACATCTGCTGGATCTGCTGTGCCCCGCTGGACTCTGACTAGATAAGAAAACTTCCTTATCTGCTGGATCCCCTATGCCCGCTGGACTCTGCCTCGATAAGAAAACTTCCTTAGGTGGTTGAATGAATCCCGATATTTTAGAAATCTCATCCTTATCTTCCAAATTGCTGGTCAAGAGTCCATCTATGGACAACCTTTGATTCTTCCATCAGATTTTAGTACCGATCAAGCTTCAGCGCCAGCTTTATCTTTAATTCTGAAGTTACATAAACTATGCGCTCATGTTCATAATCATGTACGCGTACATTGTTGTGAACATTCAAGGTCAGAATGTAAAAAACTGAAAGCAAGAAAAGAACACGAGGTAGGTAACCCTGTTTGATCAACTAATCTACATCAGGGGGACTTCACAAGTTTGTGAGAAACAGTTCACTACTCTGTTGAATGGTTACAAAGGCTATTACACGAAGGCTCCCGTCACTCGACCCATTTCCTACCCTAGACAACCTCTTTCGTTGAACTGAATTGTGAGCTCCCCTCACAATCTAGAATCCCTCTAGTTCCCACAGGAAATCTCTCCCGAGACACCTCTAAGTGTGTATGAATTTAACTTTCAAACACAGACTAGAAACATAATGATCTCAACAATCAAACCTAGTCTATCCGAATACTCTATGCTTCGAATATGAAGTCTTTTGGACTCTCTACCCTTTGTGTATTCGTAAAACTCGTGTCACCTAAACTAGTCTGATTCCCAGGTTATTTATAAACAACAGATATAGCCTAAACAAGGTAATCAGAAGTCCTATTTTGACTAGAATTCAACAAGGAAACTTTTCCTAATTTAATTCGGACTTTCCTAGTTTAGATGTCTTCCTTGAATAGAAATTCTTCTTTCATTCTTGATCTCTATCACGAACAAGACAACTTCTATTTTGAAACATCCATCTTGAATCTGCAGCTCCAATTCTTTGATTCTAGCATAATACGTCTCTTGTAATCTCTCTGGACAACCATGTATATGATCATGTTCGAGACCATGATGAAGGACATGTCTTGATCTTTAATCAGATTGGCAATGGAATGTTCACAGTAATGTCCAGAACATGTTATTCAAACATGAATAACCAAAACCTTTTGTGTTCTTTTGATATTGCCATATTGCCATACAAATTATGACAATCTCGAACACTTAAGTGCTGATGGCACTAACAATCTTCCCCTTTGTCTTTATCTGGTGGTAAATCAGCTCCATGTTTTAAAAGAACACAACCTTCGAACTGTAGGATCATGTACCTTAAAACGAACTTGAATGTTCCTAAGAACATTATATGATTCAGCTATTTTTCACTTTCTTATCAGCTTGTATCTACTCTGCTATATTGAATTTTTATTATCTTTTTATCTTTTGATAATAGTTTCAATTTTTTAGCAGATATAAATCATATAGGGAAGATAGAAAATCTGTTCAATATCATAATAACTATTACAAGCTATTCAGAGCAAAAATAAAATATCTTGCAAAAACATGGATGCAAGATAAGAACAGAACAAAAACTTATATATTATATTACATATTACTCCCCCTATTTGCCACCGAGAAAGGCAAGGGAGTAATCTTAGAAACTACTCGGATTTGTAAGGGTCTTGCTCAGCTCCTTCTTCTTCATCATCTCCTTTTTCAGAGTCTCCTTCAGCATCATCATACTCTGTCTCTTTACCTTTATCAGCCTCTTCTTCTGCTTCAGCTTCTTCTTCTTCATCACTCTCCTGCTCTTCTTCATTATCCTCTTCTGCAGACTCTTCTTTATTAATTTCTGTTTCTTTTTTCTGTTCTACAGACTGTGTTTTCCCTTACTTTTGTGCTGTAGTAGACTTTTTCTGAGTAGCAGCTTCGGCAGTGCTTGCAAGCTTGTGCAAGTTATGAACATTCTCATGTACATCTGCTGCTGGGGAGACAATTCCTTCTCCTGATGATAGATCAGCAATCAATGCTTGGATCTTCATCTTTTCAGAAGTATGCTCAGATATTAATCGAGCATGAAACTCCAGGGTTTTCTCTAAAAACTTCAGAACAACACTTATTGGAGAGGATTCTGCAACATCAACATCACTTCCTTTCTTGGATGCTATGAATTGCTTGATCTGGAGGTGCATGTGGTGATCTCCTATTTCAAGAGCGAATTTGATCATAAGAGGCTTGTCGAGTGGAATGACTTTGTCTTTCTTTAAAGAGACATTCTTCTTTTGCTACTTAATGATGCTGTATATCAATTAAGGATAACACAGAGGTCCCTTGACCACTGTAGACTTTGCACTACTGATGATCTTGTCGAACACCAACTCACCATAATTGAACTGCTTCCCAGTTCCAAGGTGATATATATTAGGAAAAACTATCAAGGAACCCCTAGATTAGGTTTTGATGAGATGTCAAAACTATTTGTGAAAAACTGACTGAAATTCAAGCTGCAGATCGGAGCTGATTAATCTAGGGTATCATCAAAAAGGATATCAAGCAAAGTCAAAGTCAACTACTCAAGAGTATGGTCAGCAAGCTGAAGGATAAGTCAGAAGTCAACTGAACTTAGAAGTCAAGATGATGAACAGTTGAAACAAGCTGACAACTAAGTCAACTAAGCTGGGGGAGAAAAGAGTCAACCAAGGGAACTGATAAGAGATCAGTTTAGACTGAAGACAGGAAGTATCCAACTAATGGTCAACTGGAGCAACAACCAAACTCAGCTGACGAGCTCAAAACTGCCAACTGGAGCAACAACCAAACTCAGCTGACGGGCTCAAAACTGCTAACTGGAGCAACAGCCAAACTCAGCTGACGAGCTCAAAACTGCCAACTTGAGCAACAGCCAAACTCAGCTGACGAGCTCAAAACTGCCAACTAGAGCAATAGCCAAACTCAGCTGATGAGCTCAAAACTGCCAACTGGAGCAATAGCCAAACTCAGCTGACGAGCTCAAAACTGCCAACTGGAGCAATAGCCAAACTCAACTGACAAGTCCAGAACTATCAATTGAAACTCAAAGCTGGCAAGAAAACTGAAGCCAGAAAACCTTAGAGGTCATTGCTCAAACTGTCGAATCTTGGAATAAATGCTTCAACAAAGATCCTGGAATTAAATATCCAATAAAGATCGATTGGCAGAGTAACGGCTACTTCAAACCAAAAGCTCCAAGTGATCATTCTCCATTGATGAGCCAACAGGGCCACCGATCAATGGACAATGGAACTCAACGGTCATAAAATCACTCCTTTATAAAAGGCGAGTGAATCAGAGTTTAAAAGCGCTGAACGAAAAGAACTATCAACTCTCTCAAGCAGAAACAAGAAGAATCCTTCGCCTGCACAACTTTCGCATATACAAGCAAGAGCTTTTCTTCATCTCTCCCACTAAAGCTCAAGTTCAGCATCTAATAGAAGCTGCGAGAAGTTCTACTGAGAAGAAGAAATTCACAGAGTCAAGATAATCAGCCAGCTGTTAACAATCCAGCGAGGGCATTCTTCTCAGTCTCGGCTACACAACGATCAACTACTCAGCTCAATTGAAGGATCACACCAGTTGATAACCCCTGTTTAAGACTAACCTCTTGAAGATCGAAAGAGATCTAAAACCTTGTAAAGACGACAATAGCACCTACCTTCCTAGCGAGCAGTTAGGAACTTCAAGTGTGAGCCGTCAACCCGTTGAGGTAGCGAGCTGTTACCAGGTTCAGGCAACTGTCCTTCATATTATAATTTGTAAAGAAACTCAAGTTATAGAGTGAAGTTGCCCTTCTGCGGAATGAAGAGAGGACGTAGAAGTTTGAGACTTCGAACCTCTATAAATTGCTTGGGTGCTGTACTATCTTGGTTATTGCATATCTTTGAACTGCACACAATCTCACACAAGCTGCACTTAAACTGTCTTAATTGTTCAATAAGTCTGTGCATAGATAAGTTTTCAATTACGCGAGTCAAAGGGCCCTGTTATTCCGCACTTAAAGTAAAAAGTTTTAATCAGTTTATTCACCCCCCTCTAAACTGATATCGACTCACCCGGGACCAACAAGTGGTATTAGAGCGGTTGATTCTAAGGATCATCCGTTTCTGCAGATCAACTGAATCAAATGTACTTATATGTGCTAACATTTCAGCTATGGGAAACCATAAGCTACCTTTGTTTTCAGTTGAAAATTATGATAACTGGAGCAGTAGAATGAAGGCGCATCTCTGCTCAATTCATGAAAATATGTGAAAAGTCATCGAAGACGGTCCAATCATCATCATGATGGACAATGACGCTCACATAGTTGATATCAATCAACCGACAAGGATTCTGAAGCCAACTAATCTTCTCACCAGTGAAGAGAAGAAGTTAAAAAATCTAGAGTTCGTTGCTCAAGCCACACTATTTCAAACTCTAGATGAAGATCGTATGAAGGATACAAAGAACTGCACAACTGCCAAGGAAATATGGGACCTACTCGCAGATCTTTGCAGAGAGTCCGAAGCCATAAAAGGAAATAAACTCCAACTGGCAGTTGACAGGTATGAATCTTTCAAAATGCAGGCAAAAGAGTCCATCTCAAGTCTTGAAACTAGATTTCTAGGCATCATCAGTTAGATGAACAACCTCGGAAGGATTTATCCTGATTCTGAGATGAATTCCAAGATATTGGATAATCTTACAGAAGAATGAGATATGAAAGTGATAGCTACAAAGGAATCAAGAAATCTAAATAGCATCACTCCTAGGGAACTATTTGGTTCTCTTAAAGCTCATGAGTACAATCTAAATCGAAAAAAGGAAGCATCGACATCGTCAGCTCAAGACACAACTTTCTACGGTGAGAGGACTAGGTTTAGAGACACTTGAGGAAGAAACAACTTCCGACCCAGGAGCTCACCAGCCAAAGAAAACCAAGGCGGATCTTCAACTGAACGAAAAAGAGAAGCAACAGAAAAGAAGGAGAATCTAACTGATGACATCAATGAGCAAATCCAATCAGTCACCAGGTTACTAGAAAAATTGAAGAGAGTTCCAGATAAGCAATCAGTCTCACCTCAAACTGATAAAATCCCAAAAGTTGAGAAAACTTACCAACCATCTGAACGAGCAGCTGAACCATTCAGAAGCGGCAACCGAAATCTTGGAGAATGTTTTCATTGCCATAAACAAGGACATTACAGGTTTGAATGTCCAGAACTTCCTGAAGACAAGAAAGCCAAGGTGAGGAGAAGCTTCTTCAAAAGAAAAACAATGGTTGCAAACCTTGAGAATACCGTGCTGGATGATTCAGACTATCCTTCTGGAATTAATTCTGACGGCTACAGCTCAGATGATGAAGCGCTATTCTGCCTCATGGCTGACAATGATGAAGAGGTTAGTACAGCTGATTCCCAAACCTCTTTTTATCATATAAATGAAGCAACTGTCTCTAGTAATGAACTTGATATGAAACTTATGATGCTAGAAGACCAATTAGCTTCAATTTCATGTTTGCATGTTGAACTGAAAGATGAAAATGATGAACTGAGAAATAAGGTTAGGAAACTGAGCATTGATCATGAAAGATTAAATTATCTTGAATCTCAGCTTATAGAATTTGAGAAATTGAAACTGAGAAATGCTGATCTAGAGGCTGAAAACCAAAAACTCAAGCAAGAGATCCTTGAAAAAGAAAAGGTAAATCTGAAGTTCAAAAAGGTATCTCAAACTCTAGATGAAATATTAAGCCATCAAAGAACTGGAACTGGCAGCTCAGGGCTAGGATACAGCAAGTTTACTGCTTTAGAAAAGGGAAAAGCAGTTGCCCAAACCTGTGATAAGAGAATCCTAAAAAGGTTCACTAGATCTCATGATCAGCTAGCTGAGTCAACTAAAGGAAAAGGAATATTGAAAAGTCCTCAAACTCAGCCTAGACAATTTGGTCAGTTTTACCAAACAAAAACACCAGGCCAACTGAAGACCAATTTTCAACCAAGATCATCAGTTCACTCAAGCCAATCTACTCGTTCAAAACCTTCAGTTCAACAAAGATCATCATACCAACAAAGAACGCCCCCAAGACAAACTGATAGATCAACCCTCTTTAGAAAGAAAAATCAGTTTGGATCTCAAGCCTATCCTACCAAGAAGTTCAATCAGAACACTTATAGGATAGATCAAAGAAATCAGTTTGAACCCTACCATCATTATAATGATTACCTAGACTCCAGAAATGAGCCAAAAAGGTTCATTCCAATAAACTGGAAACATACAAAAAACTGGTCTGATCACAGAACTCAAAGATCTCAAGATCAAAGTGTTTTAGTTGAATTGTTTTATCCAACTAACTCTCAACGCAGGTATCACTCAACTAATTCAAATCAGAATAGAAGAGTTGAGAAAAAATATAAACAGATCAGACGATCCAAGTCAGTTGGATCTCTGAATGATAAGAAGCCAAAAGTTTGGCAAGTCTGGATTCCAAAAAGCTTGATGAATTAACAAGCTGGAATTAAATATCCAATGAAGATCGATTGGCAGAGTAACGGCTACTTCAAACCAAAAGCTCCAAGCGATCATTCTCCATTGATGAGCCAACAGGGCCACCGATCAATGGACAATGGAACTCAACGGTCATAAAATCACTCCTCTATAAAAGTCGAGTGAATCAGAGTTTAAAAGCACTGAACGAAAAGAACTCTCAACTCTCTCAAGCAGAAACAAGAAGAATCCTTCGCCTGTACAACTTTCACATATACAAGCAAGAGCTTTTCTTCCTCTCTCCCACTAAAGCTCAAGTTCATCATCTAATAGAAACTGCGAGAAGTTCTACTGAGAAGAAGAAATTCACAGAGTCAAGATAATCAGCTAACTGTTGATAATCCAGCGAGGGCAATCTTCTCAGTCTTAGCTACACAACGATCAACTACTCAGCTCAATTGAAGGAGCACACTAGTTGATAACCCTTGTTCAAGACTAACCTCTTGAAGATCGAAAGAGATCTAAAACCTTGTAAAGACGACAATAGCACCTACCTTCCTAGCGAGCAGTTAGGAACTTCAAGTGTGAGCCGTCGACCCGCTGAGGTAGCGAGCAGTTACCAGGTTCAGCCAACTGTCCTTCATTGTATAATTTGTAAAGAAACTCAAGTTATAGAGTGAAGTTGCCCTTCTGCGAAAGGAAGAGAGGACGTAGAAGTTTGAGACTTTGAACCTCTATAAATTGTTTGGGTGCTGTACTATCTTGGTTATTGCATATCTTTGAACTGCACACAATCTCACACAAGCTGCACTTAAACTGTCTTAATTGTTCAATAAGTCTGTGCATAGATAAGTTTTTAATTAAGCGAGTCAAAGGGCCATGTTATTCCGTAC
This sequence comes from Perilla frutescens, assembly GCA_026008535.1. Lineage (NCBI taxonomy): Eukaryota > Viridiplantae > Streptophyta > Magnoliopsida > Lamiales > Lamiaceae > Perilla > Perilla frutescens. The sequence goes on along the minus strand of BRKX01000020.1, from coordinate 8,069,574 downwards.
TTAAAGTAAAAAGTTTTAATCAGTTTATTGACCCCCCTCTAAACTGATATCGACTCGCTCGGGACCAACAATATAAGAACCTGCCCTGAGCTTGAGTCACTGCAGCTCTGTGCTTAATTGGTAGCCAATTGTGGATCAAGATTCTGAACAGAGCTCCATATTTGTGAGTCAGCTTTGAGGTAGGGATAGTCTGCGGATGAGATGGCCATTTATCGTAGATGCCCTGGGTCAGTTCCTCAGCAACCATCCCTAGTCATCTATTTCCTTGTACTCCCCCTCAAATGAACAACCCATAAACTCATTAATGAGGTCAGGGAAAAACTTCAGCATCTCACTTCTAATAAAGACTTTCTGAAAGTGTTTAGACTCTGGATCATCAATTTCTTTGGTCAAATTATAGTAGAATTTAGAAATAACCTTGGGAATAAATTCTTGCACCTTCTGCACTGTTCCTAGTAACCTAGTTTCCTCCAACAAAGTATACACTTCAGTAGCCAACAGTGTATCCTTATCCACCTTTTTCTCAAAAACCAGAGATCTCTGCTTCACTCTTTCCCATAATTTAGCATGCTTAGATGAACGAAAGATAGCTTGTTTATAAGTAACTGGCACATGAACTATCTGTTTATGAATGTCAAACTCATGTTCACTTGACTGTGAGTGAACATCTTCAAGTACATCTATAGACTTTGCAGCTTTCTTGGCCTTCTTAGAAGGACCAGTTGTTTCAACAACTTTTGTTTTCTTCGTTGATGCAGTAGTGGATGGAGGAGTGGCAGATGCTCGACTTCGGGTTACGGGAGTTCTTGGGACCAACTGCACCACAGCAGTAGATGCCTTCTTCCTGGGTATTTTCTTCTTGATCGGTGATCTGACAAACCGATCATATTGAGCAGACGCAAGCAACTTTTTGATGAGAATGAGACCATGCCAAGTGAAGAACAAGAAATGCACCATGGCAGCCCAAATGGATTGCTATGTTGTCTATTGAAGATAAAGAAGACTAAGGCATGAAGACAGTCGGTATGGGCATACTGACTGGTATGGGCATATTGACTAGATGAAGATGGCGTGTTGGATCAGCCCTTTGAAGAGCCCAAGACACCAATTAGAAGGCCCAAGTCCATTGGGATTTATTTTATCCATAGTTAGATTTTATTATTTGATTTTTGGTATTTATTTTATTAATTTTCATTTTTTTTATTTAATTAGGTAGATAAAGTTCTATTTAAGGCAGTTTTTGTTCTTTAAATAGAATTCTAGTTTAGATAGGATTCCTAGTTTAATTAAAGCAAATTTTCTAGTCTAGTTACGATAGTTTTCCTACCTAGTTTAGTAGATCCTAGCATTATAAATAGGACATCCATGTGACATTATTATTTAGACGTTGCATGAAATAAAAGATTAATTTCTCAATTGTCTCACGATCCTTTGGTTGATCACATATTTATCATATTCTATTATTCTAGCAAATCAATAGTCTTATTCAAGTTCTTCAGGGTACAACGAGTACTTGGGAGAATTGCTATCCGGAGAAGATCGAAGGAGCTGCGTTTCATCTCTAGAAGCCGGGGTTCAACTGAAGTTCCAATCCATTCTACCTATCATCTACATCTCGACGCCACTACCTTCATCCACAAGACACTATTCATCCACCTCCTATCTTCTACAAATTATCCAAGTAAGTTCCATTCTTGTTCCATCCTCATATAACCATAATCGAACCCAATCCATCTTCTAATCCATTCGCCATTCGTTCACTGTTCCCTTTTGTTTGGTATTGTGTTTTGCTCTAGTTTATGTCACATTCTAAGTGTCTTAGGTGTCTAGCGCATAATCGAGTCATATTTATCGTTGTTTAGTCATTTATTTTGTGTCTTGTTATCTGTCAGATTGAATCCTTCATTCGTCTGACGTATTTCGATCTATAAGTCTTTCACTTGCGTATTTCTCGTGTCTTGGATTACTCATCCGGGTCACAACATAAATTTGGCATCAGAGCCACGTCAGCTCTGCTGGTCGTGGTTCAATCCGACGTGTCAGATTTTCTATCCTACGTGTCATACACGTGTCATTTAATTTGCTTTCATGTCTTTAAGTTTTAATTTGTTTATTCATTTAAAAAAAAGAAGAGAAACATCATCGGAAAAAAAAATAATAAAAAAAAGTCGCCGATTATAAAAAAAATTCAGATTAATTTCTTGTTGAATTCGATACTCTTGTAGTTTTTAGTCTAGATAAGCTTGAATCCATTCTAGATAGATTTTGAGGGATTTTTAGATTGTGTTCACACTTGGTCAAACACATCCAAAAGTCTTCTACCTTATCTACTAGATTTCTTTCCTTGTTTAGATTTCTTCCATCCTCATCCATATCTAATCAAGATCCTTCATCCTAATCCATCTAAAATTTCGATCCTGACATACTATAGGGTTTGAAATTTTCATTCCCAACACACCTACACCCGGCTCACCATATGCACCACATAGTCTGTACACCCGTACACCCATACACCCATACACCCATACACCCGTGGTCTACATACACCAAAATTAGTAGGTTTACTTACACCATCTATACAGCAGCCCCACATCATCAAGTTAGATGGATCCAGTCCGAGTCCACCCGAATCAATTCAGAGATGCCGATGGTCTACACCGCAACAAAATAACCATCCCTGAGTTTGAATGTCTACACGATCCCGATGCATATCTTGATTGGGAACGGAAAGTAGACAAGTTCTTTGAGCGCTACTACTTCCCCGAGCCAAAGAAAGTGCAATTAGTTTCCTTAGAGTTTACAGGCTACGCAGCAACATGGTGGGGATTCCAGCAGAACCGGTGCCACCGAGATCACCTTCCACCTATCGACACATGGCGTGAGTTGAAAGATTTGATGCGGAAACACTTCATTCCAGACCACTACTAATGGGAGTTGGAGGAGAAGCTATACAAGCTTAGGCAAAGAGATCGAAGTGTAGATGCCTACTACAACAAAATGATTGAAGCCATGAGACGAACTGATATAGAGGAGTATCTAGAAGATACCATGGATAGATTCCTAGCTGGTCTATGAAGGGAAATTCGAGAAAAGGTAGCATTGTATCACTTCGACAAGTTGGAAGACATGCTGCAATATGCCATTGAGATAGAGAAGTGGCTGTAGAGTCTAGAGATGAGGCAAAATGAAGTGGTTCAAGTAGAGACAAATGTAGAGTTGTCACCTAGAGCTCATCGCCAAACAACCCCGTTTCGTTGGAGCGAACCTGAGTCATTCAAGGAGTTTCTACGTACCTATGTACCCCTACACGGCCTGCATCACCAGTTCAGCTGGTCATGGATGTACCAAGCCAAGCCAGCAACATTCAAGAGGAGATCCACCTTGAGTTAACATCTGATATCGTTGCCATCAAAGAAGATTCTACTTTTGAGGTAACAATTTCAGTTGATGTACCTATTGAAGAAATAAAGATCAATGTTGCAGTTGAGGAAGTTCAAGTAAATGAAAAGTTGGAGGAATTACAACCATGTTCTAAAAAGGAGATTGACATCAGTGGAGCAATGGTTGAAGATCACAAGGAGTTCGAACCAGTGAGCTTAGAGAAGTTGCCGAGTTCTAACATTATTTGTCCACCGTTCTCTTGTGATGTCTTTATTTTACAAGTTGTCGAAGATGTTCCATTGGGTATTGATGTGCCACCAGACTTATTCATGGTTCCCATATCCAAGCATTCTATAAAGTTGGAGTTTCGACCATTTGATACAAAATGGAAGATTTTGAAGTTGTGTGTTATGCAGCTTGTGCAAAAGGGGTTCGATGGTTGTTTTATCTTAGTTTTTGATCCAGGAGGTTCGAATTCGAGGACGAATTCTTTTCAAGAGGAGGGGAATGATGAGAATGAGACCATGCCAAGCGAAGAACAAGAAATGCACCATGGCAGCCCAAATGGATTGCTATGTTGTCCATTGAAGATGAAGAAGACTAAGGCATGAAGACAGTCGGTATGGGCATACTGACTGGTACGGGCATATTGACTAGATGATGATGGTGTGTTGGATCAGCCCTTTGAAGAGTCCAAGACACCAATTAGAAGGCCCAAGTCCATTGGGATTTATTTTATCCATAGTTAGATTTTATTATTTGATTTTTGGTATTTATTTTATTAATTTTCATTTTTTTATTTAATTAGGTAGATAAAGTTCTATTTAAGGCAGTTTTTCTTCTTTAAATAGAATTCTAGTTTAGATAGGATTCCTAGTTTAATTAAAGTAGATTTTCTAGTCTAGTTAGGATAGTTTTCCTACCTAGTTTAGTAGATCCTAACATTATAAATATGACATCCATGTGACATTATTATTTAGACGTTGCATGAAATAAAAGATTAATTTCTCAATTGTCTCACGATCCTTTGGTTGATCACCCATTTATCATATTCTATTATTCTAGCAAATCAATAGTCTTATTCAAGTTCTTCAGGGTACAACGAGTACTTGGGAAAATTGCTATCCGGAGAAGATCGAAGGAGTTGCGTTTCGTCTCTAGAAGCCGGGGTTCAGCTGAAGTTCCAATCCATTCTACCTATCATCTACATCTCGACGCCACTACTTTCATCAACAAGATACTATTCGTCCACCTTCTATCTTCCACAAATTATTCAAGTAAGTTCCATTCTTGTTCCATCCTCATATAACCATAATCGAACCCAATCCATCTTCTAATCCATTCACCATTCGTTCATTGTTCCCTTTTGTTTGGTATTGTGTTTTGCTCTAGTTTGTGTCGCATTCTAAGTGTCTTAGGTGTCTAGTGCATAATCGAGTCATATTTATCGTTGTTTAGTCGTTTATTTTGTGTCTTGTTATCTGTCGGATTGAATCCTTCATTCGTCTGACGTGTTTCGATCTATATGTCTTTCGCTTGCGTATTTCTCGTGTCTTAGATTATTTGTCCAGGTCACATCATAAATTTGGCATCAGAGCCACGTCAGCTCTGCTGGTCGTGGTTCAATTCGATGTGTTAGATTTTCTATCCTACGTGTCATACACGTATCATTTAATTTGCTTTCATGTCTTTGAGTTGTAATTTGTTTATTCATTGAAAAAAAAGAAGAGAAAAGTCATCGGCAAAAAAAATAAAATAAAAAAAAAGTCTCCGATTATAAAAAAGAATTTAGATTTATTTCTTGTTGAATTCGATCCTCTTGTAGTTTTCAGTCTAGATAAGCTTGAATCCATTCCAGATAGATTTTGAGGGATTTTAAGATTGTATTCACACTTGGTCAAACACATCGAAAAGTCTTCTACCTTTTCTACTAGATATCCTCCCTTGTTTAGATTTCTTCCATCCTCATCCATATCTAATTTTCATCCCCCACCCTCTTATATATAAGGGGGTGGGCGAAATTTCAGTGTCCCAACCCTACTGGGTTTGCGCCTCTATCTCTTTTTCTATCTCCAGTCCATTAAAGTCATATTGGGCTACAACAGGGATCTAGAAGAATATTAAATTGACCTGCTAATTTATTTAATTTCCAATATCCAATAAACTTAGGATATTATTAAATAAATTAAGTATTATTTTTATTCCACTAAAGAAATAATACTGACCTACCAATTTAATACATATTTCTGAATATGCTTTCTCCTTTAGTCCAGCCATTCCCTGCATTTAAGATATAATGTCCATTAATTAATTATGTAAGCTTCTGACAGCTATAATTAATTAATATCTTATCCTTGAGTAGTACCACACAAGCTTTACTCATGCACGGAATAAATTCCACCTGCAGGGTTTCGGCATGAACTAGTATTTCCTCAAGGGGACACCATCAAACTGTCGCACCAGGACACGGTGCCCCTACATATTGCATGACCTATCATAAGTGTAAATGTTACAACCTAAGATATCGAGATTATTGATCCTTATGAAAGAATCTCACCCTTTGATAAATCAAAGCTGCAAACACTACACGTATATGTCCGCCAACACATAGGGGTTAAGAACCCGAACTCTGTGGATTCTTATTCTCTCATTTAAGGTCAGAATAGAGAATAGAATCCTAAGTAGATCCTCCTCAATACACTTGACCGTGTATTAGAATAATCAGTTAGTCAAGACAAACTAACTATCAGATTATTCTACGGCGTACCGATAGCAGATTCAGTGCCATCTAAACCGTAAGCCTTTTAATACATTACAAGGAACCGATGATATGATCTAACCATGTGTTTACCCACACCATATCATCTACAATGTAAGTATAGTGAACATACATATAAATATAACAATTTAAATGCAAACAGTGACTGCAATAGTATTCATTCTATATCATCATAAAACCATTATCAATAAAGTATACAAAAGACAAGTCTTCTAGTATACAAAACCAACACTCTTTGCCTAAGCTTGTATAGCTTCTCCTCCAACTCCCATTGGTAGTGGTCTGGAATAAAGCGTTTCCGCATCAAATCTTTCAACTCACGCCATGTGTCGATAGGTGGAAGGTGATCTCGGTGGCACCGGTTCTGTTGGAATCCCCACCATGTTGCTGCTTAGCCTGTAAACTCCAAGGAAACTAATTGCACTTTCTTTGGCTCGGGGAAGTAGTAGCGCTCAAAGAACTTGTCTACTTTCCGTTCCCAATCACGATATGCATCAGGATCGTGTAGACCTTCAAACTCGAGGATGGTTATTTTGTTGCGGTGTAGACCATCGGTATCTCTGAATCGATTCGGTTGGACTCGGACTGGATCCATCTAACTTGATAATGTGGGGCTGCTGTATAGATGGTGTATGTAAAGCTGCTGATTTTGGTGTATGTAGACCATGGGTGTATGGGTGTACGGGTCTATGGGTGTGTGGGTGTATGGGTGTACGGGTGTACGGACTATGTGGTGTATATGGTGCTCCGGGTGTAGGTGTGTTGGGAATGAAAATTTCGAACCCTATAGTATGTAAGGATCAAAATTTTAGATGGATTACAGATCAGCTCCTCTTGTGTTCTCTTTATCTCCACAGATTTCATACCGATCTAGTAGATTTCAGCCCACCCTGAAACTAGATTCAGTCCGGGAATACAACAGAAGATCAAGGAGTGGAATATCACTGTGGGGTGCCGTTTTTCATACATACAACAATAATATTAGACCTTTAATCTTGTCCTCCACCCGTCGTTTGATTTGTAAGTCGTTCTTCGATTCTATGTTTCCGCTTTAGTAGAATCGTTTAAACCGGATTTGCATGTTAATTAAACTCGGTTAATTAAAACATATGAGATGCATGAATTTATGATCTACATGACATTAGGATTAATGAACATCCAATTAGATCCTGCGGTGGTTCAATTCGAAAAAACCCCAACAACTGGTATCAGAGCGGGTTTTGGCACTGTTCTAGATTTAATCCTAGGATATTTTCGAAATTCATGTATAAATATGTAGATGAATTTTATGTCTTTAAAATTTTCAGATTTATTTGATCATGAATTTCATGTTTAATAGATTCAAATTCGGATGTAATTTTGATGTATATTGAAAATTCGAATTTGTGGAAATCTATGTAATTTTCGGCCATGGTATTATTAGATTTGGAATAGAATTTTGATGTATCAAAATTTCCAGATTTAATAAGGTGAGTGTTCGAAAATTTGAGCATCAAAATTTTCGAAAATTTGATGTCTCAAGTTCCCTAATTTTTGTGTTGAATTTTCGGCCACTATGAATTAGATTTGGATGGATTTTTGTTCAAGATCAAAATTTCTAGATTTGTTTTGAGTGTGGTTCGAAAATCATGATGATTAGAATTGGATTTGGTGATTTTTGATGTATATCAAAGATTGCCTAATTCTAATCTAGATAGGTTTGAAATTAGAATTTTAAATTTGGTAAAATTTGAAGTGGATCAAAATTTCCAGATTTTTAATTCTTGAAATTTTCGAAACCTAGCTATGTTATTTGGAATAGTTTTTTGATTAATGTCAAAATTTTCAAATGTGAAATATAGTGTAATTTTCAAAATTTCAATAAATTAATTTGGATAAGATTTTGATGAAAATCAAATTTTCAGATTTATTTATTAAGGTTGTTCGAAAATTATGGGGTTGGATTTAGATTTGATGTTATTTGATGTATATCTTAATTTACCTAATTTTAATCTAGATAGTTTTGAAAATATAATTTTAAATTTGGAAAAATTTGAAGTGGATCAAATTTTCAGATTTAATTTTATGGATATTTTCGAAAACTATGGGTTTAAAATTGGAAAAGGTGATTTTGGATATATACAAATAATTATCAAAATCCAATTGTGATAAGATTTTAAATTTGGATAAGTTTTGGAAGATTTTGGATTGGAATCAAATCTCCAAACCTTATCCTTGAAGATTTAGATTCTTATGGATAATATTTGAATTAGATTTTTGATTTATATCAATATATCCAATTATTATTTAATTAGGGTGGCTAGAAAATATTAAATAAATTTGGTGGATAATTTTAAATAATTTACAGATTTATTTTAGTAATATTTTCGAAAAATACAAGTTATAAATTGGTGGATAATTATTTTAATTTCCAATTTTTATCTCGTGGATAATATCGAATTAATTAATTTTTATTAATTGAAAAATTCGAATATTATTTAATATGTCATGTTTGGATATCATATGTTATTTTATGCTAATCATGTAATTGTGATTGTTGGATTTGTAGACTGACTTGTTTGCAGGGTTACCGACTATTATGGCTCCTTAATTATGTGATGTATGTTTTAATTTATGTTGGATATATGATGGGCCGTATGCCGGTTTGGCTACGTGATTTTAATCCATGAGAAAATCCATGGATTAGGTCTAGGTTTTATTTTATGTTGTTTTAATGTAATAGAAATAAAACTGTTAGACCAAGTTATTGAGTTGTAATTTTATTCTAGATATATTAGTTTTTTCCTTTAAGGAATAGATATTCTATATTGAATAAAGTTTGAAGATCAACTCAAAGAAGGAGAGTAGTACAGCTCAAGAAAGGAAGCATCACTGATTCACGTCCCGAAATCCTAATTGGAGCTAGGATTTTCGGCGAGGCGCAGTGATGAGGGCGGCGGCCATGCCCGAGGTTCCGGAGCTGACTTTCCAGTTTTATCTCATTCAGCAACATGAGATATAAGCCATGATAGTTGGTTTTTATTATTATTACTTATTATGTTGTTTGAAGCATGCAATGGTGTTTTATCATTTTATGTGATGTTCGCATGTTTTACAATGGGATAAAATGAAACCTCAATCTTAAATAACTAAGTGGGAGAGATTCATACCAAAGTATGTAGAAATCTCAAACGGTCTCCATTAATCTGGTTTAATTGAGATGTGATTGACATGCGAGTTGACAATAGGTCTTCCTCCATAACGGATGTGTCATATCACTGTTATCTCTAGAAATTAAACTTCTTTATCAAGATAGCTGTAGAACACTACTAGAACAAACTGACTCCTCCAACTAGAGCAGGGAGTTCGAAATAGTCGACTTGGTGCTAAGATGATGGTGTTCACACTTAGGTGTAATTTATTAATAAACGTCCACACTAACGTGGCTTATTAATTTGAAGGTTACACGACCGTGGTTATTTCCAACTATTAATTTACTTGTCATAAGAAAATTTGACTGGAGGTAAATTAAAGGTGGTTTTACTTGTCTAAGGATGAATTTTATAAACGTCCACACTAACGTGGCTTATAAGAAATTTTTTTAAAATGTCGGTGGATTACATATAATTTTTTTGAGGTATACGATTATATGTGAGTATCCTAAAGTTTGTGACTGTACTGCATGTTTACTTTTCAGTTATTCTATATCATCATGGCACTCTCCAACATGTCCACTATTCTCAAAGAAAACAAGTTAATCGGTGAAAATTACAATGACTGGATTCGAAACCTTAATCTTGTTCTCACTACGGAAGGACACAAATACATACTTGAAGAAGTATGTCCTCAGAAGCCAGATGAGTGTTCTGACGAAGCCTAAAAGGTTGCATATGATAAGTGGGTTAGGTCCAATGAGATAGCGCGCTGTTACATTCTGGCATCTATGTCGAATGTGTTGCAACATCAGCATGAACCTATGAAAACCGCTTATGATATCATGTACAACCTTAGGCAGCTCTTTGGTCATCATAACCGCTCGGCACGCCATTTGGCAATGAAGAAGCTAATGGATACGAGAATGTCTGACTCCACACCTGTTAGGGATCACGTTCTCACGATGATGGGGTATCTGGCTGAGATCGAGACCTTGGGTGGAGAGCTGGATGGCGATTCTCAAATCGACATTGTTCTTCATAGCCTGTCCTCGAGGTTTGAGCAGTTCAGGCTGAAATTTAACATGATTAAAAGGGATGTCAGCCTGACTGAACTGCTCATGGATCTTCAGGCGGCTGAGTTACTTCAAAAAGGAAATCCGGAGGCACACCTAGCTGAAAATAGGGCGTATTCTTCCGGTACTAAAAGGAAGAAGAAGAACACACCCAAGAAAGCTGTAGAGGGGGCGCCTAAGGTGAAGAAGTCTAAGACTAAGATTCCTCCCGAGGAATTTAAGTCAAAGACAAAGTGTTTCAAGTGCGGCCAGCCAGGTCACTGGAAGGCGGATTGTCCTAACAAGAAGAAGAAAAAGGGTACGTCTCAATCTCTCGTCATTGAAACATGTTTAGCTACTTGTTCTACTCAGTCATGGGTAGTAGATACTGGAGCTACTGATCATGTTTGTATGTCTTTACAGGGGTTCCTGGCAAAAAGACAGCTGAGTGATGGAGAGATTTCAGTCTACATGGGCAATGCTACGAAAGTGGCGGCAGTTGCAGTGGGAGACGTAACCTTATCTTTTAGTAGTGATAGGATATTAGTTTTAAAGGATTGTCTTTATGTGCCTGGTTTTAGGCGAAACTTGATTTCAGTTTCTAAACTTTTTATGGATGGATATTCTGTTTCTTTTGATAACAAGGTTATTATCTTTAGTGATAAACGTTTTATCTGTTCTGGCACATTGGATTGACATCTTTATTTACTTAATCCTATGCAAAACACTACGCAAATGCATTTACTGAATACATCGATCATAAACCCTAACAAACGAAAAGAACCTTCGGAAATGAATCAAACCTATCTTTGGCATCTTAGGCTCGGCCATATTAACCTTAAACGGATACAAAGACTAGTAAATGATGGGCCCTTGTCTTCATTGGTCCTAGAATCGTTCCCTTTGTGTAAATCCTGTTTGGAAGGTAAAATGACCAAGCGACCCTTTAAGGATAAAGGGAATAGATCTGAAGAGGTACTAGATTTGATTCACTCTGACTTATGTGGCCCTATGTCAGTTCAAGCTCGAGGAAGGTACGAGTATTTCATCACGTTCATTGATGATTACTCAAGGTATGGATACATATACCTGTTACGCCGCAAGTCAGAATCCTTTGAGACTTTCAAAGAATTCAGAGCGGAAGTGGAAAAACGTACAGGTAAAAGTATCAAATCACTACGGTCTAATCATGGTGGTGAGTACCTCTCGAATGAATTTAGGGACTACTTAGCAGAGAATGGGATTACATCTCAGTTGACTGCGCCGGGAACGCCACAGCAGAATGGCGTGGCGGAGAGAAGGAACAGAACATTGTTAGAGATGGTTAGATCGATGATGAGCTATTCAGATCTGCCTATTTCATTCTGAGGATATGCCCTGGAAACGGCAGCCTATATTCTTAATGTGGTTCCATCAAAATCAGTCCCATCTATGCCCACAGAACTTTAGACTGGACGAAAGCCCAGTCTTGGACATTTTTGGATTTGGGATATTCCAGCACATGTGCTGGATAAGGATGCTAATAAACTGGCACCACGTACGGATGTTAGACTGTTTGTTGGATATCCCAAAGGAACGAAAGGTGGTTTATTTTATAGTCCTAAGGATCAGAAGATCATTGTGAGTACCAATGCTCGATTCTTAGAGGAAGACTAGGTAATAAATCACAAGCCAAGAAGTGAGATAGTACTCGAGGAACTTCGAGAGGAAAATTCGAATCTGACACCAACAGTACAAGAAGAGGAACCACAAATTACTGCACAACGTGTCACAGAAGTACAGGAACTGCCTCGTCGCAGTGGGAGGGTTGTACGCCAACCTGATAGATTCATTGGTTTGGGTGAATCTTCCGATTTCCCTGAAGGACTAAATGAATTGGATCCCAGGACCTACGACGAAGCAATCCAAGACAAAGATGCAGACTCTTAGAAAATTGCAATGGAGTCTGAGATTGGATCTATGGATCACAATCAAGTCTGGGAGCTTGTAGAACCACAGGATGGGGTAAAACCCATTGGGTGTAAGTGGGTTTACAAACGCAAGAGAGGAGCTGACGGGAAGGTTGAAACCTTCAAGGCAAGATTGGTGGCGAAAGGGTATACTCAGAAAGAAGGGATCGATTATGAGGAAACCTTTTCACCGGTAGCCATGCTTAAGTCAATCCGGATTCTCTTGTCTATTGCCGCTCATTTGGATTATGAGATTTGGCAGATGGATGTCAAGACAGCTTTCCTGAATGGAAGTCTTGAGGAAAACATCCACATGAAGCAACCAGAGGGTTTCATTGCTAAAGGCCAAGAGCACTTAGTGTGCAAGCTTAAGAGATCCATTTATGGACTTAAGCAGGCGTCAAGGTCTTGGAACATCCGGTTTGACGAGGTTATCCAGTCATATGGATTCGTGCAATGTCCGGATGAGAGCTGTGTGTACAAAAAGAGTGACGGAAATGTGGTGGCTTTCCTCGTGCTATATGTTGATGATATCTTACTTATTGGAAACAGTAAGAAAGTATTATCTAACATAAGGGTGTGGTTGTCCAAACAGTTCGATATGAAAGATCTAGGAGAAGCCGGATATGTCCTTGGCATCAAGATAATTCAAGATCGCCAGAAAAGGATGTTGTGCTTATCCCAGGCGACATATATCGACACAGTGCTAGCTAGGTTTAACATGCAGGATTCCATGAAAGGTTTTATACCTTTCAGGCATGGAATTCATCTATCCAAGGATATGTGTCCCCACACACAGGCTGAGATAGATGAGATGAAGGGCGTTCCATATGCTTCGGCTGTGGGAAGCCTTATGTATGCTATGCTATGCACTAGACCAGATATATGTTATGCAGTCGGCATGGTAAGCAGATATCAGTCTAACCCTGTTAAGAATATACTCAAGTACCTAAAAAGGACTCGAGATTATATGTTGGTGTACCGCTCTGATAGTCTAGTGCCTTTGGGTTACACGGACTCAGATTTTCAATCTGATAAAGATCAGAGTAAATCTACCTCAGGCTATGTGTTTACCTTGGGAGGCGGAGCCATTGCATGGAGGAGCATAAAGCAGAAATGCATTGCGGATTCCACCATGGAGGCCGAATATGTAGCTGCCTCTGAGGCTGCAAAAGAGGCCGTCTGGCTCAAGAGCTTCTTGTTGAACTTGAGCGTGGTTCCTGATTTGCCTAAGAATATCACGGTTTATTGTGATAACTCGGGTGCAGTGGCAAATTCGAAGGAACCCAGAGCCCATAAGGCAAGTAAACACATAGAGTGAAAGTACCATCTTATACGAGAAATCGTTAAGAGAGGAGATGTGGCAGTGGTCAAGATTGCATCGGTGGATAATTTAGCTGATCCATTCACGAAGAGCCTTCCGGCTAAGACCTTCTACGGTCACGTGGAGAAAATGGGAGTGAGATGCAGACCCGGGGTTGCCGTTTGAGATTTTAGTTAGAGTTGGAGAGTTAGCCAGTTTGTTTTATATTTGAAAGACATGCTTCAGGTATAAGTGGGAGATTGTTGGTTTTGTATACTAGAAGACTTGTCTTTTGTATACTTTATTGATAATGGTTTTATGATGATATAGAATGAATACTATTGCAGTCACTGTTTGCATTTAAATTGTTATATTTATATGTATGTTCACTATACTTACATTGTAGATGATATGGTGTGGGTAAACACATGGTTAGATCATATTATCGGTTCCTTGTAATGTGTTAAAAGGCTCACGGTTTAGATGGCACTGAACCTGCTATCGGTACGCCGTAGAATAATCTGATAGTTAGTTTGTCTTGACTAACTGATTATTCTAATACACGGTCAAGTGTATTGAGGAGGATCTACTTAGGATTCTATTCTCTATTCTGACCTTAAATGAGAGAATAAGAATCCACAGAGTTCGGGTTCTTAACCCCTATGTGTTGGCGGACATATACGTGTAGTGTTTGCAGCTTTGATTTATCAAAGGGTGAGATTCTTTCATAAGGATCAATAATCTCGATATGTTGGGTTGTGACATTTATACTTATGATGGGTCGTGCAATATGTAGGGGCACCGTGTCCTGGTGCGCCAGTTTGATGGTGTCCCCTTGAGGAAATGCAAGTTCATGCTGAAACCCTGCAGGTGGAATTTATTCCGTGCATGAGTAAAACTTGTGTGGTACCACTCAAGGATAAGATATTAATTAATTATAGCTGTCAGAAGCTTACATAATTAATTAATGGACATTATATCTTAAACGCGGGGAATGGCTGGACTAAAGGAGAAAGCATATTCAGAAATATGTATTAAATTGGTAGGTCAGTATTATTTCTTTAGTGGAATAAAAATAATACTTAATTTATTTAATAATATCCTAAGTTTATTGGATATTGGAAATTAAATAAATTAGCAGGCCAATTTAATATTCTTCTAGATCCCTGTTGTAGCCCAATATGACTTTAATGGACTGGAGATAGAAAAAGAGATAGAGGCCTAAACCCTGTAGGGTTGGGACACTGACATTTCTCCCACCCCCTTATATATAAGAGGGTGGGGGACAAAATTTTGGGGTTACAGATAAGCTCCTCTTGTGTTCTCTTTATCTCCACAGATTCCATACCGATCTAGTAGATTTCAGCCCACCTTGAAACTAGATTCAGTCCGGGAATATAGCAGAAGATCAAGGAGTGGAATATCACTGTGGGGCGCTGTTTTTCATACATACAACAACAAGATTAGACCTTTAATCTTGTCCTCCACCCGTCGTTTGATTTGTAAGTCGTTCTTCGATTCTATGTTTCCGCTTTAGTAGAATCGTTTAAACCGGATTTGCATGTTAATTAAACTCGGTTAATTAAAACATATGAGATGCATGAATTTATGATCTACATGACATTAGGATTAATGAACATCCAAATAGATCCTGCGGTGGTTCAATTCGAAAAAACCCCAACAAAGAGATCGAAGTGTAGCTGCCTACTACAACAAAATGATTGAAGCCATGAGACGAGCTGATATAGAGGAGTATCTAGAAGATACCATGGATAGATTCCTAGCTGGTCTACGAAGGAAAATCCGAGAAAAGGTACCATTGTATCACTTCGACAAGTTGGAACACATGTTGCAATATGACATTGAGATAGAGAAGTGGTTGGAGAGTCTAGAGATGAGGCAAAATGAAGTGGTTCAAGGAGAGTCAAATGTAGAGTTGTCACCTAGAGCTCATCGCAAAACAACCCCATTTCGTTGGAGCGAACCTGAGTCATTCGAGGAGTTTCTACGTACCACCTACACGGCCTGCATCACCAGTTCAGCTGGTCATAGATGTGCCAAGCCAAGCTAGCAACATTCAAGAGGAGATCCATGTTGAGTTGCCATCTGATATCATTGCCATCAAAGAAGATTCTACTTTTGAGTTAACAATTTCAGTTGATGCACCTATTGAAGAAATGGAGAACAATGTTGCAGTTGAGGAAGTTCAAGTAAATGAAAAGTTGGAGGAATTACAACCATGTTCTAAAAAGGAGATTGACATCAGTGGAGCAATGGTTGAAGATCACAAGGAGTTCGAACCAGCGAGCTTAGAGAAGTTGCCGAGTTCTAACATTATTTGTCCACCGTTCTCTTGTGATATCTTTATTTTACAGGTTGTTGAAGATGTTCCATTGGGTATTGATGTGCCACCAGACTTATTCATGGTTCCCATATCCAAGCATTCTATAAAGTTGGAGTTTCGACCATTTGATACAAAATGGAAGATTTTGAAGTTGTGTGTTATGCAGCTTGTGCAAAAGGAGTTCGATGGTCGTTTTATCTTAGTTTTTGATCCAGGAGGTTCGAATTCGAGGACCAATTCTTTTCAAGAGGAGGGGAATGATGAGAATGAGACCATGCCAAACAAAGAACAAGAAATGCACCATGGCAGCCCAAATGGATTGCTATGTTGTCCATTGAAGATGAAGAAGACTAAGGCATGAATACAGTCGGTATGGGCATATTGACTAGATGAAGATGGCGTATTGAATCAGCCCTTTGAAGAGCCCAAGACACCAATTAGAAGACCCAAGTCCATTGGGATTTATTTTATCCATAGTTAGATTTTATTATTTGATTTTTGGTATTTATTTTATTAATTTTCACTTTTTTATTTAATTAGGTAGATGAAGTTCTATTTAAGGAATTTTTCTTCTTTAAATAGAATTCTAGTTTAGATAGGATTCCTAGTTTAATTAAAGCAGATTTTCTAGTCTAGTTAGGATTGTTTTCCTACCTAGTTTAGTAGATCCTAGCATTATAAATAGGACATCCATGTGACATTATTATTTAGACGTTGCATGAAATAAAAGATTAATTTCTCAATTGTCTCAGGATCCTTTGGTTGATCACCCATTTATCATATTCTCTTGTTCTAGCAAATCAATAGTCTTATTCAAGTTCTTCAGGGTACAACGAGTACTTAGGAGAATTGCTATCCGGAGAAGATCAAAGGAGCTGCGTTTCGTGTCTAGAAGATGGGGTTCAGCTGAAGTTCCAATCCATTCTACCTATCATCTACATCTCGATGCCACTATCTTCATCCACAAGACACTCTTCATCCACCTCCTATCTTCCACAAATTATCCAAGTAAGTTCCATTCTTATTCCATCATCATATAGCCATAATCGAACCCAATCCATCTTCTAATCCATTCACCATTCATTCATTGTTCCCTTTTGTTTGGTATTGTGTTTTGCTCTAGTTTATGTCGCATTCTAAGTGTCTTAGGTGTCTAGCGCATAATCAAGTCATATTTATCATTGTTTAGTCGTTTATTTTGTGTCTTGTTATCTGTAGGATTGAATCCTTCATTCGTCTGACGTGTTTCGATCTATAAGTCTCCCGCTTGCGTATTTCTCATGTCTTGGATTATTCATTCAGATCACATCACTTTTCCTATTGTGGAAGAGGAGTGTTCACTGCAGATTTAGAGGATGAACTCTGAATATCTTCCTTCTCTGTTGGTTCGGCAACTAAAGGTCTTTTAATGACCTTCTTCTTTCCTTTTGCTATAGCAGCAGCAATGGCTTTCATTTTTAGACTTAAGGGAATATCATCTTCCCTATCTTCAACATCTCCTTCAGTAGTTGAAGGTTGAGTGGGTGACTTCTGCACTACACTGGCTGGGACAGAGGTCTCTGTAGTGCTCTTTTCTGCAACATGTTCCTCGACATGTTCGGGAACATCTTTAGGCACAACTGGATCATCAACAGCAGATCCCTTCTCTTTCTGAAGGGCTTGGGCATCAGGTGTTGTGATGATCTTCTTAGCAAAAGAGGCTACAGTCTTCTTTAATTTCTTGACTGCAGTTCTCTTTGTTCTTGCCTTCTTTTTGTTGACATCGTATGATCATGCATCTTCCTTCAAAAAATCTTGGATAGAAAAACTTTAGGTCTTTATTTTCTTTGCAGAAGAAGCAATTTCTTGTTCTTCTATTTTCAAGTCTTCTTCCTCTTCATCTCCGTGAAAGGTTTCGATTAATTCGTCAGTATGTTTGCTCAAATATTCATCACAAAGCGTTCTCTATACAGGTTCCTTGTAGGATAATTCACCTCGAACCTGCCTGTCGAACTCATTCTCCTCATAAAATTGATCATGTGGCTTGGAATATGTAACCTTCCCATACCTCATTCTAGGTTTCATAACCTTTTTGGGACGAGTGAGTTTGTGTTTTGGGTGCCATTGATAATATATGGGTGATTGGTGATGATGATCAACAAGATAAATAATGGCAAACAGAAGAATATATATATATATATATATATATATATATATATAAGAGTATTCCATTCATAGAATAGGCTCAGGTTTCCGTTAGACTAAGAAACCGGAGGAAAATTCTGGAAAATCAGAGATGACGATTGCACATCAGAACTAGCCGTTGACAAAGATATATGCTGGATTTTGAAAATTGTTCATGTACATCCTGAAGAACATTTATGGAAATGTTCAGACCCTTTGTGCAGGAATGGTTCTTTCCTGCTGAGTGTGAAATAAACACACTCATACCCCTCTTCTTGGTTTTACTGAATCAAGCATACCCCAAAGGATGCTTTAAGTTTCTCAAATCGAGTAGCATCCAGACTCTTGGTAAATAAGTCAGCTAGTTGATCTTCTATCTTCATGTGTTCAATTCTCAGTACTTTTTCTTCAACTAGCTCTCTGATGAAGTGATGTATGATGTCTATGAGCTTTGTCCTTGAATGCTAGACTGGATTCTTTGAAATATTGATATCACTTATATTGTCACATTACAGAATAGGTGTATCATGACTAACTTCATAGTCCTTCATCATCTGCATCATCCAGATGATCGGAGTAGAGCTGTTCCCAGCTGCAATGTATTCAGTTTCTGCTATGGATAAGGTTATGCAGTTTTGCTTTTTACTGAACTAGGAAACAACATTATTTCCTAAAAAGAAACAAGCACCTGATGTGCTTTTTCTATCATCTAGAGATCTAGCCCAATCAGCATCACAGTATGCAATAATACTTGCATTTGTATGAGAAGTATACCACAATCCGTAGTCAGCTGTTCTATTGATATACTTGATGATGTTCTTAACAGCCTTCATGTGACTCTCCTTAGAACAAGACTCATATCTGGTACACACTCCCACATTGTATGCTATATCTGGTCTGCTTGCAGTGAGATAAATGAGACTTTCAATCATGCTTCTATATAAAGTTTGATCAACTTCAGCTCCTGCATCATCTTTTTCAATCTTGACTGTAGTGCTGATAGGAGTTCTTTTGTGCTTAGAATTTTCAAGCTCAAACTTTTTAACCAAGTTTCTGGCATACTTGGATTGAGAAATAAATATTCCTTCTTCTGACTGCTTTATCTGAAGCCCTAAAAAGTATTTCAGATCTCTAACTAGGCTCATCTCAAATTCAGTGTCCATGTCTCTGATAAAGTCCTTGACCATCTTATCAGACACCGAACCAAACACTATATCATCCATATATACTTGAACCACAATTACTTGTGACTTCTCCTTTATGATGAATAGTGTTCTATCATCTCCTCCTCTATTGTATCCTTTGCTAACTAGGTATATAGCGAGTCTTTCATACCTTGCCCAAGGAGCCTACTTTAAGCCATACAGTGTCTTCTTTAGTTTGAACACAAACTCTGGATTATGTGGATCTTCAAATCCTTTAGGCTATGCAACAAACACATCCTTTTTCAGAAATCCATTCTGAAAAACACTCTTGACATCCATCTGGTACAGTTTGAATTTCATGATGCAGGCTATAGCTAGAAAAAGTCTGATTGATTTAATTCTTGTAACTGGAGCAAAGATTTCATCAAAATCAATGACTTCAATCTGAGAATAACCTTGAGCAACCAGTCTGGCTTTATTTCTTGTAATGTTTCCTATTTCATCAGTCTTGTTCTTGAATATCCACTTTGTTCCAATAATGTTGACTCCTTTAGGTTTCTGCACCAAATTCCAAACATCATTCTTTTTGAACTGTAGAAGTTCTTTTTGTATAGCCTCAATCCAGTAATCATCTTTGAGGGCTTCTTAGATGTTCCTGGGTTCAATCTTGGAGGTGAAACAGACATAGTATATCTCATTATGCATCCTATTTCTTAGTTTGCTTCTGGTCATCCTTCCTTCATGAATGTCTCCTATTACTTCTGAAGTAGGATGATCCTTGATGATCTGCTTTGAAGGCTTTCTGTGCTTCACTGTCTATTCTTCATATTCTCTGTCTGTATCATCATAAACCTTAGGATGTTCAAAGACATTTGTATGGACACCATCTTCAGAGTTATTGCCAGCATTATCATGATCATCAAATCTGATATTAACTGTCTCAATTATAGCCTTTATCTCTTTATTGTAAATCCTGTATGATTTACTATTTCTGGAGTATCAAACAAACATCCATTCTACTCCTCTGTTGTTCATCTTGCTGAGATATTCTCTATCATTGAGAATATAACATGTGGTACCAAACACATGAAAGTACTTCATTGTAGGTTTCTTTTCATTCCAAATCTCATATGGTGTAGTGAAAGTACCTGGTATGAGATAAACCCTGTTGCTGATATGGCATGCAGTGTTAATAGCTTCTGCCCAGAACATAGCAACAACTCCTTTAGCAGTAATCATGGTCCTTGCCATCTCCTGAAGAGTTATGTTCTTCCTTTCAACAACTCCATTCTGGAGTCTTGGGGGCTGAGTACTCATAACTAATGCCATTCTCATTGCAGAAAGTGTCAAAGTACTGATTCTCAAATTCCTTGCCATGATCACTTCTGATTCTGATAATGTGTTCATCCTTTTCAACTGTGATCTTGCAGGCTAATCTCTTGAATGCAGTGAAAGCTTCATTCTTGTCTCTGAGAAAGTCTACCCATGTAAACCTTGAGTAGTCATCTATGCTGACAAGAACATACTTCTTTCCTCCGTAGCTTTCCACAGCCATATGCCCCATTAGATCGATATGAATAAGATCTAAAATTCTCTTAGAAGTTCTGTCTTGCACTTCCTTATGCTGAGATTTGGACTGTTTTCCAATCTGACATGGACCACAAACTTTATCTCTGTCAATTCGGATCTGAGGTGCTCCTCTGACAATCTCTTTGCTGATGATCTTTTGGAGATTTCTGAAGTTGATGTGTCCAAGTTTCTGGTGCCAGATTTCTGACTCTTCTATAGATGTTCTTTGACATGTTAAAGAACATTGTGCAAGAATATGTAGCTGATAACAGTTGTCATCTGATCTCTTTCCTTCCATGAATAAGTCATTATTCTTATTCATAACCCTGCAGCTTTCTTAGGTGAAGACAACAATCATGTCATCATCACATAGTTGACTGATGCTTATCAGATTTGCTTTGAGTCCATCAACTAGCATAGCCTTCTTTAGTTTCGGCATTCCTTTAACAATCAGCTCACCTTTTCCAATTACTTTGCCCCTTTTCCATCTCCAAAAGTAACAAAGTCTGACGAGCAAGCTTTAAGATTATGTACCACAGAGCAATCTCCAGTCATATGTCTTGAGCAACCACTGTCAAAGTACCAGCTGCCTTTGTCTTCAATTCTTAGTGAAGTATGGGCAATCAGACTGGTCTGCTTGACAACCCATTACTTCTTCTATGCATGATTCTTCCTTTTTTGGGTAGTTGATTTTTTCTGGGTGTTGCTGGAATGCTAAGCCACAAATCTTCTTCTCATTCTTTTCAGATCAAAGAGATACTTCTCACAATGTGGACGAATGTGGCCTTTTTCCTCACAATAATGGCAGATAATTTCTTTTTCGTTACAATTATTATCAGTCATCTTTTTATTAATGTTCTTCTGGATATTCTGAACTTTATTTTGTACATGCACTGGCTGGCTTGTACTTGCTTTGACAAACATTGTCTCAGATTGTCCACCTTTGTATCCAAGACCTGGATGACTTTTTCCCAGAATGTCATGGGGTAGTAAGAATCTTATCAAGATTCTTAGATCCACTATTCAGCATGTTAACATTTCTTTTTATAGACTTTAGTTCTGCAGAAAGTTCTTTAATCTCCTTCTTTTGCTGTTGGATAATGTTCTTCTGCTCTGAATCAGATCTAATCAATTCCTCATTTTCTTTGAGAGGATATTTGTTGTGAGATTGCAGAGTCTTGTTTATCTCAACAACTTCAATCCATTTATCATACATCTCCTTGTATGTTTGAACAAACTCCTCATGGCTGAAGTCTTCATTGTCTGAGTCTTTATCTTTTGCAAGTTTGAAAGGATCTTGGAATTCTGAGACTTTTGTTGTAAAAGCATATGACTCCTCTTCTGATTCACTGCTACTTTCTTCAGAATCATTATCACTGAGTGAGGCATTGTAATTCTTCTTTTTTATTCTTCAGAGTATTAGCACATTCAACTTGGATGTATCCAAAACCATCACACTCTCTGCACTGAATTTCTCTCTTTGTATTTGAAGGTTGAAACTCTTTCTACTCACTGTTAGAGTTTCTATCTTGATGAGAATTGCCAGAAGATTGTCTTCTGTTGTTAGACCTTCTGGAAGACTTCTTATTTACTCTTTTTAATATTCAGCTAAAGTTCTTGGTGATTAGGACCATATTGTTCATTGTATCTGAATCAAGTACAGGTTTTTATTTCTGTACATGTTCGGGTACATCCTCGGAGACTTCAATTTTAAGAGCAATACCTCTCTTTCTTGAGCTGCTGTCTTCATCCTCTAGATTCATCTCAAACGTTCTCAACGACCCCATCAGTTCATCAAGCCTCATACTCTTGATGTCCTTGGCTTCTTCAATTGCAAGGCCACTGATTGCACGAGCAAATTGAGTTAATGTGCCCTAAAAGTCAACCATGAAGTAACGGTTATAACTTACTTAAAAACAGCTATCTGCGACAACAAGTTTGTTGATCTTTGAGGGCCAGTCACAGCCAACAGATAAATTATACTCCTCTACATAAGATAGTAGAATAAAGAGACAAGTGACTTTTTCCAGACATTCAACTCTCAAGCTTAAAGAGATTTTGCCAAATATTCAAAAGAGCATTATCACATTCCTCTCTCAAGAAAGAATATTTTCTTCTGCAAACTGATTAATCTCTCTCTCAGTTTTAATATGAGCAGAAGATCGAGCTCTGTTCAAGCTTGACAAGGAAAATTGCCATATACAAAAGTCCACTTGAGGAGAAAAAATGCTATACAACCACGAGCACAGTCAATCTGCAGCTACAGTCTAACTGAACCTCTCCTCAGCAAAGTACGAGAACGTATCAACACTCGTTCAGTTTAGGAGCTCAATCAGTTGATAATCCCTTTCGAGACCAATCATCTTAAAGATTGAAAGAGATCTAAAATCTTGTAAAGACGTCAATAGCTCCTAACTCTCTAGCTAAGTGTGAGCCGTCGCTAAAGAAACTGTCACCGCAATAGCTAACTGCCGGAGACTTCAAGTGTGAGCCGTCAACCAGCTGAGGTAACTTTGTAAAGTAACTCACTGTTACCAGGTTCAACTCCCTTCTTTCATTGTATAATTTGTAAAGAGAACTCAAGCTATATAGTGAATTCATCCCTTCTTTGGAAGGAAGAGATGACATAGAAGCATTGAGGCTTCGAACCTCTATAAAACTGCTTGTATGTTGTATCGCATTTATATCTCATTTATTCTTGATCATTTCACACACGCAAGCACGTACATCAACTGAAAGTCATCAAATTGAAAATAGACAACCATTTTATCGTAACGAGTCAATGGCCCTAAAAGTAATCCGTATTTGGTTAAAAGTTGTGAATTTTTGAAATCAGTTTATTCACCCGCCTCTAAACTGAATACGACTCGTCCGGTTTTAGTCATACAAAATTTTTAATTCATTTACATCTCTTTAGGGAATAGCCTTGTGCCCTAAAAGTTATCCGCATATGTTTGACAATATGGGCTTTTAGCCATACAAAAGTTTTTAAAACTTTTTTTGGCCAGTAAAAAAAATTCCACCCTACATATTATATATACTTGGATTCAAACAACAATTTCAAAGAGATCAGCTTCAGACACCAGATCATATTCCGCAGTACTATCAACACTCTCATGACTGCTTCTTGCAACAATCCGGTGTTTCCATTTCCCGTCGATTCGTCCCATTGAAAACAGCTCCTTGCTATCGAGTTCATAGTAAGGAGCAGTAGTAGTAGTAGAGTTTGGCAGATTATGTGTGGTGATGAAGCATGGATTGGGAGTTCTCTGCGAATTTGCGGCCTCAAACTTAAAAGGGCTTTGTCCAAGATTTACAGCAACAGTAACATGAGTGTTTGCAGCAATGGTGGGATAGAGTGGATGCCCAAATTCCTCACTTTTGCAGCGAATCTCGTTTACTAGTTTCGAGTTTACAGTGAAGAAAACCTTTTTCTGGGCTGGATTATACCCACAACCGATCACATTTCCTTCTCTTCCCCATCCCTCCTTTTTCGATTCTTCAACAAGCTTCATTCCTAAGGCCATCATCATGCATCACATCATTTTTATTAGATTATGATTACGTAGATTGATCACATGCATGTGAACTTTCAAGAATGATGATAGATCATATATCTATGTATGTATGTATGTATGTATGTATGTATGTATGCATGCATGCATGCATGCTTGGCTGATGCTATATAAATACAAAGGGATGGAAATTTAGGTTAATTGTAGTAAGGTTTGACCGAAAATTCAATCAGTCTTCTAATTGTCTATATTATGAAAATTGTACCTCTCAAGATTCAGTTGAAATCTTCTATTTACTATAAATCTAAATTTGCTAAGTTTTATAATTATAACCTAGTTTTATTCTGATTTTTTTTTTTGTAATTATTCAAAAGATAATAAGTTTGACAAAGTTCCCTATTGTGGTCGATGATTGAATCCCTACGAAGAAAGAAAGGACCAATATTCATGATTTCTTCATTGAAAATTTTAATCTGGTCAAATATAAATTTCTAAGTGGAAATGGATTTTATTTTCATATAAATACATATATAGTACTTGTTGTTACAAAATCTGGCTCTAGGACATTCTTTAAATACTCTTTTAATGTATGAAAAAAAAAAAACTCTTTTAATGCAGATAAATCAGGAAAAAACAAAAGTGAATGTACGAAAAAACAAAAATAATTACATAAAATAAAACTAAAGCAAGAAATAAATAATTAAGGGACATATATAAGTTTACCATCAAGATAGACAGAACCGGTAGAATTGAAGCCAACAGATCCTTGAAAGCTGCCAGGAAGTTTTAATGGAAGATGACCTCCTCCTATTAAACCTATTGCTAACACAATCTCATTTTCACAATCTTGTATTTTACCTCCAAATTTCACTTCTTCATGATTCTTGTTAGAATCAATATCCCTAATAAGCTTACTCGTCTCGACTTGTTCATGATTAGGCAAAAAGTTTATCTCAAAATAAGCCTCCTGTGGAAATGATACATTAGCAAATCGTGGCCCTGGCAAAGGCAAAGCTGTTCGGATCACCGACAAAGCCCCCGATGGCGACGGCGACATCATCGTTGTCGTCGACTTTCTTAGTCCTTGATTGAGTCTGATTTTCTGCATATGATCTGCTGATTCTTCAAAAACTTCCCAACTCATCTCCACATTAGTAGTTTCATTGCAATTGGATGGAGATGTCACGAAACAAAATCTTGGCCATCCATTTTCTACAGCATGAGCTACAAGAGAGGGATGATCAGCCCAACTGAAGTAGGGTAATTTCCTTGGTCGAAAAACAAGGTTATAATTCGATGTATAATTTGATGCATTAATTCCTTCAACATTTTGATCTGCCCATCTTTCTGCATCTGTTATCACGATATCTAGAGGCGTTGTAGGCTTTGAGCATTTCTTGCGAATTAGAAGCAATACGAGCACGATTATTACTACTGCAAATGAAGAAATTATGGTTATATGTAACCAGGTTATCATCTCTGATTTTTTTCTAAAAAAACTAAAATAAAATAAAATTGATGTTTGTGTTTGTAAACAAAGTCTAATACATGTATATATAATTATAAGATGGTCAGTTGTAATTAAGGATTACAAATGCGAAAATCGGCACATATTTCTTAATAGAGATTGTATTAATTAATAAACTAGATTTCATAAACTAGATTCACTTTTAATAAATATTTTTAAAGGGAATTTATTCAATTTGCAAATCCCGTATACATGCATCTTGATTTCTAGTTAAAAGTTGGCGTCTGCAGATTGGATGTTGACCAAATCTTGATTACTAAAAATTTTAACAAAAAATGCACTAATGTATAGCCCCTTCCGTTAACAATTCAAAAATAAAAAATTATGTTCATATTCTTTTAATATTACTCCCTGGTTTCAAACAAAACTATTGAAACTATGTTGATAATTTCTGGTGAAATATTTTATGATACTCTTGATCTCATCTTAACACTTTTTTTTTTTTTTTTGCTTTCCACTTTTTTGTTGTAGGAATTAACGCTTTCTTTCTCTTCGGTAGCAAAATTCATTACTTGACACAAATTCATTTTCCAATTTAGGCATATGATGAATTTAGATTTTTCTTTGTTGTCGCCTTGGGTTGTTAAAATAAACTCCATCGATCAAATCCACAATCGAAATTCAATTATTTATTGGTAGAATCCATTTTGCAGAACAAGATAATTAGGACTCAAATTTTAGGAATTGATAATAATTACAACTTTACAAGAGGTTTAGGGTGATTCACACTAATTTTGATGGATTCGACATTCGGCAAATCGTGTGCCAAGATCATATTGAATATTGTGATAATTTTTTTTATACACGCGCGAGCATGCAAAACAGAATATGAATATACTATCTTTTTTTATTTATGAATTAGAAGGTCGAGACTATACACTGTTTTTCTTTTTGGCAAATATTGAGTGCACCCGTTGTATTAAATTGTTCCGGTCATATTAAAATGTATGATACTTTTCAGTATTAGAAAGTGATACTTTTTATTGATAAAAATGATGAGAAAATTTCACTTTTGGTTCCATAGGACACGCCTTGCTCCCCTTTTGGTTCCAAATTTTTTTTACTGTCAATTTTGACCTCTCCGTGACGGAAAACGTTAAATTTACTGTCGATTTTGGTCCCATTGCACTTTTAATTTCAGTCCCAAAGTAACAATTAACCAACAAACAATAACATTATTTAGAGGCAATTTTGACAGATTTTTATCATATTTTTGAGGGACATTCCACATATTTTTTGGAGGGATAATTGGCACTAAAATACATCAATATTCCCACAAAACCAACAAATCCAAATCAACTAAACCAAATCAATTTGGGTCTAAAACTCCAAATCTGTTGTTATAGGTCAAAAAAGGTAAAATTCTGGGCAATCTGCCCAGATTTTGAAGTCCTCTTCATCCTCCAAAAAATCTGCCAAGAAATTGGCAAAAATTGCCCATTCAACTGCTTCCAAATCTGCAAAACAAACCGCCAAAAATTCAGATTCATCTCCCAGAAATCAGCCCGTTAGTTCAGAAGCTCAAACAAAAAATCCCCACAAAAAAACTGCCCCAATTTTCAGTTCCAGTCCTGGGAAAAATTCAAACAAAAACTCAAAAACATCCCACCAGCTTTCTGATCCTACCTGCAACACCCACAGCCAAAATCTCATCTCCCTTCCTTCTCCCTCTGCATCAGATTACCCAAATCCCCTCCCTACGGTGTCTGGGATCGTCACCAGGTCCCAGAAATTCAAAAAATCAAACCTCCAACCCCCACCGCAACCTGTCTCTCCTGCAGACCCAACAACCCGATCTGGACTGTCGCTGGATTCTGCTGATTCTTCCCCATATGAATCAGCCCCTCTATCCCGTCACTTCACCAAGAAGCACCTTTCTTCATCCCCACTACACTCCAGCCCCCCACACTGCCTCTCACACACCCCGGAACCATCCAGCCTCCCACTGCAACCCCCTGCAGCCCACACACCCATCCCCACATCCAGCAAGCCAAAAAATCCCACCACACATATCTCCTTTTCCCCACAATCTCAGCACCACAACAAGAAAGGGAGGAAGAAACAGATGCAGAGAAAGAAACAGATGAGGATTCATCCTCAGAGACAGAGGGAGAGATGTTACCTGAAATAGCCTCCCCAGACCTGCTCTCTTCCACGTCAGCCTCGTCGGACGACCTCTCAGACGACGACAGACTCCCTCTCTCCCGCTTCTTGCTTCAGAAGTGCCACCCCCCTCCGATTAGCCATGGATCGGACTGGAGGCCGCCTCCCACATCTCCGTGCTCAAAGTTGTTGCTGCTCTCTTGTCGGAACCTTGGGGACCACCGCAGAACCCAACCGAACCCCGACAGCCCCCTCCAGGTGCGCGGCTGGCCGATTCACTTGTTTCCGGCGACAACGAAGCTCCCGAACTCATCAACCATGCTTCGGTGATGGACGCGAGTCCGGCTAGGGCCACGATCCCCTCCCAGAAAGCGGCGGCTGCCTTATGCTTGGGAGAGAATGCTTTTTGGAATTTTTCAATTGGGTGAGAATTAAGGTTATTTTCTTTTGATTTGGGAATTTTAGTTCAATTTGGGGATAAATTAAGCATGTGACTCACGTGCAATCACCCCTCCATTAATCCATCAAAGTGCCGTTTAAATCTTAGGGACTAAAATTGACAGTTTGAAACCTATGGGACTAAAAGCGAACGATTTTTTTGAAAAAGGACCAAAATAGACAGTGCTGGGACCAAAAGGGGAGCAAGGCGTGTCCTATGGGACCAAAAGTCAAATTTTCTCTAGAAATGACACTTTTTTCAATAAAAAAATAGTAATAATTATAAAAATAATATCACCGCCTTTTTTTTAATAATATTTTTTGTTTAAATAAATGTAATTTGTTTTAGTATTAGAAGTAAGGCTGTCAAACCTTTGGGTTGGCCAAACCCAGCCCAAGCCCATCCGGTACCCAAAATGTGGCCTGACCTGAATTGCATATACTTACACGGGTTATTTCTAGGAGTGTCAAGATAGTGTATATCTTACTTTTTCCATCATATTTTATACCTTACTTTAATTTACGATATGACAAAAATCATATTGTTGTCATACCTTACCTTCCGGTATACCTTAGTTCAATATATCTTAAATTTAGTATACCTTTACCATACCTTCTTACGGTATACCTTATCGTATCGATATTTCGGTATACCTTATCATACCGACATTTCATAGTATACCGAATTTTTTTGATATATTATATATTTATTTATTAAAAAAAATAATGCATAAATAGCAATAGTGACAACATCAAATATCCCTAAAAACAATCAAATACCAATACAACAAATCAACAATGAAACTCAAATCCAATAAAAATTAAAAAAATATTGCAATTATGTTAAAATTCTGACAAATACTAAATACACGTTTATTAGAAGTACAATCTCAAGTCCCAACAAATATTAAAAACATAAACATATAATTCCAATATTTTAAAATCTAATACAATTTTTGAAACTCCAAGTCTCCAACATCTCAACTGTAAAACCCCAGATTTTTGGATAATGTTTAGAGAATTCTTAAGCGTAATTAAGTAATTAAGGAAGAGATTTTGATAAGGTTTAAGTGAAGTCAGATGTCAGTCACGACTTTAGGGGTCAATTTTCGTGAAATCGTCTTTTCAAAAATTTTGATCTTAACTCTATTATGACCAATTTTGGTCTTGTTAGAAAGGTATCGACTCAAAGAGTGTGCCGGTATTTTCAAAATTTTAATCTAAAGTCATTTGAGGTCTCGGTGATGAAAAACGTATTTAAATGATTTATGAATAGTAATTTCCGCGTGCGTTCGTGATTTGAAAAATTTACGAAATCCTCCTCATTAACCCGAGACTTGTTCTGTCAAGCCCCTTTTATGAAAAATGACTCAAGGAATCTGATCGCGTTCACGAATTTCCATTCCGAGGTCAATCGAACGCTTGGGAATTTTATTTGTCGCTTGCTTGGAATAGTAAAAGTAATTTTGAAAAAGGAATCTTGGCTCGTCTTTCTTCTGAACAGCTCTTCTTCATCCCGAGTCAGGTTGGTTCAATAGTACTCGAGCCAATGAGTCTTCCGGTATTTTCGGATTTCGTGTCTAACGTAATTTGAACCTCGACATCGAATAAAATAGTTTTTAACCGAACCCAGAGTAACTTTTGCAGTATCCTTGGACTGCAATGGCTTGCCTTGGAAGCCAAACTCACCCCTATAAATAAAGCCTCACCCTCCCCTCATTTTTCACACCATTCTTCACCATTTCTCAATCTTAGAGAGAGGGAAATCTAGAGAGTTGTGAGGAGTCTCTTCGTGAGTACACCTCCGAGTTAATGAGCAAAGTGACGGGGGAGAAATGCGGCAGAGAAAGGTGCTAGGGGCACTGTCGGGATGCAGTAGGCAGCTCTGCCACAGCTGCGACTCGACGAGATGCTAAGCTAGCCACCTTCCTTCGACGCACTCGACTCCGTCCATTCTTTTTCATTAGCCTCAGATTCTATTTCTTTCTTGTCTTTTAATTTCACATTTTTTTTTCCGTCTTTCATTATCGTATTCTCATTATTATTCTCGTTGTTATCCTCGATTATTCTATCAAAGTTTTGTATTTTATTTCCGTCATAATTTCTAAGTGTCCAAAGGAGATAATTGTGTTTATTCTGTTATAATATTAATTATTGTCATTGTAAAGTTTATATCTTTGAAAAATCATAGTAAATGTGTTGAGCCTTGTTTTAAGTTTAAAACATTGAGGAAAGGGAGAGGCGACCGAGTATCGTCTCGACCAAAATATCGAGCGAAGATTTTCAATGATCGTGGCAGTGCACGGATCGTGCAGGAAGGGATCCCTTCTACACGGCATGTGAAAAAATCTTGGTATTATTTTCTGAAAGGTTAGCATGGCCCATGCAAAGGTCTTCATGAACCGTGCAATGGCTGCACGGCCCGTGTTGGAAAATCTAGGAGGATTATTCCCGAATTCAAGGCTAGTGATAAGTCCATTTATTTCGTATTTTTCTGGGCATTTTAGTCACTCTAAATGTCCTTTTAGTCATATTTTAGTGTGCCTGGAAGTTGATGCCCAGGAGCTCTTCAAAAGAAACTCTATTGTACGATCCAGAGATAGAGAAGACTTTGAGGTAAAACAAGGCATCAGTGAAGAGGGCACGAAGAGCTACAACTAGACCTCGTGAGCCCACATCACCACCAGAAGATCAAGGAGACACAGGGCGTGAGGAGGAAGAGCATTTTGAGAACGGCCATATCCACAACATGGCCGCAGCAAACACATAAGACAACCAAACTCTAAGGCAGTTGGTTTTCTCGACTAATATGAATCTACGCCCGATGGGCAAATCACTCCCAGCAGTGACTCAGAACTGGGACATTCACGTAAACTTTATCCAAATCTTGCCGAAGTTCCACGGAATGCCCGGAGAGGATCCACAAAGACACTTGCAAGATTTTGAGATGGTTTGCCAGACTCAACCATCCGACCATGGATGAGAGGAATATGTGAGTTTGGTCTCGTTCCCTTTTACTCTTCAGGATGGGGCATGAGACTGGCTGTACACATTGCCGACTATCGCTATGACTACATAGAGACAACTTCAGTAGAAATTTTTGGAGAAATATTTCCCAGCATCCAGAGTGCAAAAAATGAGAAGAAGGATAGGGAGCTTGAAGATGGGGACCAATGAGAGTTTCTATGATTACTGGGGAAGATTCTAGGCGATGCTGGTAAAATGCCCACAACACCAGATTACTGAACACGATCTGATTCAATATTTTGTCAGAGGATTGAGACCACATGAGAGAACGATCATGAATGCCTCATGTGGAGGGTCTATACTGAACAAGAAGCCTGTTGAAACATTCAAAATTCTCACGGAGATGGCTGAAGACAATCGAGACTTCGACAGTGAGGGAATTCGGGTTGTCAGTGAATCAGAGAGGGTACCAGACTAAGACAGCAGGATTGACAGATTGTGTGACAAAATTGAAAAGAACTTGTCTGGTGTGAGCATGGCGAAAAATCCCAGACCTTGTGGAGTATGCAAGAGTGTGCTTCATTTCACTCATGAATGCCCAACTCTACAAGACACAGTGGAAGAAGTAAATGATGTAGTTGACCAGAATGGGCATTCCAGAAGATATGATCCCAATTCCCAGACTTATAACCCTGGCTGGAGAGACCATGAAAACTTCAGATGGAGAAGACTAGAGGATGGGCATCCTGCACGCTCATTACCGCTGCCAGAAGAGAAGAGAAAACAAAGACTGGAAGATCTTGTCTATGCCATGGTTGAGGAGAACAAAAAATTCAAGAAAGAAACCCGAGCTGGTTTCTCGCATATGAGCAAATAAATTGCTCAATTGGCACAATCCATGCACAAGATGGAAGAGAAAAATGGAAAGTTGCCTTCCTAAGTTGAAAACCCATGAGAGCAGATGAATGCAGTAGCATTGAGGAGTGGAAAAGAGCTTCTGGAGATGGTCAGGCCAAGAGAAGAGAAGGACAATGTGCCCTTCGAAGAAGACGTGGAAAAAATTCCCCCAGAGGACGAGGCACAAGAGACTGAATAGGATGATACTGTGCCCATTCCGGAAGTGAAGCAGCCTGCCAAAGTGCCCATTCTAGAGAGATGGAAACCTTCATTTCTAGGGAGATTGGCACAGAATAGAAGGGAAGAGGAAACCAGAGAGATACTAAAGGTATTCAGTAAAGTGGAGATCAACATTCCACTGATCGAAGCAATCAAACAAGTGCCACGGTATGCCTGATTTCTAAAGGAACTCTGCACCAGAAAAGTGCGATTCAATGATGATGCAAGGTTCTTAGTTGGGGAGAATGTATCAGCTGTGATACAAAGGAAGCTACCCAAGAAGTGTGATGATCCAAGGATGTTCATGATTCCCTGCATTATCGGAGACAAGAAACTTGAAAAGGCTATGCTGGATTCGGGGGCATCAATCAACGTAATGCCCCTGTCGGTGTTTAAGGAGTTGAAGATGAGACCTTTGAATGAGACCCGTGTGGTCATTCAGTTAGCTGACCGATCTAATATTTTTCCAGAAGGCCTGATTGAAGATGTATTGGTCAAAGTAGATGAGCTTATATTCCTAGCAGATTTTTATGTACTTGACATGGGTATAGCGACTTCAAAATCTTTAGTTTTATTGCTGGGAAGGTCCTTCATGAAGATATCTTGTACCAAGATTGATGTGGACAAGGGCACACTGAAGTGTGAATTTGATGGGGGAGAAGGTGACATTTAACATTTTTGAAGCCATGAAGCACCCCCCAGATACAGAAAATTACAATTTTGTGAACTCATTTCATTCCCCGAGCCGTTCTACCCTATCCATGGTGAGCAGCAGAGAGCCACTGGAGTTGGCATTGTGGGATGGACTGACTGACCAGGATACCCTAGAGCAGGATGATAACATAAGGGATAGAATTATGATGTTGTACTCATTGAAAGAAATGCCATACGGATGTGTGGACTATGGTGTGCCCATTCAGAGAAATGATGACAAGATGATGCCTTCTATTGTCAAAGCGCCCACACTGGAATTGAAGGCACTACCAGGGCATTTGAAGTATGCCTAGTTGGGAGATAAATAGACTGTCCCAGTGATAATTAGTGATAATGAAGATCGCCTTTTGAGATTGTTGAGGCTATACAAAGAGGCACTTGGATGGACATTAGCTGATATAAAGGGCATTAGCCCGGTGGTTTGCATGCACAAAATATTGTTAGAAGATGATGCAAAGCCCATTCGTGATCCACAAAGAAAGCTCAATCCGGTGATGAAGGATGTGGTGCTAAAAGAGATAATTAGGTTGCTGGAGCAAGGCATTATATACCCAATTTCAGACAGCAAGTGGGTTAGTCCAATCTTTGTTGTGCCCAAGAAGTCGGGCATTCAAGTTGTGAAAAATGAGAAAGAACAACTTGTGCCCACACAACTGCAAACTGGCTAGAGAGTTTGCATTGATTACCAAAAGTTGAACATGGTCACGTGAAAGGATCATTTCCTATTTCTGTTCATTGACCAGATGTTGGAGAGGCTCGCAGGAAATAAGTTCCTTTATTTCTTGGATGAATATTCTGGATACATGCAGATAACAATCAATTAAGAGGATCAGAAGAAAACAACATTCACGTGCCCATTCGGCACATTTGCCTACCGCAGAATGCCCTTTGGCCTCTGCAATACTCCAGGCACATTTCAGCATTGTATGATGAGCATATTCTCTGATTTGCTTGAGAACTGCATTGAGGTGTTCATGGATGACTTCACGGTATATGGGAGTTGTTTTGATGGATGTTTGGACAATCTAGAGAAGATGTTGCAGCGGTGTGTGGACAAATGCCTGGTGCTGAATTACAAAAAATGCCATTTTATGGTCAGAGAGGGCATTCTACTAGGCCATGTGATTTCCGACAGGGGCATTGAGGTCGATAAAGCAAAAGTGGACATAATCGAGAAATTGCCATAACCCACTTTGGTGAAACAAGTAAGATGCTTCCTAGGGCACACTAGATTGTACATGAGGTTCATAAAAGACTTTGCAAAAATTGCCTAGCCCATTACTCATTTGTTGCAGCAAGATGTCCCATTTGATTTTGATAAAGACTGCAAGAGGGCATTCGATACCCTGAAAAAGCAATGGTCACAACACTAGTTATTTAGCCACCAGATTGGGGAATGCCCTTTGAGATAATGTGTGATGCCAGTGGCTACGCTGTGGGCACTATACTGGGTCAGAAAAGAGAAAAAGAAAGTCATGTAATTTACTATGCTTTCTAAAACTCTGAATGAGGCACAGTGTAATTGCACCACTACTGAGAAGCAGCTGCTAGCAGTAGTTTTTGCATTCGAGAAATTTCAGTCCTATCTCTTAGGAGCAAAAAGCATTGTCTACACAGATCACGGTGCCCTACGACACTTGATGGCCAAGAAAGAGATAAGGCCAAGACTAATTAGATGGATCCTGCTCTTGCAGAAGTTTGATGTCGAGATAAAAGATAAGAGTGGGGCACAGAACTTAGTAGCTGATCATCTGAGCCGGGTGTTGAATGATAAAGACGATGAAATGCCCATTACAAACCATTTTCCTGATAAGGATTTGTACTCAGCAAGGGGCACACGGGAGCCATGGTATGCAGGTGTGGTGAATTTTCTAATGTCTGGACAAATACCTATAAAAGAATAAATCGAGGCATGCAAACAAGTTCTATGCCTGGGATAGCCCTATTCTATGGAGGAGATGTGTTGATCAAATCATAAGAAGATGTGTCCCTGACCATGAAATTGAAGAGATTTTGAAGCATTGTCACAACTATGCTTGCGGAGGGCATTTCGGACTAAACCGAACAGCCAGAAGAGTTCTGGACTGTGGGTTCTTTTGGCCCATGATTTTCAAGGATGCCCACAACATATGCAGGAGATGTGATCAGTGCCAGAGAGTTGGGAACATGACAAGGAGGAACGAAATGCCCATGACACCCATCATGCCAATGGAGATTTTCGATGTTTAGGGAATAAATTTCATGGGACCCCTCGCATACTCTAGGGGGAACCATTACATTATTCTGTCAGTGAACTACGTGTCCAAATGGGTGGAAGCCAAGGCTACTCCTACAAATGATGTAAGAGTAGTCACTGCAGGTTCATCATCAGCCGTTTTGGTGTGTCCAGGTCCATCATCAGCGATCAAGGGACCCATTTTTGCAACCAAATGCTGGAAAAGTTGCCGAAGAAATATGGGGTGAACCATCGAGTCACAACAACCTATCATCCACAAGCGAATGGCCAAGCTGAAGTCTCAATTGAGAAATTAAAGCCATTCTTAGGAAGGTAGTTAACCTAAGTCGAAAGGATTGGAGTCAACATCTGGATGATGCCCTGTGGGCATACCGAACTGCTTTCAAAACTCCAATCGGGATGTCTTCATAAATGATGCTATTTGGGAAATGCTGCCATCTACCAGTAAAGCTGGAACACAAGGCACGATGGGCACTCCAGAGACTGAACATGGATAAGGATGCAGCAGGGCATGCCAGAAAATTTCAGATTCAAGAACTGGAAGAGATGGGGATGGAGGCCTATGACAATGTTGTTCTTTACAAGGAAAAAATGAAGAGGCTCCATGATCAAGTGATTAGAAGAAAGAGATTCACTCCGGGGCAGCAAGTTGTTATCTGAAAACCAAGTGGGTTGGTCCATTTGAAGTGTACGCAGAATGCTCTAATGGAGCAGTTGAGCTGAAGAATCAAGATACTGGAGGGCGTTTCAAGGTTAATGACCATAGACTAAAACCTTACCTGGGGCACGCAGACCAGGATGTCAGAGTGGTCTGGCTCGTGGAGCCCATCTATATCTGAATTGGAAGGTGTTGTGCCCACGATAGTAACTAGGGCGCTACTGGGAGGCAACCTAGGTTTTTAATTTATTTCTTTTTTTTTTTCAGTAATTTTAATAAGTGTTTTTCTGATTTATCAAACTAGACTAGGAGTGTTTTCTATTATCTATCTGAAAAAAATACAAGATGTAGTTAAGGATGGAGAGGGCAATCCTTTTTTTTTGTGCCGAGGGCAGATCCTTCGATCATTTTGTTTCCATCTACTACAGAAACAAGCAAGAAGACACCAGACAGAAGGGCACAACAAGACGAAGATGCTTCCGGAATGACCATAAAGAGGCTGGATAGCATTGAGAATGCCCTGTATCAGACTCTTGATACCCTCTTGAGGAAGATTGAGCAAACCCTTACTGCATATTTCAAATATGTTGGGTTCACTTACCTGACATCCGCCCCGAACTAACCTGGTTCAATTCTTTTTTTTTATGTTCTTTAATTTTTAATTTTTTTTAGGTGTCGCCCTTATTCTACCCACTTTGGCTCAAGAAAAGTGTGTGGGTGGGGGCATTTGGGTTGTTGTCTTTTGTTGTTGAGTCTGTTTGAACACTTTGCCTTGTGCAAAGTATGTTGGTAGGTCATTTGAGTCAGCATGCTATCTGTTAAGATTTGGGGAGCACCAGTTTCTGGTTTATGAATCTTGATAAAATTGCTAATTGAGTCAGCATGCCCACACTAAAAGCAGGAATGATGAATGAGTTGAGCATTAACCTGGTGAGATTTGAGCCTATGCTGTTATGCCCATTTTATAGCATTCTTTTTTCATGTGTGTACATTCTATTCTTAGAATTTCTAGAACTTGCTTTTGCTCTACTTTAAAATCAGAAAGTTTGAAATGCATGTGTAGATGATTTAGGCATGTCTTGCTTGAGGCCACTAAGATAAATAAAAACCAACCTTTAACATAGCTTTGCAGCCCTTTTTAAGCCAATAAAATGCCCTGACAATTTTGTTGATATACCTCACTATATAAAGTCAGGGCATTACAAAAACCAGAAGTATGAGTCTCTGGACGGTTTTAAAGAATTGAAAATGCAAGAAGAAAGATAGGGGGAATGAAAAAAAAATGAAAAATATATCCAAAAAAAAGAAAAAAAATAGAGAATAAGTTCCCCCTAGTCTGAATGTTCAGAATGCCCATGATGAAAAACTTTGTAATCTGAACGATAAATGAGGGCATAATGAAGTAAGTTGAAAATAAATGGTGGTATGTTTAATGAACGCTCCTCAGAGTTTTAGCTCAGAACCCTACCTTACCTAAAGAGCCCCATTACAGCCCATAAAAGTCCTTTTGATACTTATGCATTTTTCCACTTAATGAAATTGAAGAAAGAGCACTTGCAAGCTTATGGAATGAATAAGTATAGAATGACCGAATTTGAGTGTAAACAATAAGCCTAAACACTGTGTGAAGAGAGTGTGGGAGGACCTATATGCTTAACTTAATTTTGACTTGCTAGTGTATGTTGATTACGCAATTAACAGATTTGCCCACAAGGATTAACAGATTGCATGTTTTGTTTCTTTCGTGTCTGTTTCTTTTCCTTTCCCTTTTATTTTTGTTTTTCTGGGTTCTTCTTACCCCATGCTTGAGGAAAATCATGACTAAAGTATGTGAGTGTGATAATTCCATTTTTTTCGTATTTTCTGAGCATTTTAGTCGCTCTAAATGTCCTTTTTAGTGTCTTTTATGTCGGAAAAGAACCAGAAAAGTGGTTTGGGCATGACAGGAGTGAAATCTGGTAAAAGAGGCATTTTGGCCTTCAATTTAACTGAAATGGATGAAATGGGCATATCAGATGAAAATCGACCTAAGCAGAAGATGTTGTGCCCACAGTACTCGCGCAGATTCAGAGGAGGCAGTGAAGAGGGCATTTGTGGAAAAAACGGAATTCTGTTGAAAGAAGATAAAGTTGGTGTTGAAACTTGATTGATTTTGAAATCTAAATGGAAGAAGGGAAGGTTGTTCATAGGTGGACTCTTGGGAAGCAATTTGGAAAATAAGTATGACATTCCTAAAATATCGGGATTCATTCCACCACCTAAGGAAGTTTCCTTATCCAGTCAGAGTCCAGCGGGCATAAGAGATCTACCACATAAGGAAGTTTTCTTATCCAGTCAGAGTCCAACGGGCACAGAGATCCAGCAGATAAAGAAGTTTCCTTATCCAGACAGATTCTAGCGGGGCATAGCAAATCCGGTAGATATTGAAGACCCCCATTTTTTAGGGATTTTAATTGATCTTTGTACTCATTTAAATACTAGTTTTGATTGTTAGAAAACATGTACATGAAACACTTCGTACCATATTATTTCTGCACTTCTATTTTCTACAATTAGTTTAATTTTAGTGATGCTCCGGCAGCAAGACAATCTGGGGCCTCATGCCCATAGGGTTTAGGATTTATATTTAATGTTGTTGTTGTTCATCGTTGGTGTTGGATGAGTTTTTATTCAATTCCAGTAAGTTTTTCCTATTTATCATGTCTTTATTTTATGTATTTACAGTTCTTTACAATATGAGTAGCTAGATCTATATTCCGGAATTTGAACTAAAGATGAAGGTTTAACAAAACACTTAAATACTCGTGAGGCCTTGTGGGCACATTACTGCATGATTAGATTTCTATCGATTTTTGTTCTTGTTCCAAGTGAGCGTGAGTTTAGTATAACTAATGTGGCTGATCACTCTTTAGTTGTAGAGGGCACACCATGGTTAATTGGATTAGCGAATCATGACTGTGTGTTAATTCAAATAGTAACTGAGAAATTGGTGGGTTGTTGTGGGCACACGAGGAATCAATAAACACAGCAAACTTGGGTCAATCTAGGGCACACTGCTTCCTATTCATTTACATCTCTTTGGGGAACCGGGAGGTGGGTGATAGGTTAGGGGTTTAATCGATGAGGAATCACTTTTAAACCTACTCTGAAAGGATGAATAAGGAGACGTAGCCAGGAATCCGGTCTCCATAACTAAGTGACTTAACCATGTAGAAAAACTCGATGTGCCCATGATCGAGTGTAAGCTAAACTGGATTCTAGTTCAAGTTCCGGAACCTTTTATTATTTGATATTTCTCTAGTTTATTTTTGCAGATTTATTTTTCGTTGTTGTGACCACGATACAAAACCCTCTTTTATGATTGGTGACTCGAAAGTAAGATCGCATCAGCTCTTTGTGGGATCGACCCTTACTCATAGCTAGCTACGCTCGCTGTGGGCACAGGAGCATACAAATTTATTTTGAGCACGAAACGACCGCGAGTCAGCTAGCACGGCCCGTGTAAGGCCATTTCCATCAAGTTTTGCTTCTAAAGTGTATTCTTATCTCAAGTCCTTCAATTCTTGTGTTTTATAAAAGTTCTAAAGTCGTGCAATTTGTATTTAAGTCCTAGTTAAGGGAGGAAGGGTTAGATGTTGTTTAAATTCTTGTTAGAGGTTAGAAATATTCAAGAAGGCCGCTAAGTCGATGGTCGGCTTTTGTAGGAAGAGGAGAACCCTGAGGAGAACCCGGAAAGGATTTTTGGCTCGTTGCTTCGTCCACGTGTTCGTCATCGAGGTGGGTAATTCTAAACCAAATATATGGTTTGAGCTAGTAAGCTCTAGAAGCATGATAGAGCAAGGCGAAATATCTAATAAATATTTTATGCTCTGCCTAATTAGTCTTTGTACAAGGAAAGGAAAGGAAAAGAAAGAAAGAAAGAAAGAAAGGATGGTATAACATGATTATGTTAATTATTATTTGAGCTCTAGATTAAGTAATGAATGTTATGTTTTGATATGATATCATATAGTTGAATTATATAAGGTATAGATGATCATGATCGTAAGATAAGTTTGTTATTGATATTATTGTTGAGGAAGGTTATTTAAGTGAGTAATTCCTTGTAGGTTCAGGATAATGTATAGTATCCCATTATAACATTAAGCTATAGAATTAAGGAATACAATCTAGATGTTTCAATCTAGGTTATGTTTTCTGCTAGCATGATTTAGCCTTGAGGCTTTGATATTAAGGATTTAATGTGAGAATTCAATGTTGAGGATTAAGTATTAAGGATTCAAGGTGAAGGTGGTGATATTGAATGTTATGATTTAATTATTGCTAAGCAGGTTATTGAGCTCAAAGAATAGTTCATTTCATTATCATGTTGTGACATTCATGTCACTAAAGTTAGATCTTTGATAAAGTAAAGTGAGTCACTGCTAGGTAATCCCCTCACATACTCAGGAGGATACTTGAGGTAACCCCTCTCTTATCCTAAGACATGCCTCAGAGTGTAGTAGACATCAGGTTTGAGCCAGGAAGGGTGCCAAGAAAGGAAGTAAAAGATTTTTGCGGATATGGAGAGGGCTTTTGCGTTTTGCTCTCCATATACCGCAAATTGTTAATTGGATATTTCTTAAGTTTATTAAAGAGTTTTTCTCATAAAACCCAACTGAGTACATTAGTGCTCACGCCTTCTCTTTCAAATGTTTTCAGGTTGTGATGCTGAGTCCGGTGATGTGCTGCTAGTGGGGTTGTCTGAGTTTCCAAAGTTGTTGCTCTATATGGTTACATGATTTTCTTCTGCTATATTTCTGCTAAGTACTCTGATGTCTAGTATTTAGTCTTGATATATGTAACTTGATTCTTGATAATAGTATGTCTTAAACGTTATGATTCCAATTATCAATAAAGTT
This sequence comes from Perilla frutescens, assembly GCA_026008535.1. Classification (NCBI taxonomy): domain Eukaryota; kingdom Viridiplantae; phylum Streptophyta; class Magnoliopsida; order Lamiales; family Lamiaceae; genus Perilla; species Perilla frutescens. Next base: position 8,028,579 of record BRKX01000020.1, on the reverse strand, counting down.
TTTGAGAAGAAGAAGCATGTGTTCTTTTGATATACCCGTTTATTCCTTTATTGATTCCGAGTTATTTAAAAAGTCATACTTGCTAAGCATGATAGTATCTATTCACTTTCAGTTGACCTGTGAATGAGTCTTTCTTGCTTGTTATTGTTGTTCGCCTATGAAGAAACTTTTCTTTCAAGCATGATTCTGCTATTTTCTAGTTAATCTTAAGTTATTTTCTTATTTTGTCCTATGAATGAGACAATATGATTTATTTGACTCCGGCCTATTAATGGGTCTTAGCTGTTGTGACCTATGAAGAGGTCTTGGTTATTTAAAAAGTCCAATTCCTATCTATTTATTACTATTTATTGTTGGATTTTGTTTAAATTTTGATTGGCCTATGATATGGCGTTCGTTTGACTTGATTGAATCCTTTGATCCCTTTGATTCATTGAAAACGATATTTTTTTAAGTCATAAAGTTAAGTTGCCTAGATTTTTTAGGCGCTAACTTAGTTCGATTTTAAAAACACCCCCTGGATTTCCAATTATACTACATTTTTCCTTCTGTTTTTCTTCATAACAACCCTGTCCATATTCTCAGGATCGGGCTGTTACATCAACAAACATTTATGATGAACATACTACAAATTGTTAGTGCCATCGTTTAGCACTAAATGTTTTTAGATGTTACGATCTTTATGGAAATTCAAATAACAAAAGGTTTTGGTTTTTCAAGTTTTTGAAGACCATGTTCTGGACATTATAATATGAATATTCCGCTGCCAATCTGATTGAAGATAGAAGAATGTACTTGATCGTGTTCATGAACATGATCATATACATGGTTGTCCAGAAAGTTTTCAAGATAAAGGAGTTGAAGTTCCTTTTGAAGATGGATATTTCATAATAGAAGATTGTTAGGAAAAACTATCAAGAAAACCCTAACTGATGGTTTTGATGAAATGTCAAAACATGTGGAAAATATCTATGAAAAACTACAGAAATTATAGGCTGGAAATTGGTTTGATGACCAAAATAAGACTTCAAAATTCAGCTCAGCTGAAGTGAAAGTCAACCTCTTTGGAGCATGGTCAACCAACTAGAAAGGATGCATAAAGCAATCAGGAACTAATCAATGAAAGCTGAAGCCTAGAAAGCATCCAACAGACGAGCAACTATCAGCTTAGCTGAAAGCTAAGAAAAGCTGATAGAACTAAAGTCAGCTAGCTTGAAAGCTCAAACTTGGAGAATAGCTGACCAAGCTCATATAAGACCAAACTGAATTGACCAATAAATAGTTAAGTTCAGTTAACTGGGAAAAGAGCTTAGAGGAAGCAGCCAACTAAAGCTTTAGCCAAAGCTAAGCTGCTAAGAACTGAAGCGTCAACTAGAGTCCAGAACTGAAGCTTTAATCGAAGCTAAGCTTCCAAATGCCAACTGGACCATTCTAGAACTGAAGCTCTAGCCAAAGCTAAGCTGCTAGAGTCCAGAACAAAAGGCCAAGGCAGCTGAGAAAATTCCAAACCGGACCATTCCAAAACTGAAGCTCTAGCCAAAGCTAAGCTGCTGGAGTCCAGATTGAAGGCTAAGGCAGCTGAGGAAATTCCAAATTGGACCATTCCAGAACTGAAGCTTAAGGCTACTGAGGAATTGTCAACTGGAATATCCCAGAGCTGAAAGTCAAGGCAGCTAAGGACCTACCACCTGAAGTCCAAAATTGATGAAGAGTCAAGGAACGACTGAACTTAAGCTCAGAACAGAAAAGCTGAAGCAACTGACAAAATCTGCCAGGTCCTCCTGGAGTTAATGAAGATCCTGAATTTAATGAAGAAGATCTTCAAGCAACAACTAGTTCAAACAAGCTTCAATGGCTACAAGAATCAAACTATCATCGATGGATCAACTGAATCAACGATCAGTGGAACCTAATGGTCACAAAGATCACTCATCTATATAAGAAGAGTGAATCTCATTTCATGATAAGACTTTCACCAATCTAACTCTTGCTATATTGCAGATACTGAGCTTTCTTTCCCACTCTCCAGCTCAAAGCTTAAAAGATCACAAGCTGCGAAAAGTCTCAACTGAGAAGAAGTTCTTCAAAGAACCAACCAATTAGCTAGTTGTTGAAGAATCCAGCTAGAGCCAAGCTTCTCAATTCAAGTTATTCAACGATCAACTACTCAGCTCAGCTTAAGGAGCATTCAAAGTTGATACCAGTTTCAAGACTATCTTCTTGAGGATCGAGAGGGATCTAACATCTTGTAAAGACAGACAATAGCACCTAAAGTCCCAGCGAGCAGTTGGGAGTGGTAAGTGTGAGTTGTCAACCATCACTGACTGAGGAAGGGCATACCGACGGGTCCATTTTTTAGGGAGAACACTAGTTGAAAAGGAGACCGTGCTCAAGTGAAGGGTGCCGTTTTCAGGTTCAACACTTGTCTTCACTGTGTATTTGTAATAAAGGAACTTTACATTACATAGTGAATTGCCCTTTTAAGTAAGAAAGAGAGGATGTAGAAGCTGAGCTTCGAGCCTCTATAAATCTCTAATGTGTTGTACTTACTGTCAAGCTTTTGCATATATATAGCTGCACACAATATCACACAAGCTGCACACCTAAGCTAAGCTTTCCATCTCAACTGTCAAGTGCACTGATAAGTTTTGAAAGCGAGTCAAGGGCCTTATATATTCTGCATAAAAGTTTAAAGTTTTTGAGTCAGTTTATTCACCCCTCCTAAACTGACATTGACTCGCCCGGGACCAACAAGTGGTATCAGAGTAGTTGATTCTAAGGATCAACCATTTCTGCATATCAACTGAATCAGATATTATTATCTGTGCTAATCTGTCAGCTGTGGGAAACCATAAGCTACCTATCTTTTCAGTTGAGAACTATGATAATTGGAGCAGGAGAATGAAGGCGCACCTCTGCTCGATCCATAAAAATATATGGAAAGTTATTGAAGAAAGTCCAATCACTATCATGATGGATAATGAGGCCCATATTGTTGATATCAATCAATCGGCCAGGATCCCAAAGCCAACACATCTTCTCACAAGCGAGGAGAAGAAGTTGAAAAATCTAGAGTTTGTAGCTCAAGCTGCATTATTCCAAACTCTAGATGAGGATTGAATGAAGGATATGAAGAATTGCCAAACTGCCAAGGAGATATGGGACTTGCTAGCTGATCTATGTAAAGAGTCCGAAGCTATCTGATTAATGTTTCGGTTTAGTCCGCACATGCAAGAGAATGACGAACCAGACCCGCAAGAGGACGGGGTTGATTGTAGGGCGGTGAGCTAACTCCAGTCATGTCTCTCGAGGAAAGTTTAACATGGAGATTTGTCCCTTTCGTGTTACACACATGAAAAGAAATACAATCCTAAACATTCTGAACAGGAGTTGAGGAAATTAAACTAAAATCTAATAACTAAAGCAAGAGAAAGACAAGAAAGTGAATAAGCAAACAAATAAACTAAACTAATATATACGAGCATTAGGGTATAGATTCTATCATCGGTTCTCTCCTAGCTCGATTTAACTTAATTTCGTTAATCCTAGACGTACAATAGACCCCATTCAAGTGGCTTAACTTCATTTACTGCTACCTCTAATCCATTAAACCCCCATCGGCTATATTATACGAACAAGATTAACAATTAGGCTTATGAAACCCAGTCCACCTAATGTTGAAGGAACCTAAGTTGGGCTATAGAATTTCCTCTTGATCTCATCTAAAGCCTAGCAATGCTAAGTAGTGGCCAAGTACTCAACATAAACAAACACAATTCTAACAACCAGAAACTAACCATCACATGCATAGATCGAAATCAAATCGATTATCTACCCCCTAATGAACGGAATTAGCCCATCATCATGCATGAGATAACACAAGAATCACATAAGTTCTTTATTGAAAATACTAAAGCTAAATAAAATACAAACTTATATAAATCTTATTTATCTCGATAGTTTTGGGACAAATACCCACAAATAAGCTAAGCTAAGAAAGGAATACCAAGGAATGGAGATATTCGAGCAAGCCTAGCTTCCGTGGATGGCTTGAGCTTCGACCCCTCTTCTTCTTCTTCTTCTTCTTCTTCTTCTTCTTCTTCTTGTTCTTCTTCTTCTTCTTCTTATCTTCAGCTCCTCCACCCCAAGGTAATCAGTTTGAGAGTGTCACGTCTCCCAAACTGATCACCTCTCTCTCTCTTTCTCTATAAGCCTCAACTTATTGCCAACTTCTCTTCTCTCAATGGATCAGTTTGAGGGTGTCACGTCTCCTAAACTGATCCTCTCTCTCTCTCTCTTCTTATGTGGTGGAGATGATAGAGTGAATGGAACGGACCTTCCCAACTGGTCTGAGGGTGTCACGTCCCTCAGACTAGTTGAGAGGTCCTCCCTCTAGGAGCTTCTTCCCTTGGAGCCTTCTCCTCTGGGCCCCTTTTTTCCCTCGGGGAGCCTTTTTCTTTTTGCTTTTCTCTGCTCCATAAATAGAAAAACCTTCTCTCATTCTCTCTCCGCATGAATTAAATGTGGTGGTTGAGAGTTGATGGAGAGCAAGAGTAAAAGGTGGAGTTATTGGTCAATGGTAAATTGTTCTCCAAACTCCTCCTACTCCTAGTCTAGAACTGCGTCCATTTAATTCTCGAGCTGGCCAAGTGGTGAAGAGCATTAAAGAATAGATCTCCTGAAGATATAGCTTGAAACTGATTGAAGAGGAGCTTGAACTGATCAAGAGAAGAAAAACTGATCATGGCTGAATTGATCAAGGGGGCTCGACCTGACTGCCCCGCGCCGGCAGCGTGCCCCATGTCGGTAGTGCTGAAGAGCCACGCGCACGCACGGGTGCTGTGCCAAGAAGTGCACACCGCGGTCGCGGACTGTGCGCACACGGGGCGCTGGCTGAGAGCTATGCACCTCGACCGCGGTGCTAGCTGCGCGTGCGCGGGGCGCTGACTCTTTGCTTCCGGCTTTGCTTTCAGCTTTAGTTCCAGTCTTGGTTGCTCTTCTCATCAGTTAGGGCTTTCATCAGTTCAGCTTATCAGTTTCGACTCATCAGTTGGGAATCTTCAGCTCAGTTCCACTCTCTTGGCTCTAGTTTGAAGTCTCCAGTTTCGCCCTCTCCAACTAGCTTCTTCAGTTGGACTCTCAGCTAGCTGCTTCAGTTGGCTTTTCAGCTGGTTCCTCCAAGTTTAGCTGGAGTCACTATTAGTTGGGGGAGTCACCATTAGTGTGGGGGTTCAGTTTAGCCATCAATTGGCATCTTGGCCATCAGTTGGGACCTAGTTGGACATTAGTTTGGAGCTTAGTTTGGGTGTGTCCTCCGTTGTGGTCTTCAGTTTTCCCTCTTCAGCTGGGATTCCAGTTTTTTCACCTTTTATGCCATAAAATGCCTGCTTTTGGAGCAAAAGCTCAAAGTCTATGCAATGCAGGCATAACACACCAATGGATCAAATATGAAGTTATAAACACTAAAACAACACGAAAATAAGAAAACACATACACAAAAGACATACAATTACAATAAGAAAAGCATCACAAATAATCTCTAAACACTATCAAAGGCAGCAAGCTCCAGCTGGCATTTGACAAATATGAGTCATTTGAGATGAAAGTAGAAGAAACCATCTCAAGCCTTAAAACAAAGTTTCTAGGCATAATCAGTGAGATGACCAACCTGGGAAGAAGCTATCCCAACTGTGAGATGAATTCAAAAATTCTAGACAATCTTACAGAAGAATGGGACATGAAAGTGATTGCTACCAAAGAATCAAGAGATTTGTATAGCATCACTCCCAAAGAATTGTTCGGATCTCTCAAGGCTCACGAGTATAGCCTAAACTGAAAAAGAGAGGCATCTACATCATCAACTCAAGATGCGGCCTTTTATGGAGAAAGAAATCGGTTTAGAGAAGCTCAAGGAAGAAATAATTTCCGGCCAATAGGCTCACCAGCCAAGGAGAATCTAGGAGGATCACTAACTGATCGAAGGAGAGAAGCAACCGAAAAGAAAGAAATCCTGACTAAAGATATTAATGATTAAATCCAGTCAATAACAAGGTTTCTTGAAAAGCTAAAGAAAGTCAGAGATCAACAATCAGCTTTGCCTCAAGCTGATGAAGCTGTAAAAGGAGAAAAAAGCCAGTAACCAGCTAAACAGCTTAGAGTGGCCAACCGAAGTATAGAAGAATGCTTCTACTACCACAAATAAGGACACTACAGATATGAGTGTCCAGAGCTTCCTGAGGACAAAAAGGCTAAAGTGAGGATAAGATTTTTCAAAAGGAAAGCTATGATTGCAAACTCCAAGAATGCCGTGTTAGATGATTCAGACTACCCATCTGGAATTGACTCTAATGGCTACAGCTCAGATGATGAAGCTCTATTCTGCCTCATGGTCGACAATGAAGAAGAGGTTAGTACAACTGATTCAATAACCTCATTTTATCACATACATGAAGCTTTTATTTCTAGAAATGAACTGGATAAACAGTTAAGAATTCTAGAGGATCAATTGGCCTCTATATCATGTATGCATGTTGAGCTAAAGGATGAGAATGATGAACTTAGAGGTAAGGTTAAAGAACTGAGCATTGATTATGAAATAATGAAATTTCTTGAAGCTCAGTCAACTGAATTTGACAAGCTAAAGTTGAGAAATATTGTACTGGAAGTTGAGAATGAAAAGCTTAAGCTAGATATCCTTGAAAAAGAAGAAGTAACTCTCAAGATTAAAAAGAGATCTCAGACTCTGAATGAAATTTTGAGTTATTAAAGAGTTGAAGCTGGCAGCCCAGGGCTAGGGTACAACATGTTTACTGCCACTGAAAAAGGAAAGACAGTTGCCCAAAGCTGTGACAAAGGAATCCTAAAAGGATTCACAAGGTCAACTCAATCACCACCAGCTGAGGTATCAAAAGGGAAAGGAATTTTGATAACTTTTCAAGCTCAGCCCAAATGACTCAGCCATCCCTCTCAGCCGAGACTACCAGTTCACAGACAGTCAGTTTACCAAAGGCCTCCAGCTCAGGCAAAACCACCAGTTCAACACAAACCAACCTACCAACCTAAACCAACAGTTCGGTCTAAACCATCAGTTTATCCAAGGCCAACCAGCTCACAGACAGTCAGTTTACCAAAGGCCTCCAGCTCAGGCAAAACCACCAGTTCAACACAAACTAACCTACCAACCTAGACCAACAGTTCGGTCTAAACCATAAGTTTATCAAAGGCCATTAGCTCAAGCTTGGTCATCAGCTCAAGTGAGACCTACAACTCACCCAAGGCTAAATTTTCAGAAAAGGCCATCAACTCAAGCCAGGCCATCAGCTCAGCTGTGACCTAAATTGACGATTATCGAAAATATCAGAAAATGTTACAAAATTAATATTAACTGAATTTAATATAAGTTCAAGACACATAAGTGCTCTAACTATATTTCGACTTGTGATCAATCTATAGATACCAACAGAAAATAAATAGGCACTCAAAATAAGTATACCTACAAAGCCAGCATATCATCAAAGGCCACTTGCATCTCAATCTGGGAGATCTGTTGATCCTAGAAGAAATGTACATACCAGATTATATCATACACGTCAGCATAATCAAATTCTCTCGGAGAAATTTACTCCAAGCAACTTTGCAACCCAGTATAATGAGTACTTGGATTCAAGGGATGAACCAAGGACCAACCGTAACTATAACTGGTTTGCAAAGTGGCCATATCATAAAGGCCAAAAAGCTCAAAATCAGAAGGCTAAAAGAAACTGGCTAGAGCAAAGAACATCAAGGTCTCAAGATGAGAGGATATTAGTTGAAGTATTTTATCCTAACACTCATCACAGGTACTGATCAACGGACTCAACTCACAGCCGAAGAGTTACCAGAAGTCCAAAGTTGATCAAAAGATCAAACTCTGAAGGATCCTTGAATCACGAAAAGCCAAAAGTGTGGCGAATGTAGATCTCTAAAAACATGATTAACCATCTAGGACCCGATATTATGTGAGTACTTAAAAACTGATCTTTGTTTTGCAGGAAAAGAGCATCCTATCCAAGAAAAGGACCAAAGATACATGGTTTTGGATAGCGGGTTCTCCAAGCATATGACCGGAGATAAAAGCAATCTTGATGGTTATAAAGAAGGTAAAGGTCCTCTAGTCACATTTGGAGACAACTCAAAAAGCCGAACCATTGGAGAAAGGTTCGTAGTCAGAGGAAAAGTTATCGTCAATGAAGTGTCACATGTAGAAGGACTGAAGCACAAGCTGCTAAGCATCTGCCAACTTTGTGACAATAGCTATTCAGTCAACTTCAGCAGCAGCTCTTGTGACATCAAAGACAAGTCAACTGGAGCTATGCTTCTAACTGGCGTACGAAGAGGCAACATGTGCATTGTTGACTGGTCAACCGGCTACTTAGAAGCTTGCTTCTTCTCAAAAGGATCAACTGAAGCAAGCTATCTATGGCATCGACGGTTGAATCACCTCAACTTCAAAACTATCAACTATCTTATCAAGAAAGAGCTGGTTGAGGGGCTTTCCAAGGAAATCTACAAGAAAGCTGAAGTCTGCGGACATGCTAAAAAGAGAAGCAAGTAAATTCATCATTCAAAAACAAAAGTCACCCTCCAGGAACAACTGAAATCCTATAGCTGCTACATATGGATCTGTTTAGACCAGTGAAGCCACCAACCCCAAGATATAAAAAGTTTACTCTTGCAGTAGTTGATGACTACTTAAGATACACTTGGGTAGAGTTCCTGAAGAGCAAAGATGAAAATTTTTCCAAGATATCTACATTGATCAAAAGGCTACAAACTGAGAAAGGAAAATCAGTTCAAAGGATAAGATCCGACAATGGAACTGAATTCGTCAATCAGCAAATGATCAACTTTCTGAGTGATTTGGGAATCATTCATGAACACTCGGCTACAAGAACACCTCAATAAAATGGCATAGCTGAACGATAAAATTGCATGCTCAAAGAGGCAGCTCGAGCAATGGTAGCTGATGTCAATATAGATGAAAACTATTGGCCCGAAGCAGTCAACACAGCTTACCACACTCAAAACCGAAGTGCCATCATCACTACACATGACAAAACACCCTACGAGATGTATAAGGGTCGTAAGCCTTCTATTTCATACTTTAAAGTATTTGGCTGCAAATGTTACATTCACAACAATGGCAAGACTCAACTGAAAGCTTTCAGTGCCAAATCTGATGAGGGGATCTTTCTTGGCTATAATGCCCCTCACTCATAAGCTTACAGAGTGTTCAACAAATGAACCCTTATTGTGGAAGTAACCTGTCATGTGGTATTTGATGAGTTTGCTAATGAGTACAGGAGCAAAGAATTAAATGATACATCAGTTCAAGTACTACCTAGTGAAACTGAAATCTCGCAGGACTATGTTGATCACATTGTTCCAAAACGATTTGAAGCTTCACTAGAAGATAGCAATGAAACTGGCTCCAAACCAGCTAAAGGCCACATGGTCAATGAGGACACAAACTGTGCTGAGACCACAAACCCCACAACTGAAGTAGGGGGAAGAACTGATGAAGTCAATGAGCAAACTAGAGATAAGGCAGCAGCTGATGTCAACATTGATGGACCAGCTGAAGCCAACCTGCCTAAATGGCTCCAAAGCCATCCAACTGATAAGACTGTCGGTGATCCTAGAAACAGAGTTCAAACTAGATGCTCAACTGAGCATGCACTATTCACATGCTTCATCTCGCAAACTGAAGTAGCCAACATCAAGGAAGCACTTGAAGACTCAGACTGGATCATAGTGATGCAAGAAGAGCTGAATCAATTCACAAGAAATGACGTATGGTTTCTTATTGATAGGCCAAAGACCCAAAAAATCATCAGTACAAAATGGGTTTTTCGCAACAAGCTGGATGAACAAGGCGTGATCACCAGGAACAATGCAAGACTGGTAGCCAAATGATACTCTCAAAGTGAAGAGATCGACTTTGATAAAACATTTGCACCAGTTACAAGATTGGAAGCTATCAGACTGTTCCTCGCCTATGCAGCTCACAACAACTTCACAGTCTAGCAAATGGATGTCAAGAGTGCATTCTTACAAGGGATGCTCAAGGAGACGTTTATGTTGAGCAACCACCAGGCTTTGAAATTGGAGATCAAGTCTACAAGCTGAAGAAAGCTCTATATGGACTAAAGCAAGCTCCAAGATCTTGGTATGAAACCCTTACAACATTCTTGCTGAAGAATGGGTTTAAAAAAGGAGTCATTGATTGTACTCTATTCAAAATAGAATGATCAGCTGAGATCTTAATGGTTCAAATTTATGTAGATGACATAATTTTTGGATTAAAGAGCAAAGATCTCTGCACTCGATTCGCTCAACTGATGCAAAGAGAATTTGAGATGAGAATGATGGGAGAAATGACTTTCTTCCTCGAACTCCAAGTAAAGCAGCTAAATGATAGAATTTTCATCGGCCAAGCTAACTACACCAAAGAGCTAGTCAAGAAGTTTGGAGCCGATAAGGGAACAACTCTCAAGATTCTAATGTATATATCAGTTCAGCTGACTCTTGATGAAGAAGAAGAAGAATCAGTCAGCCAGATGTTCTACAGAGGAATCATTGGCTCCCTTCTCTATCTGACAGCCAGCCATCTAGACATCTCCTACTCAGTCGAGCTGTGCGCTCTGTTCTAAGCAAATCTGAAGAAAAGCTATCTCAAAACAACTAAGAGGATCATAAAGTACCTCAAAGGAACCATAAATCTTGGACTATGGTATCCTAAAGATGATAGCTTAAGTCTAACTAGATATTCAGACTCAGGCTTTGGAGGATACAAGATCGACAGAAAAAGCACTAGTGGAACATGTCAGTTTCTTGGGAACAAACTGATATCCTGGTTTAGCAAAAAGCAGTACTCAGTTGCCACGTCAATAATTGAAGCTGAATATGTAGCTGCTGGAAGCTATTGTGCTTAAATTCTCTACATGAAACAACAACTGAAAGATTACAAAGTTGAAACTGAAGAAGTGTCTATCTATTGTGATAATAATAGTGCTATTGCAATTTCTCAAAATCCAGTACTGCACTCAAGGATAAAGCACATTGATATAAGGGATCACTTTATTAGAGATCACATTGAGATGAAAGACATATGCATCAAATATGTCAATACAGAGAAGCAGATAGCTGATATCTTCACCAAGCCACTACTAGAAGCTAGATTTGTGGAGCTTTGTATCCAGCTGGGATTGCTTGAACTAGCTTCTAAGGAGGATGATGATCAGCTGAGTGAAGAAGTAAAGAAGAATATTCCAGCTGAAGATAAGAACTGAATCAGAATGACATCAGTTTACTAAGCCATGAAGCTTAAACTGATGAGCCAAATCAGTTCTGAAGAATTGATGAAGTCTAAAATGGAAAACTGGTGAGAAAAAGAGTCAACTGATCATTGAAGGCATCAGTTCTTAATGAGAGCAGTTGAACCAAATAAAGAGCTGACTGAAGAGAAAAAGCTACAGCTGAGGAAAGCAGCTGAATTGAAAACAAATGAGGAGCAAAGATGAGAGAATAAAGCTCCAAGCTGATGAAAAGCTAAGAGACAAAGCTGGAAGCACTTCAGCTGGAAATGATCAGTCCAAGCTTAGAGGACCATCAGTTCAAACTGAAAGCTATTAGTTGATGAAGCCAACTGATGAGGTCAGTAAGCTCAGAGCTCAAGATGAATACCATCAGTTGAAAAGATATTAGTTGATGAAGACAACTGATGATGTCAGCTCAGAGTCAAGCGAAAGTCCAAATGAGAGAAATTGGATAAGCTTGAATTCAATATGGGAATGGTAACAGTGACGTGTTGAAAAAATATGACCGTTAGACCCACCTTTCTATCTCCTTATCAATTACCCAATGGGTAAATTTTGAGTAAAGTCGAAGCTACTTTTCAGCCATCTCTTCAGCATCAGTTTGTTGAAACCGTTTGATTTAACAAAAATTAAATTTTTCTGACCGTTGGATTAAAATTATCGTTGACTATAAATAGGTCAGCTAAACCCTCTAATTCTCCTTTACCATTCTCTACCAACTCTCTATCTCTCAAAGTCTTCTCTCTCAAAAGTCATTTCCTCTCAAAAGCCAAAATCTCCAACTACTCATAAACCTCTTTATCAAAGGCTTCCCAATTAGAATCATGGCTCAAAACCCAATCTTCCGTATTCGCAGGGAATTCAACTTTCAGTTAACTGGAGAAGATTCCTTGATCTTCTGCGACAAGCTTCTGAAAGATAGATTTTTCAACCCAGTTGCTTTCTCTGAGATTTGCGAAAACTCACAACTTAGCGATGAAATTACTGCCAAGCTGTACCAAGCTAGGTTGCAAACATTTCTTGAAGTTGTACCCTCTCGTGTCTATTCAGAAGCTGTAGTTGAGTTTTACCTCAACTCTAATGACGTCGATAATCCAGAGGCCATTACCACCAAAGTAAGGGGACACATGTTTACTATGACAGCTAAGTCACTTGCAGAGATTTTCAAGCTGCCAATCAAAGGTATAACCCTTAAAGAAATAAGACCCAACTTTGAGAGAGCCTACAATCTCTGAAAGAAGGAAGACACAACTGCTCATTACAAGGTTAATCATCTCATCTCTCTCTTCAAGGAAGAGTTTCAAGTACTGGGGTTAATAGCTTTGAAGATAGTTGTTGGAACAGCTGGAAGCTTATCAGAAATGTCAGAGCCCAATTATCTAGTTTGTGCAGCTGCAATGAATCAACTAAACATAAACTTGGCGAAGTTCTTCTTTGGTCAACTGAAAATGTTTGTTGACATCTGGGAGAAGAAAGGCAATGATGAAAACTTTCCTTATGAGATGTGTTATCTTCATCAAATCAATATCATTCTGTAAAAGCAGATTCCAGAGCTGATGAAGGAAGAGACAGCCTTCACGACTGTTACCAGGCTTGATTACAACCCAAAACCACGTGCTAAATTGATTAAAATCAAGGAGTTTGCACCTCAACAAGCTGCAATATCGAAGAAGAAAGCTGCTTCAGAAGGAAAATGGAAGGAAGCAGCAGCTGAAGATCTAAGAAACACTTTGTCAAACTCTGAGGATGAAATTCCTCTATTTCGAAGGTTTAGTTCTCCACTGAATGTTCAGCCACTCAGAACAGTCGAAGCCAACCCAAGCACTAAAGCAACTGAAGTTGAAACTTCAGCTCAGCCATCAGTCAGAAGAACTAGAAGATCCACAGCACAAACTGGGCCATCTACTCAGGATGAACCATCAGCAAGACAAGCAAGCCCAAATGCAGCTGAAGAAAAGACTTCAGCTCAGCAAGCTTCAGTAAGGTGACCCATCACAAGATCAGTTCAGACGAAGCATTTTACTAATCAGCTCAAGAAGAAAGGAGCTAAGCCTTTAAAGCCAAAGCAGAAGAGAGGTAAAAGTCCCATTTCAGACCCCTCAATACCACCAAATCTCACCATCAAGGATCTCAAGCATATTTCCATTAAGGATCTTGCACTATGTGTGAATCCAAATGATCTCATTCCTAATCGAAGGATACCTCATAAAGAAACTAAATCATATTACTTCCGGTTCACATGTCCTCCCATGGCTCGAACTACAGAAAATATCAATGCTTACTCAAAAGGAGAAAGCATCAAGAAGTGGGCTGAGGATCAAGCAAGCCAGTACACAACTTAACATTTTGCTGTGGAGCTGACTAGATATGAAAAGCTTTACAACACCTTGACAAGGTACATATACTGGTTTCTCTGGAGGCACGTTCACTTAACTGACTCATTCCTTATATCGATGGCTTTCCATGGGATGAGTTTCTAGAAAAGAGAGGAAGAGTGGAGCTTGTGGTGGACAAGCAATAAGAATGTCTAGGTATCAAGAGGCAAAGAGCTGAAAAAATAGCTTCACCTTCGCAAGCTATGCTCAGAGCCCTTCAAAGGCTCAATGTTTGATGTTATCAAGTAAGTAAGTCAGTTGAAGGGAATCTAGCCTCCAGCATATCTTGATGAAGATGAAGAGAAAAGATGGCAACATCTTAGAGCTCAACAAAAGTGGCTTCTCAATGAGCTAAGAAAGAACCAGTCAGAAACTTAAATTGGAAGCTCTACACCAAGAGGAGAAGAAGCTCCGATAGATGAGATCATTGATGAAGCACTGAAAGAAATGCACTTTGAAAGGTCTCTACATTCTGAAGAGGTTGAAGTCACCCTTATATCAGATTCTCTAGAAAAGCCAAGGGATAAGGATACCAATGAAAATTGAACTGCAAGTGACGAGGAGCTTGATGAGTTACTCAAGTCACCAGTTCAGCCAGCTGAGAAGCCAACTCAATAGTCAACTGATGTGTTTTAACCAGCTGAGAAGTCAGCTGAACTCTCAGCCTCTCCTAAGGAAACAACTGCGGCTCCAACTGAGCCCTTCTCTCCACCAATTGCCCAGGAAGCAACTGCTAAAGAGCCAGCTGATCAAGAAGTCCAGCTGGAAGAGTAAGATGTTCAGCCGAAAGTGCTGGACATGGTAATTTTCTTTGATCCTATCCAGAGGGCACTTCAAGCTCAAGCTTAAGCTGCAAAACCAGAGACTCCCCCTGAACCAAGCCAAGATGAAATAGTCAGTTTGGGAGATGTAGAGCTATTAGTCGAGAAGCAGCTGAGCAGGTTGCTGAGCAATCATTGACAATACTGCGTGAGCAGTTTGAAGTAGGAAGAGGAGACAAAGCCACCTCAACAGGAGACGAGCTGCAAATGGAACTGGTCATGGCAGCTGACAGTTCAAGCCCAACTAGGACAGTTCAAGCTGATGATCAGTCCAGAAGTCCCACAGCTCAAACCATAGCTCATCATGAAGAGTTGATCCAGAGCTTGCAGAAATAGATAAAAAGACATGGAAAGCTGATTGAAAAGCTTCAAGCTCATGCTGGACTCCAGTCAACTGACAGTGAGTCCTCAAGCTCGAATGATGAAGGTGGTGGCAGCCCCACTAAACCTGTAGCCAAGAGGAGGAAAACTGAACAGAAGCAAAACTGAGAGCCGGATCAAGCGCAGCTGATTCAAGACTCAAAGTTATTTTCTTGTGATTCAGTGTACTAAAAATATCTTTTGATAAATAAAAATTTATTTTATTTTCAAAATAAATGACAAGTCAGCATTTATTTTGAATTTTTGACTGTTGGAAAATGATGACACATATCATTGTCATTACAAAACCAACAACTAAAAGAAAACGACAAGGGGTCATTAATTCTCTCAATAAACAAATTTATAAGTCTATCTCTCTTCACTCATAAAAACCCCTTGCTCATAGCCCTTCAGAGATACTCGCTCATTGATTCTCCTCAAAGAGTATTTCTCTCTCTCTCTCTCTTTCACAAAAAGCTTGAATCCTAATTCAGCCAAATTTCAAAGATGGTTGAATCATTAAAAGCTATTAATTCCTTCTCTGAGAGTAGATGATGAAAGATAAATTCCTGGAAAGAAAGAAATTCAAGATGATTCTTAAGGAATCAAACAACCCATTTCTTCTGGTCAATCTTCACAAGACCGGAATCCTATATTTTCTGGAAACTCCACCAAGATTCTTCAGGCAAGACTTGGTGAGCGAGTTCCTACTTCAAGCAAAGGTGACTGCAGATGGAAAGCTTATCTCCTCAATGATTCAAGGACATCAAATTCAAATCACAAAAAGGAAGATTGCAGAAATCTTTCAACTTTCAAAGAAAGGGTCAACAGTTCAAGATCTGAAAGATTTTGCAGAATCATACTGGAAATAATGGAGAGCTCCCATCTGCAGCAAGCAATTCAGTTTTACCATAGCTAAAACTAACCTGAAACCCGAGTATGGAGTTCTACTCAATATCATGAACAAGATGATGTTCGGAGCCATAGGAAACTTGAGTCAACTTACTCGAGAGAGATACAAGATAATGATTCACCTTGCTGAAGGACTGCCAACAAACTGGACAGAGTTTGTATACTCTCAGTTCAAGCTTTAAGTCACTAAAGCTGCTGACTCAAAGAAGACTGGCAAATTTGAGTCCAAGGTAGGACTTGTTCTAAGAATGAGCAAGCTCCTTGAAGATATGTTGAATCTTCCAAATGATGATGCCTTACCAGTCCTTATTTCTGACTGGATCCCCAACAAAGGAAAAGCACACCTTCAGCTGCTAAAAAAGAAGAGGAGATCCAAAGCTAAAGTCGACAACACCACACCAAGCAGCTCAACTGCTGACACTGCTCCATCACCACAATCCAAGAATGGATCATCAGCCGACTTCAAATTTTGCTCTGATCCCGATGAGCTAATTCCTTTCACTGGAGTCCCTCATCCAAACTATGGAGCTGATTACTTCAGGAGAACTTACCCTCCTCTTCAGCTAACTAAAGAAAACATTCGCACTTATTATAGTGGTGAATATCCAGTCAAAGTACACAGAAGGAAGTGACAAATCTTCTTCTTACTCACTTCACTTCAGTTGCAAGGCAAGATCATCAGCTGTTCAAACAAATGCATCGGTATCTCTACTGGTTCAACTGGAGATATTCTATGTTAATCCAGTCACACTTCTTGCTAACTGTCTTTCATGGCATGAGCTTTTGGCAACATGAAGAAACCTGGAGCATTAAATGGATCGGAGCATCAAATCCATTTCCTCCAACTATTGTGCAAGTTCAGCACATCATGAATAATTGACTTGATAACAAAATTCCAGCTAAGGCCATGCTAGCTGATGTTCAAGCCAACTTGAGATCTCAAGGAGCTGCTGCTGCAAATTAATCAGACAACTACCACACTGACCTCCACAGTCGCAGATTGAAATTTGATAATATATCAAATCAATCAGCTGAGGCATCACTACAAGCTGGAGCTACAACTGAAATGATAGATCAAGATCTATCACATACTTAAGTTGTAGCAACTCAAGGGAGTCAAGAACGTGGAAACAAAGGAGACAAAGACGATGAAGACACTGCCACGTCACCAAATCTCCTGTCCCGAAACTATGTTACTCCTTTCATCAAGTCAAGCTCAAAAACATCTCAACTGATCCTTAACATTGATCAGCCCAGCTCTCACAGCAAAAGAACTTCAAAGCTGATCACCTTAAAGATGAACAGCTCATCAGTTGCTCATAAGCAACTTCTGTTAGGATTGTATACTAAAGGATTATCTTTGTATACTATTAACAATGTTTTGACAATATAGATTGATTATTATTTCAGTCACTATTTGTGCATATTATCTATTGTTATATTTCTTGTAATACCCCAGATTTCTGAATAAGGTTTAGAGGAATGTTAATAATAGTTAATTAATTAAAGAAGGAATTTAATTAAGATTAGTTAAGGTTGGATGTCAGTCACGACTTTAGGAGTCAGATCGTCTTTTTCGAGAAATGTGATTTTAACTATTTTACGACCATCCGTGGTCTCGTTAGAAAGGTTTTAACTCAAAGAGTATGCCGGTGTTTTCGGATTTTAATTCTGAAGTCATTTGAGTTCCCGGTGATGAAAAACGCATTTAAAAGAAGAATGAATAATAACTTTTGCGTGCGTTCATGTTTTGAGAAATTTACGAAATCCTCCTCGTTTATTCAAGTTCAGTCCTGTCAGGCCCCTCTTATGGAAAATGACTCAAGGATTTCGTTGGCGTTCACGGATTGTCATTCTGAGGTCAATCGAACGCTCGGGAGCCGAATCTGTCAGTCTGAGTGAATAGTAAAAAGTAATTCCAAAAAGGGAATCTTTGTTCGTCTTCCTTTTGACGAACCCGTCTTCTTCACGAATCAAGTTGGTTCACTAGTATTCGAGCCAACGAGTCTCCCGGTATTTTTAGATTTCATGTCTGAAGTCGTTTGGACCTCGACATCGAATAAAGCAGCTTTTAACCGAACCCGGGGTAACTTTTGCAGTATTCCCGCACAGCAATGGCTTCCAAAGAAAGCCAAAGCTTTTCCTATATATAGGGGACCACCTCTTTAGAATTTCTTGCTCATTTCACATCCACTTCACTTCTAAATCGAGAGGGTGAAAAGCTTTGAAAGCCGAGAAGGTTCTGTCGAAGTAAAAAATGTTCTTCGTGAGTGTTCTTCAAGACGACGAGCGGAGTGGCGTGGAAGGGATGCAGTGAGGGAATGTGCTAGGGACGCCGTTGAAATCGTAGCAGGCGGCTTTGCCACCGTTGCGACTCGACGAGACGCCAAGCTAGCCACATTCCTTCGACGCACCTGACCCCGTCCATTCTTGTTCGTCGATCTCGATTCTATTTCTTTTTCGTCTTTAAATTCCGCATTTACTTTTCATTCTTTACGTTCTTCGCGTTCTTCATTATTGCTCGTCTAAAGTAGTATTTCGATTCTTATTGAAGTTCCAAAATAATAATGCTTACGTTATATTTCTCATTTTATTTCCGTTATTATTATTCTAGAAGATTAGCCTCGTTCATTCCGTTAAAAATCCGTTCAAGTCATATTTATTTATTTCGGAGGATTATCGTGTTTGTGCCGTTATAATGCCAAAATTATTTTTAAGTTAAAGCATGTTGTTGTACGTTAAAAATCAAGTACGATGTTTTTTATAAAGAAATTTCGGGTTAATTGTTCTTCGTGTTCGTCGAAGAAATCAACGAACATGAAGAACAGTTGAAGAACACGTTGAAAGGAACCCAGATGATGAGAGAGACAAAAAAGGGAAAGAGAGAGCCCCGCGGGGGGGGGGGGAGGGGGTGAGCGCCACCGCGCCACACCCCCCACGGCCGCGCCGAGCCCGCCGGGGGTGGAGGAGCCCGCCGGGGGCAGGGAGCCCACCGGGGCTAGTGGCCCCGCGGTGGTGGGTAGCCCGCCGGGGCAAGGCAGCCCCGCAGCGCCCCCCCTCCTTTTTCCGTGTTGTTTCATTTCCGTTCTTTCCGGCTATTCCCGTACCCCTTCTTTCCGATCTTTTCGAGTCTTTAAAATTATGATACTTTTAAGCCATGTTCAAGTTTAAATTATAGTAAGGTATTCAAGTTAATTTCAAATTATTTCGAATAAGATATTGAGTTATTTTCCATCAAAAATTTAGAAATCGAGTCAAGAAAGTTTCTTAAATAAATTAAACAATTCTCGATCCCCTTATTAAGTCAAGTCATGCTATCCATGATAAGTCCTAGCTAAGAAAATATTAGTTAAGTATTATTTAAAATCATGTATTTAGAAATGCTCGAAGGAGACCGCTATGTCGACGATTCGACTTTTGTAGGAGGAATCGAGCCTCGGAGAAATACTAAGGAAGACCACCAGCTCGTTGCCTCGTCTTCCGTTCCGTAATCAAGGTGGGTAAATCTATACTAATCTAAAGTTTGAGCTAATAAGCTCTAGAAGCATGTTAGGACAAACGAGATATCCAATAAAGTATTTTTGCTCAGCCTGTTTGATCTCTGTACAAGAAAAGGAATAAATTGAGTTATATGCATGATTATGTTGAATTATTATTCGGGTTAGATAAGGTAAAGAAAGTTAGTATAAGTAAGTGAGCTCTCAAGTATGTTTAGATATGCTAGAATTGTTTATTTACAATTTATGCTAGCATGAAGTATTTAGAATTGCTTTATTTGCAATCAATGTTTATCCGCGTTCATTTCCTCGTATTTGAATGCTTATACCTTGTTAAAGCTCGTATCGCTAAGGATTAAGGATTGCCTTACTAGAGTAGCTTTAACCCTTTGTAGGCCAAGATCTTGTAGCAATAAGGCATTAGCATTAGACATTGTTCTAAGCTCGGTATTGCTAGCGAGAATAGGAAGAGAAGGAACTAAGCTTTCACTTAGGCAGGATTTGAGCTCAGAATTATTAAGGTAGTCACTGTTGGGTTTTTTCCTCACAAACTCATTCGGATATTTGAGGTAACCCCTCTTATATCCTATGGCATGCCTAAGGGTACAGTTGACGACAGGTTTGAGCCAAGTTGGGCCCAAAAGAAAAGAAAAGGTTTTACGGATACGGAGAGGGCTTTTGCGTTTTGATCTCCGTATACCGCCTATTAATCATTGGATATCTTGAAGTTATAAAAGAATTTTCGCTAAAACCCACTGAGTACATTAGTGCTCATGCGCCCTCTTTTCAAATGTTTTCAGGTTGAGATGCTGAGGATGCTGGTGGCTGTGAATGTGGGTTGGCTGCCAAGACTATTTTGCAATTATCTAATGTTCCATGAAATCCCACTTTGTGATCCGCTACTCTGATACACTCTTTTCAATTCTGTTTAAGTCCTATTATGTTTAGCAAGACTCCATGAATAATTTCCCCAGAAACGATTTAACACCTATAAGATGCATATTATGTTTATCTCTGTTTTCGAGTATGACCTCCGTTCACCTGCAAAGAGGCCTAACAAGTTGGTGTCTGATTAGTTAGCCGTTTCATTCCACTTAAACATGTTTTCTTTTAATCCATGTGAACCCGAGCATCACCATATAACTTCTAAGGCATGTCTTGATTCTTAAACTTCTTGGAAAAACCTCCAACTTTATTTGTTAATCCCTTAATAACACCCCGTCCCCACTTGTAAATCCCTATCTTGGGACCGGGCTGTTATAGTTGGTATCAGAGCAGGTTTGCACCTCTGCAGACCTGTCTCTTTGTTTGAAATAAGTTAATAAGTCTATGTGGATATAAGTTGTTCTCTGATAAGTTAAAGCAGCAACCCACAGCTCGCCATCACCCTCGCATTCTCAACCAAGAATCAAGGTATGATAGTATAGAAATTTTGGATTTTGGATTCATGATTTTGGAATACAGGAAGGGAAAAGATTTGAGCAAGCATACATGTTTTATGGACAAGAGAAAAACCGTGAGAATGAAATTCCAAGTAAAAGGTGTTCGAGTAAGACGATTTCCCAGATGGAAAGTTTGTGAAAAGATTTCTCGATCCCAAAATGACTTAAAATCATTTCTCGAAATTTTGACTCAAAAGAAAAGGTAAACAATGTATGTTTAAAGAACTTTGGGCACCAAAATTTTTATAAAAAGTTGTCAACTGCTTCATAAAAGGAAATTAAGCATGCAAGATTAATCCAGACATTAGGAGGACCTTAGGTCTCCCTTTTTGAATCTAGACTGATTAAGGTACTCTCTTCTAGATGGTTAAGTGTCGTTCGACAGCTAGGAAGAGCGTGCCTCTTTTTCGCCCTGTGCAAGAAAGAGTTGAGAGATTCAGAAGAGAAACTTGGAATAGTAACGAACAGTTGCTGTCCTACATGGCGAGATACCTCGAAAGGTGGGCTTGGGCAAATGGCTACGGAGGGGAGCCCGGAAGCGTATCCGACTTGGAAACGTGCATCCGCATGTGTGAGCATGCGCCACCTGCTTGGAGGCCTACAATGTACTGTATCCTGCAAAGCACGATCACTCGCGATCCTGAGACATACGCTGAAATCGGAAATCTGACGGAATTCTCATCAGCCTTAATGGCTCGTTGGGTATCGGAGTATGGCCACGTGCACGCCTTAGCCGAGCAGCAAGAAGATGAGCAAAATCCCTCCCTCGTGGTAGAGCTAGAACTGCAAAGGGCGACTCTCAACAGTCCCCCTGGATTCCAAGTGCCACGTCCTCACGACGAAGGAACCGCAGGAGCAGGACCCTCAAATGTCCGAATCGTGAACCACACCGAGTCCCTATTCTCCTGCACTCCGCAAGTGAACCAGTGGACCCCTGTGTCCACTTCTCAGGTTCTGGGACAGTGTATGCCCCATCAGTATCCTGAATGGAGTGTTCGCATAAGGACATTCAAGTTCACCGTCCCGGAAACGGTTGATATTGGAGACGAAGAAGAAAAAGACGAGGACCCGGAAGAAGGCGAAGAGGAAGTAGGATCGCCATGCAAGGAGAAGGGTAAGGGCCCGGCTCATGATTAAGTATAGAAAGGAGGTATATGAGGTGTTGCTGTTAGAACACCTAGATATCTAATCCATCTGTTTGTCTGTAATCTAATATCCGCTCTGACCAAGACTCTAATATGTAATAGATGCTTTAAGATTTCTAAACCCAATAGTGGTAGTGAATTTTCCAATAGACTGCCCTATCTCGGTTGTAACCCATAATTTATTATATCGATGCCAAAGTCCTCTAAAATGAGGCAATTTTCCCATCATGCTTGAATGACGTCTGTTTGTAAGAAACTGAAGATTGAACCCGAGAATACCGAGAATGCTCTTGAAATAAGTATTCTCTCTAGAAAGAAAATGATGTCTAGGAAGGTCTGCTCTAACCTAGAATTGAACATAGAAGGGGAAAACTTTAAGTCAAATCTTTATGTGATAAAGATTCAGGACTTCGACATAATCCTAGGAATGGATTGGTTAGCCTCAGCTAATGCTTGCATAAGCTGCCCCGAGAGGGAGGTAACGTTTCGACCACCCGGGAAACCCGAGGTGAAAATCTACGGATCAAGGCTAAGAACCAAAATCCAGTGGTATCCGCCCTAAAGGCCACCAAGATGATAAGGAAGAACAACTGCCAAGCATTTTTAGTTAACTAAATAAGGAAGGAGGCAGGAGAGCTTTCCATCGAAAACGTTCCAGTCGTAAGGGAATACCCCGACGTATTTTCAAAGGAGATACCAGGACTACCTCCAGACAGGCAGGTGGAGTTCGCTATCAAGTTGGAACCAGGAGCCGGCCCAGTTTCAAAAGCCCCCTACAGAATGGCGCCTAAGGAGTTGCAAGAACTCAAAGTTCAACTGCAAGAGTTACTAGACCTAGGTTTTATCCAACCTAGTGTGTCACCTTAGAGAGCTCTAATCTTGTTCGTAAAGAAAAAGGATGGCACATTAAGACTGTGCATCGACTATAGAGAGCTTAATAAGCTAACCATCTAGAATCGATACCCTCTCCCAAGAATAGACGATCTCTTCGATCAACTTAAGGGAGCAAGTGTCTTCTCCAAGATAGACTTAAGATCTGGGTACCATCAGTTGAAGATCCGAAAGGAGGATATCCCTAAGACCGCTTTTAGAACTCGCTATGGGCACTACGAGTTTGTGGTGATGCCATTCGGATTAACCAACACTCCCGCAGTGTTCATGGATTTAATGAACCGGGTTTTTCACCCGTACCTTGATAAGTTTGTTATAGTTTTCATAGATGATATTCTCATCTATTCCAAGGTTGAGGAAGAACATCAGGAACACCTAAGAGTGGTGCTGGAAACCTTAAGAAGAGAAAAGCTTTACCCTAAGTTCAGCAAATGTGAGTTTTGGCTCAAAGAAGTAACGTTTCTAGGTCATATAGTCTCGGTAGAAGGAATCAAGGTGGATCCGGCCAAGATTGAAGCTGTAAGTAAATGGAAGTCTCCAAGAAGTGTGAACGAGATAAGGAGTTTTCTAGGACTCGCTGGATACTATCGTAGATTCATTGAAGTATTCTCGACTATATCCAAGCCTATGACACGATTGTTACAGAAGGATTCCAAGTTCAAATGGACGCCTGAATGTGAGGAAAGTTTTCAAACTTTGAAGAGGATGCTAACCACAGCCCCCGTTTTAGCCATCCCAGAAGGGAATGAAGATTTCTTGGTTTACGCAGACGCATCAAGTAAAGGATTAGGATGCGTACTAATGCAGATAGGAAAGGTGATTGCTTATGCTTCTAGACAGCTTAAGAATCACGAACAAAACTACCCGACGCATGACTTGGAACTAGCAGCGGTCGTTCATGCGCTGAAGATCTGGAGGCACTATCTCTACGGAGCTAAGTGTGAGATCTTCTGAGATCACAAGAGCTTGAAGTATTTCTTCGAGCAAAAAGATCTTAACATGAGACAAAGAAGATGGCTAGAACTCGTAAAAGACTATGACTGTACGATCCACTACCACCCAGGGAAAGCAAATGTGGTAGCAGATACCCTAAGTAGAAAAGAGAAGACAGAGTTAGGACTCGTTTCAGTTCAGGAAGATCTTCGTAAGGAATTCGAGAAGTTAAGGATCGAGGTGCTAACACCACCCGAGACCATTCAAGCTCAAATTGCCGCGACAGTCGCTCAGCCTGACCTAAGGTAAAGGATAATTGAAGCCCAGAGAGGAGACGAGTTTCTCGAAAAGAAAAGGCTGGAAGCACGATCTGATAACTTTCAAGGTTTCGCGGAAGCTGCTGACAATGCGCTCTTATTCAAAGGAAGGCTTTGTGTACCTAGCAAGGGAGAACTAAAGGAGGAAATCATGTGCGAAGCACACGACACGTCATATACAGCACATCCAGGAAGCACCAAGATGTACCAAGACCTCAAGAGGAATTTCTGGTGGAACAACATGAAAAGGGAAATAGCCGCCTTCGTGGAAAGGTGTCTGAGCTGTCAATAAGTGAAAGCTTTGCATCAAAAACCTTCTGGTTTGCTCCAACCCCTAGAAATTCCTGAATGGAAGTGGGATCATATCAACATGGACTTTGTCGTAGGATTGCCAAGGTCCAAGCGGGGAAATACCGCTATTTGGGTAATCGTTGATCGATTATCTAAATCAGCACATTTTGTTGCTATTACGATGACGGACGGGCTAGATCAACTAGCCCAGTTGTATGTTAAGGAAGTTGTGCGTTTTCACGGAGTACCGGTCTCGAATACATCGGACCGTGATTCGAGATTTACATCAAGATTCTGGAGAAGCCTACAAGATGCGATGGGATCAAAGCTCAACTTTAGCACAACGTTCCATCCTCAAACGGATGGCCAATCTGAAAGGACTATCCAGATTCTAGAAGACATGCTTAGAGGAGTCATCATCGATCAAGGAGGCAACTGGGAGGAGTTACTGCCTTTGGTAGAATTTTCCTATAGCAACAGCTACCAGACATCAATCAGCATGGCCCCTTATGAAGCCCTTTATGGAAAGAAGTGTAGATCGCCCCTATATTGGGACGAGGTTGGAGAAAAAAGGATACTTGGACCCGAGATGGTCCAGGAGGCCGTCCAGAAAATGGAGTTCATTCGTCTACGCATCAAGGAAGCTCAGGATAGACAGAAGGCGTATGCAGATGAGAGGAGGACAAATCTCAGCTTCGACGTTGGAGATAAGGTGTTTTTGAAGGTGTCTCCATCAAAAGGAATAATTCGTTTTGGCAAACGAAGCAAATTAAGGCCCAGATTTATTGGACCTTTTTAGATCTTAGAAAAGGTGAATGAAGTAGCCTACAGGTTGGCCTTACCACCCAACCTGAGTAACGTGCATGACGTCTTTCATGTCTCAATGTTCCGGAAGTACGTGTTTGATCCAAAACACGTGATTAGCAAGGAAGAGATAGTCCTGAATGAGGACTTAGCCTATGAAGAAAAGCCTCAAGCCATCGTGGATCGAAAAATTCAGAAGCTGAGAAATAAGGAGATCGACCTGGTGAAAGTGATCTGGAACCACCACGGTTCAGAGGAAGCAACTTGGGAGCTTGAATCCGAGCTGCTCAAGAAGTACCCTGATATTGCTTATCATGGTTAGTAAATTTCGGGACGAAATTTTATTTAAAGAGGGTAGGATGTAATACCCCAGATTTCAGAATAAGGTTTAGAGGAATGTTAATAATAGTTAATTAATTAAAGAAGAAATTTAATTAAGATTAGTTAAGGTTGGATGTCAGTCACGACTTTAGGAGTCAGATCGTCTTTTTTGAGAAATGTGATTTTAACTATTTTACGACCATCCATGGTTTCGTTAGAAAGGTTTTAACTCAAGGAGTATGCCAGTGTTTTCGGATTTTAATTCTGAAGTCATTTGAGTTCCCGGTGATGAAAAATGTATTTAAAAGAAGAATGAATAGTAACTTTTGCGTGCGTTCATGTTTTGAGAAATTTACGAAATCCTCCTCATTTATTCAAGTTCAGTCCTGTCAGGCCCCCCTTATGGGAAATGACTAAAGGATTCCGTTGGCGTTCACGGATTGTCATTCTGAGGTCAATCGAACGCTCGGGAGCCGAATCTGTCAGTCTGAGTGAATAGTAAAAAGTAATTCCAAAAAGGGAATCTTTGTTCGTCTTCCTTCTGACGAACCCGTCTTCTTCACGAATCAAGTTGGTTTACTAGTATTCGAGCCAACGAGTCTCCTGGTATTTTTAGATTTCGTGTCTGAAGTCGTTTGGACCTCGACATCGAATAAAGCAGCTTTTAACCGAACCCGGGATAACTTTTGCAGTATTCCCGCACAGCAATGGCTTCCAAAGGAAGCCAAAGCTTTTCCTATATATAGGGGACTACCCCTTTAGCATTTCTTGCTCATTTCATATCCACTTCACTTCTAAATCGAGAGGGTGAAAAGCTTTGAAAGCCGAGAAGGTTCTGTCGAAGTAAAAAGTGTTCTTCATGAGTGTTCTTCAAGATGACGAGCGGAGTGGCGTGGAAGGGATGCGGTGAGGGAATGTGCTAGGGGCGCCGTTGAAATCGTAGCAGGAGGCTCTGCCGCCATTGCGACTCGACGAGATGCCAAGCTAGCCATATTCCTTCGGCGCACCTGACCCCGTCCATTCTTTTTCGTCGATCTCGATTCTATTTCTTTTTCGTCTTTAAATTCCGCATTTACTTTTCATTCTTTACGTTCTTCGCGTTCTTCATTATTGCTCGTCTAAAGTAGTATTTCGATTCTTATTGAAGTTCCAAAATAATAACGCTTACGTTATATTTCTCGTTTTATTTCCGTTATTATTAATCTAGAAGATTAGCCTCGTTCATTCCGTTAAAAATCCGTTCAAGTCATATTTATTTATTTCGGAGGATTATCGTGTTTGTACCGATATAATGCCAAAATTATTTTTAAGTTAAAGCATGTTGTTGCACGTTAAAAATCAAGTACGATGTTTTTTATAAAGAAATTTCGGGTTAATTGTTCTTCGTGTTCTTCGTGTTCGTCGAAGAAATCAACGAACATGAAGAACAGTTGAAGAACACGTTGAAAGGAACCCAGATGATGAGAGAGAGAAAAGAGGGAGAGAGAGAGAGCCCCGCGGGGGGGGGGGGGGAGGGGGTGAGCGCCACCGCGCCACACCCCCCACGGCCGCGCCGAGCCCGCCGGGGGTGGAGGAGCCCGCCGGGGGCAGGGAGCCCACCGGGGCTAGTGGCCCCGCGGTGGTGGGTAGCCCGCCGGGGCAAGGCAGCCCCGCGGCGCCCCCCCTCCTTTTTCCGTGTTGTTTCGTTTCCGTTCTTTCCGGCTATTCCCGTACCCCTTCTTTCCGATCTTTTCGAGTCTTTAAAATTATGATACTTTTAAGCCATGTTCAAGTTTAAATTATAGTAAGGTATTCAAGTTAATTTCAAATTATTTCGAATAAGATATTGAGTTATTTTCCATCAAAAATTTAGAAATCGAGTCAAGAAAGTTTCTTAAATAAATTAAACAATTCTCGATCCCCTTATTAAGTCAAGTCGTGCTATCCATGATAAGTCCTAGCTAAGAAAATATTAGTTAAGTATTATTTAAAATCATGTATTTAGAAATGCTCGAAGGAGACCGCTAAGTCGACGATTCGACTTTTGTAGGAGGAATCGAGCCTCGGAGAAATACTAAGGAAGACCACCAGCTCGTTGCCTCGTCTTCCGTTCCATGATCAAGGTGGGTAAATCTATACTCATCTAAAGTTTGAGCTAATAAGCTCTAGAAGCATGTTAGGACAAATGAGATATCCAATAAAGTATTTTTGCTCAGCCTGTTTGATCTTTGTACAAGGAAAGGAATAAATGGAGTTATATGCATGATCATGTTGAATTATTATTCGAGTTAGATAAGGTAAAAAAAGTTAGTATAAGTAAGTGAGCTCTCAAGTATGTTTAGATATGCTAGAATTGTTTATTTACAATTTATGCTAGCATGAAGTATTTAGAATTGCTTTATTTGCAATCAATGTTTATCCGCGTTCATTTCCTCGTATTTGAATGCTTATGCCTTGTTAAAGCTCGTATCGCTAAGGATTAAGGATTGCCTTACTAGAGTAGCTTTAACCCTTTGTAGGCCAAGATCATGTAGCAATAAGGCATTAGCATTAGACATTGTTCTAAGCTCGGTATTGCTAGCGAGAATAGGAAGAGAAGGAACTTAGCTTTCACTTAGGCAGGATTTGAGCTCATAATTATTAAGGTAGTCACTGCTGGGATTTTCCCTCGCAAACTCGTTCGGATATTTGAGGTAACCCCTCTTATATCCTATGGCATGCCTAAGGGTACAGTTGACGACAGGTTTGAGCCAAGTTGGGCCCAAAAGAAAAGAAAAGGTTTTACGGATACGGAGAGGGATTTTTCGTTTTGCTCTCCATATACCGCCTATTAATCATTAGATATCTTGAAGTTATAAAAGCATTTTCGCTAAAACCCACTGAGTACATTAGTGCTCATGCGCCCTCTTTTCAAATGTTTTCAGGTTGAGATGCTGAGGATGCTGGTGGCTGTGAATGTGGGTTGGCTGCCAAGACTATTTTGCTATTATCTACTGTTCCATGAAATCCCACTTTGTGATCCGCTACTCTGATACACTCTTTTCAATTCTGTTTAAGTCCTATTATGTTTAGCAAGACTCCATGAATAATTTCCCCAGAAACCATTTAACACCTATAAGATGCATATTATGTTTATCTCTGTTTTCGAGTATGACTTCCGTTCACCTGCAAATAGGCCTAACAAGTTGGTATCTGATTAGTTAGCCGTTTCATTCCGCTTAAGCCTGTTTTCTTTTAATCCAAGTGAACCCGAGCATTACCATATAACTTCTAAGGCATGTCTTGATTCTTAAACTTCTTGGAAAAAACCTCCAACTTTATTCGTTAATCCCTTAATAACACCCCGTCCCCACTTGTAAATCCCTATCTCGGGACCGGGCTGTTACATTTATATATGCATGTTTCATTATACTTGCATTGTAGATGATATGGTGTGGTTACTTACGGTAAAGATCATATCATCGGATTCCTTGCAAAATATTAAAAAGCTCGCGGTTTAGATGATTCTAAACCAATCATTGTACGTCGCAGAATAAATAGATAGTTAGTTTATCTTGACTAACTAATTATTCTGATACACTGACATTTGTATTGATGAGGATCGTGACAGGATACTATTCTCTGGTCTGATCCTAGAAGGAGAGAATAAAGATCTAAAGAGTTCAGGTTCTTAAGCTTTGCACAGGGGCGGACATATGTGTGTTATGTCTACTGCTTTGATTTATCAATAGGTGAGATTCTTGATAGAGTCAATAATCTCGATATCTTGGGCAGTAACATTTATATACATGATGGGTCGTGCACTGTGTATGGTCACCATGTCCTGATGTGCCAGGTTGATGATGTCCCCTTGAGTAAACACAAGTACATGTGAAACCCTGCAGATGGAATTTATTCCGTACATGGTAAAGCTTGTGTGGTACTGCTCTAGGAATGAAAAATTAATTAATTATAGCTGTCAGAGCTTACATAATTAATTAATGGACATTATATCTTAAACATAGGGAATGACTGGACTAAAGAAGAAAGCATGGAGTAAAAATGTATTATATTGATAGGTCAATGTTATTTCTTTAGTGGAATAAAAATAACACTTAATTTATTTAATTATATCCTAGTGTTGGATATTAGATATTAAATAAATTAGTGGGTCAATTTAATATTCTTCTAGATGCCTACTGTAGCCCAAATAATACCTTGGTGGACTAAAGGGAATGGAACAAGAGGAGAGGCCCAACCCATTAGGGTTGGGAGGCATAATTCACGCCACCCTCTCTATTATTAAGAGAGGGAGGAGGCGTGTATTATGATACACGAAATAGCCCTTCTCAGTTGCTATCTTGATTCCCTTAGGTTATCTATACACAAATTTAGTAGCTTGTAGCCCATCTACATCTAAAGGGGTATCGGGAATACAGTAGAAGATTAAGGAGTATCTCTGTAACCTTGGTGGTGGTCGAACACAATAGAGAAAAGGCCGAGTTCGACAGTTCTTCTACATCAACGAGATTAGACCTGTAATCTCGTGATCAACCTTACTTTGTCGTGTAAGTAGATTCATTCAAATTATTTTATTTTGCTGCGTTAATTCGATGATCTTACATGATATGTTCAACATGTGTTATTAATATCATCATGCATAAAATCATGATATCCATGCTCGTAGAATTATAGATTATCCGATTAGATCCTATGGGGTGTAATTCGATAAAACCCCAACAACTGGTATCAGAGCAGGTATCGGTATTAATCTAGGATTAATTCTATGTATATGTTCGAAAATTTCATTAATTTTGATGATAAATTTATGTGCTTAAATTTTCAGATTTAATGAATGTTACTTTCGACTATGATGTAATTTGAATTGATTGAATTTTTCGAAAATTCTTATTCTAAATTGCATGATATTTTTGCCCTATATGAAATATGAAATTGGAATGATATTATGATGTTCTTCATTAATTTTCAGATTTATTTCATGTGCATGTTTGAAAATTTGGTTCTCAAATTTTTGAAAATTTTGTGTTATTTTTCCCATAATTTGATCTTTAATTTTCGGTCCTATTAATGTTCGATATGGAATAGATTTTTGATGTTATCGAAATTTCCATATCCTATACTAAGGGGGGGGGGGGGTCAAAAATAAGGGGATTGAAATTGATTTATGGTAATTTTTGGTGTCTACCAAAAAGTTACCTAATTTTAATCAAAGTTGGTTCCAAAATAGAATTTTAATTTTGGTAAATGTTTGAAGAAGATCAAAACTACCTTAATTTTAATTCTAGTAATTTTGGTACCTAATAATATAATTTGGATAGTATTTTGACTTGTATCAAAATTTCAAATTAATTATTTTATTAAGGGGGGGCGAAAATTTTAGGGTTAAAATTTGGAGGATTAATTTTTTATTTTTTTGAAAATTTCCAGATTTATTTCCCTAAGGTAATTCGAAAATTTAAGATATAATTTTGATGAGGACATCCATAGCAATGAGGATCTAAACCCGGAGTTACAATTCAAAGGTCTTGTCACTCGACTAAGAGCTAAGAAGTTACAAGACTATTTGCAAGCAACAATTCGCAAGAAGCTCGAAGAAGAAGAAGACGGCGTGCAAGGTAGCTCAAAGTTAATGACCTTGTTGATGTTGGAAGATGGAGATCAAGACATAGAGTGCAAGGCATGAAGAAGTGCACGTGTGCATGTTAACATGTGCATGTGTGCGTGTGTGAAGCTCACGACCGAAAGTGAAGAAGCCAAAGAAATCGGCCCTTGATATTTTAATTAAGGGAAGAAACTATAGTAAATACAATTCTAGTTTAGGGAATTTCCTAGTCTAGCTGGATCTCTTTTGGGATCAATTATTTTCGACCCTATTAGCATATAGTTTCGGCCCTCTCTATTATAAATAGAGGTGCCATGTGATATTCATACTTCAGACTATATTTGATTAATTAAGCTTTGCTTTTCAATATCGTCTCAACCCCGTTAAATCTTTGTGAGTTTTGATTTAAAATTCATACTCTTAGAACTAGCAATTCCAGGTTTTATTCAAAGGGAATTCGCCAATTCACATTAAGAGATTGTCGGAAACTCGCTACTTGAAGATCAACTTAAAGAATTTGGCCTCGCGTACGTTCGAGATTCAAGGTAACTTTCGGGTTGTGATTCGCATCTACCTAATCACCACTGATCAACCATAATCGACGTCAACCATCATCATCAACGTCCGTCGCCTTCTATTCCACAACAAGTTCGAGCTCTTCACCGTTCTTCTAATCCGTAAGTTCGATTCATCCATAACATATCCTATCTACCCAAGCCATTCTTCACCCTCTCATCACACATGACATACCACCTTAATTCCTGTCCAAATATCCGTACAAAACAGCCCCATCGTTTGGATTTGTGTTTCAATTCGTGTGTTGTAGTCTAGGTATTTTATTTGGTTTAGTCGTCTAGTTTGTTCCGTTGTTTCATCTTTGTTATTCCGCATATTTTTTTGATTAGTTATTCGAGTTGTTAGAAGTTATAGAACTCTTACTTGTCGACGTGTGTTCGATCCTTATCTCGGGTCACATCATAAAAGTGGTATCAAAGCCACGTCGGTTTTGGTTCGTGGTTTGTGTCTTTGTTTTGTCGTTGAGTTTGTTCGAGTTGTAATTTAATTTCCGTATCCGTTCATAGTTTAAAAAAGAGAGGCAAATCGACAAAAATAAGGCAAAAGCCGTCAATAAAAAAAATCGGTTAAAAAAAAAAAGAGAACCGATCGTTCAAAAAAAGAAGAAGAATATTCATTGTTTCCTTTTAGTACCTCTTTAATTTTGGTACTTTCCTCTTGGTTCTATTTTATATTTGGTACTTACCTTGTGAGTCAAATTTTAATTTTGGTAATTTCCTTCTAGGATAATTCCTTAGTTTGTAATTTCCATTAGAGTCTTATTTTATTTTTGGAACTTTCCTTACAAGTTCTATTTCTTTTTGGTAACTTTCTTAAGAGTCATATTTTATTTTTGGTTCTTTCTTTCTAGAGTCTAGGCTGATTAAGGTATTTAGATTATGTCACATAGATTGATACACATCCAAATCACCCTCTTGCCTTACTTGTTTCTTCTTTCCTTATCCTTTCCTATTCTTTCTTTCCTTCTATCTAGATTTATTTTTGGACTTCCTAATCTAATTGGGACTTTATTAATTGATCTAATCCCTTCCTTTCCTACCTCCACAATACTCGACCACCACCTCATACACCCACATACTCGACCACCTCACACCATACCACATCATATACACATCAAATTCTTCCTTGTTCTAAGAGTAGCATACCCTTCCATTCCCAGTGTGATAAAGCTATTCCCGAGAATACTACCATTGAGAGCCGATTCTCTTAGCTAGTTCGATCAGCCATATACACGATTTATCACACACTGTGCACCCATATATTGAGTGATACACGAGTGGTAAAATCAAGAGTGAAAACAAAAGAGTGAACGAGAGATTGTGAGGTCCTACCTTGTTTTCTTTACGTTTGTTCATTTTGTAGGTAACATGAAGAAAGGAAACCACCCGGAGTCGTCCTTGACTCCACACGTCGACCCTCAGTCGACCATTCCACCTTTGGACCCGTCCAAAGATCCGTCCAAAGCACCAATGGTGATGAGTATGGGATGAGCTTTGGCAAACTAAATCCGGAGTTGCAGTTGCGTGGTCCAGTGACGCGACTTAGAGCCAAGAAGCTGCAAGGCTACCTTTAGTGTCTCGTTGGAAAGAAGCTCGAGGAAGACTTGATGGTTCGAAGTAGCCCCAAGCTGATTATTATGCTTTCAATACAATATGAAGATGAAGAGGCATAGACGGATTTAGTGCAGATTTTATTTAATTTAATTAGACTATTTTCAGTTGTGGTTTTTATTTAATTTGAAGCCCAAATTAATGTTAGGAGAATTGGGCCTTTAGTTTGTTTTCTTTTATTTTTCGAAATTATTAAGCCCATTAACTTAATAATTTCGTTTTCCCTTAGACTAGTATTTATGCACCTTTCAAATGTTGTATTAGACAGATTGGATTTGATAAAAAGACGCTTTCTCGTTCATCCCATCGCAAAACACGTATATCGATAGTTCTTGGTAGGGTTTGTGATTTGGCACCTACAAACTCGAAATTAAAAGATTCGTTCGTGTATCCAGTAGTGTACCGGTTGATCCGCCATAAAGTTCTACTCCATACTCGCGTTTCGGATTCTCGTAGATCCGGGGTTCGTTTCGGGTAAGCTTCTTCTATCCATTTCGTTTCCATTTACCTCCACGTCATTTACCATCACCACCACGCCTCCACACACATCCCACACCATCCACCACATTGTTACCATCATCCATATTCAACTCCAAGTCCAGATTTCACATATACCATCCAATCGAGCCGTAAATCGCCTAAAAATCACCACCAAGCAATCTCCCAATTTATACGTGCGTTTTGTTTGATTTTTTGATATGTTGTTTCTACTATACATTTATGAATTTTTCTAAAATTTGAGCATAATCCGACTTCATTTTCTAGGTCAATTGATTAGTTCAAGAATTAGGGTTCTTCGGCTCGAAATTGGGGATTTTGTGATATCTTGGTGTTTAGTTTGAAATTTGATTTGAGATCAGTTTATATTGGGATATTTATTTGTTAGTATTCAGTTTGTTGTTGGGTTGAATCATTTTTCAAGTTGACGTGTGTTCGATTCGATAAGCTTCCGCATCGTATTGGTTACATCATAGTCTTCTTCGGATCCAGCACCACCGTGGGATCCTAAGTACCACTTTGATGCACTTTCAAAGCACTTCCAGAGACAGCACCAGGCTCTATCTGACAAGATTGATGATTTAGTACATGCCTTTGAACGCACTAAAACTACTCCAACCATTACTCAAGCTGTTCGAGGACCCGCTAGATGCAATGAGCGTCAAAACGAGCCAGAAGAGGAGTACTATGATGAGAATACAGATGTCGGGTATGAAACCCCAGATCGAGGTCATCATCACAGGCGTACAACTCACAACGATGATTATGGAAAAGATAGAATGCTCAACAACATCAAAACAAGCATTCCGGAGTTTGAATGCCTTCACGATCCCGATATCTACTTAGATTAGAAACGTAAGGTAGACAAGATTTTTGCATGCTATGACTTTACAGAGGTCAAAAAGGTACAATTAGCATGTTTGGAGTTTAGAGGCTACGTAGCCACTTGGTAGGAGATACAGCAAGAGAAGAGGCGTAGAAATCGAAATCCACCTATTGATTCGTGGGAAGAGATGAAAGGATTGATGTGAGGACGCTTCATTCCAGTCCATTATGAGAGAGAGCTTGAGAAGAAGCTTAACCGGATCAAACAAGGCACCCGATCGATTGAAGAGTACCATAAAGAGCTAGAGACTGTCTTGAACTGAGTCGGGAAGGAGGAAACCCTAAATGCTACCATCATTCGGTACACTGAAGGTATGAATCCCGATATTGCGTGTGAAGTCGAGCTCAAAGACTTCACCAGTGTAGAAAGGATGGTGCAGTAGGCATCAATTGTGGAAAAACTGCTTCGAGAAGGCCGCCGTCGATCTCATCAGACTTTAGCCCCTACTCGACACCCATGGAACAAAGGTACACATTCCACATCACGTTCTACCCCTTCTGCTGAGTCCACACAACCCCGAGGTCAGTCCGAACCACCTAAACGGTGTTTTGACCGTTCTACACCACAATCCAGCTGTAGACCCGAGTCTATACCGCCGCCGCCCCCAAGGCCCCCATTCCAACAGCCCAATCAGTCCAACATGACGCCTAATGCAGCCCCTAGTTGAGCTCATGACATCCAGTGTCACAAATGCCAAGGTTGGGGTCATTTTCAGAATCAGTGCCCAAATCGACATGTTCTGTTCCTCAATGAACAGAACGGACTTGAATCAGCCAGTGAAGATGAGGAGGAGCCCCAGGCCGCTGCCCCAGATGCAGTCGATGTCCCTGAAGTCAAGCAAGATGATGAGGAACTTGAGTTACCTCATGTCAGTCTAGTTTCAATCTGCAGTCTGAACATCAATCGTGAAGACGAAGAGCAATCTCAGCGTGAAAACATCTTTTACACTCGAGTTGCTTTCAAAGATCAGACTTGTGCAATGATTATAGATAGTGGGAGCGTGATCAATGCAATCAGTCAGTATGCTATCGATAAGCTAGCTCTCACCACAACAAAGTATCCGAAACCCTACAAGCTGTAGTGGCTCACAGACCGCGGCTCTATCCGTGTGACAGGTCAGGTACACATTTCTTTTACTAAGGGTCATTATTCTGACATTGTTTTGTGTGATGTTATTCCCATGGAGGTAGCCCACATACTTTTAGGAAGACCGTGGCAGTTTGACAGACAAGCGATTCACGACGGATTGACGAACACCTACTCGATTACTTGAGATGGTCGAACCACTGTGTTGAAGCCATTAACCCCTAAAGCTGTTGCAGAGGATCAAGAAAGGATGCAAGAAAGATTTAAATAGGAACAGGTCAAAGCAGCTGCAGCCGCCGCCCGATCCGCCACCGTGAACGGCAATACTTCACCGTCGTCCCCCACTATTCCTTTAACCAATACAACCCCTAAGACGCCTTCCAAAGATTCATTGGTTTGTGGAAAGACATCTGGATCAGCCCCAAGTCAAGAGAGAAATCGATCCCTGTTTATCTCAGTCAAAGACGTAGAAAAAGCACTAAAAGAAGGTTTACCTTTTGTACTTTTATCTTATAAGGACAGTGCTACTAATGGTGTTTCTTTGCCTTGTGATGTGCAGCCACTTTTGGAGGAGTTCGCGGACGTGTTCCCGGAAGAGATTCCAAGTGGATTACCTCCAGTTCGTGGGATCGAGCACCAGATCGACTTCATGCCCGGCGCCGTCTTGCAACTTTCATAATTAAATACAATTACTATATATGCGGGTCTCATTGTGAAAGACCTGTTACTGTATAATTCATGGGTAGAGCCAAAGAGTGTGATGTGAACTATACAAGTTACCAATAATATTGATCAAATCTAACCGACTGGCATACCGTACATCACCCGAAGAGATGAAGGAGATCGACCATCAAGTGTAGGAGCTGTTAGAGAAGAACCAAATTCGAAAGTCGATGAGCCCTTGTGCAGTTCCAGTCATCCTAGTGCCAAAAAAGAACAACGAATGGAGGATGTGTATGGATTGCCGCGCCATCAACAAAATCACGGTTAAGTACAGATTTCCTATCCCTAGACTTGATGATATGCTAGATGAATTAAGTGGTTTTAATGTGTTCTCTAAGATAGATTTAAGATCTGGTTATTTTCAAGTTAGAATGCATGAAGGGGATGAATGAAAAACCGCATTTAAAACAAAGCATGGTTTATATGAGTGGTTAGTTATGCCTTTTGGTCTCACTAATGCACCGAGCACTTTCATGAGATTAATGAATCATGCTTTGCGTGATGTGATTGGAAAATTCGTGGTTGTATACTTTGATGATATTCTGATTTACAGTCACAGTGCTCAGGCGCACATAAAACACCTTAGGCATGTATGCTGCTTATTACGTGATGCAAGGTTGTATGGAAACTTGTCTAAGTGTTCGTTTTGCATGGATAAAGTTGTCTTTCTAGGCTTTGTCGTTAGTTCACGAGGTATTGAGGTTGACCATTCCAAAATCAAGGCGATTGAGGACTGGCCAACACCAAAGAACGCCTCTGAGGTTCGATCCTTCCATGGATTGGCTGGGTTTTACTGCCATTTTGTGCGGGATTTCTCCAGTATAGCTGCCCCTCTTACTGAGCTAAGTAAGAAGGACCGAAAATTTAAGTGGGGTAAGCAACAAGAGCATGCTTTTAATACTTTGAAACCATTGTTGTGTTCTGCTCTTGTTCTTTGTTTACCTGACTTTACTAAAACTTTTGAGATCGAGTGTTATGCTTCGGGCATAGGTATTGGTGCAGTTTTGATGCAGGATCGCCGTCCCGTTGCATACTTCAGTGAGAAGCTGAATGGCGCCTCTCTTAGGTACTCCACGTATGATAAAGAGCTCTATGCTTTGAAGCGTGTGTTGGACACATGGCAACAATATCTCTGGCCTAAGGAATTCATCATCCACACGGATCATGAAAGCTTGAAGCACTTGAAAGGGCAAAACAATCTGAACAAGAGACATGCGAGATGGGTCGAGTTCATTGAATCTTTCCCGTATGTTATCAAGTACAGAAAAGGCGAAGACAATGTGGTCGCCGATGCCCTATCTAGAATGTACGCTCTTTTGAACTTAATGCATGCCAAGATGCTAGGTTTTGAGTCCATTAAAGCATTGTACACGCATGATGAGTATTTTAGCCCCATATTTGCGTCGTGTAGTGCCAAACCTAGGTCTCTTGATGGTTTTTATGTGCATGATGGATTTCTGTTCAAAGAGTCAAAGTTGTGCATCCCGGGATTGTTCTATGCGTGAACTTTTAGTCTTCGAATCTGTAACACCCCGGTCCCGAGGATTAGGACGGGGACACTACCGGAATAATAGAAGGAAAAATGTAACATAATCCAAAATCCAGGGGGTCCTCTGTAATGTCCCGATCCCAAAAGAAATAATAAATGAGGGTCGGGGTGTTACTCAAAAAGGAAGTACTATTTAGGATAATCAAATGAAATGGCTTTAGAACAAGAATAGGTTATATTCCCCAGAAATTTAGGCAGTATAACCTCTGTAACTGGAAGAAATCCACGTCTTTCAACGTATTAACGAAGTCAAATGATTCAATCAAGTCAAAAGAATGCCTATTCATAGGCTAGTCAAATTCAAACAGAATCCAACAATTAATAGATAGGATTCTAACTCTTCAAATAAACAAGACCTCTTCATAGGTCACAATAACTAAGATCCATCAATAGGCCAGAGACAAATAACTATTTTATGTCCCATTAATAGGACAGAAGCAATTAATCAAGATAAGACCCATTCATAGGTCAACTGGAAAATAAACAGAATCCAAGACTTAACCAAATATGACCAACTCATAGGTCGAAAACTGTAATGAAACATGCTTGGATTTATAAAAAGAAGTGGAACTTTATTTATCACGATTCAATAAAGAATACAATTCAGATACGCCCAACTATGCTCGTCCTCGAGCACATATAAGCACAACACAGACTCAAAAACCAAAATAAACAAAAAGCTGAGGCTGCCTTAGACTGAACACACTCAAAGTTAGGATTACAACACAACCATCCACAATCCACTAACCCTTCTCTTGTTTCATAAAACTGTACACATGCTCTTCATTCAAGTTAAAAACGTGCAACTTAATCCTGCCTCACCAAGGTTCACTCAATTTCTCTCAAAAGTAGATAAGGGCAGATTTGTTTAATTCACACAAGTCATGATTTGATGCCTTCAAACATAGATTTGCCCATATGTCAAAACCACTACCAAGCAAATAAGAACTATGCACAAATCAAAAGGTCTTTGAAATGGGTTGTAATGGGGCTAGGGTGCTTAGGTAGGATAATTTGGATAAGTGGCTCAAATAAGTGAAAACATGTAAGCATATTATAAATCGATCACAGAGCTTTTCAGCTACTTCTTCAGATATTGCAATATTTCTCAAGTTGTGTGCTGGTCTTCAAAGCTATACAGGGCCACAAAATTTAACTTCAATCGGGTGCAGGCCTATTTCCTCCACGTCCAGTATGGGCATACGAACCATTTTTTTTTCTTTTTTTTTTTCATTGAGTACTCTTTTTTTTTATGGAATAGAACATGACTTTACATTTTTTTTTTCAATCTTCCAGCACTAACTGTCTTCAAATAAATTTCGAACTCATCTCAACACAATCCAATATAACCTACATGCTTTCAAGGTACAAGAGCAGGCCAAAACAAGCTAAGGCTGAAATATTTAGTGGCTATCAAGAAAGAGAGAATTCAGGCACAAACGAGCTCACTAAGGGTTAGTGTCGGGTATGGATAATTTATTCAGGCCAAAGTAATGGTTAATCCTACATGCCTTTATCATTTTCATCCAAAAGAAAACTCACAAGTAGTATGATCATGGTAACAAGGCAAATCAGAAATTGAGCATTCAAATCCGACACACTCAGCAAAAGAATAAAACTGTGCTTTTTATATATATAACATGTTCAAGAGGCTCAAATCTCACGTTTTTAAGCTCATCAAAAGTTGATCAAGTTGCACATTTCATCTTCCAAGAATACATACGAGCAATAGCATAATTCAATCACAAGAGAATCAATCAAACAAACCAAGATAATCCATGCTATAACCCTTCATCCTTGTATTGTTCAATCTCAAGCAGCCAATACTCAACAAAAACAAGTAAAACATAAAAGATATTTTTTTTTGTTCGAATTAGAAAAAACCCAGACATAAAAATAGCAACTTTGTCCCCCCACACTTAGACAACACAGTGTTCTCACTGTGCAGAGAAGAGAGCCAACAAAATGGACACAACATGAATGAAAGAAAATAAAAACAAAGGGATAGAGAGGGCAAACTGGCAATCAAGGGGAGTGGCGGTCAGTAGGGGCATACAGACTGCGCTCCAGTGCAGTGGTCCAGCTTGGTGTGTAATGGTCAAACAACTCCATAAGCTCGGCAAGGGCAGGGGCAGCGTAAGGTACCTGTACGAAAAAGCTGGACTAGAGTTGTGTTTTTTTTTTTTTTTTTTTTTACAGAACAAGTAAGCAACTAAGTGAAATAAGAAAAACGAAATAAGGCAAGAAAAGTTTGGGTTGCCTCCTGAGAAGCGCCCTTATTTAACGTCCGAGGCTCGACACAAGTAGAACTCGATCATGAGACAATTTTCGACGTAGCAGATCTACCCCTATCAAAAGGAATCGCTTCCATCCCCACTCTTTTTAGTTTCTTCAAAAGCTCGACCAACCTTGCTTCTTGCCCCTTCAGCTCCAGTACGGGGGCCTTCACATGAGATGATAAAAACAGCTTCGAGTTGGTCAGTAAGGGCATACGGCCTGTCAGGTTCTGAGTTGGAAATTCATTGGTGGTATACAGCTACATGATGACATCTCGAATCTCCTCATCTTCATCTGTTATTGCAGCGGTTTCAGTTAGTCCACCAAAAGGTACCTTCTTGAATAGCTCGAGGATCTCCTTCTCATTATTCTCTTTCTTGTTTCGAATCAACCTGGATGGAAAAGGTGCTGCAACCAGAGAGTTAGAAATTTTGGATTCAGATTTCACCTCAGTAAGGGCAGACTCGGCAGCTGGTTGTTCTTCTTCTACACTGGATTTGTTTTCAGTCTGTGCAGTATGCCCATACTGCGGGTTCTTTTCCTTCTTAGCCTCCAACTCAACTAACTCCTCTGCACTTCTCAAAGTGATAGCGCAAACATGCGCTCTTGGATTCATTTCAGTTTGGAAGGGGAGTTTGCCTTGATTCGCCTGCATCTTGTTCAATTGAGTGGCAAGCTGAGTGATCTGTGTGCCCATACTGCCTAGGGCGGCTTGTGTTTCTTGCTGGAAAGCCTTCTGACTTTGTGCCAAATTGTTCACCAGGGCACTGCTTTTCTCCAGACACTTCATGATATCTGTCATGCTCGGTGCAGATTGGTCAGTATGGGCATACTGACTGCCCTGCGGCTGCCTCCAGCCGAAGTTCGAATGGTCCCTCTCACCTGGATCATATGTGTTATGTGTCTGCACCATAGCTAGACCTCGGACAATAGAAGTCAGAGCATCAATCTTCTCATTAACTCCGGAATTTTCTGCTCTCTCAACTCCCTTCACAGACCAGTATCTATCATCATCATCATCCTCATATTGCTGGCCACCGGAGACCATGTCGATGATGAGCTGTTTCGCCTCTGCTAGAGTCTTGTTGGTGAGAGACCCTCCGCTAGCAGCATCCACGATCTTCCTATCAAAAGTTGACATACCACGGTAAAAATAGTTAGTGAATAACTGATAATCAGAGAACCCGTGGTCTGGGCATCTTCGGCACAACTGCTGAAATCGCGCCCAATAATTAGCTAGACTTTCATTAGATTTTTTCTTGATGCTGCTGATGGCCATTCTAAGATTCGCAACTCGTGACTCTGGGAAAAATTTGCATAGGAACTGCTCCTCCATCTCATCCCATGTAGTAATCGAAGCTGGTGGGAGATCAAAAAGCCATTCCCTTGCTTGGCCTTGCAATGTGTGTGAGAAAGTTAACAAGCGCAAGTTGTCGTCTGTAAAGCCTTGAGGACACAGGGTAGAGCAAATCCAGTGGAACTCTGCTAAATGCGTGTGCGCACTCTCTCCAGGTGCGTCACTGAATTTGGGTAGCACTTGTATGAACCCCGGCCGAATCTCTGCATTGTGGGCGATGGTAGGTAGAACGATGCAAATAGGCCTATTGTTTCGATGACGGCCCAACTCTCGGATCAAGGGAGCAGGTTTAGCAATGTTTCTTGCGAATAAAGAAAAACCAAGAAAAGAAAAAAATACAAACTGAAAATATTAGAATAATAACTGCTTAAAACCGATCCCCGGCAACGGCGCCAAAATTTGGTGTGTCGTTTTGCACCAAAAATAAATGTTCCGACAGCAGTCGGTATGCCCACACTGCACAGTACAGTGGCGAGCGAGATTGTCTCCCAAAGGACCGGCGAGAATTATTCTATACTTCCAATCTGCAGAAACCAACTTTAAAAGGGGGGAAATTTATGGGTATAAACTGTAGTGCACGAAAATAATTAAATAACAAGAAATTAAAATACACACACGAGCAACAGGTTTAAACAAATAATTAGAAATATTCCGGATATCAACTACTCCACTCTGGCACAATTATACTGATCCTCGATTCAAGAATACAATTAATTATCACATGTAAATCAGTTGCGGATGCCGAAGACACTTACTGACACATCCCTATTTCTCCGTATTTTCTCGAATGGTAGGAAGACACTTCACCACACATTTTCTCTAATCAACTAACAACCCAAAAGAGACACTCTTATAGATTTAATTAGCCGATTGCTTTATGCTCGAGAGAAACCCGATTCTAATCTAGCGAACTCTGACACAGGATCACCGAACCAGATTATTATCCCCATGGTATTAGCTACTGATTTTACCACTAATTTATCCTAAACCACGATTACGTATGGCCGAATTAATTGGCTAGTGATTAATTCCTATACTCCGAATATTCGCGACTACTCGGTTTAATCGAAACAATCACGACTCGACTTACGGAGGATAATAAATACACATGCATGAATTAATCGAGAAAAAAACGTTTAGATCTCATAGATTTAATTGACCAGAGCTTTGTGAGTTGATCCTGGAATGGAGAAAGTCTAGCTCGAATTCATAATTAAATTCGAACACCAAAATATCGTGTAGCAGAATACCATAGAAAAGTGAAGAAGATGAATAAAATCTGCAGCAGCGTCTCTCGCTGCTGTTGCTGCGTTTTGTTTTTTTTAGATGGAAAAAATCTATTCTAGTCAAAATAAATCCTAATATATCAAAAGCTATCCCTAAAATTAAGCATCCAACAAGGAAATAAATCTTCTATATTTGGACTAGGAAGTTTCCAAGGATAGGACTCCTTTTAGGCTATGAAGATCATAAATCCGCGTCTAGAACTTGGGCTGGATCAGATTTTCGCACAAAACAGGCCCAAGTCGCGCACAGCTTCAGTTCTGGAATTTTCTCGGCCCATGCCTCTGGCGGTATGCCCATACCGACTGTATTGCGAGCTGCTTGCTTGCATTCTTCAAAAGATGGAGCATTTCTTCGCTTCATTCCTTCCACCTGCACATCTCCTAAAAACACATCAAATCTTTCCAAAACATGCAGTGAACGAGTGGTTAAGGCATGAAATAGCATAAATGAGAACAAGTAGAATAAGCTCGATCAAAGTGGGACTTTATTTATCACGATTCAATAAAGAATACAATTCAGATACGCCCAAAAATAAAACATAGTATGCAATCATACTATGGGGCGACTGTATCAGAGTTTAAGCGGAAAATAATGGAGTAATATTGTATCACATAACAACATACTTATGAGCAATACATTAGTCTGAACGAGACAGCAAGGCACGATCAACCCACAACAGTACATCGAGCCATCACCTCCAGCATCTCAACCTGTGAAAAACATTTTGAAAATATTTTGGGCGTGAGTACTAAAGCACTCAGTGGGTTAAACTTTTAACTCAATCTTTAATAAAAACTGTAACAGAATATCCAAAATATAAATACAGATAATGGAAAGCAAAACGCGAAAGACCTTCTCATTTCTGCAAACCTTTACTTCTCTTTGGTACACTGTAGCTCCTTTTGTCGTCTACTGCACTCTATGACATGTCGCTGATAGGAAAAGTGATTACCTCGCTAATCTGAGAAGAGTGTACCAGGGATCACCTTGCATTGACCCTGAGTATACCAGGGGTTACCTAGCATTGACTCCTATAGTGATGCCCAGATCACGTGTATGTGCAGGGGTTACCTCACAGTGACACCTTTAGTGAATAACATCACAACTGCAAGAATCACAGTTCCTGCCTATCCTTTGTTCTATGTTCTCTCTATAAAGCGCATAATATGATATAAGCACAAAAACTATGTCATCCTCTTAATATAGCAACTATGCTAACTTTTAATTCCTCTAACAAACTTAGTTCAATTATGCTTCATATTCCATAAACGGAAACCATT
The DNA here is from genome assembly GCA_026008535.1 of Perilla frutescens. Lineage (NCBI taxonomy): Eukaryota > Viridiplantae > Streptophyta > Magnoliopsida > Lamiales > Lamiaceae > Perilla > Perilla frutescens. The sequence goes on along the minus strand of BRKX01000020.1, from coordinate 7,984,403 downwards.
CTTTAACTTGAGTTTAATACTAAAAGCACAAGCTAAAAAGTACAACTCATTATACACAAGTATATTCAATACACAATAAACATTTAATATACTGTAACTTTAAACTATGACTTTTAGACTTTAAATATAAACTCTAACCTTAATGTATATACTATGAACTTTAAACTCTAACCTTAACTCTTAACCCATAGACTTTAGTTATGACAAGGTATAATCTATTCTATTAAATTATATCGAAGCATAATCTATATTCGCTTATTGTGATAAATCATAATCTATATTCTCAATAATTATGATGAAGCATAATCTATGTTCTCATTAATTATGGCAAAGCGTAATCTATGTTCTCAATAATTATGGCACAGCATAATCTATGTTCTCAATAATTATACATCAGTATAATACTATGTTCTCATTAATTATACAACAATATAATGCTATTACTTTAGCAGAGACTTGAGCAGATAATTCCTCAAATATTTTATTTGGATATTCTAACTATGACTATCACATTTACGAGTTAATAACTCAAATATAGATAGGTTTTGCAAATAAACTCACCTCGATTAGATCAACTCAGGTGATCAAACTTCTCGATACCCATCCGTCAGCTCCTCTGACTAGCTCAACAGGTCCTACAAGGTCAAACCTTATCTTAGGACTGTTGCTCTAATTTTCAGAACTCGACTTTAATTTAATTGGAGCTTTTATTCACTTTAATTATATTTCAACTAAGAATGCGCGACTCTAGAGACCTCGTACAACTTCCACATAGAAGGAAATAAATTCCAAAATATAATTTCCGATTTAATGGGACCAAAAGATTTGACAGAGGTCACTTTCCGTAACTTGCCATTTTAATTAAATTTTACACAACAAACCTCGATTGCACTTTTTGCTTGTCCAAAAATTATGAAAATAATCAGGCATGACCCCACATATATTTTTATTAAACTATACAATTTTTGGAATTTTCTGAAATCACATGCTTTAATTATAAAAATAACTGCCTGATTAAAATAATCGACTTTAATCAAAACTTATCGGAAAATTATGAAACTTGGCAGTCTTATAGAAAATAATTTTTCGAGCAACTTTACAGAAGAAACTTTTTCGATTTGATGACCCAAAATGGGCGAAAACAGGTAAAAACCGAAACTGATCGGCGCCCATTTATTTTTCACGTTTTTTGGCGATTTGGCCGGTTTCCGGCCACCGGACGACGACGCACTCAACATACAAAATGAAGCACTATTTAAAATACACAACATATTAAAATTTCAATTATAAAGGATGAGAAATGGACCGAAACGAGACATCTGAAGCGGCGGCGCGACGGTGGCACGGCGACGGCGATTTCCGGCCATCCACGGCAGCGGTGGTGGCGGCGGTTCTCTGACAGCCTTCCGGCGCTCGACAGCTGCTCCCGCAGCAGCACCCTTCCCCCTAAATAAAACTTAACCTGGGCCCGCATGCGCGATTTACTCGGCGCAGGCCCGAGTTTCTCTCGTTCATCAACACGAACGAGAGAGAAAGAGAGAGTAGAGACAGAAATGAGCAAGGAAGAATGAATCCCCCCTCCCCTATTTATAGGAAAAGCTGAGGTGGGATGGGTATAACTTTTTCGGATATAAAATACTAATAAAGTGATTTTCGGATTCAATTAAAGTTGCTTTATTCAATGACGAGGACCAAATGACCTCTGATACAAAATCTGAAAATACCGGAAGACTCGTTGGCTCGAGTACTATTGAACCAACTTAACTCGGGATGACGAGGAAGTCATTTGAAGAGAAACGAGAAAAGATTCTCTTTCAAAAATTACTTTTACTATTCATTTGGACTGACAGGTTTTGCTCCCGAGCGTTCGATTGACCTCGGATTAGCAATCCGTGAACGCGAACGGATTTCTTGGGTCATTTCCTATAAGATAGGCTTGTTAGAACAAGTCTCAGATCAATGAGGAGGATTTTGTAAATTTTTCGAATCACGAACGCTCGCATAAATTACTATTCACGGGTTTTCCCTTTACGATTTTCAATTACAAGACTCCTGTAGAGGTCAGAATAAAATTCTAAAAGCATCAACAGCTTCCTTTAGGTCATTACATTTCAGAAAAGACCAATATTGACTATCTTTCGGCGGCAAATGCAAAATATCATAATCGATTTTCACATAAAATAGTCAAAAAGTCGCGACTTACATCTATTTTACTTTATTTTAGCTCCAATTATTTTCTTTAGTCTTCTAAATAAATTTAGAGAACTCTCTGAAATTCTGGGATGTTACAGAATCGCATGCGAGGGGTTTAATGGGTCACTTTGGTGTGCATAAGACATTAAACTTGCTGCATGAACACTTCTTTTGGCCGCATATGCGTAAGGATGTAGAGAATGTGTGTAGTCGTTGCATTACTTATCGTCAAGCTAAATCCACTTCACACCCTTTTGGACTTTACACGCCATTACCCGCCCCTACAGCCCCTTTGATTGATATTTCGATGGATTTCATCTTAGGATTGCCTAGGTCTAGGTCGGATAAAGATTCAGTCTTTGTTTTTGTCGATCGGTTCTCCAAAATGGCTCATTTCATTGCATGTAGGAAAACCGATGATGCCGTTTACATTGCCAACTTGTTCTTTGTTCATGTTGTTCATTTGCATGGAATTCCTCGTACTATTGTTAGTGATAGGGATTCTACATTTTTAGGACATTTTTAGCGTGTTTTGTGGGGAAAATTAGGTACTAAGTTATTGTTTTCTACTACATGTCATCCACAAACCGATGGTCAAACTGAGGTTGTGAATCGTACATTAGGAGCTTTACTTAGGTCTCTAATTAAAAATAATTTGAAGTCATGGGAAGAGTGTTTACCATATGCTGAATTTGCTTATAATCGTGTAGTTCATTCTTCTACTAACATGTCTCCATTTGAGGTAGTTTATGGATTTAATCCACTAACTCCTACTGATTTGCTTCATTTACCCGTTGAGCATCTAACGAGTGTTAAAGGTATGAAGCGAGGTGATTTTATTTTAGAGATGTATGAGAAGGTACGTGCCCGGATTGAGCACCAAGGCTCACAAATTGCCGCCGCACGTAACACGAGGCGCAAGCGTGTCATCTTCCAGCCCGGAGATCGTGTTTGGGTTCATTTGACTCCCGGCCATTTTCCGAACCTAAGAAAGTCTAAGTTGTCACCCCGTAGAGACGGTCCCTTCACCGTTTTGAGCCGTGTTAATGATAATGCATACCGCATTGATCTCCAGGTGAGTACAAGTGTTCATCCACTTTTAATGTTGTTGATTTGTCTCCTTTTCTTGCAGATGAATTCGAACATGATGAGGATCCAAATTCGAGGATGAATTCTCTTCAACAGGGGGGGAAGGATGAGGACATCCATAGCAATGAGGATCTAAACCTGGAGTTACAATTCAAAGGTCCCATCACTCGACTAAGAGCTAAGAAGTTACAAGACTTTTTGCAAGTAACAATTCGCAATAAGCTCGAAGAAGAAGACGGCGTGCAAGGTAGCTCAAAATTAATGACCTTTTTGATGTTGGAAGATGGAGATCAAGACATGGAGTGCAAGGCATGAAGAAGTGCACGTGTGCATGTGGACGTGTGCATGTGTACGTGTGTTGAAGCTCACGGCCGTAAGTGAAGAAGCCAAAGAAATTGGCCCTTGATATTTTAATTAAGGGGATTGATTTATTAGACTATAGTATTTATTTTATTTAATTAGACTATAGTCCAAAATCAGATTTTATTTAATTAATTGATGTAATTTTCGGTCCTAGAGTTGAATAGTCATAGGTGACTAGAATTTTAATTAAGGGAAGAAACTACCTTAAATAGAATTCTAGTTTAGGGAATTTCCTAGTCTAGTTGGATCTCTTTTGGGATCAATTATTTTCAGCCCTATTAGCATATAGTTTCGGCCCTCTCTATTATAAATAGAGGTGCCATGTCACATTCATACTTCAGACTATATTTGATTAATTAAGCTTTGCTTTTCAATATCGTCTCAACCCCGTTAAATCTTTGTGAGTTTTGATTTAAAATTCATACTCTTAGAACTAGCAATTCTAGGTTTTATTCAAAGGGAATTCGCCAATTCCCATTGAGGGATTGTCGGAAACTTGCTCCTTGAAGATCAACTTAAAGAATTTGGCCTTCTATACGTTCGAGATTCAAGGTAACTTTCGGGTTGTGATTCGCATCTACCTCATCACCGCCAATCAACCATAATGATGTCAACCATCATCATCAACGTTCGCCGCCTTCTATTCCACAACAAGTTCGATCTCTTCACCGTTCATCTAATCCGTAAGTTCGATTCATCCATAACATATCCTATCTACCCAAGCCATTCTTCACCCTCTCATCACACACGACATACCACCTTAATTCCCGTCCAAATAGCCGTACAAAACAGCCCCATCGTTTGGATTTGTGTTTCAATTCGTGTGTCGTAGTCTAGGTATTTTAGTTGGTTTAGTCATCTAGTTTGTTCCGTTATTTCGTCTTTGTTATTCCGCATATTTTTCGATTAGTTATTCGAGTTGTTAGAAGTCATAGAACCCTTACCATAACCTAGAAATCAAGAGGGCTCGAGAGAGGGGCTGTATTAGAGTGTTTAATTTCGTGCCCCCCTCTTCTAATTAAAAGAGAGGGGGACAAAATTCAGCTCCCCAAACCCTAATGGGTTTTGGCCTCCAACTCTTGTTCTATCCCAGTCCACTTAGGTCATATTGGGCTACAACAGAGATCTAGAAGAATATTAAATTGACCTACTAATTTATTTAATTTCTAATATCCATGACATGGATATAAATAAATAAATTAAGTATTATTTTTATTCCACTAAAGAAATAATACTAACTTACCAATTTAATACATATTTACGAATATGTTTTCTCCTTTAGTTCAGCCATTCCCCATGTTTAAGATATAATGCCCATTAATTAATTATGTAAGTTTCTGAAAGCTATAATTAATTAATATCTTGTTCCTTCAGTAGTACCGCACAACTTCCGTATCATGTTAAGAATAAATTAATATTCTGCCTGTACGGCTTCCCATGGGCCATGATCTTTGTGCTTCCTCAATAGGACATCATCAACCTGACTCACCAGGACATGGTGACCATATACAATGCACGACCCATTATATACGTATATGTTGATGCCCAAAATATCAAGGTTATTGATCCTATCAAGAATCTCACTCATTGATAAATCAAAGCAGTAGACATAACATATATATGTCTGCCACTATACATGGGTTAAGAACCCGAAATTTGTGGATCTTTATTCTCTCCCTTTAGGCTCAGAATAGAGAATAGTATCCTATCGTTATCCTCCTCAATACACTAATCAGTGTACTAGAATAATCAGTTAGTCAAGATAAACTAACTATCAGATTATTCTATGGTGTACCGATGGTGGGTTCACTACCACAAAAACGCTCATACTCTACGGGTAAAACCCGTAGTCTTAAGGGATCTGCGACCATAGAGAAAGGTGGTGTAGAGATAGAGTACCCACCTACTCTACGGTTTTTAACCGTAGTCTTAAGAGCAAATCGACTACGGTTATGACAATGTAGTCGTAAGACCAAAAATACCGTAGAGATAAGGCAACTAAGACTACAGATTACGCTTCGACCGTAGATATTTCACCCCATTTGGACCTGAAAATCGTAGTAAAAGGTACCTTAAAACTACGGTTGTGTTTTACACCGTAGTATTTTTCGATTTCTTAATACTACGGTTTACTAAAACCGTAGTGATTGTTTTTTTAATCTACGATTTATTTTGTAATGTCTACGCATTTTTTTATACTGTCTACGGTTGTGTTTTGTAATGTCTACGGATTTTTTTTGTTATCTCTACAATTAATTTATCTGTAGTCGATATATTTGCAAAAAAATAAAATAAAATTACAATAAATTAAATCCGTAAAAATTCAGAATAATGCCCAATACAGATTCAATATTCAATACATGCAACATCCAATATCAAATACAACATCCATAATATCCAATAGAACATCATTAATATCCAATAAAACTCATCCATCATCAATATCCAAAATGTAATCTAAACTCTAAAATATTCAATATTTAAAATACAAAAGATTGCAATCTGCTCACTTTGATTCCAAATGCCAACATCCTATATTTGTTCCAACACAAAATCTGCCCACTCAAAACAAACTTCATCGATCTCCATTTGAGAATATGTCCGATTGTGAAACTATACAATAACAATAATAATCACAATACTTATTTATACTCTTGTGTAGAAAATAATAATGATAAATACGGATAGATAACAAACTTACATGAGATTTCAGAGATATGGAACCCCTAATTGCAATCTCATCAATGATTTCTTTCATGTAACGCATCACAAAAAACCTGCATTGCTTGGAATCGGGTTGAATTGGACCCTGTTCAGAAAAATTAATAAGTGAAATTCTACTTCTAATAATCTAATGCTACTGATGTTGTATTTATTTCAAATTGTACGTACCTTAACAATTTCCTAGTGTGGTTGTTTCTTGCCTCTCCGTCCTATTTTTGCATTGTACATAACAATTGCCCTTCAAACCAAATATGAAAAAATAATAAATTGATTATTCATATCAAAGATTAATATTAAAATATATGTAAACTTCAAGAAAGTTGAGAAATCTTACTTGTTCACAGTCTGTGTCCAAGTATCATTACGAATTCGGTGACAAAGAGGATCAAACAAATAAATGGACTCCTTATGACGATCAATAACTGTGAGAATTCAATGGAGGCTAATCCATATGACCAATATATTAGAAATAATTTAAAATAGCATAAACTATAAATTCAATTAATATTTGATATTTCGACTTACCCTACATTGCATGACACTATTGCTAGTTGAGTGGTGAATACTTTCTCAATGCTTTGGAACAAAGCCCGTGCTCGATCATCTTGTGACTGCTTTGGCACATATAATACACTAAATTCTGTCTTTCTCTACCAATATCTTATATAAGTAGCTGATTCATAAACAAATTAACCATATGATTAAATTCATAATCAAGTAATTCCCTAAACTAAGTTGGGTTATCCCGATAAGTATTGCATGCGTCATCTACCATATGTACTGGATCCTCTTCCTTCTCAGTATCTACTAGATTAGGTTCCAACATTACATCAACTGTATTTGAAAGTCCATCCTTTTCCCCATGAAATATCCATGTCTCGTATGTTCGATCCACACCAAATGAACCCAAGTGTATCCCTATTGTGTAACTATTTGTCTTAAATAAATTTCCACAATTTGCATATGGACATGGTATTTGTTCTGGATCAGTACAGTTTTGCAAAGCAAATTGTAAGAAACGTTCTACTCCTTCCTCATACTCACGTGATAACCTATGCTTTGACATCCATTATTTATCCATTCTAAATAATCAACAGCCAATAAAACACATATATTTATAATAAAACGTCTTATATCACCCAAAAAAATAATATTACTACAAATAGCATACCAACTTGGAATAAAATAACACAAAATCTTGCAGCATTCATCTTCAAATGTAAAAAATTTCACAAATATTTTGATATATACATATTTAAATATCACAATATCAGAAACATTTTGCTGCATTAATATTTACCATGTATCACAAATATCACAAACATCTTCCTTTATACATATTCAAATATCACAATATGAGCATGATCTTGCTACATACATATTAATATATCAAAAATATCACCAAAACAAAGTAATCAAACATACTTTACACCAAAGCAAAAATCAAATAGATTCAGCCCCTACTTCTTTTACAACAAATCCAGCCCCTAGTTAGGTAGTATGCACAAATAACTCCAGCCAATTATGCTCTGTTAATACTCCCAACTCTGATAATATTAAAAAATAATTACATTAAAATCAGATTATCACATTATAATTAAGTAAATAAATAAAAAACTAATTGAGTAATCAAATTATTGCTAAAAAATCCAAGCATCCTTTATGCTAAAAGTAAAAATCCAAGTCACTGTTCAATTCACTTGCATTTGCAGGCTCATCTATGATTCTATGCCAATCGTTTAACATACAGCACCCACAATTGTAAATTTTGAAATAAATCTGTCTTTGAAAAAACAAATGCTAAACAGCCTAAACCAAATGCATTTATTAGGATCACTACCTTTATTATTTTCTTCTTTAAAAAAACGCTATTACTAGAGACTAAAGTAGTGGTAAGTGGTAAACACATCATCATTATATGCGTCGTTTGTAAAGTTAGTAATTCTATTTCGCTTTCGAATTTTTATTAATATAATTTTCAAATTAGTAATTATGCATAACATATATCAATATATATAATTCAATTTTCATAAATATAATACTTTTAATAACTATACAACAATATCTATTATATTAGAATAAACACACCATTTTATACAGGGTGCTTTTGGACTTGAGGGCTAAAGGTTACAACAATGTTATGTGTGTAATTGATTATAGGTTTTAATTATCCATGTTGATTCTTATTGATCCTCTGTTATGTAATATACTTTAGTTAATGATTTATTATAGATATTGCCGACCTCTATTAAGTCAGTCATGACTACTGACCAATTATCATTGCTACTAAGATTTACAGCTAATGACTCTTGTTGCATAACAACAATCACCAGTTTGAACGAATAGCATTGTCATTCTTGAGAAATTGAGTCATTTTGCTCTCTTGGATCACAGCTGGCACCAAACAAATCGAAATTGTTACAGAGACCATTCCTATTCTTTTAAGCATTAGAAAATGACTGAGAACGATGATGCTGGGTACACGTGGTGAACGAATCTCCCACAGTTTTTCTCAATCAACAAGGAAGCATTAACATCAAATCTCAAGTTCAAAAAAATGAAGGGTCACACAGAAGTAAGAAACCTCACAAACCCATGCATTCTATGATTCATTGATCTATTTAAAAGCTAAGTCAGTAAAATTGGATCTGTTGCAGGTCCATATTCCTGAGGCTGATGAGGCCAAACTGGCATATCATTCCACACTTCACTGAGGACGCTACATTTTTTAATATCACACTATGAAATAGCATGATATGATAATTATACATGTGGAAACAACAAATAGCATTCCTCGATAGGCTGAGAAAAGGGATAGATCTCTCCTACTAAAACCCTTGTATCTAATTTTCCAGAAATACCTCCTGTACATCGTATCTTTAATATTTCTCATCTACCTTTGTGTTTGGATCAATAAAGTTCACACGAAAAAGAAAAAAAAAAAAGTTCACACGAAAAGAAATAAAGACATCTTTTCATTCCATTAACTCAATACTCAATACTTCTTTCCAAACAATTGGCGGATCTTGTTTCGTTGCATCAGTGCATCACAAATCAAACATGTAAACCAAACTGTCTCTCTCAGAACATTCAAAATTTCAAAGGAAAATTATATAAAATAAAAACTGCAAACAGGGTTGACAAAAATTAACCATTTTAACTTGTCCTGAGGGAATAGCAAACAAGGGTAACAAAATTAAAAAGTTCCAATTCACAAACCTTAGTACTCGACTCAAAATCTCAATTTCTCCTCAAATGCACCGTATGCGCAGGTTCTCCTCAAAATCCCAATCGCAACTGGTAAACCCTAATTCTTTTCTCTCTGCACTTGTCTAAGTCGATTTTTCCCAAGCCCACGATGTATCTGGCGACGATATCAATCAGCGCGGAAAGTAAGAAAGTGATTTCTAGAGCTTGAAGAGTGTGAAGAAGAAGAAGGTGGGCAGCGCGCCAGAGAGGAGGAGGAGAAGAAGCTGTGGGCGGGAGTTTGACAAAAATTGGGGATTTCATGTTTTTACCCAAATTTTTAAGTTTTAATTTGATTTTATTTTTATTTTTAAAAATGCATTATTACTACGAATTTAATAAAACCATAGATATGGTATTTAACTTTTATATTTTATTTATTTTTCTTATTTATAAATATTATTACTACAGTTATGTCTCAAGACCGTAGACATTGTGATCTGTTGAAATATCTATGAATAATATCCACTCCGTAGTCTTACCAATTGACACATGCCAATAGACTACGATTTTTATTCACTGTAGTTATAAGGAGAAAATCGACGCTCATACTCTACAGAAACCTATGTTACCGTAGTCGCGAGAAAAAAAAAGCGCTCATACTCTACGGGACTCAAAAAAACCGTAGTGATTGAGTACCTTACTACGGTATTTTTGAAGAACCGTAGTCTTAATTATGTAGAGTATGAGCGTTTTTGTGGTAGTGGTTCAGGACCATCTAAGCCTTGAGCTTTTTAATACTTTACAAGGAATCTAATGATATGATCTTTACTTTGTGTCCACCCATACCATATCATCTACAATCCAGGTATATGGAAACATGCATATAAATATAACAATAAATAAATGCACAAATAGTGACTGCAATCATTATTTAATCTATATTATCTTAATATTGTTTATTGTATACAAAGACAAGCTTTCCAGTATACAAAACCAACAATATGACACCTCCGTAGGGAGGTTGCCCATCACTTCTCAATTAAACTAGATTAATGGAGACCATTTTGAGATTTTCCACATACTTTGGTATGTATCTCTCCCACTTAGTTATTTAAACATGCAATTAATCACATAAAATGATAAACAACAATTGCATGCAAAACAACATAATAAGCATAATAAGTGGAACCAACTATCATGGCTTATATCTCATGTTGTTAATGAGATAATCTTGGAAAATCAACTTTTGGAAATCCGGACTACCCACGGCCGCCGTCTCTTTTGCGTCTCGCCGAAACCCTAGCTCCTTTAAGGTTTCGGGACGTGTTCAGGATGTCCTTCCTTTTCGAAGCTGCTCCATTTTTCATCTTTGAGTTGATATCCTTCCCTTATTCTATATTAAAAATCTATTCCAAAAGGAAATTCTAATATATCTAGAATAATAAAGGAAAATAAAATACAACTCAAATAGTAGGTGATTTTTGAAAATCACTTCTAATTCTAACAATTTATTTTCCTATTACATTAAACCAACGTAATAAATAAATTTCCTAGACCTAATCCATGGATTTTCTCATGGATTAAAAAATCTCGTAGCCAAACCGGCATACGGCCAATCATACATTCAACATAAAATAAACATCACATTAACACAAAATTAAAGGCCATGATAGTTGGTGTCACCTGCAAAATAAACCATCTATAGAAATAACTATCATAATTAAATGTTAACCATAAAATATCACATGATATCTATGCATGCATTAATTTTCAAAAAATGTCTCTTTAATTAAATTAAATATAATAAAAAATTACCACTTGATTAATTTAGAAATTAAAAATTATCTACCAAATTAGATCAAATAATTCATATATATCCATAAGATTCCTATTTGGAAATTAATCAAAATTATCTACCAAATAATATTTTAAAATTCGAATTTTTATATCTTAAGATTAACTTTGGAAATTAATTAAAATTATCCACCAAATTATATCTTAGTTAGTACCGAAAAATTCCATAAGATGACACAACCGTTTAGTAGTCTGTAGCCCACCCTCCATCTAAACAAGGTCCGAGAATACAGCAGAAGATCAAGAAGTAGAATATGGAGCTGTGAAGATTTCGAACACCATGATGATTAGCCAAGATCGAGTGTTCTCCATCAACAATGGGATTAGACCTTAAATCCCGTGAGCAACCCGACAATGTTTGTAAGTACTGTTTCGATATATTCTATTTTATTCCGCTACAATAGATTCGAAATTGAAACTTGCATGTTAATTCAACATAGGATAATTAATGTCACACATAAAATTATGATTTACATGAGTTAGAATTAATGGCATCCAAATAAATCATGTGGGGTACAATTCGAGAAAAACCCCAACAATTGGTATCAGAGCAAGTTTTGGCTCTACTCTAGAATTAATTCTATGGATAATTCGAATCGCATGTTTAAATCTATAGATGAATTTTAATTTTAAAATTTTCAGATTTAATTGTTCATTATGTTCGAATATTTATGACAAAAAATTGGAGATGAATTTTTGATGAAGTTCGAAAATTCTCAATTTTTATTGTTTGGAATTTTCAAAATTTATGGATATAATTTGGAAAGGATTTTGACGAGGATCAAATTTTCAGATTTAATCCATTGAAGTGGTCGAAATTTTGGATTACAAGTTGGAAGATTTTTTCGAAATTCTAAATTTTAATCCCATGTTTCTCGATCATGTGACTTTTTAATTTGGATTGATATTTTGTTGTTAATAAAATTTCCATATTTCAAAGTCCCACATGTTCGAATTTTTTTTTATCAATGTGTTTTAAATTGGATTGATATTTCATTCAAAGATGAAATTCCAAATTTGAATACTCATTGATCGAGAATTGTGTTTCAATTCCATAATTTTTTTTGTTATTTTCCATAATTAGGATTTAAATTTGGAATTGAATTTTGATTAATATCAAAATTTCCAAATTTAATTTTAATAGGGATCGAAATTTATGGGTGTTAGAATTGGAGAAGGTAGTTTTTTTTATGTGTATCAAAAGTTACCAAATTCTAATCCATGTAGGTTTCAAAATAGAATTTTAAGTTTGGTAAGTGTTTGAAGAGGATCAAAACTTCCATATTTTTATTGTAGTAATTTTGATACCTAGTATATAATTTGGAAAGGATTTTGATTAATATCAAAATTCAAAATTATTAATTTTAATTAGGGAATGGCCGAAAATTATAGGTTTTAATTTGGAGGAATTTTTTATTAATTTAAAAATTTCCAAATTCAATCCTAAAGATAATTTTCACAAATATAAGATTTAATTTGGTAGAAAATTTTAATTAATTTTCAAATTTTATCTTTGTGATATTTTCGAAAATTATAAGATTTGATTTGGTAGAAAATTATAATTAATTTTCAAATTTTATCTTAGTGTATTATTCGAAATTTTAAGATTTAATTTGGAGGAATTTTCGATTTATTTTGAAAATTTCCATATTTTATCTTTGTGAAAATTTCGAATGTATAAGATTTAATTTGGTGGAATATTTTAATTAATTTTAAAATTTTCAAATTTAATCTTATGGTATTTTTGAAAATCTTAAATTAATTAAGGATAATTTTTGAAAATGGTCATGTATGGATATCATGCAATTTTATGTTTATCACTTAAAATTGGTAGTTGTTGTATGTAGACGGTTTTTGTTTGCAGGTGATACCAACTATCATGGCATTTTAATTTATGTGATGTGATGATTTAATTTATGTTGAATGTGTGGTTGTTGATGGTCGTATGCCGATTTGGCTACGAGGTTTTTATCCATGAGAAAATCCATAGATTAGATTAGCATTTATTTTATTATGTTGGTTTAATGTAATAGGAAAAATAAATGTTAGAGTATAGATGTGATTTTCGAAAATCACATAGTCTTGAGTTGTAATTTTTAATTCCTTTATTATTCTAGATATATTAGGATTTTCCATAATTAAAATCTTTATCATATGGAAATTGAATATTTAAGATAATAATTATTTTATCCTAGTGGATTTTGGATAAGGTAATTGATATCTTTATATTTATTCAAATATGATAAGAAAATATTTAAATTTGGAATAGAAATCCTTATAGAATTAGATAAGGATAGGAATTTTTCTCAAGGAAGGAAAGTGGAGCAGCCCCAATCAAGGAAGGACGATATTCCGGACACGTCCCGAAATCCTAAATCGGTGTTAGGAGTTTTGGCGAGACGCTTGGTGGTGGCGCGGATGACGTCCAGATTTCCAGAGCTGATTTTCCAAGATTATCTCATGAATGCAACATGAGAAATATGCCATGATAGTTGGTTTAAATTATTATGCTTATTATGTTGTTGTTTGCATGTCATGGATGTTTATCATTTTATGTGATATTCCTGCATGCTCATGAGATAAAATGAAAACCTCAAGTATAAATAACTAAGTGGGAGAGATTCATACCAAAGTATGTAGAAATCTAATCGGTCTCCATTAATCTGATTTTATTGAGAAATGATGGGCATGCGCGTTGACAATAGGTCTTTCTCCATATTGGATGTGTCATATCACTGGATTCTCTAGAAATTAAACCTCTTAAAAGATAACCGTAGGACACTGTTAGAACAAACTGACTCCTCCATCTGGAGCAGTGACATTCGAACCAGTGCCCTTGGGGTGAAGATGATGGTGTTTACACTTAGGTGTAATTTATTAATAAACGTCCACACTATCGTGGCTTATTAATTAGATGATTACATGACTGGGAATATTACCGACTACAAATTCACTTGTCAAAAGGAAACTTGACTGGAGGTGAATTAAAGGTTAATAACCTGTTTAGAAATGAATTTCATAAATGTTCATACTATCGTGGCTTATGGGAAACATTTTTAAAATATCGGTGGATATACATATAATTCTTTTTGAGGATTTCAATTATATGATTATCCAAAAATGTGTGAATGTACTGCATGTTACTTTTCAGTTATTTCTATATTATCATGGCACTCTCCTAATTGTCTTCGATTCTCAAAAGTTTTATATCGGTGAAATACTAAAGTTTGGATTCGAAACTTAAAACATTGTCTTAAATGGTTGAAGGTTTAAAATTGTACCCGATAAGGAATGTCATAAGAAATCAGTTGCGAATTCTGATGAAGAAGTGAGAACATCTTGTGGTGCAATCTCAAGAAACTCTTCGGACATCAGAATTACAACAAAAATCATTGTCATAAAAAAATCTGATGAACACCAAGATGGTCGATTCCATTCCTGCAAAGGATCACGATTTCAGGATGATAAGATACTTATCGAAGATTGAAATCCTGGATGGTGAACAAGACGGCAAGTCTTAGATCGACATGGTGTTTTGTCAGTCTGTCAAGTTCTTTTCAAACTTTAGCATGATAACGAATTATGTCACTTTATCAGAAATACTTGCTCTTAAGACAGCTAAGATGCTTTTGAAAGGCATCACAGAGGCGCATATAGCTGAGAGAAATGCATCTTCGGGTATGAAGAAGAATACATCTCAACCAAAGAAAGCGTGTAAGGCAATGAGAAAAATGACATGGTTACCTCAAAAGGACTTTAAATCCTAGAATATGTGCTTCAAGTACAATCAGCTAAAGACATTGTAAGTCTGAGTATTCTCTCAAAAGGTGATACGACCCGGCTATGCTAGGACGAATCTAGAGAAACGTAGCGGAAGACTTAAGAATCGAAACACGTCAGAATTAAGAAGGATTCAATCCGACTCGACAAACAACGGAAAAATGACAATCTAGACAACTATATAACACAAATCCAAAGATAAAGGGGCTGAAAAGGATGGTTATAGGGCTGTTATTTTGATGAATTTCGTGTGTGATGGCTTGTGAAGAATGACTTGGAGAAGGTAGGATATGATAGAGTAGGATTGAACTTACGGTATGAACGATACGGTGTAGAACTTGAACTCGAACATGGCCTGAATTGAGGCGTGCGTCGATGGAGTATGGATGGCGTCGAATGGTGTTGATGGATGATGATTCGTTGATGTGAATCACAACCTGATAGCCTCCTTGAATCTCGAACGTGCCCAAGGATGAAATCTCTAAGTTGATCTTCGGATAGCGAATACCGGTTAATCCCTCAAGTGGATTAAGCAATACCCTTGAATAAGAATTAAAGTTGTTAGCTCCAAGAATATGAATTTTAAATCAAAATTCACAAAGATTTAAAAGGGGGTTGAGACAATATTGAAAGCAAAGCTTAATAATTCAAATAAAGTCTAAAGTATCAATGTGACATGGTTCCCCTATTTATAAGCCTATGGGGAACGAAATTAATCATCAAAAAAGGCTTAAAAATTGATCCAAAAGGGATCTCTAACTATACTAGGAAGTTCCCTAAACTAGAATTCTATTCAAGGTAGGAAATTACCTTAAATACAATTCTAGTCAAACCTATTTAAATAATGGACGAAAATTACTCCCAAATAATTAAATAAATCTGATTTGACTATAGTCTTAATTAAATAAAATAAATACTATAGTCTAAATAAAATCAACCCCGTAAATACCAAATATAGAAGAATACTAAAAGGAAAGTACCAAAATAGATCAAGACTCAAATGGTAACACAATGAATATACCTCTTTTTTTTTAATTTTCGGATTTTTCCTTTTTTTTATCTGATTTTTTCTTTTTTTTTCGGTCTTTTCTATTTTTTTTTGACCGTTTGTTTTCTCTTTTTTTTTTAAATGATAGCTATGCTATTACAACTCGATAAAATAAAATTAAAATAACAAGACACGTATGATAAAAATGACACGTCGGATTGAACCACGACCAGCAGAGCTGACGTGTCTCTGATACCAAATTTATGATACGACCCAGCTATGCTAGGACGAATCTAGAGAAACGTAGCGGAAGACTTAAGAATCGAAACACGTCAGAATTAAGAAGGATTCAATCCGACTCGACAAACAACGGAAAAATGACAATCTAGACAACTATATAACACAAATCCAAAGATAAAGAGGCTGAAAAGGACGGTTATAGGGCTGTAATTTTGATGAATTTCGTGTGTGATGGCTTGTGAAGAATGGCTTGGAGAAGGTAGGATATGATAGAGTACGATTGAACTTACGGTATTAACGATACGGTGTAGAACTTGAACTCAAACACGGGCTGAATTGAGGCGTGCGTCGATGGAGTATGGATGGCGTCGAATGGTGTTGATGGATGATGATTCGTTGATGTGAATCACAACCTGATAGCCTCCTTGAATCTCGAACGTACCCAAGGATGAAATCTCTAAGTTGATCTTCGGATAGCGAATACCGGTTAATCCCTCAAGTGGATTAAGCAATACCCTTGAATAAGACTTAAAGTTGCTAGCTCCAAGAATATGAATTTTAAATCAAAACTCACAAAGATTTAAAAGGGGGTTGAGACAATATTGAAAGCAAAGCTTAATAATTCAAATAAAGTCTAAAGTATCAATGTGACATGGTTCCCCTATTTATAAGCCTATGGGGAACGAAATTAATCATCAAAAAAGGCTTAAAAATTGATCCAAAAGGAATCTCTAACTATACTAGGAAGTTCCCTAAACTAGAATTCTATTCAAGGTAGGAAATTGCCTTAAATACAATTCTAGTCAAACCTATTTAAATAATGGACGAAAATTACTCCCAAATAATTAAATAAATCTGATTTGACTATAGTCTTAATTAAATAAAATAAATACTATAGTCTAAATAAAATCAACCCCATAATTAAATTAATTAAAGGGCCAAAAATCTGATCTCGTGCACGCATGCACAACTCGACGAGTTCTTCATGTTCTCTTCTTCAAACCTTGATCTCCAATCTTTAATTACTAGCAAAGTAACAATTTTGGAGTTGCTCTCAACATCTTTGTCATCTTCGAATTTCTTACATACAAATGCTTGGAAAAATCCTTGCGATTGTATTGCTCGAAATCATGTAATTGGACCACGTATTTGTAGCTCCGGATTAAGTTCTTCAAGGCTTTTCGTGGCTTCATCAAAAGGAAAGGTATGTCTCACTCGTTTGAGTGAAGATGAGATCACCGTCTACATATGCAATGCTACATAAGTGACGACTATTGCAGTGGGAGACATGCATATACCTTTCAGTAGTGATAGATTTTAATCTTTAAAAGGATTGTCTGTATGTGCTAGAATTTAGAAACTTGGTTTCTGTTTCTAAGTTGGTTTTGGATTGATATTTTGTTACCTTTGATAACATTTTTTGTTATCATGGTTAAGAAACATTTTTTTTCTATTCTAGCACATTGGATGGACATCTTTAATACACTAAAATCTATGCATAACACTACAAAACAACTATTGAATACATTTATTAACCTCAATAAAAGGAAAGAATCTTCGCAAAGGAATCAAACCTATCTTTGGTATATAAAACTTGGATATATTATTCTTAAGAGGATTCAAAGTTTGATAAAAGATGGTCCATTGGTCTCACTAGTCCTAGAATCGTTTCTTTCTGCAAATCCTACTAAGAAAGTAAAATAATCAAGTGTCCTTTAAGGATAAAGGAATAGATCTAAAGAAGCTATTAGGTTTAATTCACTCTGCCTATGTGGCCCTATGACAATACATGCTAAGAAGTAGTTATGAGAAATTCATCATGCTCATTGATGATTACTGAAGTTTTAAATACATTTACATAATGCGCCACTAGTCTAAATGCTTTGAGAAATTAAAGAATTAAGATGGAAGTAGAGGAATGCATTAGTAAAAGTATCATGTCACTATGTTTCTGATCATTAGTGACAAGTACCTCTCAGGTGACTTTAGAGATCACTTGGTGAAGAATGGGATTGCATCCCGATTGACTACGTCTGCTATTCAAATAGCAGAATGACGTAATGGTGTGAAGAAATGGAATGTTATTGGAAATGGTTAGATCGATGATGAGCTATTCAAAGTTTTTTATTTCATTTTACGGAAATGTCCTAGAAACCTAGAAATGACGATTGTCTGTTGGATATCCCAGATGAACGAAAAGTGGTTTATTTTATAATCCTAAGAATCAGAAGGACATTGTAAGCACTAATGCCTGATTATTAGAAGAAGACTATATAATAAGTCACAAGGTTAAAACAAGATCGTTACTAATGGTTTGAGGAAAGGACATTCGAATCCTACACCAAAGTGTACAAAAAGAGGTACTACCTAATACTGCACAGTGTGTCACGAAGGTATAGAAAATTCTTCTTCACAATGGGAGGGTTGTACGCCAGCCTAATAGATTCATTAGTGTAACCACCCGGCTACCGGACTGACGGCTGTCCCCACAAACCAACACGAGTCTTTTCAGCGTGCTTTGTCCTCACTCACACACTCCTTGAGAAACTTCCCAGGGGGTCACCCATCCCACCATTGCTCCAGTTCAAACACGCTTAACTTTGGAGTTCTGGTGGAACGAGCGACAGAAAAGAAGATGCACCTTGTTAGTATGAGTAGCACCAATTAAATCCTTTAAGCTCTCCTCAACTATACAGTCCCATTCATGTATAGCCTCAGAATCCCTCTCTTTCGGATGGATTCGGTTCATTCATGTGCCCCTTTGCTTGGAAGTCTTATAGGAGCCGCTCTTTATCCGTGCCTTGCACCGGCGATCACTCCATGCTTCGGCCCCGGGCATCACATGCCCACCAGCTTCCGCTTGGTTTCGTCCCCGAACCACACCTTACTGCGAGAGGTTCGGCTCTGATACCACCTGTAACACCCCAGTCCCACTAGGACCAAAACGTCACCAAAAGATGTACGTACATGCTTACGTGATAAATATTTTTCAAGAAATTAGATTAACTTTACAAATAATTTGTAAACGGGTAGCACCTCAACTTAAAAATATTCGAACCACACACTCAGGTGCTTTCAAAGTCAACCTTCAACAAGACTTTTCAAAATCACAAACTCACACATAACCAAATAACCTGTTAACAAGAAATATATATAGCCAAACAGGCCACACATTTAAAAATACCACGATCAACCCTTATATACATTCAAAATATTTGTATATACAGTCAAAATTGACCACGGGGGTCAACGACTTTCAAACTTAAAGGTTTTGCAGAGTATCAACGAAAGCATTTAATATTTAATATACAAACATAAGCTTAAAGATGGTTTTAAGCAAAAACCACATAAGGGTCAACCATCAAACCCAAACTAGCAACACGTCATCAACCAGCTCGATTTCCAGGACCTGAAAACATTTGAAAATATTTGGGTTGAGTGCCAGAAAACACTCAGTGGACATTAATATTCGTCCAAGTCATACTTTCATGCTTAAAAATCAATCATAAACATACTTTATAACATAGTTTACTCTTCTTCATTGGATGAGAGACCCTATGTGATCACATGAATACTTTACGGTTACTTATCCAGACATTTAGTCTCAAAGTAAACCGTCTATGCTTGTAAGTCGGAATTCCTCTGTGCATGAAATCTCATAGCATTCAATCATTGTGTAAACAATGCTATTAAAATATTTAACATGCTTTTCCTGGATGAATTTAAAACATAGTTGTGAGTTATAGAAAAATCCACCTGGATGATCTCAAAGTGCAGTGAAGTTTTTATGCGATGCTATTACGCTTCTCGATCGTCTAGACCTATAAAATTGAAATTCTAGCTTAGAAACCTCAAATAGGACATTAAGGTAATAACCTAGGTCCTAAATAACTTAATTAAAAATTTCCTATGCCTTGGGATCATTTGGGATTGAGATAGAGTCAAATGGGCGAATAATACGCATTTGACGGATTGAATCAAGTTAGTGATTCTATTTGAGAATTTATCAAACTTACGGAACCAAATTGAATGGATAAAGATGAATTGAACTCAATTGAATAACTAGAAGCTCTATTTAACACTTAAGAGTGAATTATAATATTTAAAATTTCTTTGCAAAACGTAACATTTGGAAATTATATAACTTAATTGCATTTTATAACAATCTTAATTTAATTTTTCATGAAGTTAAACTAACATTAAGGGAGAATAAATAAGTGTGGAACCGATGAAATAATACTTAAACAAGAAATTTAGGATAACATATAGATATTATAAAATTTAAACTGTTGAATGATCATAAATTAAATCGAAAGTAAAACTTTCGTGATGAGGAGTATGCTCATCACGAATTTTAGCACAGTTTTTCACCCTCAGACTGATGGACAGTCTGAAAGAACAATATAGACCCTAGAGGATATGCTTAGGGTTGTGGTCATGGATCAAGGATGAAGCTGGGAGGAATATTTGCCTTTAGTTGAATTTGCTTAAAACAAGAATTTTCAAGCAACCATTAGAATGGCGCCTTATGAGGCTCTATATGGTTGAAAGTGCAGATCACCACTTTACTAGGATGAAGTTGGTGAAAGAAAAATTTTAGGCCTGGAAATTATACAGAAAATTGTTGAG
This sequence comes from Perilla frutescens, assembly GCA_026008535.1. Taxonomy (NCBI): domain Eukaryota; kingdom Viridiplantae; phylum Streptophyta; class Magnoliopsida; order Lamiales; family Lamiaceae; genus Perilla; species Perilla frutescens. The sequence continues at coordinate 7,963,354 of BRKX01000020.1, read as the reverse complement.
GTTATTGAAAAAGTAAGGCAAAGAATGAAAGAGGCCCAAGATCGACAGAAAATGTATGCAGATAAAAGAAGAAAGGATTTACAATTTCAAGTGGGGGATAAAGTGTTCCTGAAAATATCCCCTACAAGAGGCATTGTGCGATTCGGAAAGAAAGCAAAGTTGCGGCCTAGAAGTTGCCTACAAGTTGGCGTTACCACCAAAGTTACGAGGAATTTATGACGTGTTCCACGTTTCAATGCTCTGAAAATATATTTTCGATCCAAACCACGTCGTAAATCAGGAAGAAATAGAAGTAAATCTTGATCTGACATACGACGAGTTTCCTATAGCTATTCTTGACAGAAAAGTCCAAAAGCTGCGGAATAAAGAGCTAATGATTGTGAAAGTTCAATGGAGTAGACACGGACAAGAGGAAGCTACATGGGAACTTGAAGATCAGATCCTGGCAAAGTATCCAACCCTCGTCAAAGCAGGTATATTCAATTTCGGGGACGAAATTTTTTTTTAAGGAGGGGAGGATGTAACACCCCGGAAAAATATAGTATTATTTTATAGCTAGAAATTTCATGAAATTAGAACCCAAATCATTGTGGCTAGTTAATTATGGGCCTAGAGGCACAATAAGACTAAGAAAAGTCTCGATCTTAGTTGAGCATCTAAGATAAAAATTAGAATTTATATTATAAAAGTAGACATTATTGGGATCATTTTGATATCAAGATCGTCTAAATCGGACTTCATTTGAGTTTCCAATGAAATTTAATTCATGTAATAATTTGAGCCAAATTTATTCTACCATGACCACTATTATAAATTCAAGCCCAAGTAATCAATCCACTTCCGGCCCAATATCGACTCATTTGCAGCCCATTTACTCAAGCTCACATCAACAATACCTTAATTAATATACAATTAGTAGGCCTTTTCATTTGGAGGATAATTGAAATAAGAAATTATCATTCAAAAATTATCCACCAATAAAATTTAGTAATGTAGAAGATTTCTTAATTGGCCAAGTGTACCTAGTAGTGCATGTGTCTATGTATATATAAATGTATGGATAAAGATAAAGTATAGTATAGGTGTGGTTATATATATAAATGTAAGGATGGATAAAATTAAGAGACTAAAAAAAAATAATAATAATAATAATTAAAGTGGCCATGTGGAATTGATTTGTGGGTATAGCATTACGTGTTCTTGTCAATTGATATATAGGTTAGCTTAGTCATATATAGGTTAGTATGTCTAGGTATACGTGTAGGGGTGTATATATATATATATATATATATTAGAGGGGTTTCGGCTATGTTAATCAAAAGAGGAAAAAAGAAAAGAAAAGCAGCAAACAAGAAAAAAAAAAGAAAAAGGAAAGAAGAATCAAAAGAAAAAAAAAACGAAAAAGAGAGGCAAGAGCTGGGGTGAGTTCCTCATCACGAAAGTTTTACTTTCGATTTAATTTATGATAATTTGACAGTTTAAATTTTATAATATCTATATGTTATCCTAAATTTCTTGTTTAAGTATTATTTCATCGCTTCCACACTTATTTATTCTCCCTTAATGTTAGTTTAACTTCATGAAAAATTAAATTAAGATTGTTATAAAATGCAATTAAGTTATATAATTTCCAAATGTTACGTTTTGCAAAGAAATTTTAAATATTATAATTCACTCTTAAGTGTTAAATAGAGCTTCTAGTTATTCAATTGAGTTCAATTCATCTTTATCCATTCAATTTGGTTCCGTAAGTTTGATAAATTCTCAAATAGAATCACTAACTTGATTCAATCCGTCAAATGCGTATTATTCGCCCATTTGACTCTATCTCAATCCCAAATGATCCCAAGGCATAGGAAATTTTTAATTAAGTTATTTAGGACCTAGGTTATTACCTTAATGGCCTATTTGAGGTTTCTAAGCTAGAATTTCAATTTTATAGGTCTAGACGATCGAGAAGCGTAATAGCATCGCATAAAAACTTCACTGCACTTTGAGATCATCCAGGTGGATTTTTCTATAACTCACAACTATGTTTTAAATTCATCCAGGAAAAGCATGTTAAATGTTTTAATAGCATTGTTTACACAATGATTGAATGCTATGAGATTTCATGCACAGAGGAATTCCGACTTACAAGCATAGACGGTTTACTTTGAGACTAAATGTCTGGATAAGTAACCGTAAAGTATTCATGTGATCACATAGGGTCTCTCATCCAATGAAGAAGAGTAAACTATGTTATAAAGTATGTTTATGATTGATTTTTAAGCATGAAAGTATGACTTGGACGAATATTAATGTCCACTGAGTGTTTTCTGGCACTCAACCCAAATATTTTCAAATGTTTTCAGGTCCTGGAGATCGAGCTGGTTGATGACGTGTTGCTAGTTTGGGTTTGATGGTTGACCCTTATGTGGTTTTTGCTTAAAACCATCTTTAAGCTTATGTTTGTATATTAAATATTAAATGCTTTCGTTGATACTCTGCAAAACCTTTAAGTTTGAAAGTCGTTGACCCCCGTGGTCAATTTTGACTGTATATACAAATATTTTGAATGTATATAAGGGTTGACCGTGGTGCTTTTAAATGTGTGGCCTGTTTGGCTATATATATTTCTTGTTAACAGGTTATTTGGTTATGTGTGAGTTTGTGATTTCGAAAAGTCTTGTTGAAGGTTGACTTTGAAAGCACCTGAGTGTATGGTTCGAATACTTTTAAGTTGAGGTGCTACCCATTTACAAATTATTTGTAAAGCTAATCTAATTTCTTGAAAAATATTTATCACGAAAGCATATACGTACGTCTTTTGGTGACGTTTTGGTCCTAGTGGGACTGGGGCGTTACAATTAGTCTAGAAGAATCTTCTAATTTTCTGGAAAGACTAAATGAATTGGAGCCCAGAAACTACAATGGAGAGGTTTAAGATAAGGATGCGGTTTCTTGGAAAACTGCAATGGAATCCGAAATGGGATCTATGGATCACTATGAACTATGGGAGCTTGTGGAACCACTAAATGGGGTAAAACTCGTTTGGAAAAGTGAATCTACAAAAGAAAGAGAGATCTAACAAAATTGTTAGATCTGGAATCTCTTATCTTTTGCTACTCATTTTAACTTATTTGTTTGGCAAATAGATGTCAAGATAGTTTTTCTAAACGGAAGTCTTGAGGATAATATCTATGTGCGACAAACAAAGGGATTCACTGCTAAAGGCTAATAGCACTTAGTGTGCTAGCTTAGAGGTCTATTCATGGATTTAAGTAAGCATCAAAATCTTGGAATATTCGATCTAATGAAGTTATCCAGTAGCATGGATTCATGGAGAAATCGGATAAAGGCTGTGTGTACAAAAGATGTGATGAAAATGTGGTGGTTATCATAGTACTGTGTGTTAAATAATAACTTGCTTATTGGGTAACAATAAGAAGGAGTTATCAAACATAGGGGTGTGATTGTCTAGGCATTTCAATATGAAGGATTTGGGCTGATGTACTCATCCCAGATTACCTATATCGAAAATGTGCTAGCTAGATTCAACATACAGATTCCAAGAAAGGTTTTATACCTTTCGAGAATGGAATGCATCTACTCAAGAAAATGTGCTCCCCAAACACATATGAGATAGATGTGAGAAATGAGATTCCTTATGCTTCTGCAAAAGGAAGACTCATGTATGCTATGCTATGCACAAAGCTTGATATCTGCTATGCAGTAGTATAGTGGGAAGATGTCGATTTAACCTTAGTTAAGGACAATGGACTGTGGCAAAAGAGTATTCTCAAGAGGATTTGAGATAGTGTGCTTGTTTTACCATTATGGACAGTCTAATTACCTTGGGTTATACGGACTTAGTTCTTTCTAGAACTGATAAAAAGGATCAGAGTAAATCTTCCTCAGCATATGTGTTTAAATTAGGAAGTGGAGTTGTGGTATGGAGGAGTAAGGCAGAAATGCATGCTCGTTCCACCATGAAAGTCTAATATGTGGCTGGCTCTGAGGCTATGAAAGATTGTACGACTCCATAACTTCTTGTTGGACTCAAGCATGGTTCCTGATTTGTCTTAAGGAGTATCACGACACACTGTGATAACTCCTGTGCAGTAGCAAATTCGAAAAGGAATCTAGAGTCCATGAGACAATTAAACACATAGGATTAAAGTACCGCCTTATTCGAGATATAAGAGAGGAAGATGTGGCAGTGGTCTAGATTGCATTGAAAGATAAAAATGGTTGTCCCATTCACGAGCCTTCCAAGCTCAGACCTTCAATGGTCAAGTGGAGATAATGGGAGTTGATGCAGACCCGGGGCCATTTTGAGTTTATGTTATGTTTGAGAGTTAGCCAATGTATTGTTTATACTTGAAAGATATGCTTCGAGTATAAGTGGGAGATTGTTGGTTTTGTATACTGGAAAACTTATCTTTATATAGAATAAACAATATTAAGATAATATATATTGAATAATGATTGCAGTCACTGTTTGTGCATTTATTTATTGTTATATTTATATGCATGTTTCCATATACTTGCATTACAGATGATATGGTATGGGTGAACACACAGTAAAGATCATATCATCGGATTTCTTACAAAATATTAAAAAGCTCATGGCTTAGATAGTCCTGAACCCACCATCGGTACACCGTAGAATAATCTGATAGTTAGTTTATCTTGACTAACTAATTATTCCAGTACACTGATTAGTGTATTGAGGAGGATCACGATAGGATACTATTCTCTGTTCTAACCCTAAATGGTGCGACCCAGACAAACAAACTAGGATGATAATAAGAACGTAGCGGAAGACTTAGGAATGAAACACGTCAACTAATTGAAGGGTTTCAATCCGACTCGATAAACAACAGAAATTAGACAATCTAGACAACTAGAACACGTAGAAAATGACACGAATTATGTAACACAAAATAAAGGAATAGAGGGTTGTGAAGGGATGGTTATATGGCTGAAATTATGTGTATGGAACGTGTATTTAATGGTGAAGAAAGGCTAGGGTAGATAGGATATGTTAGGGATGCAACGAACTTACGGATTGCACGAATCTTGATAGAACTTGAACACGAACTTGTGGAATTGATTGAAATGGACGACGTGGCTGAATGGATGGCGTCGATGATGATGATGGACGGTTGATGATTGTTGAGGTGAATCACAACCCGATAGCCTCCTTGAATCTCGAACGTATCCAAGGTTGAAATCTCTAAGTTGATCTTCGGATAGCAAATACCGGTTAATCCCTCAAGTGGATTAAGCAATACCCTTGAATAAGACTTAAAGTTGCTAGCTCCAAGAATATGAATTTTTAATCAAAACTCACAAAGATTTAAACGGGGTTGAGACAATATTGAAAGCAAAGCTTAATAATTCAAATAAAGTCTAAATTAACAATGTGACATGGTTCCCCTATTTATAAGACTATGGGGGAACAAAAATAAACATAAAAAGGGCTAAAAAATTGATCCAAAAGGGATCTCTAACTATATTAGGAAGTTCCCTAAACTAGAATTCTATTCAAGGTAGGAAATTACCTTAAATACAATTCTAGTCAAACCTAATCTCATTATGGACGAAAATTACCCAAATAATTAAATAAAAATCTAATCTTCTATAGTATAAATTAAATAAAATAAATACTATAGTCTAAATAAAATCAACCCCATAATTAAATCACTATAGGGCCGAATTCTTCAACAAAATCGCACACACATGCACGACAATTTCATGCACATGCACACGTGCACTTTCACTCTTTATCTTCAACTCTTCAAGTTAAATTCTCCATGGTGTGATATTGATCTTCATCTTCAATTGATAATGCTAAAATCCATTTGGGGCTGCGTCCAATTTCTTGATCTCCAACTTCAATCTTTCTTCGCATTAACATTTGAAAATAACCTTGAATTTGTTTGGCTCTTACACGCGCAATTGGACCTTTGAATGGCAGCTCCGGGTTTAGTTCTTCAAGGCCTTGCATGGCTTTATCATTCCCCTCCTTTTGAAAATAATTCATCCTCGAATTCAAGTCTCCGGGATCAAAGACGAACAAGAACTGATCATCGAACTCCTTTTGCACAAACTGCATAAAACACTTCTTCATGAACGTACACATCCACTTGGTGTCAAATGGCTGAAATTCTAGTTCCATAGTTTGCCTTGTCATGGCATTTACATTCAAATCTGGTGGCACATCAACTTCCAATGGAATTTTTGACAAAAAACGTTAGAACTCGGCAGCTCCTCCATGCTGGCTTGTTCGAGCTCCTTATTATCTTCAACCATTGCCTCACAGATGTCATTCTCCTTTTCAAAACATGGCTATATCTCCAATAACTCTTCAACTTCTTCGGCTTCCTCAACTGCTTCATGGATCTCCAAATTCACAATTTGTAGTTTATCATCCCTACAATCTTTAGGACTTGTCATCTCCATGGATGAAACTTCCAAATTGCAATCTTTTAGAGCTATCTCCTCCGAAACTGGCATCTCCTCGTTTGTTATTTCTATCATGTCCATCTCTGGCTTAGATTCTTCAACTATCTCATCTTCTAAGCACATAGAAACAGATCGCAACTCATTAATAGATGCTTCAACAATGTTTAAAATTGGTACCTTGGAAGTAGAATCTTCGTTGGTGGCAACGAACTCAGTTGGCAACTTTTCATAGGCCTCTACTTGAATCACTTCGTTGGACCTTGTCTCTAGCTTCTCTAGCCAATTTTCTATTCGGATGGTGTATTCCACCATGTCCTCCAACTCGTCGAAGTGTTACAATGCTACTCTTTCACAAATTGCCCTTTGTAAGCCAGCTAGAAATCTATCCATGGTATCTTCTGGATATTCTTCTACATCAGCTCGTCTCATGGCTTCAATCATTTTGTTGTAGTAGTCATTTACACTTCGATCTCTTTGCCTAAGCTTGTGTAGCTTTTCCTCCAACTCCCATCAGTAGTGGTCTAGAATGAAGCATTTCCGCATCAAATCTTTCAACTCACGCCATGTGTCGATAGGTAGAAGGTGATCTCAGTGGCACCGGTTCTACTGGAATCCCCACCATATTGCTGCGTAGCCTGTAAACTTCAAGGAAACTAATTGCACTTTCTTTTTCTCAGGGAAGTCGTAGCACTCAAAAATTTTATCAACTCTGCGTTCCCAATCTAGGTACGCATCTGGATCATGTAGTCCTTCGAACTCAGGAATAATTGTCTTGTTGTAGCTGTGGAGATGGTGAGAATATGGTGTATATGGAGTACGGGTGTATGGTCTATGAGTAGTGTATGGGTGCATGGTGTATGGACCATATAGGTGTACGGGTGGTATATGTGAACTAGGGCAGAAAAATCGATCCCCCTAGTGTTATGGACGAAAATAATGAATGGATGAAGTGTATATGGAGGGTTTGGAAGGATTTGGATGGAAGAAAGCTAGATAAGGAAAGAATTAGATGTATTTTTGAAGTTCTCAAATAGAATAGGAATCCAAAAATAAATCCAAGAGGTGGAAGGAAAGAATTAGAAAAGAAAAGAAAAAAAGGATTAGGTAATTTGGAAAGTGTTATACAATTGTGACACAATCTAAATATCCTAATTGAACTAGACTCTAAAAAGAAATAACCAAAAATAAATTACAACTCAAAAGGAAACTACCAAAATAAAATAAAACTTGGAAGGAAAGTTCCAAAAATAAAATAAGACTCTAAAGGAAGTTACCAGCTAAGGAATTATCCTAGAAGGAAACTACCAAAATTAAAAAAAAAAAAAAAACTCACAAGGTAAATACCAAATATAGTGTAGTACTAAAAGGAAAGTACCAAAATAAATCAAGACTCAATTGGAAACACAATGAATATACCTCTTTTTTTTTTTAAATTTTCAGATTTTTCTTTTTTTTTATCCTATTTTTTTTAAATCGACGGCTGTTTTCTTTTTTTTTTTGTTTTTTCAATGAATAGCTATGCTATTACAACTCGATAAAATAAAAATAAAATGACACGTAGGATAAAATATGACACGTCAAATTGAACCACGACCAGCAGAGCTGACGTGGCTCTGATGCCAAATTTATGGTGCGACCCGGAAAATTAATCCAAGACATGAAATTTATGCACGCGGAAGACTCAAGAATCGAACTACGTCAGCTAGAATAAATGGATACAATCCGACTCGATTTAAACGATAAAACTTATTAGAATATGAAGACACGAACTAGGACTCGATGTAGACACTTGGTACGGATTGTGGGGGCTGGAACTTGGCGGTGTGGATAGTGGATGGCGACGGTGGTGATGGTATTGGCGGCGGCGGTGTTGATAGAAGGATCGGCTAAATCGGTGAACCCGTGTTGTGAAAACCCGAACGCACTCGTCTAACTTCTCCGGATAGCAATTCTCCCAAGTACTTGATGAATACCCTGAAGAACTCAAATAAGACTATTGATTTGCTAGAACAATAGAATGGTTTGTGTATAAGTGATCAACCAAAGGATCGGGAGACAAAAGGAGGAATAAATCTCAAAACTCATGCAATTGTCTAACTTTTAAAGTGTCACATGGTGCTCCTATTTATAGGAGTGATATGGAACGAAAAATCTAACCCTAATACTAGAAGAAATCGAAAATCCTGGTTGTTCAAGTCAAACTAGGATAAAATCAAAAGATACTAAAAATAAGATAACAAAAATCTATCTAAATCTAACTAGATAAGGATAAATCCAAAAGTGATTTCTGGGCTTGAAATTGTCGCCTATTTGGATCCAAAATACACGACTATGGCCTGCAATTAATTAGATTAATTTGTGGCCCATGTTGTGATTAAATCTTGCCACCTTTGCATGAAAAATAACATCTCCCGATTTCCCATGCAAACGCGTATAACTTTTCATGCACACGTCCAAATGGCGTCATTCTTCTTCTCACGTCTTCATGCTTCCTTCTTCTTCATCAATGGACAGCATGGTGACCCATCTCGGGCTGCTCTTCATCTCTTCTTCATGCAACTCGAATTTATGACGAATAGAAACTTGTAAATAAGCTTGCAACTTCTTTGCTCGTAAACGCGTCATAGGACCTTTGAATTGCAGCTCCGGATCATCTTATTCTTTGCTTTGCTCGATCTCATCATTTTCCCCCTGCTGAAAAGAATTCGTCCTCGAATTCTCGGACTCTTCATCATCGAACTCATCATCTGCAGAAAAGAGAGATAAATCATCAACATTAAATGTAGATGAACACTTATACTCACCGGGTAAATCAATGTGATACGCATTGTCATTGACTTGACTCAACACGGTGAACGGTCCATCTCCTCTAGGCATCAATTTTGACTTTCTTGGGTTAGGAAACCATCCAGGACTCAGATGAATCCAAACGCGATCTTCAGGCTGGAAAATCAACTGTTTGCGCCATTTGTTCTTTTGGATAGCATTGCGTGCGCCAGCTGCTTCAATACGCGCACGTACTTTCTGATGGATCTCCTTTACTTGATCTGCTTTTCTTGTACCTTTAACACTTGTTAGATGTTCAACAGGTAAAGGCAAAAGATCAGTATGCGTTAGCGGATTAAAACCATAAACAACCTCAAATGGGGACATATTAGTAGATGAATGCACAACTCGATTGTAAGCAAATTCAGCATATGGCAAACAATCTTCCCATGATTTCAAGTTATTTGTAACTAAAGAACGCAGCAAAGTACCTAAAGTGCGATTAACTACTTCAGTTTGTCCATCAGTTTGCGGATGACATGCAGTAGAAAATAACAATTTGGTACCTAGCTTACCCCAAAGTACACGCTAGAAATGTGCTAAAAACTTAGAATCCCTATCACTAACAATAGTTCTAGGTATTCCATGTAAACGCACAACATGAATAAAGAACAAGTTGGCAATGTGTACAGCATCATCGGTTTTCCTACATGCAATGAAATGAGACATCTTGGAAAACCTATCAATGACAACAAATATGGAATCTCGACCAGACCTAGACTGTGGTAATCCTAGTATGAAATCCATAGGTAAATCAATCCACGGGGAAGACGGGGCTGGTAGAGGCGTGTAAAGACCGAATAGGTGTGAGGTAGATTTTGATTTCCTACATGTAATGCATCTACTGCACACATTCTCAACATCATGCTTCATACGTGGCCAAAAGAAATGTTCATGCAGCAAGTTTAACATTTTAGACACACCAAATTGACCCATTAAACCTCCCGCATGTGACTCTAGAACTAACAACTCACACATAGAAGACTTAGGAATACACAACTACGAACCCTTGAATAAAAACCCATTATGCACGAAATAACCATCATAGGAACGAGATTTTGAGCAACATTCAGCATATATAGGTGTGAAAAATTCATCACATGCATATAACTCACAACATATCATCTACAATACAAGTATAAGGAAACATGCATATACAAACGTATAACACAGTAAATAGATGCACAAATAGTGACTGCAATAATAATCAATCTATATCATCAAAACATTGTTAATAGTATACAAAGACAAGCTTTCAGTATACAATCCTAACACACCCTACGTGGCTTATTAATTAGATGATTACATGACTGGGTTTTATATCCGATTATTAATTAATTTGTCATAAGAAAACTTCACTAGAGGTAGATTAAAGATTAGGTTAACCTGTTTAAAAATGAATTTTATAAACGTCCACCCTAAGTGGCTTATAAGAAATATTTTTAAAATGTCGGTGGATATGCATATAGTTTCTTTTGAGGTATTCGAATTATATGTGTTTTTATCCTAAATTTTGTAACTGTACTGCATGTTTAATTTTAGTTAATTCTGTATTATCATGGCACTCTCCAACCTATCCTCGATTCTCAATGAAAACAAACTAGTTGGTGAAAACTATAAAGACTGGATAAAAAATCTGAACATTGTTCTTACTGCTGAAAACTTTAAGTTTGTACTTGATGAAGAATGTCCACAAAAGCCAGATGAGCATTCTAGTGAAGAGCAAAAGGTAGCTTATAGTAAGTGGGTTAGAGCTGATGAGATGGCACGTTGCTACATGCTTGCCTCTATGTCAAGTGTGTTGCAACATCAACATCAGTCTATGAAAACCGCTTATGATATAATGTTCAACCTTAAAGAGCTCTTCAGATACCAGAATCGCTTGGCTCGACATTTGGCTATGAGAAATCTGATGAGCACTAAGATGTCAGATTCTACACCGGTACGGGATCACGTTCTCCAGATGATGGGTTTTCTATTGGAGATCGAGACCCTAGGTGGTGAATTGGACACTGAGTCCCAAATCAAAATTGTGCTTCACAGTCTATCTTCGAGGTTTGAACAGTTCAGGTTGAACTTTAATATGATAAAGAAGGATGTTAATTTATCAGAACTGCTCATAGATCTTCAGGCAGCCGAGCATCTCTAAAAGAGAAGCTCGGAGGCATACCTAGCTAGGGCGCCTTCTTTGGGTGTTAAGAAGAAGAGATACGCACCTAAGAAAGCTACAAAAGAGGTGCCTAAAGACCCTAAGGATAAGAAGGGCAAAGCCAAGGTACATTCGAATGACTTCAAATTGAAGTCAAAGTGTTTTAAGTGCGGTCAGCAGGGACATTGAAAGTCTGTGTGTCTTAACAAGAAGAAGAGAAAGGGTACGTCTCACTCTTTAGTTGTTGAAACATGTTTAGCTATTTGTTCTACCCAGTCTTGGGTAGTGGATACTGGAGCTACTAATCATATTTGCATGTCCTTACAAGGGTTCCTGGTGAAAAGGCAGCTGAGTGATGGCGAGATTACCGTCTACATGGGCAATGCTATGAAAGTGGTGGCTGTTGCAGTGGGAGACATTAATTTACCCTTTAGTAGTGCTAGGATTCTTGTTTTAAAAGATTATCTTTATGTGCCTGGTTTTAGACGGAACTTGATTTCTGTTTCTAAGTTATTTTTGAATGGATATTCTGTTACTTTTGATAGCAAGGTCGTTATCACAAGTGGAAAACATTTTATCTGTTCTAGCACATTGGATGGACATCTTTATATACTTAATCCTATGCAAAACACTACACAAGCGCAATTATTGAATTCATCGATCATAAACCCTAATAAAAGAAAAGAACCTTCAGAACCGAATCAAACCTATCTTTGACATCTGAGGCTTGGTCATATTAACCTTACGAGGATAAAAAGGCTGATAAATGATGGACCACTGTCTTCATTGGTCTTGGAAATGTTTCCTTTGTGCGAATCCTGTTTGGAAGGAAAAATGACTAAGCGCCCCTTTTCGCCTAAAGGAAATAAATCCAAGGAGTTACTAGATTTGATTTACTCTGACTTATGTGGCCCTATGTCAGTTCAGGCTTGAGAAGGGTACGAGTATTTCATCACTTTCATTGATGATTACTCAAGGTATTGATACATTTACCTGTTGCATCGCAAGTCTGAATATTTTGAGACATTCAAAATATTTAGGGCGGGAGCGGAGAAATAAATAGGCAAAAGTATCAAGATACTGCATTCTGCTCGTGGTGGTGAGTACTTCTCGACTAAATTTAGGGACTACTTAGCAGAGCATGGGATTACATCCCAGTTGACTGCGCATGGCACTCCACAGCAGAACGGCGTAGCTAAAAGAAGGAATAGAACATTATTAGAGATGGTTAGATCGATGATGAGCTATTCAGAATTGCCTGTCTCATTTTGGGGATATGCCTTAGAAACAGCAGCCTATATTCTTAATATGGTTCCTTCCAAATCAGTTCCTCGCACACCCTTAGAACTATGGACTAGTAGAAAACCCAATCTAGGTCACGTTCAGATTTGGGGTAGTCCAGCATACGTGTTGGATAGGGAGACTGATAAGTTGCCACCACGTTCAGAGGTAAGGTTGTTCGTTGGGTATTCGAAAGGAACGAGAGGTGGTTTATTTTATAGTCCTAAAGATCAGAAGGTCATTTTCAGCACCAATGCTCGATTTTTAGAGGAAGACTATGTAATAAATCACAAATCCAGAAGCGTGATCGTTCTTGAGGAGCTTCGAAGTGGGAATGTAGATCTTACACCGTCTATACAAGAAGAGGAACCACCAATAACTGCACAACGTGTCACGGAAGTACGGAAAATGCCTTGCTCATGTAGGAGATACGCCTCTGTCTCTGCGTGAGTATTGCTCCTATACCCAGACCACTAGTATCTATTTCTAGGATGAATTGCAGGGTAAAGTCTGGCAAAGCCAGCACTGGGGTGGTAGTCATTACTTCAGTTAGGAGTTCAAAAGCTTTGGTAGCTTCATCACTCCACTTGAAGGCCCCATTTTTTAGAAGTGAAGTCAATGGCTTTGGTAGTCATACTGGATATTTTGGAGGGGTTTATGGCTACCCCATTTTTAGAAATTATGTGTCCCGGGTATTCTATGTCCTCTTGCCCAAAATGGTACTTACTCTGCTTGTCATAAAGTTAATTTTTTCTGAGGATAGTAAGAACTTCCTTTAAATTATTCAAGTGTTCCTCCCAACTAGCACTGTAGACTAGTATATCATCAAAAAAGACTAGTACAGATTTCCTTAGATGAGGCCTAAAAATCTGATTCATTAGAGACTAAAAAGAAGCTGGAGCATTAGACAAGCTAAATGGTATCACTAGGAACTTATATTGGCCATTTTGTGCTAAAAGTTGTCAGATACATGTGCTCAGGGTTTATGAGGGTCTGAAAATATCCTGACTTGAGATCAATTTTAGAAAAGTACCTGGTCCCATGCAACTCATCCAACAATTCATCTATAATGGGAATGGGATAGTCATGCTTGATAGTGAGCCCATTCAGGTATCTATAGTCTACACACATTCTCCAAGTGCCATCTTTCTTCTTGACCAACAATATAAGGGAAACAAATGGGTTTCTGCTATTTTGTATCATACCACTGACTAGCAGCTCCTGAACAATTTTTTCTATTTCATCATTTTAGTTATGAGATACCCTATAAGGGTACTGATGCTTAGGAAAGCTCTTAGGTTTAAAGGTTATATGATGTTCCACCCCTCTGCTGGGTAACAACCCCTAGGGTTCCTCAAACACATCTTGAAACTCATCTAGAATGTTATTTAGTTACTGGTTGTAGTCTGTGGCTGCATTTTTCTTCATACTATTCCAATACACTACTTCTTCTATTGGTGAAGGGTAGGTGTAATGGATCATGTGATAGAGAGAGTGTCCACTAATGTATTGGCAATCTGTTGTAGTAGTTAGAGCCTGAATTTTAATTCTTTTGCCCATCCAATGAACTGAAAATGTCATTTTTTTCATAATCCAGTGTGATTGGTGTGCAAGACTTAAGCCAATCACCTCCTAAAATCAGATCATGCCCCTCAGTGGTTAGCACCCTAGGAGAATAAGTGAAAGAGTGTTCCTGCATAGTCTATTTGAACCTACTAACTCGGGTAGAGCTTACCATTATGTTTCCATTTGCAACCCTAATCATGATGGGTTTAGTAGGGTCAATCTTGTAGCCCAAGGCCTCTGCTGTAGCCTCTCTAATAAAACTAACTGTGCTCCCAGAGTCTATCAGTATGTGGAGCATTTTCTCTCCCACATATCCAATAACTCTCATAGTAGTTGTCCACCCTTCACCTGATATTGTATTCAGGGCCATCTTTACTTTTTCTATATTGATAGTGGTGTTTGTTGCAGGGTTCGTCTTCTCTCCTATAGAATCAGCCTGCACATAATTAGTTTCATTCTCATCACATAAGATCATATATGAAATTGTATTTTTATACTTATGACCAGGGTAAAGAACTCATCACAGTTATAGCATAACCCATTTTCCCTTCCTACAGTCATTTTTGTAGCTATGAGCAATTTAAAAGGAGCTTTTGTGAGACCCCGATCCTTTTTCTAAATTATGAATTATAATTTTTGGAAGATGGTTTTAAATTGATATTATTTGAATATTAATCATGTGAGTATGTTTGTATTATGCCATTATTTTGTTGCAGGTTGTCCTACTTGAACCGATACGTCTTAGCACACAGTGGTATTATACTGAGTGTATAATACAGTTTGAATTTTTAATATCAAAGTGTCAAGTTATGTGTTAAAGGATGATTGTTATTGCATTGAATCTTGTTTGCCAAACCTTGAACACCCTAACGCTGAACCGGACGGGGGTCTCGCTGTGTTTCGAAAAATTTAAAGTTAGCGGAGTTGGAATTGTCCGGGAGTCAATTTTAGGTTGAGAGTTGAATTGGGCATGTCGCGCGCCCGCGGGGCCTTGCGCGGCCGCGGGAGACGAGCGCCGGCGCAGGGCTGCACACTCGCCGGGAGCATTTGCCGAGAGCATAGTTGCGCGGTCGCGCGGGTCCGGGGATTTTCCTTCCGGATTTCTACCTATAAATACCACACTTATTCATTTCACCTTCATTTCTTCTCTCTTTTGGGCGATTTTCTCCCAAATCCTCTCAAGAAATTCTTCAAGTTTTGGGTGGATTCTTTCATCATCCTCCATCAACTAAGGTAACTACATACCCTCTTCTTCTTTGTGATTAAACACCAATTTCATGTTGATTGGAATCTAGGGTTCATGCCCAAGAATTAGGGTTTTCGATTTTATTGATCCTCTTGCCTAGATATCTTGAACATATGGTTTATTTACCTCCTTAAAGCTATATGTGAAATTATATCGAATTCCTATGGTTCATTGTTGCTAAAGATTGGATTTTTGCCCTAATTTCCCTTGATATGTTGATTGTTGGTTGGAGGTGTTATGAGGGTTGTATGGGGTTGAATTTGAAGTATGTTAGAGCCCTAGAATGAAGGTATTTGTATTTGAAATATTGGGTTCAAAGAATTTAAATTGAGTCATGAGCATGTGGTTTAAATGGATGCATGTAATGTGCTCGATTAAATGCTTCAAAGAGTTTTAATGTGTATTTTGAGTCTAAAATCATGATATGAGTTAGTATATCCATGATTGTGTATGTGGATATGTTTGAAGACCTTAAAGCAAAGTATAGCATGAGATTGGTCTAAATTATGATTTAATTGTATAACTCGACGTCTAAAATGAAAAGAGGATTAAAAGGTGCTAGGTGACGTATTGGGGTTCGAGGTAGATGACTTGTGCACGGCCAAGACGTATTTTAAAGGTTGAGAATTGTGAAAGCATCTCGTAAGGTGGGGTTACTCTAAACTGTAAACACGTGTAAGGTTATAGTTATTGTTGTGCTTTGATTGTATAAGTATGAAGGGTCTTCGGACCAAGATAAAAGAATGAGATCCTTCGGGGCATACAGAGGTCCTTCGAGATCGATAAAGAGATCCTTCGCGGTCGATAATAGACTCGTTAATGTCCTCCCTGAGGGGTAGTATGTCTGCGGGCATCCCTACAGGGGTAAGATGTTCATTAACGGGGGCATCATGATGTTTGGACCCTACGGGGTTGAGACTAGTCTCCACAAATAAAAGAAAAGTTCATATGTGCTTTCTTTGAACCCCCACAAGCTTGTGTTTTCTTTTGTGCTTTTGAAGTACCCATGATATTATTATTACGTTGATCATCCTTTTATTTTATGATCAATGATTATTGGGGATGGGAATAGCCCGATCTTTTGTGGTATTGCTATGTTTAACTCGATATATTATGTTAATGTTTTAAGGGTGGATCGATTGACCTAGGAGCCTACGTTGTGTATATATATGTTGTCAAATTCCTATGCTATGTTTGTTAATTTAGGGTGCTAGACAGGCGGGTTGTCTAAGACCTATGAGCCCGATAGGTTAGGTGATTGCATGAATGATGTGGATGGGTTTATTCAATGCTTCCGTTAAATAGTATGTTGTGTGACATGGTAGATTTTGATAGGTTGCATGTTATAATTGTGGAAGGAAAATTTATATTCGGAATTATGACATTATACCTGATTATGCAATTTGACCTTAGCTTCCGCTCAATTTATTATGAGAAACAAATGCATGTAAATGAATTATTTCTTAAGTGATGTGGCCAAATGGAGTAGTTTGGGGCGTTATAAGTATGTTAAGTGACGTGGCCAAACGGAGTAGTTTGGGGCGTTACAGCTTTGCTTGTGGGAATTATGCCTTCTGGCCATGGGGTGTCCAGTTGATGTCCCTTCTATAGTTGTTGATAGGATTAGTCTTGTTACTTACCTTGAACTTTTTGGACATAGCTTATAAATTAATGATCTGTTGTTGCCCCAATTCTATAGCATGGTTGAGGGTGGTAGGTTTGAACATTTGTATTAGGAATTGAATTTTCTCACCCAACCCACTTATAAAACTAGCAATGAAATACTCTTTAGAAAATGTCCATTTGTCTATCAGTAACATACAAACTCTTAGTTCTTCAAATATGTCCACATAATCAGAATAGGAGCCAGTGTGCTTAAGCTTGTTGAACTCAGAAGTAACTTTAGTATCTTTCAGTTCTTCAAACCTAACAAAAATAATATCTAAGAACTGATCCCAAGTTAGATCATCCTCTCTAAGAGAAGAATTTTGATACCACTATGTCGTCTTCCCTTCAAAATGCATAGTGGCTAGATTCACCCTTTGATCATCAGGAATATTGGGTATCATTCTGAAGTAACTTTGGCATTTCAGAATCCAAGCCCTGGGTTGGTCACCATCAAATCTTGGGAAATCAAACTTGGGAAAATCAGGTGTGTGGTTTGTACCTTGAAATCCCACCACATCTCTATGATGATTGATTGATATGGGCATAAGTTGACTGCTCTCACTCCTGCCCATTGATGGAGGTTCTCCCAAAATAGAACTGTCATTCTTTGATTGTCTTCCCTTGTCCAAGTTTGACAGTTGAAGTTGAATAGAGAACAAGGTTTTTGTAAGTTGATTCATCTTACCTTCTACTCTCCTTATGTATTTCTTCATATCAGTGTTAACAGTGGTGATTTGCTCTTGCAGTTGGATCTCAGCTGCTTCTATCTGCCTTGCCTCGGTCAGCAAATCTTGGTCCAAATGTTTCTAAGTCTCTTGCGGTTCACAATGCTTGGTACCCTCAGCTATTTTCCAGGAGCTGTGCTCTGAGATAGCAAATGTTATGGAATTTGTAATTTTTCTCTGTTTTTTATTTCTTTTCTTCACTATTGTGTTGATCGTGTATGGATCTTATGAAAACAGTAATAAAGATTTAATCTTGTTGGTAGAAATGATGGAGATAATAGAAGAAATGAGGGAGGTATTAGAGAAAATAAGGAAGAAGCAGATTTGATAATACTTTTCTTATCTTTTTTATTTCATAAACCGATAATATATAGTTGGTTGGGATCACAAGAGACACCCTAACACCAACCCATTACAGTACAAACATAAAATAAATTGGGCTAATAGTTGGACCCTTCTTTAATAGAAACAGAAACTAAACATTAAGCCCAAAGCATTTAATCACCTCCGCTTCGATCCAAACTCCCATCTCGGACGCCCGGCTTGCTATCATGATCCGAGCCAGACATGAATAACCCTAGATCAGAACCCAAATCAAGATCGTATTTTTCTTCAACCTCTTCCTCTTCAACAGCCTTAGCCTCCAGCAGTCCCTCAATTGCCCTACCAGCAACTGTGTTCATGACATAATTTTAGTCAGTGGATAACATTAATCAATATTAATTAAGTGGGCAGAAGTGTGTGTTACATGCTATTTATGAAGTGGAAATTCCAATTTCATTTGATCATGTGTGTGTATTATTCTTATTTTGTTTATTTAGAATTATATGTAATTAGTCATTGCACCCTCTTCCATTATTTTAGTTATTTCTTAACTATTGAAGAATATACCATTAACATAATCTTCACTGTTCAAATACATCCACTTATTGACCGCGAAAAAAAAAGTTGATTGTGATTTTATTAATTACTTTAAAATTTGAAAATACTATGTTTATATAAATAAATCTTGATTTGAAATATTTTTCATGCTTAAAGGCATTTAATTAGTCATCATATTGAGTCTGCATTCTGGCTTTGCAGATCCCATAGTTATGTCTTCCATTTCTCAGTCATTTAATTTATATATGACATGATAAGAAGTAATTTGATCCATAACAAATCATTGTAAAAAAAGAATAGTGGGATATTCTTCTATCTAAATCCATCGTATATTTACTTACCCTTTTTAGCCAAATTAGATTCTTGAATTATGTTAATTTCTAAGTATTTTCTGGCATGTTAATTTTACATCCCCGTCACTCATGCCACGTCTTCGTTTACATGTCAAATTTAACGGACATTTTATAATTTAGTTGAATAAGGAGTCATATCTGATATAGAATGAATTACGTGTAATAGATCTTGTCAAAACCACAGAAAGGAGTAGCTAGGAAGAACCAAAAGTAAAGAGAGAGGGAACAAAAAAACAGCTAAACAAAGTTGGTTCAATTAATTTCTAAAAAAAAAAAAGCTGGTTCAATTAAAGGTATGAGAGAGAGAGAGAGAGAGAGAGAGAGAGAGAGAGAGAGAGAGAGAGAGGGGCTGGTTAATTAAGGTTATTAGCCAATTTCTTAATATTGTCCTTTGTAGTTAATATTTTCTCATTCAAGATATTAAAAGAAATTCATTATCCATGTTAAACTTAGAAAGTGCTGTGAGAAATCATGACTTTTGGTAATAGTTCACCAATCCTATTAATTAGACTACATCCATGCAATACCCCGTAAAATAATTACTGCTTAATTACAGTTAATTGTTGAAATTACTATTAGTATAGTAATTTCCAGTCAGATTAGGGTCGAAAGTATCCGTTAAGTTCCATGAAATTCAAGGTCAATTAATCCCCGTAGGTGGGTTAATTTTTCCAGTTAGGGTTTAATCCCCTTCTCAGTTATGGAAAGCCGGAATTGTAATTTCAGATAAATTCAATTCCTATTCTTTTAAATTGCGGAGTGTTATCGTGAATTAGATATTTCGATAATTTAGTTCAGGAATGGGAGAATCATATATTCTCCATTCATTTAGTATTTAAATTCAGATAATTAAATCAGAGTATTTTAAAGAGAGAGAATTTAATTATTCTCTAGTTCAAATATTTTAAATATCGAGGTTATAAAATCGGTAAATTTTTATCTAATAATTTTAGATAAATTATTGTTTTCAAGTAAGTGAATTATTTTAACAATATCGGTTTAGTTCGAAATTTTTTCGGAAATGAAAAATATCACGATAACCGAACAACCGGTATTTTAAATCGGGTATTTTTCTTAGTCAACCCAAGGCATGGGAGGCTATGCCTCCCCTCACCTCTCCCATGCCTTTCCCACGTCCCCTTTATCTCTAAGTCAACCAAAATAGTAAGTTGATGTATATGTATAGTATAGAGAGAGAGATAATTCATTTCACCATTTCATCCCCATTTGCCAACAAGTTTCGAGAGTGAGAAAGACCAAACAAGCTGCTCTTTCTTGTTGCTCCTTCACCAACCTTTCATCATTTTCCATTCTCTTCTTTTTCTACACAAAATATTCAAGAGAGAGAGAGTGCAACTATGTAGCATTTCATTCCACCTCTTCATCCTCACCTCTGTGTAAGAAACCGAGAGAGAGTCGGAGTGTAGCTGCAGCCATTGTTGAGTAGAACTCCATCTCGTTGCAGCCGTTCTTCACCGTTGTGTTTCCGACGTCGTCGTTGGAAGCTTCGTTTCCATCGTTCCATCTTCTTCAAGCTTCTTTCAACTTTTCTCCATTGTCATTTTGAGTGGTATTTCGAAAACCATGAAGTTATATATATACTTATATATATATATATAGGTTTGATGTTGTATTGGAAATCATGCCTTAAGTTTTGAAGCATGTTAGATGCTAGAAATGAGTTGGTTTATGTTGCAAAATTTGTTGAGATATTATGAAGCATGGTGTTGTGTCTTTTGTGTTCAAAGTATGTTAGATGTTTATGGGTTCAATAGTACTTAAAGGCATGTTTGAGATGAGGTTTGATGTGTTAAAATGCATGATTTCGAACATATAGAAAGCTTGTGAAGTTTGGCTTGAGTTCGCGTATTTCGCGCGAGCGGGTTGGCAGATTTGCCACCCTTCGGTAAAACGAGCATAACTCCCTCGTTTTACGTCGGATTGAGACACCGTAAATTTTGCCGGAAACTAGACTTAAGTGGTTTTCCAATGGTATAGGTCTCAGTCTCTAGTTCTTCCTGATCCGATTGTGAAAAATTGGCAAAGTCAGATCATATGTTCTGTTTCGGAAATTCATGGCAGTTCTGCCACCTTCCAGTGAATCAGGTATAACGTTTCCGTTAGTTATCATCTCGAGTCACCGTAAATTTTTTCAGAAACTAGACTTAAGTGGCTTTCTAATGGTATAGGTCTCATTCTCTAATTCATTCTGAGTAAATTATAAAAAATCGGCAAAGTTGGGTCATATTTCGATTTTCATGAAGTCATGGCAGTTCTGCCACCTTTTAGTAAAATGGGTATATCCGTTTCATTTGTTATCATATTAAGCCACTGTAAATTTGTGAAAATTCTAGACTTCCATGGCTTTCTAATGGTAAATATCTCAGTCCATAACTCTTCCTGAATCGATAGTGAAAAATCTTCAAAGTCAGGTCACGAGTTTGTTTTCGGAAATTCTGGCAGATCTGCCACCTTCTAGTAAAACGGTCATAACTTTTTCGTTAGTTATCATCTTGAGTAACCGTAAATTTAGCCGTAAACTAGACTTCCGTGGCTTTCCAACGGTGTATGGCTTGTCCCCTGCACCCTAGCGAGTCAAAACAGAAAATTTTGCAAAGTTTATCGTTGTGCAGAATGTTGTTCAATCTAAGCTTAATGTTGATCTTGTTTTTAGAATCAACTTGCGATGGATGTTGAGGTATTTTTGACACCTTAAATGATGTCGATGTATGTCTTTAGACGTTTAAAAACTAGGGTCGAGATTAACCCTTAAGCAAAAGAAAATTTAGAATGGATACTAGACCCTAATAGGCCTTCAATTTCATGTTGAGTCCAACAACGTATTTTGTTCAACGTACTCAAAATATATGTTAACTCTATGAAGGCGAGCTGTCCAGTGCAAGATAAAGTACGAGGAGGAACTTTTGCTGCAGTTCAAGTGTTAAAATCTCGGTGAAAGGTGGGCTTTCTTTTTAACGGACTCTTAGTCCAAATAATGATTTGAGTTTTTACTCACCTGCAGTTAATAAATTCTGATGCAAATAAATTATTGTCATGCATAGAATGTTTTGTTTTGTATGATATCCTTATCTGCATTTAGTTAGCTCGCAAGGGGCTTTCTAACTCTTAAATCGATCGGGCCTCGTGCTAACTTAGTGTGTTAACCGAGGTTAGTGTACACTTGAGTCGGTGATATTAGGAAGAGGGAACGGATGAGCGGAGCTATTCCTGACTAAGACATCGACGATGCTAAATGTGCGTGGAAAAGGCCGAGCGAAGCTATTCTTCGGCATTTAGTTATGTTAAGTGTTCGAGGGAAAAGGCTGAGCGGAGCTATTCCCCGACGTTCGTGGAAAAGGCTGAGCGGAGCTATTCCTCGACTTTCAGTGGGATATGGATGATCATACAACAGAAAAGAACGCTCAATGACATAAAATGATTTAGTAAAACATAGGGCCTTTTTAGATAAAACCCCTGTGTGTTTACTCAGATGCATGACAAGAAAATGAGTTTTAGTTCAAAAATATTTTGGCAATGTGTTCACTGAGTACCCTTGTACTCAGCCCTGCATGTTTGTTTTTAAATGTGCAGGTTGAGCTGGTGTGGAAGGGAGAAGTGCTGAGAGTGGAGTTCTTTTGGTACAAGGCTCAGATGACCTTGTATTACTATATTATTATTATTGTCTTTCTTTTGCTTCCGCAACTCAGTTATATCACAAGTTCCACATTTCAGCTTTTGTTCTGGACGAGTTCCATAACTCGATAATCAATTAAGTACTGTTATTATTCTATCTCTTGTGAGTACTTAAAGTTAGTTCAGAATTCGAGCTCACAGCAATTATCGTTCCTGGAATACAGTAGTTCCTTCTTTTATTCAATTATTTCCGGTTCGCGCCTTGATCCATCCTTTATTGGGATCGAGTTGTGCCAGTCACACTTCATATTAATCAGATATTAATTTGGGGTCGTGACAGAGTGGTATCAGAGCGTTTTTGCTCTGAGCTCTAAGTTCTTTCAGTTAAGTCTAAGATTGTTCCTTAGACTGTTCAGTGATTAGTTAACAACTCTCAGCACTCCCTCACATCATGCTCGACCAAAGAAAGGTATGTAATTGTCAAATTACAGTATTCAAGCAGGCCATTCAGATAATGGCAAGATTTTGAAAATCTTTCAGTTCAGGCCATTCAGATAATGGCGAGATTTTGAAAATCTTTCAGTTTAGGCTATTCAGATAATAGCAAAGTTATAAAAATTTCCAGTTAAGCCATTTTGAGAATGGTGAGATTT
Organism: Perilla frutescens; assembly: GCA_026008535.1. Lineage (NCBI taxonomy): Eukaryota > Viridiplantae > Streptophyta > Magnoliopsida > Lamiales > Lamiaceae > Perilla > Perilla frutescens. The sequence continues at coordinate 7,939,919 of BRKX01000020.1, read as the reverse complement.
TTATAAAGAGTATTCAGATCAGGCCATCCAGATGTTGGCAAAATTTTTATAAAATCATTCAGATCAGGCCTTTCGGAAGCGGCGATTTTATAAAAATTTCGGTAAGACCATTCAGATAATGGCATGGTAAGACCAATCAGATATTGGCAAAATTTTTGCATCAAAAAAAGTTTTTTTGAAAGCCCTTTATGTTTAAAAGAGTTTCAATTATTTTTATTTCGTTGAGGCAAGCTCACGATGTATCAGTTAAGTAGGCACCCAAGGTTGCCAGATTGCAGCAGTGCAGTTTAGATAATTGCAAAGTTCCATTAAGTCAGACTTCAGATAAGTCGGGCTTTTTCACAATCAGACTTCAGATAAGTCAAGTTGCTTCATGAATTTAAGCCTCAGAGAACATAGAGGAATTTAGAGGAATCTAGATTGCCTTAGTTCCCTTTAAGTTGGCTTTCATTTAAGTAAAGACTCAGTCAGTGGAACCTGATGAAGAAATTCAGCAAGTTCAAGAAAAAGACAAGTTTCAGAATCAGATCCAGTTTTAGGAGGCATGATGATCAGGGATTCTAGTTCTAGTAGCTGATGTATCAAGTCCTCGTTTCGGTAAGGTTTGCGAATTACCGTTTCGAAACCTCGAGCCGAATTTATTTTGAGTCAGCGTCTCAAAATAAATTGGTCCAGAAACCTTCAAGATAGAATCTTGAAAATTTTAGTTCGAGTCAGCGTCTCGAACTAGATCCTTCAGAAATTTTACTTTTCGAGTCAGCGTCTCGAAAAGGGTAACCTTAAAATTTCTATCTCGAGTTAGCGTCTCGAGGTAAAACTCCAGTATTTGAGTCAGCATCTCAAATAGTGAGTTCAGAGTTTTCAAGTCAGAAACTTGAAAAGTAGCCAGGAGATTTCTATTTCAAGTTAGCGTCTTGAAATAGAGTTTAAGAGTTCAAGATTTTCCAGCAGAAGTTTCGCAAGTCGATCGGGGATGTTTAAAGGAGTTAAGAATAATCGAGTCAGCGTCTCGAAATTGGACTTAGAAATGTTCTAAGTCAAGGAGTTTGTCAGTAAGAACTCATTTCAGTGCGAAGTTTACTGTCGAAATTTTTCTTCTATTCTTTTCCTTCCGGTTAGGGAGTCATAGTGCCGTTGTATGTGTGTGTTCAGATGTGTCTATATAAAAGAGTTTCTCATGAGAATCCTTCTTTATATTTTAGATGGCAGGCATGAGATGCACGGCACGGAAGAGTGTACCCCATACTATATCTGTAGCACAGTACATCATATGGTTCAGGACTTGTGAGCCGGAGAGAGGAGAGACCTTAGCAGCGTTCTTGTCACGCTACCACGAGCTATGAGTGTGTGCAGGACTCAGAGATTTAGAGGGTATTTAGCGTCTGCTCAGAGTGCTTCCACTGTTGTAGCATGGATGGGCGTCAGAGACTTCATACTATTACATATGCCAGCACTCATAGACTTTTGAGCTGATGGCGAATTTACCTGAGTTTATCGCCCTACTCATGCACTAGTACCTTACTCAGCGTGTACCTCCTCCAGGCCCATATGCTCAGATGCACAGCTATCTTCTCAGGGATGAGCCACCTAGGGGAGTTTACGACCGTCTTATTCCTCCTCTTTTTGAGCCACAGGCAGTACCACCTCCAGAGCCAGCAGTACGGCTGGACACTGATCTCCTGCCCCATCAGGGATGCAGCCATGATCAGGAGACGGGACCGTCACGAGTGAGGCGAGCAGCCTCAGGAGACGCAGATGATGAGCTTCCTCCCAAGAAGCGTCAGGCGGTGGCAGATTCTCTAGAGAGGACCATAGAGGTTGTGTATGAGGTACCCTGCCAGAGAACTGAGGAGGGAGGTGCAGCAGCTGCAGACGGTCTAATACTGGTGGTAGGAGAGGAGTCAGAGGAGAAGAAGTCAGAGGATGAGGAGCCCTCGAAGGCTTCACAGGCAGAGGAGGAAGATGGCTCTCAGAGGATCCAGGATGGTCGGTCGGCCAGTAGCTCATCTGACTAGTTTAGCTTTTGTGCTATGATAGTGCATTTGTATCAGGACGACTATCTATTTTGTTATGTATATTTCAGTAGTTGAATGTGTTCCCCAGAGGACCATTCTTGGGACATAGGTATTCCCACCTTTTGAGACAGGAATGCGTAGCTTGTAAGCATTCTGTCATCCAGGCATGGCTGGTTTTTGTAGAACCCATGCATTAGGAAATGTACTTGTAAGACCTCGTTGGAGGCAATTTTCCTGATGTAAATATATATATAAGACTAGTAAGGTTGTTGATTATGCTTCAGAGTTTCAATGCGTTTTGCATACTCAAAATATGTTAAGGACTAATTAAAGCATGAGTTATTACACAGCAGTGGGGCAGTAGTCTAATTATTAATTATAAATTGAAATTATAATTTGCAGAATGGTACCACCCAGAGCAGCACGAGGAAGAAATGCGAATGTGAATCCCGTAAGACAGAATAGGCCTAGAGGGAGACCTCCAAGGCAAGGAAGAAAGGAAAGAGTGGAGGAAGAACAACAAGAAGAACACGAAGAACAAAGAGAGCAGACACCTCCCCCACCTCCACGGTGCAGAATTGAGGAGCTTTTTCTGTGACAGAACACTCCATCGTTTGATGGAGCAGGAACCCCGGCCGATGCTGAGGCGTGGATCCGAGCGATGGAGCAGATTTTTAATTTCCTCCGCTGTGATAACCAGGAGCGACTCTCCTGTGTAGCATTCCAGTTAACCAGATCTGTAGATTTTTGGTGAGAGTCTAGAAGGAGGACTATGACTCCGGAGCAGATTAATGTTTACACATGGGAACAGTTCAAAACTGGATTTTACGACAAATACATTCCTAAGACGTTCAGAGTCAAGAAGGAAGCAGAGTTTCATACTCTGAAACAAGGGAAGATGTCCGTCACAGAGTACGAGCGAGTATTCTGTGAGTTATCACGGTATGCACCTCTTCAGGTAGATACTGATGAAAAGATGGCATCTAAGTTCAGATCAGGACTGAGGCATGAGATTGCCATGTCTTTGGCAAGTCGGGAAGACCTAACCTATGCTGAGTCGTTGAATAGGGCATTGGACATCGAGGCAGTAATGCCTGAAGAAAGAAAGGCCCCAGTATCAGCTCCAGTACCTACTTCAGCACCAACACCAGCCAGAACTCCATCACAGAGTTTCCAAGGGAAGAGAAAGTGGAATGATGGAGGTAACCAGAACAAGAACCAAGGTTACAGAAAGCCTTGGCAGGGAAATAGGCAGCAGGGCCAGCAGGGTGCCCCTGCTCAGGGAAGAACTGCACCATCACAACCCAACATTCCTCTATGTCCAAGGTGCAACAAAAGCCACCAGGGCATCTGTCAGGCTGGCAACACGGGTTGCTATAACTGTGGCCAGGAGGGTCACTATGCAAGGAATTGCCCGAAGACACAACAAAGACGGAACCCTCAGCAACTTAAGGCCTTGCAGGCATCGGGGCAACAAAGTCAGCAACCCCAGCAACAGCAGTATCAACAGCAACAGCAGAGGCAGATGCAGCAAGGAAATCCCAAGTCTTATGCAATGAACCCCAGTTCCTCTGGGAAAGGTAAGCAGAAAGGTAATCTTGCAGGTATGGGCAAACTTCATGGCATGCCTTTAGTTGTTTTATTTGATACTGGAGCATCGCACTCCTTTATTTCATCAGCATGTTGTGATAAGTTAGAGCTTAAAACTGAACGAGCTAGTCATAAGAAAAAGATTTTAACACCAACTGGCGGAACCATGACTACGACTCATGTTTGCTCGAACATAGAAATAGACTTGGGAACAACTAGGATTAAGGCTGATAATCTTAGTGTCCTACCGATGTGGGATACCAACGTAATCCTAGGAATGGATTGGTTGTCAGAAAATCATGCCACGATCCTATGCAGCGAAAGGAAGATATCATTCCAAGTTCCAAGAGAAAAGCTAACAAGTTTTCACGGCATAGAAATGGGAAAGTTCACTCCAATGATTTCAGCACTGCAGGCCAAGAAGATGATCAAGAGAGGAAATCAAGCTTTCCTGGTTTATCTAAACAAGATAGATGATATAGAGAGGACAATGGAAGATGTTCCAGTTGTGCAAGAGTTTGCAGACGTTTTTGCAGAAGAATTGCCGGGATTGCCTCCGAACCGGCAGGTCGAGTTTGTAATAGATTTTGAACCAGGAGCAGCTTCGATTTCAAAAGCTCCGTACAGGATGGCCCCAAAAGAGTTGCAAGAGCTCAAGATTCAGCTTCAGGAATTATTGGACCTAGGTTTCATCCGACCTAGTGCGTCACCATGGGGAGCACCAGTCCTATTTGTGAAGAAGAAGGATGGCACATTGAGAATGTTTATAGATTACCGTGAGCTGAATAAGCTGACGTTGAAGAACAAGTATCCTTTACCTAGGATAGATGATCTGTTTGATCAGCTCAAGGGAGCAAGTGTATTCTCGAAGATTGACCTAAGGTCTGGGTATCATCAACTGAAGATCAAGTCAGAAGACATACCCAAGACAGCTTTCCGAACTAGATATGGTCATTAAGAGTTTACAGTAATGCCATTCGGATTAACAAATGCTCCAGCAGTATTCATGGATCTCATGAATAGAGTATTTCATCCATTTTTGGATCAATTTGTCCTTGTGTTCATAGATGATATTCTCATTTATTCAAAGAATGAATTAGATCATGCAAAGTACTTGAGGACAGTGTTAGAGACACTAAGAAATGAGCAACTTTATGCCAAGTTCAGTAAGTGTGAATTTTGGCTAAAGGAAGTGATGTTCCTTGGACACATTGTGTCAGCAGAAGGCATAAAAGTGGACCCCTCTAAAGTAGAGGCAGTACAAGAATGGAAGTCTCCAACTACTTCTAATGAAATCAGAAGTTTCTTGGGATTAGCTGGATACTATAGAAGATTCATAGAAGGATTCTCCAAGATAGCTAGGCCAATGACACAATTGTTAAGAAAGGGAATCAAATACCAGTGGTCAGAAGAATGTGAAGCCAGTTTCCAAGAGCTTAAGAAAAGATTAACCACTGCTCCAGTGTTAGCTATTCCAGTCAGTGATAAGGAATTTGTGATTTACACGGATGCTTCAAAGAATGGATTAGGCTGTGTCCTAATGCAAGAAGGTAGAGTCATAGCGTATGCGTCCAGACAGTTAAGAATTCATGAGTTGAATTATCCTATGCAAGACTTAGAGCTGGCAGCAATAGTGCATGCCTTGAAAATCTGGAGACCACCTATACGGAGTTAGGTGTGAGATTTTCACAGATCACAAGAGTCTAAAGTACTTTTTCGAGCAGATGGATTTAAATATGAGACAGCGCAAATGGCTTGAATTGGTAAAAGACTACGATTGTGGAATCAGTTACCACCCAGGCAAGGCTAATGTGGTAGCAGATGCCTTGAGTCATAAAACAAGCAAGTTGGGCTTTCTCCTTACTCAGGAGGAGAAACTCATCAGGAATTTTGAAAGCTTACAGCTAGAGGTGGTTTACCCACCTGAGACGATTGTATGTCGTGTGGCAACATTAGTGGTTGTACCCGATCTCCGAGAAAAGATAATTGAGGCACAGAGAAAAGATCAAACCATGAAAGAGATGCGCTTGAAGATCAGATCGGGAAAAACAGAAAGCTTCAAGGAAGCATCAGATAATGCTATCCTTTATGAAGATAGGATATGTGTTCCACCCTGTGTTGAGCTCAGAAATGAGATCATGAGCGAGGCTCACGATACTCCGTATACAGCACACCCGGAAAGTACGAAAATGTATCAGGATTTGAAGCAGAAATTCTGGTGGGAAGGAATAAAACGGGACGTAGCTTCCTATGTTGAGCGATGCTTGTCATGTCAACAAGTTAAGGCATTGCACCAGAAGCCTTACGGTGCGCTACAACCGTTAGAGATTCCTGAGTAGAAGTGGGAACACATAGCGATGGATTTTGTGACAGGCCTACCCAGGTCAAGACGAGGGAATATGGCCATATGGGTCATTATTGATAGGCTCACAAAGTCAGCTCATTTCCTTCCGATCCGAGTTACGGATGGATCGAATAAGCTAGCTCAGATTTATGTTAGAGAGATTGTACGCCTTCATGGTGTTCCAGTGTCAATAACATCGGACAGAGATTCAAAGTTTACCTCAAGATTTTGGACTAGTTTACAGAAGAAGTTGGGAACTCAACTCAATTTCAGTACAGCATTTCACCCATAAACAGATGGACAGTCCGAAAGGACGATCCAAACATTAGAGGACATGTTGAGAACAGTGGTCCTAGATAGGGGTGAAAGCTGGGAGGAAATATTAGCGTTGATTGAGTTCGCTTATAACAATAGTTATCAAGCAACCATCAATATGGCACCATACGAAGCGTTGTATGGTCGAAAGTGTCGATCACCACTTTATTGGGATGAAGTGGGTGAACGAAGGATTCTTGAGCCAGACTCAGTGTCAGAAATGATTGAAATTGTCAGAAAAATCCGTCAGAGGATTCAAGAAGCCCAGAGTCGGCAGAAGTCATATGCGGATAAACGTCATACAGATTTACAATTTACAACAGGAGATAAGGTCTTCCTGAAAGTATCTCCTTCCAAGGGGATAATAAGATTCGGCGTAAAAGGAAAGTTACGACCACGTTTTATAGGACCTTATGAGATCCTTGAGCGGATAGGTGCAGTTGCGTATAGATTGGCATTACCACCTAGTTTTGGTAATGTTCATAACGTATTTCATGTTTCTCAGTTAAGGAAATACGTGTATGATCCCAAACATGTGATTCAGCACAATGAGATTGAGTTAGAACCAGATCTAACTTATGAAGAGAGACCAGAAGCTGTGTTGGATCGAAAAGTCCAGGAGTTGAGGAACAAGTCTATTCCTCTAGTTAAGATCCTATGGAGTCACCATGGTCAGGAAGAAGCGACATGGGAACTTGAGGATAAGATGAAAGCAAAATACCCAGAATTATTTCTCTAAGGTATGTAAATTTCAGGACGAAATTTATTTTAAGAGGGGTGGAATGTAATACCCCGTAAAATAATTACTGCTTAATTACAGTTAATTGTTGAAATTACTATTAGTATAGTAATTTCCAGTCAGATTAGGGTCGAAAGTATCCGTTAAGTTCCATGAAATTCAAGGTCAATTAATCCCCGTAGGTGGGTTAATTTTTCCAGTTAGGGTTTAATCCCCTTCTCAGTTATGGAAAGCCGGAATTGTAATTTCAGATAAATTCAATTCCTATTCTTTTAAATTGCGGAGTGTTATCGTGAATTAGATATTTCGATAATTTAGTTCAGGAATGGGAGAATCATATATTCTCCATTCATTTAGTATTTAAATTCAGATAATTAAATCAGAGTATTTTAAATAGAGAGAATTTAATTATTCTCTAGTTCTAATATTTTAAATATCGAGGTTATAAAATCGGTAAATTTTTATCTAATAATTTTAGATAAATTATTGTTTTGAAGTAAGTGAATTATTTTAGCAATATCGGTTTAGTTCGAAATTTTTTCGAAAATGAAAAATATCACGATAACCGAACAACCGGTATTTTAAATCGGGTATTTTTCTTAGTCAACCCAAGGCATGGGAGGCCATGCCTCCCCTCACCTCTCCCATGCCTTTCCCACGTCCCCTTTATCTCCAAGTCAACCAAAATAGTAAGTTGATGTATATGTATAGTATAGAGAGAGAGATAATTCATTTCACCATTTCATCCCCATTTGCCAACAAGTTTCGAGAGTGAGAAAGACCAAACAAGCTGCTCTTTCTTGTTGCTCCTTCACCAACCTTTCATCATTTTCCATTCCCTTCTTTTTCTACACAAAATATTCAAGAGAGAGAGAGTGCAACTATGTAGCATTTCATTCCACCTCTTCATCCTCAACTCTGCGTAAGAAACCGAGAGAGAGTCGGAGTGTAGCTGCAGCCATTGTTGAGTAGAACTCCATCTCGTTGCAGCCGTTCTTCACCGTTGTGTTTCCGACGTCATCGTTGGAAGCTTCGTTTCCATCGTTCCATCTTCTTCAAGCTTCTTTCAACTTTTCTCCATTGTCATTTTGAGAGGTATTTCGAAAACCATGAAGTTATATATATACTTATATATATATATATAGGTTTGATGTTGTATTGGAAATCATGCCTTAAGTTTTGAAGCATGTTAGATGGTAGAAATGAGTTGGTTTATGTTGCAAAATTTGTTGAGATATTATGAAGCATGGTGTTGTGTCTTTTGTGTTCAAAGTATGTTAGATGTTTATGGGTTCAATAGTACTTAAAGGCATGTTTGAGATGAGGTTTGATGTGTTAAAATGCATGATTTCGAACATATAGAAAGCTTGTGAAGTTTGGCTTGAGTTCGCGTATTTCGCGCGAGCGGGTTGGCAGATTTGCCACCCTTTGGTAAAACGAGCATAAATCCCTCGTTTTACGTTGGATTGAGACACCGTAAATTTTGCCGGAAACTAGACTTAAGTGGCTTTCCAATGGTATAGGTCTCAGTCTCTAGTTCTTCCTGATACGATTGTGAAAAATTGGCAAAGTCAGATCATATGTTCTGTTTCGGAAATTCGTGGCAGTTCTGCCACCTTCCAGTGAATCAGGTATAACATTTCCGTTAGTTATCATCTCGAGTCACCGTAAATTTTTTCAGAAACTAGACTTAAGTGGATTTCTAATGGTATAGGTCTCATTCTCTAATTCATTCTGACTAAATTATGAAAAATCGGCAAAGTTGGGTCAAATTTCGGTTTTCATGAAGTCATGGCAGTTCTGCCACCTTTTAGTAAAACGGGTATATCCGTTTCATTTGTTATCATATTAAGCCACTATAAATTTGTGAAAATTCTAGACTTCCATGGCTTTCTAATGGTATATATCTCAGTCCGTAACTCTTCCTGAATCGATCGTGAAAAATCTTCAAAGTCAGGTATTTTTGACACCTTAAATGATGTCGATGTATGTCTTTAGACGTTTAAAAACTAGGGTCAAGATTAACCCTTAAGCAAAAGAAAATTTAGAACGGATACTAGACCCTAATAGGCCTTCAATTTCATGTTGAGTCCAACAACGTATTTGGTTCAACGTACTCAAAATATATGTTAACTCTATGAAGGCGAGCTGTCCAGTGCAAGATAAAGTACGAGGAGGAACTTTTGCTGCAGTTCAAGTGTTAAAATCTCGGTGAAAGGTGGGTTTTCTTTTTAACGGACTCTTAGTCCAAATAATGATTTGAGTTTTTACTCACCTGCAGTTAATAAATTCTGATGCAAATAAATTATTGTCATGCATAGAATGTTTTATTTTGTATGATATCCTTATCTGCATTTAGTTAGCTCGCAAGGGGCTTTCTAACTCTTAAATCGATCGGGCCTCGTGCTAACTTAGTGTGTTAACCGAGGTTAGTGTACACTTGAGTCGGTGATATTAGGAAGAGGGAAAGGATGAGCGGAGCTATTCCTAACTAAGACATCGACGATGCTAAATGTGCGTGGAAAAGGTTGAGCGGAGCTATTCTTCGGCATTTAGTTATGTTAAGCGTTCGAGGGAAAAGGCTGAGTGGAGCTATTCCCCGACGTTCGTGGAAAAGGCTGAGCGGAGCTATTCCTCGACTTTCAGTGGGATATGGATGATCATACAACAGAAAAGAGCGCTCAATGACATAAAATGATTTAGTAAAACATAGGGCCTTTTTAGATAAAACCCCTGTGTGTTTACTCAGATGCATGACAAGAAAATGAGTTTTAGTTCAAAAATATTTTGGCAATGTGTTCACTGAGTACCCTTGTACTCAGCCCTGCATGTTTGTTTTTAAATGTGCAGGTTGAGCTGGTGTGGAAGGGAGAAGTGCTGAGAGTGGAGTTCTTTTGGTACAAGGCTCAGATGACCTTGTATTACTATATTATTATTATTGTCTTTCTTTTGCTTCCGCAACTCAGTTATATCACAAGTTCCACATTTCAGCTTTTGTTCTGGACGAGTTCCATAACTCGATAATCAATTAAGTACTGTTATTATTCTATCTCTTGTGAGTACTTAAAGTTAGTTCAGAATTCGAGCTCACAGCAATTATCATTCCTGGAATACAGTAGTTCCTTCTTTTATTCAATTATTTCCGGTTCGCGCCTTGATCCATCCTTTATTGGGATCGAGTCGTGCCAGTCACACTTCATATTAATCAGATATTAATTTGGGGTCGTGACAATCCAACATGCGTGTATTCTTTTCATTAATGTGTATATTATCTTGATATTGTATGTGATTGAATTTCTTTATTGCATATTATACTTAAAATTAGTTTCATCTATATTATATCTAAAGGTAGGATAGTCATCGTAAATAGTAATACTAGATTTTCCAGCCCAAACCACCTTTTAAATCAGGAAATCTAATAATATATTTGCTTAATTTATTAATTATTAATTTTGCTTTGTGTATAATATGTGTATTAATATGGACGGATTAGTTTAGGATTTAGATTCAAATATATATGACCAATATATTCTCATGATGATGTTTTAATAAATATATTACCATATCAACAAATAATTGTTATCTTTTACTATTTAACTAGCATTACCCGTCGTGCGATGCACGGATAAAATTTATAAATATAAAGATATTATATTATATCAATATTTTATTAACAATTCAAAGAAATAGGGGGTTAATTACACTCCAGTATTCAACGTTTGCCTATTTTTTCAATTTTATCCCAAAAGTAATTATAACACTAATGTAATTTTTCCGTGACTCAAATATTGACATGAAATGTCGCCCTCACCTTCATTTGCCTTCACTCATCTACGTAAGATATTTCATGTTAATATTTGAGACACCGAAAATTTCTTTTAGTGTTATAATTGTTAATTTGTCAAATGTTGAGTATTGAAGTGTAACTTTTGAAACTTTGGAACAAAAGTGAAAAAGGGTGAATGTTGGGTATTGAAGTATAATTAACTCTAGAAATAACCATAAAATAAATTTAAATGATATTCAATTTATAATTATAAATTTTCAAGTACTTTTATATTGACATTTATAATTAGAGATATTTATGAAAAATGTTAATTGCTAAGAAATTCACCACATTTTAATAAATTTACAATTTAAACATGACTTTTAAAACGTTGAAAAAATATCCCAATATTTTGATTTGTTGCAAAATAGACATAAAAAAAAATTAACGATTGGAAAATTGATGTTGGACAATATATAAGAACTCTCTTATTTGACACCCCAAACCTGAATTAATTTGTATATGTGGAAAAAATATTGTTACATCCTAGTTTTGATAATAGGAAAAAAATTAGGAGTGTTCAATTTGCTACAAATCAAAATGTTGGGTTATTATTTTAACTTTTTAAAAATCGTGTATAAATTATAAATTCGCTCAAAAGTGGTGAATTATTTGGCAAACCCTTATGAAAATATAGACTAAACAAAATATAAGAGAATGATCTACATAAAAAATGTTATATTGATGCTATCCGATTTATTTCACGGTAAAAAATATACACATGTAATTGATTAGTATTTATCTTTTTTCTTTTGAACACTATTTCTCAATTTTAAATAATATATCACTTTTAATTTACAAAATTACAACAACCACTGAAAATGGACCATATTATTGATAGCTAAACAAATATTACAAATTAAAAACTTGGAAAATCAAATACTTCAATATTTACTAATATTTTATTTTTCACTTGTTTGGGGGTAAAGTTGATTTTACATCATTAAATTGCAGATTTCTTCATTTAAAAATAAAAAGTTTTAGTTCATATATAACTATAATTAATTATAACATCCTGAGTGCACAAATATTAATGCCAACATTCCATGTCAACACACATAGTTTTAGTAGCAACCTCATACATAGATACATACATACATACATGCATATATATATATATATATATATATGTTTAGTATTACATAAATAACATGGAGGTTGAGGTGAAGGAGATTTAAGAGAGCTATATATCAACAATTAAGATTACATTTTATATTCATTATAAAATATTTTCATTAATATTTCTCATAAAAAACACTTAATTTGTCAAAGAAAGAGTGAAGAAGTTATATATTAACTACTATAAATATTTTTAAAACATACGTAAGGCTTTCAATTAATGAAAAAAAATTCACAATCGTATACAGCAATTGAAAGAATACATATTACATTACATATAACATGAACCACTTTAAAGTGGGATTGATTTTTCCCTCTATCTTATTAACAATATAAATTTGAATGAATTTTATTTAACCAAAAAAGAAAAAAAAATGAAAGTGACGTCTCTTACGGTGCTCTTCTTCGAGAAAATTTTATCTAGCCATCGTTTTATTTCCTTTCACCCAATGAATCTCTTCCTGAATTTCTTTTTTAACTCATCAAAAGTACATTTAAGTGTAATCATACTTCCTCTTCTTTAGACCAAATGGAACATTATAGCTTTGAACACTACTACTTTTTGACACATGAAGAATTTATAAAATAGAACTAAGATAGAACTAAGAACCAAGAAATTTAGAGCCTGACAAATATGCAAGCAAAAATAGAACTAAGAAACTTGACTGTTGGAGCCTCACAATTAGGCAAGCGAAAATGGAACTATGCTATTTAAATGCACAAAAATAATTGTATGCATTTATCAATTGAAAAAAAAAATGTATAAGGAATGTGATATACAAAATGGAGTCCATCATCACTCAATACTGGTTGAAAATTAAAAACAGTTGCAATTGAAATAGATTTTGATGGCAATATCATGTGAAGGAAGGCTTGAAAATTCACCGCACTTCAATTGAAAATGAACTGCGCTTTGCTCCAAGCATTTTCTTTCTAATTTTCTATGTTGATCGCACGACCATCTCCAAAAAGTAATCAAAGAGATCAAATATTAATTATTTGTGTTTCTTTTGTAGATTTGATGATTGATAGCCTTTCTCCATTGTTCACTTTTTTGTTTCTCCAATCCATGCGTCATTACAAAAGAAGGAACACACGAAGAAAATAAAATTGATCATTCTCTTCTCATTGGACAAAGCTTACGAATTGGATGAAATTTTATCTCTGCTTCAAAGAGGAGGGGTGTTCTGCAAATTAGAAGGCGTGGATGGGTTTTCACTGTATACGCTGTGAAATTCATTGGTTGATTCTTTTGAGAGAATGTATTCTGATTGTAAATATTGTCGTATATATATAACACGATTAAATTCTGAATATTGCGTTAGAAGTTTAATGCAATACCATATATTTGTACATATTATTACGAATCGAATCACTCAATATATTCAGGAGTTTATGCTAGGCGGATATTGTTGTGGTTAATTAATGAAATTGTGCCTAATTAAGGTAAATACAAACTAATTTAGTTATGTCAATAGTTTTATTGGGCGGATTTGATTGGATTTTTATTTTATATATGTATCTCTGTGTGTGTGTGTGTTATAGAATTGTAATATGATAGACAAAAGACATTAATTATGAAAAATATACAATGTTAGGTATTCACATTCACCAACAGTTAACATCTATTAGTCATACACGGATTTGCCTCTTTTTTAGAGAGATTTACAGCTAATTATAATAATACATAATATTATTTTAATGATTATCCACAGAAAATATTTTTTATGGACTATTTAATATACATAGATTTGTAGCCAATTAATATTAACACGCATTTCCTTAAAAAATACTAACATGTATTAATTTTAATGACTATTTATCGAAACAATATTAATATATTAGTATATGTGATTTTGGTCTAAATATGATATTAATATAATAATGTTATGAAATATGATAATGTAGATAATATATGATGTAGAAACAGAAAATTGAAATATTAATTAAGTAGCCGATCGAATATTTATGCAATATTTAATATTATTATACTATATATGTTATAGAACACAATAGTTGACATATATTATAATCTATATAATATGGAAACAGAAAATATATACCATATATTTACCTTAAGCATATATCTAACAAATAATTTAATTAATATATCCCGCACTTAATGCACACCAGATCACCTTTTGCATTTCCTATTACATTTCCTGTTCCAAGCCTTTATTTAAAAAAATATATATTTTTAAAATTTTTAATTTATTATAATTTTATTTAATTAAAATTTTTTTATTTAGGGTTCATACATCCCCAATTAGGGTATATTAATATTTTTTTTTAAAAAATTAAAAATAAAATCTAATTATGCAACACCAAGTGGAATATGAATTGCAACAGAGGATCTGATCCGCACTTAATGCAGCTTGTCGGATATTAGTGCGTTTAATTATATGGAAAGTGTGGCTGGTACTTATCAAATTGCGGATTAAAATTTATTTATATATTATACATTATACATAACATATATTAACTAATGATTATTCACATACAATATTTATAATTTATATAAATGGAATATAATTTAGGCGGGAAAATGTAGATTTCTATTTATATCCACGGTCTTATTATTATATATTATATAGATTGAATAATAAATTATCCACTCAATTTTGTAGTTGAATTTACCTAAAATCAATATAATAATATATTAAACGATTGATTTGTTTGGATAGTGTTAATTTACCATAGGGATATATTATGATTACTTAGAAATAGTTAGGAAAATTATATTTAAATTATTAATATCATTATAATATTTCAGATTTTTGTATAATGTATATAGTCTCTGTATAAGCATTAATTATGTTATATTAACCCTACCTTAGTTAATATATTAGTAACATATATTATAAATCATTATATCAATTCATATATATTTTATAATTTAATTAGAATTCACATTAATTACCGATAAAACATATTGAATTTATAATTAAGTTATACTATATTTTTTTTTATATTATTTAAGATTCTGAAAATAGTATTACCAAGACAGATTGTATAAATACCTCACAACTCATAACCATTTATAATTTGAATATTTTAATTTGCTACTTTTTTGTGTGTGTATTAGTCGTGTTCAATGATTAATGTATTTTATTATTGTATCATATATATACCTACTAATTATTATGTTCATAAGTTTCAATTTCCATTCATTCTCTTATACATCGTTTTTAAAACCATTGGAGCGTTTATGTTTAGTGTCGATAATTGATTTTATTTTATTTTATGCAACATGTATCACGAGAATAATTAAAAAATAAAATTTTAATTTTAAATGTTGACTACGTTCACTAGGTACTTCTAACCATGAATGGGTCACTATGGGTGTTATTATAAGTTACTCAAGCTTTCATCGTGCTGCATATAGCTATATGGGAACATGACATATCTATTTAGCTTTCAACGTGGTCTTCATAGCTATTAAATTTATGCTTTCATCAATATTTATCTTTGAAATATCGGTTTTACAACATTTCATTTTATTCTTATGAATCGCCACTGTGTTTGTTTTGCTCTTTGCAGTTTAAATATTTAATTTGTATGATTTTTTTAATCAATATTAATGTTTAGAATGGTCTCATTAATTTGGTGTTTATTAAGCTCATCCAAATTTAATTCTAACATGGCTTATGAAAAAACATTACACGAACTAACGTTTTGCTTTGTTTTTGTTGCACTGTCGAATATTTTAACACTTAGAGGAATTGTGCTTATATAATGTAATTGCTATTATATTTGTAACTATCTCCTAAGAAAACTAAAACAACAAAACAATTACTTTGGCACCCAAATCAATTCAGATGGATCACGAAGTTAGGAAACTTTATCAATTATGTCTATTTTATATATTATTTGAGAGATGGATTAAAATATATATGTTAAATGGCATTCGTGTTTAATCATTGTATATTCTTATTTATGCAAAACACAAGTATTTCATTAAAATTGTGTAAGAATATTTATCTTTTTGGTAGGTGTTCTTCATTCCAATGATAACATGAACAAAATGTTTGTGCTCATATTGGATCTCATTTATAAAGTATAGTTTGCATAATTACGACTTTTAAAATTTACTAATAAAATGTTAAGTGTACACTAAAAAAAGTAGTTAGATATTACTAATTTTCTACTAAGTTTGTGTAAGAAAATTAAGGTTCAAATATATGCATAAAATATTATTTATTTATTATGTATGTATACTTAATTATATATATATATATATAATTATATATGTGTGAAAAAGTGACTGAGTACATATTTTTTTACAGAAAATTTAGGAGGTGATTGGTATGAAAAAATAGAATTAAGTATGAGTGAAATGAACTTAGGAATGGAATGAATAACAATTCTTATGATTGGTATGTCTTCAAAAAGAAGAACGAAATGAAATATTATTTTATTTTTTATCTTATAAATGAATACTTTTTACTTTCAAATTTTTTTATAATTGATTAAAGTTTAGTAGCTAATATTTTATCAACACCTTCCGTAATTTTTCTTATATTTCTAAATTGTATTTTTCTTTTTTAGTATATGAGTTTTTTCTAATATTTTTTGCAAAATTTAATTTTTTTATTTAATTTATTAAAAACTTTATTATAAAAGTAGTTAATCAATTCATATATAATAATTTGTATACTTTAATAAAAATATATTTACTTTATTGAAAAATGGTTTATCATTTTAATTTTTCATCTGAATATAATAAATTATATCAAATACATAAAATTAGTTTTTCTATTAAAATATATTTATATGTTATATTTATTTTGGTACCACTTTCATTTTTCTTCAATAAAGTTCAAATTTTTCTTTTGACATATAATTTTAATTTAAATAAATAAATAATATAAAAAATTATAAAATAATAATAATGATAAATTATTTAAGCTAATTTTCAAATTATTTTTTTAAATATGATAAAATAATAATATATTATATGATTATGTGTAATTATATCATATATTAATTTTTTTGATTTAATGGGAATAGCTAAACCCATAGGGGTGGGTGAAATGACTATTTCCTTACTTTTGAGAATAGTGATTCCTTCGGAAATGGTGATTCCTGATTCTAAATCATACCAATCATAGGAATAAGAATGGACACAGGAATGACCTAACATTTCACCATACCAATCAACTCCTTAATCTTTCTATATAGATTATATTTTCACATCTAAAATATATTTTCTAAGTAGGTAACAAATATCCATGTATTTAAAGTATATATACATAATAAAGATAAATTTATACTTTAACATGTGGACTGTAAAGAGTGAATGATATATAGATATTTGTGTGTGTGTATTTGAAGAAATATAGATATTTGTATTAATCATAAAAAAAATGGCCATAACATAAACCATGAAAAGTAAAAAGTTGGCAATAAACTTATCTTTAAGATTGATACTTCAAACACTATAAGAAAAAAATGCGATTTAACAACGGATTTAGCGACGAATAAATATTCTGTCGTTAAAATAACAACAAATTAACGACGGATTAAGATTTTTTTATTTAATGACGAATTTTTCCGTCTCTAAGTTAATGACGGAAAAATACGTCATTACATGTCGTATTTTAATTTTTAAAATTTATTTTTTTATTTTAATGACGAACTAACGACGGATTTTTTCGTCGTTAACTTAGAGACGAAAAAATCCGTCGCAATACATTTTTTTTAATTTTTTTATTTTTTTTAATTCTAGCGACAGATCAGATACGAAATTATTTTATAGCTAAAATTAATTTTGATTTTTTTATTTTTTTAATTGTTTTAAATTTTTTTATTTTTTTAACTCTAGGGACGGATTAGCTACAGAATTATTCCGTAACTAAAACTAATTTTTACTTTTTATTTATTTTTTTAAATTTTTTTATTTTTTTTAATTTTTTCATTAATACTTAATTACGAATTTGAAATCGTTTTTTTAAAATTTTTATTTTTTTTATTTGTTTTATATTTTCTGATTTATTTGATTCTTTTAAAAATATTGTATATTATTTTTTATATTGTATATTATTTTTTAATATTTTATATTATTTTTATATTTTTTATTATTTTTTAATATTTTATATTATTTTTATATTTTTTATTATTTTTTCATATTTTATATTATTTTTTAAATATTTTTAATTTCAAATTAATTACGAATTTGAAATTAATATTTTTAATATATTTTTTTTATTTTACATTTTCAAATTTATTTTATTTATTTTACATTAATAAATTTATTTTATTTATTTTATTTTTTAATAATTTTATTAATTTTACTTTTTCCATTTTATTTTATAAGTTTATAATTTTTTTATTATTTTATATTTTTATAATATTTTTTATATTTTTATATTTTTTATATTAAATAATGATATAATATAATTATATTTTACAATAAACATATAATATTAAAAAAATTAATAGATATTTAAATCATTGAATAAAATATAATTATTTAATTTAAAAATAAAAATTGCATCAAAATGTGTTTCGTGTGTGTGTGTGTGTGTGTGTGTTATTCCAATAGTTAAACATAAATGTTCTTTAGCCCACATGGTTAGAGTTGCAAGGCGTACACCCAGAGGTCCGGGGTTTGAATCTTATTCATGCGCAAGGGTTTCCATGATTTATTCCTGGCTCCTGGGCTCGGCTTGAGCTCCTACATGCCATAGGCTCGGGTCAGGTTTTTTTTTTTAACGATGAAAAAAATCTGTCGCTAATCCATCGCTAAATTTAATATTTTTTTTATTTTCTAACGACAAAATTTGGCGATGACTTTTCGACGGAAAAAATTCATCGCTAATTTTGTTGCTAACGTTAATCCGTCGTTAATTCGGTCGTTAAAATAATTAACGATGAGATGATTAACGACGGACCCAGTCCGTCGTTAAATCATTTTAACGACGGATTTTTTATGTTTAGCGACGGAAAAATCCGTCGCTAAAACGCGAATTAAAATTTTTTGTAGTGAAAGATTTGGTCAATAGGTGGAAATACACTTATATATATAAAATATGAATTTTAGGTCAACTATTTACAAAACTGAACTTAGATGCGGAATATTCAGGGCCCATTTTGACTCGCAAATATTATCCGTGCTATGTAGAGATTAGTTGAGAAGATCTGCTAGCTCGGAGTGTTGTGTGTGCTTAGTGTGCAGTTAAAAGCATGTAACTGAACTGAAATTTAAAGCAGAGCACACAAGCAATTTATAGAGGTTCGAAGCTCAACTTCTACGTCCTCTCTTCCTTCCGCAGAAGGGTAATTCACTATGCAAGTGTAATATTCTTTTATTACAATTACACAGTGAAGACAGTTGCTGTCCCGGAAGCTGCATTCTCAACTTCCTCAGCCGGTAGGTCGACAGCTCACACTTGTGATCCCCAACTGTTCGCTGGAGAGATAAGGTGCTATTGCCCATCTTTTCACGATTTTAGATCTCGCTCGATCTTCAAGAGTACAGTCTTGAAACTGGTATCAACTGGGTTGCTCCATTGCGTATCAGCGTCTGAGCTGGGGTAGTTGATCACTTTAAGCACGATGACTGAGAGAATAGTTCTGGCTGGAAATCTTCAACAGCTAGCTCGAAGAGCGTTAAGGCTCATTCTCATCAGTTGGAATTTTTGATTTTTGAGTTCTTTGAGCGTGAGGCTTTAGTGCTTCAGCGAACATTTTCGCGGAAAGACTTAACTAAAGTGCTCTCCAAATTATCAAAAGTCCCACGGTCTTCTCTGGGGTAGCTCACCTTTTAAAGACAGATGAGTTGGTGACCGCTGGTGATCACTGTTGGATCATAAATGAAAAAGCCAGTTGCAAGGCTTTTCATTTAATGGGGCCGTTGGGATGCCATTGCTCTTCTGACGAGCTTTTGCTTCAAGATCTCGGTTGCATTAACTTCAAGATCTTCTTTGGCTTATCCAAATTTCAGTTGCGGCTCCCTTCTTGATCTTCAGTTCTGAGCTTTGTCTGGCAGCTGGAATCTTCAGTTCCTTTGTCTGTCAGTTCTGCGTGTCCCTTGGCAGTTTGGAAAGCTTTAGTTGAGATCATCTTCAGCTGGCGTTTCTAGGCTTGGGCTTAATGCCTTCTGAGCTCCAGTTTGCTTCTGCTTCAGCTGGCAGTTTGAACTAGTGTTCTTTAGCTGGTATTTTGGACTTGTGTCCCTTCAGCTTGAACTTTCATGGACTGGTCTTCAGTTCGGTTGGTGGTGCTTTATTAGTTGGACTTCAGAACTGATGCGTCTTGAGCAGAGGTTCTTCGAACTGGTGCTTTATCAGCTGGAACTCCATTCTTCAGCTGGTATTTTCATCAGCTTGTACCTTAGTCTTCTCTTCAGTTGGTATGTTCCCTCAACTGGAATGTCCTACGCTGGTATTTCCTTCAACATGGATCTTTTAGACTTGGTACACTTCTTCAGCTGGTATTTTCTTCACTGGAATGTCTTGAGCAGCTACTTTCTTCAGCTCATGATTGTCCTCTCTTCGGCTGGCAGTCTTTATCAGTTAATATCATCGTGGACTGGCATTTTCATCAGTTCAAACTGATGTGCTCCTCAACTGGTATTTCTTCAGTCGGGAATGATCTAGAACTGGTATGTCCCTCAGTTCTTTTCTTTCAGCTAGTATTCTCTTCAGCTAGGATCTTCCTTTGACTGAAACATTTCTTTAGCCGGCATTGGACTAGAACTGGTATGTGCTTCAGTTCTCTTCAGCTGGAACTTCCCTTCAGCTGGTAACTACTTAGAACTGGTATGTGCTTCAGTTCTCTTCAGCTGGAACATCTCTTCAGCTAGTGACGGCCTAGAACTGGTATGTGCTTCAGTTCTCTTCAGCTGGATCATCTCTTCAGCTGGTGACGGCCTTGAACTGGTATGTCCGTCAGTTCATCACCTCAGCTGGAACATCTCTTCAGCTGGTGTCGGCCTTGAACTGGTATGTCCATCAGTTCATCACTGTAGACTGGTGGCAGTTGATACCTCTCGGGTACCTACAACTTCCAGTTTGTCTTGCTAATTATTCTAGCAAGCTACAGTCTTCTTTTTCTCTCTATTCTTCTCTCTTCTTGTAACACCCCAGATTTTTTATTAAGGTTTAGAGGATTCTTAATGATAATTAAGAAGTTGAGGCATAAAATTTATTAAGGTTAATTAAGGTCAGATGTCAGTCACGACTTTAAGGGTCAGTTTTCGTGAAAATCATCTTTTCGGAAAATTTGATCTTAATTCTTTTATGACCATTCATGGTCTCGTTAGAAAGGTTTTAACTTAAGAAGTGTGCCGGTGTTTTCAGATTTTAATTCTGAAGTCAATTGAGTTCCCGGTGATGAAAAACGTATTTAAAGGATGAATAAATAGTAACTTTTGCGTGCGTTCGTGTTTTGAGAAATTTACGAAATCCTCCTCGTTGATCCGAGTCCAGTTCTGTCAGGCCCCTCTTATGGGAAATGACCCAAGGATTCCGTTGGCGTTCACGGATTGACATTCTGAGGTCAATCAAACGCTCGGGAGCAAAATCTGTCAGTCTGAGTGAATAGTAAAAAGTAATTCCAAAAAGGGAATCTTTGCTCGTCTTTCTTCAGACGACCCCGTCTTTTTAACAAATCAAGTTGGTTTACTAGTATTCGAGCCAAAGAGTCTCCCGGTATTTTTAGATTTCGTGTTTGAGGTCATTTGGACCTCGACATCGAATAAAGCAGCTTTTAACCGAACCCGGGGTAACTTTTGCAGTATTCTTGCACTGAAGTGGCTTCCCTTGGAAGCCAAAGCTTTTCCTATAAATACAAGGCCACCCCTTTAGCTTTCATTGCTCATTTGTCATCTATTTCACTTCTAAATTGAGAGGGTGAGAAGCTTTGAAAGCCGAGAAGGTTCTGTCAAAGTAAAAAGTATTCTTTGTGAGTGTTCTTCAAGACGACGAGCGGACTGGCGTGGAAGGGATGCGGTGAGGGAAGGTGCTAGGGGCGCCGTTGGGTTGTAGCGGGCGGCTCTGCCTCCGTTGCAACTCGACGAGACGCCGAGCTAGCCACCTTCCTTCGACGCACCCAACCCCGTCCATTCTTGTTCGTCGGTCTCGATCTCTATTTCTTTTTCCGTCTTTAAATTCCGCATTTATTTTCTGTTCTTCGCGTTCTTCATTACTGCTCGTTTACCTTCCGTCTAAGTTATATTTCAGTTTTTATTGAAGTTCCAAGTTAATAGCGTTTACGTTATATTTCTCGCTTTATTCCTGTCGTTATTATTCTTGAGATTAGCCCCGTTTATTCCGTTTAAATTCCGTTCAAGCCATATTTAATTATTTTCGGAAGATTTTCGTGTTTATGCCATTATAATGCCAAAATTATTTTTAAATTAAAGCATGTTGTTGCATGATAAATCCAAACACGTTGTTTTTATAAAAATCCGGGTTAATTGTTCTTCGTGTTCTTCATGTTCGTCGAAGAAATCAACGAACACGAAGAACAGTCGAAGAACCCAGTTGAAGATCGCCCAGGAGAGAGAGAAATTGGGTCCCGCGACCGCGGAGGGTGCGCGGCCGCGCGACGCCTCCCTCGGCCCAGGACCCCGCGGGCGCGGAGGTTGCGCGCGGAGTGCCACCGGCGCGCGACGTTTCCCCCCCCCCCCCCCCGTTGTCCGACGCTCGTCCTTCCAAATTTTCGAGTTTTCTTCGAGTCAAGTTTTTCCAAGTTATTTTCAAGTTAAATTTTAGAGAAGCAATCAAGATATTCTCAATTTATTTCGAGTAATCCATTCAAGTTATTCTTTGTCTAAAAATCGGGAAATCAAGTTGAGATGTTCTTTAAATAAATTCTTTTCGAAATTTATAAAGTCGTAAAGTCGTGCAATCTGTAAATAAGTCTTAGATTTTAGTCTTCGAGTGAAATATCATTATTTCTCGCTTTAGATAGTCGATTTCTTCATAGGAGGTCGCTAAGTCGATGATTCGACTTTTGTAGGAGGAAGTGAGCCTCGTAGGAAATCGGAGAAGGATCTTCAACTCGTTGCTTCATCTTCTGTCAAGTAATCGAGGTGGGTAAATCTATACTCATCTAAAGTTTAAGCTAATAAGCTCTAGAAGCATGTTAGGGCAAATGAGATATCCAATAAAGTATTTTTGCTCAGCCTGTTTGATCTCTGTACAAGGAAAGGAAAGGAATAAAAGAAGTTATATGCATGATTACGTTGAGTTGCTATTTGAGTTAGATAAAGTAAAGGAAGATTAGTATAAGTTAAGTGAGCTCTCAAGTATGTTTAGATATGCTAGAATTGTTTATTTACAATTTATGCTAGCATGAGGTGTTTAGAATTACTTTATTTGCAATCGATGCTTATCCGCGTTCATTTACTCGTATTTGAATGTTTATGCTTTGTTAAAGCTCGTATAGTTAAGGATTAAGGATTTGCCTTGTTAGGGTAGTTTTAACCCTTTGTAGGCCGAGATCATGTAGTAATAAGGTATTAGCATTAGACATTGTTCTAAGCTTGGTATTGCTAGCAAGAATAGAAAGAGAAGGAACTTAGCTTTTCATTTAAGAAGGATATGAGCTCAGAATCATTAAGGGAGTCACTGTTAGGTTTTTCCCACGCAAACTCATTCGTATATTTGAGGTAATCCCTCTACTATCCTATGGCATGCCTAAGAGTACAGTTGACGACAGGTTTGAGCCAAAGTTGGGCCCAAAAATAAAGAAAAGGTTTTGCGGATATGGAGAGGGCTTTTGCGTTTCGCTCTCTATATACCGCCAGTTCATTGTTGGATATTTCTCAAGTTATTAAAGAAGTTTTCATTAAAAACCCACTGAGTACATTAGTGCTCACGCCCTCTTTTTCAAATGTTTTCAGGTTGAGATGCTGAGGATGATGGTGGCTGTGGATGTGGGTTGGCTGCCAAGATTGTTTTGCTATTATATAAGCTTCTTGAAATCCCATTATGTGTTCTGCTACTCTGATTAACTCTTTCTAAATTCCGTTCAAGGTTCTATTACGTTTATTCAAGATTTTAAGAATATTCCCAGACGATTATATATATAAGATGCATATTAAGTTTATTTCCGCTTTTCAAGTATGATTTCCTTTCACCTATAAAAGAGTCTATGCTTGTTGGTATCTGATTAGTTAGCCGTTTTATTCCGCTAAAGCATGTGTCCTTCTTAATCAAGTAAACCCGAGTATCATCAACTATCTTCAAAGCGTACCTTTATTCTTAAACTTCTTCGTTAACCTTCTGATATTACTCGTTAAATCCCTTAATAACACCCCGTCCCCATTCGTTAATCCCTATCTCGGGGCCGGGCTGTTACACTTCTTTCACACGAATTGATCATATCTGTTGGCTTTGACAGCTTTGACTTTGTATGATCATCTTTTAGTTTTCTGCTTGATTTCTTTTCAGTTCTTTCAAGGCTCTTTTCATATTTTGACATATTTTGACATCTCATCAAAACCCCTTGTAAGAAAAACCTTGATAGTTTTTCCTAACAATTTCCCCCTTTTTGATGATGTTCATAACATGGCAAAATTGAGCAATGATGGAAGAACTGATTGAGAAATTTTTGAGTTGTGTAGCAAGGACACAATCAAGTAAGAAAACTTGTAGCTAAGAAACTACTTATGTAAACTGATTAGATATCTTTCAATCTACAACAGTTTGTTTTTCTTTTCTTTTTTTTTTGGAGTTTCTAGCTCTTCAGCTGCTGCGCTTCTTCAGCTGGTATGTCATCTCGTTCTTCACCTATTTCACCAATTTCTAGGCTCTCCTCTTTCTCTGGCACTAGCATTTCTCCAGACTTCTCCCCAAACTTCTCCCTGAGACAAGTGTCCCTGGACAGCTCCCCAACTTTCCCCTGAGGCTGGTGCCTCTTTACTCTAGCAGTTTCTATAGTCCTCACTACTTTTCTCTGAGGTTGTACATTCTCTTGAAACTGCGAGGGTTCCCTTTGAATCTCATCCCAGAGACTCAAAAACTATCTTTCATCATTTTTTTCCTCAATTTCTTCAATCTCTTCCCCCTTTTTGGCATCATCCAAAAGGGTGTACATGTGTAGATCGAAGGATGGAATGAGAACATATGGTAACAAGCTGAAGATTGTAGCTAAGTTACCTTCAAACAGGGAAGGGGATGACTGTTCTCTTGGTGGTGAGGGTAGCCAATTTGAGGCTTCTTCAGTTGTCATGAACTGCCGTAGATCTGGCAGTGGAGGCTGAACTTGATGTTCAGTTATCATCATGGCCAACCTTGGGAGTAGTTCGTCAGTTGGAGGTGAGTGGTTGAACATCATAGGTATGAAGGATGAGTTGGATGGCTCTACAAATGGCAGTGGAGCTGCGGCAGGTACTCCATTTCGGATTCTGTTGATCATTGAATCCATAATCTCTGAGAGAGTGGGAGTGGTCGTCGATGGATGATTCATCCAGTTTCTACTCCAGTGTCCTTGACTCAAGAAAAATTATCCATTTCTGTCAAGCAGTGTAAACATAACTGCTTCAGTCAGAGTGGAGGGGCCTTCTTCTACAGAGCGCTGCCTCCTTGATCGCGGGCCAAAAGGTTTGAGATTCTTTCTCCTTTTGACAAAGATTATGGGGAGATAATCTCTCATGTCCAGTAACTTGCCTCTCTGGTTGAGACGTTGGATCTGATCAGTGATGATCATGCTGATCCTGTTGAGAAATCCCAGTTTCTCAGTGAATGTTCTAGTTTGATGGTAAAACTTGACCCTGCGAACATTTTAGCTTAGTTGTGATAGCATATACGATGTCCAGTCAACTCTGCATCATTGATAAATGAGTGCCATCAAGTGAGCATTGTCGGCGCTGAAGCGAGTATAGTCTAGATTGCCTTTTAGGTAATGGATGACTATATCTTGGAGTTGGATGAACTCCGGCCGAAGACTATCTTTCAGTTTGTGAGAGCAGCCATGATGCTTGACTCCTGGATTTGTCCATTGACACTACAATTCTGTATAATTTGGCGTGACTATTACGTCTGCCTGTTCACCTTGTCTAGAAAGATGGAGTGACTCCATCACAACTTCCTTGGTGATCACGATCGGATTTCGTCTGACTATTGAAATGATGTTACCATCTTCTGCAATGTCGGAGAAGATATAGAATACGGCAACTGCATTAGGAAAGCATTGTCCAAATCTTGGACCTCGTGTGAGAAACTGAAAGAGTCCAGTTTTCTCCACTGCTGAGATTAAATGATGGAACAAATCAGGCTTAAGTCTCTCCATCATGTAGTCCAGTTCTATGAACTTGTCTCTCGAGGTTGAGAGCAAGTCTAGCTGGCTCGATGTATTGAGCGGGCAGTTCCATTCTATGATAGAATGTTTGAGAGAGAATGAATAAAGTAGAGAGAAATATGCAAAGCAAATGCAGTGAGGGTTTGAGTTTCATCTGAAGCTTGGATTAATATCCCCTTGGAATTTAAAGAGGCTTTGCATGCATGTACTTCGAATTATACTCGAGTACGCATCAGCTGATCAGTTTGAATAGATTTAACTGATTTGCAGCTAGCATAAATGAGATGAGTATCTTAGCCGTCAACAAGTTTAGCTTCAATTTGTAGATCAGCGGTTGAGATTTCATTCATTTGAAAATGGGGTGGTTGCCATAAATAGCAAATATTTTGTGCAGGATTTTGCTCTTTATATCCCTCATGCTATCAACTCACTTTTCACTTAGTGATTGACTTTGCTCAGTAACATTTGAGGCTTGCTATCTTGAGAGATCTCCCATTTGAAAATAATGCCTGTTAGATCACGATGGCATTAATGTGATGAGGAATAAGTTTAAAGATTCTGATCAATTTAAACTTTCCTTGGCAGTTGGGCTACCCCGTCCAACTGATGACCTTTTTGGTGAACTGATGATGTGGTAACTGATCGATCAGTTCTAGTCATTTCTCTTCTCGGCCCTTGGGACTGATTCATCACTAAACTGATGAGATCAGTTGTTGAACTGCTGGATTATATCTCTGTCAGATTTCTCTTTTTGAGGGGCCAAACTGGATACTCTTCACTGCTCTCGTCAGGGCAGTTTGACCACTTTATTTTGGAGGTGGATCCAGTTACTTCAGCAGGCTTCTCTGGCCTTGCTTTCTTCACAGATGGACTCCGGTGCTTAGCTTCAGCAGATGTGACCCTTCGTCTTCTGTTCAAGTTCCTTCTTGAGGATGACTTGTGATGAACTTCCTGCAAGTTCAGTTGGCCGGCTGTCTTGTAGCTTGAAGCAATCAGTGGGGTGACATATCTCTTTGATAAGAGATTCAGTGATGTGGCAGTGTCTTCATCATCACACAGTTGACTCACTGCAACTGGCATGAGAGGTGACTCTCGCTGCTCCTTGGTAGTTGCAGGTTCAGTTGGTCGATTAGGCTCAGCTAACTGATTTGGCAGACTTCCAAATTTCAGTTTTCTGTGGGCAAGGCTGATGGTGCAGGTCTCTTGCTGCTTAGCTCCTGCTTCTTCATGAGCCTTGATGTCACTTTCCAATTCGGCAAGTATGGCAGTTGGAGGAATTTTCTTGGTCAATCTATAACTCATAATCCTCTGTACTTGCACGATAGTTGGAGGGAATGGATTTGTAGACCATATCCATTTCAAACTCCAAACTTCTTCTCTTTGCTAAAAACTCATGCAGTGATAAGCAGTGATCAAAAAAATGAGACAGGATGAACATCGAGTGTCTCCAATTGTACCAGTACAAGTACCGGTTTAGCAGCTTAAAACGCTCTTGATCTTGCTTGGCCACAAATGCAAATTGAGTAAGAAGAAAACTTGTTTCCTCTTTTTGTGCATTCTTGGCTGCATATTCACCACTATAGAAAGTGCGAATATCTTCTTCCATCAATTGGAGAGGAGGACAAGTTCTCTTGAAGTAGTTAGCTCCATAGTTTGAATGAGGAATTCAAATGAATAGAATAAGCTCATCTGGATTGGAACAATCTTGGAAGTCCGCTATTGATCCATTCTTGGAGACTGATGATGGGACGACATTCAGTTGAGGTATTTGAGGTTGTGGTATTTGTATTGCCAATTCTTAGCCTTTTCTTCTTGAGTGAGTGCAGATGAATGCTTCCTCTCTTGGGAATCCAGTCTGAGATGAGGACTGGTAATGCATCATCATTTGACAGCTTCAAGATATCTTCAATCATCTTGCTCATTCTGAGAACAAGTCCTACCATGGACTCAAATTTCTGTGTTCTCTTTGAGTTGAAAGCCTTGAAGACTTGACGCTTGAGTTGTGAGAATACAAACTCTGCCCAGTTTGTCTCACGTCCTTCAGCTAGGTGTATCATCACATTGTACCTCTCCTGGGTAAGCTGGTTTAGGCTGCTAATTGCTCCACACATCATCTTGTTTGTGATGTCAAGCAGAACTCCATATTCTGGTCTTAGATCAGTTTTAGCTGTGGAAAAACTTAATGTCTTTTTACAGATAGGGGTCTCCCACCTTTTCCAGTATGGTTTAGCTGCTTCACTCAACTCTTGAATATTTGCACCTTCCCTTGGAAGTTGAAAAACTTCAGCAACTGTTCTTTCAGTTATCTTGATTGGTCGGCCGTGGATAACTGATGTAATCTCCTTGCCATCAGCACAAATTTGTGCTTGAAGAAGAAATTCACACACCTGAGTTTGTCTGAAGAATCTAGGTGGTGTTTCCAGGTACTGAAGAATCCCTGTCTTGTGAAGAGAAACAAGCAGGTTTTGGCCATTTGAATTTTGGAGTATATCCTGGAATTTCTTCTTTTCAAGGAATTTATCTCTCATCATTTATTTCTTGAAAGAACTGGGGGAACTAAGTGATTCTGCCATTGAAGAAAATTTGGCTAGAATTCTTGAGAGACAGAGAGAGAGAGAGACTTTTTGAAGAAGATTGGGAAATGAGTATGTCTCTTCTCTTCTTGCAAGGGAGGGGGACTAGATCTGAATTGATTTAAGAGTAATGAATAAGTACTCATATATCTTTGAAAAATTTGTGTCCCTTGCTTTTGTTAGATTGTTTTAAATGCCTTTGTCACATTTTCAATGGTAAGAATTGAAGTGATTTTGCTAACTTGGCATTTTTATCAATAAAATATTTATTTTATTGATTAAAAAGAGTTACAGAGCTTAATTACAAGAAGAACACCTAGAGGTTCTAATCAGCAAAGCTTGATCAGTCTCTAATCCTTCTTGTGCTCTGTCTTCTGCCTTTTAGCAGATGGCTCACCAGTTTTGTCATGACTGGATGGTGTGGCTGCAACTTGTTGAGCATTCAGTTGATTTTGCAGCTTCTAGATGAGCTCTAAGTGAAGCTTTAGTTGCTCCTGAATGCTGTGAAACTGCTCTTGGTGCTGATCTGTGCACTGAGCAATAGAGCTTTCTGGTAGCTCCTGGAGCTGTATTTCTGCTACTCTGTTTTCATAGAGGATGAAACCTTCAGGTGGCAGTTCATCATCTTTTGATATGGCTTCATCTCCATCTTCTGTTTCGCTTAGCTCATCGCAGGGGATTGTCCTGGTTAGTTCAGGATTTCCCAAGCTCTCTATTTCGCCATAGCTCTTCTCTGTTGTTGGCAGCACAATTTCTGATGTCTGCTGATTTTGATCTTTGTACACCAACATTGCCAGTGAGCATGTATAGCTTTGAGGCTGTTCTTCAATCAACTGATCAGTTAGATTTTCCAATTCTTGCACTATATCACCATGATCAGTTATTGTTTCTCCAGAACTTGGTTTATGAGTTGCTTCATCAAGAGGTATTTTGACTGTAGAATTATGCTGAGATTTTGGCTAAACTTGATCTGCACGAAGTAGTTGGCACTCAGTTTCATTCTCAGTTTCTTTGCTGGATTGAGCTTCTTGAATTGGCTCTGCAGTAGAAGCATCTTGAGATTCCTCTTGGTTATTTTCAGACTCAGTTGGCCTTTCAATTGTCCCTTCAGTTTGACCTTCTTCTGGTCTAATTGGTGAACTTAGTAACTCTTCAAACTCCAAGTCAGTGATGTACTTGTGAGTTTCTTCAGTGGAAAGCATTCTGTGCTATGGGGAGTCTGCAATGATGTTGACATTGTCTCCTTCTTTTTGAGGAGTTTCCTCAGGCAGTTTTGAGTTTTGACACATTACAGTGGGTCTTGATGTTGAGGCTTCAGCTGTCGCTGGTTGATTATGAGTTTGTTGATTTTGCCTTTGGATTCCTCCAGCACCTTGCTGCTGTTGTTGAACTCTAATCTTGTAGATTTCATTTAGAACCCAACACTGATGTACTTGGGGATTATCCCAGAGTTCTCTTTCTTCTTGAGTTTGTAGTGCAGGTAGCTCAATCTTTGACCAAATTATAAGGTCATTCATAACTTCAGCCAGTGTTTGTTCTTCTGGCTATGAATGACATCTTTGAAGATCCAGCATTCCTCTCAGTACTCCAATTGGATTTTGTTCAGGGCTTATTTGTCCTGCCCATTGTATGCTCCACTTTTCTTCTCTTCTCCAGAAACTCATTCCATGTAGAGCTGTCAGAAGGAAATGGGTCTCTGAATTAAGATAATGTCTCCATAAGTACCAGTAGCAGTACCTTGTGAAGACTATGTGTAGCTCCTCAGAGACCGCCACGAATTCATGAAAGTTTTTCTTGATAAACTTGCTACTTCTTTATCGGCTCTTTGCTTTGCCATCATTGCTTCTGAGTGAGCTCTTCTGTTCTTGGATGTCTTGTCCAATAGAGGGCATGTCATTCTGAAGTAGTCAGCTTCAGAGCTTTGTGGTGGGACTCCTATGGGTGGCACTACTGATTCTAGTGTCGGTGCCATTTTAAATGCCTTGATGCCGAGAGGTGGTAGCTCTGGTGGGAATGGAGGTTCAGTTTCTTCTTTTCTTTGCCTCTCCATCTGGGTTTGTCCAGCTTTGTTTTGTTTTGAGTTGATCCTTTTGTTGCTTTCTTATTACGAAATGTTTCAACTGTCTCTGGACTATTTGTGATGAAAGCAACCTGCTGTAAGGGTTGAGCCCGAATTGGTGTACCAATCAGCTGACAGAGTAGAAGGTGATCCTCTGAGTCTGAATTGTTCTGATAAGATTCTGCATCCACCTTCTTTTCTTTTCCTTTTCTGCTGACTGTTTCCTTGTTCTTCTCCTTATTTTTTAGACTTAGATTTTTCAAACCTTGCTGCCTTCGAGTGACTGTTGGGATAAAGTTAGTTTCTTCTATTGAGAGTATGTCAGATTCTGCAGCTGCGAGGCTGAGTTCTTCTTCAAGCAGTTTGCTTATTCTGCAGGGGAAGCACATGTTCTGCTTAAACTCCTTGTCGCTCCAATTTTTCTCAACAACATCTACATACTTCTTGATTTGATCATAGAAGTATTGAGCCTAATTCACTTTGATCCCTTGATATATTGCCCAGCACACTTTGTATTTGATAGTTGTCATTTCTGAATGACTTCCAATAATTCCAACTATCATTCTATTAGCAACTGATGCTAGAATCCTATATTCTTCTTGGAAGCACATGATGGAAGTGGTTTTCTTGAAAGCTTCTTGACATCCAGCATCTTTCCAGTTGTCGTAGATTTTTAGTGGATCAATTTCCACTTCTTCTAGCCTTATTCCTTCAGTTGTGAGATGGAAAATTCTTCCTAGTGACTCTGGGGTGATCTCCAGTTGTGCTCCTCTCACTTCTGTTGTGATTCTATCATTGTGAGCTTTTGAATTTAGATAGAATTCACAGACAGGTTCTGGATGTATTTTGATTGGTGTGCTGCATATGAACTCCTGCAACCCAACTTGGTTGATTCTAGAGATGATGAAATTGCATAGGGGAGAGTTTGAGCACTTTGTTCTGAAAGCAGTTTCATGGAGAAACTTTTCTCTGTAGAGGCTCACTTGGAACTTTTGAGATGATTCTCTAGTTTCTCTAAAGTTGAACTTTCGTCGAACAGTTTAGGTGCTTTTCTTGACCATTGAGATTTTTATGAGGATTTTTGGGGTTTGGCTGTTGATTAAATTTTTTCAGTAGGAGGTCTTGGGTGGTTTCTAAGTTCTGTGAGAAGTGGAATGAATCTTGGATCAGCAGGGTAGTTTTTTGTAATTCAGCTATTTATTGTGAATCAAAGATCTTGTGATACTTCCGTGCTCTGGTTTCAACGGTAGAATGAATCAGTTGTTTGATATGTAAATTTATCCATTGAGAGTAAATGAAGAGAGATGGAGTGGGTCCAACGGTAACAATTGTGATACACGTCATTTTACCATTTCACTTAATCAAGATAATTTCAAACTTATCTGTTTGAAGTTCTCTCTTTTAGTGCTTCCGCGTGACTTTAAGTTGCCGACGTCATCTGATGATTTGCCTACATCTGGCAATCTCCAGTTGGCATGACCGGTTTCAACTGAGATATTTTCAGTTTAGCTCTTTCCTTTTGCTGAGTTGGCTTCCAGCTCTCCTTCTGGTGTAGCTGCTTACTCCAGCTGATCACGAGCTATTTTCACCATTGCGAACTGATTGAGCATTTGATCAATTCTTGCCTTTTGATTTCTCAACTTCCACGGTTTTTATTAGTTTGCAAACTTTTTCAACTTACCTTTTGTTTTAACTGATGATGTGAGCAGTTTTGTCATTTCTTGCTGACTGAACTGATGCACATTCAGTTTCAGTTTCTGCTCTCTTTTTCTCCTCCTTTTTTTTCAAAACAGAGTTGTCTTTTGCATTCTCCTATTATTTTCTTAATCATCTTCATCTTGTGATGCCAGTTCCAAAAGCCCCAATTGGATATATAGCCTAATAGATTTTGCTTCAAGGGCTTCGCGAAGATGATGTCAATTATCTGCCTTTCGGCGGCCAATTTCTATTGTCGCCATGAGCTCTGTCGCTTTTATGGTATGGCCATTTGGTAGTCCAGTCATAGTGAGAGATTCTCAGTTCATTCCTTGAGTCCAAATACTCACTATACTTTGTTATGAAGTCCGTTGGAGTGAACTTCTCCAGAGGGATCTGAGAATGTTTACGTGTTTGATATGGCATTGTGGACATGTTTCTCTTTGGGTCAACTTCTCTTTCCGGTTAACTTCCTGGATGTCTTTGAGGATGGGCTGGCTGACCAGTTCTCTCCTGAACTGATGCCCTATCCTGATGAGACTATAGTCCAAACTGAGTATTTCTCCTTACTTCAGTTGGCCGGTCAGTTCTATTCACCATAGGCCAGTTTTGAGGTTTGGGCCTTTGAAGGTTTGGTGATTTTTGTCGAACTGACTGTCTCTGATGAGCTAGAGGTCTTGGTTGAATTGGCGACCTCTATTGATAAGCTGGATGCATTTGCTAAGCTGGTGGCCTTTGCTGCCTATTTTTTGCATTTGGCCTTCTTTGATATGGCTTCCTCTGTCAAACTGATGGCTGGACTGTGTCTTTCAGTTGGGAGGGTTGGCTGGACTTTTTAGGCAGATCTGTAGGGATTTCTTCAGTTCCTTCACCTTCGGTCTCTTCAACCGGTTGGGTTGATGCAGGTCTGACAAAACTAGGAAGTGTTCCTTCTTGACTGGTTTGAATGACTGTCTTTCCTTTCTCCGAGGCAGTGTACCTATTGTATCCTAACCCTGTAGTACCAGTTTTAACTCTTTGATGACTTAGAATCTCATCAAGAGTTTGAGTTCCCTTTTTGAATCTGAGAGAAACCCTCTCTCTTTCTCTCATGGAACTCTTACCATAGCTTATCATTCTCGGCTCTTAGCTTATCAAAACTAAGCTGCAACTTATCACATTTAGGTGACTGAGCCTCAAGTGATTCAGTTCTGCCACGATCACTTCTCAGTCTTTCGACCTCATCTTTTAAGTTATCATTTGCTTCCCTCAGTTGTAAATGCATGCTTGTAATAGCTGCTAACTGGTCCTCTAGCATTCTTAATTGTTCATTTATTTCATTGCTAGTAATGGAAGATTCATGAATGTGATAAAAAGAGCTTGAGGAGTTGTTGGTGCTAACCTCTTCTTCGTTGTCAGTCATGAGACAGAACAATGCCTCTTCTTCAGAGCTATAGCCGTCGGAGTCGATTTCTGATGGATAATCTGAGTCATCCAGAACGGCATTCTCTGAGTTGGCCATCATAGCTTTTCTTTTGAAAAATCTTCTCTTCACCTTGGCCTTCTTATCTTCAGGGAGCTCTGGACATTCATACCTATAATGCCCTTGTTTGTGGCAATGGAAGCATTCTCCTATGATTCTATTGGCTGCCCTGGCTTGTTCAGTAGGCGGTTGATTTCTCTCGTCTCTGGGCTCATCATCAGTTTGAGGTATAACTGATGGTTGATCTCTGATCCGCTTGAGCTTTTCTAGCAGCTTGGCAACTAACTAGATTTGATCATTGATGTCTTCAGTCAGGCTATCCTTCTTCTCCACTGCTTCTCTTCTGCGATCAGTTGAGCTGCTTGGTTGTTCTCTGGCTTGAGAACTTCTAGGCTGGAAGATATTTCTTCCTCGAGTTTCTCTAAACTGATTCTTTTCACCATAGAAGGTTGCATCCTGGGCTGATGATGTGGATGCTTCTCATTTTCGGTTTAGGCTATACTCTTGAGCCTTAAGAGAACCAAATAGTTCTCTTGGGGTGATGTTGGTCAAATCTCTTAACTCTTTTGTAGCAATCACCTTCATATCCCATTCCTCGGTGAGATTGTCCAGAATTTTGGAGTTCATCTCACTGTTGGGATATGTTCTTTCCAGATTGTTCAACTCACTGATGATGCCAAGAAATCTTATTTCAAGGCTGGAGATGGTCTCATCTGAATGCATCTTGAAAGACTCATATTTTTTTACTGCTAGCTGGAGCTTGTTTCCTTTGATAGCTTCGGACTCTTTGCACAGATCTGCAAGTAAGTCCCATATCTCCTTGGAAGTTTTGCAATTCTTTGTGCCCTTCATGCGATCTTCATCTAGAGTTTGAAATAATGCGGCTTGGACCACGAACTTTAGGTTCTTTAACTTCATCTCTTCACCCGTGAGAAGATGAGTTGGCTTGGGAATCCTTGCTGGTTGGTTGACATCAGCAACGTGGGCTTCATTGTCCATCATAATCATGATTGGACCATCCTCAATAACTTCCCACATATTCTCTTGGATTGAGCAGAGATGTGCCCTCATTCTCCTGCTCTAGTTAGCACAGATAACTAGATCTGATTCAGTTGATCTGCAAAAACGGTTGATCTTTAGAATCAACTGCTCTGATACCACTTGTTGGTCCTGGGGAAAGTCAGAATTAGTTTAGAAGGAGGGTGAATAAACTGATTACAAAACTGAACTTAGATACGGAATATTTAGGGCCCATTTTGACTTGCAAATATTATTCGTGCTATGTAGAGATTAGTTGAGAAGATCTGCTAGCTCGGAGTGCTGTATGTGTGCTTAGTGTGCAGTTAAAAGCATGTAACTGAACTGAAATTTAAAGCAGAGCACACAAGCAATTTCTAGAGGTTCGAAGCTCAACTTCTACGTCCTCTCTTCCTTCCGCAGAAGGGCAACTCACTATGTAAGTGTAAAGTTCATTTATTACAGTTACACAGTGAAGACAGTTGCTGTCCCGGAAGTTGCACTCTCAACTTTCTCAGCCGGTAGGCCGACAGCTCACACTTGCGATCCCCAACTGTTCTCTGGAGAGATAAGATGTTATTACCCGTCTTTTTATGATTTTAGATCTCACTCGATCTTCAAGAGTACAGTCTTGAAACTGGCATCAACTGGGTTGCTCCTTTGCGCGTCAGCGTCTGAGCTGGGGTAGTTGATCACTTTAAGCATGGTGACTGAGAGAATAGCTCTAGCTGGAAATCTTCAACAGCTAGCTCGAAGAGCGTTAAGGATCATTCTCATCAGTTAGAACTTTTGATTTTTGAGTTCTTTGAGCGTGAGGCTTTAGTTCTTCGACGA
Source organism: Perilla frutescens (assembly GCA_026008535.1). Lineage (NCBI taxonomy): Eukaryota > Viridiplantae > Streptophyta > Magnoliopsida > Lamiales > Lamiaceae > Perilla > Perilla frutescens. Next base: position 7,904,081 of record BRKX01000020.1, on the reverse strand, counting down.
ACGTCTTCGCGGAAAAGACTTAACTAAAGTGCTCTCCAAATTCTCAAAAGTCCCACGGTCCTGTCAGGAGTAGCTCACGTTTTAAAGACAGGTGAGTTGGTGACCGCTGATGATCACTGTTGGATCATAAATGAAAATGCCAGTTGCAAGGCTTTTTATTTAATGGGGTCGTTGGGATGCCATTGCTCTTCTGACGAGCTTTTGCTTCAAGATCTCGGTTGCATTAACTTCAAGATCTTCTTTGGCTTATCTGAATTTTAGTTGCGGCTCCCTTCTTGATCTTCAGTTCTGAGCTTTGTCTAGCAGCTGGAATCTTCAGTTCCTTTGTCTGTCAGTTCTGCTTGTCCCTTGGCAGTTTGGAAAGCTTCAGTTGAGATCGTCTTCAGTTGGCATTTCTGGGCTTAGGCTTAATGCCTTCTGAGCTCCAGTTTGCTTCTGCTTCAGCTGGCAGTTTGAACTAGTGTTCTTTAGCTGGTATTTTGGAGTTGTGTCCCTTCAGCTTGAACTTTCATGGACTAGTGTTCAGTTCGGTTGTTGGCGCTTTATCAGTTGGACTTCAGAACTGATCCGTCTTGAGCAGAGGTTCTTTGAACTGGTGCTTCATCAGCTGGAACTCCATTCTTCAGCTTGTATTCCTGAGCTGGTGTTTTGTACTCTATATTTCCACATATGAGTAGTTAATAATTTATAATCGGATTGTTTCCATGATCCGTTCTTCCATATCACTAATCGATCTATTACATTGTTTTCATTAATTTTATTTTTTATTGTATTGTCGTTTCATCTTTTAATTTTCATATTTTTTGTAAAATATTTTCATCAGCTTGTACCTTAGTCTTCTCTTCAGTTGGTATGTTCCCTCAACTGGAATGTCCTACGCTGGTATTTCCTTCAGCATGGATCTTTTAGACTTGGTACACTTCTTCAGTTGGAATGTCTTGAGCTGCTACTTTCTTCAGCTCATGATTGTCCTATCTTCGGCTGGCAATCTTCATTAGTTGATGTCATCGTGGACTGGCATTTTCATCAGTTCAAACTGATGTGATCCTCAACTGGTATTTCTTCAGTCGGGAATGATCTAGAACTGGTATGTCCCTCAGTTCTTTTCTTTCAGATGGTATTCTCTTCAGCTAGGATCTTCCTTTGACTGGAACATTTCTTTAGCCGGCATTGGACTAGAACTGGTATGTGCTTCAGTTCTCTTCAGCTGGAACTTCCCTTCAGCTAGTGACTATCTAGAACTGGTATGTGCTTCAGTTCTCTTCAGCTGGAACATCTCTTCAGCTGGTGATGGCCTAGAACTGGTATGTGCTTCAGTTCTCTTCAGCTAGAACATCTCTTCAGCTGGTGACGGCCTAGAACTGGTATGTGCTTCAGTTCTCTTCAGCTGGAACATCTCTTCAGCTGGTGACGGCCTGGAACTGGTATGTCTATCAGTTCATCACTTCAGCTGGAACAACTCTTCAGCTGGTGTCGGCCTTGAACTGGTATGTCCATCAGTTCATCACTGTAGACTGGTGGCAGTTGATACCTCTCGGGTACCTGCAACTTCTAGTTTGTCTTGCTAATTATTCTAGCAAGCTACAGTCTTCTTTTTCTCTCTATTCTTCTCTCTTCTTTCACACGAATTGATCATATCTGTTGGCTTTGACAACTTTGACTTTGTATGATTATCTTTTAGTTTTCTGCTTGATTTCTTTTCAGTTCTTTCAAGGCTCTTTTCATATTTTGACATATTTTGACATCTCATCAAAACACCTTGTAAGAAAAACCTTGATAGTTTTTCCTAACAAAAGGCAACATCCTATATAAATTAATAATAAAAATGAATTGGATATAAAGATGTTTGGATGAAAATCTTAATATGATTGCAACAAGCGTGAATTTGAAATTCAAACTAGTAAGCGGCACTAGGTTGATATTATAAATCTTAATATTAATTAGCACCAACAATTTAATAATAATATTAAGATATAAAATAAAATATAGTATTTTTTTAGGAGTAGAGAAATTGTATTGCCAATTTTGGAGATACAGTATTACTACTTAATAGAGGACATTGATGTGAGAGAGAAGATTAGTGTAATAATCACACTGGAAAAAGAAGCCAGCACAAGATAAACGAGATCATTTCCATCTGTCACTGTCACTCCTACGCTTTTAATACACGAGATCATTACCATCTGTCACTGTCACTCCTACACTTCTAAAATATTTTACAAAAAACATGAAAATTAAAAGATGAAACGACAATACAATAAAAAATAAAATTAATGAAAACAATGTAATAGATCGATTAGTGATATGGAAGAACAGATCATGGAAACAATCCGATCATAAATTATTAACTACTGATATGTGGAAATATAGAGTACAAAACACCAGCTCAGGAATACCAGCTGAAGAATGGAGTTCCAGCTGATGAAGCACCAGTTCGAAGAACCTCTGCTGAAGACGCATCAGTTCTGAAGTCCAACTGATAAAGCGCCAATAACCGAACTGAACACTAGTCCATGAAAGTTCAAGCTGAAGGGACACAACTCCAAAATACCAGCTAAAGAACACTGGTTCAAACTGCCAGCTGAAGCAGAAGCAAACTGGAACTCAGAAGGCATTAAGCCCAAGCCCAGAAACGCCAGCTGAAGATGATCTCAACTGAAGCTTTCCAAACTGCCAAGGGACGGGCAGAACTGACAGGCAAAGGAACTGAAGATTCCAGCTGCCAGACAAAGCTCAGAACTGAAGATCAAGAAGGGAGCCGCAACTAAAATTCAGATCATTACCATCTGTCACTGTCACTCCTACGCTTCTAATAAAGATGAATTTCTCCAATAATAATAATGATAATAATATAATTTATGTTTTTATTTTTTTAGGATTTTTTTTTTTTTTGCTTTTCTTTTGCATTCATGACGCATATGTTCGAAACGGCGTCGTCAAGCAACTTTGTTGCGGCCTCAAACGTGTTCAATATTTACATGCTTGAGCCTTGAAATTATATGGATGATTGAATGGACTTTTGAATAATCTATTCAGAAAATTTTGAATTAATAGATAAGATAAACATTACCCTGTTGGCAGTGGCGGATCCAGAAATTATTTATTGGGGGGCAGAATTTTCAAATTCATGACCGTTGGTCTGTGCTTTCGAGTTTGCTTGCGGTAAAAGAGGGTAGTTTTCTTATCAATCTATTTGTATTTAGGCTCTACATATGTAAGTGAACAATGTTTTTTTGCTAACATACTAACTTTTTATTCTTATTATTTCTCAAAATTGATAACACGGCTCCATTTCTTCTTTTGTTTCTTTTTTCCTAACTTTTAATAATATGAATTAACATTCATGATTATTAAATTTCAACATATTTTAATAATACAAAACATTCATAAATAATAACTTAAATTGAAAATTTCTAATTTTTCATTTTCATTATAATCAATAAAATTCATAATTAAATATTTAACAAACAATCATAAATAATAAAATAACTAGCTCCTAACACAAATATTGAATAAATAATCATTAATAGTAATCTAAAAATACATACTGAAATTGAAAAAAAAAAACTTTCCATGAGCAAGAAATGTATTATGTAATTTTTAAATACTTATAAAAAGGCCTATACTTTTAAAGCTAATTCTGGAATTTATCAACTTAAAAAAATGAAAGCCCATCATCGCAAAACCCAAGAAACGATTTTTTTTTTCTCTAACATTTAATAAAATTGCATTAAATTCTAAACAAAAAGTGGGAAGTGATAGATTTATTTTTTATATAAATGTGGGACTCATGACTTTATCTCCTCCAATCCTTCTCTCTCTAAAAAATGCTTCTCTTTCCCAGCAAATCTCCATTCCTGCAACACAGCAACCATCCATTTCCATCCAAGCTTGTGCAGAATTTACCTATATATAAAAAAATAAAAATAAATCCGGTAGGGGGGGCAATTGCCCCCCAGACCCCCCTTGGATCCGCCATTACCCGTTGGTTGAAAGTTGACTAAACATCTCGCTTATATAATTGTGGATAGTCTCCCGATCCTAGTAGCTAGTATCTCAAATCTACTTTAAATGTTATTTATATATTTATAAAGACTTGTATGAGACTGTTTTACGAGTCAAAATATGTAAGATGGGTTAAGATTCGGATTTAAACTTATATTAAATGACACGTTTATAATTTTATTGGTATTTGCTTGTATTTGGATCTAAGTCTTGACCCATCTTACGAATTTTGCCCAACAAAACGGTCTCACACAAGATTCCATACATATTAACTACCACAATAGGTTCTTTTTATTCTTTTTTTTTTTTGAGGTACACGATCACAACAGGTTCTATTTCTTGTTTAATTGTACGATTTATCTTGAATTTAACTAGTTATATTCAAAAATAATAAGAAGAATGTACGTAAAGATGTGTGTTTTGTGTACGTTTTTTTTTTCAATTCTCTCTTTCTAACCTTATAATCGATAGAATTTGTATCACTTCTTATCACTTCTATAATATCTAAATTTTCATTATCTTGTGCTTCACCTCATGTAATATAACCTGATTCTATTATTTTATTCCACTGTTTTATACTCTATATTTCCACATATGAGTAGTTAATAATTTATGATCGGATTGTTCCCATGATCCGTTCTTTCATATCACTAATCGATCTATTACATTGTTTTCATTAATTTTAATTTTTATTGAATTGTCGTTTCATCTTTTTAATTTCCATGTTTTTTGTAAAATATTTTTTCTATCAAAATCCTCTAGCAGTTCAAGTTAATTTTTAGTATTTGAGAAAATAAATATTTTTTTTAATGATGAATTGATGATATATATGCGCGTGTATGTGAAAGTTGAACCGTGACGTTACAATTTGATTGATGCCCTGCTAAAAAATCTGTGAGAGCACTCATAAATATTGGACCACTTGAACTTTACATACAAAATGCCTTATTGTGGCATTTGACTAGTTACTGTGACAGACATATACCGAATTTTTTTATCGGCCGATCGATAAAATTAGAAATAGTAAAAAAAAAAAAATTGTATATAGCAAGGAGGATGTAATATATAGAATTTACCCAAAATTCAATTATACCTGCAAAAGCAGTGTCATCTCAGTCATTGAGTATGCATTAAACATTTGTCCGATATTCTCAAAAATAAAAAATTACACGCTAATGTCGAAGGGTAGAGTTTTACTCTTTCTATATTGATGTTTAAAACATTTTTATTTCCGAATTTTGTTTAGATGTCTTGGTGTTTATCTTTAATTCTAAAATATGCCATGTATTAGGGTGTAATGCCTACATGGGTGTGCATGCATATGCATTGGACACCTTAACCTTTATTGTAGTTTACCTTTAATTTTATAATTATTAACATGATTTATTCCATCAATTATGGTCTATATTTATTTTTTAGATTTTAATTTTTGTATTTTTAGTTAATGATTTATTTTTATAATTAATTATTCCATAATTAGAGTGCGTGTGTGTGTATTTATTTATTTTAAAAAAATAATTATTAGCAATATATGTTAATTAGAATTGGTTATTTAATAATAATGTTTATTTTTATAATTAAAATTGGTGAGGTAGCTAATAAGGCATTGGCTGCGAGGGATGCTCATTTAGATATTAATTCATCTTGAGAGTGTCTATTTTCCTAAACATAAAAATAATGAATTATTGTCCCGTTAGGGATGGCCTAGTGGTGGAGTGGTGTTGTCATGAGGCCAAAGGTCTCAAGTTCGATCCACCATCAACACCACTAGGCGTGAGCCTGTCACGCCTGGCCTGCCAAAGCCAAACCTCTCCTATGTAGGTTTGCAGGCTATTATATAAGGGCGGGGTTTACCCAGTGTACACCACGGTAACGGCTGCGGGTAACCCTCGACATCAAAAAAAAAATAATGAATTATTATTACAATGTTTTAATGTCATGTTTAAATTACAAATTCATTAAAAAGTTGTGAATATTTTTGGCAATTAACTCTTTTCAAAAATATAACATTAGTTATTTGGAGAGTGTGTAGAATAACTTACATATATACTCATATTTTTAGGTTAACTTATTTTTCTCTTTAATCATTCTTTCATTTTATTAAAGTAATTGTAAATTTATTTGGGAATATTGAGTCATTTATTTTATTTTGCAGTAAAATTATGTTGTTGTACTTGCCATCATATTAATATTGGTGCAAAAATCATGTATAGGGGCTAGCTCCAAAAAAATTGTAAGAACATTTGCTAAATTTTCACAAGTTAAAATTCAAATAATAAAAATGAAAAAAAAAAAAAAACAGAGATCTTAGTGTACTTTTTTTTTCTTTTCGTCTATTGAAAAAAACATTTTCGGATAATCTATAATATGTCCTCTTGTAGTCAAGATTCGGTATTTTTACCTATAATAACCGAATATCTATCTATTCATCTGCATCAGAATTGGATTTTGGGGTTTTTATTTATAAGCAAAAACTCAATCTTTATCTAAGGCAATGTTACCGCCAAAACTTCAATTTTTAAAACAAAATGGTTTTTCATAAAATTAAAGTTATAAATTGAAATCCTTCTCAGATATTGAATAATGCATTTCCATTTTATTTGGAGTTGCCACACAACAACATTAGTAGTAGCATAATTAAACATTTTTCCCTATATTTCTCAAACTAGTCCTACAGTAACCATCTATTACTCTAACTAACAACCATATATCTAAAATTTTCATATTAATAATGCACATACCAAACATGGCATGATTAGCATCTAACAATCATACATCAAACATACATAGGTGACATCAATCTCAAAGAAAGATGTTTTTCAATGATGTAGCCATAATTCCTCATCACTAGACACATATAAAATAAGAAATATACATTTTAAATATTAGAAAATTAATTATAGAGTTACTTGGTAGATAGGGGTCCCTCCGTCCTATCCGGTTTTTGCATCTTAATCTTTTTTCGAAGGCGTTGTGAACGAAGTCCAACAAACTAGCAAAACAAGAAAAAGAACAACTAAAACTAGTTTCTCACTTTTTATAATTTACGAACTATATATTACATAATCGTAGAATTTATCCAACATACATATATGGAAAATAAATACGAGCATTTGTCCATTAAAAAAAGTGAGAAAGTCTCGTGTTAGATTATTTTTAGGATCATTATTCTATTAGACGGGTTAATATTCAAATATGAATATTGACACAATTATTATATTTTGACACATAAAATAACTTGACGTGAATTTTTATATATAGAAACAAACAAATATGGTCAAAACGATTATGGTAATTTTGAATGTTGTGGTGATTTAAGTAATACTATATTTCACTCATACAATGGTTGATTCCTAATTGTTTTCGGATATAAACGAAATGCATTGTAATTTTTTTTTTTTAGCAAAAAGACTTGGCATTATGATTAAAAGTTCAAACGTTCCTCACAAGGAATATCAACCAAACTGGAAACTGGGATAGCCCCAGTGAAAGAAAAAAACATAGAATTGGAAATCGCAAGTTTCGCTAGAGAATGCGCAATGGAATTAGCATTACACCGAGCCCAACTGTAGGTCACTTGATCAAAAGGGAGAGTCGCCATCTGCATCGCTTCACAAACAACTCCTTTGTATGACAGGTGATCAGTCTCGTTCCTCATAACACAATGGATTTCCTGACAGTCCGTTTCCAAAATAATTCTTCAACCATTGTATTCTTTAGCCAACATGAGCCCTTCTTGGCATGCCAAGCCTTCTGCAATCACCGGTTCAAACTGATGCGATAACTTTTTGCATCTCGATACAATTTGTCTACCACTATTATCTCGAATGACAACCCCCATCCCGGTGTCACCTGCCTGAAGAAGATCCGCATCCACATTAACTTTCCACCAGCCCTCTGGAGGCTTCTGCCACATCTCTATTATAGGAGTCTGACTAGACAGATGCTTACACTCAAAGGTCTCTTGAAATTCATTGTAGAGCTTCACAGCCAAATCAAAACAAACCTCATGAGGCGTTTAGATACCCTGAAAGATCAGATTGTTCGTCACCTTCCAATTGACCCAAAGGAGATATGCAAACAAGCTATGGAAATTTTGATCATCCATCTGAGCCATTTCCTCCATTCAATCCCTCAAAGGCTGACCCCGGTCAACCATGTTCACCTCTACACGGAGAGGGGAGGCTCTCCAGAAGAAAAAACTCCATGGGCAATCTCGAAGGCAGTGTTCAAGTGTCTCTTCCTCCTCACCACATCGCCGACAGATACCAACAATCTCCACCTTTCTTTTCTTCAGTTCCATAGCAACAGGAAGGATCCCTCTTGCACATCTCCACAAGCAAAATTTAATTTTCGGGACAACCTTCAAAGCTTGGATCCATCTCCAAACTCTAAGCTCCCCACTTGTACATTCTGGAATATTTCTTCGATGATCACGCAGATGGCACGCAGTAATATATCTTGATTTAACCAAGTAAATATCATTCCGACTATGTTTCCAAATGAGTCAATCACTCCCTTTATTGTGGGGTAAAGGGATATTAAGAATAAGTTTAACAATACCTAGATGAAACAAATTATTAAGTTTCCCAATATCCCAATCCCCATCAGTTTGCATCAGATCAGCAACAAGTAAATCTGGATTTTCTACCGCATTAGGAAGGGAGATAATGCCGCTAGGGATCTCCGGGACCCATTTGTCCTTCCAAACTCTGATTTGTCGCCCATCCCCCACTCGACATATAATTCCCTCAATGCTCTCGGACCGCATCTTAATTGTCTTGAAGGCCAACGGAGGAGTTACAATTTTTTTTTCAAATCAGTAGCTATTTACATATAAATTATCAAAAAAGGAAATCAAAATAAAATGACTTAAGTAAAGCAAAACTATTAAATTTTACTCCCTCTGTGTCCAAATATGATAGGTTTATTTTTCTCTTCTTGGATATCCCAATATATAGATCGGCTTCTATATATATTTAGCAAATTTACTAATATGTACCTCTCTTTAATAGCAAAACTATTAAATTTTACTCCACTTGTCCCAATAAGTTAGGTTTGTTTTCATTTTTTGGATGTCCCAATATATAAGTCGGTTTCGATATATATTTAATTAATTTATTAATATATATCCTTATTTAATATGTTTACATTAAGCATTAATTAATGTTAAAGAAATAAATAGGAACATATTATGATTTTTTTTATTAATTGCCTTTCCAATATTTTTTATGTCAAAGATAACTCCCAGCCACTACCGATATGCACACTGGGTAAACTCACTGTGTAATAGCACGCAAACCACGTTATTGGTAATGTGACTCGAACTTGAGACCTTTGGCTTCAAGATAATATAACTCCACCACTAGGTGATGAGTATGGGATGAGCTTTGACAAACTAAATCTGGAGTTGCAGCTGTGTGGTCCAGTGACGCGACTTAGAGGCAAGAAGCTGCAAGGCTACCTTCAGTGTTTCATTGGAAAGAAGCTCGAGGAAGAGTTGATGGTTCGAGGTAGCCCCAAGCTGATTATTATGCTTTCAATACAAGATGAAGATGAAGAGGCATAGACAGATTTAGTGCAGATTTTATTTAATTTAATTAAACTATTTTCAGTTGTGGTTTTTATTTAATTTGAAGCCCAAATTAATGTTAGGAGAATTGGGCCTTTAGTTTGTTTTCTTTTATTTTTCGAAATTATTAAACCCATTAACTTAATAATTTCATTTTCCCTTAGATTAGTATTTATGCACCTTTCAAACGTTGTATTAGGCAGATTGGATTTGATAAAAAGACGCTTTATCGTTCATCCCATCTCAAAACACGCATATCGATAGTTCTTGATAGGGTTTGTGATTTGGCACCTACAAACTCGAAATCAAAATATTTCTTCGTGCATCCAGTAGTGTACGGGTTGATCTACCACGAAGTTCTACTCCATACTCGTGTTTCGGATTCTCGTAGATCCGGGGTTCATTTCGAGTAAGCTTCTTCTATCCATTTCGTTTCCATTTACCTCCACATCGTTTACCATCACCACCACACCTCCATAAACATCACACACCATCCACCACATTGTCACCATCGTCCATATTCAACCCCAAGTCCAGATTTCACATATACCATCCAATCAAGCCGTAAATCGCCTAAAAATCACCACCGAGCCATCTCCCAATCTATATGTGCGTTTTGTCTGATTTTTGGATATGTTATTCCTGCTATATATTTGTGCTTTGTTCTAAAGTTTGAGCATAATCCAACTTCATTTGCTAGGTCAATTGATTAGGTCAAGAATTAGGGTTCTTCGGGTTGAAATTGGGGATTTTTGTGATATCTTGGTGTTTAGTTTGAAATTTGATTTGAGATCAGTTTATTTGAGTTATTTATTTGTTAGTATTCAGTTTTTTGTTGGGTTGGATCATTTGTCAAGTTGATGTGTGTTCGATTCGATAAGCTTCCGCATCGTATTGGTTACATCATACTTTTTGGTATCAGAGCCACGTCAAATTCGGTTGGTCATGGTTCAATCCAAATTGGTGTGTGATACAGTAGGGGCAAGAGTATCGATCATTTAAAAAAAATCATTGAAAAAAAAAGAGCAGAAAATTCAATTAAAAAAAAAGAATTTGATCGAGACCTATTGTGTTACAGTGTTATTGTTGAGTTTCTTGAGTTTGCTTATTCTTGTTGATCTTTAATGGTTTTGGGTGGCTAGTAATTATGTTGCTTTGTTTCATGTCGCATTTTGCCGTTCTTCGTCATATAGCGATTGGGGACGTCATCTTGCATTGTTGGGTGTCCATATTTTCATCCACAGTGTTCATTATCTAGGGGGATTAGAGTTCGGTGTCTTTCGCTTGGTTAGGATTGGTTTTGTGAGTTCCCTCGTTGGTATGGGTTTGTTTGGTAGTTTCCTAGTTTGTTTGGTTTCTGTTTCCTTGTTGGATTATTGCTCTTGTTTTGGAATAAAAATTATCCAAAAGTCATCCATCTTCTATCCTACAATTCTCAGTTTCCATCACACACGCCACCAAGCCTCTAGTCGACTCTATACACTATCCGTCGGTTTTCTGTAGATTTTGCTTCCGAACTCCGATTTTTATCCATAATACCATTCCGGACACGGAACGATGAGCCGAATTGAATTTATAGCTTTGCGGTGATGTATGTGTACTTTTGGCCAAATTCGGCCATCTTCAAGGTGAAATTGTCCGGTGGATATTTTCTGGTTTTGCCGTTTCTTCCAATTTCCTGTCCTTTCCACCCCTATAGCCAAGCCAACCACTTTCCAGCCATATTCCCACACCCTAGCCGTGGTTTACCTGAACTTGCAGCAACTTTGTGTCATTTTCTCTACTCGAGTATTCTTGGAGTCAAGTTCGAGCTCTTGACTAGAGTTGGAGGAGCTAACCGCAGCTCTATCGGAACAACAAAGACAGTGGGATTCCAACTTCTTCAGAGTACAAAAATTTAAGTGATAAACACGAGAGAAAAAAATGAAAAAAAGTGAGGTCCTATTTACCTTTTTGCTTTCTTCTGGTTTTGTTTTGTTTTGCAGGTCTACACGATGATGCCCAGAGACGGAAATAATAAGAAGATTGATAAGTCACTGATTACACCGAACACTCCTTCAGATGCGTCCTCATCGGATCAATGAGATGCTCAGTTCCATTACAAAGCCATGACTCAGTATTTTGAGAGACGCAGTCAGTTATTGGAGGACAAGCTAGAAGATTCGTTAGACAAAGTGATGGCGCAGCTTGAGCTTATCAATGCTCGACCTCCCTTAACACCAGCAGTACAAGGCCAGCCAGTCCAGAACGAGAAAGCACCTCACCATATGGAGGTCTTCACAAATGATAATTATGTGTATGTAGAGCCAGCCCGAGCAGAGGCCCGAGCTAATGCTAGGACGCAGCAACCCGTGCAACGTCGTCAACCGTCGGTGCAAGAGGGCTACCACGATTATCGTGATGCCGATGATGACTATGGTGACTTTGCAGAGGAGTCAAAGGCTGGGTTTGAGCCTTATCAGAGATGTGATCGACCCCGACAGCCTTATAGGCGTGCAGCCCGCGCCTATCCACCTTTCCAGCCCCGACGTGCCGATCCTGACAGCTTGTTAAACAACATCAAAACAAGCGTACCGGCATTTGAGGGACTGCATGATCCCGACCTATACCTCGACTGGGAGAGGAAGGTCAACAAGATTTTTGAGTGTTATGACTTTCCAGAGATGAAGAAAGTGCAACTGGCTTTGATGGAGTTCATAGGGTATGCAGCTAGTTGGTGGGAAAACATCCAGAACCGCCGCCGTCGAGATAGATACCCGTTTGTCGACTCATGGCAGGAAATGAAAGATGTGATGAGGGGCCGCTTTATTCTTGTTCACTATGAACGGGAATTGAAGCGTCGACTGAGCCAGATTCGCCAGGGTACTCGGTCTATTGAGGAGTACCATAAGGAGTTAGAGACTGCGATGAACCGAGTTGGTAAAGAAGAGACGCTGATAGCTACAATCAATCGGTACATCGAAGGCATGTACCCAGACATTTCCTGTGAAGTCGAGCTGAAGGACTTCACCAGTATTGAGGCCATGATTCACTATGCCTCGATAGTCGAGCGGCAGCTTAAAGAGGGATGCCGACGTTCCTCTCATTCTGTGCCAGCAAGGACACCATGGGTTCAAGGCAAGTCTTCTACGCCTAGGATAGCCCCTCCACGTCCTCAAGGCCAGACTTCACAGCCCGTTTACCATTATGAACAGACAGCTCCACAGCCTACCCGCAGACCTGAGCACAGTTCGTCTGCACCGAACCGGAATAATCAGAGCCGTCCGGTATAGTCAAATCAGCCACAGGGTAGCACACCAGGAAGGGCACGTGACGTGCAATGTCACAAGTGCCGAGGATGGGGACACTTTCAAGCTCAGTGTCTGAATAGATCAGTTCTTTTCCTTTCAGAGCAGAATGAGCTGGAGTCAGCAAGTGAGGAGGAACTCGATGAAGTTGAGACAGCAGTGGATGATCCACAGTCCCGAGATAGCCCATTAGTGGATGAAATTGATGATGAGAAGCCGGATCCAGCCCATGTCAGCCTTGTTTCGATCCGAGCTCTGAGCCTGATTCGGGAGGAGGATCAGAATGACCAGCGCGAGAACATCTTCTACGCGCGCTACTCGATTCAAGACAATATATGCTCGCTCATCATCGACAGTGGAAGTGTTGTGAATGCGATCAGCCAGTATGCAGTGGGGAAACTGAACCTGGTTCCACAGAAGCACCCCAAACCGTACCGCTTGCAGTGGCTGACTGACCGAGGAGAAATTCGTGTAGGATATCAGATTAGTGTTACTTTCTCTATTGGTTATTTTGTTGATACTGTGCTTTGTGATGTCATCCCTATGGAGGCATCGCATATTCTGCTTGGTCGTCCGTGGCAATTTGACAGGAAAGCTATTCATGACGGGTTTGCCAATACGTATACGGTGACCTGAGATGGACAGAGCACCTGATTATGGCCACTAACACCCAAGGATGTCAATGAAGATCAAAGGAGAATGCAGGAGAAGTTTAAGGAGGAGAAGGAGAAAGAGAAACGGATCGAGAGCAAGTTTCCGATTCCAGCTGGCCAATCGACGGCTGACCCCAAGACCTCCAAGGGGACGGCATCAGCTTCCAAGGGGGCCACCAAGGCTGCCCAATTGGCCACCTCGTCTCCCTCCAGTGCCAAAAATTCTGATGCTGTGCACCGGAATTTATTTATTAGTGCAAAGGGGGTTCAAAAAATAATCAAAGCCGGTAACCTATCATTCTAGTTAATTTTAAGGCTTATGATACTCCTGATGTTGTTGTTCTTTCTGTTTTGCAGCCATTGATGGAGGAGTTCCAGGACGTGTTTCCTGAAGAGATTCCGAGTGGTTTACCGCCAATTCGAGGAATTGAGCACCAGATCGACTTCCAGCCAGGATCAGTCCTACCAAACAGGCCAGTATACCGTACTAGTCCCGAGAAGACTAAGGAGATTGACTGTCAGGTCAAGGAGTTGCTGGAGAAGAAGCAAATCAGAGAGAGCCTGTCGCCCTGTGCCGTGCCCGTGATACTCATACCCAAGAAGAACAACGAGTGGCGTATATGCATGGACTGCCGGGCCATAAACAAAATAATGGTAAAGTATCGCTTCCCTATTCCCCATTTAGATGATATATTGGATGAGTTGTCTGGAGCATCTATTTTCTCTAAAATTGATTTACGTTCTGGATATATTTTCAAGTCCGTATGAGTGAGGGAGATGAATGGAAGACTGCGTTCAAGATGAAGCATGGATTGTACGAATAGCTTGTCATGCCATTTGGGCTTATCAACGCCCCTAGTACGTTCATGTATCTCATGAACCACGTCTTGAGGGATGTGATTGGAAAGTATGTGGTTGTGTATTTTGATGACATCCTCATTTACAGTACTTGCATTTCTGAGCATGTTAGACATCTTAGGCGAGTTTTTGAGTTGCTGCGTGATGCAAAGTTGTATGCCAATTTATCTAAATGTACTTTCTGCATGAATGAGGTCGTTTTTCTTATTTTTGTGGTGAGTAAAAGAGGAGTTGAGGTGGACAGATCGAAGGTTAAGGCCATCGAGGAGTGGCCCACGCCTAAGACCTGTGCAGAGGTTCGGTCATTTCATGGTTTGGCTGGATTTTATCACCATTTTGTACGGGATTTTTCCACTATAGCCGCTCCTTTGACCGAACTGAGCAAGAAAGATAGGAAGTTTGAGTGGGGCAAAGCCCAAGAGCATGCTTTTACATTGTTGAAGTCTAAATTGTGTAATGCTCCTGTTTTGGTTTTGCCTGACTTTAATAAGATGTTTGAGATTGAGTGTGATGCATCTGGCATAGGCATTGGCGCTGTGTTGATGCAGAAAAGGAAACCGGTCGCGTTCTTCAGTGAGAAGCTCAATGGTGCAGCTTTGAGATATTCCACCTATGATAAGGAGTTGTATGCGCTGAAGAGGTCTTTGGAGACTTGGCAACATTACCTGCGACCGAAGGAGTTCATGATCCACACTGATCACGAGTCCCTGAAACACCTGAAGGGACAGCAAAGTTTGAATGCGCGACATGCCAGATGGGTGGAGTTCATCGAATCCTTCATATATGTGATCAAGTACAAGAAGGGAGAAGAGAATGTGGTTGCTGATGCACTCTCCCGAAGGTACGCGCTTGTTTTGGTTTTACACATGCAATGTTTGGGTTTTGAGCACATTAAGAGTTTTTATGCATCTGATCCTTTCTTTGGTCCCCTATTCGAGTCTTGTGTTGGAAAGTCTAGGGCCATTGATTCGTTCTATATTGTTGATGGATTTTTGTTTAAAAATGCTAAACTGTGTGTACCTGATTGTTCTATGCAGGAGTCGTTCATATTAGAGTTGCATGCAGGGGGTCTCATGGGTCATTTTGGTGTTAACAAAACGTTGAGTCTCTTGCATGAGCATTTCTATAGGCCTCCCATGAAACGTGATGTAGAAAGAGTCTGTGCTAGGTGCATAACTTGTAGAAAGGTTAAATCCACGTCTAGTCCTTTTGGCTTGTACACACCTTTGCCGGCGCCATCTGCTCCTTGAGTAGACATTTCCATGGACTTTATCTTGGATTTGCCTAGGTCAAAATCTGGTAAAGACTCCGTGTTTGTGGTTGTAGATCGTTTCTCGAAAATGTCTCATTTTATTGCCTGCAAAAAGACTGATGATGTTGTGAACATTGCTAATCTTTTCTTTCGTGAGGTCGTCCGTTTGTATGGTCTCCCTAGAACCATTGTGTCTGATAGGGATTCAAAGTTTTTGGGGCATTTTTGGAGAGTCTTGTGGGGAAAGTTGGGTACGAAGCTTCTGTTTTCTACTGCATGTCATCCGCAGACGGATGGTCAAACTGAGGTAGTCAATAGGATGCTCGGTACTTAACTTCGTGCATTAGTTAGGAATAATTTGAAATCATGGTTTGCTGAATTTGCTTATAACAGAGTTGTACATTCTTCTACGAATATGTCTCCTTTTGAGGTTGTGTATGGTTTTAATCCGTTAAATCCAACAGATCTGTTACCTTTACCTATTGACCATTTCTTAAGTATGCAAGGTGTTCAAAGAGCTGAACAGGTACGAGAGATGCATGAGAAGGTAAAGGCGAGGATTGAGCTCCAAGGCGTGCGGAATGCCAACAAGGTAAACTCACATCGCAAACAAGTGATTTTTAAGCCCGGTGACAAAGTTTGGGTCCATTTCAGCTCGGGGCGTTTTCCTAACCTGAGAAAATCAAAGCTTATACCCCGTGGTGACGGCCCATTCACTGTGGTCGCCAAACTCAATAACAATGCTTACCGACTCGACCTACTTGGTGAGTATAAATGTTCCCCAATGTTTAATGTCTCTGATCTCTCTCCTTTTCCTACAGATACTTTTGATGATGAGGACCCGAATTCGAGGTCGAATTCTTTTGAGGAAGGAGGAAATGATGAGTATGGGATAAGCTTTGGCAAACTAAATCCGGAGTTGCAGCTGCGTGGTCCAGTGATGCGACTTAGAGCCAAGAAGCTGCAAGGCTACCTTCAGTGTTTCGTTGGAAAGAAGCTTGAGGAAGAGTTGATGGTTCGAAGTAGCCCCAAGCTGATTATTATGCTTTCAATACAAGATGAAGATGAAGAGGCATAGACGGATTTAGTGCATATTTTATTTAATTTAATTAGACTATTTTCAGTTGTGGTTTTTATTTAATTTGAAGCCCAAATTAATGTTAGGAGAATTGGGCCTTTAGTTTGTTTTCTTTTATTTTTCAAAATTATTAAGCCCATTAACTTAATAATTTTATTTTCCCTTAGATTAGTATTTATGCACCTTTCAAACGCTGTATTAGGCATATTGGATTTGATAAAAAGACGCTTTGTCGTTCATCCCATCTCAAAACACGCATATCGATAGTTCTTGGTAGGGTTTGTGATTTGGCACCTACAAACTCGAAATCAAAAGATTCGTTCGTGCATCCAGTAGTGTACGGGTTGATCTTCCATGAAGTTCTACTCCATACTCGCGTTTCGGATTCTCGTAGATCCGGGGTTCTTTACGGGTAAGCTTCTTCTATCCATTTCATTTCCATTCACATCCACATCATTTACCATCACCACCATGCCTCCATACACATCCCACACCATCCACCACGTTGTCACCATCGTCCATATTCAACCCCAAGTCCAGATTTCACATATACCATCCAATCGAGCCGTAAATCGCCTAAAAATCACCACCGAGCCATCTCCTAATCTATATGTGAGTTTTGTCTAATTTTTGGATATGTTATTCCTGCTATATATTTGTGCTTTGTCCTAAAATTTGAGCATAATCTGACTTTATTTGCTAGGTCAATTGAATAGGTCAAGAATTAGGGTTCTTTGGGTTGAAATTGGGGATTTTTGTGATATCTTGGTGTTTAGTTTGAAATTTGATTTGAGATCAGTTTATTTGGGTTATTTATTTGTTAGTATTCAGTTTGTTGTTGGGTTGGATGATAGAGTAAAGGTGATTGATGCAGGAAATACGAACTATATATTAAAAAAAGAACTTCTCAAACAGAGGCCTACGGTAGAAATACCGTCCCAAATCCCTACGGTAGAAAATACCGTCCCAAATCCCAAGTTCTGCTCCCTTTTCTCCAGATAATATCACCTATAAATAATAAATAATACTTGCAAACGCTAACCCTAAAGCCCATGCATAAGTGGGCCAGACCCGAACTAAAGTAAATAATCAAAACTAATTTAAATAACTCAAATAGAAATAAAAGATAATGCGCTGCGCTGCTCTCTATCAATTGCACCCCTGGTGGAAATAGCCTTGTCCTCAAGGCTAAAATCTAAGAGATTAGTCTGGCGGAAAGTCCCCAATAACATCCTCCTCGACAATCGGATCGCTGTCATGGCACCCCACTAGAACATGGAGAGTTTTCGGGGGACAACGATGGGTTGGGCTGAATTTCAGACCACATTTAAAGCACGTTCCAGCAGCTCTGTGTTTTAGGTACTCCTCATCAGTCATATGGCGGAAACGACGTGGGTTGGGGGAAGCCGCAACATTGGTTGTGGGGGAAATAGGAAATTATGGCTGAGGCGGCTGTGGAGAGGTACCCTGAGCGCCAGATGTGGGTTGCGGAGTGTAGGAGGGCCATGAGGAAGAGCTGACTGTAGAGTATGGACGGGCCAAAAACGATGAAGACTGGTCTGAATGGGCAATTTTTCGTGCCATTGGCACAGCGGCAGAGTAGTCGGTGATAGTAGGATCGTGCATTTGCATGCGAATCTGGTGCTGCAAGCCTCCTAGGAAAAAACCCAGATATTGGTCATCTGATAAATCTGGAAGTTGAGCCACCGTACATTCGAAAGCGGCAATGTAGTCCTCCAGAGACCCGACCTGTTTTGTAGCGCCCAACGTCTCGTACCCATTAATTATTGAGCTCTCCCCAAAACGTAGCAGGAGCTCGCGGGTAAAATGAGCCCAAGTCAACGTCGGGCAGTGGCGTAATAGGAGTTGCACCCAAGACATGGCTGGGCCTAACATGGCAATCAGAGATAGCTTCAAGCGCTGCTCATGCGGTGTGTCATGAACGAGAAAATATTGATCAGCACGTGCGAGCCATCCTAGGGTATCAGAGCCGTCAAAGCCAGGAAGGTCCATCTTCTGAAGAACCTGAAGAGGAGCAGTCGGATTTGGCCCAGATTCAGGGCTCGATGCATCGTCGGTACCATCAGTAGAAATTGATAACTTCTTCAGAAGGGTGTCGAGTTTTGCATCTGTGGAAGCTTGGTGTGCGCCAAAGTCCTGTAGAGTGGCAGAAAGTTCTTCAACCACCTTCTCTAATCCCTCCAGGCGTTGTTCGGTGCTCTGGGTAGTCACCATCGTCGGCAGGTCGGACCAATTTGATAGAGTGAAGGTGATTGATACAGGAAATATGAACTATATATTAAAAAAAGAACTCCTCAAACAGAGGCCTACGGTATAAATACCGTCCCAAATCCCTACGGTAGAAAATACCGTCCCAAATCCCAAGTTCTGCTCCCTTTTCTCCAGATAATATCACCTATAAATAATAAATAATACTTGCAAACCCTAACCCTAAAGCCCATGCATAAGTGGGCCAAACTCAAACTAAAGTAAATAATCAAAACTAATTTAAATAACTCAAATAGAAATAAAAGATAATGCGTTGCGCTGCTCTCTATCATTGGATCATTTGTCAAGTTGACGTGTGATCAATTCGATAAGCCTCTGCATCGTATTGGTTACATCACTAGGTCATACAGAATTAATTTTTTGTTCTTAATCCTTGTGAAAAATCTCTATTGGTCTATGTTATTAGGACGAAGGGAGTGTTAAATAGTACAACTAAATAAATTAATTTTTATCTTAGTCGTTCACCTTCTTGCAGTGATGAAGATAAAAATTATGTGCAAAGAGAATTGTCATTGTTTGTGGAGGCTATTGAGAGTGGCTTCATGTTTGATTTTCATCTCTCTAGATTTTCATCACATGTATAGAGAGGCCAATGTTGTGGTTCATTCTTTAACCCGATTTGGGGTGAGTCGTAATGTTTTGTTTTTTAGAATTTTTCTTTTTCTAGATTGAGAGTGTTGGTTGAATAAATCTTACCCATCTTTTAGCTCAATATATATATATATATATATATGAAAGGGTTCAAATGAGAACCTTTCTCCAGGTGGGAACTAGGAACTCATCTCATCCATTCAATGACTCAATCTGGATGGTGGAGATTCAAGGCATGGGGCGGTGGCATTTTTGTGATTTTTGACAAGTTTAAGTGAAGGTAAGGTAATATAGTAATTTGATAATTCAAGTTTCTTTCTTCAGATTTTTTTTTCATATTCATCTTTACCCTTTTTCTCTCTCTCGCTGATTTACGTTATTCTTCTCCCCTTTTTGATTTCTCATTATCTTCCAGCATCTGCTTTCATCTTTTTATCATGAAGATTCGACCTTGTGATTTGTAGAGTTCATCTGCGCTGTCTTTGTATGGTGACTCCATGTATGTTGTTTTTTTTTCTTTTCAATTTATTTTTGTAGTTTGGTTTGTCGATTTATTTCTCGTTTCTTCTCGCAATTTTTATTTCTCATCTTATTTTAGTTTCTGGCTTCATCATTTTGTTACGAAGATTCGATGTTTTTGATTTCTCGACATCCTTTTATTTATGTAATTATCTATTTATTGTGAAGTTTCTACATATGTGATTCGATGGCGACTCCTGGTATGGTTTTTATTTTACATTGTTTGATTCAGTTTTGAAATTTTAATGTTGATTAATTTCGCAATTTGTTATATCTGCATTGATTTACAGTTCGTTCTATTGGTGTTCATTACGGTTCTGTATTTATGTTTTTATGTTTGATTGATTTGATCTGTTTCGTTCAGTTCTGTGTTGGATCAGTTATTTTCTAATTGTTAGGAATCATAGGGTTTAGTATGAAAATATACAGAATATGCATTAATTTGATCTGTTTATTTGAGTATGTCATATAAGATGTTTTAGCATGTTAATGTATTCGTCTTAGCATGTCGTGACATATGTTTTAGCATGATAACATGCTGGTTTTATGTTATTCCTACTGCATGCACTCTCTGAAACATGTCATACAAACCATGCTTTGCTTTTGAAGTTGCTGTTCATCCACCTATTCCAGTTAAAACAAAAGGTAGCGACAGTCGTTTGATATCTAAGAAGGAGGTAAGGAAGAGAAAGGAGAACAAACCACTCAGAATGTGTAGTAATTGCCACAAGTTGTCAGATCATGATGCTAGCAACTGTCCAGCTTGATGTTATTATAGCGATTGGGCATAGTTTAATATCATGTTTTATCATGCTTGTGAATTGTTTTCAACACATTCATTTTTAAGAATATATATGATTTTTAATAAAAATGTTTATGACATTTTCTTTGCGGTAATTATATTACTATTAAGTTTTATTAACCATAATTACCGTTTAGAATATAATGCTAAAATAACGAAAGCATGAGGTTATATACGTTGTCAGATTCCCATTGCATATTTTGTTTATCAGAACATGCTAAAATGAAAAATGAATGAGGCTAAAATGAGCGAAGTAGGAGGCTAAATTTGATGTGACATTTTTCACTAGGGTTCGCCGTTCCCAATTAGGGTTTATTATGTTCCAATTAGGGCTTATCTGATCCCAATTAGTAATTATCATATTCCCATTAGGGTTCACTGTCCCTAAATAGGGTGTATTGCGTTTCATTCCAATGAAATCACCGTTCAATATTTGTTTATCAGAACATGCTAAAATGAGAAATGAATGAGGCTAAATTTAAGCTGAATTCAATAATTATTCTTCATTCCTAACCCAATTGCTATCTCTTATCTACACTGATCAAGCCCCCAATCAAAGCAATTATCAATTATTAATCAAGTACCCTGTACTCTGAATCATCTGTTATTTTATCCAACTGATATTCTTTCCTTTCTGGGTATGTACTTAAAAGGAATCAGCATTTTCTAGTTCTAAAAAAATCATGGCTTTTCTTGCAGGCTCGTAGATATGATGCTGATCTATTGGATCCGATGTATGAGGGAAGGTGAGCTTTTAGATTCTGTTTGGTAGCCTGTTGTTATTACACACACCTGTCATATGTGCATAATTATGCACCAAGATACATTCAGTATTACTCACCCACCCAGTATTTGCATCCCTCATATATTTTTTTTTCAAATGCATGTTAAGTATCTTGGTATTTTTCAAATGATGCCAATGCTAAATGCACAGGAGGTTAGTCTGCAAATAATAGTCTTGAACTTCCCTTCACAGAAAGCTGATGAAGCAACTCAATGTCTCTTTCATACTCTGAATTAAGTAATGTAGAAATGTTGTCATAATTTTTTTCAGAAATCATAAAGCTTCTGTTGAGTTCCTTTGGGTTGGAGGCCAGCAATTGGACCTTTCCTCTATTACCTCTTCAGAGATGAAAGACGAAACATTTCCAGGATTTCCTCGGGAAGAACTAATTTGGTGGGAAATGAATATATTATGGTCTTTGAACCAGTACGAGAACCCCAACAGGCTTCTGAACATTTTGGATATTGTGGCAGCTCTCCTAGCCTTCAAGCAGTCAGCACCTAAGTATTGTAGAGCACATCCTGCTGAAATGGCTGGCATCTTGCTTAGGATCCAAGTCTGAAAATTTTCCTACATTGTTGTCTGAAGCCTTTAAGTTTCTGCCCAAGCTCTCATCCCGTCAGTTGCACCTCATAAACATTGTCAGCAGGCGAGTAGTGCTTAAAGGATTCATAACAGAGAATGCGAGAGGCTAAAAGCTTGTATTAGAAGGCTTAAGTGATGACAAGAAAGAACACATAAATTTGTGGATGGAATTGCTACTTAGCTGTGAAAATGAACTCTTGGAAAGGCTAGTGGGTATTAGTTTTTTTGCCGTGTTAAGCCTACCATCCAATTCCTCGGAGGTTTTTTCCAAAGTTGGAGACTGGAGTCCTGATGGATTGCCGCAAATGGAGCAGTGGGTTTTGCAAAATGAGAAAAATGTGAAGAAGCATTCCAAATTCCTTGCAGCAGAAATTAGAAAGGTTGAGAAGAGGTAATTTCTCACATTTCCTATTATATGCTGTTCACCACCTTCTTCTTCTTGCACGTCATTTTTACATAACCATGAGTTTTTAAAATTATGCCAGTTACCAAAACTATGTTTTCTTGCTTCTGTTCTACTATAAGCAAATCTTTACATCAGCTATCTTCTTAATACACGAGTTTGGGCAGTACTCTAAAGTTCGTTTATTCGAGTTTTTTCCCTTGTTAACTTTGGAATTGCATTTTCTTCTTTTCTTACCAGGAAATTACATGAAAGTGTAAAGTATGAAGTCCACGAGTGTTGGGGATTGTGCCCTTAAAGCAATTGTGAATTGTTTTTATCTTATTTATAAAAGCGACATTTATTTTCGAACTAATATGCTTCTTGTATGCATTTATTATACATCACAGAAAATCCCTAGTTTATTTGATGTTACCATAATCTTAGTATATAAGTGTTATATACAAGAGGATTAAGATTATGGAAAATAAACTAAAAATGAAGTCCGTGACGAATTTAATTAAAGTATGTGATCTTTAATTAAAATGTCACTAATGCAGCCCAATGACATTCTGAATGTGACCGTTTTATCCAGACCGTTGATATGGAGACATCCAGTTTGGTGCATTTATATATGATATGATCATATAGGACTTGGACCGATTTAATTTAATTATTCCTTCAAATTCCGTT
Organism: Perilla frutescens; assembly: GCA_026008535.1. Taxonomy (NCBI): domain Eukaryota; kingdom Viridiplantae; phylum Streptophyta; class Magnoliopsida; order Lamiales; family Lamiaceae; genus Perilla; species Perilla frutescens. The sequence continues at coordinate 7,880,731 of BRKX01000020.1, read as the reverse complement.
AAAGAAAAGGAATATTAAATTAAATCACAAGATGATCATATATGAATAATCTTAATCCTGAGTGATTATAGACTCCTGTTTATTTCAATGTGATTCTTGATTTGCTCGTTAAAGTTTGTTTGCCAACATTCTCTAAACTTGCATTTTAGATTCACATTTGAATTAAATAGCTGGGAATGTAATTTATAGATATGGAATCCATTCCTTCTTTTGAGAAGTAGAAAGATAATTCTCTCATTTGTTAATTCTGGAACTGAGTGATTAGAGATCTCTAATTTATAAATCGTTTATAAATTAATCGCTCACTAGTGAATTAATGGTAAATGAGGAAAAGAAATAATTGAAGAGGTTAACGGATATTACCTGTCTTCAATTATGAATTATCTATGGAGGATTAATTCATATGAAATGATTAAATCAATGGACTGCTCAAATTCGTAGAGTAAATATGTTCTATAATTAAAGAGAGTACAATTCTGAATTTTTAGTGGAATAATATTGGAATTAATAAGTTGAATAAATTAATTAAAGAGTTTAATTATTTATTCAATTTATTGGAGCTCTTGATTATAGGTCCATGCTCCCCGATTCGCCTACCTATATTATTGACGGGTTGATAATAATATTTAAGTTCCTAAAGTGTTATGAAAAATAAGTTTTCATAAAGTTTGGGCTTATGTGTAAATATTAGTTAATTCCGGGAATATATGATATTCCACAGTTTGACTGTGCTAGGAATTAAATAAATATAAGATATTTATAATATTCACATATTAGTAATAATTAATAATTATTAGAGATAGTTATTAATTTGTTTCCTTATCTTTTATGATTCTGAATCTGTTTAAGATAGGAAACTCATATGTATTGAAATTTAACCTAAATCTAACTATAAATACAATATAAGAGGAGAGAATTAAGATAACAGTTTTTGGAGTTGAAATCACAAAATCAATTAATTGCTTTAATTAATTCCATTTGCTTTGATAATCAATTCACGTAAGACGTGAATTTGATTTGATGAAATCAAAACGAATTTGATTTCAATTTCTCTTCATCTTTAGTTAATATTTAATTCAGATTAAATATCCTCCCAATACTACAGTCCAATTCTACGATTTCATGTGTTGAAATAATCGTAGAAAAATTAAGTTAGGAACTTAATAGATTTATTCCGGTGCCCACTCACTACCGTTCAAAGGGAGGATTGAATCGGAAGATCGTGGTGTGGTGTTTACGATTTTTAAGATTCAAAGGAGGTTTAAGAAAAAGGTATTTTCTTTATCTCTTCTTTAGTTTTAAATAAATTTAAATTCGCATGGATATTATATTTTTATATCACGATCTATTGTCTGATTTATACCGCTTCCGCTCCAGTTCGATTTGATCAAATATCGGATTTTATTCGACCCGAAATTGTTTCGGACCGGTTTAATTTCCAACAACGAGTACTGCAACTACTGCTTAGCAGTTGTGCCGTTTGAATCGACAGAGCACGCAGTTTGCTCTGGAGTGAAAAACAATGATGGAATTACTCAAACACACAAGCTTGAAAGGTGTACAGTTACAATGCGGATTCTCCTTACTAAAGCTTCCTGGTATTGTATGAGCTGCCAAAGAAGGGCCACAAAGTTGGCGCCTAGCATTTTATTCGCCATGCCCGAGTATCCTTCTGATTTTAAGTCTTTCGTAGAGTCGTCTGCTTACGATAATACCTCAACACCATGTTGTCCCTTTTGTGGGATATTTCTACACAGATCACAACCACCATATTTTCTCTCACCATCTCCTGTATAAACCAGAGTCTTCTGCGCCACCGCCGCTGCCACCCGCTCGGTCATTCAATCGTCTTCTCTGCCCCTTACTCCAATATCATATTTCGCTGCCACAATCACTTCTGTTTCCAATTCTGAAAACTTAGACGCCAATGCTCTTGGTGCACTAACCTCTTTCATATCAATCGTGCTTCCTTTGGTCGGTAAAGGCGAAATCAAGCCGGAGAAAGAGGCTGTCAGGGTTTTGGTGATAATAGTCGAGGAGAGTGGGGGTAATCTGGGAGCTGCAATTTGAAGTTGTGAAGTGTGTTGGCGTTTTAGTTGCAGAATTCTGCAATTTGAAGGAGTGGGACTCGGTTGCTTTAGGGTTCGAGTGGCTTTTGAGGTTTTCGCTTGATAAGCGGCCTAAGGTTTGTATACATAACCGTTTCTTTACAGTGTAGAAAGTTGCGCGCAACTGTTAATGCAATTTAAGGCAGTAAGGATGTTAGTCAAGATAATGCGGTGATAAGTGTGGTGTTTCATGGTGAATTCACGTGCTCGCTCGATATGTTAAGAATTTTAGCATGATATGCTCGTTTGGGCCTGTTTAATTGAGATTAGAAACAGTTTTAACTATTTCATTAATCAAGAATTATGCTAGTCGAAAGTAGAACGTTGATCACGATGGTGAAGTTTGATTTTACTCTACGTATGGAAATGAGAGATTGAGAAGAGGGGGCATAAATTTCGTTTGGATCAATTTCTGATTTTGGTTCATAATTAAGTTAATGTGTGGTTTCTGATCTGAACATCATATATAATTTTACAGTTTTTACTGGACCTGGGAATAAGATAGAATCATGGTCCTCAACTTTTGTCTTATTATTTGTTTATTCATGGTTTCAGGTGAGGAAATATGCTCAAGATTGTCTATTGAAAGTTTTCAAGTCGTTTGACCACTCTTCTATCTCCAAAAAAGCAAGTCAATCAATTTATTTGTTGCTCAAAGAAACTAGCACTTCAAAAATAGTAGATGGATCCAGGCTTGAGCCAATGTCGAGGCCCGAACCTCAAGACTTTCTTCATTTGCTGAACATAATGAAGCATGTTGTTCCAGATCTCACTCCCAAAGTGCGTGAGAAAGTGCTTTCAAAATTATGAAGATCCCGAGTTCCCAATTCACGGTGGTTGCTAGACATGTCTTTGATGTCATTTCAGCTATATTTGAAACTTCAGGAACAGAAGTTATTATCTCAAATGCTGAAGGCATCTTTAGCTCACTCGTCCCTTACATATCTTTGGGTGAAAAGAACCCAGTTGAGAGTGTGTTGTTGGCTGCAAATTTGGCCAAAACTGCTCTAGGAGGACTTCATAATGGTGATATAGATGAATAGGTGTCCTTTTTTCCTATGCTGATTGAATCTCTAGCAGGTATACTTTTGATGTTTTGATTTTTGATGAGTCATAATTTTGATTAGATATATTCTCTGCTAGTTTTATCGGGCACCTACTTTAAGCTACTCTGATATTTGAGTCATAACTTGAAAACATATATTCACTGCTATTTTGCTCAAGAGATATGGGATATATTTTGATCTTGAAGGGAATGTTTAGGTGGATAAATGGAAAAGGAAGTGTTTGTCAAATTAATCCAAGTTTTCCTCTCCTCTGTAGATTCTTTGTATATAATGACTATTAAGACAAGAGAGAGAGGAATAGTTTCCCAGTCTTCTGTTTATTCAGTTGAAAATTTGCTATCAGTAAAATTCCACAATGCTAGAATTTAAAATATCAAAAATATGAAAATCATACTTAAAAATATAAAAAATGTACGTATGCATAATGATGCAAAATAAATAGAAAATATATATGTATATGAAAAATTAAATATGAAAATTTCATGTATGCATAAAGCAAAATTATAAAATATTAAAAATGGATATACGTATATACATGATGATGTGAAATCATTAGATATGAAAAATATATATATGCATGAAAAATTATTAAATATGCAAAATGTAGAATTATTAAATATGTATATACATGATAATGTAAAATTATTTCTTTGTGAGTCACAATTCCACTGAACCATGTGTTTCTCTGAGAAAATAATGTTTTCTTTTTTAGCATTTTGAGAATGGTAAGGCTCGCATTTTTCTCTAGTGAAGTGATGAGTTTGATAGTTTTGTTCGGACTTAGAATCATGAACAATTTTGAGTAAGAGAATCTTTCTTTGAATAATTTTGCTAGAACTCAAATCTCTTATCATAAAGTATTTTCTTTGTTGGAAATTATCTGAAGAAGCATAATATAACATTTCCATGATTAATCTGAAATTGTCAAATTTTGATTCAAAACTATTTGTTTTATTTTTGGTTTGACAATGACTTTGTTTTGGTTTTGAGACTATCTGGATGAGAGTTTGAGAACTAAAAAACCATTCTTTAATGATGAAATCATTTGAGAATCCTAAAGGGTAACTTTCAGATTTATTTTCAAGGAGTTTTGGACATGATGTATCTGGGGTAATTTGTTTGAGATGAGAATTTTTGGGAGGCAGTTTATTTTCTTCACCTTGAAGAAAATTAATAAACTCAATTTGTTCTCTTTTTATGTTTTGAAATTTTGAAAGAGAGGTTCTTAATTCTGAAGGATCTTTTGAATAGAAAAGTATTCTACTCCACACTTTTTTATCAGAAAAGGTAGCTAAGGTATTAATCCTTCCACCCTTCTTCGGGTTTTGGTTTTGACATAAATTAGATTTGATATCTAATTTTTCTATTTGGAGAAAATGAAAAGATTTTTTGAGAAAGAACATCTTATCTTGATCTTTGATCCATTTGCAAACCAAGGCAATCTTAAGAGACTTACCTTCTGTTAACTTTGGATAATTTTGAATAGATTTGGACATGAGATCTTTACTTTTGAATATTTGGAAGTTTTCCTGAAGATGTTCTAGACTGTTAACCTGTTTGAATATTAGCTCAAAGATACCAACAAATTGTTTGTTTTTGAAAAGAAGAATTATTAATTTCAAGTGTATCATAACTTTGCTTTTTAGTTTCCATTTTGATGAAATTTGGATTTCTTTTCCAGAAATAATTACTTTAACAGGTAAGATTTTTGTTTGAAAATTATCCAATTTATTTTGATGAATAAGACAAACTCCTATAAGACTATGATTTGAGACTTCAAGAATTTTTGTTATGATTTTGATCTTTTTAGATAATGATTCATTAAGAACATGTTTGTTAGAAGCACGTGAATTTTTTAGAGGAATGTTTTCTTCGAAGAAAACATTCCTCTAAAAGTTTTTTTTGGATCAATTTTGACTTGGTTTTTACACCCTTGATTTTTTGAATTGGTTATGCTTTTGAATTGATTTGTTAAAAGAATTTCTTCTCTTATATTTTTGACAGTAACCACAACATTTTCAAGGCAACCTGTAAAATATTTTTTATTTATATGTTTTCCAAAAGTTTTTTTTCATGATTTTGATCCTAAGGTTAATTTTATTTTTGAACAAGTCATGATGGGTTTGTATGCTATTAGAACACTTTATTTGATTAGAACAAAAATCTTGGTAATGTTTTGATATTTCTTTTATGACTCCTAAATTTTTATGTTGATTATCACACCATTTTTTTAGCAAAGAATTTGTTATTTTCCCTAACATTTTCTGTTTCTATTTTTGGAATCCTAGTTTCTTTTGATAAATGGGTTTATTATCTTCACTACTAAGTTTTGGAGGACCATGAATTTTAACAAAGTATGAAGACTCTTTTTTGAAATTATTTCTTTCATGATGACCTATTTTGTTAATTTGGAGAAATGGAATAGCAACAAAATTTTGAATTGAATTTTCTATGAAAATTGGATAAATCCTTTTTTTATAATTTAAATCATTTAGTATCATGAAAAGACTTTCTTTTTGAAAATGAATTTGACCATTCATTTTTTCATTCTCCAAATGATGATTTTCTTTAACAATTTTATTTTCAATTTTTGGAGTGTTCATTAAAGAAGTATTTTGCTTAAGACAAACATTATTAAAGACAAGTTTATTATCTTCATAAAATTTGTGAAAATGACTTAAGCTAAAAACCTTTTTAATGTTAGGACCACAATTAATTTTGAAACATGAATTTGTGTTTTTTATGAAAAGAATGATTTGAAAGCACTCTTTAGATAATGAAATGGAACATTTTGTTTTGTCTTCAAATTTGGAGACAAATGAATTATGAGTGACATTTTCCAAATATGGAACCATGATAAGATGATTTTTATCTATTTGTGGATCATGATTTAATTTTTGAAAAAACTTTATTTCTAAAGTTTGATCAGTTTTGATATGAGAACTTTGTAACACATTATTTGATAAAATCTTTTTTCCAAGATTATTATCATTTTGGACATGAAAATTTGTGGATGGTTTCTTTTAGAACACTTTTTTCTTTGATTTCATCTAAAATTATTTCATCTTTTGAATTTTCATCCTCTTGAGAAATATTTTTGAAAGGATAATCAAAAGAATTTTTAGAAGCATATAATTCAAACCAATCAAAGAAAAAGATATTTTTTCTTTCATTAAGTATGAATTTGACATATTCTTCATGAATTTATTTTTTGGTATCATGAAAAGTTGTTGCAAAAAATCATTTTCTTCTTTCTCTATTTTTCTTAGAGTAGAAGTTATCTTTAAGGAATTTTGTATTTGGAATGAATGAATTTTTGGGAATGTATTCATCATTTTTGAGAGATTTATTTTGAGGAGATTTTTTGACTCTATCAGGTGGCTTGGTTTTATCTGGTTTAGAAGAAGTTTTTAGAGAATTTTTTATCCTAATTTCTTCATCTAATTTTCTTTTCATTTCCTCTAACAACTGTATAACTCTAACATGTTTTCTTTCGGTTCTGACACTTTTCTTTTATCACTTATCTTTCCTAATTTCCCATTGCTTAATTCTTCAGTGTGAACAATCTTTATATTATCCAGAGATGTACTAGCAGTGAAGACAAAAGAAGTAGATCTAGAGAAAACAGACTCCATAACTATATAGGGATGAGATCTGGTGAGAACCGGTCACCATGTGGGAACTGGGAACCAATCCCATCCATCCGTTCCAAAATCTGAACGGTCCTGATTAAACAGATAAAGTGGAGAGGGCGATGACAATCTCGTAATTAAAATAAAAACTTTAAATTCACGCATTTCATTAAGGGTAAAATTGGAACAAAATGCAAAAAATATAATACAACTTCTCACGAAACATGATTGACTTTTAAAAAAAGTGACATCATCATGTTTTGAAAAAATTCTTAAAAACTTTAAATGATCATAATTTATTCATTTTTAATTGGATTTACGCAAATCTTATATCAAATTAAAACTCTTTTCATACTCTTTCATTTAAGATCCATATTGCATATGTTTATTTGAAAAAAATAGATGAAAAATACAAAAAAATCATTTTAGACATAATTTTTGCATAGAGCAACCACATATTTATATTAGGATGTTGTATACAACATTTTAGCATGACCTATATAACATTTTAGCATATTGTGTAATACATTTTAGTGGGTGATATTATGAATATATTTCTAACAGTTTTATATAAACACCTACACCTATATAGATACTATAAAATGAAAAACACGAGTTGATGATAAAAAAAGAAAAAAGAATGAGAAATGGAAGCAACGAAGGAGATGACTGGCAATTAAGAAAGAAAATGCATAAATATTTTCCGAAATGAGATAAAATTTATGAGAGCAAAATATGTGCTGCAATTCTAAGTGCAGACAGTAATATACAAATTTAGCCTCATACTTCACTCATTTTAGCCTCCTTAATTTCTCATTTTAGCATGTGTTGATAAACAAAATATGGAACAGTGATTTCGTTGGAATGAAACACAATACTTCCAATTTGGGGACAGTGAACCCTAATGGGAATATGATAATTACTAATTGGGATCAGATGAGCCCTAATTGGAATGTATTAAACCCTAATTGGGAACGGTGAACCCTAGTGGAAAATGTCACATCAAATTTAGCCTCCCACTTCGCTCATTTTAGCCTCATTCATTTCTCATTTTAGTATGTTCTGATAAAAAAATATGAAACGGTGATTTCATTGGAATAAAACGCAATACACCCTATTTGGGGACAGTGAACCCTAATGGGAATCTGATAATTACCAATTAGGATCAGATGAGCCCTAATTGGAATGTAATAAACCATAATTAGGAACGGTGAACCCTAGTGGAAAATGTCACATCAAATTTAGCCTCCTACCAGTCTTCTCTTTAAAAGTATGATAAGAGAAATCCTAGAGCTCTTCCATTCCTCTTCATCCTGTATTTCTCTTAGTATAACATTGTTTTTGTATAAACATCTTTTTCATTCTCAAAAACTGCTGTTTACTCTCACTCTCACCGCCTCAATTGGAAACACAAACTTTCTTAATGATGAATTCCATAATTATCGATAAAGATCAGACTAGTAAACTAATCAAACAGAAGAACAGCTAAAATAAATAAAGATAGAGAAAAATCATACCACAGCAAGTGCCAAATTTCCAGGGGATATTGCTAGACCAAAGCAAGAGTCCAGTGCATAAGCAAGCTGTAGCGGTTGTCTAGTATTAATTCACAAATGACAACAATAAATGGGGTAACAAAAAAATATATCTCATACATCTGAAGAGTTCTTCAAACCAGGACTACTCGAGGGAATTGAAACTTCACACAGAGAATCACCAACGAAAATCCAACTCTTCAAGGAGTTGTCCTGAAATCAATCTTGACTTAAGCATCATACACCAAAGTAGCAATGATAAATAACAAGAGGGGGATAGTAAATTCATGGTAATCTACTGACTGAACTACACTCCTTTAATATCAAGCCTGAAATAATTTATTGGGTCTTCACAGGCCATGCTAACAGAAATTTAGATACTACAACACCATTTACTATTAAATATTATACCTGGTTGCAGCTGTACAAACAACGTCCATCAAAACCCCAATCTAAACCAGTAACCTGAGCCTCAAATCAATGTAGCGAGGCAACCTGAGCCTCAAAATGATGCAGAGAGGCGACCTGAGCCTCAAGTAGAGGCAACTGGCCGGCGCCAGCAGCAGAGAAACGTCAACAGGCCGCCACCTGTACAGCAAGATGTTCAAAGGCCGCCCCCTGCCTTTAAAGAAGACTATGATTACGGATATAATTCCTATGCAGCCAGTGGTTATGAAGCTGATTACACACCACAAGGAAGAAAAAACTGCCATGATCGACCCCGAGGTCCTCATAGGCGTGCACACCATGATAACTATGAAGATGGAAGGCTCAACAACATTAAGACAAGCATACCTGAGTTTGAAGGCCTTCACAACCCCGATATCTACTTAGATTGGGAGCATAAGGTAGAAAAGATCTTTACATGCTATGATTTCTCTGAATTCAAGAAGGTGCAGCTCGCATGCTTAGAATTTAGAGGCTATGCAGCCTCATGGTGGGAAATGAAACAAGAGAGAAGGCGCAGAAACAACAATTCACTAATCGACACTTGGGAAGAAATGAAAGAATTGATGTGAGGTCGCTTCATTCCAATTCATTATGAGAGAGAGCTTGAGAAGAAGCTCAATCAGATCAAACAAGGCACCAGATCGATTGAAGAGTACCATAAGGAGTTGGAGACTGTCTTGAACAGAGTCGGAAAGCAGGAGACCTTAAATGCTACCATCATTCGGTACATTGAAGGTATGAATCCTGACATAGCTTGTGAAGTCGAACTTAGAGACTTCACTAGTGTAGAAAGAATGGTGCAGTACACATCAATAGTTGAAAAGCAGCTGAGAGAAGGCCAACGTTGAAATACACCACAGTGCAGCCCCTACATGACAACCGTGGAGTCAAGGAGCACCCAGTTCGATGTCAACTGAAGCCACACGACCGCGAGGTCCTCCAGATCAACCCGTTCGACATTTTAATCGCACTACACCGCAGTCTAGCCGTAGACCCGAGTCTACGCCACCAAACCAGTCTCGGCCGAACCCTACTTGGCCCAACCAAGGAGTGACGTCCCCTAATGCAGCCCCTAATCGAGCTCGTGACATTCAGTGTCATAAGTGTCAAGGTTGGGGCCATTTCCAAGCTCAATGTCCGAACCGGTGAGTTCTATACTTGACGGAATCAAATGAAGTTGAATTAGCCAGTGAGGATGAAAAAGAGCCAGTGGACGATGCCACACTTGAAAAAGAAGTCGAGAATGATGCATCTCATGAAGACATCGATCCGGAGGTTCAGCAAGTCAGTTTGGTCACAATCTGGAGTTTAAGCATCATTCGAGAAGAGGAACAAGAACACCAACAGGAGAACATCTTCTACACCCATGCAGTGATCAAGGGTCACATGTGTTCTATGATTATTGACAGTGGCAGTGTGATCAATGTCATCAGTCAATATGCAGTGGAAAAGCTTGGTCTACCCGTTCAACAATATGCAAAGCCTTACAGATTGCAGTGGCTTACAGATAGAGGCGAGATACGCGTGGTTCACCAGGTAAGTGTCTCATTCTCAATCAATAAGTTTTCTGACACTATTTTGTACGATGTTATCCTTATGGATGCGGCACACTTGTTGTTAGGCAGACCTTGGCAATATGATCGACGTGTTGTCCACGACAGACGTTTGAACACCTACACAGTCGATATTGATGGCCGAACCAGCACCCTAAGGCCATTATCACCCAAAGTCATTGCTATGGATCAACAACACATGCAAGAGAGGTTCAAAGAGGAAAAGACGAAGCAAGCAGCCACAAAACGGGTCCCACAGATATGCCTCTTGTCCTACTCATATTTAAGAGCAGTGCTACTAATGATTGTTTGTCTAGTGATGTGCAGCCCTTACTTGACGAGTTCAAGGACGTATTTCCCGAGGAAATATCCGGCGGACTTCCACCAGTGCGAGGAATCGAGCATCAGATCGATTTCATCCCCGGAGCTGTACTACCCAACCGACCAGCCTATAGGACATCTCCCGACGAGACTAAGTAGATTGATAGGCAAGTCAAAGAGCTGTTGGAGAAGAAACAAATCTGTGAAAGTTTGAGTCTGTGCGCCGTTCCAGTGATTCTAGTGCCAAAGAAGAACAACGAATGGCGTATGTGCATGGATTGTTTTGCAATTTCGAGGACCAATCACAAGATCAAGAGCTAAGAAGCTTCAAGCATACTTGCAAGTGTTGATTCAAAGAAAACTCGAGATTGGAGATGAAGAAATCGAAAGAAGCAATTTCAAGATAGTTAATTTATTAACTATTGAAGATCAAGAACACACCATGGAGAGCATGACTTGAAGAGTTAAAGATGGAAGCTTGAAGACAAGCATGCATGTCGCATGCATGAAATCGACGTGTGCATGGCTTGTAGTTTTCAGCCCTTGATTAATTAAATTAGGGGTTGATTTTATTTTAGACTATAGTGTTATTTTTATTTAATTAGACTATAGTCAAAATCAGATTTTATTTAATTATTTAGTTGGAATTTTCAGTCATTATGTCACATGGTCATAGGTTTGGCTAGAATTTTAATTAAGGCAAGAAACTACCTTAAATAGAATTCTAGTTTAGGGAATTTCCTAGTCTAGTTGGATCTCTTTTGGGATCATTAATTTTTGGTCCTTATAGCTCTAATTTTCGTCCCTCTATAGTCTTATAAATAGGGGATCATTGTCACATTGATACTTTAGATATTTTTGAATTAAATTACTTTTTTGCATACAATTGTGTTTCAAATCTTTATCTAGTTAGATTTTTCTTATTTTATTTTTAGTTTCTTTTGATTCTTTTCTTAAAAACAGATTTTGGATAAGGAAACACTCCTAGTTAGATTAGCATTAGTATTTTCGGCCTTATCATGTTCCAAAGGCCTTAGATTTTCGTCCCTAGCTACTAGTATAAATAGGAGTACCATGTGACACTTTAAAAGTTAGACAATTGCATGAGTTTGAGATTTATTCCTCCTTTTGTCTCCCGATCCTTTGGTTGATCATTTATACACAAACCAATCTATTGTTCTAGCAAATCAATAGTCTTATTTAAGTTCTTCAGGGCATTCATCAAGTACTTGGGAGAATTGCTATCCGGAGAAGTTAGACGTGCGCGTTCGGGTTTTCAACACAGGTTCGCCGAATCTATCTAATCCATAACCACTATATAGCCACCGTCAATACCATCACCACTGCCTCCATTCGCCATCCACACCATCGAGTTCCAGTCCCTCACAAGCCGTACCAAGTGTCTACATCGAGTCTTAGTTTGTGTCTTCATATTCTAGTAAATTTTGTTTTAATTCGAGTCGGATTGTATCCATTACTTTAGCTGATGTAGTTCGATTCCTTAAAGTCTTCCGCATGCGTGTTCTTCGTGCCTTGGATTCATTATTCGGGTCACATCACTTCCTGACTATGTTCAAGACAGTTTCCAACTCCTTGTGGTACTCTTCAATCGACCTGGTGCCTTGTTTGATCCGGTTGAGCTTCTTCTCAAGCTCTCTCTCATAATGAATTGGAATGAAGCGACCTCGCATCAATTCTTTCATTTCTTCCGAAGTGTCGATTGGTGGATTGTGGTTTTTGCGCCTTCTCTCTTGTTGCATTTCCTACCATGAGGCTACGTAGCCTCTAAATTCTAAGCATGCGAGCTGCGCCTTCTTGAACTCTGAGAAGTCGTAGCATGCAAAGATCTTTTCTACCTTACACTCCCAATCTAAGTAGATATCAGGGTCGTGAAGGCCTTCAAACTCGGGTATGCTCGTCTTGATGTTGTTGAGCCTACCATATTTATAGTTGTCATGGTGTGCACGCCTATGAGGACCTCGGGGTTGATCATGGCGGTTTCTTCACCCTTGTGGTGTGTAATCAGCTTCATAACCACTGGCTGTATAGGAATCGTACCCGTAATCATAATCTTCTTCAAAGGCAGGGGGCGGCCTTTGAACGTCTTGTTGTACAGGTGGCGGCCTGTTGACATTTCTCTACTGCTAGCGTCAGCCAGTTGCCTCTACTTGAGGCTCGGGTCACCTCTCTGTATCATTTTGAGGCTCAGGTTGCCTCGTTGCATTGATTCATTGTACCTGTAAAACGAACAAACGTGAAGAAAAAGTAAAGTAGGACCTCACAATTCCTCATAAACGCTCGTGTATGTCACTCTTGATTTTTCCACTCGTGTTTGTCTCTCAAAAGATGTTGTGCACGTGTGGAGTGAATTTGGGGGTAGGTTGATTGAACTCTGCAGCTTCTCTTGACTAGCTCCTTTAGGTCTTCTTTAAGCTCCAACGGATAGAATCAAGCTGGAAGGTTGCTAAGAGTAGAACTAGGCGCGTGAGATGAGTAATTCAACTAGATGGTGTATGTGGACCATGGGTGTATGGTGTACGGGTGTATGGGTGTATAGACTATGTGGTGTATATGGTGCACCGGGTGTAGGTGTGGAAGAGATGAAAAATTCGAACACTATAGGGTGTAGGGATCGAATTTTATGGTGGATAGGGGTGGAAGATCTTGAATAGATATGGATGAGGATGGAATAAATCTAAACAAGGTAAGAAATCTAGTAGATAAGGTAGGAGACTTTTGGATGTGTTTGACCAAGTGGGAACACAATCTAAAATCCCTAAATATCTATCCAGTATGGAAACAATATCTAAAACAAAAATTAAGATCGAAAATAACAAAAACAAATCTGATTTTTTTTTATCGGCGACTTTTTGTTTTGATTACCGATGCCTTTTTGCTCTTTTTTTTTCAATGAATAACAATCAGGTTACAACTCAAAACAATACGAAAATTAAAGACACGTACTAAAGATAAATGACACGTAGATGACATGTCGGATTGAACCACGACCAGCAGAGCTGACGTGGCTCTGATGCCAAATTTATGATGTGACACGGACAATGAATCCAAGACAGAAGATTTATGCACGCCGAAGACTCAAGAATCGAACGACGTCAGCTAGAATAAATAGATACAATCCGACTCGAATTAAATGATAAAACTTACTAGAATACGTGGACACGGACAAGGACTCAATTGTTGACTTATAGGACAGTTTTTGGAGGTTGGGAACACGGTGATGGTGGCTAAGATGGCGGCGGTGGTCGTCGGACTTGGTGGTAGGGGCGGCGGTAATGTAGTGTTGTGGATTGGATAGATTCGGTGAACCCGTGTTGATAACTCGAACGCGCACTCGTCTAACTTCTCTGGATAAAAATTCTCCCAAGTACTTGATGAATACCCTGAAGAACTTAAATAAGACTATTGATTTGCTAGAACAATAGAATTGTTTGTATATAAATGATCAACCAAAGGATCGGGAGACAAATGGAGGAATAAATCTTAAACTCATACAATTGTCTACCTTTTAAAGTGTCACATGGTAGCCCTATTTATACTACATAGGGGGATGAAAATTAAACCTAAATAACTAGATAAAATCGATCCTAACTAGTCCTAGTAAAACTAGGATTGTTTCCTTATCCAAAATCTGTTTTTAAGGAAAGAATCAAAAGATACCAAAAATAAGATAAGAAAAATCTAACTAGATAAAGATAAATCCCAAATTGACTTGGGCCTTCAATCTCACCTATTTGGACTTCAAAACATACGACTTGGGCTGAATTACTTGTAGATAATTCATGGCCTATGTCCTTGCCACCTTTGCATGAAAAATAGCATCTCCCGATTTCCCATGCAAACGCATATAACTTTTCATGCACACGTCCAAATGGTGTCATTCTTCTTCTCACGTCTTCATGCTTCCTTCTTCTTCATCAATGGATAACATGGTGATCAATCTTGGGCAGCTCTTCATCTCTTGTTCATGCAACTCGAATTTACGATGAATAGAAGCTTGTAAATAAGCTTGCAACTTCTTTGCTCGTAAACGCGTCATAGGACCTTTGAATTGCAGCTCTGGATCATCCTCTTCTTTTCCTTGCTCGATCTCATTATGTAGCTACCTCTGAGGCTGCAAAAGAGGTTGTCTGGCTCCGCGGGTTCCTAGTGGGCTTGGGCGTGGTTTCTGATTTGCCTAAGACTATCACGATTTACTGTGATAACTCTGGTGCAGTGGCAAATTCGAAGGAACCCAGAGCCCACAAGGTAATTAAACACATAGAGAGAAAGTACCATCTTATACGAGAAATCATTAAGAGAGGAGACGTGGTGATGGTCAAGATTGCATCGGAGGACAACCTGGCTGATCCATTCATGAAGAGCCTGCCGGCTAAGACCTTTGATGGTCACGTGGAGAAAATGGGAGTGAGATGCAGACCTGGTGGCGCAGTTTAAGTTGATAGTTTTGATTGGAGAGTTAGCCAGTTAGTTATTATGCTTGAAAGACATGTTTCAAGTATAAGTGGGAGATTGTTAGTTTTGTATACTGGAAGACTTGTCTTTGTATACTTTTCTGATTATATGATGATATGAAATGAAAGTTATTGCAGTCACTGCTTGCATTTAGATTATGTTCTATAATTGTTCTATGCAATGTTCCATATACTTATATTGTAGATGATATAGTATGGGAAGTCACACGGTAAGATCATATCATTAGAACCTTGTAATGTATTAAAGAGCTCACAGCTTAGATGGTCCTAAACACACCATCGGTACATCATAGAATAATTTGATAAGTTAGTTTATCTTGACTAACTGATTATTCTAGTACACTCGTTAGTGTATTGAGGAGGATCACGATAGGATACTATTCTCTGTCTCTTACCCAGTTATTGAGAGAATAAAGATCCACAGAGTTCGGGTTCTGAACTCATGTGATATTGGCGAGCATATGTGTGCGTTGTTTATTACTTTGATTTATCAATGAGTGAGATCTTTTCATAGATCGAATTCGATATCTTGGGTAATAACAATGTATACATGATGTCTCGAGCAGTATGCATGAGCACCGTGTCCTGGTGCGCCAGGTTGATGATGTTCTCTTGAGGAAACACAAGTTCATGTTGAAACCCTGCAGATGGAATTTATTCCTTACACGGTAAAGCTTGTGTGATACTACTCAAGGTTTTAGATGTTAATTACTTATAGCTGTCAGAGGCTGACATGATTAATTAATGAACATTATATCTTAAACACGGGGAATGGCTGGACTAAAGGAGAAAGCATATTTATAAATATGTATTAAATTGGTAGGTCAGTTTTATTTCTTTAGTGGAATAAAAGTAAAACTTAATTTATTTAATTATATCCTAAGTTTATTGGATATTGGATATTAAATAAATTAGTGGGCCAATTTAATATTCTTCTAGATCCCTGTTGTAGCCCAATTGACTGATAGTGGACTGGATATTGAACTTGAGATAGAGGCCCAAACCCAGTAGGGTTTGAGAAGCAAATTTTCGCCCACCTCTATTTAATAGAGAGGGGGGATGAAAATTTGGCACTTAGAAATCAGCCCCTCTTTGTCTCTCAAAGTTATCCACAGATTTCACAACTCTATCTAGTAGATTTCAGCCCACTCTGAATCTAGATACAGTCCGGGAATACAACAGAAGATCTTGGAGTAGAATTGTGAAGTGGCCGAATTTTTTGTAGAAAAAGGGGCGCCTACTGTGTTCATTCAACAGCAAGATTAGATCTTTAATCTTGTCCTCAGACTGTCTGACAATTCTAAGTAATTCCGATCTATGTCTTCCGCTTTATTAGATTCATTTTACATGGTTTTGTGCGTGACGTGATAAACATGCACGTGACATAAAAATATGATTTGCATGAACATGGATTAATGAACAACCAAATGATCCTGCGGTGGCTTAATTCGAAAAAAACCCCGACATTACTATATTACCCTCCCCTCTATCAAACTTGCCGAAAATTACAATAGTGTCACCGCTCATCCACTTAAATCTAATCTAATCTGGGCCGTCCAGATTGAGTCAAAGAAGGGCTAAGGATTGGTTCAAAGTTCCCACATGGGAAAAGGGTTCTCATTTGAACCCTTCCCTATATATATATAGATATATATATGATAATCGGGATTTTTATGCTTCTTTTTACTGCAACTTAGGGTTATTTCAATACCATTTTATAAATTAATTGTATATTTTTGATGTCCAAACCCAAATTTAATCCCAGTACAAATTCCAGGTGTGTTATAAAAGAAAACCAAGAGGTCGAGGTACTGGCGCGAGCTACAGCCTAAGCTAGAGCGCGACCCGAGTGACCCGCGTCCGAGACGGTTTCTATAGAGCCTCTGGCGCGAGTCACAGCCTGAGAGAAGGTGCGAGTCTGGTCGCGCCACGGCACGAGTCGTGGCGCGACCGAGCCCGCTCGTACCCGTGACCCTTTTCAATGTTAAGTTGGCGCGAGCTACAGCGCGACCGACCCGATTGCGCCCGCGCCCATTTCCACCGTTGGCTCGGCACAACCTACAGCGCGAATAAGGGCGCGACCGAGCCCGTGTCACGCCCTAGTGCTCTGTTTTGCGGACCCTATCCTTTCTTCTTCCCTCAATTATTTTGGGACGATTTTTTTGATCCATTTTTAGAGATGGAGATATCTACCTAACTTTCCTAATAGAGAAGAGAGCTCTCATTCCCTTTAAAAACCTTTTCCCCCAAATGTAAAAAAGTAGAAAATACCCAAGATAGAAAGGAGAGAAGGAAGAGAAGGGTTTGGTAGATATTGTTCTTGAAGAGTTGAAGTTGAAGTGGAAGAATCCTTGTGGATATTTTTGTACAATCTATTGGTTTAATCTAATCCCTATCTATGTTTTCTTTTCAAGTTTGTGATTTCAATATTAATAGCATGAGTAGCTAATATCTTAAGGTTTTGGGGTGTTGGATCCTTTGATGATGGGTGTTTGAGATGAATGTGTGATGAATGTACCTTCCCCTCTTTATTTCTTATGGATCAATGTGTTGATTTGTGAATGTATTTAGGTGGCCTCCATTTAGATTCATTTTTATACCTAATGTGAAATGAGAATTACCATTGGGTATGTGTGTTTGATTCATGAGACCATTTACTTGTGTTTAGAGATATTGATGAGTATTTGGATTATTGACGGTGATTTGGGACCTAAGAATGCTTGTGTGAAATGTTTACTAGAGATAGTGTTTTTTTTTTTTTTGCATTTGCCCACATGTTGAGTTGCTTGAGAAAGTACTTAGATGTTCTAATTCCCCAAATCATGTCAAGAGAGGAGAGTTATGTGATTCATATGGTTGTTGAGAATATCTTCATCAAGGATTTAGCACTCTAGAACCCCTCTTTTTATTACCATTTTAAATCTCTCATTTGAAGTTTTTAACATTCTATATTTAAGTGTACAACTTGTGTTATTTGTTGAAGTTGGAACAAAATCATTTCTATCAAATGTTGATTGTTTAAATAGTGATTGTGACTAGGGTTAACATTACTTGCATTTTTGAAACTATAACTCTTATTCCTTGTGGTTCGACTCGTATCATTGCTTGCTACATTCGTGTACACTTGCACTTGGCACGATATATTATTTGAGGTATTAAATACCGCATTAATATATATATATATGTATATATATATATTGGGAATGGATCAAATATGATCTTTTTCCTAATATAGGAACTAGGACTACATCTCTACCGTCCAATTTAATGATCTAATGATTGAGATTTAATGTAAAAGATGGTGGTAATTTCATAAATAATAGGACAAAAAATAAGAGGGCTATTTTTTTCCAAATCCATTAAAATTGATAATGTCGGCAGTTTAAAAAAAAATAATCTTAAGAAATTTAAACGACTTTAAGTTGCTCATTTTTAATCCAATAAACACAAAAAATATATCAAATTAAAGCTCTCTTTGTGCTCTTTCATTTAAGATGTCGAAAAAGGCTAAAAAGGCTATGTTTAGATGAAAAAATATGGACGAATAATACAAAAGATAATTTTTTACGCGTCTACAGATTGTAAATGCTTTCGTTAGCTTATAATAATTTTTCGTCAGCATTATGATAACATATGATAACGTATGCTAACGAAGCATTTGTCATATACTAATATGATGCATTCATTGTGCTAACAAAAAATTATCATAATGTAGCATATATAGTGCAGATTTATTATAGTTTATTCAATCTCAATTATGGTTTATTTCATCTCAATTATGGTTTATTCCATCTAATTATGATTATTTTTTTGAATTTATTTTTTTATTTTTAGTTCCTAATTGATTATTAGGGTTTATCCCGTCCAATTATGGTTTATAATGTATGTTGACAGAGTATTATCATATGCTAACATAGTGTATTCACAGTGCTGACGAAACAAAATAATAATGATAACGTAGTACAAATATATTATTATTATTATTTGTTCCAAATCATTTAGGGGTTATCACATCCAATCAATGTTTATTTCAACTAATTAGGATCATTTCATCACATTAGGATTTCTTCCATTTAATTTGGGTTTATTAAATCAAATTAGGTTTATAATTAATTTTTAGAACATATTTTTCTCTAACAATATTTGAAAACTTTAATTAGCATAACGATAATGTTTCATTAACATGATGATAATACTTCGTTAGCATGACAATCTGTTATTAAATCCTCTGCGATTTTAATAAGAATTACCAAATTACGTTAATACCCTGTGCGAATTTTTTTTTCAAATATTATAGAATTGCCACAACCTTTTTAATCAAATTTGGGCCTTTGATTTTTGAGAATTGTGTGGTGTGAGATGTGGTCCTAATTCCCACACTAGAATTGATTTTCACCTAGCCTTCCCATATATGTGTGTGTGTGTGTGTGTGTGATTTTTTGAAGGGAAAAAAAAAAAAGAAATATTTATTGTACTGTTTGTTTCAAAGAATGCTAAAAGAGTCACTTTTTATTGAAAATCGTAGAATATTCATATTTGTTTAAGGTTGTATTGAGAATATTATCAATACTATAAATGCAATATTTTGAATTTTTAGTCTTTCTAACAATATTACTATAATTATAAAAATTATAACATTTTTTAAATTTTAGAGCCTAATATTTATTATTTGTACATGACCAACAAAATGATTGAGACGACCCTGCTTGTGATAACATTAATAGACGGTAATTTATAGGAGTTGACTTGCAAGCAAATACTACCCCAAGGGGGATATTGTAATCCGTACTAAAAAGAAAAAAAACTAATACAGTATGTATAACACATTCAACTTGTATACGGATAGTAGTGGACGAGAAATACTGTTAAGCTATATGATTGTGGTAAAAACCTTCATACGTACCCATATATATATATATATATATAGGATATGGATCATATGAGAACACTTTGTTGGTGTGAGAAATGAGAACCCATCTTACACCATCCAATTTAATGATCCAATGGTTGAGATTTAAGGTGGCAATTTCGTAAATAATAGGCAAAAAATAAAGGAAGGGGGGCTATTTTCGTCCAAAACCATTAAAAATGATGATGTCAGCAATTAAAAAAAATTAAAAACTTTAACCGACCATAACTTGCTCGTTTTTAATCCAATGCACACAAAAAATAAATCAAATTAAAGCTCTCTTCATGCTCTTTCATTTAAGATGTCGAAAGACTATGTTTAGATGAAAAAATATGAACGAAAAATAAAAAAGAAAAATTTTTACGTGTGCCCAGGTTTTAAATGCTTTCGTTAGCATATAATAATTCTTTGTCAGCATTATGATAACATATGATAACGTATGCTAACGAAGCATTTGTCATATGCTAACATAATGTATTCGTTGTGCAAACAAAGAATTATCATAATGCTAGCATAGTATAAATTTATTAGGGTTTATTAAATCTCAATTATGGTTTATTTAATCTCGATTATGGTTTATTCCATCTAATTATCATTATTTTTTAAAATTTAATTTTTTATTTATAGTTCTTAATTGATTATTATGGTTTATCCCATCCAATTATGGTTTATAACATATGTTGACAGAGTATTGTCATATGCTAACATAGTGTATTCACAATGCTGACGAAGCAAAACCATAATGCTAATGTAGTACAAATATATTATTATTATGATTTGTTCCAACTCATTTAGGGTTTACCACATCCAATCAATGTTTATTTCATCTAATTAGGTTTATTTCATCATCCAATTATGATTTTTTTCATTTAATTAGGATTTATTAAATCAAATTAGGTTTATAATTAATTTTTAGAATATTTTTTTCGCTAACAATATTTGAAAACTTTAATTAGCATACCTATAATGCTTCGTTAGCATGATGATAATACTTCGTGAGCATAACGATCTGTTATCAAATCCTCCGTGATTTTTATAAGAATTACCAAATTATGTTAATACCCTCGCGCGAAAAACTTTTCAGATATTACAGAATTGCCACCGCCTTTTTCATTAAATCTGGACCTTTGATTTTTTATGGATGTGTTGTGTGAGATGTGTTCTCATTTCTCACACAAGGGGTTGTTTTTATATAACCCCACCCCTATATATATATATATATATATATATAGTCAGGAACCTTCATATAGTTAGAATTTATTAGTATATATTAAATTTGAGAAAGACTTGGATACATCTATAAGAGCCCGTTTTCAAATTAAATGTTTAAAATATTTATATGTGATGAATTTATCTAAGGAGCGCTCTTAATATTCATGTATTTTTATTTAATTAAAATTAATTTATTGAATGCAATTAGATTTAGTATCATTTATATATATATATATACACACACGCTCACACATAAGTGTAAAGAAAATATTATTTATATATGTATGTAAAATACATACAAAACGTAAATGTGTGTATGCGCATGTAATTGACAAAATAAAATAATAGTAATAGTAATAAACCCACACGTGTGCTCAAAAGAAGATTAGTGAGAGATGATGTGTCTTGAGGAGGGATATCTAAGTGATGAATCATGTTTTAAGATTTATTCAATCAATTCCATTTTAATTATAAAAATAAAGAGTGATGTTAAAATCATTTCTCTCCGATCCGTCTCTCTTTCTAAATACACATTCAAAGAAATTGTAAATTCATCTAAAAGGTTCGATTGATTTTTTATTCAAGGTAAACTTTTATCATGATTTGCATTATTTATTTTATATTACGAATATAACTCATGCATCAATTAAATTATATTTCATGAATTTTTCACATAAGAACAACATATTTAATTTTTATAGTCCAAATTCATTACTCCGTAAATTTGTAACATTTGAGATTATTGGACATGATTGGCCACCCTTAACATGAATGGAATAAAATTTCCAGTAGTTACTATCAGTTTTGATGTTTCAGATTCAATTGTAAAATGAATAGGTAATCTTGTCAATTTTATATTCAAAATGGATGTCAAATTGTTGGTTGAAAATTATACATTATAATAAAAGATTTTAGTGCTTTTACATTAGTTAATACTAAATTTATGGTACTAATTTACAATAATTTCGTGAAATAACTTAATATTGTTGTTTATATTTAGAAAACGGAACTTATGATTTAAATGCGTAGTTAGTAAGCTCATTTCATTATAAAATTTAGTCTACTCTCATTATTAATCATTCATGTCCTATGATTATCATTTTCACCATTAATATGTTATTAAATTCATATCATGACATGAAAAACTTTCATAAATTTCACTTGGAGTACTATAAAATTACATTATTTAATTTAGAGCCTCAATTTAAATTATATATTTTTCTTAAAATGTAATATGCATTTATAGAATACATTTTCTTATTTTAATTAATTTCTAGGTGCGGCGCGACTAGGACGTTAACTTTTTGTTAATTTCTCGAGTCAATTTTCAAGTTCAAATATAAGGTGTGAGTTTCTCATTTATTATGTCGTGATTTCAGTTTGTTCTTGTTGATGTGATATGTTTGACGTGTATGATTTTCATATTCATTTGTGAGTATTACTGGACCATCTATTCAGTTGTCCTTCATATTTAACCTCACTATTGTGCACAATCATTTCGTCAGGGACCGTGAATAGGTCCGAGGTCTTAATTGTTCATTGGAAGCACAGTGCAATTCATTTTCATATATCAGTGAATAATACACATATGTATCTCATTTTATATGAACTTGGACAAATTATTTTGCATAATCGTCCCACGTACGCTAAGTGTATTCATATATGCTCATCCCCAAAACTTGCAATTTCGGGTAAATGAGAGCTTGGAGTTGCAGTGGAGGTCGAACAACGGGACTAAACTTTTATTATATACTATCTCCCTCCCGATTATATAGTCTCATTTCTCCTTGTATGTAGATTAAAAATATTTATGAAAACAAGATATTAACGCTAAACTTTCAATAATACTCTTATTTAACATTTATGACTTTCAAACTTTAAGTTATTAGTTTTTTATTTTTCAATAATTAATAAGGGTGTTTTTGTACATTGCCATTAAAATTAATGCTACTTATAGTAATGAGACTATATAATTGGGACATCCCAAAATAGTAATAGGAACTATATAATCGGGACGGAGGAAGTATATGTATATGTAGTTTCCGCTTATTTTCTATTTCAAGCTGGATAACTAAAATGGTTTTTGCTAGTAACTCTTTTTGGGTTTGCAGTTTAAATTTTTGAATGTATATGAAAAACAAATATTTTATTAATATTCTAAAAAAGGCTACTAATTAAATATAGTCACATGACAAATATCCGAATCATAATTGGTACACAATTTATAATTAAAATTTCTTTTTTTTTTCTATATTTAAAATCTTTACGTTTTCCTAATATTAAAATTTATGCATAATTTTAGTTTTTCTATAGTTAAAATTTTCTTTTTATTTTATTAAAACAATCCACTTCAACGTCGTCATTTACTGTAGAAAAATGAATACATAAAAATGACGTGCAGAATTTCATTGAAACGTCAATAATTATGATAATTAAAAATCATAAATGTTGAAAAATTAAAATTGAAACGTCACAGGCAGCAACAATAAGCAATAAACTAAAAAAGAAGCATTAAAAATGAATCACTAATAAACTAAAACTAAAAAATGAAGCTTGAAAATTGAAGACAAAAGGATTCGAACGCGTGTACTAAATAAACCCTAAGATGATCATGGGAAATACCTACAGCCGCTACACCATAAGGAAAATTTAATATTTTTTCGGCCAAAATATTAATTTAACTAAAGATTTGACTGAATTATTTATATGACATTTTTGCCCCTACGATTTTGCTTTAATATATGTATGTACTAGTATATATCCCGTACGATGTACAGAAATCGATCTATATATTTTAAGTTTAAAATTTGATGATAGTTGAAATGTTGGTGGTAATAGTATTAATATAAAATAAGAAAATATATAATTATAACTTATTTATCAAATGATAATTTACAATATATATGTATTATTGCATGACATTCATATATATTAAATTTTGAGAATTTGTGAACATCATAACTTATTAATTTTATGTAAGATATAATGGTTATAAGTACGTTAAAATCATGTGTATATATATATATATATATATATATAAAACTTATATTTATTGCAATGCACGAATTTATAAACATCTTAAACATTCAATATTAATATATTTGAATGATGTTATGTTTTTTTAAAAAGAAAATAAATTGTGCATAAATAGGAAAAATGAAAATAGCTTTTGGTAAAATAATGAAAAATGACATTATCAACTCCTTTCTCTTTTCTGTTTTATTAGGAGAAAACATGGTTTATAAAAAAACTTACCCAGATGAAGGGACAAAATTAAACAACTAATCTAGATATTGAATTGTCCATTTAACATCACTATTTGTAGAATTGTCTTACAATACATGTGTGAAATATTTATAATCAAATTTTGTTGAATGTCCATTAAAAATTCGCCTAATTCTTCATTGAGAGCTCAAACCATTATGATAACCATCACAAAAACTAATGCTGAGGTGATAATCTTCATGATAGCAAAATCAAAATGTATAAAATTCCATCGAACTTATTTCTTCTTTCCAACCTTGGCAATTCTTGTATTTATCTGCACAATGTAGTAAATGATGGCTAACTCATGTAGTGGAAAGTATCTACAAAACAGAAGTTGCAGGTGAAAGAGTTAAGTATCAAGAAAATCGAGCAAAAATAGAGGTATTTTAATTGAAAAATGGATTACTTGAAAGACATGGAGAAATGGGTTTCTCAAGCATGTGGATCTGATAAAATTTGTTGAAGGACAATCACAGCAAACAACAATCATACCTTCTTGACACCACAAATCTTCTTTGCTCTGTTTTTGTGTTCTTTCATTTTACTTCCTAGACGTCATCCGTCAAAATTAAAGGAAGGAAAATGATTCCATTTTTTCAAGATGTTCAACATATTAGTATTTCACGGGGGAAAACAGAATGAGAATGCATAATTTGTAAATGTGAAGCTGGTAAATACCATTGCCACACAATATTCTCAAACCAATATAAAGAACAATATAAATACCAAAGCAAATACAAATTACCTCGATTAGCAACCTATTTTAACAAATTCTTATTTCCAAAACTTCAAAACACCAAAAGAAAAATTGCAGATTCTATACCCAACATACTTGTATTATATTCAAATCATAGAAGACTCCATTTCCATCTTAAGTCGTGGTATCCAACCACCTTCGTCAAGTGATCAAAATCCAGACACCGTCAGTCATAGCAGCAACGCCACAACTCGCTACTGAGCTCCACAGTTTTTGCCTTCAGTTTCTGAAGGATTTGACTTCCAGTTTAAGCTCCAAGATCTCTCTTTTTAATTCTATTTCTAAATTGAGTCCAAAATCTAAATCGAAGTTTGAAATCAACATCCTTACTCACAAAACCCATATTTTTATTTGTAAATTACTCATTAGTTTGCCTTAACACACCAATCGATACATAGGGTTTTTGACGACAGAAAATTTATGGAGAAGACAACGAAGAAGAAAATTGGGGAAGAAAGATTTTTAAGTAGGAGAAAAACTTTTCATTTACCAACAATCGAAGCATTAAAAACATTAATCATACAAAATCTGAATTGTTTTTTCAGTTACGAAAGCCCGTAATTAATGAGAAAAGAAACAGATAAAAATTGGAAAAAAATTTAGTAGAGTAATCTATGAGAAAAGAAACAAAAACAAAAAAGGAAAATTGAAATAATAGAAAAAAAAATTATTCAGTTACAGAAACAGATAAGTTTTTTAAAAAAGAAATAGTAGAAACAAAAAATATAAATTGAAAAAAAAGAAATACTAAAAAAGTTGCAGAAGCTGACTCGAACCCTAGGCGGCAGGGTCTAATAGACTTCAGTTTAAGTAAGAAAACCACCACTCCAAATTCATAAATATGAAAATTTTCGACATGAAATATTTTTATATAGTATTTTTTCTAACACTTTTTATTTACAATTTTGCCCCTATCATTTTGCTTTAATATATGTATAGATAGATAGATAGATTCTCAAACTTCAAATGATGATAATTTTCTCATTTTTTTTATTATGTTTTAAATTTTGAAAGCGCATGTTTGGATAAAAAAAAAATTAGAAATCCTAGGTAGGATGTAATAATTCTAAAACCCCTAAACCCTAAAAAAAACTAAGCTCTAAAAACCCTAGATAAAAAAATCCAAACTCTAAAATGGGCTAAAAAATCTTAAACTCTATTTGAGATGAAATAAACTCATATACACTGAATATCATATAAATAATGTTTAGTGTTATAAGTGATTTTTTTCTTTTACAAAATGATACTTAAACTGGGATTTTTTTTTTATTTTTTATTTTTAAAATTAGGTATGCACGCAATGTTGGGGCCAAGTTTCAGGCTGACCTGATCTATGTGGCGGAAGTTGTTGGGTACATCCGTTGAACCTAATTAAAATTTTGCCTTACAGTCTATAGCTATTAAAAGCAGGCATAGTGAGGGCCGAGGGGACCAAATGAAAAAGTAATATTTGGCAATTTAAATTTGGTTCCTACACCATTTTTTAAACTGAAGAAGACCACCCTATTTTGGGGACTGTTACCCCATGTCTTATAATTTTATTGTATTTTATAGCTTATTTGAAAGTAATATGTACTTGACCATATTAAATTTACATATCAATTCGTGTCTCTTGTGTTAGAATTAGTTTTTTTTTTTAATATACCTTAATTGAGGAATGATGAACCTTAAATAAAAAATAAAAAAAGTAAAAAAATACACTTAAGATATTAGTCCAGTCCCGATTAGATACTTAAAGTATGACTCGACTCATTCGATCCTTTAAACTATTTTAAATTATGCAAAAAAATACTTCCATCAAAAATATTAATTTTTTATTAGTAATTAATGTTAATTAAATATGCAAAACTTTTACAACTTAATTCTAAGTGCTTTGGGCGATAATATCATGCAATATTGGGTATGATTGGAAAACTCTAGGCTTTTTGATGATACCCTCAATTTGTCAATTGGATATTAGATAATGGAGTAATTGGACGGAGAAAACTCGGAAATGAGAATTTAATTGTTATTCATGACTTAGACTGAAAATTTCAACATTAGTTCAACATCAAATATTGAAATTGAATGAGGGATTTGAAATTTCAAAGTGCAGGCTATATAACCATAGTTTCAATTTTTCAATAAATAATTATAGACGATACAATTTAGTCTCAAGTTACATTGTCAAAATTAATATTTTTCTTTTATGAAAGGGGCATTTGGGTCACTTAAAATAGTTAAGGGCTAATTGAGCAGTTTCAAGGGCCAATGAGCCGAGTCATGCTTTAAATATCTAATCGGGACTGGGTCAATACTTTAAGTATGTTTTTGTACTCTTTTTCCTAAAATTATAAAATTAAACTAAATTATATTAAATTAAAATAAAAAATTGAAAAAAATTGACACAAGAAATGTCACATACAAGCATCTGAAATCGTAATCGACCACAAAAAAATAGGAGTGCTCATTAAGTTTCAATTAATGATGTAATAATACTTATAAAAAAGTTGAATATGTAAATGTTTTGGAGCTCTTTTGTTGGAGATTATCTATTTCTCGTGAATTGGGTGTAACATTTATTACAATAGTGATTATACACACAAACATGCAGTTTAAATTTCCTGTTACACTTTCATGTGTTTCACTCCGTATTTCACCATAAAACTTACGATTTTAATAATAATTATTATAAAATGAAAACAAATTTAACATAAATAATCATAGTCAACATTTATCAACAAAAAATTGAATTAAAAAATTATAAAATTTCATTTTGAATTAATCAACCATAATAATGAATTATTAGTTGAAATTCAAAATTAATATACTAAAAAATAATTATAAACCCTAATTGGGCGCGTGAACCTTAAAAAAATAACATTAAAATTAAACTAAATAAAAAAAATATAATTGAAGAAAAAGTTATATATAAAAACACATAATTTAAAAGTGTAACATCAAGTGTAACATACTAACATAGAGAGTGTAATATGAAATATCAAGTGAAACATACATACACATATTTAATATTATATATAGAAAATATATACTACTATAAATAGTTCACAAATACTTTATTTTTATTTATTATTATTACTACTAAATCAAACTAACGTACGCATTGAAGACTTTCGGTTATTTTGTTGGAAATTTATCAAAACCTCATTGATATAAAAACCAGAATGAACATACAATGTACACACACACACACACACACTCTAGCTAGAGTGTCCTGCTGAAGATGATCTAGTGATGGAGTGAGATTGTTTGGAGATAAAAAATGACAGGTTTGAATCTCCTCAATACCACCAGATCGGGTGCATGAGTAAAGAAAAAAAAAACACCCTAGCTAGAGTCTAAATACTTATTCACTAAAACACATCTCACGATCTTCACTTACGAAAATCTAAAGACCGGACAACGAGAACTTTAAGACCTCATGAACATATGGATTTCGTCTTTCTTTCGGTTGCCCCCCCCCCCCCCCCCTTAATATTATGAATATATAGGCGCAACAATAGCTGTTTTGATTTTTTGGTTCATTTATAATATTCACTTCATTTGATGTCAAGCTTAATAGTTGGTCAATTTTTATTTTTATTTTTATTTATTTGAACAATTGAGAAGCACTTTTGGCAACAAAGGGGCATTAGGTGTCGGCTGAAGTCGTAGTTATCTAAGATATATCATAAACGTGGCGGCCGTGCCCAGACGACACACTATCAGCCAATCCACACGGATTAAAACTACCCAGTTTTTATCATCACTTACTATATCTATATGCGAGCTAGGCCAGCGGCCGATCCCTCATCAATCGTTTTCTTTCTTTTCCATTAAATTTAGTAGCTTCTCATGCACAATTTCTCTATTTAAATTACATCAACTCATTCACCATACATATGACCAAATACAAAAAAAATGTTATTTTAAGTGAAAAAAAAAGGTAATTAATTTGTTCTTCGATACTTATATTTTGGGCTCTTTTTAAAAAACAAAAATCATTTTTGAAAATTAACAAAACAATATTCACTTATTAATTTTTTTTTTTTTGCGAATCTAACATTAAATCAAAATTTGACCTGAAAATTCTAAGTAATTGATTGTATTTTATGATTTATATTTCCCCCAACTGAATAAAAAAATATTTAATCAAGAAATCTTAAAATATAATCAGTTATGTAGGATTTTTCAGGTCAAAAAATTTATAAATGTTAGATTTGTAATTAATTAAAAAAAGTATTTTTCGTTATTTTATGAAAAAATAATTATTTTTTAATTAAAATGAGTCTAAAATGTAAATATCAAAGGTATTTTTTCCTAAAAAATTGGCAAGCCCTCACATTTAGGGTTTTAGACTAGCGTGCCGTAATATCCTGATGCTACTAAATTAATTAATAAAATTAGAGAAAGAGTAAGTTGGCTATTATAATAAAATTAATTATGAGAATTTTGTATCAGGCGGTCTCATGGAATTCAAGATTTGTGACACAATAAAATATTAATAAAATTATAATGCAAAAATCTAACTCATTATTAGATTATTAATTTGAAGAGTCAAAATCTCTAAGACGGTCGTATGTATACATTAGATTTTTTGAAGGGCAAAAAAAAAAACAAAGGAAATATTTATTGTACTGCTTGATTGAAAAGGAAATCACATCTATTAAGCGCTTAGAATTTCATTTGGGTTCATTTCAAAACAAGGTACAAATTCAGTCCGAATATCGTGTTGTCTGTTCATTTTCTTGTCCAATATTTTTTTCTTATGAAAACTTAGTTATAAATAATACTCCAATTTATAACAATTATTTTTAAGCCTCTTTTTAACAGTTATTATTATTATTATTATTATTATTATTATTATTATTATTATTATTATTATTATTATTATTATTTTACCCGCGCGTTGCGCGGTGGCTACTGACCGGTATAACGTTACTTAGTTCACAATTGTTGTCACACCCAATATGTTTGAAATTTTTTATTATAATTTTATATCTAATATTTCTTTCATTGTATTACAATTTTTTAAATGCATCAGTGCAATTTCTAGTGTCAGACCCGTGTGTTGCATGGAAAGATATTTACATGGCATAAATTATAAAATTAATTAAATTTAATATTATATTATTTTTTAATGTAATTTTATTAATATTACTAATTAAATTGGTCTTAAATTTATAAAATATTAGCATAATTTTAAATTTTATGCAAATAATTATTAAGATAATTTTTATATGACATACACACTGGATAATTAATTATTTAGCTGTTAATATTTATATTGATATGAATTCATCATTAAATTATATACACTTATTAACCATAAATTAGAAACATTAAAAGTAAATAATAAAAAAATATTAATTTAATTAAGTTTACAAATTTTGAAATACTTCTCTATGCGAGTAGGAAAATTTTAATTCTCAACAACAAATTTTGAAATTTGGTATGCACAAATACATGACCAATATATAAATACTTGGCAATTTTCACCCAACAACAAATTCGTGCAATATATCTATGAATGGGTGTCAGCAGAAGTTTCGAATACCCGCAAATATTTTTCAGCATTTTCTAAAAAAATAACGCCCTATTTGTGATAATAAGATCAAATAAAAAACTAAGCAGAAGGATCATTTGTATCATAACTAAAAATAATGCTAAACCTCCTCTTGATCATCATGTTCTTGATAATCAATCTCAACAACATAATTTTTTTCTCATTAAATATTGAACATATAACAACTTAGTTTCAATTTATCAAACTAAATCCAGGTTATTTCTCGATCATCATTTCTCCATCTTGAATTTCCAGAAATCATTTGAGACTGCACAAACATAAGACATTAGTACATGAACACTTATGTCGTTTGATCCAATAAAGTTAAGTTTTGGTTACCTATTCAGCAGCCTCATCGTTGCATTGATTGCTAATATAGATCCCTATATAACTGCATTAGAGATCATCAGTGTACTTCTTATAAACTTTGTTGCTTCCACAATCAGCGAGCCGAGACCTGTCCTGCTTAGCAAAATCAAGTATATAACCTAGTGTTCAACTTTGTCACACCTACAACTATCATAGCTCTGCCTTGCTTCAAGGCCCTCGACGCGTTCATTCTACAACTCAAGCAAGAAAAACATGACACAAATATTTATTAGAAGATTACATAAAACACAAACAAATTGGACAAAATTCCTCACCCTTTCCACTTAATCAAGGGCTTTTACACCAGCAACTTTCAGAATTTAAGAAATATCTTTGAACAGATTCAAAATATGATCTGTAGTGGTAATTTAAATCCAGCACGTGTATTGGAAATAAATTGTCTGTGACATTCATCATGAGTAAATGGTATTCAAAATCTCACAACAGAGCACATACCACAGATCGGCCTTCAAAGTTTTCCATGAGGTACCCACAACTATTATCAATACCATATATAACTAATTCAGATGGAAATGTGGCACCATAATTCTTGAAACTTCAAAATATGATTTTCTTCATCACTCGTCATTGTCCTCATATTCCTGCAATTCCAATAAAAGTTAAAAATAAAATTATAAAAAATAAATTGATAGATAAACACAATGTAAAAAGGTTGACTGTAAAAGGAGGGAAAAAAATACATCTCTGCTTGTCATCTTCGTCATTTTCTTCATCAGCATTCACCTCGAACTTTCATATTCACTACGTCATCACTAAGGTCTTCGGGCATGGGTTGAAACTGTCAGGGCACGATATTTCCTCAAATTGTATCGACATCGCCGCCGCTCTCTCTATCGACTTCTTCTGCTTAAAATTAAGGTCTCTCCTCAATACTAACCTGGGTTTAAGAGAATTCTCAGCAGCTAAATAACCCCAATCTCATCCGGAATGCATAAAAAAGGTATAAAAACTAATAATTTTAAAAGAAATCACCACTTACCATTTTTTAATTGTAATGAAGACCCCAAACCATATATTTTCTAGAGAAGCTCATGGTGAGAAATAACTATGATGCCCGCAAAGCTTATAAGGACTGCATTCCCAATTTAAAAGATTCCCGTATGCTGACATTCCCGTATAATCTTATACGGAAATGCAGTCCTTAATAAGGAACCTCGCTTTAGCGACTGCTGCTAAAAGACTACCTTTGCCAGCATCATCTCCTGTGACAGCATACTCACTCACAAAATGCCTACACCATTCATCATATCATCTAAGAATTAGCCTGCACCTAGCTTGTAACATTTTAAATTGACAAATATCAAAAGCAAACCTTTGGACCACTTCGTGGTGCTTTATCAAGCTTATAAGGACTGCATTCCCAATTTAAAATATTCCGAAAAGCCTGAAAGCATGTAGGACATAAGGCTTTAAGCGAAGAGAAAGATAAATTTGCAAAAAAATATTAAAAATAGATATAACTTGAACTTAGATATATACAAACAATCTAACAAATATTGAAAAGAAAACGAAGTAAAAAAACTAACCCTGTGTGAATTGCCTGTTGATGGTGTAAATTGAACTATTGATTTTTTTATTTTTTTTTTGAGCCACTTCAGTCTTCAGTGATTTTTTTTAGTTGTTGAAATATAATCAGGTGAGAGCTGAGACCTTTATATGTTCCAAAAAAATAAATGCTGAGAGTCACACCCATCAAGATTTACTTTTATTAGCTCTACTTTTCTACGGACAAATCCAAAGGTTCAACATTTTTTCATCTTATAGCCTAAATCATGTTAACTTTTTAAAAATATTCATGTAAAACATAATTAAGCAAAAAAATCATATTGAAGAATAAAAGAAAAAAGCTACTAATCAGAACATGAAACCTAAAAAAGTTGAAAGTTCAATTCCGTTACTTCAATTTAAAATATCCATCTCATACAAATAGAAACATTTATTTTCATTGGTCAAATTATGATGATTAGTTCCAAAATTCGCATAAAATTCCATAATAGTCACAAAAATAATAGGCATCAAACTAAATAATATATAATAGATAAATACTTAGTAGTTAGATTCTAACAACATAATATTACTGGATTAAAAATCAAGGATTTTTTTTTTAGACGGGTGATTTATACCATGAACAAATTTACACAAAACTACCAAGATAGGTAGCTGTATGTATCCACAGTTCTTTATCTCAAGAAAATGCTCATTCTGAGGTTAAGAAAATATTAGAGGAATCGAATTACACTAACCGGATTGTATGATTGTATCAGCTTAAGAATTAGATGAACCCCAAATATACTAAATTACCAGACCTTACTCTCTTTTGTCCGCCTCTTCCATCAGATTTAGTCACCACGGCTGATTCATCTTACAATAATTGCGCGATGAAGACAACGGTTGAAACTGAAATGAAAACAACGAATGGCCTTGCAAAAAACGGAAATAAAAAACCAATTCTTTGCAAGAATTAACAGAAAAAATAATAATAACTAAATAAATAAAATAGAGAGAGAGGTAAACCTCAAAGAGGGGCCTATCTCTCTGAGCAGTGCCATCTTCAACCCTATCTCCCCTGGTTCTCCGAGCTTCTGCCAACTGAAACCCTTCATTATTTTACTATTTGCTTTTGTTTATGCCCAATAATTCAATAAAAAAACAATAAGATTGGCCGCTTCAATTATACGTCGAGAGTGCAGCGAAATTCTTTAAATTCAATTTTCAATTTGAACACTAATTTAAGGCAACCTCTGAAGGGAGGAAGATAGAGCATATGAAGGTCTCCATAGGCTCGTCGTCTTCTTCTTCAATTGCAATATTATCTGTGAAAAGCATTTACATAAAAACCCCCAAATTCTTTGAGATATTATGCACAAATAGAGTATGAATTTTATTTTTTCGACAAAATGTGAAAACAAAATTGGGGGAAAGTTATTAACCTTCCTCGTCGATAGAAAAGAAATGGGACGATTCATCAGTTCGCTTCCATTTGACACACTCCCAGCCTCCACCATCATGCGACAACAATTTCGTGAAGGCTTGGTCTTCACGTATCTATAAATTTTTGCAACATCCATTGGAATCTCCAGGTAGAGAGAATTCTGAAAGAGAGAGAAAAAGTTCCTGTGAATTTTGGAATCTCCGGGTAGAGAGAATGCTAAAAGAGAGAGAGAGTTCCTGTGAATTTGAAGGTGGGTTCTGAATTGAATTCTAAATTAACCGATAGATGTGGAAAAACTGATGCGATACGATAACCCACTACACACGATCTGTAATATTAATATTAATTTAATTTAAAAAATTTTAAATAAAAATCGGATATTTATGAGCCTCAATTCACATTCTATTTACAAAATTGCCATCAATTTGGAGGCAAAATTGGATTTTTTCTGTTTTTATATATAGTATAGATTATTATTATTATTATTATTATTATTATTATTATTATTATTAAATCAGCTATATGTATTTATATTCATTTCAATATGAAAGATATGATTGAAATGGATCCGATTCACATAATTTGTCATGAGCAAAAGAAAGCGATTTCCATTAAAATATACCGATTAGCATGAGACTGTATAGATTAAACTTGGTAATACGTGATTAGTTTATTTAATTATTCTCTCGATAATAAATAATTGCACGGCGGAATCACATCCATTCGCCCACTCCACCTCCATATAAATAGAGACGCATCGCATCAAAATATGTGATATTAATTTTTATTTTTATTTTTCTAGCATGAATTCCTCTTTAGATTCTTTCTTTTCCGCCTCTCTGTCGCCACAGAGAAATATTAATATCAAACCCTAAAAACATAAATTCTCTCAAAATTAAAACGATCTCATCAAAATAGAAAAAGAGACAAAAAACCAATATTATTGCCTTGATTTATTGAATTTCGGAGTGAAGAAGTGATGGAAGGAGCGTGCTGCGCAACTTCGTCAACATCTTCGTCGGAGATGTCGAAGCGGAAGGCGCGGCGGCAGAAGGCGGAGAAACCCTACAGAGGTATACGGATGCGGAAGTGGGGGAAGTGGGTGGCGGAGATACGGGAGCCGAACAAGCGCTCCAGAATCTGGCTCGGCTCCTACTCCTCCCCCGTCGCGGCGGCGCGTGCCTACGACACCGCCCTCTTCTACCTTCGCGGCCCCTCCGCCCGCCTCAACTTCCCCGACTGCATCGTCAAGGATGACGTCGTCCACGACGCGCATGACTTGTCCGCCGCCGCCATCAGGAAGAAGGCCACCGAGGTCGGCGCTAGAGTCGACGCGCTGCAAACTGCCGGCGCCGCTCATGCACGTTCCGGCTCGAATAGCTCCGACCGGGCATCGGAGAAACCCGATTTGAATGAGTACCCCAGCCCGGATACTTCGGAGGATAATTGAACTAGCCTAATATGGTTTGGTTTGTTTTTTTTTTTTTTTTAATTTGTATTAATTTTTAGATTTTTTTTTTTTTGTGTAATATTTCGCCGGGAAATTAACTGTACTTGCGCCGGTATGATTAGGGTTGTAGCGTTATTTTTGGGTTTATAAAACAAAACAAGAATTTTATAGAGCTTAATTTCCGGTTATCTCTATGGAAATCTTATAATGAACTAATCAAAATTTAAATCAACAAGAAAATTATGTTAATTTTTTTTAATTATCATATTATTTACTTTTGTCAGATATCGGTTCATCTTTACCAAAAGAATGATTGATGTGTCGAAATTAATGAAAGTTTGATCGAAAAATATATGGTATTTTATTATGAAAAAATGGGAATATATTATGTATGTGGGAGTTCTCTGTTCCATTGAGTGTTTAGAAAGAGATGATTTAAGAGACAGGTGTGTGGCCTACTTTTGTGAGTTGCCTTAATTTGGAGAGAGAGAGAGAGAGAGAGAGAGGCAACTTGGTTAGAGGATAAGGTAGAGAGAATTGGTTGCACACTCACTCTGCGCAAAACAGTTGCATTTTTGTTTTATATTTTATATTTATGGGATGACGTGCGTGTGGGCAGTGATGACCATAAATTAAATTCTAGAAAAAACCAAATTCAGACATGGAAAAGTAAAACTAAAATTAGTGGTCCAGACTCCAAAGTCCGAATGTCATTCAATGGCGGAAGCGCTCACTAATAGGCGGTGATAGTGTCTATGTAACAACGACGATGATGTGTAACCGCTTCACTACGTAGAGTCAATGCCTCATATCAGATCTCATAATTATTATTTTTTATTTTTTAATATATTGTAATTAGGGAAGTACTAAACACAAATTTTAAGTTAAACCAAGTCTAAATTGAGAGAGAATAATTTTAAAAAACGTTTAGTATAGGGGATGTAGCAGATAATGTGGTAGAGGATCGGAAATCTGGATGCCGCCCGTACGGATATATTCATATTATCATGATATTAAAAGTATATACGATGATTTTATTTTCCAATTGTTGATATATATAGTTGCTACAAAATCGTCTATTTACGACTGAAGAAAAAATAATAATAATATATATCACCATCCATGTTTTTTATTTATCCACATTGACCGGGCATTTTAAATATTTTAGGGACCTTGTGCTAATTATAAAAATTGGACTTCTAATACTGAATTAAATTCCATTTAAGTTATTGATAAACAAATTGTTGGGGTTTTTTCAAATTGAACCATCGTAGGATCTAATTGGATGTTCATTAATCCTAATATCATGTAGATCATAATTTTATGTAGCACATATGTTTCAATTAACCGAGTTTAATTAACATGCAAATCCAGTTTTCGATTCTACTAAAGCGGAAACATAGAATACCGAAAAATGACTTACAAATTAAACGACGGGTTGAGGAAAAGATTAAAGGTCTAATCTTGCTGTTGTATGAATGATAAGTTTTCGATTCTACTAAAGCGGAAACATAGAATACCGAAAAATGACTTACAAATTAAACGACGGGTTGAGGAAAAGATTAAAGGTCTAATCTTGTTGTTGCATGAATGATAATAGGCGCCACTTGATGCTATTCCACTCCTTGATCTTCTGTTGTATTCCCAGACTGAATCTAGTTTCAGGGTGGGCTGAAATCTACTAGATCGGTATGGAATCTGTGGAGATCAAGAGAACACGAGAGGGTTGATATTTTATGATGTTAATTTCGTGCCCTCCACCCTCTTATTTATAGGGGTGGACGAAATTAGTGTCCCAGTTGGACTGGAATTCTATCTCTATCTCTTGTTCCATCTCCAATCCAATTCAGTCTCTTTTTGGGCTACAACAGGGATCTAGAAGAATATTAAATTGGCCCATTAATTTATTTAATATCTAATATCCAATAAACTTAGGATATAATTAAATAAATTAAGTATTATTTTTATTCCACTAAAGAAATAATACTGACCTACCAATTTAATACATATTTCGGAATATGCTTTCTCCTTTAGTCCAGCCATTCCCCATGTTTAAAATATAATACCCATTAATTAATTATGTAAGCTTCTGACAACTATAATTAATTAATATCTTCCTTGAGTAGTACCACACAAGCTTTACTCATGCACGGAATAAATTCTACCTGCAGGGTTTCAGCATGAACTTGCATTTCCTCAAGGGGACACCATCAACCTGGCGCACCAGGACACGGTGCCCCTACATATTGCACGACCCATCATAAGTGTAAATGTCACAACCTAATATATCGAGATTATTGATCCTATGAAAGAATCTCACCCTTTGATAAATCAAAGCTGCAAACACTACAAGTATATATCCGCCAACATATAGGGGTTAAGAACCCGAACTCTGTGGATTCTTATTCTCTCATTTAAGGTCAGAATAGAGAATAGA
Organism: Perilla frutescens; assembly: GCA_026008535.1. Taxonomy (NCBI): domain Eukaryota; kingdom Viridiplantae; phylum Streptophyta; class Magnoliopsida; order Lamiales; family Lamiaceae; genus Perilla; species Perilla frutescens. Next base: position 7,842,673 of record BRKX01000020.1, on the reverse strand, counting down.
ATCCTAAGTAGATCCTCCTCAATAAACTTGCCCGTGTATTAGAATAACCAGTTAGTCAAGACAAACTAACTATCAGATTATTCTACGGCGTACCGATAGCAGGTTCAGTGCCATCTAGACCGTGAGCCTTTTAATACATTACAAGGAACCGATGATATGATCTAACCGTGTGCTTACCCACACCATGTCATCTACAATGTAAGTATAGTGAACATGCATGTAAATATAACAATTTAAATGCAAACAGTGACTGCAATGGTATTCATTCTATATCATCATAAAACCATCATCAATAATGTATACAAAAGACAGGTCTTCTAGTATACAAAACTAACACAAATTGCCCATAACATTAAAAAATTAGGTCCCCAATATGAAAAACTTATGCCTCTAATATTAAAAAATATACAATGGCCTTTGAGGGGTCATGTGCTAAAGCACACCTCGTGTCCGTCATTAGCCGGCCCTGCACATCAATTATACATGAAATATCAATTGAAAAAAGGGGTGGTCTCCTGTGAGACGGTCTAACAGGTTGCTTTCGTTAGACGGATCATAACCCGACCCGCTATCCTACCTATTTTTTCTATACTGTTTCATATCTGGTAACACTTCAGTTCGTAGTATGTGACACTTCAGTTCATAATTGGTGATACTTAACTTCATATCCGGTGACACTTCATTGTTATTTGCTTTAATAATTCAACGTGATAGTTTATTGTACATGCTCATTATGTTAATGATACTTCACCTTACAATTGATAGAGCTTCACACCATATGTAAAGATATTACTAAAAAAATATTAAAATTTGTTAAGAATTATGCTACTTCATATCTGGTGACACTTCAGTTCATAGTATGTGACATTTCAGTTCATGATCGGTGATACCTAACTTCATATCTAGTGACACTTCATTGTTATTTGCTTTAATAATTCAATGTGATAGCTCGTTGTACATGCTCCTTATGTTAATAATACTTTACGTGACAATTGATAGGGCTTCACACAATAGTTAAAGATATTATCAAAGAATATTAAAATTTATTAAGACTTACACTGCTTCATATCTGGTGACACTTCAGTTCACGGTATGTGACACTTCAGTTCATGATTGGTGATACCTATCTTCATATCTGGTGATACTTCATTGTTATTTACTTTAATAATTCAATGTGATAGTTCGTTGTACATGCTCGTTATGTTAGTGATACTCCACGTTATAATTGATAGGGCTTCACATAATAGTTAAAGATATTACTAATAAAATAGTAAAATTTGTTAAGACTTATACTGCTTCATATCTGGTGACACTTCAGTTCATGATTGGTGATACCTAGCTTCATATCTGATGACACTTCATTGTTATTTGCTTTTATAATTCAACGTGATAGTTGTTGGGGTTTTTTCGAATTAAACCACCGCAGGATCATTTGGTTGTTCATTAATCCATGTTCATGCAAATCATAATTTTATGTAACATGCATGTTTATCACAGTCTAATCAAAAAGCATGCAAAGCAGATCCGTTTCTAATAAAGCAGAAGACATAGAAAATGAATCTACTTACAAATCGATAGACGGTCTGTGGACAAGATTAAAGATCTAATCTTGCTGTTGAATGAGCACAGTAATGGCGCCACCTATGACCTCAAAATCGTGCACCACAGTATTCCACTCCAAGATCTTCTATTGTATTCCCGGACTGTATCTAGATTCAGAGTGGGCTGAAATCTACTAGATAGAGTTGTGAAATCTATGGATAACTTTGAGAGACTAAGAGGGGCTGATTTCCAATGAATAAATTCATGAAAATTTCGTGCCCCCCCTCCCCTTATATATAGGGAGGGGCGAAATTTCATGTTCCAGCCCTACTGGGCTTGGGCCTCTATCTCAAGTTCAATATCCAGTCCACTATCAGTCAATTGGGCTACAACAGGGATCTAGAAGAATATTAAATTGGCCCACTAATTTATTTAATATCCAATATCCAATAAACCTAGGATATAATTAAATAAATTAAGTTTTACTTTTATTCCATTAAAGAAGTAAAACTGACCTACCAATTTAATACATATTTACGAATATGCTTTCTCCTTTAGTCCAACCATTCCCCGTGTTTAAGATATAATGTTCATTAATTAATTATGTAAGCCTCTGACAGCTATAATTAATTAACATCTAAAACCTTGAGTAGTACCACACAAGCTTTATTCATGTACGGAATAAATTCCACCTGCAGGGTTTCAACATGAACTTGTGCTTCCTCAAGAGAACATCATCAACCTAGCGCACCAGGACACAGTGCTCATGCATACTGCTCGAGACATCATGTATACATTGTTATTACCCAAGATATCGAATTCGATCTACGAAAAGATCTCACCCATTGATAAATCAAAGTAATAAACAACACACACATATGCTCGCCAATATCACATGAGTTCAGAACCCGAACTCTGTGGATCTTTATTCTCTCAGTAACTGGGTCAGAGACAGAGAATAGTATCCTATCGTGATCCTCCTCAATACACTAACCAGTGTACTAGAATAATCAGTTAGCCAAGATAAACTAACTTATCAGATTATTCTACGGTGTACCGATGGTGTGTTCAGGACCATCTAAGCCGTGAGCTCTTTAATACATTACAAGGTTCTAATGATATGATCTTTACCGTGTGACTCCCCACACCATATCATCTACAATGTAAGTATATGGAACATTGCATAAAACAATTATAGAACATAATCTAAATGCAAACAGTGACTGCAATAACTTTTATTTCATATCATCATATCATCAGAAAAATATACAAAGACAAGTCTTCCAGTATACAAAACCAACAATCTCCCACTTATACTTGAAGCATGTCTTTCAAGCATAATAACTAACTGGCAAATTCTCCAATCTAAAACTATCAACTCAAACTGCGCTATCGGGTCTGCATCTCACTCCCATTTTCTCCACGTGACCATCAAAGGTCTTAGCTGCCAGGCTCTTCGTGAATGGATCAGCCAGGTTGTCCTCAGATGCAATCTTGACCACCGCCACGTCTCCTCTCTTAACGATTTGTCGTATAAGATGGTACTTTCTCTCTATGTGTTTACTTGCCTTGTGGGCTCTGGGTTCCTTCAAATTTTCCACTGCACCAGAGTTATCACAGTATATCGTGATAGTCTTAGGCAAATCAGGAACCACGCCCAAGCCCACTAGGAACCCGCGGAGCCAGACAGCCTCTTTTGCAGCCTCAGAGGCAGCTACATACTCAGCTTCCATGGTGGAATCCGCAATGCATTTCTGCTTAATGCTCCTCCATGCGATGGCTCCACCTCCTAATGTAAACACATAGCCCGAGGTAGACTTACTCTGATCTTTGTCGGATTGAAAATCTGAGTCCGTGTAACCCAAAGGTACTAGACTATCAGAGCGGAAAACCAACATGTAGTCTCGAGTCCGTTTAAGGTACTTGAGAATGTTTTTGACCGCAGTCCAGTGACCTTGTCCCGGGTTAGACTGATATCTGCTTACCATGCCAACGGCATAGCATATATCAGGCCTAGTGCATAGCATAGCATACATCAAACTTCCCACAACCGAAGCATATGGTACTTTCTTCATTTCCTCTATCTCAGACTGTGTTTGGGGACACATTTCCTTGGATAGATGAATTCCATGCCTGTAAGGTATAAAACCTTTCTTGGAATCTTGCATGCCAAATCTAGCTAGCACTGTATCGATATAAGTCGCCTGGGACAGACATAACATCCTTTTCTGGCGATCACGAATGATCTTGATGCCAAGGACATGTCTGGCTTCACCCAGATCCTTCATATCGAACTGCTCGGACAACCACACCCTAATGTTTGACAACGCCTTCTTACTGTTTCCAATAAGCAAGATGTCATCAACATAAAGTACGAGGAATGCCACCACGTTTCTATCACATTTCTTATACACACAGCTCTCATCCGGACTTTGCACGAATCCATATGACTGGATAACCTCGTCAAATCGGATGTTCCAAGATCTCGATGCCTGCTTAAGTCCATAAATGGATCTCTTAAGCTTACACACCAAGTGCTCTTGGCCCTTAGCAATGAATCCCTCTGGTTGTTTCATGTGAATGTTTTCCTCAAGACTTCCGTTTAGAAAAGCTGTCTTGACATCCATCTGCCAGATCTCATAATCCAAATGAGCGGCAATAGACAAGAGAATCCGGATTGACTTAAGCATGGCTACCGATGAAAAAGGTTTCCTCATAATCGATCCCTTCTTTCTGAGTATACCCTTTTGCCACCAATCTAGCTTTGAAGGTTTCAACCTTCCCATCATATCCTCTCTTGCGCTTGTAGACCCACTTACAACCAATGGGTTTTACCCCATCTAGTGGTTCTACAAGTTCCCAGACTTGATTGTGATCCATAGATCCAATCTCAGACTCCATTGCAGTTTTCCAAGAATCTGCATCTTTATCTCGAATTGCCTCATCATAGGTCCTGGGATCCAATTCATTGAGACCCTCTGGGAAATCTGAAGCCTCTCCCAGACCAATGAATCTATCAGGTTGGCGTACAACCCTTCCACTGCGACGAGGCAGTTCCTGTACTTCTGTGACACGTTGTGCAGTGTTTGGTGGTTCCTCTTCTTGTACAACTGGTGTAGGATTCGATCCACCCCTTAACTCCTCAAGGATGATGTGACTTCTTGGTTTGTGGTTTATGACATAGTCTTCCTCTAAGAATCGAGCATTGGTGCTAACAATGATCTTCTGATCCTTAGGACTATAAAACAAACCACCTTTCGTTCCTCTAGGATATCCAACGAACAACCTTACATCAGTACGAGGAGCCAGCTTATCAGCTTCCTTGTCCAACACGTGTGCTGGGCTACCCCAAATCCGAATATGGTTCAAACTGGGCTTTCGTCCAGTCCATAGTTCTGTAGGTGTAGCAGGAACTGATTTCGATGGAACCAAGTTAAGAATATAGGCTGCCGTTTCCAGGGCATATCCCCAGAATGAAATGGGCAACTCAGAATAACTCATCATCGATCTAACCATCTCTAACAATGTACGATTCCTTCTTTCCGCCACGCCATTCTGCTGTGGCGTTCCAGGCGCAGTCAACTGGGATGTAATCCCACTCTCTGACATGTAATCCCTAAATTCACTTGAGAGGTACTCGCCACCACGATCGGAACGTAGTGACTTGATACTTCTGCCTGTTCGTTTCTCCGCTTCTGCCTTAAACTCTTTGAATTTCTCAAAGCATTCAGACTTGCGACGTAACAGGTAGATATAACCGTATCTAGAGTAATCATCAATGAGAGTGATGAAATACTCGAACCCTCCTCGAGCTTGAACTGACATAGGGCCGCATAGGTCAGAGTGAATCAAATCTAATAGCCCTTCGGATCTATTTCCTTTTGACTGGAAAGGACGCTTGGTCATTTTACCTTCCAAACAGGATTCACACAAAGGAAACGATTCTAGTACCAAAGAAGACAATGGTCCATCATTTACAAGCCTTTGTATCCTCTTAAGGTTAATATGACCTAGCCTTAGATGCCAAAGATAGGTTTGATTCAATTCCGATGGTTCTTTTCTCTTGTTAGGGTTTATGATCGATGTATTCAACAGTTGTCTTTGCGTAGTGTTTTCAGTTGGTTTAAGAAAGTATAAGTGTCCATCCAATGTGCCAGAACAGATAAAATGTTTACCACTAAAGATAACTACTTTGTTATCAAAAGAAACAGAATATCCATCCATAATCAATTTAGAAACTGAAATCAAGTTTCGCCTAAAACCAGGCACATAAAGACAATCTTTCAAAAGCAAAGTTCTATCACTACTGAAAGGTAAAACAACGTCTCCCACTGCAACAGCCGCCACTCTCGTAGCATTGCCCATGTAGACGGTGATCTCGTCCTCACTCAGCTGTCTTTTTACCAGGAACCCTTGTAAAGACATGCAAACATGATCAGTAGCTCCAGTATCTACTACCCACGACTGGGTAGAACAAGTTGCTAAACATGTTTCCACAACCAGAGTGTGAGATGTACCTCTCTTCTTCATTGCTAAGTGGCGAGCCGAGCGGTTTTGATAACCGAAGAGCTCCTTAAGGTTGAGCATGACATCATAAACAGTCTTCATAGTCTGATGCTGATGTTGCAACACATTCGACATGGAAGCCAGAATGTAGCAGCGCGCTATCTTATCAGACTTGACCCACTTGTCATACACAGCCCTTTGGGCTTCGTCAGAACCCTCATCTGGCTTGTCAGGACATACCTCTTCAAGTATAAACTTGTGTCCCTCAGCAACAAGAACTAAGTTAAGGTTACGAATCCAGTCATTGTAGTTTTCACCGACAAGTTTGTTTTCTTTGAGGATTGAGGACAGATTGGAGAGTGCCATTGATGATATGAAATAACTGAAATTAAACATGCAGTGCAGTCACATAACAAGTTTAGGATAAACAGTATATAATTGAAAGCCTCATAAAAATTATATACTTTTCCACCGACACTTTAAAAACATCTTTTATAAGCCACGATAGTGTGGACGTTTATAAAAAACATCTTTAAATAGGTTAAACCTTTAATTTGCCTCCAGTTGAGTTTCCTTACAACAAGCAAATTAATAACCGGATAATTAACACGGTCATGTAATCGTCTAACTGATAAGCCACCATCATGTGGACATTTATCAATAAATTACATCTAAGTGTGCACACCATTATCTTCACACCAAGATCACTACTCGAATTTAACCGCTCCAGATGGAGGAGTCAGTTAGTCCTAATAGTGTTCTATAGCTATCCTTTTAGGAGATTTAATTTCTAGAGAAATCTGTGATATGACACATCCGATATGGAGGAAGACCGATGTCAACGCGCATGCCCATCACTTCTCAATTAAACCAGATTTTAATGGAGACCGTATGAGATTTTCTACATACTTTGGTATGAATCTCTCCCACTTAGTTATTTATGTTTGAGGTTTCATTTTATCCCATTATCGAACATGCAAACATCACATAAAATGATAAACATCCATTGCATGCTTCAACATAATAAGCAACAGTATATAATCCAACTATCATGGCTTATATCTCATGTTGATTGATGAGATAAAACTGGAAAGTCAGCTCTGGAACAGGCTAGGAACCGCCGCCCCTTCACCGCGCCTCGCCGAAAATCCTAGCTCCATTTAGGGTTTCGGGACGTGAACAGGTGAACCTTCCTTTTTGGTGCTGAACCACTTTCCTTCTTTTGAGTTGATCTCCGATCTTTATTCAATACAGACTATCTATTCTGAAAGGAAAAATCTAATATTGCTAGAATAAAAATTACAACTCAAAAACTCGTCTAACAGTTTTATATCTATTATATTAAACCAACGTAAAATAAAACCTAGACCTAATCCATGGATTTTCTCATGGATTAAAATCACGTAGCCAAACCGGCATACGGCCAACATCCATTCAACATAAACATACATCACATAAAATAAAGGAGCCATGATAGTTGGTAAACCTGGAAACAAACACAGTCTACAAAACCAACAATCATGTATTATATGATCCACATAAAATAACATATGCTATCTATGCATGAATATTAAATAATAATCGAATTTTGCAATTAATTAAATTAATTAATTCGATATTATCCACAAGATAAAAATTGGAAATTAAAATAATTATCCACCAATTTTAATCTTGTTATTTTTGAAAATATTACTTAAATAAATATGGAAATTAATTATAATTATCCACCAAATTTATTTAATATTTTCTAACCACCCTAATTAAATAATAATTGGATATATTGATATAAATCAAAAATCTAATCCAAATATTATCCATAAGAATCTAAATCTTTAAGGATAAAGTTTGGAGATTTGATTCCAATCCAAAATCTTCCAAAACCTATCCAAAATTAAATTCTTATCACAATTGGATTTTGATAATTATTTGTATATATCCAAAATCACCTTATCCAATTTTTAATCTATAGTTTTCGAAAATAATCCAAATAATAAATCTGGAAATTTGATCCACTTCAAATTCTTCCAAATTTAAAATTCTATTTTCAAATCTATCTAGATTAAAATTAGGTAAATTAAGATATACATCAAATAACATCAAATCTTAATCCAATCTTCATAATTTTCGACCACCACTATTAAATAAATCTGGAAATTTAATTTTCATTAAAGTTTTCTCCAAATTTAATTAATAAAATCGAAAATTACATTAAAATAACATATTTGGAAATTTTTGACATTAATCAAAAAACTATTCCAAATAAAATACCTAGGTTTCGAAATTTTCTAGAATTAAAATCTGGAAATTTTGATCCACTTCAAAAATTACCAAATTTAAAATTCTAATTTCAAACCTATCTAGATTAGAATTTTGCAATTTTTGATATACATCAAAAATCACCAAATCCAATTCTAATCACTCCAAATTTTCGAACCACATCCAAATTAAATCTGGAAATTTGATCTTGATCAAAACATCATCCAAACTTTAATTATAGTGACCGAAAATTTAGACAAAAAATTAGGGAATTTAATACATCAAAATTCGAAAATTTTGAACACCAAATTTTCGAAAATAATGAGATATAAATCTGGAAATTTGAAGATCATCAAATATCATTCCAAATGTATATCACATCATGATCGAAAATTCCAACAATTCAAAACTAGAATTTTCGAATTCAATCCAAAAATTCTTCCAGGTTTTGAATACCATAAAATCGAAATACATATCCAATTAAATCTGAAAATTTAAACACCATAAATTTATCATCAAATTTAATATGCAATTCGAAATTATGCCCGGATTAATCCTAGAACAGTGCCAAAACCCGCTCTGATACCAGTTGTTGGGGTTTTTTCGAATTAAACCACCGCATGATCATTTGGTTGTTCATTAATCCATGTTCATGCAAATCATAATTTTATGTAACATGCATGTTTATCACAGTCTAATCAAAAAGCATGCAAAACAGATCCGTTTCTAATAAAGCGGAAGACATAGAAAACGAATCTACTTACAAATCGATAGACGGTCTGTGGACAAGATTAAAGATCTAATCTTGCTGTTGAATGAGCACAGTAATGGCGCCACCTATGACCTCAAAATCGTGCACCACAGTATTCCACTCCAAGATCTTCTGTTGTATTCTCGGACTGTATCTAGATTCAAGTGGGCTGAAATCTACTAGATAGAGTTGTGAAATCTATGGATAACTTTGAGAGACTAAGAGGGGCTGATTTCCAATGAATAAATTCATGAAAATTTCGTGCCCCCCTCCCCTTATATATAGGGAGGGGCGAAATTTCATGTTCCAGCCCTACTGGGCTTGGGCCTCTATCTCAAGTTCAATATCCAGTCCACTATCAGTCAATTGGGCTACAACAGGGATCTAGAAGAATATTAAATTGGCCCACTAATTTATTTAATATCCAATATCCAATAAACCTAGGATATAATTAAATAAATTAAGTTTTACTTTTATTCCACTAAAGAAGTAAAACTGACCTACCAATTTAATACATATTTACGAATATGCTTTCTCCTTTAGTCCAGCCATTCCCCGTGTTTAAGATATAATGTTCATTAATTAATTATGTAAGCCTCTGACAGCTATAATTAATTAACATCTAAAACCTTGAGTAGTACCACACAAGCTTTATTCATGTACGAAATAAATTCCACCTGCAGGGTTTCAACATGAACTTGTGCTTCCTCAAGAGAACATCATCAACCTAGCGCACCAGGACACAGTGCTCATGCATACTGCTCGAGACATCATGTATACATTGTTATTACCCAAGATATCGAATTCGATCTACGAAAAGATCTCACCCATTGATAAATCAAAGTAATAAACAACACACACATATGCTCGCCAATATCACATGAGTTCAGAACCCGAACTCTGTGGATCTTTATTCTCTCAGTAACTGGGTCAGAGACAGAGAATAGTATCCTATCGTGATCCTCCTCAATACACTAACCAGTGTACTAGAATAATCAGTTAGCCAAGATAAACTAACTTATCAGATTATTCTACGGTGTACCGATGGTGTGTTCAGGACCATCTAAGCCGTGAGCTCTTTAATACATTACAAGGTTCTAATGATATGATCTTTACCATGTGACTCCCCACACCATATCATCTACAATGTAAGTATATGGAACATTGCATAAAACAATTATAGAACATAATCTAAATGCAAACAGTGACTGCAATAACTTTCATTTCATATCATCATATCATCAGAAAAATATACAAAGACAAGTCTTCCAGTATACAAAACCAATAATAGTTCATTTTACATGCCCCTTATGTTAATGATACTTCACGTTACAATTGATAGGGCTTCAAACCATAGTTATATATATTACTAAAAAATATTAAAATTTGTTAAGATTTATACTGCTTCATATCTGGTGACACTTCAGTTCATAGTATGTGACACTTTAGTTCTTGATCGGTGATACCTAGCTTCATACCTGGTGACACTTCATTGTTATTTGCTTTAATAATTCAAAGTGATGGTTTATTATACATGCTCGTTATGTTAGTGATACTCCACATTACAATTAGTAGCTCTGCATTAGTATGAATGCCATGAATACTCCAACAGTTTTGTTGATTCAGATATTTTTCCTACAGAGACAAGCCCATTGATGAGACTTGTGAATGTTACCACATTTGGTTTGAAGCCACGCTTAAAGAAGCCGCCTAAGATTGAAAACCCAAAATCAGCTCGATTGAGATGACAGAAGCAATTTATCACAATGCTCAAGGTGTACTCATTCACAAGAGTCTTCATTTGAAGCATTTTGTCGAATAGTTGAAGGGAAATAGGGTATTGTTTGATCTTGACCACATCACTCAGCAATTTCGTGAAATCAACCACAAAGGGTCGTGGCTGAATTCTTAGCATTTCATGAAATAGAGCAACAACATCATTGGGCTCACGTATACAACCGAAATCAAACCTGGGTTTGCCAGAAAATTTCCTAATTTGGAGACTCGCATTATCGAAATTGAAGCCGGATATAAAAAATGGGTCGTAACGTAAAGATGCAGCGGCAAAAACAGATGACTTTAAGGAAGAATTAGAAAGAATTCTTCTGCAAATCATGGCAGCGTGATTCTTCATTCTTCAATCTTCAGTGAATATTTGGAGATTTTCTCCAAATGTCAAATGGCTTCTTGTCTTTAACCACTAGGATCACTCCTGATTTAGAACACGGGAGCGAAAAGTCAGCTATTTATGCTCTTAGAGCCCAATTTGTTGTATCCCCCACCACCATATCAAATTTCTATGTTCAAATTCATTACAAACAACATGAAATGAGAGAAAAAGAGATTGCAGAGAAAATTGTGGCCTTAGAGATCGAAAAACTTACAATTCCGAGTGATAGAGGCAACGTTTTAGTGGCAGAGGTGGTGGAGGAGTTGCAGAGGCGGCGGTGGAGCAATTTGGGAAAATCATTGGAGGTGGAGCGATTTGGAAAATCAACGTTAGAGCGTTTTAGTGGAGGAGGTGGTGGCGTAGTTGCAGAGACAACGGTGAAAGTTGTAATGGTAGTGGCGAGTAGGGTTGCAGCGGTGGAGGTGGAGCGATTTGAGAACTCATTGTTGGAGGTGATTTGGCGGAAATAAGCTTTGGGGAAGGAGATGGATTTTTTTTATATATATTTAGTTAAATGGATCGGATCCTGGTCGGATTTTAAGATCCACCAAACGGTTTATGACCCGTTAGACGGTCTAACACAAGCCTTTGTCTTGAAAAAATTAAGTCATCAACTAGTACTTTGCACACAGTCAAACCGAGATACACGGCCAACATGAGCGACGCCCATGAACGCCCAAATTTTGTGGGTCCTAATTTTATTTTATTTTAATGTATAATTTTATTTAAAAAAATGATTTGGGATCTCCTCAATATCACAGGTCAGATGTGTGAGTAAACAAAAAAAGAAAAAAAAAAGAAAACAACTGGTCCCACTAAGTGAATTGAAAGAGAAAAAAGAGAAAAAAAAACTGGCTTTAGAAAATTTATTATTTGAGCTTATTAAATATTAGTTAATTTAAATGGTCTCACTGTAGTGGTAAAACCGAATTCAAGTTTCTAGAGTTATTTTTTTATTTATTGAACAAGTCACGACTAACATTAATGATTTTCTTAATGTGCAAATTAGATGCTGAAATATTTGAAAGTTGATTCGTTGAAATACAAATTTACATACTTAGAATTGGGACGAATCATGTTTTATTGTGCGTACATGCTTGTTTGTTTGTTTTTATTTCCAATCTAAATTTATAGTTTGCAAATTTGTTACCTAGAAAATATCGATTTAAAGGTAAAAAAAATGACATAAAAGTAAAGGAAGTGGTAATGAAGGTGATTATATAGTTGAGAATGACAATGTTTATTTGAAGCATTTAATGAGATATTGGAGAAAACAAAGATTTTGATGACCTTATTGATGATATTGTCTATCAGAATATTAGAAGACCTAAATTATTTCAACAGTTATTAAATAATTTTATACTTTTATATATTTGTAGGCGTTGATTGTATGTTTTGAAGACTCAAGTTGATGAAAACACTAATGGAAGAAACTTTAAGATGTCAGCAAAAAAATAGGATCCTTTTTTTTTGTCATGGGCCTCAAAATGTTAGGAACGACTTTATGTGTTTGCATCAGGGACATCGACTCTACTACTTGAGGGGGAATTCTATAGCACGTGAGCACACACTACATGTATCTCTTTATAATTTGGCATGTGTCACATGGACCTTACCACTGAAACAAGAATAAGAAAAAGATGTCCCCTTGGAGAAGCCTAATGGTGGAGTGGTGTAAGTTTGAGTTCAAAAATCTTAAAGTTCGAATCCCACCACTAACACCAAACTCATATCTGGTTTTTTAAGTGTGGTTTACATTTTCTGTGGAGTTTGCAGGCTATTACACATAAACGAGATTTACCCAATACACATATCGATAGCAGCTGCGGGTTACCTCAAAGTAAAAAAAAAAGAATAAAAAAGAGATATGAAATATATATAACAGTTATTAAATTATATGTAGTGTAAGTTCACGCGCTATAAAATTTGTCCTCCTTGAGTATGCCTTTTCGAATGTCTCAAACAAGTAAATTGTAGTGTGTATTATGAAAATGTATACATTACTTAACTGAGAAGCTGTAGGACGACATTTCAGTTCGTAACATTTGATCAAAATATAAAACTATTTATTTAATTATTTTTCAACTGTCCAAGGTGACGATTTTTGTAGCCCCACTTAGATGATACCTACTTGAAAACCAATATTTATTTTGACAAATAAGATTAGTCTTGTTTAATAGAATCTTGGAACGATACAAAAACATGCAGATTTTAGCGACATAATATGTTGTCGTTAAATAATGAATTTATGTCATTATTAAAGACTAGCGACGGACTAGCTTCGTAGTTGATTGGCTCATCATTACAGTTGACTAACGATCTGTTGTTAACCTTAATTAGCGACGGACTGTTCTGTTGTCACTGTGTCGTGGCCGACCGACTACCGATACTGTACCAATAGACTGGCAACGGACTTGTCCGTCGCTAGAACAAGAAATTTTGTTCCGTCGCTAGTTTTTTTATTTTTTTTAATAATTCAGATTTAAATATTATGAATACTTAAAAATAGAATATTATAAATAAAATATTAATAATAAAGATCCATAGTATTCAATCACAAATTCATAAATAATATAATTAAAATAATATTCGAATACAAATCAGTCATTAGAGGGTGGCGGTGGTAGGGGTGGGGGACAACCAAATCGAGTATACATCTGGGCCCACTGGCCTCTATACGGGCCTGCATATGGCCCTCCATGCTAGATTTGGGCCTGTATATCATCAACACGCTGAGTGGAGGCTTCCTCCATAAACACGGATTACGAGGTGGCTCCAGAATGAATACTGTTGTTGTCGTCGCTGTAGAGGTGTGACCGAGACCCACTGTCGAATATGCACTTCTTATTCATGCCTCTTAACGCATCTAGATAAATGACGGTCATATCCACCCCAGACACCTCATCAGTGCCTGGAAGGAACTGACTCAACTCTGCAGCCCGTTGATATAATTTCTCCCGAACACAACAACAAGTTGACATGAATTAATTAAATAAATATACAATATTTGTTATATTGAAGAATATATATAAATTAAATACTTACAGCAAAGCACTAGCTCTTCTTATCAGTGAAGATTTTATTCTTATCACGGTGGTGTCTCAAAAATAATTCTCACCCACCCTACTCGTCTGGGAGTCCCTTATCTTGCGACTGCTTAATTAACATAAGTGGAATCGGTTAAATTCATTTAAATGAATTGTATAAATTCAAATAATTTTTTTATCAATAAATTACCTAGTCTGTGTGTGTTGCACAACATATCTGGTCTCCCATTTATGTGCGATCATACCCGCTCCTGGTCCATCAGGCTCAAACCTCCTGTTCTCTGAATTAATGTGAGACTTCTTTTTCGACTCATTAGTGTCCCAGAAGGCTATTCAGACATACCACACATCTTCAGGGATGAATTTTGATCTCTTCATATTCATGTTCCTCTTAACAATGTGAATCATATATGTATATCACTCGACCGCCTTCGAGAACTACAAAGTACGCACCACCTTGTCCAAATGAGGCTTCCATGTGAACAATTTTTGCATAAAAACGCAACACATTAGTAATTCAACTGATTTTTTCAACTAAATACTCAAATTGAATAATAAATTATACCTTGAAGTCCTCAAAATAGTGCTGCTTCGTAGCAGTAGACACCAACTTCCAATTAATGCTAAATAGGATCTATGTACTTCTTGAATATCTGAGTCGTGGTTGTCGATACATCATGAGATGACATTAACGTCATATTCTCATTATTGCATGAGAAGCTGGTCAAAAATTTATCTTTTTAAATGAGTGTCGAAAAGAATTGAAATATTTTTTTCAAAATTTCCACAACACCTATGTGAAAATACTAATCATAAGTTCTCGACTCTATAATAATTGATCTATGTTATTCTAGTTAATTAATCAAAACTAACAACACCAACAATTCAATCAATAATTGATAAAAAAATTAAATAAAATTTTCAAAATTTCGGTAACACCTGTGTGAAAATTTCAGTCCCATGTTCTCTACTCTATGCTAATTGATCTATATTCAACTACTTAATCAAATAATATCAACAATACCAAGAAATAGTTTAGATTTAGTAGGGCTTATTTTTATCAAAGCGGTACTGTAGTTGATGTGACCGTAACTCTTTAGATTCTAGGGTTTTAAATGGTTCGGCGTGCCCACATCAACAGATAAGCATCAACCCCTGAAAAATTAAAACAAATTCTATCTCCTCCAAATGCCTTTCTTCAGAATCCTTATTTTCAAGGGATATCATTATCTCTTATTTTCTCTCTTCTTATCTTAACCTGCAAGATCATATCGTACCCAAAACAAGCGTAAAATTGTTCTCTATTCTAGTTAAATTAATTGGAAACAACATTCATTAAATTAAAAAAACATAAATAAATAAAAACCTGGGTTGCATCCCAGTAACTCCCTAGTTACTGTCGTGGACACGACACCATCCCTTCTTAAGCGTAAATGGGCTATACGAGCCAGACCACTCTGACGTCCTGGTCAAAATACCACAGGTAAGGTTTTAGATGATGGTCCATTCACTTTGAAATGCCCTCCTGTATCGGGATTTTTCAGTTCAACTTCCTCATTGGGGCATCCCGCATATACTTCAAAGAGATCAACCCACTTAGTTTTCAGATTCTCTCCCATGAGCTTGAACCTTGAGTGGTGCAAAATAACTTGCTGCCCTAGGAATAATCTCTTCCTTCTAATCACTTTATCATGAAGCCTCTTCATTTTTTCTTTGTAAAGAACAGCATTGTCATAAGCCTCCATCCTCATTTCTTCTATCTCTTGCTTCTGAAATTTTCTGGCATGCCCTGCTGCATCCTTATCCATGTTCAGTCTCTGGAGTGCCCATCGTACGTTGTGTTCCAGCTCTACTGGCAGATGCCAACATTTCCCATAAACCAACCTATATGGAGACATCTTGATTGGAGTCTTAAAAACAGTTCAGTATGCCCACAGGGCATCATCCAGATGAATACTCCAATCCCTTCGACTCGGATTCACTACCTTCCTAAGAATGACTTTTATTTCTCGATTTGAGACTTTAGCTTGGCCATTTTCCTGTGGGTGATAGGCTGTTGTCAGACGATGGTTCACTCCACATTTCTTCAGCAATTTCTCCAGCGTTTGGTTGCAAAAATAGGTCCCTTGATCACTAATGATGGACCTGGGCACACCAAATCGGCTGAAAATATGGGATTTCAAAAATGCAGCTACTACCCTTGCATTATTTGTAGGAGTAGCCTTGGCTTCCGTCCATTTGGAGACATAGTCTACTGCCAGGATGATGTAGTGGTTCCCTCTAGAGTTTGCAAGGGGACCCATGAATCCATTACTCAAATATCGAAAATCTCCACTGGCCTGATAGGTGTCATGGGCATTTCGTTCCTCCTTATGATGTTCTCAACTCTTTGGCACTGATCACATTGTCTGCAAATGTTGTGGGTATCCATGAAAATTGTGGGCTAAAAGAACCCACAGTTCAGAACTCTTTTTGCTATTCAATTTGGTTCAAAAAGCCCTCCACAAGCATAGTTGTGACAATGCTTCAAAATTTCTTCGATCTCCTCATAGGGGACACATTTTCTTATAATCTGATCGACACACGTCCTCCATAGAATATGGATATCCCATGCATAGAAATTGCTCTCATGGCTTAGTTTATTCTTTTGATACCTCGAGTATCCAATTGGCATCTCTCCTGACATCAAAAAATTCACTACATCTACATACTAGGGTTCTCGACATCAAACTCTTGCAAGAGCAGGATCTATCTTATTAGTCTCGGCTTTGTCTCTTTCTTGGTCATCAAATGCCTCAGTGTACCCTGATCTGTGTAGACAATGCTTTTGGCTCCCAAGAGATAGGACCGAAACTTCTCGAATGCAAACACTATTGCCAGAAACTCCTTCTCAGTAGTGGTATAATTACACTGTGCCCCATTCAAGGTTTTGGAAGCATAGTAAATTACATGGCTCTCTTTTCCTCTTTTCTAACCCAGTATGGCGCCCACAACATAGCCACTAGCGTCACACATTATCTTAAAGGGCATTCTCTAATCTGGTGGTTGAATAACTAGTGCTGTGACCAGTTTCTTATTCAGGATATCGAATGCCTTCTTGTAGTCTTCACCAAAATCAAATGGGACATCTTGCTGCAACAAGTGAGTAATAGGCTGGGCAATTTTTGCAAAATCTTTTATAAACTTCCAGTAGAATCCAGAGTGCCTCAGTAAACCTCTCACTTGTTTTACTGAAGTGGGATATGGCAATTTCTCAATGTTATCCACTTTTTATTTGTCAACCTCAATGCTCCTTTCGTAGATTAGATGGCCCAGTACAATGCCCTCTCGAACAATGAAGTGGGATTTCTCGTAATTCAGTACCAGACATTTGTTTACGCATCGCTGTAACATCTTCTCTAGATTGTCTAGACATCGATCAAAAGAGCTCTCGTACACTGTGAAGTCATCCATGAATACTTCAATGCAGTTCTTAAGTAGGTCAGAGAATATGCTAATCATACAACGCTGAAATGTGCCCGGAGCATTGTAGAGACCAAAGAGCATTCTGCGGTAGGTGAAGATTCCTAATGGGCACATGAATGTTGTTTTCTCCTAATCCTTTTAATTTACTCTATTCTGCATGTATCCAGAATATCCATCCAAGAAACAAAAGAACTTGTTTCCTGCGAGCCTCTCCAACATCTGGTCAATGAACGGAAGTGAAAAATGATCCTTCAATGTGACCATGTTCAGCTTTCTGTAATCAATACAAACCTCCAGCCAGTTTTGTAGTCTTGTGGGCACAAGATCTCTATTTTCATTTTTCATGACCTGAATTCCGGACTTTTTGGGCACAATGTAGATTGGACTGACTCACTTACTATTTGAAATTAGGTATATAATGCCCTGGTCCAACATCTTAATAATCTCTTTCAGCATAACATCCTTCATCACTGGATTTAGTTTCCTCTGTGGATCACGGACAGGCTTTGCAACATCTTCCAACAAGAATTTTTTTAGGATTGTATACTGAAAAGCTTATCTTTGTATACTATCTACAATGTTTTTGACGATATAGATTGAATATTATTGTAGTCATTGTATGTGCATTTATTTATTGATATATATATATACATATATGCATGTTTCCATATACTTGCATTGTAGATGATATGGTGTGGGTAAACACATGGTAAAGATCATATCATCGGATTCCTTGCAAAGTATTAAAAGGCTCGCAGTTTAGATGGTCCTGAACCAACCATTGCACACCGCAGAATAATCTGATAGTTAGTTTATCTTGACTAACTGATTATTCTGATACACTGATATGTGTATTGAGGAGGATCACGATAGGATACTATTCTCTGATCTGACCCTAAAAGGATAGAATAAAGATCCACAGAGTTCGGGTTCTAAACCCATTCACAGTGGTGGACATATGTGTATTATGTCTACTTCTTTGATTTATCAATGAGTAAGATTCTTGATAAGATCAATAACCTCGATATCTTGGGCAGTAACATATATGCACATGATGGGTTGTGCACTGTATATGGTCACCATGTCCGGATCAGTCAGGTTGATGATGTCCCCTTGAGTAAACACAAGTACACGTGAAACCCTGCAGGTGAAATTTATTCCGTACATGATAAAGCTTGTGTGGTACTGCTCTAGGAATGGAGGTATTAATTAATTATAGCTGTTAGAGCTTACATAATTAATTAATGGACATTATATTTTAAACATGGGGAATGGCTGGACTAAAAAAGAAAGCATTAAGTACAAATGTATTAAATTGGTAGGATAATGTTATTTCTTTAGTGGAATAAAAATAACACTTAATTTATTTAATTATATCCTAGTATTGGATATTAGATATTAAATAAATTTGTGACCCAATTTAATATTCTTCTAGATCTCTACTGTAGCCCAAATAATACCTTAATAGACTGAGGGAATGGAACAAGAGGAGAGGCCCAACCCATTAGGGTTGGGAGACCTAATTTTCATCTCCCTCTCTATTAATTAGAGAGGGGGAGACGAGAATTACATAGATCAAATCAGCCCCTCTCAGTTGCTCTCTTGATTATCTAGGTTATCCATACAGTTTAGTAGTGTGTAGCCCACTCTACATCTAAACGGGTGTTGGGAATACAATAGAAGATCAAGGAGTATTACTGCTGCCTTGGAGATCATCGAACACAGTAAAGAAAGGGCCGAGTTCTACCGCGTCTTCTACAATGACGAGATTAGACCTTTAATCTCGTGTGCAACCCTACAATTCATGTAAGTTGTTTTTATCGATTCTATTTTTCCACTGCTATAGATTCGATGTTCTTGCCTGATTCGTTCAACATGTATATTTAATAGACACACACATAAAATATGATTTGCATGCTAATAGAATTAACGAATATTCGATTAGATCCTGTGGGGCGTAATTTGAAAAAACCCTAACAACTGGTATCAGAGCAGATATCGGCTATGTTCTAGAATTAAATCTATGTTATTGTTCAAAAATTTCATTAAATTTGTAGATGAATTTAGGTTCAATTTTTAGATTTAATGAATGGTATTTTTGAGCATGATGTGATTAAAATTGGATGAATTTTTTATGTTTGTTTCGAAAATTCTTATTTTAATTTGCATGGTTTTTTCGCCCATCATGAAATAAAATTAAGGAATGGTATTGTGATGTTCATCATAATTTCTAGATTTTATTAAGTGTTATTTTCAAAAATTTGATCTTCATATGTTCGAAAATTTTGTGTTTAATTTGTCCCTTAATTTGATCCATAATTTTCGATTGTTTTAGTGTTGGAATTGGAATAGAATTTTGATGTTATCAAAATTTCCATATCCAATACTAGAAGGGGTCGAAAATTATGGGGATTAAAATTGGTTTATGGTAATTTTTGGCGTATACCAAAAGTTACCTAATTTTAATCAAAGTAGGTTCCAAAATAGAATTTTAAATTTGGTAAGTGTTTGAAGAGGATCAAAACTACCATTATTTTAATTCTAGTAATTTTGGTGCCTAATATAGAATTTGGATAGTATTTTGACTAGTATCAAAATTCCAAATTGGCTATTTAATTAAGGAAGGGGGAGAAAATATTTAAGTATTAATTCGGAGGATTATTTTGATTTATTTCAAAATTTCCAGATTTAATCCTATCATATATTTCGAAAATTTAAGACATGATTTGGTGGATAATTGTGGTCAATTTTCCAAATCTTATCTTATGGTAATTTTTGAATTAATTGAGATATGCTTTGGTGAGATAATTTTAATTAATTTCGAAAGTTGATCTTAAAGATAAAATTTCATTTTAAGATTTTATTTGGTAGATAATTTTGATAAACTTCCAAATATGATCTTAAGGATATATTCGAAATTATTTGATTTGATTTGATGGATAGTTATAATTAATTTTCAAATTTAATCAAGGTATAATTTTCGAAATTCTTTAACTAAATTAAAGTGCAATTTTCAAAAATTAGCATGCATGGATATCATGTGATATTTTATGTCTAACATTTAATTGTGATAGTGTATCTGTAGATGGTTTGTTTTGTAGGTGACACCAACTATCATGGCCTTTAATTATTTGTTTATATGATGTCTATTTAATGTTGAATGTATGGTTGGCCGTATGCCGGTTTGGGGTATGATATTATTTATCCATGAGAAAATACATGGATTGGTCTAAGCAATTTATTTTATTACGTTGGTTTAATGTAATAGGAAAAATAAATTGTTAGAATTCGAGATAATTTTCGAAAATCATCTAGTTTTGAGTTGTATTTTATTTCCTTTTATTATTCTAGATATATTAGAATTTCCTTTTGGAATAGATTTTTAATATAGAATAAGGGAAGGATATCAACTCAAAGATGGAAAGTGAAGCAGCTTTAAACAAGGAAGGACATCCTGAACATGTCCCAAAACCCTAAAGGCGCTAGGGTTTCGACGAGATGCAAGAGAGGTAGCGGCGTGGGAGTCCGGGTTTCCAAAAGCTGTTTTTCCATAAATATCTCATTAAACAACATGAGATATTTATTATTCTTATTATGCTATTTTGCATGCAATGGTTTTAATCCTTATGTGATGAATTGCATGTTTAATGGGATAAGATGAAACCTCAAGTTTAAATAACTAAGTGAGAGAGATACATACCAAAGTATGTAGAAATCTCAAACGGTCTCCATTAATCTAGTTTAATTGAGAAGTAATGGGCAACCTCCCTACGGAGGGGTCATATTACTGGATTCTCTAGAAATTAAACTTCTTAAAATAGATAACTGTAGAATATCATTAGAACAAATTGACTCTACTACTAGAGCGAGGAAATTCGAAATGATGTTCTTGGGGTGAAGATAATGGTAATCACGCTTAGATATAATTTATTAATAAACGTCCACCCTACATGGCTTATTAATTAGATGATTGCATGACCGTGATTATATCCGATTATTAATTTATTTGTCATAAGGAAGTTTGACTGGAGGTAAATTAAAGGTTAGGTAAACCTGTTTAAAAATGAATTTTATAAACATCCACCCTACGTGGCTTATAAGAACATTTTTAAAATGTCGGTGGATATGCATATAATTTCTTTTGAGGTTTTTAAATTATAATAGATAACTGTAGAATATCATTAGAACAAATCGACTCTACTACTAGAGCAAGGAAATTCGAAATGATGTTCTTGGGGTGAAGATAATGGTAATCACACTTAGATAATTACTTGACCGGGATTATATCCGATTATTAATTTACTTGTCATAAGGAAGCTTGACTGGAGGTAAATTAAAGGTTAGGTAAATCTGTTTAAAATGAATTTTATAAACATCCACCCTACATGGCTTATAAGAACATTTTTAAAATGTCGGTGGATATGCATATACTTTCTTTTGAGGTTTTCAAATTATATGTCTTTTTATCCTAAAGTTGTGACTGTACTGCATGTTTATTTTTAGTTACTTCTATATCGTCATGGAACTCTCCAACTTGTCCTCGATTCTCAAAGAAAACAAACTAGTCAGTGAAAATTACAAAGATTGGATTCAAAACTTGAACATTGTCCTTACTGCTGAAAACTTTAAGTTCGTACTTGATGAGGATTGTCCACAAAAGCCGGATGAGCATTCTAGTGAAGCGCAGAGAGAGGCTTATGGTAAGTGGCTTAGAGTTGATGAGATGGCACGTTGCTACATGCTGGCTTCTATGTCAAGTGTGTTGTAATATCAACATCAGTCTATGAAAACCGCTTATGACATAATGCTCAATCTCAAGGAGCTCTTCGGATACATGAATCGCTCAGCATGACATTTGGCTATGAGAAATCGGATGAGCACTAAGATGTCAGATTCTACACCGGTAATAGATCACGTTCTCCACATGATGGGCTACTTTACGGAGATCGAGACTCTAGGTGGCAATTTGGACGCTGAGTCCCAAATTGACATTGTGCTTCACAGTCTGTCACCGAAGTTTGAGCAGTTCAGGCTGAACTTTAACGTGATAAAAAAGGATGTAACTTTATCATAACTGCTCATGGATCTTCAGGCAGCTGAGCATCTTCAAAAGGGAAGCTCGGAGGCACACCTAGCTAGGGCGCCTTCTTCTGGTGTTAAGAAGAAGAGATATGCATCTAAGAAAGCTGCAAATGAGGCACCTAAAGAAAAGAAGGGAAAAGCCAAGATTCCTCCAGAAGACTTCAAATCGAAGTCAAAGTGCTCAAGTGTGGTCAGTAGGGACGTTGGAAGTCTGCGTGTCCCAACAACAAAAAGAAGAAGGGTATGTCTCATTGTTTTTTTTATAGAAACATGTTTAGCTACTTGTTCTACACGGTCTTGGGTAGCAGATACTGGAGCTACTGATCATGTTTGCATGTCCTTACAGGGGTTACTGGTGAAAAGGCAGCTGAGTGATGGTGAGATTACTGTCTACATGGGCAATGCTATGAAAGTGGCGGCTGTTGCAGTGGGAGATGTTACTTTACCTTTCAGTAGTGATAGGATTCTTATTTTAATGGATTGTCTTTATGTGCCGAATTTTGGGTGAAACTTTAATTATGTTTCCAAATTATTTTTGAATGGATATTCTGTTTTATTTGATAGCAAGGTCGTTATAACAAGTGGAAAATATTTTATTTGTTCTGGCACATTGAATGAACATCTTTATTTACTTAATCTTATGCAAAACACTACACAAGCGCAATTGTTAAATACATCGATCAAAAACCCTAATAAAAGAAAAGAACCTTCGAAATTGAATTAAACCTATCTTTAACATCTTAGGCTAGACCATATTAACCTTAAAATGACACAAAGGCTGATAACCGATGGACCACTATCCTCATAGGTCTTAGAAATATTTTCTTTGTGTGAATCCTATTTGGAAGGTAAGATGACCAAGCGACCCTTTAAGTTAAAAGGGAATAGATCCAAAGAGGTATTATATTTGATTCACTCTGACCTATGTGGCCCTATGTTAGTTCAAGCTCGAGGAGGGTACGAGTATTTCATCACGTTCATTGATGATTACTCAAGATATGGATACATTTACCTACTGCATTGCAAGTCTGAATGCTTTGAGACTTTCAAAGTGTTTAAAGCGGAAGCAGAGAAGCAAACATAAAAAAGTATCAAATCACTACATTCTGATCATGGTGGCGAGTACCTCTTAAGCGAATTTAGGGACTACTTAGCAAAGAATGGGATTACATCTTAGTTGACTGCGCCTGGCACTCTACAGTAGAATGGCATAGCAGAAAGACAGAACATAACCTTATTAGAGATTGTTAGATCGATGATGCACTATTCAGAATTGGCGGTTTCATTTTGGGGATATGCCTTAGATACATTAGCTTACATTCTTAACATGGTTCCATCCAAATCTGTTCCTCGTACATCCTTAGAACTATGGACTAGTCGAAAGCCCAGTCTAGGTCATGTTCGGATTTAGGATAGTCCAGCACATGTGCTAGACAAGGAGACTGATAAGTTGGCACCATGTTTGGAAGTAAGGCTATTTGTTGGGTATCCAAAAGGAACGAGATGTGGTTTGTTCTATAGTCCTAAGGATCAGAAGGTCATTGTGAGCACCAATGCCCGATTCTTAGAGGAAGACTATGTAATAAATCACAAACCTAAGAGCATGATCATTCTTGAGGAGCTTCGAGGTGAGAATTCGAATCCTATACCAATTATACAAGAAGAGGTACCACCAACATGTCACAGAAGTACAAGAAATGCCTCGTCGCAGTGGGAGGGTTGTATGCCAACCTGATAGATTCATTGCTCTAGGAGAATCTTCGGATTTCCTAGAGGGTCTGAATGAATTGGATCCCAGGACCTACGATGAGGCAATTCGAGACAAAGATGTTGATTCTTGGAAAACTACAATGGAGGCTAAGATTGGATCTATGGATCACAATCAAGTCTGGGAGCTTGTAGAACCACAAGATATGGTCAAACTCATTAGGTGTAAGTGGGTCTACAAAAGAAAGAGAGAATCTGACGGGAAGGTTGAAACCTTCAAAGCTAGATTGGTGGTGAAATGGTATACTCAGAAAGAAAGAATCGATTATGAGGAAACCTTCTAACCGGTTGCCATGCTTAAGTCGATCTGGATTTTCTTGTCTATTACCGCTCATTTGGATTAAGAGATTTGGCAGATGGATGTCAAGACAGATTTCCTAAAGGGAAGTCTTGAAGAAAACATCCACATGAAGCAACCAGAGGGATTCATTGCTAAAGGCCAAGAGCACCTAGTGTGCAAGCTTAAGAGATCTATTTATGGTCTTAAGCAGACATTGCGGTCTTGAAACATCCAATTTGACGAGGTAATCCAGTCATATGGATTCGTTCAAAGTCTGGATGAGAGCTGTGTGTACAAGAAGAGTGACGGAAATGTGGTGGCATTCCTCGTACTGTATGTTGATGATATCTTGCTTATTGGAAACAATAAGAAGATCTTATCAAACATAAGGGTGTGGCTGTCCAAGTAGTTCGATATAAAGGATTTGAGAGAAGCTGGACACGTCCTTGGCATAAAGATCCTTCGAGATCTCCAGAAAAGGATATTGTGCCTATCTGAGGCAACATATATCGATACAGTACTAGCAAAGTTTAACATGCAAGATTCCAAGAAAGGTTTTATACCTTTCAGGCATGGAATTTATCTATCCAAGGAAACATGTCCCCAAACACAGGATGAGATAGATGAGATGAAGGGGATTCCATATGCTTTGGCTATGGGAAGCCTCATGTATGCTATGCTATGCACTAGGCCTGATATATGCTATGTGGTTGGCATAGTAAGCAGATATCAGTCTAACCCTGGACAAGGACACTGGACTGTAGTAAAGAATATTCTCAAGTACCTGAAAAGGACTAGAGATTATATGATGGTATACTGCGCTGATAGTCTCGTGCCTTTAGGTTATACGGACTCAGATTTTCAATCCGATAAAGATCAGAGTAAATCTACCTCGGGCTATGTGTTTACCTTGGGAGGCGGAGCCATTGCATGGAGGAGCATCAAGCAAAAATGCATAGCTGACTCCACCATGGACGCTGAATATGTAGCTGCCTTTGATGCTGCAAAGGAAGCTATCTGGCTCCGGAGCTTCTTGTTGGACTTGAGCGTAGTTCCTAATTTGCGTAAGAGCATCACGATATACTGTGATAACTCTGGTGCAGTGACAAATTCGAAGAAACCCAGAGCCCATAAGGCAAGTAAACACATAGAGAAAAAGTACCATCTTTTATGAGAAATCATTAAGAGAGGAGATGTGGCAGTGGTCAAGATTGCATCGGAGGACAACCTGGCTAATCCATTCACGAAGAGTGATGTGACTCGAGATAAGGATCGAACGCATGTCGACACATAAGGGTTTTATGACTTCTAACAACTCGAATAACTAATTAAAAATATGCAGAAATAACAATACTAAAATATGGAACGAAACTAGACGACTAAACCAACTAAAATACTTAGATTACGACACACGAATTGAACACAAAATCCAAACGAGGGGGCTGTTTTGGGGTGGCGATTTGGTTAGGTTGAAGGGTGGGATAACATGTGTGAGGTATAGGTGAAGAATGGTTAGGATAGATAGGATATGATAGGGTTTTGGATAAACTTACGTTATATGTGCTCCAAACGTCGTGAAGAACACGTATAGGCAAATCTGATCCGGAACGGCTTCGAATGTCTTGGGGGCTAGACCAATGGACTTGTGGAAGATTTTTGACATGTACGAAGATGTGGATGGATGGCATCGAAGGTGGATACACGGCTGGTGGCAAGTTGATAAGAATCACAACCCGAAAGTTGCCTTGAATCTCGAACGTACACAAGGCCAAATTCTTTAAGTTGATCTTCAAGTAGCGAGTCTCCGACAATCCCTCAATGTGAATTGGTGAATTCCCTTTGAATAAAACCTAGAATTGCTTGTTCTAAGAGTATGAATTTTAAAATCAAAACTCACAAAGATTTAACGGGGTTGAGATGATATTGAAAGCAAAGCTTAATTAATCAAATTGAACTAAAACTTACGTGAAACTTGAAAGATGAATGGATGACGATGAGGACTCTAAGGACAGCTTGAGGAGGGTTGGAACACGGCGGTGGTAGTGGTCTTGTCGGCGGCGGTGAAAGGTAGAAGGATCGGCTAAATTGGTGAACCCGTGTTGTGAAAACCCGAATGCACTCGTCTAACTTCTCCGGATAGCAATTCTCCCATGTACTTGATAAATACCCCGAAGAACCTAAATAAGACTATTAATTTGCTAGAATAATAGAATTGTTTGTATATAATTGATCAACCAAAGGATCGGAGACAAAAGGGAGGAATAAATCTCAAACTCAAACAATTGTCTAACTTTTGAATGTCACATGGTACACCTATTTATAGGAGAGAAAGGGACGAAAATCTAACCCTAATTATCTAGATAAAATTGAAATCTAATAGTCCAAGTCAAACTAGGATAAAATCAAAAGATAACAAAAATAAGATAAGAAAAATCTATCTAAATCTAACTAGATAAGACCTACTTGCAATGAAGAACAAGTTGGCAATGTGTACAGCATCATCGGTTTTCCTACATGCAATGAAATGAGACATCTTGGAAAACCTATTAATGAAAACAAATATAGAATCTTGACCAGATCTAGACTGTGGTAATCCTAGTATGAAATCCATAGATAAATCAATCCACGGGGAAGACGGGGCTGGTAGAGAAAGTGTATAAACCGAATGAGTGTGATGTAGATTTTAATTTCCTACATGTAATGCATCTACTACACACATTCTCAACATTATGCTTCATACATGGCCAAAAGAAATGTTCATGCAGCAAGTTTAACGTTTTAGACACACCAAAGTGACCCATTAAACCTCCCGCATGCGACTCTAGAACTAACAACTCACGCATAGAAGACTTAGGAATACACAACTACGAACCCTTGAATAAGAAACCCTCATTCATGAAAAAACCATCACATGATCGAGATTTTGAGCAACATGCAGCATATATGGGTATGAAAAACTCATCACATGCACACAACTCCTTAATTACATCAAATCTCAACATCTTAGCATGCATAAGGTTCAAGAAAACGTACCTTCGCGACAATGCATCAGCTACCACATTTTCGGTGCCCTTTTTGTACTTGATGACATATGGAAAGGACTCGATAAACTCTATCCACTGTGCATGATGCTTGTTCAGATTTGTTGGCCTTTTAAATGCTTCAAACTCTCATGATCCGTGTGAATCACGAACTCTTTAGGCCATAAGTAGTGCTGCCACATTTCTAAAGCTCTCTTGAGTACGTACAACTCCTTGTCATAGGTGGAATAACGAAGGGCTGCATCATAGAGCTTTTCACTGAAATAGGTGACTGGACGCCGTTCCTGCATCAAAACAACACCAATCCCTTTGGCCGAGGCATCACATTGAATCTCAAAAGTTTTAATAAAGTCCGGAAGAGCAAGAACATGCGTATTATATAAACATGATTTCAAAGTGTTAAACGCATGCTCTTGAACATGACCCCATTCAAAATTTCGATCTTTCTTACTTAACTCTGTAAGCGGCGCAGCTATACAGGAAGAATCGCGCACAAAATGACGATAAAAGCCAGTAAGACCGTGGAAAGATCTCACATCACTGGCGGTTTTAGGAGTGGGCCATTCCTCAATTGCTTTGATTTTGGAACGGTCTACTTCTATACCACGCTCACTCACAACAAAGCCTAGAAAAATGACTTCGTTCATACAAAAAGAACATTTAGACAAGTTACCATAAAGATTCGAATCTCTAAGTAACTCAAAAACGTGTCTAAGGTGCTGCATATGTGTATGTGTTGTGTCACTATAAATCAGAATATCATCAAAATACACAACAACATATTTACCAATTACTTCACGTAAAACATGATTCATCAGATGCATAAACGTGCTTGGTGAATTTGTGAGACCAAACGGAATAACAAGCCATTCATACAGACCATGCTTTGTTTTAAATACAGTTTTCGATTCATCACCTTCTTGCATATGTACTTGAAAGTAACCAGAACGCAAATCAATTTTAGAAAAGACACGTGAACCAGACAACTCATCAAGCATATTATCTAACCTAGATATGGGAAAATTATACTTTACCATGATTTTGTTGATTGCTCTACAATCCATGCACATACGCCATTCGTTGTTTTTCTTCGGCACTAGGATCACTGGAAGGGCGCACGGACTTAAACTTTCATGGATTTACTTCTTTTCCAACAGCTCTTTGACTTGCCTATCAATCTCCTTAGTCTCGTCGGGAGATGTCCTATAGGCTGGTCGGTTGGGTAGTACAGCTCCGAGGATGAAATCGATCTGATGCTCGATTCCTCGCACTGGTGGAAGTCCGCTTGGTATCTCCTCGGGAAAAATGTCCTTGAAATCGTCCAGTAAGGGCTGCACATCACTAGGCGAACAATCATTAGTAGCACTACTCTTAAATGTGAGTAGGACAAGAGGCATACCTGCTTTGACGGATTTCTGAACTCCTTTCACTGAAATAAACAAGCTCTTCACGTGTGGCTTGTTAGAACTCGAATCAATCTTCTTTTCCAAAGTTAAGGAGTCCGAATGAGGTGGTTTGGGAGGGTTAGGGGCGACAACAAGGGGCTGTTCGGCCTTAGGGACCGCGGCTGTGGCCTTTGGGGTCCGTTTTGCGGCCGCTTGCTTCATCTTTTCCTCTTTGAACCTCTCTTTCATGCGTTGCTGATCCATAGCAATGACTTTAGGTGATAATGGCCTTAAAGTGCTAGTTCGGCCATCAATGTCGACAGTATAAGTGTTCAGACATCCATCGTGGACAACACGTCGATCATACTGCCAAGGTCTGCCTAACAACAAGTATGCTGCATCCATAGGGATAACGTCGCACAGGATAGTGTCAAAAAACATATTGATTGAGAATGAGACATTTACCTGGTGAATCACGCGTATCTCATCTCTATCTGTAAGCCACTGCAATCTGTAAGGCTTTGCATGTTGTTGAACGGGTAGACCAATTTTCCACTGCATATTGAATGATGGCATTAATCACACTGCCACTGTCAATAATCATAGAACACGTATGACCTTTAATCACTACACGGGTATAGAAGATGTTCTCCAGTTCGTGTTCTTGTTCCTCTTCTCGAATGATGCTTAAACTTCCGATTGTGACCAAACTGACTTGTTGAACCTCCGGATCGACGTCTTCATGAGATGCATCATTCTCGATGTTCTCTTCAAGTATGGCATCGCCCAAGGGCTCTTTTTTATCCTCACTGGCTTATTCGACTTCATTTGACTCCGTTAAGTATAGAACTCGCCGGTTCGGACATTGAGCTTGGAAATGGCCCCAACCTTGACACTTATGACACTGGATGTCACGAGCTTGATTAAGGGCTGCATTAGGGGGCGTAGCACCTTGGTTTGCCCATGTAGGGGTTGGCCTAGAATGATTGGGTGGCGTAGACTCGGGTCTATGGCTGGACTGCGGTGTAGAACGGTCGAAACGCCATTCGGGTGGTCCGGACTGATCTCTTGGTTGTGTGAAATCAGTAGAAGGGGTAGAAAGTGATGTGGAATGTGTACCTTTATTCCAAGAAGGCCGTGTAGGGGCTACATTGTAGTGGGATCGACGAAGGCCCTCTCTCAGCTGCTTTTCCATGATCGATACGTACTGCACCATTCTTTCTACACTAGTGAAGTCTCTGAGTTCGACTTCACAAGCAATGTCAGGATTCATAAACCGTCTGGTACCTTGTGGTACTCTTCAATCGATTCACAAGCAATGTCAGGATTCACAAGCAATGTCCCGACTCTGTTCAAAACCGTCTCCAACTCCTTGTGGTACTTTTCAATCGATCTGGTACCTTGTTTGATCCGGTTGAGCTTCTTCTCAAGCTCTCTCTCATAATGAATTGGAATGAAGCGACCTCGTATCAATTCCTTCATTTCTTCCCAAGTGTTGATTGGTGGGTTGTGGTTTTTGCACCCTCTCTCTTGTTGCATTTCCTACCATGAGGCTGCATAGCCTCTAAATTCTAAGCATGCGAGCTGCACCTTCTTGAACTCTGAGAAGTCGTAGCATGCAAAGATCTTTTCTACCTTACGCTCCCAATCTAAGTAGATATTGGGGTCGTGAAGGCCTTCAAACTCGGGTATGCTTATCTTGATATTGTTGAGCCTACCATCTTCATAGTTGTCATGGTGTGCACGCCTATGAGGACCTTGGGGTCGATCATGGAGGTTTCTTCGCCCTTGTGGTGTGTAATCAGATTCATAACCACTGGCTGTATAGGAATCGTACCCATAATCATAGTTTTCTTTTTAGGCAGGGGGCGGCCTTTGAATGTCTTGCTGTATAGGTGGCGGCTTATTGACGGTTCTCTGCTGCTGTCATCGGCCAGGGTTCTCTACTTGAGGCTCGGGTTACCTCTCTGCATCATTTTGAGGCTCAGGTTGCCTCACTATATTGATTTGAGGCTCAGGTTGCCTCGTTACATCGCCTTGAGGCTTGGGTTGCCTCTCGGGTTCTCCTTGGACCGTTTAAGATGCGGTCGACTGGGTTCTGAGCCTTGCAAGCTCCTCTTACAATTCAGTTACTTGGTTGCCAAGTTCGTCTCTCAGTAGACGATTCTGTCGCTCAAAGTGTTTAACTAGAGCTTCATATTGGTACTTGGCATCCAACTGTGGTCCAGTCAAGTAGGACTGATCGCCAGGTGTATTAGGTGACCGAGGCTCCTTAGGTGGTAGAGTAGACAACTCCGTGCTGGTACCTTTCTTCATTGAACCTGCAAAATGAACAAACGTGTAGAAAAAGTGGAACAGGACCTCACAATTCCTCACAAATGCTCGTGTATGTCACTCTTGATTTTTCCACTCGTGTTTATCTCTCAAAAGATGTAGTTCACGTGTGAAGTGAGTATGGGGGCGGGTGGATCGAAAAATTCAGCAGCTTCTCTGGACTAGCTCCTCTGGGTCTTCTTCAAGCTCCAACGGATAGAATCAAGCCGGAAGGTTGCTAAGAGTAGAAGTAGGCGTGTGGAATGAGTATTTTAGCTAGATGGTGTATGTGGACCATGGGTGTATGGTGTACGGGTGTATGGGTGTATGGGTGTATGGACTATGTGGTGTATACGGTAAACCGGGTGTAGATAGGTAAGAGAGGAAAATTTCAAACCTATAGTGTGTAGGATCGAAATATAAGATGGGTGAGGATTGAAGATTTGATTAGACATGGATGAGGATGGAAGAAATCTAAACAGGATAAGAAAATCTAGTAGATAAGGTAGAAGATTTTTGGATAAGTTTGACAAAGTGTGAACACAATCTAACAAATCCTCAAAATCTATCTAGTATGGATTCAAGCCTATCTAGACTAGAAAACAACTATAAAATCGAAAATAACAAGAAATAAATCTGATTTTGATTTTTTTTTAATCGGCGATTTTTTTTTGCTGTAGGGATTTCGATCCCTTTGCTCCTTTTTCACCTTTTTTTTTCAATGAATAACAATATTACAACTCAACGACATGTAGACAGAAAATTAAAGACACGTAGGATAGAAAATTTGACACACCGGATTGAATCACGACCAGCAGAGCTGACGTGGCTCTAATGCCAAATTTATGATGTCACCCAGACAACTAATCCAAGGCACGAACAAAACGCATGTGGAAGACTTAGGAACCGAACTACGTCAGCTAGAACGAAGGGATACAATCCGACTCCAAATTGAACTAGAACTTACGTGAAACTTGAACGATGAATGGACGACGATGAGGACTCTAAGGACAGCTTGAGGAGGGCTGGAACACAGCGGTGGCAGTGGTCTTGTCGGCGGCAGTGAAAGGTAGAAGGATCGGCTAAATCGGTGAACCCGTGTTGTGAAAACCCGAACGCACTCGTCTAACTTCTCCGGATAGCAATTCTCCCAAGTACTTGATAAATACCCTGAAGAACCTAAATAAGACTATTGATTTGCTAGAACAATAGAATTGTTTGTATATAATTGATCAACCAAAGGATCGGAGACTAAAGGGAGGAATAAATCTCAAACTCAAGCAATTGTCTAACTTTTGAATGTCACATGGTACTCCTATTTATAGGAGAGAAAGGGACGAAAATCTAACCCTAATTATCTATATAAAATCGAAAATCTACTAGTCCAAGTCAAACTAGGATAAAATCAAAAGATACCAAAAATAAGATAAGAAAAATCTATCTAAATCTAACTAGATAAGGATAAATCCCAAAGTGGATTTGGGCCTTCAAAATCATGCCTAATTTGAGTTAATCCACACGACAATGGGCTGCAATTAATTAGATTAATTTGTGTCCCATGTTGTGATTAAATCTTGCCACCTTTGCATGAAAACAACATCTCCCGATTTTCCATGCAAACGCGTATAACTTTTCATGCACACGTCCAAATGGTGTAATTCTTCTTCTCACGTCTTCATGCTTCCTTCTTCTTTATCAATGGAAAGCATGGTGATCAATCTCGGGCTGCTCTTCATCTCTTCTTCATGTAACTCAAATTTACGGCGAATAGAAGCTTGTAAATAAGCTTGCAACTTCTTTGCTCGTAAACGCATCATAGGACCTTTGAATTGCAGCTCCGGATCTTCATGTTCTTTACCTTGCTCGATCTCATCACTTGATCTCCATCTTCCAACATCAACAAGGTCATCAACTTTGAGCTACCTTGCACGCCGTCTTCTTCTTTGAGCTTCTTCCTAATTGTTGCTTGCAAATAGTCTTGTAACTTATTAGCTCTTAGTCGAGTGACGGGACCTTTGAATTGTAACTCCGGGTTTAGATCCTCGTTGCTATAGATGTCCTCATCAAAGAGCCTGCCGACTAAGACCTTCGATGGTCACGTGTAGACAATGGGAGTGAAATGCAGACCCGGGATTACATTTGAGATTTGATAGAGTTGGAGAGTTTTACCAGTTTTTGTTTTATACTAGAAAGACATGCTTTGAGTATAAGTGGGAGATTGTTAGGATTGTATACTGAAAACCTTGTCTTTGTATACTATCTAAAATGTTTTTGACGATAGAGATTGAATATTATTGCAGTCATTGTCTGTGCATTTATTTATTGATATATATATATATATACCATATACTTGCATTGTAGATGATATGGTGTGGGTAAACACACGATAAAGATCATATCATTGGATTCCTTGCAAAGTATTAAAAGGCTCGTAGTTTAGATGGTCCTGAACCAACCATTGCACACCGTAGAATAATCTGATAGTTAGTTTATCTTGACTAACTGATTATTCAGATACACTGACATGTGTATTGAGGAGGATCACGATAGGATACTGTTCTCTGATCTGACCCTAAAATGAGAGAATAAAGATCTAGAGAGTTCGGGCTCTTAACCCATTCACAGTGGCGGACATTTGTGTGTTATGTCTACCACTTTGATTTATTAATGAGTGAGATTCTTGATAGGATCAATAATCTCGATATCTTGGGCAATAACATATACACACATGATGGCTCGTGTACTGTGTATGGTCACCATGTCCTGGTGAGTCAGGTTGATGATGTCTCCTTGAGTAAACACAAGTACATGTGAAATCCTGCAAGTGGAATTTATTCCGTACATGGTAAAGCTTGTGTGAAACTGTTCTAGGAATGGAGATATTAATTAAGTATAGCTGTCAGAACTTACATAATTAATTAATGGAAATTATATCTTAAACATGGGGAATGATTGGATTAAAGAAGAAAACATTAAGTAAAAATGTATTAAATTGGTAGGTCAGTGTTATTTCTTTAGTGGAATAAAAATAACACTTAATTTTTTTAATTATATCCTAGTATTGGATATTAGATATTAGATATTAAATAAACTAGTGGGCCAATTTAATATTCTTCTAGATCCCTATTGTAGCCCAAATAATACCTTAATGGATTGAGGGAATGGAACAAGAGGAGAGGCCCAACCCATTAGGGTTGGGAGACTTAATTTTCATCTCCCTCTCTATTAATTAGAGAGGGAGAGGTGAGAATTTCATAGATCAAATCAGCCCCTCTCAGTTGCTCTCTTGATTCCCTAGGTTATCCATACAGTTTAGTAGTTTGTAGCCCACTCTACATCTAAACGGGTATCGGGAATACATTAGAAGATCAAGGAGTATTACTGCTGCCTTGGAGATTGTCGAACATAGTAAAGAAAGGGCCGAGTTCGATCGCATCTTCTACAATGATGAGATTAGACCTTTAATCTCATGTGCAACCCTACATTTCATGTATGTTATTTTTATCAATTCTATTTTTCCGCTGCAATAGATTCGATGTTCTTGAATGATTCGTTCAACATGTGTGTTTAATAAACACACGCATAAAATATGATTTACATGTTAATAGAATTAACGAATATCCGATTAGATCATGTTGGGCGTAATTCGAAAAAACCTCAATAATTTTGTGCATGCATACTGTTGGGCTAATGCCCTTTATATCAACTAATGTCCATCCGAGTGCCTCCTTGTACAGTCTCAACAATCTTAATAGGCGGTCTTCATCAGCTTGGGTCAAATGTGCATTAATTATCACAGGGAGAGTCTCATTCTCACCCAAAAAGGCATACTTGAAATGCCTTGGCAATGCCTTTAGCTCCAGCATGGGTGCCTTAACAATGGAAGACATCATCCTGTCATCATTTCTCCATATGGGCATACCATAATCCACACATCCGTATGACATTTCTTCCAACGAGTACATCATTATAATTCCATCCTTCATGTCTTCATCCTCCTCCAAGGCATCCTAGCCAGTCAGTCCATCCTATAATGCCCATTCCAGTGGCTCTTTGCTGCTTACCATAGATAAAGTAAAACAGAGTGAGAGATTAAATAAATTCACAAAGCTACAATTTTCTATATCTAGGGGATGCTTCATGGCTTCAAAGATATTGACCGTCACCTTCTCCCCATCAAATTCACATGTCAGTATGCTCTTGTCCACATCAATCTTGGTCCGAGCTGTCTTCATAAAGGGTCTTCATAGCAATAAAACTGAAGATTTTGAAGTTGTCATGCCCATATCAAGCACGTAGAAATCTGCTGGGAAGATAAGCTCATCAATTTTCACCAACACATCTTCAATCAGGCCTTCTGGTTATACATTTGATTGGTCAGCTAACTAAATGACCACACGGGTCTCCTTCAATGGTCCAATCTTCAATTCTTTAATTACTGTCAGGGACATTACGTTTATTGATACCCCAAATCCAGCATGGCCTTCTCCACCTTTTTATCTCCTATTATACAGGAGATCATGAACATCCTTGGATCATCACACTTCTTTGGTAGCTTCTTTATATCACGGAAACCGGGCATACCGCAGTGCTTGCTTGATTGCTTCGATCAAAGGAATATTGATCTCCACTTTGCTGAAGACCTTCAGCATCTCCCTGGTTTCTTCCTCTCTTTTGTTCTGTGCCAATCTCCATGGAAAGAGAGGTTTCCGATTTTTTCAAATGGGCGCTTTTGCAGGTTGCTTGACTTCCGGTATGGGCACATGGTCATTCTGTTCAGCTTCTTGTGCCTCATTTTCCTCGGGTAATTTTTCCGCTTCTTCATCCAAAGGCACACCATCCTTCTCTTCTACTGGCCTGACCACTTTTGGAAGCTCTTTTCCACTCCTTAGAGCCACTGCGTTCACCTGCTCTCGTGGGTTTTCCATCTAGGAAAGAAGTTTTCCATTTTTCTCCTCCATCTTATGTATGGATTGTGCCAGTTGAGCAATCTGTTTGCTCATATGCGAGAAACTAGCTCAAGTTTCTTGCTTAAACTTTTCATTTTCCTTAACCATGAAATACATAAGATCTTTCAGCCTTGACCTTTTCTTCTCTTCTGGTGGTGATGGTGGTTGCATAGGTGGTCTGTCTTCTGGCCTCCTCCATTGAAAGTTCTCATGATTTCTCTAGCCAAGGTTGTACATCTGGGAATGGGGATCATATCTCCTGGGATGTCCATTCTGTCCACCAACCATGTTTACTTCTTTCACTTCATGTTGTAAAGTTGGGCATTC
This sequence comes from Perilla frutescens, assembly GCA_026008535.1. Lineage (NCBI taxonomy): Eukaryota > Viridiplantae > Streptophyta > Magnoliopsida > Lamiales > Lamiaceae > Perilla > Perilla frutescens. Next base: position 7,805,792 of record BRKX01000020.1, on the reverse strand, counting down.
ATCATTGAAATGAAGCACACTCTTGTATACTCCACAGGTGATGCGATCCTCCCAGGAGTATCAGGTTACAATGGTGGATTTGGGAGAAATCTCGAACCCTAGCCTCACAACGATGTTGAACCATGAACCAATTGGATCTGCAACCTGCGATTAATTGAAGACACGAACCCTCGATTAATGGTGACGCCACAAATAGCTATGGATGGTCTGCTTGATAAGTCGTGAAGCCTCACGGTGTGTGCGTGAGAAAGAGAGAATTCTCCAGAGAGAAATAACTCACTAAAATAAAATTTGTATAATGAATAATGTGTCTCAAATAATTCAGAACAAGCCCTTATATAGGTGGGCAAAATAAATCAAACCCTAAAATCAAATCCTAATCTAAAAAGAAAATAAATAAATAAAAATCGGATAAATCCGCAACAGTCCAAATAGGCGCGACTCAGGCCCACTCGCGCCCCGGGTCATGCTGTAGCTCTCGCCAGGCCCAGAACACGTCGCGGGTGCGACCGGCTCGCTCGCGCCATCACTCGTGCTGTAATTCGCGCCCATTGGTGCGATCGGATCACTCGCGCCAGGGCTCGCGCTGCCACTCACGCCAGCCTTCCTGAACGCTCGAACTCGATCATCGGCACCCCCTATAGGATCGTATCATTCCCCTTCTCTTGACAAGGATTTGTCCTCAAATCCGAACCTCCACCTGGATCAAAGACGAACATGGAATTATACATTATCTATCAATTAAGAATTTGAAAAAATAAAAATATCTAATCAGAGTCTGTAGAATGATAGTTATCAAACGTCAAAGATCATATACTATGATTCTTTTTATTTTTTATTATTTTGATATTAATTTTCAACGAAAATACATTTATCAATTAGAGTCAGTTATGGTTCATTTGTTGGAATGACTTGAATTTGTTTCTATCAGGATTTGATTCTCTGTTTTGAGTTTAGCGTAGCCCGTGTCAAATGGTCGCCACTTCATTACCATCAAATGTCCGCCCATCGAATGCACAAACAAATCAGGTGGGACATCAACATCCAATGGAACATCTTCAACCACCTGCAAAATAAAAATATCACAAGAAAATTGTTGACATAGAATGTTAGAACTCGTCTATTCCACCATGGCTGTTTGCCTGAATTGCTTCAACTGATATGTGGCCAAGTCCCAACTGGTGTTACATGCAATTTCAAGACGTGACTGCAACATCAGTGCATTTCTTTCACCGTCTACCTTGAACTTCCCTCCATATATGGCTTCTCGAGTTAGCTCACCATCCTCTGTTATTTGCAAACTCAAAGATTTTTGTACGACTACAGTAGATTCTTCACAAAGTGAATCCTGCACCACCGTCTTCTCTTGCTTACAATCTTCTATAATAGGCTCTTCGGGATTATCCACACCTTCGTCTTCACAAGTGGAAACAACTAACAATTCATCAACATGTGTATCAACTGAAAATGGCACCTCAGGATTAGAATCCTCATTGGTGGTCACGAACGTAATTGGTAACTCCACATCGGACTCCACGTCATCAACTTCCTTATTCTTCGAACTCACCTCCAGCATAGGTATAAAAGCACTCCAATCTAAATCCCATATAGATGGCCTTGTTGGGATCTGTCTGCTTTCCCTCTGCAATCGTTTCTCCACTTTGATTGCTCCTTGCACCATATCCTCTAACTCCTCATAGTGCCTCGACTCCACCACATCCCTAATTTCCTTGCGTAGGCCAATTAGGAATCTCGCCATAGTATCCTCCGGATCTTCTTCCATATCAGCCCGCCTCATGGCCTCCAACATTTCTTCATAATACACATCTACTCCATCTCCGCCTTGTCTTAGATTATGCAGCTCCATCTCCAGCTCTCTAAGGTAGGAATAAGGCATATGTCGTCTTCTCATCACTCCCTTCATCACTTTCCATGTTTCTATTGGCTCTCCCATACACTGCCGAACAGAATGAAACTGATTCTACCAAGTAAGAACTTCATCACAAAATCCACTAGCTGCGATTCTGACCTTCCTCCACTCAGAATAATTATGACAGTCAAATAACAGCTCCATCTTCCTCTCCCACTCCAGATAGAACTCGGGATCATGTTGACCATAAAATAATGGGACGTCTGACTCCCAATACTCCTCCCGTCTATCTCTACTTCCACGCTCTCCAACACTCGTAGAATGGAACATTCTATCCTCTTTCATTTCTTTTCACCTTTTTTTAATCAGCGCCTTTTCTCTCTCTCTTTTTTTTATAGGCGAGATAAATTACAGAGCCTGATAAAATTATAGAAACTAAATCAAAATTAAAAATACGAGATAAAATTAGAACCTGATACAAAGTCGAAGCTTTGATACCACTTGATACGATCCTCCAAGGAGTATCAGGTTACAACGGTGGATTTGGGGGAAATCTCGAACCCTAGCCTCACAACGATGTTGAAGCACGAACCAATTGGATCCGCAACCCGCGATCAATTGAAGACACGAACCCTCCATTAATGGTGACACCACAAACAGCTATGGATGGTCTGCTTGATAAGTCGTGAAGCCTCACGGTGTGTGCGTGAGAAAGAGAGAATTCTCCAGAGAGAAATAACTCGCTAAAATAAAATCTATATAATGAAACATGTGTCTCAAATAATTCAGAACAAGCCCTTATATAGGTGGGCAAAATAAATCAAACCCTAAAATCAAATCCTAATCTAAAAAGGAAATAAATAAATAAAAATTAGATAAATCCGCAACAGTTCAAATAGGCGCGACTCGGGCCCACTCGCGCCCCGAGTTGCGCTGTAGCTCACGCCAGGACCAGAACAGGACACGTCGTGGGCAGGACCGGCTCGCTCGCACCACCACTCGCGCTGTAACTCGCGCCCATTGGCGTGACCGGATCACTCACGCCAGGGCTCGCGTTGCCACTTGTGCCAGCCTTTCCGAATGCTCGAACTCGATCATCGGCACCCCCTCTAGGATCGTATGAACAGGGCTGGGCTTCTTTGCCATGCTCACATCAGAAAAGATCTTCTTGATTTTGTCACACAATCTATCAATTATGCTGTCTTGGTCCATTACCCTCTCTGATTCACTTACAACCTCAATGCCCCCTCCACCGAAGTCTCAGTTGTCTTTAGCCAACTCTGTGAAAATTCTAAATGCTTCAACAGGCTGTTTATTTAATATAGACCCTCCACATGTGGCATTCACAATCGTTCTCTCATGTGCTCGCAAATGCATCATTGGAACTTTGAATTGCAGCTCCGGATCATCTTGTTCTTTGCCTTGCTCGACCTCATCATCCCCCCCTGCTGAAAAGAATTCATCCTCAAATTATCGGACTCTTCATCATCGAACTCATCATCTGCAGAAAAGGGAGATAAGTCAGCAACATTAAATGTAGATGAACACTTATACTCACCGGGTAAGTCAATGCGATATGCATTGTCATTGACTCGACTCAACACGATGAATGTTCCATCTCCTCTAGGCATCAATTTCAATTTCCTCAGATTAGGAAACCGTCCAGGACTCAGATGAATCCAAACGTGATCTCCGGGCTGGAAAATTATCGGCTTGCACCGTTTGTTCTTTTGAACAGCAGTGCGTGCGCCAACTGCTTCAATACGTGCACGTACTTTCTCATGCATCTCCTTCACTTGATCTGCTTTTCTTGTACCTTTAACACTTGTTAGATGCTCAACAGGTAAAGGCAAAAGATCAGTAGGCGTTAGCGGATTAAAACCATAAACAACCTCGAATAGGGACATATTAGTAAATGAATGCACAACTCGATTGTAAGCAAATTCAGCATATGGCAAATAATCTTCCCATGATTTCAAGTTGTTTTTAACCAAAGAACGCAACAAAGTACCTAAAGTGCGATTAACTACTTCAGCTTGTCAATCAGTTTGCGGATTACATGCATTAGAGAATTACAACTTGGTACCTAGCTTACCCCATAGTACACGCTAGAAATATGCTAAGAACTTAGAATCCCTATCACTAATAATAGTTCTAGGTATTCCATGTAAATGCACAACATGAATAAAGAACAAGTTGGCAATATGTACAGCATCATCGGTTTTCCTACATGCAATAAAATGAGACATCTTGGAAAACCTATCAACTACAACAAATATAGAATCTCGACCAGACCTAGACCGTGGTAATCCTAGAGTGAAATCCATAGATAAATTAATCCACGGGAAAGATGGGGCTGGTAGAGGTGTGTAAAGACTGAATGGATGTGAAGTAGATTTCGACTTTCTACATGTAATGCATCTACTACACACAATCTCAACATCATGCTTCATACGTGGCCAAAAAAAATGTTCATGCAGCAAGTTTAACATTTTAGACACACCAAAGTGATCCATTAAACCTCCCGTATGCGACTCTAGAACTAACAACTCACGCATAGAAGACTTAAGAATACACAACTGTGAACCCTTAAACAAGAAACCCTCATGCACGAAATAACCATCATGGGATTGAGATTTTGAGCAACATTCAGCATATTTAGGTGCAAAAAATTCATCACATGCATATAACTTCTTAATTGCATCAAATCCCAACATCTTGGCATGCATAAGGTTCAAGAGAATGTACCTTCTCGACTATGCATCAGCTACCACATTTTCGGCGCCCTTTTTGTACTTGATGATGTACGAAAAGGACTCGATAAACTCTACCCATCGTGCATGTCGTTTGTTCAGATTTTGTTGGCCTTTCAAATGTTTCAAACTCTCGTGATTTATGTGAATCACGAACTCTTTAGGCCATAAGTAGTGCTGCCACGTCTCTAAAGCTCTCTTGAGTGCGTACAACTCCTTGTCATAGATGGAATAACGAAGGGCTGCATCATGGAGCTTTTCACTAAAATAGGCGACTGGACGCCGTTCCGTGATTTTGTTGATTGCCCTACAATCCATGCACATACGCCATTCATTGTTCTTCTTCGGCACTAAGATCACTGGAACGGCGCACGGGCTAAGGCTTTCACTTATTTGCTTCTTCTCCAAAAGCTCTTTGACTTGCCTATCAATCTCCTTAGTCTCGTCGGGAGGCGTCCTATAGGCTGGTCGGTTGGGTAGCACAGCTCCGGGGACGAAATCGATCTGATGCTCGATTCCTCATATTGGTGGAAGTCCGCCGGGTATCTCCTCAGGAAAAACGTCCTTGAACTCATCAAGTAAGGGCTGCACATCACTAGGCAAACAATCATTAGTAGCACTGCTCTTAAATGTGGGTAGGACAAGAGGCATACCTGCTTTGACGACTTTCTGAACTCCTTTCACTGAAATAAAAAAGCTCTTCACGTGGTGCTTGCTTGTACTCGATTCAACCATCTTTTCCACATTTAAGGAGTCCGAATGAGGTGGTTTGGAAAGAGAAGTGGTGACAGTAAGGGGCTGTCCGGGCATGGGAGTCGCGGCTGCGGCCTTCGGGGCCCGTTTTGTGGATGCTTGCTTCGCCTTTTCCTCTTTGAACCTCTCTTGCATGCGTTGCTGATCCATAGCAATGACTTTAGGTGATAATGGCCTTAATGTGCTGGTTCAGCCATTTATGTCGACTGTGTAGGTGTTCAAACGTCCGTCGTGGACAACACGTCGATCATACTGCCAAGGTCTGTCTAACAACAAGTGTGCCGCATCCATAGGGATAACATCACACAGAACAGTGTTAGAAAACTTATTGATTGAGAATAAGACACTTACCTAGTGAACCACGCGTATCTCGCCTCTATCTATAAGCCACTACAATCTGTAAGGCTTTTCCACTACATATTGACTGATGGCGTTGATCACACTATCACTGTGAATTATCATAGAACAGGTGTGACCCTTGATCACTGCATGGGTATAGAAGATGTTATCCCGTTGATGTTCTTGTTCCTCTTCTCGAATGATGCTTAAACTCCGAATTGTGACCAAACTGACTTGTTGAACCTCCGGATCGACATCTTCATAGGATGCATCATTCTCGACTTCTTTTTCAAGTGGGATGTCGCCCACTGGCTCCTTTTCATCCTCACTAGCCGATTCAACTTCATTTGACTCCGTTACGCATAGAACTCACCGGTTCGGACATTGAGCTTGAAAATGGCCTCAACCTTGACACTTATTACACTGGATGTCACGAGCTCGGTTAGGGGCTGCATTAGGGACTGTTGCACCTTGGTTTGGCCGTGTAGGGGCCAGTCTGGTTGATTGGACGGCGTAGACTCGGGTCTACGACTAGACTGCGGTGTAGAATGGTCGAAACGCCGTTCGGGTGGTCCAGATTGACCTCTTGCTCATGTGGAATCAGTAGAAGGGGTAGAAAGTGATGTGAAATGTGTACCTTTGTTCCAAGAAGTCTGTGTAGGGGCTGTATTGTAATGGGAACGACGGCGGCCCTCTCTCAGCTGCTTTTCCACGATCGATGCGTACTGCACCATTCTTTCTACACTGTTGAAGTCTCTGAGTTCGACTTCACAAGCAATGTTAGGATTCATACCTTCAATGTACCGAATGATGGTAGCATTTAAGGTCTCCTACTTCCCGACTCTGTTCAAAACTGTCTCCAACTCTTTATGGTACTCTTCAATCGATCTAGTACCTTGTTTGATCCGGTTGAGCTTCTTCTCAAGCTCTCTCTCATAATGAATTGGAATAAAGCGTCCTCACATCAATTCCTTCATTTCTTCCCAAGTGTGAATTGGTGGATTGTGGTTTCTGCGTCTTCTCTCTTGTTGTATTTCCCATCATGAGGCTGCGTAGCCTCTAAATTCTAAGCATGCAAGCTGCACCTTCTTGTACTCTGAGAAGTCGTAACATGCAAAGATCTTTTCTATCTTACGCTCCCAATCTAAGTAGATATCGGGGTCATGAAGGTGTTCAAACTCGGGTATGCTCGTCTTGATGTTGTTAAGCCTACCATCTTCATAGTTGTCATGGTGTGCACGCTTATGAGGACCTCGGGGTCGATCATTGCGGTTTCTTCACCTTTGTGGTGTGTAATCAACTTCATAACCACTGGCTGCATAGGAATCGTACCCATAATCATAGTCTTCTTCAAAGGTAAGGGGGCGACCTTTGAATTCTTGCTGTACAGATGGCGGTCTATTGGCGTTTCTCTACTGCTAGCGTCGGCCATGTACCTCTACTTGAGGCTCGGGTCACCTCTCTGCATCATTTTGAGGCTCAGGTTTCCTCGCTGCATTGATTTGAGGCTCAGGTTGTTGCATTGCATTATCTTGAGGCTCGGGTTGCCTCTCAGGTTGTTCTTGGACCGTTTGAGATGCGGCCGACTGAGTTCTGAGCCTTGCAAGATCCTCTTGCAATTCAGTTACTTGGTTGCCAAGCTCGTCTCTCAGTAGATGATTCTGTCACTGAAAATGTTTTACTAGAGCTTCATATTGGTACTTGGCATCCCACGGTGCTTCAGATGAGTTGGACTGATCGCCAAGTGTATTAGGCGATCGGGGCTCCTTAGGTGGTGGAGTAGACGACTCCGTGTTGGTACCTCTCTTCATTGTACCTGCAAAACGAACAAACGTGAAGAAAATGTGGAATAGAACCTCACAATTCCTGACAAATGCTCGTGTATGTCACTCTTGATTTTTCCACTCATGTTTGTCTCTCAAATATGTGTGGTGCACATATGGAGTGAAAGTATGGGGGTGGGTTGATCGAACTCTGCAGCTTCTCTTGACTAGCTCCTTTGGGTCTTCTTCAAGCTCCAACGGACAGAATCAAGCCGGAAGGTTGCTAAGAGTAGAAGTAGGCGTGTGGAATGAGTATTTCAGGAGGTTGGTGTATGTGGACCACGGGTGTATGGGTGTATGGATGTATGGGTGTACGGGTGTATGGGTGTATGGACTATGTGGTGTATATGGTGAACCGGGTGTAGATGGGTAAGGGATGGAAAATTTTGATCCCTATAGGTATATGGATCGAAATCTAAGTGGATGGGGATGGAAAATCTTGATTAGATATGGATTAGGATGGAATCACTCTAAACAAGGTAAGAAATCTAATGGATAAAGTAGGAGACTTTTGGATGTGTTTGACCAATGTGAACACAATCTAAAAATGCCTAAGTGTATGGAAACAAATCTAAAACAAGAGTAAAAAAATTGAAATTAACAAGAAATAAATCTGATTTTGATTTTTTTTTAATCGGCGATATTTTTTTTTAGCTGTAGGGATTTCTATCCCTTTGCTCCTTTTTCACCTTTTTTTTCAATGAATAACAATATTACAACTCAACGACACGTAGACAGAAAATTAAAGACACGTAGGATTGAAAATCTGACACGTCGGATTGAACCACGACCAGCAAAGCTGATGTGGCTCTGATGCCAAATTTATGATGTGACCCGGACAATGAATTCAAGACATGAAGAACACGCAGGTGGAAGACTTTAAGGACTCGAACTACGTCAGCTAAAATGATAGATACAATCCGACTTGAATTAAAACAAAACTTACTAGAATATGAAGACACGAACTAGGACTCGATGTATACACTTGGTACCGCTTATGGGGGGCTGGAACTCGGCGGTGTGGATGGCGGATGGCGACAGTGGTGATGGTATTGGTGGCGGCTATGATGTGTTGTGGATTAGATAGATTCGGCGAACCCGTGTTGATAACTCGAACGCGCACCTCTAACTTCTCCGGATAACAATTCTCCCAAGTACTTGATGAATACCCTGAAGAACTTAAATAAGACTATTGATTTGCTAGAACAATAGAATGGTTTGTGTATAAATGATCAACCAAAGGATCGGGAGACAAAAGGAGGAATAAATCTCAAAACTCATGCAATTGTCTAATTTTTAAAGTGTCACATGGTACTCCTATTTATAGGAGTAAGATGGAATGAAAATCTAACCCTAAACAACTAGGAACAACTGAAAATCTACTAGTCCAAGTCAAACTAGGATAAAATCAAAAGATACCAAAAATAAGATAAGAAAAATCTATCTAAATCTAACTAGATAAGGATAAATCCCAAAGTGGATTTGGGCTTGCAAAATCTCGCCATCTTTGGATCCAAAACACACGATCATGGGCTGAAATTAATTAAATTAAGTTGTGGCTCATGTTGTGATTTAATCTTGCCACCTTTGCATGTCTTCCGGTTTCCCATGCAAACGCGTATAACTTTTCATGCACACGTCCAAATGGCGTCGTTCTTCTTCCCACATCTTCATGCTTCCTTCTTCTTCATCAATAGATAGCATGTTGACCAATCTTGGGCTGCTCTTCAACTCGTCTTCACCAAGTTCAAATTTACGCCTTATTTAAGCTTGTAAATAAGCTTGCAACTTCTTTGCTCACAAACGCGTCATTCGAACTTTGAAATGCAGCTCCGGATCATCTTGTTCTTTGCCTTGCTAGACCTCATCATGTGACCTGATTAGCTATGTATATTGACATGTCATAATTTGGTTATGTGTGTGTTAGTGATTTTAAAATCTTTGTGGAAAGTTGACTTTGAGGACGTCTGAGTGCGTGGTTTGAACATTTTTAAGTTGAGGTGTTACTCATTTACAAATTATTTATAAAGTTAAATCTTATTTTTGAAAAGTATTTATCACGTAAGCATGTACGTATGTTTTTGGTGACGTTTTGGTCCTAGTAGGACTGGGGCGTTATAGGTGGTATCAGAGCAGGTCTACGTGATTGTAGGCCTGTGATGTTTTCAAAATTGAAATGTTTTGAGTATTGTGTTATTGAAATGGTTACCCATAACCCAGCAGCTATCGTCTCGCCAAGCTTACTCCGGAAATGTACTAAAGTTCATGTTTTAAATTTCTTTAGTGCCCTTATGAAAAGTATATGTATATAATTGTATGCATGATATACAAATGCAAGTGATCTCAATGTGTGATTTAAAGCATGGTGAAAAGTATGATTTAAAGCATTGTGAAAGTTATGTTTTACAGAGCATGGTTGCAAGTGTTTTCATGTTAAATCCATTTGATGCATAAATATCATTTGAGCTAGTTTTAGATCAGAACTTAGCTGGATTTTAACATGGATGCAATGAACACAAGTACACAGTATGATATTAGAGCTTCTTCAGCTCACTGAAATTCTATGATCTATACCAATCTAAGTACACTGTATCATTACCTTAGACTTATATAAGTGTATTCGACAATCATAGAATGTGACAAATGAAGTACATATATAAGATGCCATCAAGACGTCAAGATAATTAGGCATAAAATCCTCCACAAGAAGATACGCCACATGTCATTGCTCCATTTTGAACATACGACTCTCCGACCTTTAATGCCTAGGGTGAATCGACTAAGGCTAGAGAACGACTACGAATGATGGAATGCATCTTCACCTACATGGTGTGCATTGGCACTTAGTGCATTGCATGTACAATCCACCAACTCATTGGAGATGTTAATCATTGGAAGAAAACATATAGAAGGTCGATGACGCCAGAACAATTCGTGAATATGACTTAGGAAGATCTTAGTTACTAATCGAGTATGCAAAAATATAGATTTAAACCTTGGGTATAGATCACTAAGTGCGGATTTACATGTTTTAGACTCAATAGACTTTGATATTATTCTCGGAGGGGATTGGCTAGAAGCTAACCATGCCACAATTAAGTGTCATGAAAAAGAGTTAATTTTTCGAAGACCAGAGAAATCATAATACAGTTTTCATGGATCAAAGTTGGGAACTAGAACAAGAGTTATTTCCGTAATCAAAGCACAATCACTCAATCAAGCTCCAAGGAGATGAGAAGATCCATTGCACTTTCATAGTTTAGCTCCTTCACACCAAAGTTATCATGGCAGAATCGATACCCCCATTTACTAAACAATGAGTGTCTGTAAGAAACTCCATAGAGCAACCGGAGAGCCATCGAAAGGGATTCCGACAAACATGGCAGAGATGATGAACACATGTGTCTCAAGCTGCAATACCGCCGCCATCCACCTCAGCTACGGCTGGTTCACCTATGTCCGCCTGGTCAAACCCCACATCTTCAACTGCCTCCGCTTCAATGACTGCATCGTCAATGATGACAAGCCATTACTTAACGACAAGACGCTCTCCTTCCAGTACGCCAACACATTCTGTTACTCCCTCTCTATTTCCTCCGTTATTAGATGGAACCTGCCACGTAGCCCATTCTACACTAGCCCGATCATCCGATTTAAGCCCAATGGACTAACTAATTATGAATGACTTTGGTTCAAAATGGGCCGCAATAAATAACATTTATTATATGAAGTATGAAGATTGAGTCCAATTCTGTAATACCCCGAAATATTTTAGAAGGTTTTATTCAACTTATGTTACCCTCTGGTAAGTTAGAAAATAAGTTGGGTCCTTAACGGATTCAAATAAAAGAAAATCGCAGCCAGGGACATCTATTAAAATTTATTTTGGTCAAAAATTGCTTTAAAAATATGTTCTGATATTTTTCTCGAGTTGATAGAAAAATTTTCAAGCATCGTGCCAAACTTTGAATTTTCCAATTTCGAGTTCAAATGAACACTTGACACAATTTTAGGGTGAAAGGTAATAGATTTGGATAACTAAGGCACATCCGTCATTATCCAATTTCTTTTTCGAAATATTATCCTATTCGTAATTATCCTATTCTTTTTCCATCATTATCCTCTTGCTTTTATTTGTTATTATCCTATTTATTTTTCTTCTATAAATAGGAGGTTAAGGTTTCATTTTTCATTCATTTTCAAAATCGAAACGCCGAGCAGCTTCTAGAGAAGGTACGACTCTAGTTTCCTATTTCATTTCCGAAATAGTCATTTTGAAGGTGTCAACGTGTAGATCACGAATACGTGATTGAAATGATGACACGACGAACGATCACGATGGAAAATCATTGTGACCGCCGCCAAAAGTCGCCACCACCTTTCAAATCGGTGACTCTTTCGGGTCATCGAATCAAAAAGTGTCTTTAGGGTTTTATGTTCTATGTATATTTATATACATTTTCCATGTTGTCACTTTTTAATTTCGGGTATATTTTGGGTATCCGATTATTAAATTGTAGTCTTTTTCAGATCTATCCTTCGTGGATAGCCCTAACGTATTTTTAAGCTCAAAAGTTGTTCCGTGTCAAAATATAGTATTTTAATTTAAAGTTTCATATTTTTCCAATGGGCAGATCTTGCGGTATGAATTTATTTGTACCGAGTTAATTTTAGGATACGGGTTTGACCACCCCATATGTCAAAACTTCCAAAAGGGTTTTTCTTTATAAAAATGCCATGAGTAAAGTTCCCTTAAGAGTCAAAATATTTTGATGACCCGGGTGCTATGTATTAAGATAGTAGATTTTATAATATTTACTTCATAGCTAAGAAAGGTTAGATTTTGACCTAATGGTAGTCTTTCATCGAAACTAAGTTGCCGGATAATCTTGTAGGCTCAGAAGAAGAAGACTTCTAGTTGAGATCAGAACCAGAATCTAGATCTAGCTATTCAGATCTGATTATCAGGTGGGTTTTTATTATATAAAAATATGTTTCGGGTTATTAAGCCCTGATATTTATAAAATGAATATGATTGAATATCCAACTCATGACTGTATTTGATGTGCTCTCCTGACTCATGTAAGTCTTACTACTGTTTTTGGTGACGAAACTACAATGGTTCACGATATCGAGCCCCAAGCAAACAAGGCAGTGTCCAACCTTAAGCAGCCGGGTTGTGTACACGAACCGACTCACCGTAAGCGTTCTAGGGGAGAGTTGCGCGCAATGATGGAACGAAAATGATTTTGTATACATGGAATTCACAAATTTTCTGTTTTGAAAGCTTTCCATGATATGCTCTCAATATGATTGGATATTCTATTTTATAAAATGATTCTGAAGGTTTTTCTCAAAAGTACCCACTGAGTGCATTAGTACTCACGCCCAAATCTTTTCAAATATTTTCAGGATGAGCTGCGGGATGGTGGACGGCTGTGCTAAGGCTGAAGGGCTATCTTTTGATGTATATGTTTCTTTTATGTGTGGAGTCCAACTGAGAACATGGTTACCTTTTGTGTCTGAATAAATGCGCTACGTTCTTTCCGCTTACTCTGATTATTGTTACGGAGTGTTCGGTTCTTCGAATCCCATTTTCTTTACTGTTATGGAGTGTTCGGTTCTCCGAATCCCATTTTCTTTATTGTTACGGAGTGTTCGGTTCTCCGAATCCCGTTTACTTTTTGTCCCTGACAGGCGAAAGCCTGGCATTTATTTACTTTCCTTATTCAGACAGGCGCAAGCCTGGCTTTACATTGTTTTCCATGTCAAGGCAAGAGCCTGGCTTTATATTGCTTTCACGACAGGCGGGAGCCTGGCATCTCTTTACTTCAAGTATTTGGACAGACATCAGTCTGGCCTTTTTCATGCCTAACCTATTAACAGTTAACCTTTGAACTGTTATTATTTACATTGAAGTTTGCCTTTGTTATTCTTTCTTGGGTTCATCCTAAGAGTCATGGTATCTGGTTTGAGTCATTTCATACGCTTTAAAAGTGTGGATTGATCCATTTATAGAGGTTATGCTGCCTATATTTTTAGGGCACTAACCCTATTTCTTTGATTGCTTCTGTTCAACAACCCCTTCCCCCTTCCCCCAAGTAGCGCACCGGTCCCCTGCCCTTCTCCCGGGATCGGGGCGTTACAGAGTGGTATCAGAGCAGGCTGCAACTCTGCAGGCCTGTCATATTATTGATTGAGTCAAGTTCTCAATGTATTCTCTTAATTGATTATCTGATAACCCTAGCACGTCGCCTGCACCGCACTCATCTGCTTCAAAAAGAAAGGTACATGAGTTAAAATATTTTTGAGATTCAATGATGTTTACTGATTTCAAAAAAGGAAATGTGGATAAGGACCATTCTCCACTTTGATGGTATTTATGAAAAGTCGCGCCAATGATGGTTTTGAAAGGATAATGGTATCATTTTGGACTATGTGTCCATATGATCATGGTTATGAATAAAAGGGACTCTTGTCCATGATGGTAAAATTATGGGACTTTGTGCCCAGATGGTACTAAATGATTATTTTGAATGTGACTATTGGTCCATTATGTTTGAAATGAAATATGATATTTTAAATGAGACTATATGTCCATGATATGTTCTCAAAGAAAGTGTGATGATAGTAATCAATGCCCTATGATTAGAAATGTGATAATGTGGAAGTGATTGGAAATGTGAGAATGTTAAAGTGATGGAAATCCAGAATGCTTATGCAGATGGAATGTGAACATAGAATGATTTGATTGAGAATGTAGATGAACATAGCTAGCTGTGATTTATTCACAAGATTGGATTTTAAGTTGATGGTTGTTAAGATTCTTGTGGAACATAGGTTGATTAAGTTTTTTTCCACGTTCAGGATTATGAGCCCACATGGATTGGTTCCACTGAAATGTGTCAATTTGTTATGATGTGAAATTTCAAAAGAATGTATTATGTCATGTTTGGATTTAATCCTACATGAAAGAGGGTTCACGGCAAGGCCGTGGTTCGCCTATGGTTTTAATGGGATGTCTGGGACATCTGGATTCCGGTTCAACCGAGAATCTAATGAATGATTATAAAGAACAAATTGACTAAAAAGGTGGGAACGATTATGTAGTGCCTTGTAGTCTTGAACGTAGAAAGAACTTAGAGTGGATAAATATATTCTTTTAGATGGCTTGAGTTATATGGATTTCTAGGAAATGTCGTTCGCGTGCATATATGCATTTGAGGAGCATGTTGGGAGAATTTTTATGTCGATGAAGAATCGCGATAGATAGATCCGTTCTCGCTGCATCTACTTTTATACGTTTTTGATCAAGGAGCAAGGACAAGTGCAAGACTAGATGTCTCAAGTTCAGCGTGACGTATACGATGATCGAGCTAGATAATATGCTTTGATTCAGGTAGATCGATATCTATTCTCTCTCTTTCCCTCTTTTCTCGACTCAAAGGATGATGCTAAAGAATATTCGAAGAAAAATGCAGAGAAGAACATATGAAGAATTATGCGCATCAAGTGAAAGTGGACCAAGGCAGAGTATACGTCTTAGTAAGATTTGCGACACGAGATAAATAGTGTTTTGGCTAGGAATGATGAGGTGGTTTATAAACTAGTCATGTTGCTGATTCTAGCTAAGGTTCATAATGTGATTGATGTCTCAATGTTGAGAAAGTATGTGTTTGATCCTAAACACGTTATAAAGAATTAGGAGATAGTCCTGAACCAGGATTTTTCTTATGAAGAAAGACCAGAGGCTATTCTTGACCAAAAGGTCCAAGAATTACGGAACAAACATATATTACTCGTGAAAGTCCTATGGAATAACCATGGGAAAGAGAAAGCTACCTGGGAGCATGAAAGCAGAATCAAGGAGTTGTATCCTGATTTACCCTATAGAGGTACGCAAATTTCGGGACGAAATTTTTATTAAGGAGGGTAGAATGTAATACCCCGAAATATTTTAGAAGGTTTTATTCAACTTATGTTACCCTCTGGTAAGTTAGAAAATAAGTTGGGTCCTTAACGGATTCAAATAAAAGAAAATCGCAGCCAGGGACATCTATTAAAATTTATTTTGGTCAAAAATTGCTTTAAAAATATGTTCTGATATTTTTCTCGAGTTGATAGAAAAATTTTCAAGCATCGTGCCAAACTTTGAATTTTCCAATTTCGAGTTCAAATGAACACTTGGCACAATTTTAGGGTGAAAGGTAATAGATTTGGATAACTAAGGCACATCCGTCATTATCCAATTTCTTTTTCGAAATATTATCCTATTCGTAATTATCCTATTCTTTTTCCATCATTATCCTCTTGCTTTTATTTGTTATTATCCTATTTATTTTTCTTCTATAAATAGGAGGTTAAGGTTTCATTTTTCATTCATTTTCAAAATCGAAACGCCGAGCAGCTTCTAGAGAAGGTACGACTCTAGTTTCCTATTTCATTTCCGAAATAGTCATTTTGAAGGTGTCAACGTGTAGATCACGAATACGTGATTGAAATGATGACACGACGAACGATCACGATGGAAAATCATTGTGACCGCCGCCAAAAGTCGCCACCACCTTTCAAATCGGTGACTCTTTCGGGTCATCGAATCAAAAAGTGTCTTTAGGGTTTTATGTTCTATGTATATTTATATACATTTTCCATGTTGTCACTTTTTAATTTCGGGTATATTTTGGGTATCCGATTATTAAATTGTAGTCTTTTTCAGATCTATCCTTCGTGGATAGCCCTAACGTATTTTTAAGCTCAAAAGTTGTTCCGTGTCAAAATATAGTATTTTAATTTAAAGTTTCATATTTTTCCAATGGGCAGATCTTGCGGTATGAATTTATTTGTACCGAGTTAATTTTAGGATACGGGTTTGACCACCCCATATGTCAAAACTTCCAAAAGGGTTTTTCTTTATAAAAATGCCATGAGTAAAGTTCCCTTAAGAGTCAAAATATTTTGATGACCCGGGTGCTATGTATTAAGATAGTAGATTTTATAATATTTACTTCATAGCTAAGAAAGGTTAGATTTTGACCTAATGGTAGTCTTTCATCGAAACTAAGTTGCCGGATAATCTTGTAGGCTCAGAAGAAGAAGACTTCTAGTTGAGATCAGAACCAGAATCTAGATCTAGCTATTCAGATCTGATTATCAGGTGGGTTTTTATTATATAAAA
This sequence comes from Perilla frutescens, assembly GCA_026008535.1. Taxonomy (NCBI): domain Eukaryota; kingdom Viridiplantae; phylum Streptophyta; class Magnoliopsida; order Lamiales; family Lamiaceae; genus Perilla; species Perilla frutescens. Next base: position 7,789,079 of record BRKX01000020.1, on the reverse strand, counting down.
ATATGTTTCGGGTTATTAAGCCCTGATATTTATAAAATGAATATGATTGAATATCCAACTCATGACTGTATTTGATGTGCTCTCCTGACTCATGTAAGTCTTACTACTGTTTTTGGTGACGAAACTACAATGGTTCACGATATCGAGCCCCAAGCAAACAGGGCAGTGTCCAACCTTAAGCAGCCGGGTTGTGTACACGAACCGACTCACCGTAAGCGTTCTAGGGGAGAGTTGCGCGCAATGATGGAACGAAAATGATTTTGTATACATGGAATTCACAAATTTTCTGTTTTGAAAGCTTTCCATGATATGCTCTCAATATGATTGGATATTCTATTTTATAAAATGATTCTGAAGGTTTTTCTCAAAAGTACCCACTGAGTGCATTAGTACTCACGCCCAAATCTTTTCAAATATTTTCAGGATGAGCTGCGGGATGGTGGACGGCTGTGCTAAGGCTGAAGGGCTATCTTTTGATGTATATGTTTCTTTTATGTGTGGAGTCCAACTGAGAACATGGTTACCTTTTGTGTCTGAATAAATGCGCTACGTTCTTTCCGCTTACTCTGATTATTGTTACGGAGTGTTCGGTTCTTCGAATCCCATTTTCTTTACTGTTATGGAGTGTTCGGTTCTCCGAATCCCATTTTCTTTATTGTTACGGAGTGTTCGGTTCTCCGAATCCCGTTTACTTTTTGTCCCTGACAGGCGAAAGCCTGGCATTTATTTACTTTCCTTATTCAGACAGGCGCAAGCCTGGCTTTACATTGTTTTCCATGTCAAGGCAAGAGCCTGGCTTTATATTGCTTTCACGACAGGCGGGAGCCTGGCATCTCTTTACTTCAAGTATTTGGACAGACATCAGTCTGGCCTTTTTCATGCCTAACCTATTAACAGTTAACCTTTGAACTGTTATTATTTACATTGAAGTTTGCCTTTGTTATTCTTTCTTGGGTTCATCCTAAGAGTCATGGTATCTGGTTTGAGTCATTTCATACGCTTTAAAAGTGTGGATTGATCCATTTATAGAGGTTATGCTGCCTATATTTTTAGGGCACTAACCCTATTTCTTTGATTGCTTCTGTTCAACAACCCCTTCCCCCTTCCCCCAAGTAGCGCACCGGTCCCCTGCCCTTCTCCCGGGATCGGGGCGTTACAAATTCAATTACAATATAGTTTATAAATGGAGATACTTAGAAGAGAAGTATGTGAATCGTTTATAGTGAGCTTGAAAACACACAACTAGAGAAGGTGATGTGACCCGAGATAAGGATCGAACGCACATCGACAAGTAAGGGTCCTATGACTTCTAACAACTTGAATTACTAATTGAAAATATACGGAATAACGAAGATGGATTAACGGAACAAACTAGATGAACTAAACCAACTAAAATACCCAGACTATGACACACAAATTGAAACACAAATCCAAACGAGGGGCTATTTTGGGTGGCTATTTGGACGGGAATTAAGATGGGATTTCGTGTGTGATGAGAGGGTGAAGAAAGGCTTGGGTAGATAGGATATGTTAGAGATAGAATGAACTTACGGATTGAATGTTACGGTGTAGAACTCGAACACGACTTGTGGCTTGGAGTGCGATAGACGCTGGGGCTGGACGGTTGACGTCGTGAAGATGATGGACGGTTGATGATGTTGTGGTGAATCACAACCCGAAAGTTGCCTTGAATCTCGAATGTACACAAGACCAAATTCTTTAAGTTGATCTTCAAGTAGCGAGTCTCCGACAATCCCTAAATGTGAATTGGCGAATTCCCTTTGAATAAAATCTAGAATTGCTAGTTCAAAGAGTATGAATTTTAAATCAAAACTTATAAAGATTTAACGGGGGTGAGACGATATTGAAAGCAAAGCTTAATTAATCAAATATAGTCTAAAGTATGAATGTCACATGGCACCGCTATTTATAACAGCGATGGCCAAAACTATATGCTAAGGCACCGAAAATATAAGCTTAAAAAAGAAGTCTAATTGGACTAGGAAATTCCCTAAATTAGAATTCTATTTAAGGTAGTGTCTTCCCTTAATTAAAATTCTAGTCAAACCTATGACTATTCAATTCTAATGACCTAAAAGTGCTCTAAATAAATCAAATAAAATCTGATAAAATCTGATTTGGACTATAGTCTAATTAAATAAAAATAACACTATTGTCTAAAATAAAATAACCCCTTAATTAAAATAATTAAGGGCCGATTTCTTTGGTCTTCTTCACTACAGCCGTGGAGCTTCAACACATGCACACATGCACACGTCTACATGCACACGTGCACTTTCTCATATCTTGTACTCCATGTCTTGATCTCCATCTTCTAACATTAACAAAGTCATCAACTTTGAGCTACCTTGCACGCCATCTTCTTCTTTGAGCTTCTTGCGAATTGTTGCTTGCAAATAGTCTTGTAATTTCTTAGCTCTTAGTCGAGTGACGGGACCTTTGAATTGTAACTCCGGGTTTAGATCTTCATTGCTATGGATGTCCTCATCATTCCCCCTCTGCTGAAGAGAATTCATCCTCGAATTTGGATCCTCATCATGGTCGAATTCATCTGCAAGAAAAGGAGATAAATCAGCAACATTAAAAGTAGATGAACACTTGTACTTATCTGGAAGATCAATGCGGTATGCATTTTTATTAAAACGGCTCAAAACAGTGAAGGGACCGTATCCACGGGGTGAAAACTTAGACTTCCTGAGGTTCGGGAAATGGCCAGGACTCAAATGAACCCAAACACGATCTCCGGGCTAAAAGATGACACGCTTGCGCCTCGTGTTGCGTGCGGCGGTGATTCTTGAGCCTTGGTGCTCAATCCGGGCACGCACCTTCTCATGCATCTCTCGAATAAAGTTAGCTCTCTTCATACCTTTAACACTTGTTAGATGCTCAACGGGTAAATGATGCAAATCAGTAGGAGTTAGTGGTTTAAATCCATAAACTGCCTCAAATAGAGACATGTTATTAGAAGAATGCACAACACGATTATAAGCAAATTTAGCATATGGTAAACACTCTTCCCATGAATTCAAATTATTCTTAAATAGAGACCTAAGTAAAGCTCCTAATGTACGATTCACAACCTCAGTTTGACCATCGGTTTGTAGATGACATGCAGTAGAAAATAATAACTTAGTAACTAATTTTCCCCACAAAACACGCCAAAAATGTTCTAAAAACTTAGAATCCCTATCACTAACAATAGTACGAGGAATTTCATGCAAATGAACAACATGAACAAATAACAAGTTGGCAATGTAAACAGCATAATCGGTTTTCCTACATGCAATGAAATGAGCCATTTTGGAGAACCGATCAACTACAACAAAGACTGAATCTTTACCCGACCTAGACCTAGGCAATTCTAAGATGAAATCCATCGAAATATCAATCCAAGGGGCTGTAGGGGCAGGTAATGACATGTAATATCCAAAAGGGTGTGAAGTGGATTTAGCTTGACGACAACTAATGCAATGACTACACACATTCTCTATATCCTTACTCATATGCGGCCAAAAGAAGTGTTCATGCAACAAGTTTAATGTCTTATGCACACTAAAATGACCCATTAAACCCCCCGCATGAGATTCTAACACTAATAGCTCACACATAGAACAATCCGGGATGCACAGCTTCTACTCTTTGAACAGAAACCCATAATGCGCATAAAAACCATCAAGAGACTTAGGTTTGGCACTACACGACGTAAATATGGGGCTAAAATACTCATCATGCGTGTACAATGCTTTAATGGACTCAAAACCTAGCATCTTGGCATGCATTAAGTTCAAAAGAGCGTACCTTCTAGATAGGGTGTCGGTGACCACACTGTCTTCGCCTTTCTTGTACTTGATAACATACGGAAAGGACTTGATGAATTGACCCATCTCGCATGTGTCTTGCTCAGATTGTTTTTCCCTTTCAAGTGCTTCAAGCTTTCATGATCCATGTGGATGATGAACTCCTTAGGCCAAAGATAGTGCTGTCATGTGTCCAACGCACGCTTCAAAGCGTAGAGCTCTTTATCATACGTAGAGTACCTAAGAGAGGCGCCGTTCATCTTCTCACTGAAGTATGCAACGGGTCGGCGATCTTGCATCAAAACTGTACCAATAATTATGCCCGAAGCATCACACTCGATCTCAAAAGTCTTAGTAAAATCAGGTGAACAAAGAACAGGAGCAGAACACAACAATGATTTCAAAGTATTAAAAACATGCTCTTGTTGCTTACCCCACTCAAATTTCCGGTCCTTCTTACTTAGCTCAGTAAGAGGAGCGGCTATACTGGAGAAATTCTGTACATAATGGCGGTAAAACCCAGCCAATCCATGGAAGGATCGAACCTCAGAGGCATTCTTTGGTGTTGGCCATTCCTCAATCGCCTTGATTTTGGAACGGTCAACCTCAATACCTCGTGAACTGACGACAAAGCCTAGAAAAATGACTTCATTCATGTAAAATGAACACTTAGACAAGTTTCCATATAACTTTGCATCACACAATAAGCAGAATACACGCCTAAGGTGTTCTATGTGCGCCTCTGCGCTGTGACTGTAAATCAGAATATCATCAAAGTATACAACCATGAATTTTCCAATTACATCACGCAAAACATGATTCATCAATCTCATGAAAGTGCTTGGTGCATTGGTGAGACCAAAAGGAATAACTAACCACTCATATAAACCATGCTTTGTTTTAAATGCGGTTTTCCATTCATCCCCTTCATGCATTCTAACTTGAAAATACCCAGATCTTAAATCTATCTTAGAAAACACATTAGAACCACTTAATTCATCTAGCATAACATCAAGTCTAGGGATAGGAAATCTATACTTAACCGTGATTTTATTGATGGCGTGGCAATCCATGCACATCCTCCATTCGTTGTTCTTCTTTGGCACTAGAATGACTGGAACTGTGCAAGGGCCCATCGACTCTCGGATCTGCTTCTTCTCTAACAGCTCCTTCACTTAACGGTCTATCTCCTTCATCTTCTCGGGTGAGATACTTTACGCCGGTCGATTGCGCAAGACGGTACCGGGCATGAAGTCGATCTGGTGCTCGATCCCACGAACTGGAGGTAATCCACTTGGAATCTCTTCTGGGAACACGTCTGAGAACTCATCCATAAGTGGTTGCACATCATTAGGCAAAGAAACATCATTAGTAGCACTGTTCTTATAAGATAAAAGTATAAAATGTAAACCTGCTTTTAGTGCTTTTTCTACGCCTTTAACTGAGATGAACATGGACCGATTTTTCTCTTTACTTGGGGCTGATCCGGATGCCTTTCTATGAACCAAGGAATCGTTGGAAGAAATCTTAGGGGCTGTATTGGTCGAAGAAGTGGTAGGGGGTGGCGGTGAAGTGGCAGCGGCTGCGGCTGCTTTCGCTCGTTCCCGCTTAAACCTTTCTTGCATCCTTTCTTGATCCTCTGCAACAGCTTTAGGGGTTAACGACTTCAACACATTGGTTCAACCATCTCAAGTAATTGAGTAGGTGTTCGCCATTCCATCGTGAACCGCTTGTCTGTCGAACTGCCAGGGTCTCCCTAAAAGTATGTTGGCTGCCTCCATGGGAATAACATCACACAGAACAGTGTCAGAATAACAAACTTTAGTAAAAGAAATATGTACTTGACCTGTCACATGAATAGAGCCGTGGTCTGTGAGCCACTGCAGCTTGTAGGGTTTCAGATGCTTTGTTATGGTGAGAGCTAGCTTATCGACAGCATACTGACTGATTGCATTGATCACGATCCCACTGTCTATAATCATCGTACAAGTCTGATCTTTGATTGCAACTCGAGTGTAAAAGATGTTTTCACGTTGAGATTGCTCTTTGTCTTCACAATTGATGTTCAGACTGCGGGTTGAAACTAGACTGACATGAGGTAACTCGGGTTCCTCATCATCTTGCTCGACTTCAGGGACGTCGACTGCATCTGGGGCGGCAGCCTGGGGCTCCTCCTTATCTTCACTGGCTGATTCAAGTCCATTCTGTTCATTGAGGAGCAGAACACGTCGGTTTGGACACTGATTCTGAAAATGACCCCAACCTTGGCATTTGTGACACTTGATGTTACGAGCTCGACTAGGGGCTGCATTAGGCATCATGTTGGACTGATTGGGCCATTGGAATGGGTGCCTTGGGAGCGGCATCGGTGTAGACTTGGGTCTACGGCTGGAATGCGGTGTAGAACGGTCGAAACGCTATTCAGGTGGTCTGGACTGACCTCGGGGTCGTGTGGAGTCAGAAGAAGGTATAGAAGGTGATGTGGAATGTGTACCTTTGTTCCAAGGATGTCGAGTAGGGGTAGAAGACTGATGGGATCGACGGTGGCCTTCTCGAAGCTGCTTTTCCACAATCGATGCGTACTGCACAATCCTTTCTACACTGGTGAAGTCTTTGAGCTCGACTTCACAAGCAATATTGGGATTCATACCTTTAATGTACTGAATGATGGTAGCATTTAGGGTCTCCTCCTTCCCGACTCGGTTCAAGGAAATCTCTAGCTCTTTATGGTATTCTTCAATCGAACGGGTGCCTTATTTGATCCGATTGAGCTTCTTCTCAAGCTCTCTCTCATAATGGACTGGAATGAAGCATCCTCGCATCAATCCTTTCATCTCTTCCCATGAATAAATAGGTAGATTTCAATTTCTGCACCTCCTCTCTTGCTGCATCTCCCACCAAGTGGCTGCGTAGCCTCTAAACTCCAAACATGCTAATTGCACCTTTTTTACTTCTATAAAGTCATAGCATGCAAAAATCTTGTCTACCTTACGTTCCCAATCTAAGTAGATATCGGGATCGTGAAGGCCTTCAAACTCCAGAATGATCGTTTTGATGTTGTTGAGCATTCTATCTTCTCCATAATCGTCGTTGTGGGCTGCACGCCTGTGATGGTGACCTCGATCTAGGGTCTCATACCCGGTATCAGTATTCTCATCATAGTACTCCTCTTCTGGCTCATTTTGACACTCATTGCGTCTAGCGGATCCTCGAACAGCTTGAGTAATGGTCAAAGTAGTTTTAGTGCGTTCAAAGGCATGCACTAAATCATCAATCTTGTCGGATAGAGCCTGGTGATGTCTCTGGAAGTGCTTTGAAAGCGCATCAAAGTGGTACTTAGGATCCCACGGTGGTGCTGGATCCGAAGAAGACTCCATGGGTTCTTTGGACGGGTCCAAAGGTGGGATGGTCGACTGAGGGTCGACGCATGGGGTCAAGGATGACTCCGGGCGGTTTCCTTTCTTCATGATACCTACAAAATGAACAAACGTAAAGAAAACAAGGTAGGTCCTCACAATCTCACGTTCACTCTTTTGTTTTCACTCTTGATTTTACCACTCGTGTATCACTCAATATATGGGTGCACAGTGTATGATAAATCGTGTATATGGATGATCGACTTTCTTAGGGAGATCGACTCTTAGAGGTAGTATTCTCGGGAACAACTTTATCACACTGGGAATGGAAGGGTATGCTACTCTTGGAACAATGATGAATTTGGTGTGTATATGATGTGGTGTGGTGTGAGGTGGTCGAGTATGTGGGTGTATTAGGTGGTGGTTCGAGTATTGTGGAGGTAGGAAAGGAAGGAATTAGATCAATTAATGAAGTCCCAACTAGATTAGGAAGTCCAAAAATAAATCTAGATAGAAGGAAAGAAAGAATAGGGAGGGATAAGGAAAAAAGAAACAAGTAAGGCAAGAGGGTGATTTGGATGTGTATCAATCTATATGACACAATCTAAATACCTTAATTAGCCTATACTCTAGAAGGTAAGAACCAAAAATAAAATATATCTCTAAAGGAAGTTATCAAAAAGAAATAGAACTTGTGAGGAAAGTTCCAAAAATAAAATAAGACTCTAATGGAAATTACCAACTAACGAATTATCCTAGAAGGAAATTACCAAAATTAAAATATGACTCACAAGGTAAGTACCAAATATAAAATATAACCAAAAGGAAAGTACCAAAATTAAAGAGGCACTAAAAGAAAACAATGAATATTCTTTTTTTTTTTAATTTCAGATCTCTTCTTTTTTTTGTCCGATTTCTCTTTTTTTTGATCGACGGTTCTTTTGTTTTTCGATTACCTTTTTTTTGAACTATGAACGATACGGAATGTAAATTACAACTCGAACAAATTCAAAGATAAAATAAAGACACAAACCACGAACCAAAGCCGACGTGGCTTTCATACCACTTTTATGATGTGACCCGAGATAAGGATTGAACGCATGTCGACAAGTAAGGGTTCTATGACTTCTAACAACTCGAATTACTAATTGAAAATATGTGGAATAATGAAGATGAATTAATGGAACAAACTAGATGAACTAAACCAACTAAAATACCCAGACTATGACACACGAATTGAAACACAAATCCAAACGAGGGGCTATTTTCGGTGGCTATTTGGACGGGAATTAAGATGGGATTTCGTGTGTGATGAGAGGGTGAAGAAAGGCTTGGGTAGATAGGATATGTTAGAGATGGAACGAACTTACGGATTGAATGTTAAAGTGTAGAACTCGAACACGACTTGTGGCTTGGAGTGCGACGGATGTTGGGGCTGGACGGTTGATGATGTTGTGGTGAATCACAACCCGAAAGTTGCCTTGAATCTCGAACGTACACAATGCCAAATTCTTTAAGTTGATCTTCAAGTAGCGAGTCTCCGACAATCCCTCAATGTGAATTGACGAATTTTCTTTGAATAAAACCTAGAATTGCTAGTTCTAAGAATATGAATTTTAAATCAAAACTCACAAAGATTTAACGGGGGTGAGACGATATTGAAAATAAAGCTTAATTAATCAAATAGAGTCTAAAGTATGAATGTCACATGGCACCTCTATTTATAATAGAGAGGGACGAAACTATATGCTAAGGGACCGAAAATATAAGGTCCAAAAAGAAGTCTAATTGGACTAGGAAATTCCCTAAACTAGAATTCTATTTAAGGTAGTTTCTTCCCTTAATTAAAATTCTAGTCAAACCTATGACTATTCAATTCTAATGACCGAAAATTGCTCTAAATAAAACAAATAAAATCTGATTTGGACTATAGTCTAATTAAATAAAAATAACACTATAGTCTAAAATAAAATAACCCCTTAATTAAAACAATTAAGGGCCGATTTCTTTGGTCTTCTTCACTTCGGCCGTGGAGCTTCAACAGACGCACACATGCACACATCCACATACACACGTGCACTTCCTCATATCTTGTACTCCATGTCTTGATCTCCATCTTCCAACATCAACAAAGTCATCAACTTTGAGCTATCTTGCACGCCGTCTTCTTCTTCGAGCTTCTTGTGAATTGTTGCTTGCAAATAGTCTTGTAACTTCTTAGCTCTTAGTCGAGTGATGGGACCTTTGAATTGTAACTCCAGGTTTAGAACCTCGTTGCTATGGATGTCCTCATCAGAAGGTGATAATTGATAACGTACCCATCGTATGTTAGTAAAAAGATGTGTTTTTAGAGGACTTACCAGGTTTACCTCCAGATAGACAAGATGAATCCACGATAAACTTGCTTTCAGGAGTTGGTCAAGTATCGAGAGCGCCATATCGTATGGTACTAAAGGAGTTAGAGGAGTTAAAAACTCAGCTACAGAAACTCTTAGACAAGGGCTGCATTCAACCTGGCGTCTCACCATGGATAGCATATTACTATGGATTTTATGGTTGGTCTGTTCGACAACCCATTATTTCTTTTGTGTAGGATTTTGCTGAATGACTGGCTTTCTGTTCTTGATGCTGGAATGCTGAGCCACATATCTCCTTCTTAATCTTTTGAGATCATAAAGATACTTCTCACAATGTGGTTGAATGTGGCCTTTCTTCTCACAATAAGGGCAAATGATTATCTGTTTGTTACTATTATAAGCATTCATCTTCTTTTTAGTAATAATCTTCCGGATATGCCGAACATTCTCTTGTACATGCATTGGTTTGCTTATACTTTCTTTGACAAACATTGTCTTGGACTATCCACCATTGTATCCAAGACCTGGATAACTCTTTCTTGAATGTCCTTGAGTTTTGAGAATCTTATAAAGATTCTTTGTACCATTATTCAGCATGTTGACATTCTTTTTTATGGATTTGAGCTCTGTAGATAATTCATCAATCTCTTTCTTTTGCTGCTGAATAGTATTCTTATGTTTAGCATCAAATTTGGTCAGCTTCTCTTTCTCATTGAGAAGATCCTTGTTATGAGATTGAAGAGTCTTGTTGATCTCCACTACTTCCAGCCATCTTTCATACATCTCTTTGTATGTCTAGACAAGTTCTTCTTGGCTGAAGTCTTCATTGTCTGACTCATAATCTTATGCATTGTTGAAGGGATCCTTCAATTCTGAGATTTTTGCTGTAAAGGCAATAGTTTCTTTATCTAAATCACTGTTTCCTTCATCAGAGTCGTTATCATTGATAGAAGCATTGTAATTCTTTTTGTTTTTCTTTAGTTTATTTGCACACTTAGCTTGAGTGTGCCCAAATTCATCACATTCTCTGCACTGAATTGCTCTTCTGAAATTTTAAGTTTGCAACTCTTTCTGCTCAATGCTTGAGTTTCTATTTTGCTAAAAATTACCAGGTGGTTGTCTTCTGTTGTTAGCTCTTCTAGAAGACTACTTATTGACTCTTTTTAACATATGACTGAAGTTCTTGGTGATCAGGATCATATTATTCATTGTATCTGAATCAAGTACAGTTTTTGCTTCTATACATGTTCAGGTACATCTTCTGAGACTTCAATTTTAAGAGCAATACCTCTCTTCCTTGAGCTGCTGTCTTCATCTTCTAAGTTCATCTCGAATGTTCTTAACGACCCCATCAGCTCATCAAGCTTCATACTCTTGATATCCTTGGCTTCTTCAATTGCAGCAACTTTGTATGCAAACTTCTTTGGAAGATATCTGAGAACCTTTCTTACAAGCTTCTCATTGTTGTTAGGCTCACCAAGAGCAAAACTCTCATTGGATATGCTTCTCAATCTGGCATTAAACTCACCTATGGACTCAGTATCCTCTATTCTTAGGGTTTCAAACTTAGAAGTAAGGTTTTGAAGCCTTGACAACCTTACCGAACTAGTCCCTTCAAAGGTGGTTTCCAGAATATCCCATACAGCGTTAGTAGTCTCACAAGTTGAGATTAGACTGAATGTTTCAAGATCAACTACAGAGAATATAACATTGAGAGTTTTAGAGTCGACACTGCACCAGTTCTTTTGCGGCACAGTTCACTCTCCTTCTTCAATCTCCACCTGCTTTCCTTCTCTGGCAACAGTTGGCTTTTCCCATCCCTCAGTGACACTTTTCCATGCAAGCTCATCTATTAGTCTTAGAAACGCCCTTATCCTTGCTTTCTAGCAAGGATAGTTGTTGCCTTCAAGCAATGGTGGTCTGACTGTAGATCCTCCTTCTTTGATTGAACTTATAGCTTGAACTCAACCAAAACCCTTGTATTCTTTGATATTGCCATACAGATTATGACAATCTTGAACACTTTAGTGCAGATGACACTAACAAAAGAAATTGTAAAACTTCATGGTGCACCTGTGTCAGTGACAACAGATCGTGATACGCGGTTCATGTCTAAATTTTAGCAAAGCTTACAAAATGCAATGGGCACAAAGTTGAATTTCAGTATAGCTTTTCACCCATAGACTGATGGACAGTCTGAAAGAACAACACACACCCTAGAGGATATGCTCAGAGTTGTTGTCATGGATCAAGGAGGAAGCTGGGATGAATATTTACCTTTAGTTGAATTTATTTCAACAACAGTTTCCAAGCGACCATTGGAATGACACCTTATGAGGATCTATATGGTCGAAAATGCAGATTACCATTTTACTGGGATGAAGTTGGTGAAAGAAAAATTTTGGACCCATAAATTGTACAGAAAATTGTTAAGGTTATTGATAAAGTAAGACAAAGAATGAGGGAAGCCCAAGATCGACAGAAAATGTATGCGGATAAAAGAAAAAAAATATTTACAATTTCAAGTAGGAGATAAGGTGTTCTTGAAAATATCTCCTACAAGAGGCATTGTGCGATTCAGAAAGAAAGCAAAGTTACGGCCTAGATAAATTGGACCGTACGAAATTCTCGAACGAATCGGAGAGGTTACCTACAAGTTAGCGTTACCGCCAAAGTTAGGAGAAATTTATAACGTGTTTAATGTTTCAATACTTCGAAAATATGGGCTTAGAGACGCAATTTATTTTGGCTAGTTAACTATGGGCTTAGAGACGCAATAAGAATCAGAAAAGTCTCAATCTTAATTGAATTTTCTAATTAAAATTTGAATTTATATTATAAAAGTAGGCATTAATGGGATCATTGTGATATGAAGATCATTCAAATCGGACTTCATTTAATCTTCCAACCAAAATTTAGTTAACCAAGATAAACATAATAAATTTAAGCCCAATGAAACAAATTAATTTTTCAGCCCAAAATGAGAAGGCTCATTTTCAGCCACTTTTCGAGACCAAAGCTTGACTTATTTAGTCAAGTTAATTTCAAATTGCAATAATAGATTAACTCAAAGTGTGTCCACTTGGAATTCATTAACAAGGCAAGGTGTACCTAATGGCACACGTGTATTAATGCTGTACATATAGATAGGTGTATATATATATATATAAGGAATTAGATGAATGTTGGAAAAACAAAAACTAAAACTATCATTTAAAAAAAAAGAGAAATGAGAGAATTGGAGGAAAAAGAAAGAAAAATAAAGGTGAGTTTTTACCCTCTGATGTTTCTTTAATCCAATGTTATTTGATCTATTTAATTTCGGATTTGGTTATAAAATATTAAATGAATCTAATTTTTAAATTCATATTTTTCTTTAGTTCTAGTTTAATATTTGAAAATTAAATTAGGATTTTTAGAAAACATGATTTAGTCTTAGAAGTAAAATATTGTATATTGCTCAAAATAAATTCTAAAAATTCACTTCTAGGTGTTAAATTGAGCTTTTTAGTTATCGAATTCAGTTCAATTCATCTTTATTCACATTCAATTCTATCTGTGAAGTCCGATAAATTCTCAAATAGAATCACTAATTAACTTGATTCAATCCGTCAAATGCGTATTATTCGACCATTTGACTCCATTTATATTCCAAACGATCCCAAGCCATAGGAATTCCTACTTAAGTTATTGATGATCTAAGTTATTACCTTATTGACCTATCTGAGGATTCTAAGTTAGAAATTTTAATTTGTATAGGTTGAGACGATAAAGAAGCATAGTAGCATCACATAAAAATTTTACTGCACTTTGAGATCATTCAGGTGGGTTTTTCTATAACTCACAACTATATTTTTAAATTCCTCCATGAAAATCATGTTAAATATTTTAATGGCATTGTTTACGCAATGATTGAATGTTATGAGACTTCATGCACAGAGGAATTCGGACTTACAAGCATAGACAATTTACTTTGTGACTATATGTCTAGATAAGTAACCGTAAAGTATCATATGATCACATTGGGTCTCTCATCCAATGAAGAAGAGTAAACTATGTTATAAAGTATGTTTATTATTGATTTTAAAGCATGAAAGTATGTATTGGATGAATATTAATGCCCACTGAGTGTTTTCTAGCACTCAACCCAAATATTTTCAAATATTTTTCAGGTCCTGGAGTTCGAGCTGGTTGATGACGAGATGCTGGAGTGGGTTTGATGGTTGATCCTTATGTGATTTTTGCTTAAAATTAAACCATCTTTCAACTTATGTTTATATGTTAAATATTAAATGCTTATGTTGATACTCTGCAAAACTTTTAAGTTTGAAAGTTCCTGGCCCCAGTGGTCAATTTTTGATTGTATATACAAATATTTTGAATATATATAAGGCTTGGTTGTGGTGATTTTAAATGTATGACCTGATTAGCTATGTATATTGACAGGTCATAATTTGGTTATGTGTGTGTTTGTGATTTTAATATCCTTGTGGAAAGTTGACTTTGAGGACGTCTGAGTGCGTGGTTTGAACATTTTTAAGTTGAGGTGTTGCTTATTTACAAATTATTTATAAAGTTAAATCTTATTTTCGAAAAGTATTTATCACGTAAGCATGTACATATGTTTTTGGTGACGTTTTGGTCCTAGTAGGACTGGAGCGTTACAACTACAAATCTCCCACCCATGCATAAAAAAATAAAGTAAAAAATGTTACAAATCTCAAATTTCAAAGTAAAAATAATAATAAATAAGATTGAAAAAATTGTTAAATACAACAATCGTAATATTAACCGTCGTGGAAAATGTAAAAAAATAAGAACAAAATTTACAATAATAAATGTCATTACTGTTGTATATTAACTCAAAACTGTTGTCTAAAATATTATTATTAAATCGTTTGATAGACAATAGTTTATACCAGAACCGTTGTATATCACATAATTTTGCCTTAATATATGTAAAGATGAGCACTGCGTGATGAGGATATCCATTGCAATGATGATCTAAACCCGGAGTTACAATTCAAACGTTCCATCACTCGACTAAGAGCTAAGAAGTTACAATATTATTTGCAAGCAACAATTCGCAAGAAGCTCGAAGTAGAAGACGGCGTGCAAGGTAGCTCAAAGTTAATGACCTTGTTGATGTTGGAAGATGGAGATCAAGACATGGAGTGCAAGGCGTGAAGAAGTGCACGTGTGCATGTGGACGTGTGCATGTGTGCGTATGTTGAAGCTCACGGCCGAAAGTGAAGAAGCCAAAGAAATCGGCCCTTGATATTTTAATTAAGGGGATTGATTTATTAGACTATAGTATTTATTTTATTTAATTTGGACTATAGTCAAAATCAGATTTTATTTAATTAATTGATGTAATTTTCGGTCCTAGAGTTGAATAGTCATAGGTTTGACTAGAATTTTAATTAAGGGAAGAAACTACCTTAAATAGAATTCTAGTTTAGGGAATTTCCTAGTCTAGTTGGATCTCTTTTGGGATCAATTATTTTCGGCCCTATTAGCATATAGTTTCGGCCCTCTCTATTATAAATAGAGGTGCCATGTGACATTCATACTTTAGACTATATTTGATTAATTAAGCTTTGCTTTGAATATCGTCTCAACCCTGTTAAATCTTTGTGAGTTTTGATTTAAAATTCATACTCTTAGAACTAGCAATTCTATGTTTTATTCAAATAGAATTCGCCAATTCACATTGAGGGATTGTCGGAAACTCGATACTTAAAGATCAACTTAAAGAATTTGGCCTTGCGTACGTTTGAGATTCAAGGCAACTTTCGGGTTGTGATTCGCATCTACCTCATCACCGCCGATCAACCATAATCGATGTCAACCATCATCATCAACGTCCGCCGCCTTCAATTCCACAACAAGTTGGAGCTCTTCACCGTTCACCTAATTCGTAAGTTTGATTCATCCATAACATATCATATCTACCCAAGCCATTCTTTACAACCATCACACACGATTTTCCCTACAATTTCAGCCCACAAAACCGATCCTTTTCAGCCCTTAATTCATTGGTATTGTGTTACATAGTTCGTGTCATAATTCCAGGTATTTTAATTGTCTAGATTGTCTATTTTCCGTTGTTTATCGAGTCGGATTGAAGCCCATCAACTAGTTGACGTGTTTCGTATCCAGAAGTCTTCCGCTACGTATTCTTTAGATTCGTCCTAGCATAGTTCAGTCGTATCATAAATTTGGTATCAGAGAGCCACGTCGGCTTTCGTTCATGGTTTGTGTCTTTATTTTATCGTTGAGTTTGTTTGAATTGTAATTTAATTTCCGTATCCATTCATAGTTCAAAAAAAGGCAATCGACAAAAAAAAAGAGGCAAAAGCCATCGATAAAAAAAATCGGTTAAAAAAAAAGAGAGAACTGATCGTTAAAAAAAAGAAGAAGAATATTCATTGTTTCCTTTAGTACCTCTTTAATTTTGGTACTTTCCTTTTTTTTCTATTTTATATTTGGTACTTACCTTGTGAGTCAATTTTTAATTTTGGTAATTTCCTTCTAGGATAATTCCTTAGTTGGTAATTTCCATTAGAATCTTATTTTATTTTTGGAACTTTCCTTCCAAGTTCTATTTCTTTATGGTAACTTCCTTAAGAGTCATATTTTATTTTTGGTTCTTTCTTTCTAGAGTCTAGGCTAATTAAGGTATTTAGATTGTGTCACATAGATTGATACACATCCAAATCACCCTAATTCATTTTTAAGTCGTTCTTTCCTTATCCTATTTGATTCTTTCCTTCCCTGTTCACCCCATACTCGAACACCACCCTAACTCACCATACTCGACCACTACCCTACTACACCATACTCGACCACCATCCCAAATACACACCAAATTCATCCTTGTTCCAAGAGTAGCATACCCTTCCATTCCCAGTGTGATAAAGTTGTTCCCGAGAATACTATCCTTAAGAGCCAATTCTCTTAGCTAGTTCAATCAGTCTATATACACAAATTATCACACACTGTGTACCCATATATTGAGTGAAGCACGAGTGGTAAAATCAAGAGTGAAAACAAAAGAGTGAACGTGAGATTGTGAGGATCTACCTTGTTTTTCCTTACGTTTGTTAGTTTTGTAGGTATCATGAAGAAAGGAAACCGCCCGGAGTCGTCGTTGACCCCACACGTCGACCCCCAGTCGACCATCCCACCTTTGGACCCGTCCAAAGCACCAATCGAGTCTTCTTTGGATCCAACACCACCGTGGGATCCTAAGTACAACTTTGATGCGCTTTCAAAGCACTTCCAGAGATAGCACCAGGCTCTATCCGACAAGATTGATGATTTAGTGCATGCCTTTGAACGCACTAAAACTACTCCGACCATTACTCAAGCTGTTCAAGGACCCGCTAGACGCAATGAGCATCAAAACGAGCCAGAAGTGGAGTACTATGATGAGAATATAGATGTCGGGTATGAGACCCCAGATCGAGGTCGTCATCACAAGCGTGCAGCCCACAATGACGATTATGGAGAAGATAGAATGCTCAACAACATCAAAATGAGTATTCCGGAGTTTGAAGGCCTTCACGATCCCGATATCTACTTAGATTGAGAATGTAAGGTGGACAAGATCTTTGCATGCTATGACTTTACAGAAGTCAAAAAGGTGCAATTAGCATGTTTGGAGTTTAGAGGCTACGCAGCCACTTGGTGGGAGATGCAGCAAGAGATAAGGCGCAAAAATTGAAATCCACCTATTAGTTTGTGGGAAGAGATGAAAGGATTGATGCGAGGGCGCTTTATTCTAGTCCATTATGAGAGAGAGCTTGAGAAGAAGCTCGACCGGATCAAACAAGGCACCCGATAGATTGAAGAGTACCATAAAGAGCTAGAGACTTCCTTGAACCGAGTCGGGAAAGAGGAGACCCTAAATGCTACCATCATTCAGTACATTGAAGGTATGAATCCTGATATTATGTGTGAAGTGGAGATCAAAGACTTCACCAGTGTAGAAAGGATGGTGCAGTACGCATGGATTGTGGAAAAACAACTTCGAGAAGGCCGCCGTCGATCTCATCAGACTTCAGCCCCTACTCGACACCCATGGAACAAAGGTACACATTCCACATCACCTTCTACCCCTTATACTGAGTCCACACAACCCCGAGGTCAGTCCGGACCACCTGAACGGTGTTTCGACCGTTCTACATCGCAATCCAGCCGTACACCCAAGTCTACACCGGCGCCGCCCCCAAGGCCCCCATTCCAACGGCCCAATCAGTCCAACACGATGCCTAATGCAGCCACTAGTTGAGCTCGTGACATCCAGTGTCACAAATGCCAAGGTTGGGGTCATTTTCAGAATCAGTGTCCAAACCGGTGTGTTCTATTCCTCAATGAACATAATGGACTTGAATCAGCCAGTGAAGATGAGGAGGAGCCCCAGGCCGCCATCCCAGATGCAGTCGACGTCCCTGAAGTCGAGCAAGATGATGAGGAGTCCGAGTTACCTCATGTCAGCCCAGTGTCAATCCGCAGTTTGAACATCAATCGTGAAGATGAAGAGCAATCTCAGCGTGAAAACATCCTTTACACTCGAGTTGCTATCAAAGATCAAACTTGTGCGATGATTATAGACAGTGGAAGTGTGATCAATGCAATCAGTCAGTATGCTGTCGATAAGCCAGCTCTCACCACAACAAAGCATCCGAAACCCTACAAGCTGCAGTGGCTCACAGACCGCGGCTCTATCCGTGTGACAGGTCAGGTACATGTTTCTTTTACTAAGGGTTGTTATTCTGACACTATTTTGTGTGATGTTATTCCCATGGAGGCAACCCACATATTTTTAGGAAGACCGTGGCAGTTCGACAAACAAGCGGTTCACGACAGATTGGCGAACACCTACTCGATTACTCGAGATGGTCGAACCACTGTGTTGAAGCCATTAACCCCTAAAGATATTGCAGAGGATCAAGAAAGGATGCAAGAAAGATTTAAACATGAATAGGTCAAAGTAGCTGCAGCTGCCGCCCGATCCGTCACCGTGAACAGCAATACTTCACCGCCGTCCCCCACTATTCCTTTAAATAATACAACCCCTAAGATACCTTCCAAAGATTCATTGGTTTGTGGAAAGACATCCGAATCAGCCCCAAGTCAAGAGAGAAATCGATCCATGTTCATCTCAGTCAAAGGCGTAGAAAAAGCACTAAAAGAAGGTTTACCTTTTGCATTGATTGTCGTGCCATCAACAAAATCATGGTTAAGTACAGATTTCCTATCCCTAGACTTGATGATATGCTAGATGAATTAAGTGGTTCTAATGTGTTCTCTAAGATAGATTTAAGATCTGATTATTTTCAAGTTAGAATGCATGAAGGGGATGAATGGAAAACTGCATTTAAAACAAAGCATGGCTTATATGAGTGGTTAGTTATGCCTTTTGGTCTCACTAATACACCGAGCACTTTCATGAGATTTATGAATCATGTTTTGCGTGATGTGATTGGAGAATTCGTGGTTGTATACTTTGATGATATTCTGATTTACAGTCACAGTGCACAGGCGCACATAGAACAACTTAGGCGTGTATTCTGCTTATTGCGTGATGCCAAGTTGTATGGAAACTTGTCTAAATGTTCATTTTGCATGGATGAAGTCATTTTTCTAGGCTTTGTCGTCAATTCACGAGGTATTAATATTGGCCGTTCCAAAATCAAGGCGATTGAGGAATGGCCAACTCCAAAGAATGTCTCTGAGTGGGGTAAACAAAAAGAGCATGCTTTTAATACTTTGAAATCATTGTTGGGTTCTGCTCCTGTTCTTTGTTTACCTGACTTTACTAAGACTTTTGAGATCGAGTGTGATGCTTCGGACACAGGTATTGGTGCAGTTTTGATGCAGGATCGCCGACCCGTTGCATACTTTAGTGAGAAGCTGAATGGCACCTCTCTTAGGTACTCCACGTATGATAAATAGATCTACGCTTTGAAGTGTACGTTGGACACATGGCAACACTATCTTTGGCCTAAGGAGTTCGTGATCCACACGTATCATGAAAGCTTGAAGCACTTGAAAGGGCAAAAAAATCTGAACAAGAGACATGCGAGATGGGTCGAGTTCATCGAGTCCTTTCCGTATGTTATCAAGTACAAGAAAGGCAAAGACAATGTGGTCGCCGATGCCCTATCTAGAAGGTACGCTCTTTTGAACTTAATGCATGCCAAGATGCTAGGTTTTGAGTCCATTAAAGCATTGTACACGCATGATGAGTATTTCAGCCCTATATTTGCGTCGTGTAGTGCCAAACCTAGGTCTCTTGATGGTTTTTATGTGCATGATGGTTTTTTGTTCAAAGAGTCGAAGTTGTGCATCCCGGATTGTTCTATGCGTGAGCTTTTAGTGTTATAATCGCATACGGGGGGTTTAATGGGTCACTTTGGTGTGCATAAGACATTAAACTTGCTGCATGAACTCTTGTTTTGGCTGCATATAGGTAAGGATGTAGAGAATGTGTGTAGTCGTTGCATTACTTGTCGTCAAGCTAAATCCACTTCACACCCTTTTGAACTTTAAACGCCATTACCCGCCCCTACAGCCCATTGGATTGATATTTTGATGGATTTCATCTTAGGATTGCGTAGGTCTAGGTTAGGTAAAGATTCAGTCTTTGTTGTAGTTGATCAGTTCTCCAAAATGGCTCATTTCATTGCATGTAGGAAAACCAATGATGCTGTTTACATTGCCAACTTGTTCTTTGTTCATGTTGTTCGTTTGCATGGAATTCCTCGTACTATTGATAGTGATAGGGATTCTAAGTTTTTAGGACATTTTTGGTGTGTTTTGTGGGGAAAATTAGGTACTAAGTTATTGTTTTCTACTACATGTCATCCACAAACCGATGGTCAAATTGAGGTTGTGAATTGTACATTAGGAGCTTTACTTAAAAATAATTTGAAGTCATGAGAAGAGTGTTTACCATTTGCTGAATTTGCTTATAATTGTATAGTTCATTCTTCTACTAACATGTCTCCATTTGAGGTAGTTTATGGATTTAATCCACTAACTCCTACTGATTTGCTTCCTTTACCCGTTGAGCATCTAACGAGTGTTAAAGGTATGAAGCGAGCTGATTTTATTGGAGAGATGCATGAGAATGTACGTGCCCGGATTGAGCACCAAGGCTCATGAATCGCCGCCGCATGCAACACGAGGCGCAAGCGTGTCATCTTCCAGCCCAGAGATCGTGTTTGGGTTCATTTGAGTCCCAACCATTTTCCGAACCTGAGGAAGTCTAAGTTATCACCCCATGGAGACGGTCCCTTCACGGTTTTGAGCTGTTTTAATGATAATGCATACCGCATTGATCTCCTAGGTAAGTACAAGTGTTCATCCACTTTTAATGTTGCTGATTTGTCTCCTTTTCTTGCAGATGAATTCGACCATGATGAGGATCCAAATTCGAGGATGAATTCTCTTCAGCAGGGGGGAATGATGAGGACATCCATAGCAATGAGGATCTAAACCCAGAGTTACAATTCCAAGGTCCCGTCACTCGACTAAGAGCTAAGAAGTTACAAGACTATTTTCAAGCAACAATTCACAAGAAGCTCGAAGAAGAAGATGGCGTGCAAGGTAGCTCAAAGTTAATGACCTTGTTGATGTTGGAAGATGGAGATCAAGACATGGATTGCAAGGCGTGAAGAAGTGCACGTGTGCATGTGGACGTGTGCATGTGTGAGTATGTTGAAGCTCACGGTCGAAAGTGAAGAAGCCAAAGAAATTGGCCCTTGATATTTTAATTAAGGGGATTGATTTATTAGACTATAGTATTTATTTTATTTAATTTGGACTATAGTCAAAATCAGATTTTATTTAATTAATTGATGTAATTTTCGGTCCTAGAGTTGAATAGTCATAGGTTTGACTAGAATTTTAATTAAGGGAAGAAACTACCTTAAATAGAATTCTAGTTTAGGGAATTTCCTAGTCTAGTTGGATCTCTTTTGGGATCAATTATTTTCGGCCCTATTAGCATATAGTTTCGGCCCTCTCTATTATAAATAGAGGTGCCATGTGACATCCATACTTTAGTCTATATTTGATTAATTAAGCTTTGCTTTCAATATCATCTCAACCCCGTTAAATCTTTATGAGGTTTGCGTACGTTCGAGATTCAAGGCAACTTTCGGGGTGTGATTCGCATCTACCTCATCACCGCCGATCAACCATAATCGATGTCAACCATCATCATTAATGTCCGCTGCCTTCAATTCCACAACAAGTTCGAGCTCTTCACCGTTCACCTAATCTGTAAGTTCGATTCATCCATAAAATATCCTATCTACCCAAGCCATTCTTCACAACCATCACACACGATTTTCCCTACAATTTTAGCCCACAAATGATATTTGATTTGTGGAAAGTGTAGATGCAGTGGCAATCTACAGAAAAAAAATCAAGTTAACTTGGTAACACTATATCGAAAAGATTTTATTACAAAACTTACGTGTTCACGCAGCCAGGTGCTGAATGATCGATGGTGTTCATCTTGGAACCATTTTTCGCTCTTAATTTTAGGAAATGAACTCCTTAAATATGCTTTGTGTTCCCTGTTTCAAGGACCACCCATTTAATTACTCCAATATCTTGATATGAGATTGACAAATGGTATAAGTTTGAGATCATACTCGATATATGGCTCGATCTCATCATCATTTGTCAATATATATAGATGAGCTTGCTCCAACTCTTTATCACTTACTTGAACTGACACAGGTGCAGATAACGGCTTTGTTCTATATGCTTCTATCTGGCTAGTCGGGATTCCAATTGTGTTCATATTAGATAAGTAGTCTGAACAAAATTCGACAGCCTCTTCAGCAATATAACACTCAGCAATACACCCTTCTGGCCGATTACGATTACGTACATATCCTTTCCATATTCTCATGAATCGCTCAAATGGGTACATCCACCTGTACCAAACTGGTCCATATAACTTCACCTCTTGTACAAGATGAACCACTAAATGAACCATTATATCGAAGAATGATGGAGGAAAATGTTTTTCTAGCAAGCACAAAGTCACCACAACATCTTTTTGAATATCATCCAATTTTGATACATCAATAACCTTGTTACATAAAACATTAAAGAAGAAACACAACTTTGTGATACTATACCTATCTTCTTTCAGTAAAATACCACGTATGGCAACAGGAAGCAATTGTTGCATCAAAGTATGACAGTCATGAGATTTGAGCCCGGTAAGCTTCAAGTCATTCATCGATACTAGATTGGCCACATTAGATGAGTATCTCGTGGGCACCTTCATTTTAAACAAAGAGTTGCACATTTTTCTTTTCTCCTCCTTACTTAATGTATGGCAGGCAGGCGGTAAATGTTCATTTTTTCCCCACTTTCGGTGCCAGCTCAATTCGCACACCCATGGCCAGAAGATCTCGTCGTGATACAGCTCCATCTTTTGTCTTACCTGGAATGTCAAGTAGTGTTCCAATGAGGCTCTCACACACATTTTTTTCAATATGCATCACATCGAGAACATGTCGAACATGAAGATGTTTTCAATACTCAAGATTAAAGAATATTGATCTCTTTTTCCAACATGATTTGCCATCATCATTTTCCTTTCCTTTTGATTTCCGTTTTATCTTCCTCTTTCCCCACAGACAATTGATGTTTGCCACTCTTTCATGCACCTCCTTTCCATTCAATGACTTCGGGGCTGGGTTGAACTCTTGTTTGCCATCAAAGTGTTTCTTTTGTCTTTGATATGGATGATATGCAGGAAGAAATCTTCTATGGCCTATGTAAGACATTTTATTTCCATTTTTCAACCATGTAGCCTGTGTGTTATCCCCACAATTTGGACATGCCTTATATCCTTTGACACTACATCCTGATAAGTTGTCGTAAGTAGGGAAATCATTGATTGTCCATAATAGAACAACTTTGAGCACAAAACTTTATTGTCTATATGCATCATATGCTTCGACGTCTACATCCCATAACTTCTTTAAGTCATCAATCAATGGTGATAAATAGACATCAATGCCGTTGTCGGGCTGTTTAGGCCCAGAAATCAGTAGGGTCAGCATCATAAATTTTCTCTTCAAGCATAACTACTGAGGAAGATTGTATGTGACAAGAATCACTGGCCAACAACTATATGTAGAATTCATCAATCTATATGGATTAATACCATCAGCGGATAGTGCTAATCGAAGATTTCGAGTCTCTGAAGCAAAATCTGGCAACTTATGGTCTATTAATCTCCAAGCAGGGGCATGAGCTGGATGGCGTAGAAACCCATAAGATCTTCTTTCATCAGCATGCCAAGTTAACTTTTTAGCTATATCCTTATTTCTAAACATTCTAGTAAATCTTGGTATTGGAGGAAAGTACCATAGCACCTTTGCTGGAACTCCAATATTTAACTTACCCGTTCTGCCAATTTTCCATCTTGACAATCCACATGTTGGACAATTGGATATATTCTCATACATCTTGCGATAAAGAATGCAATCATTAGGGCAAGCATGAATTTTTTTTCATAGCTTATACCAAGTGTGCATAAGGTTTTCTTTGCATCATAAAGTGATGATGGCAACTCATTTTGTTCGGGCAGCATTTCTCCTACCAAAGATAGAAGCTCCGTAAAACTTGCATCACTCCACCCATACTTTGTCTTCAAATTGTAGAGTTTCACGATGGCTGATAACTTTGTGAATTTCTTATTATCAGGATATAAAGGCGTTTCTACATCCTCAAGTAACTTCATAAATCCAGCTGGATCATCTTCATAAGTCTCGAACGCATCATGTACCATCTCAATATGATCCTCAACATTCAGTTGTTGATTAACTTCACACATATCATCTCCTTCTTTAACTATATTTATAGGCCTAGATCTTTCCCCATGATAAATCCAGTTATTGTATGTTAGATCCATACCATGAACAAACAAGTGTGCCCTTACAGTATGAATTTTTTTCTTTTTTAGGTTAACACATATTGCACAAGGACAAGATATGAGGTTAGAATCTTTCACATTCTGCTGGGCAAATTGCAAAAAAGATTCTACCCCTTCCTCATACTCATGTGTTAAGCTGTTAGCAGTCATCCATGTTTTGTCCATTTTCATAATTATGTACCTAAAATAGTAGAAGTATTTCGAAAGGTTGTCTATGTAAGTGCTCATACTTAGAGAATTGGTCTAATCTAATTTATATCTTGCTCATGTGAACAATTAAGATATTCCTTCAGTTTATTGAAAGACGTCAATGAATAATCAACATAGAGATCAAGAATTGCAATAATTCAGATAACAAGGTTTGGTTAAGTTTTCTATCATAGTTTTAAAACGCAAAAATTATCTTCTACTAGTCCTAATATCTCAAAATATTTTAGGATAAATATGCAGTATTACAAATTTGACATGATCAGTAATGCAACAATTTTCAAGTTCTATCTATACCATGTGACTTGTATGTGCACTGTTTATTACATAATAAAGCTGGCAGATAAACATGGACATACAAGCACAAAGAAACCACAAGCATTTTCAAAGCCAAACCAGCATTAAATAAATTCTGGGCAAAAATCAAGAATTACCTTGAGTTAAAAGTGAACTTCTGCCAATGATTCAGCAGCACCTTGTTTAAGCAATTCCTCTGAAACAACCAACTATTGCAAATTTTATTAGTACAGTAGTACTAAAGACAAGACAAAAAAATAAAATAAACAATTGACCAGTGCAAAGAATGCATTTCTGGAAGGATAGGAACTGTAGAAGTCATATTCCCCCGAAAAAATTTTAATTCAAATAATAATTTTAAATCAGCCACAAGAGCAAATTAGCAGGTGCATAGGGTACTTAGACCAAGATAGCATTAGCTCTTTTAGAGTGGAAATGTATGATAGATAAGCTGCTATTTTTTTTAAACACAATAGCATGCCTACTCTAAAGTAAATCAACAAGTTTCAAGATATCTGGGAAGAAATCAATGCTTTATCATGCAAAAATACAATAATATTGTTATGCAAATATGTAAGTTAATAAAGTCTGATAGAAAACTTATCAGTTAACTTTAACCACATATCAATATTTAGCTAGCTATTATGCTTCTACAATACAATACTCAATCACAACCAGTTAACAAAATGGCAGTAGGCTGGAGTTGCTATGGTTTATTTAAATGGTGACACAATTTATTTAACCTCATCATAAAATGTGCAACATAAATATATTTATAAAACATCAGAAATATAGTTCCTAGTGAAGATACAAACGACATGAAGATAATTACATTAATACTATTATAACTTCTTACTTGGGATTAACTGCCTAGTTCAGAATCTCATTGTTGTATCTGATCTAAGACTCTTTGTCAACCTCATAGCCAATGGCTTTCCACACTGGATTTCTTGAATCTTCTCCTACCTATGTATATATGATAACAATTGATTAATCAACTTTATAGCTTGCTGAAAAAACTCTGTTATGAAATGATTAATTGCTGAATAGGTTAGGGCCTCCTACTAATTAAGATAATGTTAGAATTATGTGTAATAACTTTCCTAATGCTTAGTAAGTTGAGAAAAGTGGAAAAAAATTATATATGAATGGTTTACTCATTATTCATTCTTTGGCAGAGTACAAAAAAAATATGAAAACAATGCAACAAATTTAAGATATTTCTCCATAATAAATGAGACGATATATGTAGCTTTGTAAGATAGCAAAAATCTTGTTTGAATATTACTATATCAATATATCTAATCAATTAATTAATAACTGAAACAAGTAATTTAATTTATCCCAAGTGTCAAACCGGTCCTCCTGTATGTACCAATGATAGAATTAAATATAATATCTACTTAATACATTACTTATTAATTTTGCTCCAGTTGATCAGTTCTAGGCAAATAAACCAAATCCTTGGTCAATAGGGTGACTACATCATATATACACTTTTCAAATAAGTTGTTATCCGTGAACAACCATTAATTCTAATTGTTCTAGATTGTTGTACGTATCATTGAAAATATAATATGTTGGATTGTGAGATTGAGGAAAATGATGGCCTCTTCATCAGACATCTAATCACAAGCTGTAATAAACCAAGTAGGAAGAAGCCAATTGTAAGAATCACTATTACCAAGATAATTATTGGGCTAATTCTTCCCATTGATGAAACTAAGGGCTGTTCAAGGACGTGAGAGAAGCTTACTAATTCAAGATTTCAAGAATATTATATGAGCGAAAAGGGATTTTGAAAATCTTGAAGAAATTCCCAAGATTTATGTCTTTGTATTGAGAGAAGGATAGATATAACTAGATATATCATGTGAAAAAGCAAAGTGAATTTTTTTTTTTTGCAAGAAATGGAACAGTGAGAGAAGGTGACTGGGAGAGAATATCACAACATCAGGGAATAAAAACTGAAATTGCAGGCGACCTACCTCTTTTCTGAGAAACTGAATTAAGCTGACAGAAAAGATGAACAATCTACACACAGAATAATGAATTAACACAAATGAAGAAAATTCAAATGAATAATGGAATGCAGTTTCTTCATTGCTACAGCATGAAATTCAACAAAAAAACAAGAAATCTCTTCTAATTCCAGAAATGCATAACAAGGCTCATATACAGTTTTATAATTGCAAAAACACATAATTGCGGATATCACTTCTAATTCCAGAAATACATAACAAGCCTCAAATGAAATTGCATATTTGTTATTAGAAAAAAAAGGAAAAATCAAATATCACTCACTAATAATTGGGGATTCGTTCCAGATGATTTCTCAGAGGCGAATCGAAGAGACAACGACCTAAGCGCAGTTTGGCTTCCAGGATTTTGAACCCTCACCGCACAATGAGCTTAGAAGAAGAGTCAAATAAAGAAATCAATTTTTATCCATATTTCATCCAATTCAATTGAGAACTGGAACGTACCTTCGACTTTTGGAAATTGGAATCGGTGACCCTTTCCTGGTTTGGTTTGAGGACAAGCTTTCTATCCAACTCCCTATTCCTGACTTGGTATCGCCGGCGAGACTTGCCTTTTCCTTTCGAGGTGCGACTTCAGACGACAACCAGGGAGATGGCGACGACAATGGAGCTCGCGATGATAATAGATATGGCGACGAGGGTGAGTTTAGGGAAGAATCTAAGATTTGGAGGGAACGGCACGCGGGTTCTGGCTTTAGCTAGGGATTTGATTTTTTTTCAATCCAATTTTATTTTTTTTTTATTTTTTTTAGCAATAAATTTTTTAAAATATATAAAATATGAAAAAGTGTATTTACTGTTACCACAGTTCTAATTAAAACACGGTTGTGAAACTCGTATTTAAATATACACCACCATTTTGAATTAACTGTAGTGGAATAAAAAACGCACATACACCACTGTTAATTAAAACGGTCGTGTATGTAAGAATACACACCACCCGACTCTTCGAAACCGTGGTCTTTTTTCCGGGAAGACGCGCTCATACACTACCGATTTTATGAAAACCGTGGTAAATCTCAAATTTACCACGGTCATAACAAAAAACCGTGGTGAATCGGGTGTGGTGTATGCGCTTATTTCTTGTAGTGCCTTTTCAGCCCTTAATTCATTGGTATTGTGCTACATAGTTCGTGTCATAATTCTAGGTATGTTAATTGTCTAGATTGTATATTTTCCGTTGTTTATCGAGTCGGATTGAAGCCCTTCAATTAGTTGACGTGTTTCGTATCCAGAAGTCTTCCGCTACGTATTCTTTAGATTCGTCCTAGCATAGTTGGGTCGTATCACTGTGTTTGGTGCATGGGAGAACTATGTACTACGATCATTTACTACAATTTTATTGCTTATCTTAGTGTATTTAATGCTAATTAACACTAAATAAAATTGAATTAATAGTAAAACACCACAATATGAGCAATAAAAAAAAATAGCAATAAAACGCAATAAAATAAATAATAAAATCATAGTAAATAAGTACAGTGCTCATATTCTCACACACGAATAAGAGTTTTCATTTGGACCAAATCCTACACACAGAAAGAGAGAGGGAATCATCAAATATCTTCATTACTTTCATATAAATGACCATAATATATTCAATTTTTACTTAAAGACGGTTAAATGTAATTTTTTTACGACTTTTAAGTAAAAATATGTATTATGGTAAATTTACAAATCAATTTGTTTATGAAACATGGCACCCTCTATTCACTATATACTCACTCATTTCTATTATTTTTTTAATTATGATTTGTTTATGGTTTATTTTTAATCATTTTTAGGGGTTTAGATTTAATTGTTATGGATATTTTTCAATATGTTTAGGGGTTTTTTTTTTCAGTTAGGGTTTATTTAATATTTAGATTTAATTTTTAAGATTTATTTTTTAAATTAGGGTTTATTTTCAATTTAAGATTTATTTTTTCAATTATGGTTTATTTTTTTTCAATTTAGTTTTTTTTTTCAAACTTTTTAGGGGTTATTTCTTAAATTTAAGATTTTTTTTTTAAATATTTTTAAGGTTTAAATTTAATTTTTATGGTATATTTTTTAATTTAGATTTAAAATGACATACTCCCCCCGTTTTATTATGATTATTGTTTTAACTTTTTTATTTTGTGTCAAAAAATTTGTTGTTTTATATATTTTCACACTCTCTCTCTCTCCCAATTTTAACCTTATCCCAAATCCTATTTTAGGAAAATATAAGTAAATAAGATTTTATGTCATATATAAGGGGTGGGTATATTAGTCCATAAAATTAATTATTAAGTCTAGATAAAAAAATTAAACAACAATCAAAACGAAACGGAGGGAGTATAAATTATGTTAGTATTGTTTCTAATATGGTTGATAAATGATGTTATTGTGGGACATAATTCAAGCTCAAATGATACATGACTCAAATTTATTGATAATATGTGTGATAAATCATGTTTGTATGGTTTATACATGTTGCACAATTTTCGCAAAGAACATACAATCTTCAATCAAACAACAATAACTTCGTCCACGGTTAATACACACACGCACACACAAACAAATATATTGTTGAATCACCTTTCCAGTCATATATTGATCATTATTTAAATATTTTTCCCATGAAATAAGTTTTGCATTCAAAATTAAATACACACACACTATATTAGTACTGACGTGGTAACATATTATAATTATTTTGTTAACATATATATTAGCAATACATATGACAAACTTAGGGGGTGTATTGGTTGTGAATTTTGATGGATTTCATTGGACTTTTAAAATTCGGGTGTATTCAATCTAGACTTTTAAAAGTCCAATGAAATTCTGGTGTATTCACTCCAGACTTTTAAAAGTCCAATGAAATCCTGAGGTATTCAACAATCCACGGACTTTAAAAAGTCATTGACTTCGTTGGATTTCGGCTGGATTTCACGTGAAAATTATGAAGGATGAAACCGACCTCCAGACACGAGATTTCGATGGATTTGGAAAACCTGGCGAGCGCGGTGTCCCAGGGGCCGGTGAGGAGTTGAAATCGGATACCCCGGCCGTCACCCGACCCCAGCGGCCGCTGACCTTGCCGATGAAGGCACTCCAGCGGTCTCTGGGATCAAGGCCGCTCGATTCCAGCGGCCGCTGGGTTCAATTTTTCTTGCCGGGTACACCGATCATTGTGTTCCAACGAGCACTGGCGAGATGGATTTGAAATCCATTGAAATCGTTCAAAATCGGTCCGAAATCCATACGAAATCCGCCAGACTCTGCGTGGAGTTGGGAGACTCCATGTGGAGTTTTGGGAGACTCCATGTGGAGTCTATGGATTTATAAAATCCATAGAAATCCATGAACATTTTAAAGTCCAACAAAATCCATCAAAATCCCAATCCAATACACCCCCTTAGTGTTTATGAAATTGTCCCCGTTCACTTTTAAAAACAAAAGATGAAGATAATAAAAACAAAAGATGAAGATAATATACCCCACATTTTTTCAAGTTCCTCATATGTCATAATTATAAGTATGTCATCATTTTTTTAAGCCACGTGGAGATCAAAATATTGCGTGGTGTGTGTATAATATTTATATATTACTGTCCACCGACATTGTTGATAGTGAACACTACAATTGCTGTGATATATATGCGTTCAATGACATTGAGGGACCATTCAAGAAACGTAGTTGAGGCAAATTGTTTATATTTAATTTTGGACTATTTGTCTTAATTAGTTAGGCTTTCTTTAATGACTCAAAATAAAAATAATGCGGCTGCCTAACTGTACTATATAGTCTATCCAAAACAAAGTTTATTATTCCACTTTAATTTGGTTAGTTCGACTTTCTTTGGATGTTTTTTTATATTAGCATGTCACGGGACAAACATTTATACACATGATTCACGTGAAAATTCACTACACGACTACAAATAAATGTTGCTTGTTTTTCTGCATTGGTTGTGATGATGTCAAGTTCGATCGGCTCTCTATATATTTGTAATTTCGAAACCAAAAATAAGATATCACTTGTCATTAGCTTCTTAAATTACATACAAGGATTCTACAATTAATGTTTAATTGGGATGGTCTAATAGTGGAGTGGTATTATCTTATGAGCCGGAAATTAAAATACTCATTCTTATCATGAAAAAATCTCTTTTACCCATTATAAGGAAAGCATTCAATAAATACCCAATTTTACTCTTATAGCCTTGCTTTTTCATTTTCTAATGTGAAAGGACATGGACCCCATATGTGTAAAAATTTTAGAAGGCTTTTTGCAGGTTTTGAAGGGAGTTAGATGCATTTAATTTCAAAAGTAATATCCCCACCAACTCCCTACACGTGCAATAAATTATCATGATCGTCGTAACAACGTCGGAATATGAATATCGGGTTTTCAAGAAGAATATTATCATTTTGATTGTGATCCGATCGTGATTTATACGATCGAAATTATACGATCGTGATTTTTTATTTAACAGGCAAAGACTATAGGGTTTCCTGAAACGCATTGTAATTTCGATCGTGATTTATACGATAAAGAATATCGGGTTTTGTATATTCTGATCGTGATTCGATCGTGATTTGTTAATCGTACTCAGAATCCGATGGGGTAAATCCCGATCATAATCCCGATGGGGTAATTCTGATGTGATCAAAACCCGATGGGGTAGTCCCGATCAAAACCCGATGGGGTAATCCCAATCATAATCTCGATTGGGTAATTCTGATGGGATCAAACCTGATGGGGTATCCCGATCATAATTCCGATTGGGTCTATGGGATCAGAACCCGATGGGGTAATCCCGATCATAATCCTAATGGGGTAATTCTGATGGGATCAAACCCGATGGGGTATCCCGATCATAATCCCAACCTTGTTATCGATCACCTTGCCTTCTCTAAGCACGGTAATGGCTTGAGCTTGCTCTGGTTGGCTTGGCAACTTGCCCGGCTTGGCTTGCTTAGCCAACTCTCCAACGGTCCCGGCTATTTGTCCCACTTGGGTTTCAATCCTCTTCACGGAAGCCTCAACCAATTCAAATCTTTGTTGGATAGCTTGAATATAGGATTGCAAGGTATCTTGCAATGTCGGCCTAGGCGGTTGGTTTGGTTGGGCCGGATATTGTTGCGGCCTCGGATAAGGTGGAGCTTGGCCACCTCCGGCTTATTGAGGTGGAGGCGGTTGTTGTGGCGGTTGAGGTGGTTGTTGAGGTTGTCTACAAGAGAAATTTGGATGATTTCTCCACCCCAGATTATACGATTGAGAGTATGGGTTGTAAGGTTGGCGAGGTTGGAATCCTTGAAGGGCATGCACTTGCTCTTGAAGAGTATGGAAATGAGCCTCTTCACTTAACTCCGGCTCAATCGACCTTTGGTACAAGTTGGCCCCATAGCTATACTCTCCAAAAATCCAACAAGTCTCAACGGTCATCGCTTGTTGGGGTGGTCTCTCGGAGGTTCGAAGCATCTCTACTTGCCTTGTCAACTCGGCAAGTTGTTTCGTCACATCATAACTAGGGTTGGCTTCATTGATCGAAGCTCTCTTCCCTCTAGCACTCTTTTGTTGAAAAGTAGTGGCCATGGTCTAATAGATGTTTGATACCTCTTCGGCGGTACGTCCTCCAATGTCTCCTCCCGATTCATTGTCCACCATATATTGGAAATTTTGTGAAAGCCCGTCGTAGAAGAATTGGTTGCGCAACTCAGTTGTGAGATGGTGGTGAGGGCATTGTTGTTGGAGACCTCTAAATCAATCTCAAGCTTCATGAAACGATTCACCCGGAGATTGGGTAAAAGTAACAATTTGAGCTCTCAAGTCTTGGGTCTTTTGATTGGAATAGTACTTGGCCATGAACTTCTCGTAGACGGCATTCCAATTGGCCAATGAATTGGCCGGAAGAGACATGAACCATGTCTTGGCTCGATCCTTCAAGGTGTAAGGAAAACACCTCATCTTCAATTGATCTTCGTTCAAAGCTTGTAGAGGAAAGGTTTGAACAACGGTGTTAGGAAAAACTATCAAGGAACCCCTAGATTAGGTTTTGATGAGATGTCAAAATTATTTATGAAAAACTGACTAAAATTCAAGTTGTAGATCGGAGCTGACCAATCCAGGGCATCAAAAAGGAACTCAAGTAAAGTCAAAGTCAACCGATCTAAATTATGGTTTACAAGCTGAAGGATATGTCATCCAGTCAAAATTCAACTCAACTGAGAAGTCGAACCAGTCGAAACAAACTGACATCTAAGTCAGTTGAGCTGAGGGAGAAAAGAATTGACTAAAGACTGAAGAAATCGATAAAACATCAGTTTAAGCAAGAGACTGGAAGTATCCAACTGATGGCCAAACTGAAGTAAACAAGACAGATCAGCTGAAGGCCAGAACTGTAGTCAGCCAGCTTGTGATTAGTCAAGCTGACAAGAAAGCTCAAGAGAAATCAGTCAAGCTGAGAAAATAGCCAAGAACTTGAGATCAATAGAACTGGAGAAATAAGAGCTCAGAACTGCCAACTGGAGCAATAGCCAAACTCAGAACTGCCAAGAAAGTTGAAGCCAACTGGAACTCAAAACTGCCAAGAAAGCTGAAGCCAGAGAACTCTGAAGTTTATTGCTCAAACCGCTGAATCTTGAAATAAATGCTTCAACAAAGATCCTGGAATTAAATATCCAATGAAGATCGATTGGCAGAATAACAGCTACTTTAACCAAAAGCTCCAAGCGATAATTAAAGACAATCTTCCATTGATGAGCCAACAGAGCCACCGATCAATGGACAATGGAACTCAACGGTCATAAAATCACTCCTCTATAAAAGACGAGTGAATCAGAGTTTAAAAATACTAGGCCGAAAAGAATCATTCGCCTACACAACTTTCGCATATACAAACAAGAGTTTTTCTTTCTCCCTCCCACTCAAGCTCAAGTTCAACATTTGATAGAAACTGCGAGAGTCCAACTAAGAAGAAGAAATTCACAGAGTAAAGATAATCAGCTAGTTGTTGACAATCCAGCCAGGGCAGCCTTCTCAGTTTCAGCAATACAACGATCAACTACTCAGCTCAATTGAAGGAGCACATCAGTTGATAACCCCTGTTCAAGACTAATCTCTTGAAGATCGAAAGAGATCTAAAACCTTGTAAAGATGACAATAGCACCTACCTTCCTAGCGAACAGTTAGGGACTTCAAGTGTGAGCCGTCGACCCACTTCGGAAGGAAGAGAAGACGTAGTAGTTTGAGACTTCAAACCTCTATAAATCACTTGTGTGCTGTACTATTTTAGTTATTGCATATCTTTGAACTGCACACAATATCACACAAGCCGCACTCAAACTGTCTTATCTGATCAATAAGTTTGTGCATAGATAAGTTTTACTAAGAGAGTCAAAGGGCCCTGTTATTCCGTATTTGAAGTAAAAAAGTTTTAATCAGTTTATTCACCCCCTTTCTAAATTGATATCGACTCGCCAGGGACCAACAAGTGGTATCAGAGTGGTTGATTCTAAGGATCAGCCATTTCTGCGGATCAACTGAATCAGATCTGCTTATCTGTGCTAACATTTCAAGCTATGGGAAACCATAAGCTACCTTTGTTTTCAGTCGAGAATTATGATAACTGGAGCAGGAGAATGAAGGCGCATCTCTGCTCAATTCATGAGAATATGTGGAAAGTCATTGAAGATGGTTCAGTCAACATCATGATGGACAATGACGCTCACATAGTTGATATCAATCAACCGGTAAGGATCTCAAAGCCAACTAATCTTCTCACCAGTGAAGAGAAGAAGTTAAAGAATCTAGAGTTCGTTGCTCAAGCTGCATTATTTCAAACTCTAGATGAAGACAGAATGAAGGACACAAAGAACTGCACAACTGCCAAGGAGATATGGGATCTACTAGTAGATCTATGCAAATAGTCCGAAGCCATCAAAGGAAACAAACTCCAACTGGCAGTCGACAGATATGAATCCTTCAAAATGCAGCCAGAGGAGTCCATCTCAAGCCTTGAAACCAGATTTCTGGGCATCATCAGTGAGATGAACAACCTCGGGAGGAGTTATCCCAATTCTGAGATGAATTCCAAGATATTGGATAATCTTACTAAAGAATGGGATATGAAAGTGATAGCTACAAAGGAATCCAGAAACCTAAATGGCATCACTCCAAGGGAACTATTTGGCTCTCTCAAAGCTCATGAGTACAGTTTAAACCGAAAGAAGGAGGCATCTACATCGTCAACTCAAGATGCAGCTTTCTACGGTGAAAGGAACTGATTTAGAGACACTCGAGGAAGGAACAACTTCCAACCTAGGAGCTCACCAGCTAAAGAAAATTAAGGCGGATCTTCAACTGAATGAAAAAGAGAAGCAACTGAAAAGAAGGAGAATCTAACTGATGACATAAATGATCAAATTCAATCAGTTACCAGGTTGCTAGAAAAGTTGAAGAGAGTTCGGGATAAGCAATTAGTTCCACCTCAAACTGATGAAATCCCAAAAGATGAGAGAACTCATCAACCAGCTGAACGGTCAGCTGAACCATTCAGGGGTGGCAACCGAATCAAGGAGAGTGTTTTCACTGCCACAAACAAGGACATTACAGATATGAATGTCCAGAACTCCCTGAAGACAAGAAGGCCAAGGTGAGGAGAAGCTTCTTCAAAAGGAAAGTAATGATTACAAATTATGAAAATGCTGTGCTAGACGATTCGGACTATCCATCTGGAATTGATTCTGACGGCTATAGCTCAGACGATGAAGCACTATTCTACCTCATGGCTGACAATGATGAAGAGGTTAGTACAGCTGATTCTCAAACCTCTTTTTATCATATAAATGAAGCAACTGTCTCTAGTAATGAACTTGATATGAAACTTATGATGCTAGAAGACCAATTAGCTTCAATATTCTGCTTGCATGTTGAACTGAAAGATGAAAATGATGAACTGAGAAATAAGGTTAGGAAACTGATCATTAATCATGAAAGATTGAATTATCTTGAGTCTCAGTTTATAGAATTTGAGAAATTAAAATTGAGAACTGCTGATCTAGAGACTGAAAATCAAAAACTCAAGCAAGAGATCCATGAAAGAGAAAAAGTAACTCTAAAGTTCAAAAAGGGATCTCAAACTTTAGATGAGATATTAAATCATCAAAGAACTGAAACTAGCAGCTTAGGACTAGGATATAGCAAGTTGACTGCCCTAGAGAAAGGAAAAGCAGTTGCCCAACCCAGTGATAAGGGAATCCTAAAAAGGTTCACTAGATCTCATGATCAGCTAGCTGAGTCAACCAAAGGAAAAGGAATATTGAAAAATCCTCAAACTCAGCCTAGATAATTTGGTCAGTTCTACCAAACAAAAACACCAGGTCAACTAAAGCCCAATTTTCAGCCAAGATCATTAGGTCACTCAAGTCAATCCACTCGTTCAAAGCCTCCAGTTCAACAAAGGCCACTAGCTCAATATAGAATGCCGACAAGGTAAACTGATAGATTAGCCCTCATTAGAAAGAAAAATCAGTTTGGATCTCAAGACTATCCTACCAAGAACTTCAATCAGAACACCTATAGGAGAGATCAAAGAAACTCCTTTGAACCCTACCATCACTATAATGAGTACCTGGATTCCAGAAATGAGCCAAAAAGGTTCAATCCAATAAACTGGAAACATACAAAACACTAGTCTGATCACAGAACTCAAAGGTCTCAAGACCAAAGCATTTTAGTTGAATTGTTTTATCCAACTAACTCTCAACACAGGTATCACTCAACTGATTCAAATCAGAATAGAAGAGTTGAGAGAAAATCTAAACTGATCAGACGATCCAAGTCAGTTGGATCTCTGAATGATAAGAAGCCAAAAGTTTGGCAAGTTTGGATTCCAAAGAACTTGATGTATCAACAAGGACCCGATATGAAATGGGTCCCTAAATGCTAATTCTTGTTTTTGCAGGACAAGAGCAACCTATCTATGAAGAAAGCCAAAGACATTTGGTATCTAGATAGCGGGTGCTCCAAACACATGACCGGAGACAGAGAAGATCTCAACAGTTATGAAAAAGTTAAAGTTCTACTTATCACATTTAGAGACAACTCCAAAAGTCGAACCATTGGAGAAGGGTTCGTGGTCAAAGAAAAAGTTGTGGTAAATGGAATCTCCCACGTGGATGGACTAAAACACAAACTACTCAGCATCAGTCAGCTGTACGACAATGGCTACTCAGTTGACTTCACTAAAGACTCCTGCAGCATAACAGACAAGTCAACTGGAGTAATTCTTCTCACTGGCATAAGAAGAGGCAACATGTACATTGTTGACTGGTCAACCGGCTACTCAGAAGCTTGTTTTCTTTCAAAAGGGTCAACTGAAGCAAGCTGGCTATGGCATCAACGACTGAACCACCTCAACTTCAAAACAATCAACTACCTAGTCAAGAAAGAGCTAGTTGAGGGGTCTCCCAAGGAAATATACAAGAGAACAGACGTATGTGGACCATGTCAAAAAATGAAACAAGTGAAATCATTCTTCAAGAATAGGAGTCATCCACTAGGAACAACTGATTGTCTCCAACTTCTATATATGGATTTGTTTGGTCCAGTTAGACCACAAACCCCAAAAGGCAAAAGATTCACTCTGGTAGTAGTTGATGATTTCTCAAGATATACATGGGTGGAATTCTCGAGGAGCAAAGATGAAACTTACGACAAGCTAACGACGTTGATCAGAAGGCTACAAACTGAAAAAGAAAGACCAGTTTAAAGGATTCGTTCCGACAATGGAACTGAATTTGTGAATCAACAAATGATCAGTTTTCTCAGCCAGCTTGGAATCACACATAAACATTCAGCTGCAAGAACTGTACAACAAAACGATGTAGCCGAACGGTGTAACCGGACACTCAAAGAAGCAGCTCGAGCAATGATAGATGATGCCAACATAGTTGAAGGTTACTGGGCTGAAGCAGTCAACACAACTTGCCATACTTAAAACCGAAGTGCCATTGTAGCTGCACATGACAAAACACCCTATGAACTATATAAGGGTCGTAAGCCTTCTATCTCATATTTTAAAATATTTGGCTGTAAATGTTATATTCACAACAATGGCAAGACTCAATTGAAAGCCTTTAGTGCCAAAGCTGATGGGGGAATATTTCTTGGGTATAACTCTCCTCATGCACAAGCTTACAGAGTGTTCAATAAACGAACTCTTGTTGTGGAAATAACATGTCATGTGGTATTTGATGAATTTGCTAATGAGTACAGGAACAAAGAAAGAATATATACATCAGTTAAAATACTACCTAGTGAAACTGAGAACTCGCAGGACTATGTGGATCACATTGTTCCAGAGCGGCTTGACGTTTCACTAGGAGAAGACTATGAAACTGGTACTAAATCAGTTGAGAACAATTTGGTCAATGAAGGCACAAATCGTGCTGAGACCATAAACCCCATAACTGAAACAGGGGAAAGAACTGGTGAAAATGCCAAACCAACTGATGAAAGGGTGACTAATGACGTCACCACAGAAGAGCCAGCTGAAGATCCA
Organism: Perilla frutescens; assembly: GCA_026008535.1. Classification (NCBI taxonomy): domain Eukaryota; kingdom Viridiplantae; phylum Streptophyta; class Magnoliopsida; order Lamiales; family Lamiaceae; genus Perilla; species Perilla frutescens. The sequence goes on along the minus strand of BRKX01000020.1, from coordinate 7,750,486 downwards.
GCTGAAGCTATCTTGCCCAAATGGCTCCGAAACCATCCAACTGACAAGATAGTTGGTGATCCAAGAAGTCAAGTCCAAACCAGAAGTTCAACTGAGCATGCACTATTCACATGCTTCATATCTCAAACAAAACCAGTAAACGTCAAAGAAGCCTTAGAATATTCAGACTGGATCATGGCCATGCAAGAAGAACTGAACCAATTCACAAGGAATGACGTATGGTTTCTTGTTGATAGACCAAAAACCTAGAAAGTCATTGGTACAAAATGGGTTTTTCACAACAAACTGGATGAACAAGGAGTGATCACAAGAAACAAGGCTAGACTGGTAGCCAAAGAATACTCACAAAGTGAAGGGATCGACTTTGATGAGACATTCACACCAGTTATAAGATTGGAAGCCATCAGACTGTTCCTAGCCTATGCAGCTCACTTCAATTTTACAGTCTACCAAATGGATGTCAAGAGTGCTTTTCTTCAAGGAATGCTCAAGGAGGACGTGTATGTCGAGTACTCACCAGGCTTTGAAATTGGTGATCAAGTCTACAAACTGAAGAAAGCCCTCTACGGACTCATACAAGCTCCCAGAGCATGGTATAAAACTCTCACAACATTTTTGCTGAAAAATAGATTTCAAAAAGGAGTCATTGATCGAACTCTATTCCGAATAGAACAATCAACTGAGATCTTAATGGTTCAAATTTATGTGGATGACATAATTTTTGGATAAAAAAGCAAAGATCTATGCACCCGATTCGCTCAACTGATGCAAAGCGAATTTGAGATGAGCATGATGGGAGAAATGACATTCTTCCTAGGACTCCAAGTAAAGCAGCTGAAAGATGGGATCTTTATCAGCTAGGCCCAGTACACCAAGGAGCTAGTCAAGAAGTTTGGTGTTAGTAAAGGAAAAACTCTCAAGATTCCTATGAATACATCAGTTCAGCTAACTCTCGATGAAGAAGGAGAATCAGTTAGCAAAACATATTATAGAGGAATCATTGGGTTGCTACTTTACTTAACAGCTAGCCGGCCAGACATCTCTTATTCAGTCGGTCTATGCCCATGGTTTCAAGCCAACCCAAAGAAAAGCCACCTTGAAGCAGTAAAAAGGATTATCAAATATCTTAAAGGAACCATAAATCTTAGAATTTGGTATCCTAGAGATGACAGTTTGAGTCTAATTGGTTATTCAGATTCAGACTTTGGTGGATGCAAGATCGACAGAAAAAGTACCAGTGGAACCTGTCAGTTTCTGGGAAGCAAACTGATATCCTGGTTTAGCAAGAAGCAGCACTCAGTTGCCACATCAACAACTGAAGCAGAATATGTAGCTGCAGGAAGCTGCTGTGCTCAGATACTCTGGATGAAGCAACAGTTGAAGGACTACAAAGTTGAAACTGAAGAACTCCCTATCTTCTGTGACAATAACAGCGCAATTGCAATATCTCGAAATCCAGTTCTACATTCAAGAACCAAGCACATTGATATAATACATCACTTCATCAGAGATCACATCGAGAAGAAGGACATATGCATCAAATATGTCAATACAGAGAAGCAGATAGCTGACATCTTCACCAAACCATTGCCTGAAGCAAGGTTTATGGAGCTATGCATACAATTGGGTTTACTTCAGCTAACATCAAAAGATGAAGATGATCAACAGGATGAAAAAGGCCAAGAACCCATTCCAGCTGAAGAGAAGAACTGAACCAAAAAGGCGAGAAACTGATCAGTTGGACACATAAGCCATCAGTTTGAAGTAAAAGCAAGAAGCTGTGGAGAGAAAAATAAATTGGAGATGATTAGTTTATCCCATGAGCTCAACTAAATCATCAGTTCAATCGCTCAAACTGATAATCTAGTCAGCTGTGCGGAATATACCAGCTGCAAATTGATCAAACTGATGAAGGAATCATAGGAACTAGAATCAACTCAAAAGGAGATATCAGTTCAAAACATCAGCTGAAGGAGAACAGCTGAACTGAGAAACAACTGAATGAAGGTCCATGCAGTCAAGACCAGTTCACAACTGATAAGAAGACATCTCAGTTGGAACTGATCAACAGAAAGATCATCAGTTATAGTCAAAGCCAACTGATGACGTAATCAGTTTCAAGCCAAGGAGAAACTGCTAGAGAGAAAAGATAAGGTCAAAAATTTCAATAATGGAAATGGTAAACACACGTGTCACTCAAATATTACCGTTGAACTTTCTCTCTCTCTCCTCATTCATCCCCAACGGATAAAAATGAAAAGCCAATCGACAGGTCGATTGAATTAATCCGACCATTGAATTTAGGCATATGAAGCGACACAACCGTTGGTTGAACCCCATTATATTCTATAAACGGGATGGCTGAACTCTCATTTTTAGTTTTACCGATCTCAAGCTCAGTAAAGAATTCAAGCATTTCTCCTCCTTCAGTTCTTGAAACTGTTCTGCAAAACTTACGAAAGTAAAAATATTCAGTTCTGAAATTCAGTCAAAGCCAATTTGTCCTTTCTAAACCATTCATCTCAAAAACTCCATGGCTGAAAGACGCACACTAGCTATTCGATGAAAGTTCGACTTTAAGAGAACTAGCGAATCCTCACAAAGATTCCAAAAGAATCTCTATAGAGACAAGTTCCTGGATCTAGATGCTTATAGAGAAAGGTGCTCAGATTCCCCTCTATGCAACTCACTGATCACAAAGATAGAACAAAACAGTTTGAAAAGCTTCACGGAAGAATATCCATCCAAGATCTACCCAGAGGCCGTGGTTGAGTTTTACTTAAACTCAAAAGGTCATGATGATAGAGTAGTAACTGAAGTTCGTGGAGTTGAACTGGTAATAACTCCAAAACTGCTAGGAAGATTATTCAAACTGCCAACAACTGGAACACGATTGCAAGATGTAGAAGTGGATCAAGAGGAAGCCTATTGTCAATGGAAGCGAGTGGAATGCGAAGATCCTTACAAAAGCAGTACATCATGTCCCTCTTCCAAGAAGAATACAAAGTTCTAGCATCAGTTGCTGCTAGAATGATTACTGGGACAACTGGAAGCCATTCGGAGATGTCGGAGCACAAGTATAAAATTTGTGCAGCAATCATCAGAGGCATCAATGTAAACTGTGCTCAATAATTCTTTGAGCAAATAAAAAAGTACGTCGACATTGTTGAAAAGCACTGAACAGTAACTGAGTTTCGTCAGAAGATGTGCTACCCCTGCAGGATCAGTAGCATTTTGGAAAACTCTCTGAACTTCATGTCAGAAGAAACTGACACACTGGCGGTTGATAAGACGGATTTTATACCAGCGACCAGCAGAAGGCAGCCAGCTGCAAAATCCATAAATATCAAAAGCAGTCAGCCAACTGCTGCCTTATCAAAGAGAGCCGAGGAGCCTACAAAAAGAAAAGGCAAAGAAATTGCTGTTGAGATGCCGCAAGAAGACTCTGACTCAGAAGACCATCTCCCAATAAGCTAAATGTTGGGAAGCACAATTAAAGCTAAGCCACTGTGCCAAGTTCGCTGTGGATCATCTATTGATTCACCTGAAGAAGAGATTCCTACCAGGCCAGTTCAGTTCAAGGAAAGAACTGGCAAGTCAAAGAAAAAGCCCGCAACAGTTCAACTAAAAAGGAGGAAGAAGAAATCAGGGCCTCTACCCCCTCCAAAATTGCCTCCTCACAATATCAAGGTGTTTGATGTAGCACCAATCGCAGGAGATGATATTATACCTGACAAGGGAATTCCACCAAAGAACATAAGAGCCGATTTCTTCAGAACTGCGTGCCCCCCGATGGGAGAGACTGAAGAAAACATAAGAGCTCTATCAAGAGCTGAAATCGTCAAATGCTGGGCTGATGAACAAGTGCAGAAGTTCATCACTGAAAATTTTATTGAAGATATGATTGGCACTGCTGCTCTGTATGCAGCTCTATCAAGGTATGTTTACTGGTACCTTTGTAGACATTACTTCAACTCCGAAGCCCATTTCCTTGTAACCGCCTTCCACGGGATGAGCTTCTGGAGAAGGGAAGAAAGGTGTAGCATGCAAGGGCTGGACAGGAGACTCCTGAGCAAAATCCAGTCATCACCTTGAAGAGAATGCTTGCCATTCGTAGGAACCACCTACACCCTGATCAGCAGACCCTGTTGGATGTGATGAATGATCTACTCAACTGGGCCAACATCAGACTGCCACCTCTGTAAACTCAAGCTGAGCAGCAACAATGGAAAAATCCTCAAGTTCAACAGCATTAGCTGCTCAATGAACTGCTAAAACTCAGGCAGCAACATCTTTTGGAGGTGCAGAACAAGTTCAACAAAGAAGCTCAAAGTAGTCAACAAGGGGCTGGAACTGCTGCAGCTTACAGTCCAAGGCAAACTGTCATAGCATCCGTGGCTAGACAGTTAACATTCGAAGAATCCCCTCAACCAGATCACATCATCATTGATCTTCTTGATGATTCCCCTAAGGTGCAAGCTGTTGACGAGCGAACAGCCAACGATCAGGAGTTTGAAGAAATACTCAACTCTCCCATTCCACCAGTTCTTCTAAGTGATGAAGAGAAAGAGAAGTTAGCAGAGAAGACTCGATTGGTTGAGGAGCCAACTGAATCCAAAACTACTCCTCCCCAAGAGTCAACTCCATGGACAGCTGAGTCTGACCAGCCAGTTGTATTGACAACTTAAGTCAATGATCAACCTGCCTATCACGGTACACTAGCACTAACTGTGTACTTTGATCCAGTTCAAAGGACTCTTCAAGCTGAAGCCCAAGTTGTTGCACCAGAAACTCCACCAGAGCCGAGCTATGATGAATTAATCAGTATGGAGAAAGCGGTACACTCCCACATAGTTCCTTGCGAGGAACTAATTAGAATTGAAAAAGGAGAGGAAGCTGACTCAAGAGTAGTTCAGTTCGATGCTCAACCAAACAGTTCAATAGTCCAGCTCCCTCCTTATTATGAAGAGCTGATCCAATCCCTGCAGCAACAGGTTAAACTGCACACTGAGCAGATCAAGCAGCTGCAAGCTCATCCAAGGTTCCAGTCAGCTGAAACTGAGTCAGCAAGCAGCGATGAGGATGAAGAAGAGGACCTCACTGAACCGCTAGCCAAGAGAAGGAAAATTGATCACAAGAAGAACTAAGTGGCTGATCAAGTTAAACCTGATTAGAAAAGTCCTAAGTGTACTTCTTGTTAATCAGTTTGAAATTATCTTTTAATATATTTATAAAATTTTATCTTTTTGATTTCAAATAAATGTCAAGCTTCACATTTATTTTGAAATTTTGACCGTTGCAAAACAATGACACGTGTCAAAGTCATTAATTGCCAACGACTAAAAGAGACCAGAGGCTAGTACCATTCCAACCATCAGATCTATGAGCCTGTCCAAACACTCATAAAAATCCCCTCTCTTTCAAACCTCTCAAAAAGGCTCCTCCTCCTACAATCTCAAAAACTCTCTCTCTCAAAAGATCTTAAAATTCCCAAAATCTCAGCCAATCTCAAATATGGCCGAATTATCCAGATCTTCAAATTTCTTCAAGGAACAACTTATGAGAGATAAATTCCTTGATAGGAAGAAATTTCAATTGATTCTAGATGAATCAAACAACCCAATTCTTCTGTCAAATCTTCACAAGACAGAAATTCTTTACTACCTGGAGACACCACCAAAGTTCTTTAGATAAAATTTGGTGAGTGAATTTCTGCTTCAAGCAAAATTATCTGCAGATGGAAAGATAGTGTCATCAGTGATTCAAGGACGGCCACTTCAAATCACTGAAAGGACAATTGCAGAAGTGTTTCAACACTCACAGAAAGGTTCCTCCATTCAAGATCTAAAGGAATCTGCAGAGTCATACTGGAAAGAATGGAAAGCTTCAACCTGTGACAAGCAATTTAGTTTTACAACAGCTAAAACTGATCTGAAGCCCGAGTATGGTGTTCTACTTGACATAACAAACAAGATAATGTTTGGGGCCATTGGAAGCCTGAGTCAACTCACCCAAGAGAGATACAAGGTTATGATTCACCTTGCTGAAGGGAGACAAACAAACTGGGCAGAATTCATCTTTCAACAACTCAAGCATCAAGTCATCAACTGTAATAGCCCGGTCCCGAGATAGGGATTAACAAATGGGGACGGGGTGTTATTAAGGGATTTAACGAGTAAATTCAGAAGATTAACGAAGAATTTTAAGAATAAAGGTATGCTTTGAAGATAGTTGATGATACTCGGGTTTACTTGATTAAGAAGGACACATGCTTAAGTGGAAATAAACGGCTAACTAATCAGATACCAACAAGCATAGGCTCTTTTATAGGTGAAAGGAAATCATACTCGGAAAGCGGAAATAAACTTAATATGCATCTCATATATATGTAATCGTCTGGGAATATTCTTAGAATCTCGAATAATTATAATAGAACCTTGAACGTAATTTAGAAAGAGACAATCAGAGTAGCAGAACACATAATGGGATTTCAAAGAAACTTATGTATTAGCAAAACAATCTTGACAGCCAACCCACATCCACAGCCACCATCATCCTCGGCATCTCAACCTGAAAATATTTGAAAAAAAGGGCGTGAGCACTAATGTACTCAGTGGGTTTTTTAAGGAAAGCTTCTTTAATTACTTGAGAAATATCCAACAATGAACTGGCGGTATATGGAGAGCAAAACGCAAAAGCCCTCTCCATATCCGCAAAACCTTTTCTTTACTTTGGGCCCAACCTTGGCTCAAACCTGATGTCAACTGTACCCTTAGGCATGCCATGGGATAGAAGAGGGATTACCTCAAATATACGAACGAGTTTGCATGGGAAAAACCTAACAGTGACTCCCTTAATGATTCCGAGCTGATATCCTGCTTAAGTGAAAAGCTAAGTTCCTTCTCTCCCTATTCTTGCTAGCAATACCAAGCTTAGAACTATGTCTAATGCTAATACCTTATTACTGCATGATCTCGGCCTACAAAGGGTTAAAGCTACCCTGACAAGGCAAATCCTTAATCCTTAACTATACGAGCTTTAACAAAGCATAAACATTCAAATACGAGGAAATGAACGCGGTTAAACATCGATTGCAAATAAAGCAATTCTAAACACCTCATGCTAGCATAAATTGTAAATAAACAATTCTAGCATATCTAAACATACTTGAGAGCTCACTTAACTTATACTAACTTCCTTTACTTTATCTAACTCAAATAATAATTCAACATAATCATGCATATAACTTCTTTTATTCCTTTCCTTTCCTTGTACAGAGATCGATCAGGCAGAGCAAAAATGCTTTATTGGATATTTCATTTGCCCTATATGCTTCTAGAGCTTATTAGCTCAAACTTTAGATGAGTATAGATTTACCCACCTCGATTATTTGACAGAAGATGAAGCAACGAGTTGATGATCCTTCTCCAAATTCCTACGAGGCTCACTTCCTCCTACAAAAGTCGAATCATCGACTTAGCGACCTCCTTTGAAGAAATCGACTATCTAAAGTGAGAAATAATGATATTTTACTCGAACACTAAAATCTAAGATTTATTTACAGATTGCACGACTTTACGACTTTATGAATTTCGAGAAGAATTTATTTAAAGGACACCTCGACTTGATTTCCCAATTTTTAGACAAAGAATAACTTGAATGGATTACTCGAAATAAATTGAGAATATCTTGATTGCTTCTCTAAAATTTAAATTGAAAATAACTTGGAAAAAGATGACTCGAAGAAAACTCGAAAAGATGGAAGAACCAGCGTCGGACGACACGGGGGGGGGGGGGGGGAACGTCGCGCGCCGGCGGCACCCAGCGCGCCCGCGCAGCCTCCGCACCCGCGGGGTTCTGGGCCGAGGGGGATGTCGCGCGGCCGCGCACCCCCCGCGGTCGCGGGACCTGGTTTCTCTCTCTCCTGGGCGATCTTCAACTGGGTTCTTCATGTTCGTTTATTCTTTCGACGAACACGAAGAACACTTAACCCGAAATTTCTTAAAAACAACGTACTCGAATTTATCATGCAATAACATGCCTTAACTTAAAAAGAATTTTGGCATTATAACGGCATAAACACGATAATCCTCTTTAAATATTTAGAATAACGACAAAATCTCTAAATATAGCTTGAACGGAATTTAAACGGAATAAACGGGGCTAATCTCAAGAATAATAACGACAGGAATAAAGCGAGAAATATAACCTAAACGTTATTAACTTGGAACTTCAATGAAAACTGAAATATAACTTAGACGGAAGGTAAATGAGCAATAATGAAAAACGCGAAGAACGTAAAGAACAGAAAGTAAATGCAGAATTTAAAGACAGAAAAAGAAATGGAGATCGAGACCGACGAACAAGAATTGACGGGGTTAGGTGCGTCGAAGGAAGGTGGCTAGCTCGGTGTCTCGTCGAGTTGCAACGGCGGCAGAGCCGCCCGCTACAACCCAACAGCGCCCCTAGCACCTTCCCTCACCGCATCTCTTCCACGCCACTCCGCTCGTCGTCTTGAAGAACACTCACGAAGAACACTTTTTACTTTGACAGAACCTTCTCGACTTTCAAAGCTTCTCACCCTCTCGATTTAGAAGTGAAATAGGTGACAAATGAGCAATGAAAGCAAAAGGGGTGGCCTTGTATTTATAGGAAAAGCTTTGGTTTCCAAGGGAAGCCACTTCAGTGCAAGAATACTGCAAAAGTTACCCTGGGTTCGGTTAAAAGCTGCTTTATTCGATGTCGAGGTTCAAATGACCTCAGACCCGAAATCTAAAAATACCGGGAGACTCGTTGGCTCGAATACTAGTGAACCAACTTGATTCGTGAAAAAGACGGGGTCGTCTGAAGAAAGACGAGCAAAGATTCCCTTTTTGGAATTACATTTTACTATTCACTCAGACTGACAGATTTTGCTCCCGAGCGTTCGATTGACCTCAGAATGGTAATCCGTGAACGCCAACGGAATCCTTGGGTCATTTCCCATAAGAGGGGCCTGACAGAACTAGACTCAGATCAACGAGGAGGATTTCGTAAATATCTCAAAACACGAACGCACGCAAAAGATACTATTCATTCATCCTTTAAATACGCTTTTCATCACCGGGAACTCAATTGACTTCAGAATTAAAATCCGAAAACATCAGCATACTCCTTGAGTTAAAACCTTTCTAACGAGACCACGAATGGCCATAAAAGAATTAAGATCAAATTTTCCGAAAAGATGATTTTCACGAAAACTGACCCTTAAAGTCGTGACTGGCATCTGACCTTAATTAACCTTAATTAATTTTATCCTTTAACTTCTTAATTATCATTAAGAATCCTCTAAACCTTAATCGAAAATCTGGGGTGTTATATCAAGGCCTCTGACTCAAAGAAATCTGGCAAGTTTGAGTCCAAGGTAGGACTTGTTCTGAGAATAAGTAAAATGCTTGAAGACCTGCTGAAACTTCCAAATGATGAGTCACTACCAATCCTTATCTCTGACTGGATTCCCAAGAAATGAACTGCACATCTTCAGTCACTAAGAAAAAAGAGAAAAGCCAAAGCCAAGACAAGCAATCACTCTTCGAGCAACTCAACTGCCAACGCCGTTCATTCTCCAAAAAAAAAGAACGGATCACCAGTTGATTTCCAGGTTTGCTCTGATCTAGATGAGCTTATTCCATTCATTGGAATCCCTCATCCAAATTATGGAGCGGACTACTTCAGAAGCACTTGCCCTCCTCTCCAGCTGATTGAAGAAAATATTCGCACTTTCTACAGTAGCGAATATGCAGTCAAAGGTGCACAAAAGGAAGTGACCAATCTCCTTCTCACTCACTTTGCTTTTGTTGCACAACGTGACCAAGAGTTGTTCAAATAACTCCACCGGTATTTCTACTGGTATAACTGGAGACATTCTATGTCTATCCAGTCTCATTTTCTTCTAACTGCCTTTCATGGCTTGAGCTACTGGCAACGAGAAGAAACTTGGAGCATCAAATGGATAGGTTCATCAAATCCATTTTCTCCAACCAGTGTGCAAGTCCAGCACATCATGAATCATCGGCTTGTCAACAAGATTCCAGCCACCACCTTATTAGCAGAATTCAAGACCAGCATCATGCCTCAAGTAGTTGGGATTGCAAATCAATCAGTCAACTGTCAAACTGGCTCGCTATGTCGAAAACTGAACATTGATAATCTATCAAGTCAGTCAGCTGAGCCATCACGACAAACTCCAACTGTCATCGAAAGGATAGAACCACATCTATCACAAACTGAAGTTGTGGCTACCCAGAAGAATCCAAGGCGTGCTAACGAGAGCGATAGTGATGATGAAGATACTGCCACATCACCAAGCCTCCTATCCAAGAGCTATGTCACTCCACTGCTCATATCTAGCTCAAAAGGCATGCAACTGCCTATGAAAAATGATCAGTTTCGATCATCGCCAAAGGGAACTTCACAATCCCTTAGTCAAAGGATGAAAAACTCGTCAGTTGCCATTCAGCTTCACCTTCACCAAGCCAGGAGGACTGCAAGGCTTGAACTGCCAAAGAACAAAACTCCATCCAAAAGAAGCGGTGCAGCCAGTCCAGCTAGGCCCTTCAAGAAGCGAAAACTGTCTACTGAAAGCCAAGCAACTGATCAAGCTAACTGATCAATTCAGTTCAGTTGCAGCTCCAGCTTCAGCCAGCTTTTCAATGACAACTGAGAACTGAGACTCAACTGATCATCCAACCGCCGAGCAATCAATCAGTTAGACTGTATCCCAACTGAATCCGGATAAGTTTTTTTTTATTTTTCAAAGCTTATCATAATTGCATTGTTACCGTTGAGATTATAAAATTTCTTATATTACATTCAACGGTTACAATTTGAAAATAGAGCTCTATCTCACAAGTTGCCATTAATATCTCTGCTTTGCTAATTAAATCAACTCTTCAAAAACGAAAAGCAAAATATAACTTTCAAATATGATATAAATAGCAAGATCTATAGAAAATATTTCGCTATTTATGGCAACTACCCCATTTTCAAAATTACTTCTTCTCATCCACAAGATCATAAAGTTACTACACGATCTAACGTCTGGGATACATGTATCATTAATTCAGCTATTCATCCATCAAATCGGACAGCTGATCAGCTAAGAGAAGCACTCAAGTGTCTTTGATCAAATGCATGCTAGGCTGAATATATTTATGCAAGGAGATAGAGACTGCGATAATCTGCAAACTCAATCTCCTCTTTGCTTTGATTATTTGCAAACTCTTTCTTCACACTTGCATATCTAACACCACCATCTTTTTGCAGAAAAGAAACCTTCATTCCAGATGGTAGATACCAATCTGCTTATTAAGAAGCTGAAGAAAGATAAGACTCTAAATCTAGAGTATCTTAACGCACGTCTCGGCTCAGACAAATTCTAAAGAATTTATAGGCCATTGGAGGCAACTGGCCTGCTGACATTTTTGACGATCGTGCCACTCAAGAGACGATCGTGCCTCTAGTGACAACATCATCTCTACCGTCCAGAGCAAGGCGATCACAGTGACAAAAGAGACGATGATTTCTACCCTTCACCTTCCCGGCGACGGCCCAGACGTCATGGCCCTGCCACTGCTATGCAAATACGCACTATGGGGGTATTTGGAAGCATCCTTATGTACACCATCATGACTATTCACACAAGCTAAAGGAGAGCATGCCCAGCGAGATCATCCAACTCTTGGACATCACCAGTCATATGTTACATGGCAACTTTGAGATGGTCCAGTTCTCCGAGCTCAAAGCATATCTCACGGCCGCTCTATATTTCGGTTGTAAAGCTGACTAGGCCTCTTTCATTCTTGCTGAACTGTGAGCAAATGTAGAGTAAGCGGAATATGATCCCTCCACTGGCTCGTTCCGCAAAAAAATTGGGTTTATGACTCGCATAAGCCACATCATTCAAAGCCAGTTTGATGAGATCATTCCAACTGGCAAACAGATCAAACGGAGGGACATGCTCCCTACCATTTACTGCCATCAGCTACCAAAGAGATTACGTCAATAAGGACCTTCCAACTCAGGTCGTGGAAAGGCACCTTTGGAAGCACCCGCCAGCTCATCTGAAGAAAGACAGCTGCTGATTGAGAGCGAATCTCTCTCAAGGCTGAGTGATCGACCTACAATATCAGCCAACTCCCAACCTCTAGCCTTAGTCCATCATGACTCCATTGAGGTTGAGTTTGAAGCAGTTCTAGACAATCAGCTCAGAAGCTACTTCGATCTCATTGAGGGCACCGACCCCTCTCTATTCGAGCAACTGAGACGGTACCTCCAGTACCATATATGGTGATTCCAACTGGAAGAGACAACAATGTTCTACCTCATCCACACCTGTGGATCCATCTTCTGGATCAACGAAGGACATTGGAGTAGAAACTGGATGAATCATCCACTCTCCTCGCCACCGACGCTTTCGGAGATAATGGATTCGATGATTAAGTGAATCCAGCTCAGTATACCAGCCGATGATCCACTCCCCGACAATGAACCGGCCAACTCCTCATGTACACCTTTCGTTGATGATCTACCCATCCCTTCAACCGATGAGATCTTCAACAACTTGGCCTCGATGAACTTCAGAGAGCAAGAAGTCTCTCTCACCTCTGATCAAGGTCAGTTCATGACAACTGAAGAAGCCGATGCATGGCTCTCCTCACCCATGCAAATTCCTTCAGTTCCCTCAGTTCATGATGACAATTTGGCAACTGCCTTCTCCTTCCTGCCAAACTTGTCACTACCATCATGCGATCCATTCCACCTTTTGGATGATGCCAAAAAGGGGAAAGATGAACAGAAAGATGATGGATGCTTAACTCTTTGGGATCAGATTCAAAGAGAAATTCATCATGAGGGGGAAGATCAGCTTCTGGGGGAAGCATGGAGAATATAAGGAGTCCAAGAAAGTGGAGAATCGAGCAGAAAGAAAAGGAGCAGAAAAGGAGCAAATGAGCAATTTTCAGGAAGTAGATTAGTAGTTTTAACTACTCTTGAAAATATAATATACTTTAAAGTGAATATATAATACACATTTCGATCATGCTTATAATGCTCATGCTCTGATACTTCAAGTTTGATCAAGTTGAATGCTTTGATACTTGAATGAAAAATGCTCTAATACTGGAATGAAAGCATGCCTAAAGTGAAAGAATGAAAGAATGCTCTGAAACTTGAAGTCTAATTACTCTAATACTTGAATTTCATGCATATCTTGAATGCTTTAATACTTGAATGATAGCATGAATGACAAATGCTCTGATACTTGAATGAAAATCATGAATTAAATTTTCTCAAACTTGCTCTGAATTTGCTATGATTTTAAGAATCTGCTTAAGCAAACTTGCTACACTTGCAGTTTTTCCATGATCATCAACAAAGTTTTGACATCATCAAAAAGGAGGAAATTGTTAGGAAAAACTATCAAGGAACCCCTAGATTAGGTTTTAATGAGATGTCAAAATTATTTATGAAAAACTGACTAAAATTCAAGTTGTAGATCGGAGCTGACCAATCCAGGGCATAAAAAAGAAACTCAAGTAAGTTAAAAGTCAATCGACCTGAAGTATGGTCTACAAGCTGAAGGATACGTCATCCAGTTAAAATTCAAGTTAACTGAGAAGTCGAACCAGTCGAAACAAACTGACATCTAAGTCAGTTGAGCTGAGGGAGAAAAGAATTGACTAAAGACTGAAGAAACTAATAAAATATCAGTTTAAGCAAGAGACTGGAAGTATCCAACTGATGGCCAAACTGAAGTAAACAAGACAGATCAGCTGAAGGCCAGAACTGTAGTCAGCCAGCTTGTGATTAGTCAAGCTGACAAGAAAGTTCAAGAGAAATCAGTCAAGCTGACAAGATAGCCAAGAACTTGAGATCAGTTGAACTGGAGAAATAAGAGCTCAGAACTGCCAACTGGAGCAATAGCCAAACTCAGCTGACGAGCTCAGAACTGCCAACTGGAGCAATAGTCAAAATCAACTGACAAGCTCTGCAGACGAGCTCAGAACTGCCAACTGGAGCAATAACTAAACTGAGATGACAATTCCAGAACTGCCAACTGGAACTCAAAACTGCCAAGAAAGCTGAAGCCAGAGAACCCTGAAGTTTATTGCTCAAACCGCCGAATCTTGGAATAAATGCTTCAACAAAGATCCTGGAATTAAATATCCAATGAAGATCGATTGGCAGAGTAACGGCTACTTCAACCCAAAGCTCCAAGCGATCATTAAATACAATCTTCCATTGATGAGCCAATAGAGCCACTGATGAATGGACAATGGAACTCAACGGTCATAAAATCACTCCTCTGTAAAAGACGAGTGAATCAGAGTTTAAAAATACTAGGCCGAAAAGAATCCTTCGCCTACATAACTTTCGCATATACAAGCAAGAGCTTTTCTTTCTCCCTCCCACTCAACTCAAGTTTAGCATTTGATAGAAACTGCGAGAGTCCAACTAAGAAGAAGAAATTCATAGATTAAAGATAATCAGCCAGCTGTTGACAATCCAACTAGGGCAGCCTTCTCAGTTTCAGCAATACAACGATCAACTACTCAGCTCAATTGAAGGAGCACATCAGTTGATAACCCCTGTTCAAGACTAATCTCTTGAAGATCGAAAGAGATCTAAAACCTTGTAAAGACGACAATAGCACCTACCTTCCTAGCGAGCAGTTAGGGACTTCAAGTGTGAGACGTCGATCCTCTGAGGTAGCGAGCAGTTACCAGGTTCAGCCAACTATCCTTCATTGTATAATTTGTAAAGAAACTCAAGTTATATAGTGAAGTTTCCCTTCTGCAGAATGAAGAGAGGACGTAGAAGTTTGAGACTTCGAACCTCTATAAATCGCTTGTGTGTTGTACTATTTTGGTTATTGCATATCTTTGAACTGCACACAATATCACACAAGCCGCACTCAAACTGTCTTATCTGATTAATAAATTTGTGTATAGATAAGTTTTACTAAGCGAGTCAAGGGGCCCAGTAATTCCGCATTTGAAGTAAAAAAGTGTTAATCAGTTTATTCATTAGAATGCAAACAACACAAATTAAAACAAGATAGGAGGAAATAAGATAGATTACGATATTAGGGTGTAGATTCTCTCAATGGTTTTATCACTATGCTTTGTTCAAGTTGGTAATGCTAATCTCACCATATAATAGACCCTCTCAATCGGTTTAACTTCAATTACTGTCACCGTCTATCAATTAAACCTCTTTTAGCTATATCATACAAGAAAGATTAACATATTAAGCTTAGAAACCCCATCAACCTAACATTGAAGGAACCAAATTCAGGATTTAGAATCACAATCAAGACTCCTCTAAATCCTAACAATGCTCAAGTAGTGATCAAGTACTCTCACATGAAAAGGCACGATTCCAACAACAACAACCAACAAGAATAAGCATAGATCAAAACCACATACATCCTCTATCCCCTAATAGAGAGATTAGCCACTAAACATGCTTAAAACAACACATATATCATAGAAGAAAGTCATTTCATAAATCAAATGCAAACAACAATAACTTCTACAATATTATATATCCTTCAAGAATTTGAAACAAATCTCCACAATACATCCAAGAAATACAAAGAAAATACAAAAGGGAAACCTCCTTTGAACGTAGCTTCCGCGGATGGCTCAACGTCAGTTCCTTCTCGTGTTCTCTTCTTCTTGCTTGGCTTAGTTCCCTTTTTCTTCCTCTTCTCCTCTTCTCTTTTATGGTGGTGATGATGGTGAAAATGGTGAGAAAGTGGTGTAGAGATTTAGTGTGTGTAGTGTGTGTGTTTTTTAGAGAGAATGGAGGTGGAGAGTGGTGGAGAAGATGAAGTGGGTGAGAGTGAATGGAATGAATGGTGTATGATGATGATAAATCCCTCCAAAATCTATTAGAGATATGAGAGAGAAGAGAGATATGATAGAGAGAGAGAGAGAGTATGCTGGAAGGCATTGGGGGGGTAAGAGAGAGGAAAGGTGATGAGATGGGTGCATTAAATGAGAGGGATTTGAGGGGATTTGGTGGGAGCAAAAGTCCAAAGCTAGGGTTAGGTAGAATTAATCCCTATTCTCCTAGTACCTAGATTAGGTTGACCCAAAAGTCTAAAATCCTCATGTAAATGGAATGGAGGAAGAAGGATATTCTTTTTGGTCCAAGATGCCAAAAGAAAAAGGTTAGAAACGAGTTCAATATTGGCGTCGATCGGGAGGAACAGACCAGCCCGCGCGCCCGCAGAGATCCGAAAAGTCATGCGCCCGCAGAGCAGTGCGCGCCCGCGGATCCTCCTCACCAAGAGCACCCTCGCGCGGTTGCGGGGCTCATGCGGTCGTGGGGTATTCAGCAGCAAAAGCTGCGCGGTCGCGGGGCTCTGTGCGGCCGCGGGGCTTTGGCTCTTCCTTCCAGGATCATCTCTTCCGGCCAATTTTTGCTCCACACCACCTTAGTACCTAAAAATTCAAATTTTATGAACAAAAGCTCAAGTTCTTCAAAACTTGGCAAATTCCATCGTGAAAGCAACAAGTGAAGAAGTTCGCACGATATCTAGAAATAAACGAGAAAAAAGGACTAAAAAATAACTTAAAAAACATGCAAAATCATGCAATAAAACACCACAAATAAACACCAAACAACTCCCCCACACTTAGCTCTTTGCTTGTCCTCAAGCAAATAAGAAATTAAAAATATGAAGCAAGAAGGAAATACTCGCAACGTGATCATGTAATTGACAATTTGCATGGTTCCCACAAAAACGATCATTATCCATGAATGTGAACACAATATCCAATCTAGTGAATTGCTTGTCCTCTTAAGTCTAAGTGAAACACAGCCCAAATTCCATTAAGTTACTTCCCCACAAATCATATCCAAATTTATTAAGAACGAACTACAAAACATAAGGCATTGCAATATAGGATGAGGGTTATTAGGTAAAATCATCGAGCAAAAACGAGCTTCCCAATGTGGTTTCCCATACTCATCATGCAACATGCAAACGGGTTGACAAACACACGAGAGGAGTAGAATCCGGAGTGCAATCCCCTCTATTTAAGCAAATTCATAGGGGTATGGATCAAAATTCACAAAGTGAAATCCGTAGGGGGGAAATCCCTAGTTTTCTTGTGTGGTTTCCCATACTCATAGTCGAATAAATCAACTAGAGGAGTAGAAATCCTTATTTTTCCTTTTTTCTTTTCTTTTATTTTTCTTTCTTTTTTTTGTTTTTTTTTATATATATAAAAACAAGGATAATTGATTAAGGGGAGTAGTTTTCAAGAACAAAGCTAAGCATGTTTCCCATTCTTTCAAGGGCAAGAACCTTCAACATCAATTATCAAATTGGAATCACATTCAAAGATAATTTATGTTCAAGAGAGAAAC
This sequence comes from Perilla frutescens, assembly GCA_026008535.1. Lineage (NCBI taxonomy): Eukaryota > Viridiplantae > Streptophyta > Magnoliopsida > Lamiales > Lamiaceae > Perilla > Perilla frutescens. The sequence continues at coordinate 7,733,065 of BRKX01000020.1, read as the reverse complement.
CACAAAACAATTCATTCATTCATGATTGACTTGAAAATAATTCCTTGAAGATTCATATAAAAAAATTGTTCAAATTTGACAATCGGAAAAACAAGATACTAAGTGGGAGAATCACAACATACCAATATAACTAGAACAACTAACATTAATAACAAAATCAACATAATCAACACAATAAATTAAAACAAAAACATCAAATGAACAACACAATCCATAACATAACATAACAAGCTCTCCCCCACACTTAAAACATGCATTGTCCTCAATGTATGAAAACAAAATGCAATAGGAGTAAAAGGGAGAGGAAAACATCACAAAGTGTAGAAGACCGGCAACAAGCGCTGATTTCTACAAACGTACGACAAATACAACCAATGACAAACAAAAGAGTGAACTGAAAACAATAAAACACGCACACTAACACAAAAAAACATAAGAGAAACACAAAACAACTTCACTGCGGTGGTTGATCATAAGGTGGTAGAGGAGGCTGCGGGTATGGATAACAGATCGTCCAGTTGTTCCAGCTTTCCCCGAGGGCCGTCATCCTCTCGTCATGCCTGTCGAGGCGACCAAAGACAGTCTGCCTGAAATCTCCAACATCTTAGCGAAGGGATCCCAACTCTTGGCGAAACTCACCCATTGAGGCATCAAATCGCTCCTGGAATTGTCCCATGGTGTTACTGTAGGACTGCTGGAACTGGCCCATGGAGGTATCGAAGTGTTGCTGAAAGCAGCCCAAGGAGTCGGCATAATTCTGCTGGAAGCTCTGATAGAATTGCCCCATGGTGGTGTTGAAGTGGTCTTGGAAGGACCTCCAATCGGCTTGCGGCATCGGATACCCATGCTGGGGCATCATCGAGGGATAATGCGTCAGCTGGTAGTGGGCTTGGCCTTCCTGCTCATTTTTGTCTTCCTCTTAGTCTTCTCCTTCTCCTTCCTCATTCTCTGCTTCGCCCTGCTCGTTATCATGATTCTCATCATCATATGGTAGTGGGCTTGGCCTTCCTGCTCATTTTTGTCTTCCTCTTGGTCTTCTCCTTCTCCTTCCTCATTCTCTGCTTCGCCCTGCTCGTTATCATGATTCTTATCATCATGTGGGGCTGAAGATGACCCGGTTTCTCTGGTACGTCTGAGGGCTGCCCGCTGAGCATTCATAAGCTTGGAGACACAGGGGCGATCAGTGTGAGGAACCAGTCTCTTCGCATCAAGGATAAGATGGGCTCACTTAAGCTCGTCAACAGTGATCAAATACTCTTTAACCTTGCTCTGTCCTTCAGGGAGTGCACCTCTGTTCGGAATCAATCCAAGCTTAATAGCAAGAGCGGTGATGAAAGCACAAAAAGAGGGATGCATCTTAGTGCGCCTAGTCATCTGCTGAATGGCGGTCCAGATGAAGTAAGACAGGCAGACTTTGGTGTTGTGAAGGGCACACCAAAGAAGATACACCTCTGTGGCATTGACCTTGTTGGCTTGTTCCTTCCCAGAAATAGAGTATGTAAGGAACTTGTGCATGATGGCCAGGGCAGTGTCCCTAATGATGCCAGTAGGTGTCCCCTGAGGGTCCCAATTGCTAAAGCCAGTGAGCTCATGCCAGACGGCAGCTATGTTGAAGTCAGTTGGCCTATCTTTTGGCCCAGTTGTTGAAAATTCAAAATAAGTTTTCATTCTAGCTAATGTTACTTCAAATTCTTCTCCTATCATACGAAAATTAATCTTTGAATTCATAGAATCAAGCTGGAAGGTGACCAAAAACTCAAGGCACAACGGATTTAAGACAACATACTTCAATTTTGCAAATTTGCCCAAAGTCAACACTTTCAAATATTTTTCCACCTTCCCATCAATTTTCAATGATTTCAACAAGTTCCAATCAAGATAACGAGGGGGAGTAATCTCATAATTAGTGAAAGCTTGATAGCGGTTACCTTCTGCATGGGTACGAACCGGAAACATGCAACTGTAAAGCTCTTGAAGATTCTCGTCACCATCTTCGTGGGAAGATGATGGATTCTTTGTCCTTGGCGGCATGATGGATGGTGGAGCAAGGAGGCAAGGTTGCAGTAGAGAATATGAGGGGAATCGAGATCCGAGCGAGCAGTGGCGCACGGAGGGAGGCGCGGGCAGAGGGTGCGCGGCCGTGAGACAACGTGCAATCGCGGGGGCGTCCGGGAGCAGGAGTGCATGGTCGTGGGGCTGTGTGCGGTTGCGGGAGCTTGCTGGCAGGGGTGCGCGGCCGCGGGGCTGTGCGCGGTCGCAGAGCTGGTGTCGGAGGAGAGAACGGTGGCTGCGGCGGACGGCAGCTGTGCGAGGTTGTGGTTGGAAAAGCTGCGGTGTGAGGCTGGGAGATGACTACGCACGAGCGCAGAAGATCGACGTAGTCGCGGTGACGAGTATGGTGACGTGAGGCTGGAGAGTTTGGAATTGTTTGCTTTAGCTGCAATTTGCTGGGTTTTTTAGTGGTGGAACAGGAAGGAGAATTTGGGAGTGATGGAGATGGGAAATAGCTCAAAAGCGGCGCAAGAGTGGAGTGGAATTAGGGTTCCACGAGTGGTCCCCTTTTAAAGAGGGAGAAGGCGTGCGACCGTGGGGTCTTGCGCGGCCGCAGGATGTGAGGGTCGCGTGCCAGCGGGACTTCAATTTCGGCCAAAATACAAACTGGATTGCAAAATCTTTCGGGCCGTCTTTTGTCGTCCAAAATGTCCACCACAATGAGACGAGTGGTAAAAGGCCAAAACATCAGTTTGCTCCTCCTCCGGGACACATCTCCGGATCACCTCGTCTTTTTCCAAGTGGAAAAGGTATGGATCCTCCCAGAAGTAGTACCTACAATTTGCCAAAAATCTTTTCCTTTCTTGAAAAGAGAGGTTAGGCCTCATCTTATTACAAGCAAGATAGTTGACAATATTGGCATACCAAGGAGATGAATGAAGCACAAGAGCATGCTCATACGGAAATGAATAGCAATCTACTCCTTTTTCATGCAATAAATCAAAATTTACATCAACGGGGAGACGAGATAAATGATCCGCTACCACATTTTCACAACGCTTCATATCCTTGACTTCCACATCAAATTCTTGCACAAGCAAAATCCACCTAATGAGTCTAGGTTTAGCTTGGGTCTTGGTCAACAAATGCCTTAGAGCTGCATGATCGCTATGCACAATAACTTTAGAACCTAAGATGTAGGATCTAAATTTATCTAAGGAAAACACAACGGCTAGCAATTCCTTTTCAGTGGTGGTATAATTTACTTGAGAACTATTCAATGTGAGGCTAGCATAGTAAATGACACGGAGAATTTTATCAATCCGTTGACCCAAAACGGCACCCACGACGGAATTTGATGCATCACATATGATTTCAAAAGGTAAAGACTAATTAGGGGGGATGACAAATAGGAGCAGTGATCAATTTCTCCTTTAGAGTATTAAAAGCATGCAAGCATTTTTCATCAAACTCAAAAGGAACATCTTGAGCAAGTAAATGGCATAGAGGTTGGCTAATCTTGGAGAAGTCTTTAATAAACCGACGGTAAAAACCGGCATGGCCTAGAAAGCTTCTAACACCTTTAACATTAACGAGTGGAGGCAATTTTTCAATTACATCTACCTTAGCCTTGTCTACACTTATCCCTTCCTTAGAAACAACATGCCCAAGGACTATGCCACTAGTAACCATAAAATGACTTTTTTCCCAACTAAGAGTAAGGGTACTTTCTATGCATCTCTTCAAAACAAGTTCTAACTTCCCTAAACAATCAGAAAATGAAGATCCAAAGACCGAAAAGTCATCCATGAATATCTCAATGATGTCTCTAATCATTTCGGAGAAGATAGAGAACATACACCTTTGGAAAGTGCTTGGTGCATTGCGTAGTCCAAACGGCATTCTCCGACACGTAAATGTGCCAAACGAGCACGTAAATGCGGTCTTAGCTTTGTCCGCCGGTGCTATAGCCACCTGAAAATAACCCGATAAACCATCAAGGAAATAATTAAAACTATAACCGGCAAGTTTATCAAGTATTTGATCAATGAAAGGAAGGGGAAAATGGTCTTTTCACGTGGTGGCATTGAGCTTTCGGTAGTCAATGCACATTGTCCACCCGGTGGTGGTTTGGGTAGCCACATGCTCTCCTTTGTCGTTCTCCACGACCGTAATTCCTCCTTTCTTTGGCACCACATAGACCGGGCTCACCCATTCACTATCGGCTATGGGATAGATGATTCCTTCCACTAGGAGCTTGAGAATCTCCTTTTTGACAACTTCCATCAACACGGGGTTGAGCCTCCTTTGTCCTTCACGAACCGGCTTAGCCCCTTCCTCAAGGATGATGCGATGCATACACATTTAGGGGCTAATTCCCTTGATGTTGGAAAGGTTCCATCCGATGGCTTGCTTGTTCCTCTTTAGTACGGCTACTAAGAGGTCTTGTTCATCTTTTTCAAGTCCGGAGAAGATGATCACGAGCTTCTTCTTTTCTTCCTCGAGATAGACATATTTGAGGTGAGATGGGAGCTCCTTGAGCTCGAGATCGGGAGTAGGCTTCACTTCCTCTTTGGTTGAGGCCATGACTTCCATTAGGCTCATGCCTTCTCCTAGCACAATCTTCATCTCTTCGGCATTCCACTCGTCTCCCCCACACTTGAGGTAAGCTTCTTCCATAGCAAGCTCCTTGGACAAGACTTCACTCCTCCAATGGGAGCCTATTTCCTGCAAGAAAACCTCCTCGGCCAAGGCATCAATAGCATCAATGTAAGAACAATTTTTCTCAAATGAGGAGACAGGAATAACCTTGTTTTCATGTACGGAAAATGACACAGTTTCTCCTAACACCGACATTTTTAAAGTTCCATTTTTAACATCAATCAAGGTATTTGTTGTAGCCATGAATGGTCTACTTAGGAGAAGTGTGTGCTCTTTACCCGTTTCTTTTACATCACCCATATCCAAAACAACAAAATCCACCGGGATAATCAAACCACTAACTTTAACTAGAATGTCTTCAATTATTCCTCGAGGATATCTTACAGACCTATCCACCAATTGTAGACACATTCTAGTTGGTTTCAATTCACCTAACTCTAATTGTTTATAAATAGAGGAAGACATCAAATTAATTCCGGCTCCTAGATCTAGTATACCACATACTTCTTTACCATTTTCCAAGGTAATTTTAAGAGTAAAACTACCTAGATCGCGGAGCTTAGGTGGTAGTTGATGTTGTACGATTGCACTCGCCACTTCGGATACTTTAATCTTCTCGTCCTCCCCAAATTTCCTCTTCTTGGAAGCAAGTTCCTTGAAGAACTTGACATAGGCCGGCACATTTTGAATCACATCGAGGAGTGGAAGGTTGACGTTCACTTTTGATAGGAGCTTGTAGAACTCTTGAAATTCGGTGTCTTGCTTCTCATTCCTCAACTGGCTTGGAAATGGAATTGGAGGGTTGTAGGGATTGGTAGCCTTGTGGAGTGTGGGCTTCTTCACTTCCTCTTTTCCTTTTTCGGGCTTCTTTTGTTGTTGTTGAGGAGCCTCCTCTTCTTTCTCAACCTCCTCTGTTAGGCTCGATTCTCCAACCTTATTATCGATCACCTTGCCTCCTCTAAGCACGGTAATGGCTTGAACTTGCTCCGGTTGGCTTGACAACTTGCCCGGATTGGCTTGCTTGGCCAACTCTCCAACGGTCCCGGCTATTTGTCCCACTTAGGTTTCAATCCTCTTCACGGAAGTCTCAACGGATTCAAATCTTTGTTGGGTGGGTTGAATAAAGGATCGCAAGGTATCTTGCAATGTCGGCCTAGGTGGTTGGTTTGGTTAGGCCGGATATTGTTGCGGCCTCGGATAAGATGGAGCTTGGCCACCTCCGGCTTGTTGAGGTGGAGGCGGTTGTTGTGGCGGTTAAGGTGGAGAAATTTGGATGATTTCTCCTGTTAGTTTTGTATACTGGAAGACTTGTCTTTGTATACTTTTCTGATGATATGATGATATGAAATGAAAGTTATTGCAGTCACTGTTTACATTTAGATTATGTTCTATAATTGTTTTATGCAATGTTCCATATACTTACATTGTAGATGATATGGTGTGGGGAGTCACACGGTAAAGATCATATCATTAGAACCTTGTAATGTATTAAAGACCTCACGGCTTAGATGGTCCTGAACACACCATCGGTACACCGTAGAATAATCTGATAAGTTAGTTTATCTTGGCTAACTGATTATTCTAGTACACTGGTTAGTGTCTTGAGGAGGATCACGATAGGATACTATTCTCTGTCTCTGACCCAGTTACTGAGAGAATAAAGATCCACAGAGTTCGGGTTCTGAACTCATGTGATATTGGCGAGCATATGTGTGTGTTGTTTATTACTTTGATTTATCAATGGGTGAGATCTTTTCGTAGATCAAATTCGATATCTTGGGTAATAACAATGTATACATGATGTCTCGAGCAGTATGCATGAGCACTATGTCCTGGTGCGCCAGGTTGATGATGTTCTCTTGAGGAAGCACAAGTTCATGTTGAAACCCTGCAGGTGGAATTTATTCCGTACATGAATAAAACTTGTGTGGTACTACTCAAGGTTTTAGATGTTAATTAATTATAGCTGTCAGAGACTTACATAATTAATTAATGAACATTATATCTTAAACACGGGGAATGGCTGGACTAAAGGAGAAAGCATATTCGTAAATATGTATTAAATTGGTAGGTCAGTTTTACTTCTTTAGTGGAATAAAAGTAAAACTTAATTTATTTAATTATATCCTAGGTTTATTGGATATTGGATATTAAATAAATTAGTGGGCCAATTTAATATTCTTCTAGATCCCTGTTGTAGCCCAATTGACTGATAGTGGACTGGATATTGAACTTGAGATAGAGGCCCAAACCCAGTAGGGTTTGGAGATCTAATTATCGCCCCCCTCCCTATAAATAGGGGAAGGGGGGGGGGGCGAAATTTACAGCATAATAAATCAGCCCCTCTTTGTCTCTCAAAGTTATCCACAGATTTCACAACTCTATCTAGTAGATTTCAGCCCACTCTGAATCTAGATACAGTCTGGGAATACAACAGAAGATCTTGGAGTAGAATTTGTGGTGGTCGAATTTTGAGCTAGGTGGCGTCATCCCTGTATTCATTCAACAACAAGATTAGATCTTTAATCTTGTCCACAGACCGTCTATCGATTTGTAAGTAGATTCGTTTCTATGTCTTCCGCTTTATTAGATTCGAATCTGCTTTGCATTCTTTTTGTATAGACTGTGATAAACATGCATGTTACATAAAATTATGATTTGCATGAACACGGATTAATGAACAACCAAATGATCCTGCGGTGGTTTAATTCGAAAAAACCCCAACAACTGGTATCAGAGCGGGTTTTGGCATTGTTCTAGGATTAATCCGGGCATAATTTCGAATTGCATGATTAAATTTGTTGATAAATTTATGGTGTTTAAATTTTCAGATTTAATTGGCTATGTATTTCGATTTTATGGTATTCAAAACTTGGAAGAATTTGAGATGTAAAAATCAAGAATTCTAGTTTTGATGGCACTAGAATTTTCGGTCACTATGGATTAAATTTGGGATGATATTTGATGTTCTTCAAATTTCCAGATTTAATTCTCATAGGGGTCGAAAATTTGGAGATCAAATTTTCGAATTTGATCTGTTAAAAATTCCCTAATTTGTGTGTTGAAATTTTCGATACCTAGGAAATAAATTTGGATAGATTTTTTATCAAAATCAAAATTTCCAGATTTGTTTGTGGTGTGGTTCGAATTTTTTGTTGATTAGAATTGGATTTGGTGATTTTTTGATGTATATCAAAGATTGCCTAATTCTAATCTAGATACGTTTGAAATTAGAATTTTAAATTTGGTAATTTTGGAATGGATCAAAATTTCTAGATTTTTATTCTTGAAAATTTCAAAACCTATAGCTATATTATTTGGAATAGTTATTTGATTAATGTCAAAATTTCCAAATGTGAAATATAGTGTAATTTTCGATTTTAATAAATTAATTTGGAGAAGATTTTGATGAAAATCAAATTTCCAGATTTATTAATTAATGTGGATCAAAAATTTGGATGTGTTGGATTTAGATTTGATATTATTTGATGTATATCTTAATTTACCTAATTTTAATCTCGATAGATTTGAAAATAGAATTTTAAATTTGGAAGAATTTGAAGTGGATCAAATTTTCAGATTTATTATTCTTGTGATTTTCGAAATTTATGGATTAAAATTGGATAAGGTATTTTTTGGATATATACAAATAATTATCAAAATCCAATTGTGATAAGATTTTAAATTTGGATAAGTTTTGGAAGATTTTGGATTAGAATCAAATCTCCAAACTTTATCCTTAAAGATTTAGATTCTTATGGATAATATTTGGATTAGATTTTTGATTTATATCAATATATCCAATTATTATTTAATTAGGGTGGTTAGAAAATATTAAATAAATTTGGTGGATAATTATTATTAATTTCCAGATTTATTTTGATGATATTTTCGAAATATGCAAGATTTAAATTGGTGGATAATTATTTTAATTTCCAATTTTTATCTTGTGGATAATATCGAATTAATTAATTTAATTAATTGCAAAATTCGATTATTATTTAATATTCATGCATAGATATCATATGTTATTTTATGTGGATCATATAATACATGATTGTTGATTTTGTAGACTGTGTTTGTTTGCAGGTTTACCAACTATCATGGCTCATTTATTTTATGTGATGTATGTTTATGTTGAATGAATGTTTGGCCGTATGCCGGTTTGGCTACGTGATTTTAATCCATGAGAAAATCCATGGATTAGGTCTAGGTTTTATTTTACGTTGTTTTAATGTAATAGATATAAAGCTGTTAGACGAGTTTTTGAGTTGTAATTTTTATTCTAGCAATATTAGATTTTTCCTTTTGGAATAGATAGTCTGTATTGAATAAAGATCGGAGATCAACTCAAAAGAAGGAAAGTGGTTCAGCACCAAAAAGGAAGGTTCACCGGTTCACGTCCCGAAACCCTAAATGGAGCTAGGATTTTCGGCGAGGCGCGGTGAAGGGGCGGCGGTTTCAAAGCCTGTTTCCGGAGCTGACTTTTCAGTTTTATCTCATCAATCAACATGAGATATAAGCCATGATAGTTGGAATATTACTGTTGCTTATTATGTTGAAGCATGCAATGGATGTTTATCATTTTATGTGATGTTTGCATGTTCGATAATGGGATAAAATGAAACCTCAAACATAAATAACTAAGTGGGAGAGATTCATACCAAAGTATGTAGAAATCTCATACGGTCTCCATTAATATCTGGTTTAATTGAGAAGTGATGGGCATGCGCGTTGACATCGGTCTTCCTCCATATCGGATGTGTCATATCACAGATTTCTCTAGAAATTAAATCTCCTAAAAGGATAGCTGTAGAACACTATTAGGACTAATTGACTCCTCCATCTGGAGCGGTTAAATTCGAGTAGTGATCTTGGTGCAAAGATAATGGTGTGCACACTTAGATATAATTTATTGATAAACGTCCACACGATCGTGGCTTATTAGTTAGACGATTACATGACCGTGTTAATTATCCGGCTATTAATTTGCTTGTTGTAAGGAAACTCAACTGGAGGCAAATTAAAGGTTTAACCTATTTAAAGATATTTTTTATAAACGTCCACACTATCGTGGCTTATAAAAGACGTTTTTAAAGTGTCGGTGGAAAAGTATATAATTTTTATGAGGTTTTCGATTATATACTGTTTATCCTAAACGTGTTTTGTGACTGTACTGCATGTTTAATTTCAGTTATTTCATATCATCAATGACACTCTCCAATCTATCCTCAATCCTCAAAGAAAACAAACTTGTCGGTGAAAACTACAATGACTGGATTCGTAACCTTAACTTAGTTCTTGTTGCTGAGGGACACAAGTTTGTGCTTGAAGAGGTTTGTCCTCAGACGCTAGATGAGGGTTCTGACGAAGCCCAAAAGGTGGCATATGATAAGTGGCTTAGGTCTAATGAGATAGCACGCTGTTACATTTTGGCATCTATGTCAAGTGTGTTGCAACATCAGCATGAGCCTATGAAAACTGCTTATGATATCATGTACAACCTTAGGCAGCTATTCGGTCATCAAAACCGCTCGGCACGCCATTTGGCAATGAAGAAACTAATGGATGCGAGAATCTCTGACTCCACACCTGTTAGGGATCACGTTCTCATGATGATGGGGTATTTATCTAAGATCGAGACCTTGGGTGGAGAGCTAGATGGCGATTCTCAAATCGACATTGTTCTTCATAGCTTGTTTTCGAAGTTTGAGCAGTTCAGACTGAATTTTTACATGATTAAAAGGGATGTCAGCCTGACTGAACTGCTCATAGATCTTCAGGCGGCTGAATTGCTCCAAAAGAGCAATCCTGAGGCCCACATAGCTGAAAAAGGAGCGTCTTCTTCTGGTGGAAAAAGGAAGAAGAGAAACGCACCTAAGAAGGCTGCAGATGAGGCGCCTAAGGTGAAGAAGCCAAAGGCAAAGATTCCTCCCGAGGAATTCAAGTCAAAGACTAAGTGCTTCAAGTGCGGCTAACCAGGTCACTGGAAGGCGGCGTGTCCTAACAAGAAGAAGAAGAGAGGTACATCTCACACTCTGGTTGTGGAAACATGTTTAGCAACTTGTTCTACCCAGTCATGGGTAGTAGATACTGGAGCTACTGATCATGTTTGCATGTCTTTACAGGGGTTCCTGGTAAAAAGATAGCTGAGTGAGGACGAGATCACCATCTACATGGGCAATGCTACGAGAGTGGCGGCTGTTGTAGTGGGAGACGTTGTTTTACCTTTCAGTAGTGATAGAACTTTGGTTTTGAAAGATTGTCTTTATGTGCCCGGTTTTAGGCGAAACTTGATTTCAGTTTCTAAATTGATTATGGATGGATATTATGTTTCTTTTGATAACAAAGTAGTTATCTTTAGTGGTAAACATTTTATCTGTTCTGGCACATTGGATGGACACTTATACTTTCTTAAACCAACTGAAAACACTACGCAAAGATAACTGTTGAATACATCGATCACAAACCCTAACAAGAGAAAAGAACCTTCAAAATTAAATCAAACCTATCTTTGGCATCTAAGGCTAGGTCATATTAACCTTAAGAGGATACAAAGGCTTGTAAATGATGGACCATTATCTTCTTTGGTACTGGAATCGTTTCCTTTGTGTGAATCCTGTTTGGAAGGTAAAATGACCAAGCGTCCTTTCCAGTCAAAAGGAAATAGATCCGAAGGGCTATTAGATTTGATTCACTCTGACCTATGCGGCCCTATGTCAGTTCAAGCTCGAGGAGGGTTTGAGTATTTCATCACTCTCATTGATGATTACTCTAGATACGGTTATATCTACCTATTACGTCGCAAGTCTGAATGCTTTGAGAAATTCAAAGAGTTTAAGGCAGAAGCGGAGAAACGAACAGGCAGAAGTATCAAGTCACTACGTTCTGATCGTGGTGGCGAGTACCTCTCAAGTGAATTTAGGGATTACATGGCAGAGAGTGGGATTACATCCCAGTTGACTGCGCCTGGAATGCCACAGCAGAATGGCGTGGCGGAAAGAAGGAATCATACATTGTTAGAGATGGTTAGATCGATGATGAGTTATTCTGAGTTGCCTATTTCATTCTGGGGATATGCCCTGGAAACAGCAGCTTATATTCTTAACTTGGTTCCATCGAAATCAGTTCCTGCTACACCCACAGAACTATGGACTGGACGAAAGCCCAGTTTGAACCATATTCGGATTTGGGGTAGCCCAACACATGTGTTAGATAAGGAAGCTAATAAGCTGGCTCCTCGTACTGATGTAAGGTTGTTCGTTGGATATCCTAGAGGAACAAAAGGTGGTTTGTTTTATAGTCCTAAGGATCAGAAGATCATTGTTAGCACCAATGCTCGATTCTTAGAGAAAGACTATGTCATAAACCACAAACCAAGGAGTCACATCATCCTTGAGGAGTTAAGGGGTGGATCGAATCCTACACCAGTTGTACAAGAAGAGGAACCACCAAACACTGCACAACGTGTCACAGAAGTATAGGAACTGCCTCGTCGCAGTGGGAGGATTGTACGCCAACCTGATAGATTCATTAGTCTGGGAGAGGCTTCAGATTTCCCAGAGGGTCTCAATGAATTGGATCCCAGGACCTATGACGAGGCAATTCGAGATAAAGATGCAGATTCTTGGAAAACTGCAATGGAGTCTGAGATTGGATCTATGGATCACAATCAAGTCTGGGAACTTGTAGAACCACTAGATGGGGTAAAACCCATTGGTTGTAAGTGGGTCTACAAGCGCAAGAGAGGATCTGATAGGAAGGTTAAAACCTTCAAAGCTAGATTGGTGGCAAAAGGGTATACTCAGAAAGAAGGGATCGATTATGAGGAAACCTTTTCACCGGTAGCCATGCTTAAGTTAATCCGGATTCTCTTGTCTATTACCGCTCATTTGGATTATGAGATTTGGCAGATGGATGTCAAGACGGCTTTCCTAAACGGAAGTCTTGAGGAAAACATTCACATGAAACAACCAGAGGGATTCATTGCTAAAGGACAAGAGCACTTGGTGTGTAAGCTTAAGAAATCCATTTATGGACTTAAGCAGGCATCAAGGTCTTGGAACATCCGATTTGACGAGGTTATCCAGTCATATGGATTCGTGCAAAGTCCGGATGAGAGCTGTGTGTACAAGAAATATGACAGAAACGTGGTGGCATTCCTCGTACTTTATGTTGATGACATCTTGCTTATTGGAAACAGTAAGAAGGCGTTGTCAAACATTAGGGTGTGGTTATCCGAGCAGTTCGATATGAAGGATCTGGGTGAAGCCAGACATGTCCTTGGCATCAAGATCATTCGTGATCGCCAGAAAAGGATGTTATGTCTGTCCCAGGCGACTTATATCGATACAGTGCTAGCTAGATTTGGCATGCAAGATTCCAAGAAAGGTTTTATACCTTACAGGCATGGAATTTATCTATCCAAGGAAATGTGTCCCCAAACACAGTCTGAGATAGAGGAAATGAAGAAAGTACCATATGCTTCGGCTGTGGGAAGTTTGATGTATGCTATGCTATGCACTAGGCCTGATATATGCTATGCCGTTGGCATGGTAAGCAGATATCAGTCTAACCCTGGACAAGGTCACTGGACTGCGGTCAAAAACATTCTCAAGTACCTTAAACGGACTCGAGACTACATGTTGGTTTTCCGCTCTGATAGTCTAGTACCTTTGGGTTACACGGACTCAGATTTTCAATCCGACAAAGATCAGAGTAAGTCTACCTCGGGCTATGTGTTTACATTAGGAGGTGGAGCCATCGCATGGAGGAGCATTAAGCAGAAATGCATTGCGGATTCCACCATGGAAGCTGAGTATGTAGCTGCCTCTGAGGCTGCAAAAGAGGCTGTCTGGCTCCGCGGGTTCCTAGTGGGCTTGGGCGTGGTTCCTGATTTGCCTAAGACTGTCACGATATACTGTGATAACTCTGGTGCAGTGGAAAATTCGAAGGAACCCAGAGCTCACAAGGCAAGTAAACACATAGAGAGAAAGTACCATCTTATACGAGAAATCGTTAAGAGAAGAGACGTGGCGGTGGTCAAGATTGCATCTGAGGACAAGCTGGCTGATCCATTCACGAAGAGCCTGGCGGCTAAGACCTTTGATGGTCACGTGAAGAAAATGGGACTGAGATGCAGACCCGGTAGCGCAGTTTGAGTTGATAGTTTTAGAATGGAGAGTTTGCCAGTTAGTTATTATGCTTGAAAGACATGCTTCAAGTATAAGTGGGAGATTGTTAGTTTTGTATACTGGAAGACTTGTCTTTGTATACTTTTCTGATGATATGATGATATGAAATGAAAGTTATTGCAGTCACTGTTTGCATTTAGATTATGTTCTATAATTGTTTTATGCAATGTTCTATATACTTACATTGTAGATGATATGGTGTGGGGAGTCACACGGTAAAGATCATATCATTAGAACCTTGTAATGTATTAAAGAGCTCACGGCTTAGATGGTCCTGAACACACCATCGGTACACTGTAGAATAATCTGATAAGTTAGTTTATCTTGGCTAACTGATTATTCTAGTACACTGGTTAGTGTATTAAGGAGGATCACGATAGGATACTATTCTCTGTCTCTGACCCAGTTACTGAGAGAATAAAGATCCACAGAGTTCGGGTTCTGAACTCATGTGATATTGGCGAGCATATGTGTGTGTTGTTTATTACTTTGATTTATCAATGGGTGAGATCTTTTCGTAGATCGAATTCGATATCTTGGGTAATAACAATGTATACATGATGTCTCGAGCAGTATGCATGAGCACTGTGTCCTGGTGCGCCAGGTTGATGATGTTCTCTTGAGGAAGCACAAGTTCATGTTGAAACCCTGCAGGTGGAATTTATTCCGTACATGAATAAAGCTTGTGTGGTACTACTCAAGGTTTTAGATGTTAATTAATTATAGTTGTCAGAGACTTACATAATTAATTAATGAACATTATATCTTAAACACGGGGAATGGCTGGACTAAAGGAGAAAGCATATTCGTAAATATGTATTAAATTGGTAGGTCAGTTTTACTTCTTTAGTGGAATAAAAGTAAAACTTAATTTATTTAATTATATCCTAGGTTTATTGGATATTGGATATTAAATAAATTAGTGGGCCAATTTAATATTCTTCTAGATCCCTGTTGTAGCCCAATTGACTGATAGTGGACTGGATATTGAACTTGAGATAGAGGCCCAAACCCAGTAGGGTTTGGAGATCTAATTTTCGCCCCCCTCCCTATAAATAGGGGAAGGGGGGGCGAAATTTACAGCATAATAAATCAGCCCCTCTTTGTCTCTCAAAGTTATCCACAGATTTCACAACTATATCTAGTAGATTTCAGCCCACTCTGAATCTAGAGACAGTCCGGGAATACAATAGAAGATATTGAAGTAGAATTTGTGGTGGTCGAATTTTGAGCTAGGTGGCGCCATCCCTGTATTCATTCAACAGCAAGATTAGATCTTTAATCTTGTCCACAGACCGTCTATCGATTTGTAAGTAGATTCGTTTCTATGTCTTCCGCTTTATTAGATTCGAATCTGCTTTGCATGCTTTTTGTATAGACTGTGATAAACATGCATGTTACATAAAATTATGATTTGCATGAACACGGATTAATGAACAACCAAATGATCCTGCGGTGGTTTAATTCGAAAAAACCCCAACATCTCCATCCCAGATTGTACGATTGAGAGTATGGGTTGTAAGGTTGGCGAGGTTGGAATCCTTGAAGGGCATGCACTTGCTCTTGAAGAGCATAGAAATAAGCCTCTTCACTTAACTCCGGCTTAATCGACCTTTGGCATAAGTTGGCCCCATGGCCATACTCTCCATAAATCCCACAAGTCTCAACGGTCATCGCTTGTTGGGGTGGTCTCTCGGAGGTTCGAAGCATCTCTACTTGTCTTGTCAACTCGGCAAGTTGTTTCGTCACATCATAACTAGGGTTGGCTTCATTAACGGAAGCTCTCTTCCCTCTAGCACTCTTTTGTTGAAAAGTAGTGGCCATGGTCTCATAGATGTTTGAGACCTCTTCGGTGGTGCGTCCTCTAATGTCTCCTCCCGATACATTGTCCACCATATATTGGAAATTTTGTAAAAGTTCGTCGTAGAAGAATTGGTTGAGCAACTCGGGTGTGAGATGGTTATGAGGGCATTGTTGTTGGAGGCTTCTAAATCGATCCCAAGCTTCATGAAACGATTCACCCGGAGATTGGGTAAAAGTAACAATTTGAGCTCTCAAGTCTTGGGTCTTTTGATTGGAATAGTACTTGGCCATGAACTTCTCGTAGACGGCATTCCAATTGGCCAATGAATTGGCGGAAAGAGACATGAACCATGTCTTGGCTCGATCCTTCAAGGTGTAAGAAAAACACCTCATCTTCAATTGATCTTCGTTCAAACCTTGTAGAGGAAAGGTTTGAACAACGACATAGAACTCCCAGATGTAGTTCAAACCATCTTCGGCCGGCATCCCATAGAATGAGGGAAGTTGGCTAAAATGAATGTTCTTCAACTCATAGTTCCTTGTAGCTTCACCAAGAACTATGCAAGAAGTCGACACCCCCAATCACGGGACGAGCAAAGTCTCTCATATTTCTAGCCGCATTGGCATTGGCATTGTCGGGATTGTTGAGAGGATTAGCTTCCATCTCCCTTTCCCACTCGAACACGTCGAATCTCCTTGGTCGATGGATGCCGTAAAAGACGGGGGCTAATGTCCAATTGAGGCTTCGCTTCCCTAGCTTACAAAAACACAAACAAAACGGAGATCAAACGTACCTTGCGGAAAGAGATAGGAAAGCCAAATTAAAGAACATGAACACAAAAACAAATTTATACAAACAACACAAACAATTCAATGACAAATTCACAATTTCAAAACAACACAAAAGCAAGTATAGCACCAAAAGATAATTACTTTAAAAGACTTCCCAGCAACGGCGCCAAAATTTGTTGGGTCCAAATTTACTACTTATAATTCCAATTTATGCTCAACACTACAACTACTAGGACCATACCCGCAATTAGACGGGGTCAATCGTAGACGTGGTAAGCTTAACCCGAGTCGATCTCTCAAGGAAGACTTTTGTGAAGAAATTGTCTAAGGGACTATGCATGAAACACAATTAAACTAACGAAACAAAACCTAAACATTCTAAACAAGGGGTTGATGATGATTTGCACTAAGAGTTGAAATAGACAATTAAACAAGACTATAGAATGCAAACAACACAAATTAAAACAAGATAGGATGAAATAAGATAGATTAAGGTATTAGGGTGTAGATTCTCTCAATGGTTTTATCACTATGCTTTGTTAAAGTTGGTAATGCTAATCTCACCCATACAATAGACCCTCTCAATCGGTTTAACTTCAATTACTGTCACCGTCTATCCATTAAACCTCTTTTAGCTATATCATACAAGCAAGATTAATATATTAGGCTTAGGAACCCCATCCACCTAACGTTGAAGGAACCAAATTCGGGATTTAGAATCACAATCAAGACTCCTCTAAATCCTAACAATGCTCAAGTAGTGATCAAGTACTCTCACATGAAAAGGCACGATTCCAACAACAACAACAACCAACAAGAATAAGCATAGATCAAAACCACATACATCCTCTACCCCCTAATAGATAGATTAGCCACTAAACATGCTTAAAACAACACATATATCATAGAAGAAAGTCATTTCATAAATCAAATGCAAACAACAATAACTTCTACAATATTATATATCCTTCAAGAGTTCGGAACAAATCTCCACAAAACATCCAAGAAATACAAAGAAAATACAAAAGGGAAACCTCCTTTGAACGTAGCTTCCGCGGATGGCTCGACGTCGGTTCCTTCTCGTCTTCTCTTCTTCTTACTTAGCTTGGTTCCCTTCTTCTTCCTCTTCTCTTCTTCTCTTTTATGGTGGTGATGATGGAGAAAATGTTGAGAAAGTGGTATAGAGATTTAGTGTGTGTGTTTTTTAGAGAGAATGGAGGTGGAGAGTGGTGGAGAAGATGAAGTGGGTGAGAGTGAATGGAATGAATGGTGTATGATGATGATGAATCCCCCCAAAATCTATTAGAGATATGAGAGAGAAGAGAGATACGAAAGAGAGAGAGAGCGAGAGAGAGAGAGAGAGAGAGAGAGAAAGAGAGTATGGTGGAAGGCAAGAGGGGGGGTAAGAGAGAGGAAAGGTGATGAGATGGGTGCATTAAATGAGAGGGATTTGAGGGGATTTGGTGGGAGCAAAAGTACAAAGCTAGGGTTAGGTTGAATTAATCCCTATTCTCCTAGTACCTAGATTAGGTTGACCCAAAAGTCTAAAATCCTCATGCAAATGGAATGGAGGAAGAAGGATATTCTTTTTGGTCCAAGATGCCAAAAGAAAAAGGTGAGAAACGAGTGCAATGTTGGCATCGATCGGGAGGAACAGACCAGCCTGCGCGTCCGCGGAGCGCCGCACGTCCGCGGAGATCTGAAAAGTCGCGCGCCCGCGGAGCTGTGCGTGCCCGCGAAGCCTCCTCGCCGAGAGCACCCTCGCACGGTCATAGGGCTTGCGTGGCCGCGGGGTCTTCAGGAGCAAAAGTTGCGCGGCCGCGGGGCTTTGGCTCTTCCTTCCGGGATCATCTCTTCCGGCCAATTTTCGCTCCACACCACCTTAGTACCTAAAAATTCAGATTTTAGAAACAAAAGCTCAAGTTCTTCAAAACTTCGCAAATTCCACCGTGAAAGCAACAAGTGAAGAAGTTCGCACGAAATCTAGAAATAAACGAGAAAAAAGGACTAAAAAAATAACTTAAAAAACATGCAAAATCATGTAATAAAACACCACAAATAAACACCAAACACCTATTTCACCATCCCTATTAATAATACCTTCATATATTATTCAAGAGCGGATATTCATTCTAGTTTGGAGATATTTTCGTTTGTATTGATTGATTTAAATTGGGCACTTGGATAGTTTTTCATATTTTTTTCAGTGTTAGTGAGATGTGCAAGTTGAGGAAGTTACTAATTAAAGGTTGGAAAATCAATATATTTTTAATTTGTGTAATTTTTTTATCTTTTCAATCGGGGTCCCGATGTGATGATCGATCGTTTCACGAACATAATTCCGATCGAAAATTCCATCGGTTGCACCGATCGGGATCCAGATCAAGTTTGCTTTTTATGCCCATATTTTTTGTTTTTTATATTTTTACATTCTAATATTCAATATTTTATATGTATTTCTCACAAACAAATGTTTAAATCTATTTACTTAGCGCAAGAGTTGGATTTGATTTGATAATTAAGTAATTAGATTGATTATACCTTCATATATTGTTCAAGAGCGGATATTCATTCTAGTTTGGAAATATTTTCGTTTGTATTGATTTAAATTGGGCACTTAGATGGTTATTTATATTTTTTTCCAATGTTAATGAGATGTGCAAGTTGAGCAAGTTACTAATTAAAGGTTGGAAAACTAATATATTCTTAATTTGTGCAATTTTTTTTATTATTCCAATTGGGATCCCGATGTGCTGACCGATCATTTCACGATCAGAATTCCGATCGAAAATTTGATTAGTTACACGATCGGGATCCCGATCAAGTTTGCTTTTTATCCCCATATTTTTTTTATATTTTTACATTCTAATATTCAATGTTTTATATGTATTTCTCACAAACAAATGTTTAAATCTATTTACTTAGCGCAAGAGTTGGATTTGATTTGATGATTAAGTAATTAGATTGATGTTGGACCTATTGCACCATCCCAATTAATACATTCATATATTGTTCAAGAGCGGATATTCATTATACTTTGGAGATATTTTCGTTTGTATTGATTGATTTAAATTGGGCACTTGGATGGTTTTTCATATTTTTTTCAGTGTTAATGAGATGTGCAAGTTCAGCAAGTTACTAATTAAAGGTTGGAAAATCAATATATTTTTAATTTGTGTAATTTTTTTATCTTTTCAATCGGGGTCCCGATGTGATGACCGATCATTTCACGAACAGAATTCCGATCGAAAATTCGATCGGTTGCACGATCGGGATCCCGATCAAGTTTGCTTTTTATCCCCATATTTTTTATTTTTTATATTTTTACATTCTAATATTCAATGTTTTATATGTATTTCTCACAAATAAATATTTAACTCTATTTACTTAGCGCAAGAGTTGGATTTGATTTGATGATTAAGTAATTATATTGATGTTGGACCTATTGCACCATCCCTATTAATACCTTCATATATTATTCAAGAGCGGATATTCATTCTAGTTTGGAGATATTTTCATTTGTATTGATTGATTTAAATTAGGCACTTGGATGGTTTTTCATATTTTTTCAGTGTTAATGAGATATGCAAGTTGAGCAAGTTACTAATTAAATGTTGGAAAATCAATATATTCTTAATTTTTGTATTTTTTTTTATCTTTTCAATTGGGATCCTAATGTGATGACTGATCGTTTCACGATCAGAATTCCGATCGGTAATTCGACTGGTTACACGATCGGGATCTCGATCAAGTTTGCTTTTTATCCCCATATTTTTTGTTTTTTATATTTTTACATTTTAATATTTAATGTTTTATATGTAATTCTCACAAACAAATGTTTAAATCTATTTACTTAGTGCAAGAGTTGGATTTGATTTGATGATTAAGTAATTAGATTGATGTTGGACCTATTGCACCATCCTTATTCATAATACCTTCATATATTGTTCAAGAGTGGATATTCATTCTAGTTTTGAGATATTTTCGTTTGTATTGATTTAAATTAGGCACTTGGATGGTTATTTATATTTTTTTCAGTGTTAAACTTCATTCTAGTTAAAATTTCGGAAAATGTTGTTATTTGATATTTCTTTTAGTTTATTTCTACATATTTACATTCGAGTAAAGTGACAACACAATTCAACCCCCCTTTGTGATTGGTGACCTAAAAATAAAATCGCATCGGCTCTCTATGGGATCGACCTTTCCTCAAAGCTAGCTATGCTCGCTTTTTTTTTAGCGTGAATGACCACATGTCAAAATTAATGATGTTTCTGTGAAGCTAATTTCCAATGATTTTACTTTCCAAACTTGTGTTCTTCAGGAGAAAATCTATTTTACGATCCGGAGATAGAGAAAACATCGAGGAAGAATAGAGCATCTGTGAAAAGGGCACGGCGAGTTGTAAACAAACCTCATGAGTCCACACTATCAGAAGATCAAGAAGACGCAGGGCACAAGGAGGAATAACAATTTGAGAATGATTGAGTTCACAATATGGCCGCAGCAAATTAAGATAATCAAACTCTAAGGCATTTAGTCTTTCCAACTAAAATGAATCTACGCCCGATTGGCATTACACTCCCAACAGTGAATCAAGCCTGGGACATTCATGAAAACTTTATCCAAATCTTGCCGAAATTCTAGATAATTCCAGGAAAAGATCCTAAAAGACATTTGCAAGATTTTGAGATTCTTTGCCAAACTCAACTGTTTGACCATGAACGAGAGGAGTATATGCGGTTGATTTCATTCCATTTCCCTCTACAAAATGGGACAGGTGACTGGTTGTACACATTCCCGACTGCAGCTGTGACCACATAGAGACAACTTCAATAGAAGTTCTTGAAGAAATATTTCCTAGTATCTCGAGTGCAAGAAATGAGAAAGAGCATTGGAAGCGTGAAGATGGGAACTAATGAAAGCTTCTATGATTACTGGAAAGATTTTAGGTGAAGTTGGTGATCGGGCCAATTCTACTTAATATTTTGGGCCATTTTGGTGTGATTTAATTGTGTTGATTGTCGTGTTATGATGTCGTTTCGGGAAAATGTTATGCCTTGAGGGTTTTGCAAGTAATCTACACAAAGTTAGGGAAAATGGCATGCTTTTGGTGAGAAAATTGGTTGTGCAAGGAAAGCTAAAACTGGAAGCTCGGATAGTCATGCCGTATGGGCATACTGCAGGAAGGACTGGGCCGAGAACCTGAAAACTGGGCCTGAGCGCGCGGATTTGGGCTGGAGTGCGGAATTTACTTAGGCCCATGGCCTGGACACAGCTGCAAGGAGTCCCACCGCCTCTAGAAGTCCTCATCTTGGCAATTACCTAGTTGAGATAGATTAGGATTTTGTTTCCATGTTTAATTATTTTAATTAAGAATAATATAGATAGAATAGGATTTATCCATCCATATTATTAACGCATAACAGATTCATGCCGCATAGTAGAGAAACGTTTTGGAGCAGATTTTATTCCATCTTCTCGTTATTTTCATGGTGTTCGACTATTCAATATTTTTGCGATTCAATTCTATTATGCAATCAAGCTAAGTTCTTCTTATTCCGGTGAAGATTAACGAAGCCCTGGCGTAGCTAAACTGTGAGATCTAATTTGTTTATCTCGTTTAATTAATTTTTATGCATCTGTTATTCTCGGTATTTCGAGTCGTTAATTATTTCGATATTGCTAGGTAGGTGCACTTATTTAGTAATTCGGAATTAATTAGTAGCCAATTAAACTGGTCATCCGTAATTGTGGTCTAAGTTTAATTAGTGGTAAAACGGTTCTTCAGAACAAGGGGAATAACAGTCTTAATTCAACGGTCCTGTGTCAGAGTCTGTTGGTTTTGAATCGGGTTTCTCTAGTTCTTAATGTTGTCGGCTCATTAAATCTATAGAGTGTCTCTTACGATTGTCAGTCAATTAGAGAAATAATTGGTGAAGTGTCTTCCTGATTATCGAGAAACTACGGAGAAATTAGGCTGCATCAGTAAGTGTCTTCGGTGGCTATAACCGGTTTGCATGAGTTAATTAAATTAATCTTTGCATCAAGGATCGGTTTAGTAAGCTAGGGTGGAGTTAATTGGAAATCGGAATGCTTTTTATAATCTGTTAAACTCGTTTTCTCTATTTATTTATTATTTTCGTTCAGTTTATTTTACAACCACAAAAATCATTTGGAAAGTTAAGTTCTACAGATTGAAGGTTTAGAATAATTCTCGCCGGTCCTTTGGGAGACGATCTCGCTCATCACTGTACTGTGCAGTAAGGGCATACCGACTGCTGTCGGGATATTTATTTTTGGTGTAAAACGACGCACCAGTTGGTAAAATGCCCACAACACCAGATAACTGAACATGATTTGATTCAATATTTAGTTGGAGGGTTGAGACCTCATGAGAGGACGATAGTACATGCCTCATGTAGAGGATCTATATTAAAGAAACAGCCTATTGAAGCATTCAAAATTCTTACAAAAATGGCTGAAGATAACCAAGACTTCACTAGAGAGGGCATACAGACAGTTAGTGCGTCCGATAGGGTACTAGACCAAGATAGCATGATAGATAGAATTTGTGAAAAAATTAAAAAAGTATTATCTGGTGTGAGTATGGAAAAGAAGCTCAGACTCTGTGGAGTGTGTCAGAGTATGCTTCACTTCACTGATGAATCCCCAACTCTACAAGATGAAATGGAAGAGGTGAGTGTCGTAGGTGGATAGAATAGGCATACGAGGATATATGACCCCCATTCACAGACATACAATCCTGGATGGAGAGAACATGAGAATTTTCAATGAAGGAGGCCAGATGATGGATCACCTATGCGACCACCACCAAAGAAGAAAAGACCAAGACTGGAAGATCTTGTGTATGCTATGGTTAAGGAGGATGAGAAGTTTAAGAAAGAAACTAGATCTGGTTTCTCGCATATGAGCAAGAAAATTGCTCAGCTAGAAGAAAAAAAATAAGAAGCTTTCTTCCCAGTTGGAAAACCCACCAGAACAAGTGAATACAGTAGCTTTAAGGAGTGGAAAAGAGCTTGCAGAGGTGGTCAGGCTAATAGAAGAGCATGATGACGTGCCCTTGAATAAAGAAGTGGATGAATCACTCGCAGAAGATGAGGCATAAGAAACTGAATAGAAAGACCATGTGCCTACACCGAAAGTAAAATTACCAGTGAAGGTTGACACAAAATTGAAAAGAAAAAAACTAAACGAGATACTGAAGCTCTTCAGCAAGATGGAGATCAATATCCTTTTGATCGAAGCAATCAAGTATGTGCCATGGTATGCCTAGTTTCTAAAGGAACTTTGTACTAGAAAAGTGCGTTTCAATGGCAATGCTAAATTATTAGTTGGAGAGAATGTATTGGCTGTGATACAGAGGAAGCTACCAAAGAAATGTGATGATCTAGGGATGTTCATGATTCTCTGCATAATAGGAGATAAAAAGGTGGAGAAAGCCATGTTGGATTTAGGGGCATCATTTAAGGTAATGCCCTTATCTATATTTAAGGAGCTAAAAAAAGAGCTTTTGAAGGAGACTCGTGGGGTTATTAAGTTAGCCAACCGATCAAATGTATATCCTGAGTGCCTGATTGAAGACGTGTTGGTGAAGGTGGAAGAGCTTGTCTTTCTAACATATTTTTATGTGCTTGATATGGGCACATCAACTTCGAGATCGTCAATTCTACTGCTGGGAAGACCCTTTATGAAAATAGCTCGTACCAAGATTGATGTGGATAAGGGCACACTTATGTGTGAATTTGATGGGGATGACAACTGTGTATTTTACACAACTTTTGGATATGAATTGATAATGTTTAAGTTGATAAGTTGTGTGATTTCCATAACTTTTGTGCTCATTATGTTATCATTTTGGATTTTTGATGTATTTGTGAGTTTTGCAGTAATAGTGGTGAATTTGATGATTATTAGGCTCAAAATGATCAAGTATATGCTTGGAGAGCGAAAGGAGGGACCAATTGGGCTCTTGAACCGCATTTACAGAGCAAAGCCTACTAGAATTGGTGAAAATTATTCAACATAATCTAAATGAGTGATTGAAGAGTTTAAAAGGATGGATAATTGAGTTATGAGCGTTGTGCAAGTTGAATCGGCTCAATCGGACGAGAAATGAGTGAGAACGAGCCATTTTAGTGAAGTCTACGCACACCGGGTTGACCGAGTCACTCGACCCACCACTTGGGTCGACCCTGTGTAAAACAGGCCTTCTGGATTGATCGGTGGGTTGACCCAACGAGTCCTCAGTCAGCCCAAATGGATTCTATACGAGATTTTTGAGGATTTTCACACCTTTGGGCTTGTTTTAACCTTAGGGTTCCCTCCAACACTATAAATACCCTCTCTACTCTTTAGAAAAGAGGCATACAAAAGATTATATGATAAAGTAAATGAGACATACCAAGGTGAATATAAGTATGGAGGCACAACTGAGACTCCGGAGGCTATATCAAGACTGAAGACTCCGGGTTCTTTATAGTGTTGAACATTATGTTGTTTGCCATGTTTATGTTTTATTCCTTTTATTTAATTATGTATAGGTAATTGTTTTATTGGATTCTTTGGTTTGTAAGTACATTGGAGTCATGGTTTGATTTATTGATATATATTTTTTTGGTTTTCATTGAGTATTCAGTTTCCTAGTTTGAATTTCTCATGTGTATGTTGGCTGTAGCAGCATATGTATGTAAGTTAATTAATTGGAAGATTCTAATCATGACTGATTAATTAATGGGATAAAATAGGGTAATCATTTTATATGATGCTTGGAAGGACCAACCAAGTGAACAAGTGTTGCATAAGAATTTAAGTCAAAGGTACAAGATTGTGACTAATGAAGTGTGTGAAGAACCAACCGTAGTGAAGTGCATGTTTATTATTTCTATGTTATGATATATGTTTGTGAGAACAGTCTAATAACAGTTACATGATTTTCCACCATTGATAAATTAAATAAGGTTAAGTAGTCAATAAATATGTCCTAAAAGTCATTGTATGAACTCTCCTCTAGAATCTATTATTTTCATTAATTATTTTATTTAAGTCAATTGTGTTATTTCTTTTTAATTATTTATTTACATGTTCCCTATTATGTTATTTGAGTATCTAGATATTAATGAGGTGTTTATGTTTTAGTTTTACATTACAATCCATGTGGATACGATACTCTTGCTCACTACGTATTACAATTACACCGTACACTTGCGGTTGTTTTTACTTCTAATAAAATAGTGGTCAGGGTAGAAGATGACATTTGATATCTTTGAAGCTATGAAGCTGTAGCGCCCCGATCCCGAAAGACCGTGGAAATGGACGCCACGGGGGTTGGAATTAAGAAGCGGGAAAGAATAGGGTAATTTAAGTAACAAAATCTCAACAGAAGACTCAAAATATCCAAATATACTTTTTAATACATATACTGATCCAAACACCAAGATTGAGAATATTCTTAGTGTTTTAACAAAAAGAATATAACAAGTGCGGAAGCTCCATTATTAACAGAATACTTAATAAAAAGGGATAATAGAAAATATGTAAATAACATAATCCCATCTCTCAGCATCGTCACATCCACGCGCCAGCTTACTAACCTGAAAAATATTTGAAAAGATTTGGGCTGAGTACTAGTGCACTCAGTGGGCAAGTTTTTACAATTCAAGTTATGCAAATCAATTTGTTAAAGTAATCTATCTGTGTTCATGCAGGTAGTGAAGCTTAGGAGGTTTTTAAAATTGAAAGCACCCTAAGTTCACCAAAACATTTTATCGTGAAGCGCTTAAGAGTATAACCCGTCACTGCCCGCAACCCAAACTACATCACCAGCGCATAAAGTTGAGTATGGCCATAGTATACTCAATGAGTATAACCAATAAGTGTTTCATTTTAGTCTCACTGACAAGGAGTAGGGCAGGACAAACAATGCATGCATACTGTAGCTACTCACAGTGACACAGCGCTGGTTTATGAGACTCCGACAACATACAGTAGCACGTAAATATTTAACACAGATAGTCACATATGCAATTTTAGCAAAGCAGAGCTTAATAACTCGAAAGATACAATTTACGAAGATATAGTATAGCCCACCTGGATAACAAATCTATAACACATATAAGCTTTCAAATTCAGGGTCGATCCTGCCCAGATTCTGCTCAAATTCGGTTACTTCATATGGGCCTACAACAACGAATCTTAGCTTAGTTTTGCTAAAGGACCCTATTAAAACTCAACCCTTGATATTTCTTTTAGTTTTAATTAAACTCTTTTTTTTATTACTTACAGTTTAAACACCCTCAATAATTTATAATTTACACTTTATTCTTAGCTTAGGAATATTATATAATTAATGCTCAGCATATATAAATTTAATATTATGATCCTTACCTCTACAATTAACTTGTTTGCACATTTTAGAAAATAATTAATTTAAAAGCATAAATTTTAATTCACTAAATACTATTGGTATGAAATTAATTTCATTTAATTAATCTAATATTTTTAGAAATCACAATAGCTACCTATATCACAATCGTGATTACTTTTAACCTCTCTATTCAAATCTTATAATAATTATAA
The DNA here is from genome assembly GCA_026008535.1 of Perilla frutescens. Lineage (NCBI taxonomy): Eukaryota > Viridiplantae > Streptophyta > Magnoliopsida > Lamiales > Lamiaceae > Perilla > Perilla frutescens. The sequence goes on along the minus strand of BRKX01000020.1, from coordinate 7,706,024 downwards.
CACCTATCTTTAAATCATAAGTATACAATTAAAAGGGCAGTATCATTTCCTATCATTTTATGTCAAACGAATAATATAAATACTTGAAACATTAATTAGTCACATGCCGAAGTGTTGAATTAAAAATCTAATTTTTTTTAACAACCTAGTTTAGTTTAATCAAGTACGTAAAGTGGATTTGCACAATTTCCCTAATCAATTTCATCACTATTTATTTTTATGAAATTGCATAAATATGATATTTATATCTGGTTAGATTTCCAATTATAGCTAGCAAACCATAAGAATTACTCTACTTCTAATATTTGAAATTACTCGAAATGAAAACACTACTAACCTGTTCTTCTTTCGACTTCCCTTTTTGTTTGATATTTTTGTTTAATTTGTTTCCTTCTCTACTCACTTATCTATATATATGTGTGTATATATATACCACCACCTTAGTATCTACTAGTTATCAACCTCACAATTTTCAAGGAAGAATTACGTGGTGCTCTAGTATTTATTCATCTCATTTATTAGCTTTGTCATCCTATTAGTATTATTATATTATATATATTTTTAATTAACATATAGTAGTATATAGTGTATATTTCCTTGCAACCAATTGCTATTATTGACACTTAAGCCACGTGCCACTTACATAGGAGTACAATTGGTGACTTTGCTTAGCTATTATCTAATAAAAATAGGATAAATTAAATAATAACATTTAATTTAGATAAACATTCAATTAAATATAATGTAGTTAGATAGGATTTCATCATAATAATATATAGTAGGATAATAATTAAATAAAATTATATTTTTTTTAGATAAATATTTGGGCTTTGGATATAGTTATATCCGAAACACATCTCTTAATACCCAAAGTGATAATAACAAGTACCTTTTAGGTTTAAAAATGACATCAAGGTTCGTAATAAAAATACAAGAAGGTCTCGGGGTATTTCTAACACACTCAATGAACACACTTTATCTAAAAATACGGAACTTACACGGGTCTATTTTCTTCCCTAACTTACCCTTATAGTTAGCATATGCTATATATATATATATATATATTTTTAATACCATAAAGTTTTGGATATTTCACTTATTCTAACTATTAGATGTGTATATATTCCTAATTAAATTTAGATAATAAAATTTTGGGGTATTACAGAAGCATACCCCAGATACAGAGAATTGTTGATGAGGTCGAGCAAGGCAAAGAACAAGAAGATCCGGAGCTGCAATTCAAAGGTCAAATGACGCGTTTACGAGCAAAGAAGTTGCAAGCTTATTTACAAGCTTCTATTCATCGTAAATTCGAGTTGCATGAAGAAGAGATGAAGAGAAGCCCGAGATTGATCACCATGCTATCCATTGATGAAGAAGAAGGAAGCATGAAGACGTGAGAAGAAGAATGACGCCATTTGGACGTGTGCATGAAAAGTTATACGCGTTTGCATGGGAAAGCGGGAGATGCTGTCTTTCATGCAAAGGTGGCAGGATTTAATCACAACATGGGCCACAAATTAATTTAATTAATTGCAGCCCATGTCGCTTAGTTCAAGTCCAAAAGTGGCGAGTTTTTCAAGCCCAAAATCACTTTGAGATTTATCCTTATCTAGTTAGATTTTTCTTATCTTATTTTTGGTATCTTTTGATTTTATCATAGTTTGACTAAGAGTTGTAGATTTTCGATTCTTCTTAGTTTTTAGGGTTAATATTTTCGGTCCTATGTATCTTATAAATAGGAGTACCATGTGACACTTTAAAAGTTAGACAATTGCAAGAATTTGAGATTTATTCCTCCCTTTGTTTCCCGATCCTATGGTTGATCATCTATATACAAACAATTCTATAATTCTAGCAAATCAATAGTCTTAATAAAGTTCTTCAGGGTATTTATCAAGTACTTGGGAGAATTGCTATCCGGAGAAGTTAGACGTGCGCGTACGAGTTATCAACACGGGTTCGCCAAATCTATCCAATCCACAACAACACATCGCCGCCGCCTTCAACAACACCACCGCCGCCTTCGCCATCTTCCGCCGCCACCACTGTCGATTCCCAGCCCCCACAAGCCGTACCAAGTGTCATCAATTGAGTCCTTGTTCGTATCTATCTATTCTAGTAATTTATATCGTTTAATTCGAGTCGGATTGTTTCCATTTGTTCTAGCTGACGTAGTTTGATTCTTGAGTCTTCTTTTGCACAAAATCTTCCATTTTGTGTCAAATGGTCGCAACCTCAACTTTATAGGATGTTTGGATATGGGAACCACGAATAAGTCTGGTGGCACATCAATACCCAATGGAACATCTTTGACAACCTGTAAAATAAAGACATCACAAGAGAACGATGGACAAATAATGTTAGAACTCGGCAACTTCTCTAAGCTCGCTGGTTCGAACTCCTTGTGATCTTCAACCATTGCTCCACTAAAGTCAATCTCCTTTTTAGAACATGGTTGTAATTCCTCCAACTTTTCATTTACTTGAACTTCTTCAACTGCAACATTGATCTCCATTTCTTCTATAGGTGCATCAAATGAAATTGTTACCTCAAAAGTAGAATTTTCTTTGATGGCAACGATCTCAAATGGTAACTCAACGTGGATCTCCTCTTGAATGTTGCTGGCTTGTCTTGGCACATCCATGACCAGCTGAACTGGTGATGCAAGCCGTGTAGGTGGTACATAGCTATGTAGAAACTCCTCGAATGACTTAGGTTCACTCCAATGAAACGGGGTTGTTTGGCGATTAGCTCTAGGTGACAACTCTACATTTGAGTCTACTTGAACCACTTCATTTTTCCTAATCTCTAGACTCTCCAACTACTTCTCTATCTCAATGGCATATTGCGCCATGTCTTTCAACTTATCGAAGTGATATAATGCTACCTTTTCTCGGATTTTCCTTCATAGACCAGCTAAGAATCTATCCATGGTATCTTCTAGATACTCCTCTATATCAGCTCATCTAATGGCTTCTATCATTTTGTTGTAGTAAGCATCTACACTTCGATCTCTTTGCCTAAACTTGTATAGCTTCTCCTCCAACTCCCATTGGTAGTAGTCTAGAATGAAGCGTTTCCGCATCAAATCTTTCAATTCACGCCATGTGTCGATAGGTGGAAGGTGGTCTCGGTGGCATCGGTTCTGCTGTAATTCCCACCATGTTGCTGCGTAGCCTCTAAACTCCAAGGAAACTAAGTGCACCTTCTTTAACTTGGGGAAGTAGTAGCATTCAAAGACCTTGTCTACTCTGCATTCCTAATCAAGGTAAGCATCAGGATCGTGTAGACCTTCGAACTCGGGGATGATCATTTTGTTGCGGTGTAGACCATCGGTATCTCTGAATCGATTTGGACGGGTTCGGATTGGATCCATCTAACTTGACGATGTGGGGCTACTGTATAGATGGTGTAGGTAAAACTGGCTATTTTTGGTGTATGTAGACGACGGGTGTATGGGTGTACGAGTGTGCGCACTATATGGTGTATAAGGTGCACCGGTTGTAGGTAGGAAAGAGATGAAAAATTCGAACCCCTTTAGTGTGTAGGATCGAAAATATGGTGGATAGGAATGGGAAATCTTGATTAGATATGGATTAGGATGGGATCAATCTAAACAAGATAAGAAATCTAGTAGATAAGGTAGGAGTCTTTTCAATGTGTTTGACCAAGTGTGAACACAATCTAAAATCCCTAAATATCTATCTAGTATGGAAACAATATCTAAAACAATAATTAAAATCGAAATCAACAAGAAATAAATCTGATTTTTTTTTATAATCGGTGACTTTTTTTTTATTTGATTTTTTTTATAGCAGATGTCTTCTCTTCTTTTTTTTTCAATGGATAATCAGATTACAACTCGAAACACAAAATGAAAATTAAATGACACGTATATGACACGTAGGATAGAAAATTTGACACGTCGGATTGAACCACGACCAGCAGAGCTGACGCGGCTCTGATGCCAAATTTATGATGTGACGCGGACAAATAATCCAAGACACGAGAAATACGCAAGTGGAAGACTTTAAGGACTCAAACAACGTCAGCTAAAACAATGGATGCAATCCGACTCAAAATAAACGAACAAACTTACTAGAATATGATGACACGAACTAGGACTCGATGTAGACACTTGGTATGGCTTGTGGGGGCTGGAACTCGGCGGTGTGGACGGCGGATGGCGGCCGTGGTGATGGTATTGGCGGCGGCAAGGTAGTGTTGTGGATTGGATAGATTCGGCGAACCCGTGTTGATAACTCGAACGCGCACGTCTAACTTCTCCGGATAGCAATTCTGCCAAGTACTTGATGAATACCCTGAAGAACTTAAATAAGACTATTAATTTGCTAGAACAATTGAATGGTTTGTGTATAAGTGATCAACGAACGGATCGGAGACAAAAGGGAGGAATAAATCTCAAACTCATGCAATTGTCTAAATAATAATGTCACAATGATCCACTATTTATAATTGTTGGGATCGCATAATTCTAGTCTAAAAAGAATTAAAACTGGACAAGGAAACTTCCTTAACTAGAATCCTATTCAAAGTAGGAAACTACCTTAAATAAAATCCTAGTCAACTATGATTCAATAAAAACCGAAAATTAAATAAAAAAATAACTAAAATCTGATCTAAATAATTAAATAAAATATCTAAGATAATTTGAGACCCAAATATAACATATGGGTTTGAATTCTTCAAATTATGTCCTTCAAAATTTCATTCAGGCCTCTGGCACGTCTTATTCGCCAACAGGTTCTGGATGGACATTAAATTCTAATCTTCAAATTTTCGGCCAAGTATGTTTCAATCCATCAAAGTATGATCCTTATCTTCAATGGAAAGCATAGTGACGATCTTGGGGCTACTTCGAACATTCACTTCTTCTTTGCTTGGCACATTCTCATCAGATTGTTTCCATTTGTTCTAGCTGACGTGGTTCGATTCTTGAGTCTTCCGCGTGCATAAATGTTGTGTCTTGGATTCATTGTTCGGGTCACATCATAAATTTGGCATCAGAGCCACGTCAGCTCTACTGGTCATGGTTCAATCCGACGTGTCATCTACATATCATTTATCTTTAGTACGTGTCTTTAATTTTCATATTGTTTTGAGTTGTAATCTGATTGTTATTCATTGAAAAAAAAAGAGAGCAAAAGGCATCATGAATTAAAAAAAATAAAAAAAAAGTCGTTGATAAAAAAAAAATCAGATTTATTTTCTTGTTGATTTCGATTTTGTGTCTTGTTTAGTGTAGATTGGCTTGAATCCATTCTAGACAGATTTTGAGGGATTTTTTAGATTGTGTTCACACTTGGTCAAACACATCCAAAAGTATTCTACCTTATGTACTAGATTTCCTTCCTTGTTTAGATTTCTTCCATCCTCATCCATATCAAATCAAGATCCTCCATCCCTATCCACCATATTTTTCGATCCTACACACACTAGGGTTCGAAATTTTTCATCTCTTTCCTACCTACACCCGGTTCACCTTATACACCACATAGGTCGTACACCCATACACCCATACACCCGTACACCATACACCCATTGTCCACATACACCATCTAGCTGAAATACTCATTCCACACGCCTGCTTCTACTCTTAGCAACCTTTCGGCTTGATTCTATCTGTTGGAGTTTGAAGAAGACTCAGAGGAGCTAGTCAAGAAAAGCTGCTGATTTCAATCCACCTACCCCCATAATTCACTCCACACGTGCACTACACATCTTTGAGAGATAAACACGAGTGGAAAAATCAAGAGTGACATACACGAGCATTTGAGGAATTGTGAGGTTCTACTCCACTTTTTCTTCACGTTTGTTCGTTTTGCAGGTACAATGAAGAGAAGTACCAACAATGAATCATCCACTCCACCACCTAAGGAGCCCCGATCGCCTAATACACCTAGTGATCAGTCCTACTCATCTGAACCACAGTGGGATGCCAAGTACCAATATGAAGCTCTAGTAAAATATTTTGAGCGACATAATCGTCTACTGAGAGACGAACTTGGCAACCAAGTAACTGAATTGTAAGAGGAGCTTACAAGAATCAAAACCCAGTCAACCGCATCTCAAACGGTCTAAGGAGAACCTGAGAGGCAACCCGAGCCTCAAGGCGATGCAACGAGGTAACCTGAGCCTCAAATCAATGCAGCGAGGCCACCTGAGCCTTAAAATGATGCAGAGAGGCGACCCGAGCCTCACGTAGAGGCAACTGGCCGACACCAGCAGCAGAGAAATGTCAATAGGCCGCCACCTATACATCAAGATATTCAAAGGCCGTCCTCTGCCTTTGAAGAAGACTATGATTACGGATACGATTCCAATGCAGCCAGTGGTTATGAAGCTGATTACATACCACAAGGGAGAAGAAATCACCATGATCGATCCCGAGGTCCTCATAGGCGTGCAAACCATGACAACTATGAAGATGGTAGGCTCAACAACATCAAGATGAGCATACCCGAGTTTGAAGGCCTTCACGACCCCGATATCTACTTATATTGGGAGCGTAAGGTAGAAAAGATCTTTGCATGCTATGATTTCTCAGAATTCAAGAAGGTACAGCTCGCATGCTTAGAATTTAGAGGCTACACAGCCTCATGGTGGGAAATGCAACAGGAGAGAAGGCACATAAATCACAATCCACCAATCGACACTTGGGAAGAAATGAAAGAATTGATGCAAGGTCGCTTCATTCCAATTCATTATGAGAGAGAGCTTGAGAAGAAGCTCAACAAGATCAAACAAGGCACCAGATCGATTGAAGAGTACCATAAAGAGTTGGAGACTGTCTTGAACAGAGTTGGGAAGCAGGAGACCTTAAATGCTACCATCATTCGGTACATTGAAGGTATGAATCCTGATATTGCTTGTGAAGTCGAACTCAGAGACTTCACCAGTGTAGAAAGAATGGTGCAGTACGCATCGATCGTGGAAAAGTAGCTGAGAGAGGGCCGCCATCGTTCCCACTACAATGCAGCCCCTACACGGCCTTCTTGGAATAAAGGTACACATTCTACATCCCTTTCTACCCCTTCTACTGAGTCTGCACGACCCAGAGGTCAATATGGACCACTCGAACGGTGTTTCGACCGTTCTACACCACAGTCCAGCCGTAGACCTTAGCATATACCCCCAAACAAGTCTCGACCGAATCCTACTCGGCCCAACCAAGGAGTGACGCCCCGTAAGGCAGCCCCTAATTGAGCTCATGACATTCAGTGTCATAAGTGTCAAGGTTGGGGTCATTTTCAAGCTCAATATCCGAACCGGCGAGTTCTATACTTGACGGAGGCAAACGAAGTCGAATCAGCCTGTGAGGATGAAAAAGAGCCCGTGGGAAATACCATACTTAAAAAGAAATTCAAGAATGATGCATCTCATGAAGACATCGATCCGGAGGTTCAGCAAGTCAGTTTGGTCACAATCCGGAGTTTAAGCATCATTCAAGAAGAGGAACAAGAACACCAATAGGAGAACATATTCTACACCCGTGCAGTGATCAAAGATCACACATGTTCTATGATTATTGATAGTGGCAGCGTGATCAATGCCATCAGTCAATATGCAGTTGAAAAGCTTGGTCTACCCGTTCAACAATATGCAAAGCCTTACATATTGCAGTGGCTTACAAATAGAGGCGAGATACGCGTGGTTCACCAGGTAAGTGTCTCATTCTCAATCAATAAGTTTTCTAACACTATTTTGTGCGACGTTATCCCTATGGATGCGGCACACTTATTGTTAGGCAGACCTTGGCAGTATGATCGATGTGCTGTCCACGATGGACGTTTGAACACCTACACAGTTGATATTGATGGCCGAACCAGCATCCTAAGGCCAGTATCACCCAAAGCCATTTCTATAGATCAGCAACGCATGCAAGAGAGGTTCAAAGAGGAAAAGACGAAGCAAACAGCCGCAAAATGGGTCCCGAAGACCACGGCCGCGACCCCTATTGCCGAACAGCCCCTTACTGTCACCCCTAACCCTTTCAAACCACCTCATTCGGACTCCTTAACTATGGAAAAGGAGATTGAGTCGAGTACTAGCAAGTCTCACATGAAGAGCTTGTTTATTTAAGTGAAAGGAGTTCAGAAAGCCGTCAAAGCAGGTATGTCTCTTGTCCTACTCATATTTAAGAGCAGTGATACTAATGATTGTTTGCCTAGTGATGTACAGCCCTTACTTGATGAGTTCAAGGATGTATTTTCCGAGAAAATACCCGGCGGACTTCCACCAGTGCGAGGAATCGAGCATCAGATTGATTTCATCACCGGAGCAGTACTACCCAACCAACCAGCCTATAAGACATCTCCCGACGAAACTAAGGAGATTGATAGGCAAGTTAAAGAGCTATTGGAGAAGAAACAAATCCGTGAAAGTTTGAGTCCATACGCCGTTCTAGTGATTCTAGTGCCAAAGAAGAACAACGAATGGCGTATGTACATGGATTGTAGAGCAATCAACAAAATCACGGTAAAATATCGTTTTCCCATCCCTAGATTTGGTGATATGCTTGATAAGTTGTCTGGTTCGCGTGTCTTTTCTAAAATTGATTTGCGTTGTGGTTACTTTCAAGTTCGTATGCAAGAAGGTGATGAATGGAAAACTACATTTAAAACAAAGCATGGTTTGTATGAATGGCTTGTTATGCCTTTTGGTCTCACAAATGCACCAAGAACATTTATGCGTCTGATGAATCATGTTTTGCGTGAAGTAATTGAAAAGTATGTTGTTGTGTATTTTGATGACATTCTGATCTATAGTGACACAATACACACACATATGCAGCACCTTAGACATGTGTTCGAGATTCATAGGTAGTCAAAGCTATATGGTAACTTGTCTAAGTGTTCTTTTTACATGAACGAAGTTGTATTTCTAGGCTTTGTTATGAGTGAGCGTGGTATAGAAGTATACCGTTCCAAAATCAAGGTGATTAAGGAATGGCCAATTCCTAAATCCGCAAGTGATGTGCGATCTTTCCATGGCCTTGTTGGCTTTTATCGTCGCTTTATGCGAGATTTTTCCAGCATAGTTGTGCCGCTTACTGAGTTAAGCAAGAAAGATCAAAAGTTTGAATGGGGTCCTGTTCAAGAGCATGCGTTTTACACTTTGAAATCATGTTTATGTAATGCGCCTGTTCTTGCTCTTCCGGACTTTAATAAGACTTTTGAGATCGAATGTGATGCCTCAGGCAAAGGGATTGGTGCTGTTTTGATGCAGGAACAGTGTCCAGTCGCCTATTTCAGTGAAAGCTCCATGATGCAGCCCTTCGTTATTCCACATATGACAAGGAGTTGTACGCACTCAAGAGAGCTTTAGAAATGTGGCAGTACTACTTATGGCCTAAAGAGTTCATGATTCACAAGCATCACGAGAGTTTAAAGTATTTGAAAGGCTAACAAAACATGAACAAGCGTCATGCACGATGGGTAGAGTTTATCGAGTCCTTTCCATACGTCATCAAGTACAAGAAAGGCGCCGAAAATGTGGTAGCTAATGCATTGTCGAGAAGGTATGTTCTCTTGAACCTTATGCATGCTAAGATGTTAGGATTTGATGCAATTAAGGAGCTGTATTCGAGTGATGATTATTTTGCACCGATCTATGCTACTTGTTGCACTAAGTCTCGATCATTTAAAGGATTTTTCATGCATGATAGGTTTTTATTCAAGGGTTCGCAGTTGTGTATTCCTAAGTCTTCTATGCGTGAGTTGTTAGTTCTAGAGTCACATGTGGGAGGTTTAATGGGTCACTTTGGTGTGTCTTAAACGTTAAACTTGCTGCATGAACATTTCTTTTGGCCACGTATGAAGCATGATGTTGAGAATGTGTGTAGTAGATGCATTACATGTAGGAAGTAAAAATCTACATCACACCCATTCAATTTTTATACCCCTCTACCAGCTCCATCTTCCCTGTGGATTGATTTATCTATGGATTTCTATTGTGATCTCCCTTCCTTTTGTATTTTTCTTACTCATTTTTTGTAAATAGCACAAGGATTTGTAATAAAAATTGTGTCTTGAGAATATTTGAGGTAGAAATGGGAGAACTATAGAAGAAATGGGGGAAAAGCTTTAGAAGAAATATAGAGAGAGGCTGAGATTTGCAGTCATAACTTGATTTCATTACTAATTTTCGGCCTATATATATAGGAGCACAAGATTGTACTATAATTTCCAAACCCTAAAAGTATATACTAAAATAAAGATAACATAAATATAAATGGGCCAGAAAATTTGGGCCTCTTCTTAAAACATAAAAGCAGCAGCAGCACTGCTCCAACATTCCTTTACGGGTCAGAGCTCAACCCAAGACCCTTCCACTTTGTGAATCCTTCCAATCGACTTCATCTGGAATTTTTCCCAAATCAAGACTGCTCTTTTCTTTCCCTTCATCCCCTTCAAGAATCCTAGCTTTAAATCCACTCGATCTTGCTAGGTTCACGACATTACCTGTCCTATTTAGAGATCCTTGTCCACAAGGATCAACTTTTCTAGACATCCGCACCAAAAGTTTGGTGTCTTTCCACATCAGATTCGTTCTAAAATTTCCCAAAAAAAATGCCATCTTTGTCTTCTCCGTTCAAACCTCCGCTCTGATCCTCTTCCCCACCACCGATGCCTCTTTCTCCAGCTACTCTTGTCCATTTTCCAAACCCAGACAGTCTCAATATCATGTTCACAACATTACTCCTCCCTCTGTGAGATCCTTGTCCCCAAGGATTTAGCTTTGAAAAATCCTTTTGCATAAACTTTTGATACACCCATGAAGCAAGATTCAATTTTTCTTCACCCCATTTCACTAGGAGCTGAGAAATTTGATTTATTTCACTCTGTACTAGCCGGGTGTCAAGGATAGCCACTGGGGCCCAATCGAAATCATCGTTGCGGTTCAACTCCGATATCTCTTGCAGAGAAGGTATGATTTCATCATTCACCCTCTTTTTAAGAAGGGTCAAATGGATTACTGGGTGGATTTTTTAGCCTACTAGTAGTTCCAGCTGATAAACTACTTGACTAAAAATTTTCAATTTTTTGGACAGAATATAATAGCTTGAGGAATGCTTGAGACTTTTGCAGAGAGACGACAAGTTTTGCCAACATGGTGGCAGCTTCAGGTATATTAAGTCCCTCACTTCAGATGATTTCTCTACTCTCGAGTTATCCATATAAGTGTTCATGCCGTTTTTCTCAGCTTGTAGGTTAGTTTCAAGCTGCTGGGTCATGAACCAACTTGCATGGATTTTCTGTTTCACTTTCCCTAGGTTAGTGTCCAAGTAAGACCCCATAGATAGATAGGGAGGTGGATAGCACAACAGAGCCTGGGATGAAGTGATATTAAGAACGGTGTGGTAGGTAGAATTGCAACTTAGTGTAACTCTCATCACCAGACAATTGTTATGGGTCTTAACTAGACCCTCATCACCAAGCCTATAAAGTATCTTTTTCATCCCCACATAAGTGTCATTTTCCCCAGAGTACCTTCCATTAAGTAAGATATGCACAACAACCAAAATCTTTGGTCTCCAACATTTGTCATACCCAGCTGCTAATATTCATTTACATCTCCAAAGCCCATTGGTATTGATGTAGTGGAGATAAGCAGTAGAGTCATCTCTATGAAAAATGAGAGTCTTGTCAAAATTTGAGACCCCTTCATAACTGATAACACATACATGGTTACTAGTAAGTGCCTCATAATTGTTGGTAGTGTCATGTAGTCTAGATAGATCACCTAGCCTATTTTCACAACCCTTCCAGTAATGTATTTTGTAATCAAGCACTAGTAGCTCAGTGATCCACCTCTGTCTAAATGGGATCATAAGCTTTTGATTTAAAAAAAGCTTCAGATCTTGTTGATCAGTCTGGACTACAAACTCGTTCCCCAACATGTAATGTTTCCATCTCTGCAAATCTAATAGTATCACCCAAAACTCCCCCTCATATATTGAGAGAGTCTGATTCTCAAAACATAAACTCTTGCTCGTGAAAGCCATAAGTCTCCCAATTGCATTAACACATCACCAAGCTCAAATTCCCATGCATTTATTTCCAAAACAATATGTTGGGTAAAGTATAGTAGAGCCAGTACATGAGCACTTGTCACAACATCTTTCAAACTGCTAAATGTTTGGTCAACCCCATGTGACCATTTGAATCCATCTTTCTTGAGCAACAAGGTAAGTGGCTTGCTGAGAATTCCATGTTCCTTGATGAATCTACAGCCAACGAGGGAGAACTTAGGGTGTAGAGTAGGGTCATTTTCACTGGTTGCCATTATCTTGGTATTGTTGTTAGTAGGAGAATCATTAGGAATTGGCTGGTTTGGTAAGTGAATTTCTTGAGAATTTCTAAACCAAGGGTTGGTACAGGACCTGCAGTTCCCTTTGATTTTCTTAGTGATGGCATCTTGGGTAATCACATGATGATTTCCTAATTCAACAATTTGCTCTACTGAAGTAGTAGAAAACAAATTAATAGCAACTCTCACATCTTCACTTAAGCCAGTCAAAAAACTAGTAATGAAGTAAGTTTCAGTAAAAATCCCTTGACCAAACATCATCATACTCTCCTTCAATTCCTTAAACCTACCAACATAATCCATGTAATCACCTATGTGCTTTAGTTGGTTAAACTCCTCTACTATCTTAGCTTCTTTAAGATCTTCAAATCTGGCTGATATCACTTCCATAAATTGTTTCCAATTAACCAACACATGTTTGGAACTGAAATTTTGATACCATAAGGCTGCTTTCCCTTCAAAGTACATCGAAGCTAAAATAATTCTTTGTTCATCAGGAGTATCAGGCACCAGTTTGAAATATTCATCACACTTTAACATCCAAGATCTAGGCTTATAGCCATCAAATTTCGAGAAATCAACTCTGGGTACATTGGTATATACCTGATTTCCAGAGGACTCCAATATGGCCTTACCCTTAGCTAGAAATTGAGTCCTGGGTTAGGATCCTTCCCGAGCAGAGATATGTGGGAGTTCACCTAAAATGTATTCTTCATCACCTATACTTTTCTTAGGCTCTCTATTGAGTAATTGTAACTGAAGAGCAGTAGCAGTCTTAATTAAATGATCTAATTTTTCATTTATACCTTCATAAATACTTACAATTTGTTCTTGCATTTCTTGTTCAGCTGCATCATTCTTCATGCTCTCAATTTGCCATAACTGATCTATCTTCTTTTGACCTTCTTGCAGCTCTATATGCATGACGTTGTTTGCCACATCCGAGGAACGGTGGCTCTGGATACCAAATGTTGTGATCTCCATTCCTTTTGTATTTTTCTTACTCATTTTTTGTAAATAGCACAAGGATTTGTAATAAAAATTATGTCTTGAGGATATTTGAGGTAGAAATGGGAGAAGTATAGAAGAAATGGGGGAAAAGCTTTAGAAGAAATATAGAGAGAGGCTGAGATTTGCAGTCATAACTTGATTTCATTAATAATTTTCGGCCTATATATATAGGACCACAAGATTGTACTATAATTTCCAAACCCTAAAAGTATATACTAAAATAAAGATAACATAAATATAAATGGGCCAGAACATTTGGGCCTCTTCTTAAAACATAAAAGTAGCAGCAGCACTGCTCCAACATTCCTTTACGGGTCAAAGCTCAACCCGAGACCCTTCCCCTTTGCTAATCCTTCCAATCGACTTCATCTGCAATTTTTCCCAAATCAAGACTGCTCTTTTCTTTTCCTTCATCCCCTTCAAGAATCCTAACCTTAAATCCACTCGATCTTGCTAGGTTCACGACAATTTCATAGTAGGATTACCACGGTCTAGGTCTGGTCGAGATTCCATCGTTGTTGTAGTTGATAGGTTTTCCAAGATGTCTCATTTCATTGCATGTAGGAAAACCGATGATGCTGTATACATTGCCAACTTGTTCTTTATTCATGTTGTGCGTTTACATGGAATACCTAGAACTATTGTCAGTGATAGGGATTCTAAGTTCTTAGCACATTTCTGGCGTGTACTTTGGGGAAAGCTAGGTACTAAATTGTTATTTTCTATTGCATGTCATCCGCAAACTGATGGGCAAACTGAAGTAGTTAATCGCACTTTAGGTACTTTGTTGCGATCTTTAGTTAAAAACAACTTGAAATCATGGGAAGATTGTTTGCCATATGCTGAATTTGCTTACAATCGAGTTGTGCATTCATCTACTAATATGTCCCATTTCGAGGTTGTTTATGGTTTTAATCCGCTAACGCCTACTGATCTTTTACCTTTACCTGTTGAACATCTAACAAGTGTTAAAAATACAAGAAAAGCGGATCAAATGAAGGAGATGCATGATAAAGTATGTGTGCGTATTGAAGCAGTAGGCACACATAATGCAGTCCAAAAGAATAAACGGCGCAAACTAATGATTTTCCAGCCCGGAGATCGCGTTTGGATTCATCTGATTCCTGGACGGTTTTCTAACTTGAGGAAGTTAAAATTAATGCCTAGAGAAGATGGACCATTTACCGTGTTGAGTCGAGTCAATGACAAAGCATATCGCATTGATTTACCGGGTAAGTATAAGTGTTCATCTACATTCAATGTTGCTAACTTATCTCTCTTTTCTGCAGATGATGAGTTCGATGATGAAGAGTCCGAGAATTTGAGGATGAATTCTTTTCAGCAAGGGAAAAATGATGAGGTCGAGCAAGGCAAAGAACAAGAAGATCCGGAGCTACAATTCAAAGGTCCTATGACGCGTTTACGAGCAAAGAAGTTGCAAGCTTATTTACAAGCTTCTATTCATCATAAATTCAAGTTGCATGAAGAAGAGATGAAGAGTAGCCCGAGATTGATCACCATGTTATCCATTGATGAAGAAGAAGGAAGCATGAAGATGTGAGAAGAAGAATGACACCATTTGGACGTGTGCATGAAAAGTTGATGTGACCCGGACAATGAATCCAAGACATGAAAAATACGCAGGCGGAAGAGTTTAAGGACTCGAACAACATCAGCTAAAACAATGGATGCAATCCGACTCAAAATAAACGAACAACTTACTAGAATACGTTGATAATGACTCGAACGACAATGAGGACTTGATGGACAACTTGAGGGTGGCTGATTCACGGCGGTGTTGAGGTTGAAGGCAGTGGACGGCGATGGATGTGGAGGTGATAGTATTGGCGGCGGTGAGGTAGTGTTGTGGATTGGATAGATTCGGCGAACCCGTGTTGAAAACTCGAATGCGCACGTCTAACTTCTCCGGATAGCAATTCTCCCAAGTACTTAATGAATACCCTGAAGAACTTAAATAAGACTATTGATTTGCTAGAACAATAGAATTGTTTGTATATAAATGATCAACCAAAGGATCGAGAGACAAAAGGGAGGAATAAATCTCAAACTCATGCAATTGTCTAAATAATAATGTCACATGGATGTCCTATTAAAAATGCTAGCATCTACTAAACTAGACAGGAAAACTATCCTAACTAGACTAGAAAATCTGCCTTAATTAAACTAGGAATCCTATCCAAACTAGAATTCTATTTAAAGAAGAAAACTGTCTTAAATAGAACTTTATCTACCTAATTAAATAAAAAAACGAAAATTACTAAAATTAATACCAAAAATCAAATAATAAAATCTAACTATGGATAAAATAAATCCCAATAGACTTGGCCCTTCTAATTGGTGTCTTGGGCTCTTCAAAGGGTCAGTCCAACACGCCATCTTCATCTAGTCAGTATGCCCATACTGACTGCCTTCTAGACTCTCATCATGCCTTAATCTCCTTCATCTTCAATGGACAACATAGCAATTCACTTGGGGCTGCCATGGTGCATTTCTTCTTCTTTGCTTGGCATGATGAGAATAAGATCATGCCAAGCAAAGAAGAAGAAATGCACTATGGCAGCGCCAAGTGGATTGCTATGTTGTCCATTAAAGATAAAGAAGATTAAGGCATGATGAGAGTCTAGAAGGCAGTCAGTATGAGCATACTGACCAGATGAAGTGTAACACCCTGGTCCCGAGGAATAGGACGGGGATATTACGGGAATAATAGAAGGAAAAATGTAACATAATCCAAAATCCAGGGGGTCATCAGTAATATCCCGATCCCGAAAGAAAAATAAATAAGGGACGGGGTGTCACTTAAAAAGGAATATGATATAGAACAATCAAATGAAATGGCTTTAGAACAAGAATAGGTTATTTTCCCCAGAAATTTGGGCAGCATAACCTCTGTAACTGGAAGAAATCCACGTCTTTCAACGTATCAACGAAGTGAATTGATTCAATCAAGTCAAGAATGCATATCCATAGGCCAATCAAATTCAAACAAAATCCAGCAATTAAAAAATAGGATCCTGACTCTTCAAATAAACAGGATCTCTTCATAGGTCACAACAACTAAGACCCATCAATAGGTCAGAGGCAAATAAACTATTTTATGTCTCATTCATAGGACAGAAGCAATTTATCAAGATAAGACCTATTCATAGGTCAACTGGAAAATAAATAGAATCCAAGACTCAACCAAATATGACCAACTGACTGTAATGAAACATGCTTGGATTTATAAAAAGGAAATTAGACTTTATTTATCATGATTCAAATAAAGAATACAATTCAGATAAGCCCAAAAATAAAACATAGCATGCAATCATACTATGGGGCAACTGTATCAGAGTTTAAGCGGAAAACAATGGAGTAATATTGTATCACATAACAACATACTCATAAGCAATAATTTAGTCTAAATGGGACAGCAAGGCATGATCAACCCACAACAGTACATCGAGTCATCACCTCCAGCATCTCAACCTGTGAAAAACATTTTGAAAATATTTTAGGCGTGAGTACTAAAGCACTCAGTGGGTTAAACTTTTAACTCAATCTTTAATAAAAACTGTAACAAAATATCCAAAATACAAATATAGATAATGGAAAGCAAAACGCGAAAGTCCTTCCCATTTCTGCAAACCTTTAATTCTCTTTGGTACCCTATAACTCCTTCTGTCGTCTACTGCACTCTATGACATGTCGCTGATAGGAAAATGAAGGGGTTACCTCGCTAATCCGAGAAGAGTGTACCAGGGATCACCTTGCATTGACCCTGAGTATACCAGGGTTACCTAGCATTGACTCCTATAGTGATGCCCAGATCACGTGTATGTGTAGGGGTTACCTCACAGTGACACCTTTAGTGATTAACATCACAACTATAAGAATTACAATTCCTGCCTATCCTTTGTTCTATGTTCTCTATAAAGCGCATAATATGACATAAGCACAAAAGTATGTCATCCTCTTAATATAGCAACTATGCTAACCTTTAATTCCTCTAGCAAACTTAGTTCAATTATGCTTCATATTCCTTAAACGAAAATCATTCTTTAACTTAAGTTTAATACTAAAAGCACAAGCTAAAAAGTACAACTCATTATACACAAGTATAATCAATACACAATAAACATTCGATATACTGTAACTTTAAATTATGAATTTTAGACTTTAAGTATAAACTTTAACCTTAATTTATATTCTATGAATCTTTAAACTCTAACCTTAATTCTTAACCCATGGACTTTAGTTATGACAAGGCATAATTTATTCTAGTAAATAATGTCAAAGCATAATCTATATTCGCTTATTGTGATAAATCATAATCTATATTCTCAATAATTATGATGAAGCATAATCTATGTTCTCAATAATTATGGCAAAGCATAATCTATGTTCTCAATAATTATACAGCAGTATAATACTATGTTCTCATTAATTATACAATAATATAATACTATTACTCTGGCAGAGACTTGAGCAGATAATTCCTCAAATATTTTATTTGGATATTCCAACTATGACTATCACATTTATGAGTTAATAACTCAAATATAGATAGGTTTTGCAAATAAACTCACCTCGATTAGATCAACTCATGTGATCAAGCTTCTCGATATTCATCTGCCAGCTTCTCTGACTAGCTCAACAAGTCCTACAAGGTCAAACCTTATTTTAGGACTGCTACTCTAATTTTCAGAACTCGACTTTAATTTAATTGGAACTTTTATTTACTTTAATTATATTTCTATTAAGAATGCGTGACTCTAGAGACCTCGTACAACTTTCACACAGAAGGAAATAAATTCCAAAATATAATTTTCAATTTAATGGGATCAAAAGATTTGACAGAGGTCACTTTCTGTAACTTGCCATTTTAATTAAATTTTACACAGCAAACCTCGATTGCACTTTTTACTTGTCCAAAAATTATAAAAATAATCAGACATGACCCCACATATATCTTTATTAAACTATACAATTTTTGGAATTTTCTAAAATCACATGCTTTAATTATAAAAATAATCGCCTAATTAAAATAATCGACTTTAATCAAAACTTATCGAAAAATTATGAAATTTGGCATTCCTATAGGAAATAATGTTTCGAGCAACTTTTTAGAAGAAACTTTTTCGATTTGACGACCTGAAATGGGCGAAAACGGGCAAAAACCGAAACTGATCGGCGCCACTTTATTTTTCACGTTTTCCGGCGTTTTCGCCGGTTTCCGGCCACCGGACGACAACGCACTCAACATACGAAATGAAGCACTATTTAAAACACACAACATATTAAAATTTTAACTATAGAGGATAAGAAATGGACCGAAACGAGGCATCCGAAGCGGCGGCGCGACGGCGGCACGACGACGGCGATTCCGGCCATCCACGGCAGCGGCGGCGGCGGCGGCCCTCCGGCAGCCTTCCGGCGCTCGATAGCTGCTCCCGCAGCAGCACCACCCCTCCCCCCAAATAAAACTTAACCTGGGCCCGCATGCGCGATTTACTCGGCGCAGGCCCGGGTTTCTCTCGTTCGTCAACACGAACGAGAGAGAAAGAGAGAGAAGAGAGAATGAGCAAGGAAAAGTGAGCTCCCCCCTCCCCTATTTATAGGAAAAAGGACTTCGGGGCGCGTATAACTTTTTCGGATATAAAATACTGATAAAGTAATTTCCGGATTCAATAAAAGTTGCTTTATTCAGTGTCGAGGTCCAAACGACCTCAAACACAAAATCTAAAAATACCGAAAGACTCGTTAGCTCTAGTACTATTGAACCAACCCAACTCGGGATGACGAGAAAGTCGTATGAAGAAAAACGAAGAAAGATTCCCTTTCAAAAATTACTTTTACTATTCATTTTGACTGACAGATTTTGCTCCTGAGCGCTCGATTGACCTCAGATTGGCAATCCGTGAACGGGAACGGATTCCTTGGGTCATTTTCTATAAGATAGACTTGATAGCACAAGTCTCAGATCAATGAGAAGGATTTCGTGAATTTTTCAAATCATGAACGCACGCAAAAATTACTATTCACAGGTTTTCCCTTTACGATTTTCAATTACGGGACTCCTGTAGAGGTCAGAATAAAATTTTGTAAGCACCAATAGTTTCCTTTGGGTCGTTACATTCCAGAAAAGACCAATATTGACTATTTTTCGGAGACAAAGGCAAAATCTCATAAATCAATTTTCACATAAAATACACGAAAAGGTCGCGACTTACATCTGTTTTACTTTATTTTAACTCCAATTATTTTCTTTAGTCTTCTAAATAAATTTAGAGAACTCTCTGAAATTTTGGGATGTTACAGACTACACCCCTTAAAAAAAATTTCGTCCCGAAATTTACTTCCCCTCAAACGGAGGTCTGGATACTTTTTCAAGAATCCACAGCGTTACTGGAACCATATTAGTTCAAAACCTTTACCAGGTTTACAACTCTAGACCTTACAGTCAAGAATAGCTTGAGTTCTTTCTTTATGGATTAGTTCTTACTCAGAACTATCTCTTTTCTTTGATAACATGTATTTATCTCAAACACATATTTCCATAACATTAGGACATGAGACATGCCATGCACAACAATAAGGTCAGGCATCAAAATCTCATAAATCGATTTTCACATAAAATACACGAAAAGGTCGCGATTTACATCTGTTTTACTTTATTTTAACTCCAATTATTTTCTTTAGTCTTCTAAATAAATTTAGAGAACTCTCTGAAATTCTGGGATGTTACATGAAGATGGTGTGTTGGATCAGCCCTTTGAAGAGCCCAAGACACCAATTAGAAGGCCCAAGTCCATTGGGATTTATTTTATCCATAGTTAGATTTTATTATTTGATTTTTGGTATTTGTTTTAGTAATTTTCATTTTTTTATTTAATTAGTCACATAAAGTTCTATTTAAGGCTGTTTTCCTCTTTAAATAGAATTCTAGTTTGGATAGGATTCCTAGTTTAATTAAGACAGATTTTCTAGTCTAGTTACGATAGTTTTCCTACCTAGTTTAGCAGATCCTAGCATTATAAATAGGACATCCATGTGACATTATTATTTATACAATTGCATGAGTTTGAGATTTATTCCTCCCTTTTGTCTCCCGATCCTTTGGTTGATCATTTATATACAAACAATTCTATTGTTCTAGCAAATCAATAGTCTTATTTAAGTTCTTCAGGGTATTCATCAAGTACTTAGGAGAATTGCTATCTGGAGAAGTTAGACGTGTGCGTTCGAGTTTTCAACACGGGTTCGCCGAATCTATCCAATCCACAACACTACCTCACCGCCGCCAATACCATCACCACCACCGCCATCCGTCATCCACACCGCCAAGTTCCAGCCCCCACAAGCCGTACCAAGTGTCTACATCGAGTCCTAGTTCGTGTCTTCATATTCTAGTAAGTTTTATCGTTAAATTGAGTTGGATTGCATCTATTGTTTTAGCTAACATTGTTCGAGTCCTTAAAGTCTTCCGCCTGCGTATTCTTCGTGTCTTGGATTCATTGTCCGGGTCACATCAAAAGTTATATGCGTTTTCATGGGAAATTGAGAGATGTTGTTTTTCATGCAAAGGTGGCAGGATTTAATCACAACATGGGCCACAAATTAATTTAATTAATTGCATCCCATGTCGCCTAGTTCAAGTCCAAAAGTGCCGAGTTTTTCAAGCCCAAAATCACTTTGGGATTTATCCCTATCTAGTTAGATTTTTCTTATCTTATTTTTGGTATCTTTTGATTTTATCCTAGTTTGACTAAGACTTGTAGATTTTTTATTCTTCTTAGTCTTTAGGGTTAATATTTTCGGTCCTATGTATCTTATAAATATAAGTACCATGTGACACTTTAAAAGTTAGACAATTGCAAGAATTTGAGATTTATTCCTCCCTTTGTCTCCCGATCCTTTGGTTGATCATCTATATATAAACAATTATATTGTTCTAGCAAATCAATAGTCTTAATAAAGTTCTTACGTGTATTTATCAAGTACTTGGGAGAATTGCTATCCAGAGAAGTTAGATGTGCGCGTTCGAGTTATCAACACGAGTTCACCGAATCTATCCAATCCACAACAACACATCGCCGCCGCCTTCACCAACACCACCGCCGCCTTCGCCGACTTCCACCGCCAGCACTGTTGATTCCCAGCCCCCACAAGCCGTACCATGTGTCATCAATCGATTC
Organism: Perilla frutescens; assembly: GCA_026008535.1. NCBI lineage: Eukaryota > Viridiplantae > Streptophyta > Magnoliopsida > Lamiales > Lamiaceae > Perilla > Perilla frutescens. The sequence goes on along the minus strand of BRKX01000020.1, from coordinate 7,684,476 downwards.
ATTGTTCGTGTCTACGTATTCTAGTAAGTTTTATCGTTTAATTCGAATCGGATTGTTTCCATCTGTTCTAGCTGACATAGTTCGATTCTTGAGTCTTCCGCTTGCATAAATCTCATGTCTTGGATTCATTGTTCGGTTCACATCAATTGTAACTTTGTAAATTCATTCCATCCACCACTCCGCTCTACTCTTTCACTGATGAGCAGAAGAGAGCCTTTGGAGTGGGCATTATGGATGGATTCACTAATAGTGATGCCCTAGAAGAGGATGATGACATAAGAGATAGAATTATGATGTTGTACTCATTAAAAGAGATATCACATGGATGTGTGGATTATGGTGTACCCATAAGGAGAAAAGATAACAAGATAATGCCTTCCATTATCAAAGCACTAAAGCTGGAGCTGAATGCATTACCAGGGCATTTGAAGTATGCCTATTTGGAAAATAACGAGACTCTTCCCATGATAATCAGTTCAGGTTTGACCTAAACTAATGAAGACCACCTATTGAGACTATGGAGGCTGTATAAAGAGGCACTTGGATGGACATTGGCTGATATAAAGGGCATTAGCCCAGCAGTATACATGCATAATATTTTATTGAAAGATGATGTAAAGCCAGTTCGTGATCCGCAAAGAAAATTGAATCTTGTGATGAAGGATGTTGTCACTACAAGAATTCTGCACATACTCAACACTAAATATACAACGGTAATTTTCAATTATCGTTGTGTATGTGAAAAAAACAACGGTTTTAAAAAAAACCGTTACATATGTGAGTGTAGCCTCTACTAAATATATCGGTAACATACATACCTTTGTTTATACACTTATTATACGTAACGGTTTGAACTTTACTGTTGTATAAACATATTAAAAAAAATAGAAAAATAATTTAATTATACAATAGTTATTAAAATTGAAAAGAATTGGAGCTCACCACTCTTATCCCGCTTAAGTCCACGAAAAATTCCAAATTGGTGCTCAATCTTTTCTATCCACCAAAAGAACCATCTCACCCATATAGTCGCCGGTGGTCTCACCGGTCGATGGTCTTCTCCTCATCTTCTCTCGCTGAACTGTCCCTAACCATTTCTCCCTCCATTTCTCCTGCTCCATCCCCTCTATGCGTGCCCTAGATGAATCTTGTCGCCAGTATGTAAATGACCCAATCAACGGAGGTCTCGTCGGTATCTGACCCAGTCGACAATGGTCTTCTCTCGCCGGTATCTGACCCAGTTGTCGATGGTAGGGTAGATCTCATCTCTTTATAACCATTTTTTAAAATTATTATTTTTACTTCTATTTTGGATTCGTCTCTTAGTTTTTAGGGTAATAACTCATCATCTTGTGAAATAGATAGTGGAATAAGGACTTTGATTTCGCAATGTAATAATTGAGCTCACAATCAACTGACTTGATATCTATTTTATGTGACTGTCTGTTGTGCTGGGAATTCCACTGTGGGGCTAGGTTCGTGATTTCTTTTATCTATTTTGCTTTCGTTGTGGCATGTGTGTTGTTGTTGGGGCTTCCGCTGTGCGGCTGTGAGCAATTTTCAATTTGTTTATTCATGAGTTGTTTAATTAGAATTTTTAATTTGTTGAATTTGTATATTGTGATATAAGAATACATGGATAATTGCTCTTATAGAATAGTCATGAAGAATGGTTGACAGGTCAATGAGGAAGGTTGGGAAAATTAGGGCAGGTGAGTATTTCAAGGTTTGTGAGGTTTAATCATTTTCTCCATTAATGTAGGGAACTACTGCAGTACTGCTGCCAAACATTGGATGCCTCCAGTGGTAATGTGGATCCAGTGGTGCACTCTCTATCTTACTTTCTTTCTTAATGGTTTGTAGTTACAGAAGATATTGATTCCTGGGACTTTCAGAAATCAAAAGAAGATGTGCAGTTTTCTAAGTGCATTGAGCTTTGACATGTCCAGCTTTGTAGAGTAACTACATAACTTGAATGCAAAATCATTACATTGGGACAACTTAGTTTCTCTTCATTACTAAGTATAACAATTTTAATTGACGATTTCAATTTTTATGTAATGGTTTTGTGATCGTGGGTTTAACCTTTTACAGGATATTGTGATGTTATCCTTTATGTCCATTTAAATTGTTGTTTACACATTTTTATTATAGTGATTTTTAATGTAATATTTCACTTAATGCTTTGGTAAATGTTGTTAGAAACAAACTTTGTTTATTAATGTAGTTATCTTATAAAATATGTATCTTAGAGAGAGAGAGAGATGTATCTTATCAAATTTAATTTAGTTCTTCAACTAGAATGGCTAGAGAATTATTATTTCTAATTAGAATGTGATGGTGGTGAACTATCTTGTATTGATTGACATGAAATTAGGAGAGAAGCAGAGTTCCTTATTTTGCTCTAGCTAAAGTACTAGATTTTGGGGCATGAACTAGTTCAGCATTGTGGTGAGCGTGTTGGATTGTTTTTCTGGTTACTAAATGATACATGTATATATTTATATTAACTCTGAGGTAGTTTTGTTTTAATTAACTTTGTGTTTATTCATTTTTGTAGGGCGATGATGGAGGTTTGGCAAGGGTATTTGGAATGGATTTATCTGGTGGAACCATTACAATCAATGCAAAGAGCAGGACAAAGCCTAATTCGAGGTATAATGCATGTGACTCTTGGTCTTTAAAATACGGTTTCAATTTTTATGTCCTTTTACTTCATTATTAAGTATCATTTACTTTTTATGTATTTTCAAATCGAAGTAACTATGCTAGATGTCTAGTTTCAATTTTTATGTCTAGTTATTTCATTATTAAATATAGTGTTAGTGTATGATTTGAATTGTGTGGCGTACATACATTTGGATATTCTGTTCTGGTAGTACATAATTTTACTAGACAATTGCTGAAATTGTTAATTTGATCTCTGAAACATGTTTGGCAAGCTAATATTCGAAAAGTTTGAAGGCAGACATCTATGGGAATAAAGAAAATAGTATTTGGAGTAATGGATCTCATGCTGGTACTGTCTAAGAGTTGCTAGGGTTTGATGATGAGGTCTTGCATTCATGAGAAACTTTAATCTTTGGCAATAAGTTATTGCGTATTTCTTTCTAAGAGTTTCATTCATAAATTTTATGTTGGAGATTGCGACTTATTTTTCTACTGTACCTTACACATTATTGTATCATTTGCATATGGTGGAATCTAATGCACAATAAGAATGGAAAGGACAAATCCTTTTTTTCCTTAATCTACCAACAAGAAAATTAGGTGTTTTTTTCATTCTCATTTTTCTACTACTCTAATAATTGAGAAAATTTTAACAAACTTCATATTATAGGTCTTAATTTACTGAAATGTCAGTGGAAGAATAAAATATCAGAAAAAGGGACAGAGCAAAGAGGGCAGAGGAGTAGTTCAGGTAAAATTTACATGCAAAGGCCCAACTTTTGAAAACTTCGTGATGTCTTGCAGGGGCCTAATTGAAGGCCCTGGTTTTGTAAAACCTCAGATATTTGATAGAAAGTGAATATGTCGATAAGGTCTTTTATGCATTTAAACTCAATATTACAGCAGAATAGTACTAGTTCTTTTACTTCCTTATTTATAATCTTTTAGTTGAGATGAAATGCTAAAAGATATCTGGTCTATAGTTAAAGTTTTGCTTTTCTTTGACAGAAAGCCAAATAGATTTTTGTCATCTACACTTGTCTTAGTTGATAGCATCTCCATGGATACCTAAGGTCTTAAACCAAGTAGAATATCTGGTGCTGATGATGCAGAAGGCACCAAAGAATCAATTCCTTCGTTTTCTTTTCATTTCATCATCTAGTATGACATTAAATAGAGGATCTTTGTCTTTGTAGTTTACTGAGGTTCTTTTTCTTTCTTTCATTTCAGGGGAAAGTCGTTCTTTGTGGTTTTGATTGAAAAGTGCAAAAAGTTTCTCAACTTTTGTTGTGGACTTCTTCGTATAATAGTTTACATTCTAAGGTATGGCTACAATAACATCTGATTAGTGTTTGGAGGTGTTAAAGAAAGATACAAATCATTTGTGAGAACAAAGATGCTCTTGATTAGCCGTACTTTTTTTTAAAACAACTGCTCTTAATTCTCCAGTTATACTCTGCTTTTAAATTCCATTAAGCTCTTGTTTTGTCATAATTGTGTAGTTAATGAAGTGGAGGAATACATAGAGGTTATTCTTCCTTCAAAAAAGGGTGTATTCTCAAGATGAGATCAATGAAGTTCGGGTGGATTGGGCGAATTGTGAATGATTATTTGTAGCATCAAGGTATTTTGAATTTCTATCTTCAAGTAGTTGTGTTGGAGCAAATTGGATGCATTGCAATTACTTGCAATTATCATATTTTGAATTTTGATTATAGCTCTTCTACAACTATCTTATTTGTATTAGCTAGATATTAGTAATAACTTTGAAATTTAATGTTTTAGGTCATCTTAACATGTTTTTAGATTATATTTCATCATATTGTATTTTTGGATGATGCGTGACCATATTGTATTTTTGGATAATATTTGGTATGTTTCGGATCATTCTTTATTATAATTTTAATTATTATATTATGATGCAACGGTATATATCGTTGTATATGGAGAAAATATACAACGGTAATTAAATTCCACTGTCGTGTAAAAGATTTATATACAACGGTAAAAAAAATACTGTTACATATAGTGATAATATACAACAATATATTATCTGTACACAACAGTATTTACCCTTACGTATGATTCTATTATACAACGGTAATATAAGGACCAATCGTTATATAATCATTATATACAACGGTAATAAAAAAAAGTGTTACGTATACTACAAATATACAACGGTAAATATCATGTTTACAATGGTAAATACCGTTGTATATGATGATTTTATACAACGGTAAAAGAAATTATACCGTTATCTAAAGCTTACATATACAAGGTACTATAAAAAACCGTTACATATATTGCTCATATACAACGGTAATAATGCAATTTACAACAATATATATTACCGTTGTGTATTAGGAGAATAGACCACGGATATTCTCCGTCGTGTAAAATAGGACTATAGACAACACTACTATATACGACGCTAGCGAAAATGAATAGACCACGGATATTCTCCGTGGTGTATGGCATTTTTTCTTGTAGTGTGTACTCAATATGATCATCAAACTGCTGGACTAATGTATTATATATCCTATTTCAGACGAAAAGTAGGTCAGTCCAATTCATAATAAGTTTGGTATTCAGGTTGTGAAGAATGAGAAGGGAGAGCTTATGCCCACAAGACTGCAAACTGGCTGGAGAGTTTGTATAGATTATAGGAAGTTGAACATGGTCACAAGGAATGATCATTTACCACTTCTGTTCATTGACCAGATATTGGATAGACTCGCAAGAAACAACTTCTTTTGTTTCTTGGATGGGTATTCTGGATACATACAGATTGTAGTAAATCAAGAGTATCAGGAGAAAACAACTTTCACATGCCCATTCGGAACCTTTGCTTATCGCAGAATGCCGTTTCACCTCTGTAATGCTCCAGGCACGTTTCAGCGATGTATGATAATCATTTTCTTTGATCTGCTTGAGAACTGTATTGAAGTATTCATGGATGACTCCACAGTATTTGGGAGTTTCTTTAATTGATGTCTGGATAACTTGGAGAAGGTGTTGTATAGATGTGTGGATAAATGCCTGGTGCTGAACTACGAGAAATGTCATTTTATGGTTTGTGGGGGCATTGTACTAGGACATGTAATCTCCGAAAGGGGCATTGAGGTTGATAAAGCAAAGGTGGACATTCTTGAAAAACTGCCCTATCCTACATCAGTGAAGCAAGTGAGAGGTTTTCTGGGACACGCTAGGTTTTATCGAAGATTCATAAATGATTTTGCAAAAATTACCCAGCCCATTACTCACTTATTGCAACAAGATGTCCCGTTCTATTTTAAGGAAGACTGCAAGATGGCATTTGATACTCTAAAAAAGTAACTAGTCATAACACCAGTTATTCAACCACCAGATTGGGGAATGCCTTTTGCACTAATGTGTGACGCTAGTGGCTATGCTGGGGCGCAGTACTTGGTCAGAAGAGAGGAAAAGAGAGCCATGTAATTTACTATGTATCCAAAACTCTAAATAGGGCACAGTTTAATTACACCACTACTAAGAAGGAACTGTTGGCAGCAGTGTTTGCATTCGAGAAGTTTCGGTCTTATCTCTTGGGAGCCAAAAACATTGTTTACACAGATCATGGTGCACTAAGGTATTTGATGGCCAAGAAAGAGATGAAACCGAGACTAATAAAGTGGATCATGCTTCTACAGGAGTTTGATGTTGAGATCAAAGATAAAAGCGGGGCAAAAAACTTAGTAGCTGACTATCTAAGTTGGGTGTTGAACGAAAAAGGAGATGAAATACCTATTACATCTCATTTTCCAGATGAACATTTGTACTATGCAAAGGGCACACAAGAACCTTGGTATACAGATGTGATGAATTATTTGATGACAGGAGAGATACCACATGGGTATTCGAGATAACAGAAAAATAAATTGAAGCACGATAGTAAGTTCTACGCATAGGACAACCCTATTTTGTGGAGAAGATGTGCCGACCAAATTATAAGGAGATGTGTCCCTGATGAAGAAATAGAAAAAATCCTCAAGCAGTGTCACAATTTTTGGGTTTTTTTTTCTAATTGAACCACCGCAGGATCTAATTAGATATTCATTAATTCTAAAGTCATGTAGATCATAATTTTATGCAGCTCATATGTTTTAATTAATCGAGTTTAATAAACATACATAGCCGGTTTTCGATTCTACTAAAGCGGAAACATAGAATACCGAAAAACGAGTTACAAATTAAACGATGGGTTGAGGACAAGATTAAAAGTCTAATCTTGTTGTTGTATGTATGAAAATCGGCAACCCCTTATGCTATTCCACTCCTTGATCTTCTATTATATTCCCGGACTGAATCTAGTTTCAGGGTGGGCTGAAATATACTAGATCAGTATGGAATCTATGGAGATAAAGAGAACACGAAATAGCTGATTTCTAACACCATAAATTTCATCCCCCACTTCCTTATATATAAGGGGGTGGGAGAAATTTCAATGTCCCAACTGATACGATCCTAAAGGGGGTGTCGATGTCGAGTTCAAGTGTTCAGAAAGTCTGGCGCGAGTGGCAGCGCGAGACCTGGCGCGAGTGATCCGATCGCACCAATAGGCGCGAGTTAGAGCGCGAGTGGTGGCGCGAGCGAGCCGGTCGCGCCCGCGACGTGTCCTGTTCTGGGCTTGATACGAGCAACAACACGACAAGGGGTGCGAGTGGGCCCGAGTCGCGCTTATTTGGACTGTTGCGGATTTATCCGATTTTTATTTATTTATTTCCTTTTTTTATTAGGATTTGATTTTAGGGTTTGATTTATTTTGCCCATCTATATAAGGGCTTGTTCTGAATTATTTGAGACAGTTCATTCATAATATTAATTTTATTTTGTGAGTTATTTCTCTCTGGAGAATTCTCTCTTTTTCACGCACACACCGTGGGATCTTGATGTGACCGGACAATGAATCTGAGACACGAGATCTACGCACGCGGAAGACTTATAGATCGAAACACGTAAGGCGAATGAAGGATTCAATCCGACATATAACAAGACACAAATAAATAACTAATAAGGGAAATAAGACTCGATTAAATGCTAGACACCTAAGACACTTAGAATGCGACACAAACTAGAGCAAAACACAATACCAAACAAAAGGGAACAATGAACGAATGGCGAATGGATTAGAAGATGGATTGGGTTCGATTATGGCTATATGAGGATGGAACAAGAATGGAACTTACTTGGATAATTTGTAGAAGATAGGAGGCGGATAAATAGTGTATTGTGGATGAAGGTAGTGGCGTCGAGTTGTAGATGATAGGTAGAATGGATTGGAACTTCAGCTGAACCCCGGCTTCTAGAGACGAAACGCAGCTCCTTCGATCTTCTCCGGATAGCAATTCTCCCAAGTACTCGTTGTACCCTGAAGAACTTGAATAAGACTATTGATTTGCTAGAACAATAGAATATGATAAATGGGTGATCAACCAAAGAATCGTGAGACAATTGAGAAATTAATCTTTTATTTCATGCAACGTCTGAAAAATAAAGTTCACAACTGATCCCCTTATATAGGTGAAGGGGGTGGACAAAATTAGAGTCCTAAAATACTAAGAAATCGAAAATAAAAAGGTTTCCTAATCTAACAAGGATTCCTACCTTAATTAGGACTCTATTTAAGGTAAAAAACAAAAAGACCAAAAATAAAATAGTAAAAATCTAAACTAGATAAACATAAATCCCAATTGGATTTGGGCCTTCAATCTTCAACTTGGACTTCAATGTTTTCGATCATGGGCTGAATAAATTCTCAAATTCCAATTGCGCATTCTCGAATAAAATTAACTCCATGCATGAAAATTTGATATCCACTGTTTCCCATGCAAATTTCCATGCACACGTCCAAATTGACTCGAACTTCTTCCTAAGCTCTTGAACAACCTTTCTCATCATTAATGGACGTAAAGTTAATCCATCTTTGATGCCTAGGCTGCTCGTTGTTCACTGGAGTCTTCCAAACACTTGCATTCTTCATGCCTTGATCTTCTTCATCTTCTATGGACAACATAGCAATCCACTTGGGGCTGCCATGGTGCATTTCTTCTTCTTTTGTTGGCATGATCTTTTTCTCATCAGATCTTCACGACTTATCAAGCAGACCATCCATAGCTATTTGTGGCATTACCATCAATCGAGGGTTTGTGTCTTCAATTGATCACGGGTTGTGATGAGGTCGAGCAAGGCAAAGAACAAGAAGATCCGGAGCAAGGCAAAGAACAATAAGATCGCGGGTTGTGATGAGCTCTAAGCTCGCTGGTTCAAACTCCTTGTGATCTTCAACCATTGCTCCACTGATGTCAATCTCCTTTTTATACATGGTTATAATTCCTCCAACTTTTCATTTACTTGAACTTCCTCAACTGCAACATCGATCTCCATTTCTTCTTCTTTTTCACTCAAAGGTTTATCTGACTCTTCCAGATCAAGCTCTTCAACAACCTTCTCTTCTTCTCCAACATTCTCACAAGTTGTAACATCGATCAGTTCTTCAATAGGTGCATCAAATAAAATTGTTACCGCAAAAGTAGAATCTTCTTTGATGGCAACGATCTCAGATGGTAACTCAATGTGGATCTCCTCTTGAATGTTGCTGGCTTGGCTTGGCACATCCATGACCAGCTGAACTGGTGATGCAGGTCGTGTAGGTAGTACATATGTACGTAGAAACTCCTCAAATGACTCAGGTTCGCTCCAACGAAACGGGGCTATTTGGCGATGAGCTCTAGGTGACAACTCTACATTTGATGTACTTGAACCACTTCATTTTACCTCATCTCTAGATTCTCCAACCACTTTTCTATCTCAATGGCATATTGCACCATGTCCTCCAACTTGTTGAAGTGATACAATGCTACCTTTTCTCGGATTTCCCTTCGTAGACCAGCTCGAAATCTAACCATGGTATCTTCTAGATATACGTCTACATCAGCTCGTCTCATGGCTTCAATCATTTTGTTGTAGTAAGCATCTACACTTCGATCTCTTTGCCTAAGCTTGTATAGCTTCTCCTCCAACTCCCATTGGTAGTGGCCTGGAATGAAGCGTTTCCGCATCAAATCTTTCAACTCACGCCATGTGTCGATAGGTGGATGGTGGTCTCGGTAGCATCATCTCTGCTATAATTCCCACCATATTGCTGCGTAGCCCTTAAACTCCAATGAGATTAATTGGACTTTCTTTGGCTCAGGGAAGTAGTAGTGCTTAAAAACCTTATCTATCTCGTGTTCCCAAGCAAGATATGTCTCTGGATCGTGTAGTCTCTCGAATTCAGGGATGATTACTTTATTGCGGTATAGACTGATACGACCTAGACAATCGAACTAGGATGATAATAACAACGTAGTAGAAGACTTAAGAACGAAACACGTCAACTATTTGAAGGGCTTCAATCTGACTCGATAAACAATGGAAATTAGACAATCTAGGCAACTAGAATACGTAAACTATGACACCAACTATGTAACACAATAATAAAGGAACGAGGGCTGTAAGGGATCGTGTATGGGCTGGAATTTAAGGAGGGAATTTGTGTGGTTAAGGCTTGTGAAGAAGTGTTTGGAGTAGATAAGATATGATAGAGGTAAAACAAACTATGGTAAAATGAAATGGAAGAGGAATTCGAACTCGAACTTGTGGAGTGGTCAAAACATGCATAGGGGCTGGTGAATGACGTCGTGGGCGTTAGTGGTTGATGAACGTCGTTGTGAATCACAACCCGATAACCTCCTTGAATCTCGAACGTATCCAAGGTTGAAATCTCTAAGTTGATCTTTGGATAGCGAATACCGGTTAATCCCTCAACTGGATTAAGCAATACCGTTGAATAAGACTTAAAGTTGCTAGCTCCAAGAATATGAATTTTCAATCAAAACTCACAATTATTTAAACGGGGTTGGGACAATATTGAAAGCAAAGCTTGATAATTCAAATAAAGTCTAAAGTATCAATGTGACATGGTTCCCCTATTTATAAGAGCTATAGGGAACGAAATTAAATATAAAAAAGGCTCAAAAGATTGATCCAAAAAGGATCTCTAACTATACTAGGAAGATACCTAAACTAGAATCCTATTCAAGGTAGGAAATTGCCTTAAATACAATTCTAGTCAAATCTAATCTCATTATGGATGAAGATTACCCAAATAATTAAATAAAAATAAATACTATAGTCTAAATAAAATCAACCCCATAATTAAATTACTATAGGGCCGAATTCTTCTCCAAAATCGCACACGCATGCACGTTGATTTACATGCACATGCACACGTGCACTTGAGCTCTTCATCTTCAATTCTTCAAGTTAAATTCTCCATGGTGTGATCTTGATCTTCATCTTCAATTGATAATGCTAAAATCCATTTGGGGCTGCGTCTAATTTCTTGATCTCCAACTTTAATTTTTCTTCGCATTAACATTTGAAAATAACCTTGAATTTGTTTGGCTCGTATATGCCCAATTGGACCTTTGAATGGCAGCTCCGGGTTTAGTTCTTCAAGACCTTGCATGGCCTCATCATTCCCCTCATCTTGAAAAGAATTCGTCCTCGAATTCAAGTCTCCGGGATCAAAGACGAACAAGAACTGATCATCGAACTCCTTTTGCACAAGCCGCATAAAACACTTCTTCATGAATGTACACATCCACTTGGTGTCAAATGGCTGAAACTCTAGCTCTATAGTTTGCCTTGTCATGGCATTCACGATCAAATGTGGTGGTACATCAACTTCCAATGGAATTTCTTCAACAACCTGTAAAATAAAGGCATCACAAGGAAACGGTTGACAAAAAATATTAGAACTCGGTAGCTCCTCCATGCTTGCTTGTTCGAGCTCCTTATGATCTTCAACCATTGCCTCACGGATGTCATTCTCCTTTTCAAAACATGGTTGTATCTCCAACAACTCTTCAACTTCTTCGGCTTCCTCAACTGCTTCATGGATCTCCAAATTCACAATTTGTAGTTTATCCTCCATACAATCTTTAGGACTTGTCATCTCCATGGACAAAACATCCAAACTGCAATCTTTTATACTTTGCTTCATCGACATGAATGGAAACCGACTCCTCTTGATTACAATCGTCTTGAACTAACTCCTCCAAAACTGGCATCTTCTCATTCGATGTTTCTATCATGTCTACTTCCGGCTTAAATTCTTCAACTATCTCATCTTCTAAGCACATAGAAATAGACGGTAATGAGATAAAAAGTACGTCAACGAAGTCTAGAATTGGTACCTTGGAAGTAGAAGCATCATGGGTGGCAATGGTCGACTCTACTTGAACCTCCTCTTTTGACTTCATCTCTAGTTCCTCTAGCCATTTTTCTATCCGGATGGCGTATTCCACCATGTCCTCCAACTCGTCGAAGCGGTACAATGCTACTCTTTCACGAATTGGCCTTCGTAGACCAGCTAGAAATCTATCCATGGTATCTTTTGGATATTCTTCTACATCAGCTCGTCTCATGGCTTCAATCATTTTATTGTAGTAGTCATTTCACTTCGATCTCTTTGCCTAAGATTGTGTAGATTTTCCTCCAACTCCCATTGGTAGTGGTCCGGAATGAAGCTTTTTCGCATCAAATCTTTCAACTCACGCCATGTGTCGATAGGTGGAAGGTGATCTTGATGGCATTGGTTCTGCTGGAATCCCCACCATGTTGCTGTGTAGCCTATAAACGACAAGGAAACTAATTGCACCTTCTTTGGCTCGGGAAAGTAGTAGCACTGAAAGATTTTGTGGACTCTTCGTTCCCAATCAAGGTAAGCATCGGGATCATGTAGACCTTCAAATTCGGGAATGATTGTCTTGTTGTAGCTGTGGAGATGGTGAGAATTTGGTGTATATGGTGTACGGCCCAGGGTGAGCATGGTGCATGGGTGTATCTGACTAAGGCTGAAATTTTCGAACTCTATAGGGTATAGGGGACGAAAATTAATGGGTATGGGGGAATATATGGAAGGTTTGAAAGGATTGGAATGGAAGAAATCAAGATAATGAAAGAATGAGATGTATTTTTGAAGTCCTAAATAGTGTAGGAGATCCAAAGATAAATCCCAAAGGTAGAAGGAAAGATATAGGAAAGAAAAGGAAAAAGGATTAGGTAATTTGAAAAGTGTTACACAATTGTGACACAATCTAAATATCCTAATTAAACTAGACTCTAAAAGGAATGAACCAAAATTAAATTACAACTCAAAAGAAAACTAACAAAATAAAATAGAACTTGGAAGGAAAGTTCCAAAAATAAAATATGACTCTAAAGGAAATTACCAACTAAAGAATTATACTAGAAGAAAATTACCAAAAATAAGATAAGACTCACAAGGTAATTACTAACTATAGAGTAGTACTAAAAGGAAAGTACAAAAATTAAAACAAGACTCAATTGGAAACACAATGAATATACCTCTTCTTTTTTTTTGAATTGATCGGTTATCTTTTTTTTGACCGAATTTTTTTTAAATCGACGGCTTTTTTTTTTCTTTTTTTTGTCTATGCTTTCTTTTTTTTTCAATCAATAGCTATGCTATTACAACTTGATAAAATAAAAATAAAGGACACGTACGATGACACGTAAGATAAAAAAATTGACACGTCGGATTGAACCACGACCAGCAGAGCTGACGTGGCTCTGATGCTAAATTTATGATACGACCCAGACAGTCTGATGAGTATGGGATGAGCTTTGGCAAACTAAATTCGGAGTTGCAGCTGCGTGGTCCAGTGACGCGACTTAGAGCCAAGAAGCTTCAAGGCTACCTTCAGTGTTTTGTTGGAAAGAAGCTTGAGGAAGAGTTGATGGTTCGAAGTAGCCCCAAGCTGATTATTATGCTTTCAATAGAAGATAAAGATGAAGAGACATAGACGGATTTAGTGCAGATTTTATTTAATTTAATTAGACTATTTTCAGTTGTGGTTTTTATTTAATTTGAAGCCCAAATTAATGTTAGGAGAATTGGGCCTTTAGTTTGTTTTCTTTTATTTTTCTAAATTATCAAGCCCATTAACTTAATAATTTTGTTTTCCCTAGATTAGTATTTATGCACCTATCAAATTCTGTATTAGACAGATTGGATTTGATAAAAAGACGCTTTGTCGTTTATCCCATCTCAAAACACGCATATCGATAGTTCTTGGTAGGGTTTGTGAGTTGGCACCTACAAACTCGAAATCAAAATATATGTTCGTGCATCCAGTAGTGTACGGGTTGATCTGCCATGAAGTTCTACTCCATACTCGCGTTTCAGATTCTCGTAGATCCGGGGTTCGTTTCGGGTAAGCTTCTTCTGTCCATTTCATTTCCATTCACCTCCACGTCCTTTACGATCACCACCACGCCTCCATACACATCCCACGCCATTCACCACATTGTTACCATCGTCCATATTCAACTCCAAGTCCAGATTTAACATATACCATCCAATCGAGCCGTAAATCGCCTAAAAATCACCACAGAGCCATCTCCCAATTTATACGTTCGTTTTGTCTGATTTTTGGATATGTTGTTTCTTCTAAACATTTATGCATTTTCCTAAAATTTGAGTATAATCCGACTTCGTTTGCTAGGTCAATTGATTATGTCAAGAATTAGGGTTCTTCGGGTCAAAATTGGGGATTTTGTGATCTCTTGGTGTTTAGTTTGAAATTTGATTTGAGATCAGTTTATTTGGGTTATTTATTTGTTATTATTCAGTTTGTTGTTGGGTTGAATCATTTATCAATTTGACGTGTGTTCGATTCGATAAGCTTCCGCATCGTATTGATTACATCACAATCGAACTAGGACGATAATAACAACGTAGCAGAAGACTTAGGAATGAAACACATCAACTATTTGAATGGCTTCAATCCAACTTGATAAACAATGGAAATTAGACAATCTAGGCAACTAGAATACGTAAACTATGACACGAACTATGTAACACAATAATAAAGGAACGAGGGCTGTAAGGGATCGTGTATGGGCTGGAATTTAAGGAGGAAATTCATGTGTTTAAGGCTTGTGAAGAAGGGTTTGGAGTAGATAGGATATGATAGAGGTAAAATGAACTTACGGTAAAATGAAACGGAAGAGGAATTCGAACTCGAACTTGTGGAGTGGTCGAGACGTGCGTAGGGCCTGGTGGATGATGTCGTGGGCGTTAGTGGTTGATGAATGTCGTTGTGAATCACAACCCGATAGCCTCCTTGAATCTCAAATGTATCCAAGGTTGAAATCTCTAAGTTGATCTTTGGATAGAGAATACCGGTTAATCCCTAAAGTGGATTAAGCAATTCCCTTGAATAAGACTTAAAGTTGCTAGCTTCAAGAATATGAATTTTCAATCAAAACTCACAAAGATTTAAACGGGGTTGAGACAATATTGAAATCAAAGCTTGATAATTCAAATAAAGTCTAAAGTATCAATGTGACATGGTTCCCCTATTTATAAGAGCTATAGGGAACGAAATTAAACATAAAAAAGGCTCAAAAGATTGATCCAAAAGGGATCTCTAACTATACTAAAAAGATACCTAAACTAGAATCCTATTCAAGGTAGGAAATTGTCTTAAATACAATTCTAGTCAAACCTAATCTCATTATGGATGAAAATTACCCAAATAATTAAATAAAATTCTGATCTTCTATAGTCTAAATTAAATAAAATAAATACTATAGTCTAAATAAAATCAACCCCATAATTAAATTGCTATAGGGCCGAATTCTTCTCCAAAATCGCATAGACATGCACGTTGATTTACATGTACATGCACACGTGCACTTGAGCTCTTCATCTTCAATTCTTCAAGTTAAATTCTCCATGGTGTGATCTTGATCTTCATCTTCAATTGATAATGCTAAAATCCATTTGGGGCTGCGTCCAATTTCTTGATCTCCAATTTCAATGTTTCTTCGCATTAACATTTGAAAATACCTTGAATTTGTTTAACTCGTATACGCGCAATTGGACCTTTGAATGATAGCTTCGAGTTTAGTTCTTCAAGGCCTTGCATGGCCTCATTATAGACCATCAGCATCTCTGAATCGATTCAGGCGGACGTGAACCGGATCCATCTAACTTGATGATGTGGGGTTGTCGTATAGATGATGTAGGTAATGATGAGGTCGAGAAAGGTAAAGAACAAGAAGATCCAAAGCAGCAATTCAAAGGTCCTATGATGTGTTTACGAGCAAAAAAGTTGCAAGCTTATTTACAAGCTTCAATAAGGCGTAAATTCGAACTTAGTAAAGACGAGTTGAAGAGCAGCCTGAGATTGGTCAACATGCTGTCCATTGATGAAGAAGAAGGAAGCATGAAGGCGTGAGAAGAAGAATGAAGCCATTTGGACGTGTGCATGAGAAGTTATACGCGTTTGCATGGGAAATCGGGACATGCTATTTTTCATGCAAAGGTGGTGAATATTTTGAACACAGTTTGGACAAGCCCAACCAGCCCAAGTCGTGTTACATGAGATCCAATATGGTGTGAATTTTGAAGGCCCAAGTTGTGGGATTTATCTTTATCTAGTCAGATTTTTCTTATTTTATTTTTGGTATCTTTTGATTCTTTCCTTAAAAATAGATTTTGGATAAGGAAATAATCCTAGTTAGATTAGCACTAGTATTTTCGGCCTTATCATGTTCCAAAGGCCCTAGTTTTCGATCCTAGCTTCTAGTATAAATAGGAGTACCATGTGACACTTTAAAAGTTCCACAATTGCATGAGTTTGAGATTTATTCCTCCATTTTGTCTCCCGATCCTTTGGTTGATCATTTATATACAAACAATTCTATTATTCTAGCAAATCAATAGTCTTATTTAAGTTCTTCAGGGTATTTATCAAGTACTTAAGAGAATTGCTATCCGGAAAAGTTAGATGTGCACGTTCGAGTTTTCAACACGGGTTAACCGAATCTATCCTATCCACAACACAACTTTGTCGCTACCATTACTACCAAGTCCGATGACCACCGCTGCCATTTCAGCCACCACCGCCGTGTTTTCTTCCTCCACAAGCTGTCCTACGAGTCTACATCGAGTCCTAGTTCGTGTCTTCATATTCTAGTAAGTTTTATCGTTAAATTGAGTCGGATTGTATTCGTTATTTTAGCTGATGTAGTTCGATTCCTTAAAGTCTTTCGCCTGCGTGTTCTTCGTGCCTTGGATTCATTGTCTAGGTCACATCATAAATTTGGCATCAGAGCCACGTCAGCTCTGCCAGTCGTGTTTCAATCCGACGTGTCGGATTTTCTATCCTATGTGTCTTTAATTTTCTGTCTACGTATCGTTGAGTTGTAATATTTTTATTCATTGAAAAAAAAGAGATAAAAGCCATCGGCCAAGTAAAAAAAAAAAAGAGGTGCCGATTATAAAAAAAATCAGATTTATTTTATTGTTGATTTCGATCTTCTTGTTGATTTCTAGTCTAGATAGGCTTAAATCTATTCTAGATAGATTTTGTGGGATTTTAGATTGTGTTCATACTTGGTCAAACACATCCAAAAGTATTCTACCTTATCTACAAGATTTCCTTCTTTCTTTAGATTTCTTCCATCCTCATCCATATCTAATCAAGATCCTCCATCCCTATCTACCATATTTTCGATCCTACACTCGAAATTTCCATCTCTCACATACCTACACTCGGTTCACCATATACACCACATAGTCCATACACCCATACATCCGTACACCATACACCCGTGGTCCACATACACCATCTAGCTAAAATACTCATTCCACACACCTACTTCTACTCTTAGCAACCTTCCGGCTTGATTCTATCCGTTGGAGCTTGAAGAAGACCTAGAGGAGCTAGTCAAGATAAGCTGTTGAATTTTTCGATCAACCCACCCCCAAATTTTCACTCCACACGTGCACTACACATATTTGAGAGACAAACACGAGAGGAAAATTCAAGAGTGATATATACAAACGTTTGTGAGGAATTGTGAGGTCCTACTTTACTTTTTCTTCACATTTGTTCATTTTGCAGGTACAATGAAGAGAGGTACCAATACTGAAACATCAACTCCACCTCCTAAGGAGCCCTAGTCACCTACTACACCTGGCGATCAGTCCTACTTATCTAAACCACAGTGGGACGCCAAGTACCAATATGAAGCTCTAGTTAAACACTTTGAGCGACATAATCGTGTACTGAGAGACGAACTTGGAAACCAAGTAACTGAATTGCAAGAGAAGCTTGCAAGGCTCAGAACCCAATCGACCGCATCTCAAACGGTCCAAGGAGAACCTGAGAGGTAACCTGGGCCTCAAGACGATGCAACAAGGCAACCTTAGCCTCAAATCAATGCAGCGAGGCAATCTGAACCTCAAAATGATGCAGAGAGGTGACCCGAGCCTCAAGTAGGGAACACTAGCCGACGCCAGCAGCAGAGAAACGTCAACAGGCTGCCACCTGTACAACAAGACATTTAAAGGCCGCCCCCTACCTTTGAAGAAGACTATGATTAAGGGTATAATTCCTATGCAGCCAGTAGTTATGAAGCTGATTACACACCACAAGGGCAAATAAACCACCATGATCAATCCCGAGGTCCTCATAGGCGTGCACACCATGATAACTATAAAGATGGTAGGCTCAACAACATCAAGATGAGCATATCCGAGTTTGAAGGCCTTCACGACCCCGATATCTACTTAGATTAGGAGCGTAAGGTAGAAAATCTTTGCATACTATGACTTCTCAGAGTTCAAGAAGGTGCAGCTCGTATGCTTAGAATTTAGAGACTACGCAGCCTCATGGTGGGAAATGCAACAAGAGAGGAGGCACAGAAACCACAATCCACCAATCGACACTGGGGAAGAAATGAAGGAATTGATGCGAGGTCACTTCATTCCAATTCATTATGAGAGAGAGCTTGAGAAGAAGCTCAACTGGATCAAACAAGGCACCAGATCGATTGAAGAATACCATAAAGAGTTGGAGACTGTGTTGAATAGAGTCAGAAAACAGGAGACCTTAAATGCTACCATCATTTGGTACATTGAAGGTATAAATCCTGACATTGCTTGTGAAGTCGAACTCAGAGACTTCACCAGTGTAGAAGGAATGGTGCAGTACGCATCAATCATAGAAAAGCAGCTAAGAGAGGGCCGTCGTCGTTCCCACTACAATGCAGACCCGAAAGGCCTTCTTTGAATAAAGGTGCACATTCCACATCACTTTCTACCACTTCTACTGATTCCACACGACCAAGAGTTCAATTCGGACCACCCGAACGGTGTTTCGACCATTGTACACCGCAGTCCACCCGTAGACCCGAGTCTACGCTGCCCAATCAGTCTAAGTGGACCCCTAAATAGTCAAATTAAGGTGCTACGCCCCCTAATGCAGCCCCTAATCGAGCTCGTGACATCCAGTGTCATAAGTGTCAAGGTTGGGGCCATTTCCAAGCTCAATGTCCGAACTGGCGAGTTCTATACTTAACGGAGTCAAATGAGGTCGAATCAGCCAGTGCGGATGAAAAGGAACCCGTGGGCAATGCCACACTTGAAGAAAACATCAAGAATGATTCCACACATGAAGACGTCCATCCGGAGGTTCAACAAGTCAGTTTGGTCACAATTCGGAGTTTAAGCATCATTCGAGAAGAGGAACAAGAACACCAACAGGAGAACATACTCTACACCCGTGCAGTGATCAAGGGTCATACGTGTTCTATGATTATTGACAGTGGTAGTGTGATCAATGCCATTAGCCAATATGTAGTGGAAAAGCTTGGTCTACCCATTTAACAACATGCAAAGCCTTACAGATTGCAGTGGCTTACAGATCGAGGTGAGATATACGTGGTTCACCAGGTAAGTGTCTCATTCTCAATCAATAAGTTTTCTGACACTGTTCTGTGCAACGTTATCCCTATGGATGCGGCACACTTGTTGTTAGGCAGACCTTGGCAGTATGATCGATGTGTTGTCCATGACGGACATTTGAACACCTACACAGTCGACATTGATGGCTGAACCAGCACCCTAAGGCCATTATCACCTAAATCCGTTGCTATGGATCAGCAACGCATGTAAGAGAGGGTCAAAGAAGAGAAGGTAAAGCAAGCAGCCACAAAATGGGCCCCGAAGGCCACGGCTGCGACGCCCCCCAGTGGGGCAGCCCCCTATTGCAGTCCCTACCTCCTTCAAGTTACTTCAATTGGACTTCTTAACTGTGGAAAAGAAGGATGAATCGAGTACAAACAAGCCTCACGAGAAAAACTTGTTTATTTCAGTGAAAGTAGTTCAGAAAGCCGTCAAAACAGGTATGCCTCTTTGATACGTCCCGTGCTAAGGAGGTGTCGGATCCAATCAAGGTGCCTGAAGGACCCGTGACGAGATCGTGAGCTAAGAGGTTCAAGGATAGCCTCAACAGGTTCATACGAGAGGTTTGGGAACAAGAGGCGTCAAGGAGACCCATGGAAGGACCCAAGAAAGGTGTTGATTTCGTCACTTTATTGACATTGGAAGAACAAGGTTAAAAGCCAGTACAGGAGCCTTTGGCGAATAAGGCGTGGCCATGTCCTAGTTACCAGAGGGGCCTGGATGAAGTTTGAAAAATATATTTGGAAGAAATTCGAACCCTTATTAATATTTGGGTCTTGAATTATCTTAGTTCTTTATCTAATTATTTAGATCATATTTTAGCTATTTTCTTATTTAATTTTTTATTTTTTAAGAGTCATAGTTTGACTAGGATTTATTTAAGGTAGTTTCCTACTTTGAATAGGATTCTAGTGAGGCAGTTTCCTAGTCTAGATAGAATTCGTTTTGGATCAGATTTTTGATTCATTTTCCTACATATTTTCGTCCATCCCTACACTATAAACAGGGATCCATTGTGACATTATAGATTACACACACACACCATTATTGAATTCAGTTATAAACTAACAAACTTGACAAGTCTTTGCCAAGTCCTATTTTATCTCTCTTGCAGGAATTTGATGATGTGTTTCCCGAGGAGATGTCACCCGGTTTACCACCAATAAGGGGA
Organism: Perilla frutescens; assembly: GCA_026008535.1. Classification (NCBI taxonomy): domain Eukaryota; kingdom Viridiplantae; phylum Streptophyta; class Magnoliopsida; order Lamiales; family Lamiaceae; genus Perilla; species Perilla frutescens. The sequence goes on along the minus strand of BRKX01000020.1, from coordinate 7,663,783 downwards.
ATCGAGCACCAAATTGATTTCATGCCCGGCGCCAGTTTACCGAACCGGTCGGCGTACTGAAGCAACCCCGAGGAGATAAAGGAGCTCGAAGGACAAATCCATGAGCTATTAGAGAAAGGCTAAGTAAGGGAGAGTTTGAGTCCATGTGCGAGCCCGATCTTGCTCGTGCCCAAGAAGGACTTGTCCCTTCGTATGTGTGTCGACTGCAGAGCCGTCAACAACATCACGGTAAAGTATCGACATCCTATACCCCGTCTTGATGACATGTTTGATGAGTTGCATGGTGCTTGTGTATTTTCTAAGATTGATTTACGTAGTGGGTACCATCAAATTAGAATTAAAGAGAGGGATGAATGGAAAACGACGTTTATTACTAAACTTGGATTGTATGAATGGTTAGTTATGCCATTTGGTTTGACAAATGCTCCTAGCACTTTTATGCGTCTTATGAACCATGTTCTACGTGCTTTCATAGGTAGATTTGTTGTGCTTTATTTTGATGACATATTGATCTATAGTAAAACTGTGGATGAGCATGAAGATCATTTAAGGAATGTTTTACAAGCTTTAAGGAAAGAACAATTGTATGCTAACCTTAAAAAGTGCACCTTTTGCACCGATAGGGTTGTTTTCTTTAGTTTTGTTGTCAGTGCTGATGGAGTGCAGGTGGACGAAGAGAAGGTGCGAGCCATCCAAGAATGGCCGACGCCTACCTCTGTTGGAGAGGTTCGGAGTTTTCATAGATTGGCGAGTTTCTACTGCCGTTTTGTGCCACACTTCAGTAGCATTGCATCCCCAATGACTGAGGTGATAAAAAAGAACGTGGAGTTCAAATGGGGGAAGCTCAAGAACGAGCTTTTCAAACACTCAAGGAAAAGTTGACACACCCACCGGTACTATCTCTTCTTGACTTTTTTAAAACTTTTGAGATTGAGTGTGATGCTTCCGGGGTTGGTATTGGTACAGTTTTGATGCAAATGGTTCGACCAATTGCATACTTCAGTGAGAAGTTATGAGACGCCACTGTAAATTACCCGACGTATCATAAGGAGTTGTATGCACTAGTGCAGACATTGCAGACATGATAACATTACTTGTGGCCTAAGGAGTTCGTGATCCATACCGACCATTAGTCGTTGAAGCATTTGAGGGGGCAACACAAGTTGAACAAAAGACATGCAAGATGGATGGAGTTTATTGAGACATTTCCATACGTTATCAAATACAAGCAAGGTAAAGAAAATGTAGTAGCTGATGCATTGTCTAGAAGGTACGCATTGCTTTCTACTTTGGATGCTAGATTACTAAGTTTTAAGTGCATTAAGGCATTATATGTTGATGATGATGATTTTAAGGATATATATGTCGCATGCGAAAAATCTGGTGATGGAAAGTTTTATAGGCATGATGGATACTTGTTTAGAGAAAACAAATTGTGTGTGCCAAAATGTTCCATACGTGAGTTATTGTTGTTGGAGTCACATGGAGGTGGTTTGATGGGGCATTTTGGGGTAGCTAAGACTTTATCTGTTTTGCAAGAACATTTATTTTGGCCTCATATGAATCATGAATGTGTTACATGTCGACAAGCTAAGTCTAGAGTCCAACCACATGGTTTATACATGCCTTTGCCTATTCCTGCATCTCCTTGGATTGACATATCTATGGATTTCGTGTTAGGATTGCCTAGGAGTAAACGTGGTCATGATTCTATTTTTGTGGTTGATGATAGATTTTCTAAGATGGCGCATTTTATTGCATGCTCAAAATCTAACAATGCGTCGTATATAGCCGATTTGTTCTTTAGGGAAGTTGTGCGTTTGCATGGTATGCCTAAGACAATTGTGTCTGATCGTGATGCTAAGTTCTTGAATTATTTCTGGAAGACTTTGTGGTGTAAGTTAGGAACTAAATTGCTGTTTTCTACTACTTGTCATCCACAAACTGATGGTCAAATGGAAGTAGTAAATAGGACTTTATCTACGTTGTTGCGGACATTGATTAAAAAGAATATAAAAACTTGGGAAGAATGTTTGCCGCATGTGGAATTTGCATATAATAGGTCTGTTCATTCTGCATCTCAGTTTTCACCATTTGAAATTGCATATGGTTTTAATCCTTTAACCCCTTTGGATTTAATTCCTTTGCCTGTGCAAGAGTTCACTAATTTGGATGGGAAAAAGAAAGCTGAATTTGTTAAACAGATTCATGAGAAGGCTAGAGCAATCATCGAAAGGAGAACCGAGCAGTACGCCGAGAAAACCAACAAAGGGTGGCGGAAGGTCGTGTTCGAACCCGGTGAATGGGTTTGGTTGCACATGAGTAAGGAAAGGTTTCCGGCACAACGGAGATCCAAACTGTTACCTAGAGTCGATGGACCATTTCAAGTCCTTGAGCGCATTAGTGACAATGCTTACAAATTGGACTTGCCCGGTGAGTACAAAAGTTAGTTCTACATTCAATATTGCTGACTTGAGTCCTTTTGATGTAGGTGACGAGCTGGATTTGAGGACAAATCCTTTCCAAGAGGAGGGGAATGATATGTCCCGTGCTAAGGAGGTGTCGGATCCAATCAAGGTGCCTGAAGGACCCATGACGAGATCGCGAGCTAAGAGGTTCAAGGATAGCCTTAACGGGTTCATACGAGAGGTTTGGGATTAAGAGGCGTCAAGGAGACCCATGGAAGGACCCAATGAAGGTGTTGATTTCGTCACTTTATTGACATTAGAAGAACAAGGTTAAAATCCAGTACAAGAGCCTTTGGCGAATAAGGCGTGGCCATGTCCTAGTTACCAGAAGGGCCTGGACGAAGTTTGAAGAATATATTTGGAAGAAATTCGAAACCTTATTAATATTTGGGTCTTGAATTATCTTAGATCTTTATCTAATTATTTAGATTAGATTTTAGTTATTTTCTTATTTAATTTTTGTTTTTTTTAAGAGTCATAGTTTGACTAGAATTTATTTAAGGTAGTTTCCTACTTTGAATATGATTCTAGTTAGGCAGTTTCCTAGTCTTGATAGAATTCTTTTTGGATCAGATTTTTGATTCCTTTTCCTACATAATTTCATCCATCCCTACACTATAAATAGGGATCCATTGTGACATTATAGATTACACACACACCATTATTGAATTCAGTTATAAACTTGTGAGTTTATTTTTTCTCTCTAGAGAACTTTTATCTGAATTTCATAATATCTGTGAGATTCAATTTCAACTTATCCAACGGGTTCATCATCCCCGCTTGTGGCGTCTGCATCAAATCCATGTTTGTGTTTCCAATTGATCGTGGGTTACGAATTCTACTAATTCGTGGTTCAACATCGTTGTGAGGCTAGGGTTTGGATCCATCCATCCAAATCGGCAAAACTGATACAAGTCCTGGGAAGTTCTATAGCTTTCTTTGTCGTGTGTCGGTAGGAACACATCACTCTTGTCCTACTCATATTTAAGAGCAGTGCTACTAATCATTGTTTGCCTAGTGATGTGCAGCCCTTACTTGATGAGTTCAAGGACGTTTTTCCCGAGGAGATACCCGGCGGACTTCCACCAGTAGAAGGAATCGAGCATCAGATCGATTTCATCCCCGGAGCTGTGCTACCCAACCGACCAGCCTATAGGACATCTCCCGACAAAACTAAGGAGGTTGATAGGCAAGTCAAAGAGTTGTTGGAGAAGAAGCAAATCCGTGAAAGTCTCAGCCCGTGCGCCGTTCCAGTGATCTTAGTGCCGAAAAAGAACAACGAATGGCGTATGTGCCTGGATTGCCAAGCAATCAACAAAATCTGGGTAAAGTATCATTTTCCCATCCCTAGGTTAGATGATATGCTAGATGAGTTGTGTGGTTCGCATGTCTTTTCTAACATTAATTTGCGTTCTGGTTACTTTCAAGTACGTATGCAAGAAGGTGATGAATGGAAAACTGCATTTAAAGCATTAATTGTATAAATGGCTTGTTATGCCTTTTGGTCTCACAAATGCACCGGGCATGTTTATGCGTTTGATGAATCATGTTTTGCGTGAAGTGATTGGAAAGTATGTTGTTGTGTATTTTGATGACATTCTGATTTATATGGTAATCTGTCACCTGTACAACAAGACATTTAAAGGCCGCCCCCTACCTTTGAAGAAGACTATGATTAAGGGTACAATTCCTATGCAGCCAGTGGTTATGAAGCTGATTACACACCACAAGGGCAAAGAAACCGCCATGATCGATCCCGAGGTCCTCATAGGCGTGCACACCATGATAACTATGAAGATGGTAGGCTCAACAACATCAAGATGAGCATACCCGAGTTTGAAGGCCTTCACGACCCCGATATCTACTTAGATTGGGAGCGTAAGGTAGAAAATCTTTGCATACTATGACTTCTCAGAGTTCAAGAAGGTGCAGCTCGTATGCTTAGAATTTAGAGGCTACGCAGCCTCATGGTGGGAAATGCAACAAGAGAGGAGGCACAGAAACCACAATCCACCAATCGACACTTGGGAAGAAATGAAGGAATTGATGCGAGGTCACTTCATTCCAATTCATTATGAGAGAGAGCTTGAGAAGAAGCTCAACCGGATCAAACAAGGCACCAGATCGATTGAAGAATACCATAAAGAGTTGGAGACTGTGTTGAATAGAGTCGGAAAATAGGAGACCTTAAATGCTACCATCATTTGGTACATTGAAGGTATGAATCCTGACAGTGCTTGTGAAGTCGAACTCAGAGACTTCACCAGTGTAGAAGGAATGGTGCAGTACGCATCAATCGTAGAAAAGCAGCTAAGAGAGGGCCGTCGTCGTTCCCACTACAATGCAGACCCTACACGGCCTTGTTGGAATAAAGGTGCACATTCCACATCACTTCTACCACTTCTACTGATTCCACACGACCAAGAGGTCAATCCGGACCACCCGAATGGTGTTTCGACCGTTCTACACCGCAGTCTACCCGTAGACCCGAGTCTACACCGCCCAATCAGTCTAGGTGGACCCCTACATAGTCAAATTAAGGTGCTACGCCCCCTAATGCAGCCCCTAATCGAGCTCGTGACATCCAGTGTCATAAGTGTCAAGGTTGGGGCCATTTCCAAGCTCAATGTCCGAACTGGCGAGTTCTATACTTAACGGAGTCAAATGAGGTCGAATCAGCCAGTGAGGATGAAAAGGAACCCGTGGGCAATGCCACACTTGTAGAAAACATCAAGAATGATTCCACACATGAAGACGTCCATCCGGAGGTTCAACAAGTCAGTTTGGTCACAATTCGGAGTTTAAGCATCATTCGAGAAGAGGAACAAGAACACCAACAGGAGAACATACTCTACACCCGTGCAGTGATCAAGGGTCACACGTGTTCTATGATTATTGACAGTGGTAGTGTGATCAATGCCATTAGCCAATATGTAGTGGAAAAGCTTGGTCTACCCATTTAACAACATGCAAAGCCTTACAGATTGCAGTGGCTTACAGATCGAGGTGAGATATACGTGGTTCACCAGGTAAGTGTCTCATTCTCAATCAATAAGTTTTCTGACACTGTTCTGTGCAACGTTATCCCTATGGATGCGGCACACTTGTTGTTAGGCAGACCTTGGCAGTATGATCGATGTGTTGTCCATGACGGACATTTGAACACCTACACAGTCGACATTGATGGCTGAACCAGCACCCTAAGGCCATTATCACCTAAATCCGTTGCTATGGATCAGCAACGCATGTAAGAGAGGGTCAAAGAAGAGAAGGTAAAGCAAGCAGCCACAAAATGGGCCCCAAAGGCCACGGCTGCGACGCCCCCCAGTGGGGCAGCCCCCTATTGCCGTCCCTACCTCCTTCAAGTTACTTCAATTGGACTTCTTAACTGTGGAAAAGAAGGATGAATCGAGTACAAACAAGCCTCATGTGAAAAACTTGTTTATTTCAGTGAAAGTAGTTCAGAAAGCCGTCAAAACAGGTATGCCTCTTTGATACGTCCCGTGCTAAGGAGGTGTCGGATCCAATCAAGGTGCCTGAAAGACCCGTGACGAGATCGTGAGCTAAGAGGTTCAAGGATAGCCTCAACGGGTTCATACGAGAGGTTTGGGAACAAGAGGCGTCAAGGAGACCCATGGAAGGACCCAAGAAAGGTGTTGATTTCGTCACTTTATTGACATTGGAAGAACAAGGTTAATAGCCAGTACAGGAGCCTTTGGCGAATAAGGCGTGGCCATGTCCTAGTTACCAGAGGGGCCTGGATGAAGTTTGAAGAATATATTTGGAAGAAATTCGAACCCTTATTAATATTTGGGTCTTGAATTATCTTAGTTCTTTATCTAATTATTTAGATCATATTTTAGTTATTTTCTTATTTAATTTTTTATTTTTTAAGAGTCATAGTTTGACTAGGATTTATTTAAGGTAGTTTCCTACTTTGAATAGGATTCTAGTGAGGCAGTTTCCTAGTCTAGATAGAATTCTTTTTGGATCAGATTTTTGATTCATTTTCCTACATATTTTCGTCCATCCCTACACTATAAACAGGGATCCATTGTGACATTATAGATTACACACACACACCATTATTGAATTCAGTTATAAACTTGTGAGTTTATTTTCTCTCTAGAGAACTTTTATCCGAATTTCATAATATTTGTGAGATTCAATTTCGACTTATCAAACGGGTTCATCATCCCCGCTTGTGGTGTCTACATCAAATCCAAGTTCATGTTTCCAGTTGATCGCGGGTTACGAATTCTACTAATTCATGGTTCAACATCGTTGTGAGGCTAGGGTTTGGATCCATCCATCCAAATCGGAAAACCTGATAGAAGTCCTGGGAAGTTCTATAGCTTTCTTTGTCGTGTGCCGGTGAGGAACGCATCAAGTGGTATCAAAGCTTTGTCTTTGTATCAGGTTCCATCTATCCTTTAAATTTTGTCCTTAAATTTTCACTCCTTATATAAAAAAAGCTATTCACTAAAAAAAAGAGGCGTGAACAGTACACGTAAAAAAAAGCCATTCACTTCTGGAAATTGTGTTGTTCAATCTTAGTTTTTCGTTCTTGTTAGATTTTTGGAGACGCGTTCTGTTATTTGGTTGTAGAACCTTAGATAGGTCGTTTGAATGGATTCGGGTATTTTGATTTTTGGATTTGATTTCTTAGGAGAGGAAATTGAGAGTTTAGACATCCGTCGGAACTGAGTGAATAGATAATTGTAGGAGTTTTATTGCGTAGAATTGTGGTAGGAATTAATTTGTTTAGCTTCTCATTTAAATTTTCGTTGTAATATATCTTTTGAGTTCATTGTGATATATATAAAATAAACAAAAAAAAGGGCCGAAAAAAAAGAGCCAAAAAAAAAGAAAATATCTAAGAAAAATGTAGGTGCTGAAGATAACACCGCTGGAGGTTCAGGAGGAGAATTAAACCCGGTGTTCGATTCAAAGAATACCGTGGAGGCCCTACAACAACATCTATCAAAGCTGCTTAAAGCCGAAATAGAAGTGTTACATGAGCGGATCGACAAGATGGAGAAGTCAATACAGGAGCAATCACAACCAGTTCCCCGAGAGAACCGTGGAGGTCGAGGTGGAAGAGGCGGACGTGGAAGAATAATAGAACCACGATGTTATCCACACGTCAAACGGCAAAGAAGATGATATGAAGAGTTCGAGGAAGATGAGGATGAGGAAGATAGACAGTCGGCGACTGGAGGCCGAAGGAGAGGCAGAGCCCGAGAAGATGACGACTTGGGCAACATAAAAATGAATGTACCTTCATTCAAAGGTACAAATGATCCAGCCGCGTATCTGAAGTGGGAGCGCAAGATGGAGATTTTATTTGATTGCCACAACTATTTCGAGCTGAAGAAGGTCAAATTAGCGGTAGTGGAGTTTTTGATTATGCCATCAATTGGTAGGACCAATTGACCATCAGTCAACGGCGCAATCGAGAAAGGCCATTGGAGACGTGGGATAATCTGAAATCGTTGATGAGAAAGAGGTTCGTGCTGATGAGATCGAGACAAGCACTGAGGATTTGAATTCGGAGTTGCAGCTGAGAGGTCTAGTGACGAGATTAAGAGCTAAGAAGCTGCAAGGTTACTTCCAGTGCTATGTTGGAAAGAAGTTGGAAGATGATGGAACTGATTTCATGTAGTCCAAGTTGGTGACTTTATTAACCATCGAGAAGCTCGATTGAAGCCATGGAAAAGTCGTTTCTTGCTGATTTAATTAGTTATTTTATTTTATTTCCAGTCTATTATTTCAGTTGTGGTTTTAATTATTTAGCAGGCCCAATTATCACAATCTGTTAAAGTGATATTAGACCCAGTAGTAGTTTTAATTAGCCCAGTTTGAATTCTAGGCCTAAGACACTTTATTTTTTCGTTCCCTAGGTTAATTATTTATGGGATTTTCATTCTTGATGTTTCTCATACTGGATTTGAATGAAAAAATAGTTTTACGCTTTTCTCCCGTCTCACAAACAAACATCGGTTCTTTGGTAGAGTTTGGTTCTGGCAATTCCAAGCTTGAAATCTATTGTCTCATTCATGATATGTCATAGTATCCGGGTGAGACAGCTATTGAAGGTTGCTCCATAGGCGCGTTCCGAGTTCTCGTCGATTCGGGGTTCATTTCGGATAAGTTTCACCTATCCTTTTCGTTTTTCTTCATCATCGATCCTTCCACCATCACCACAGCCACCACCCACATCCATCACATTCCCATATCATCATCAACACCCTCAAAATTGTCCCACTTCAGATCGAAACCTAGATTCGCCGATTTAGGTCTAAAAACCCTAAATCGGGTCAGAAACTTCCAACCATGTGATCTCTTAAACCACTTGTGAAAATTAGCTGAATTTTGGATATGTTTTGTATATCTACAGATGGTTCCTTGTGTTAAAATTTAAGCTCAATCTGAGGTCGTTTTCATAGGTTTCTATTCATCTCTTTAATTTAGGGTTTTACGGGTATTTGGATTGTTTTGTGTTTAATTCTTGTTAAAGTCGAATTCATTGATTTAGTACAGTATATTGGGGTTATTAATTTATTAATTTAGGAGACACCCGAGAGCCGAAACTGAGACATCAAATGCTTCAAGTGTCAAGGTCGAGGTCACATAGCCAATCAATGTCTAAACCGGCGTGTGATGATTTTGAAGGATAATGAGGAGATCATGATGGATGATGAGGAGATTGATTCGGAGATGGCCGGATTGTCAGAGTCAAGCGACGATGAGGAGGAGTACACAATACCCGAGTCACTTGTTTTGGTTGCACGCAAGTCTCTAAGCTTGCACACCAAAAGTGTTGACGGGGCACAAAGAGAGAACATATTCCATACCCGATGCCACATCAAGGATAAGGTATGTAGTATGATTATTCATGGTGGAAGTTGTAATAATCTAGCTAGTGTTGTGATGGTGACCAAGCTAGGATTGCCGATTCTCAAGCATCCTAAGCCATACAAGCTACAATGGTTGAACGACAGCAGAGAGACCAAGGTGAACAAACAGGTTCGAGTGCCATTTCAGATTGGCAAATATGAAGACGAAGTGCTTTGTGATGTAGTACCCATGCAAGCCGGACACGTCTTGTTGGGATGTCCATGGCAATTCGATAGGAGGGTGACTCAAGATGGCTACACAAACAAGTACTCTTTTGTACTTAACAAGAAGATGGTGACACTAGCTCCTCTAACACCTTCACAAGTGTATGAGGACCAAGTGAAACTACAAGAAGAAGCCGAGTCTATGAAGAAGAAGAAGCGGACAGCAATGGCTATTGAGCCGAAGGAGAAAGCCCAAAGATCTTGTTTTGCCACGGCAAGTGACATCAAGTGGGCCGTGCAAAATGAGAAGCCCATGTAATTGATGGTCTGCAGAGATTTGCTACAAACTAACAAACTTGACAAGTCTTTGCCAAGTCCTATTTTATCTCTCTTGCAGGAATTTGATGATGTGTTTCCCGAGGAGATGTCACCCGGTTTACCACCAATAAGGGGAATCGAGCACCAAATTGATTTCATGCCCGGCGCCACTTTACCCAACAGGTCGGCGTACCGAAGCAACCTCGAGGAGACAAAGAAGCTCGAAAGAAAAATCCACGAGCTATTAGAGAAAGGCTAAGTAAGGGAGAGTTTGAGTCCATGTGTGAGCCCGGTCTTGCTCGTGCCCAAGAAGGACTTGTCCCTTCGTATGTGTGTCAACTGCAGAGCCGTCAATAACATCACGGTAAAGTATCGACATCCTATACCCCGTCTTGATGACATGCTTGATGAGTTGCATGGTGCTTGTGTATTTTCTAAGATTGATTTACATAGTGGGTACCATCAAATTAGAATTAAAGAGAGGGATGAATGGAAAATGGCATTTATTACTAAACTTGGATTGTATGAATGGTTAGTTATGCCGTTTGGTTTGACAAATGCTCCTAGCACTTTTATGCGTCTTATGAACCATGTTCTACGTGCTTTCATATGTAGATTTGTTGTGGTTTATTTTGATGACATATTGATCTATAGTAAAACTGTGGATGAGCATGAAGATCATTTGAGGAATGTTTTACAAGCTTTAAGGAAAGAACAATTGTATGCTAACCTTAAAAAGTGCACCTTTTGCACCGATAGGGTTGTTTTCCTTGGCTTTGTTGTCAGTGCTGATGGAGTGCAGGTGGACGAAGAGAAGGTACAAGCCATCCAAGAATGGCCGACGCCTACCTCTGTTGGAGAGGTTCGGAGTTTTCATAGATTGGCGAGTTTCTACTGCCGTTTTGTGCCACACTTCAGTAGCATTGCAGCCCCAATGACTGAGGTGATAAAAAAGAACGTGGAGTTCAAATGGGGGAAGCTCAAGAACGAGCTTTTCAAACACTCAAGGAAAAGTTAACACACCCACCGGTACTATCTCTTCTTGAATTTTTTAAAACTTTTGAGATTGAGTGTGATGCTTCCGGGGTTGGTATTGGTACAGTTTTGATGCAAATGGTTCGACCAATTGCATACTTCAGTGACTAGTTATGAGGCGCCACTGTAAATAACCCGACGTATGATAAGGAGTTGTATGCACTAGTGCAGGCATTGCAGACGTGACAACATTACTTGTGGCCTAAGGAGTTCGTGATCCATACCGACCATTAGTCGTTGAAGCATTTGAGGGGGCAACACAAGTTGAACAAAAGACATGTAAGATGGGTGGAATTTATTGAGACATTTCCATACGTTATCAAATACAAGCAAGGTAAAGAAAATGTAGTAGCTGATGCATTGTCTAGAAGGTACGCATTGCTTTCTACTTTGGATGCTAGATTACTAAGTTTTAAGTGCATTAAGGCATTATATGTTGATGATGATGATTTTAAGGATATATATGTCGCATGCGAAAAATCTGGTGATGGAAAGTTTTATAGGCATGATGGATACTTGTTTAGAGAAAACAAATTGTGTGTGCCAAAATGTTCCATACGTGAGTTATGGTTGTTGGAGTCACATGGAGGTGGTTTGATGGGGCATTTTGGGGTAGCTAAGACTTTATCTGTTTTGCAAGAACATTTATTTTGGCCTCATATGAATCATGAATGTGTTACATGTCGACAAGCTAAGTCTAGAGTCCAACCACATGGTTTATACATGCCTTTGCCTATTCCTGCATCTCCTTGGATTAACATATCTATGGGTTTCGTGTTAGGATTGCCTAGGAGTAAACGTGGTCATGATTCTATTTTTGTGGTTGATGATAGATTTTCTAAGATGGCGCATTTTATTGCATGCTCAAAATCTAACAATGCGTCGTATATAGCCGATTTGTTCTTTAGGAAAGTTGTGCGTTTGCATGGTATGCCTAAGACAATTGTGTCTGATCGTGATGCTAAGTTCTTGAGTTATTTCTAGAAGACTTTGTGGTGTAAGTTAGGAACTAAATTGTTGTTTTCTACTACTTGTCATCCACAAACTGATGGTCAAATGGAAGTAGTAAATAGGACTTTATCTACGTTGTTGCGGGCATTGATTAAAAATAATATAAAAACTTGGGAAGAATGTTTGCCGCATGTGGAATTTGCATATAATAGGTCTGTTCATTCTGCATCTCAGTTTTCACCATTTGAAATTGCATATGGTTTTAATCCTTTAACCCCTTTGGATTTAATTCCTTTGCCTGTGCAAGAGTTCACTAATTTGGATGGGAAAAAGAAAGCTGAATTTGTTAAACAGATTCATGAGAAAACTAGAGCAATCATCGAAAGGAGAACCGAGCAGTACGCCGAGAAAGCCAACAAAGGGTGGCGGAAGGTCGTGTTCGAACCCGGTGAATGGGTTTGGTTGCACATGAGTAAGGAAAGGTTTCCGGCGCAACGGAGATCCAAACTGTTACCTAGAGGCGATGGACCACTTCAAGTCCTTGAGCGCATTAGTGACAATGCTTACAAATTGGACTTGTCCGGTGAGTACAAAAGTTAGTTCTACATTCAATGTTGCTGACTTGAGTCCTTTTGATGTAGGTGACGAGCTGGATTTGAGGACAAATCCTTTCCAAGAGGAGGGGAATGATATGTCCCGTGCTAAGGAGGTGTCTGATCCAATCAAGGTGCCTGAAGGACCCGTGACGAGATCGCGAGCTAAAAGGTTCAAGGATAGCCTCAACGGATTCATACGAGAGGTTTGGGAATAAGAGGCGTCAAGGAGACCCATGGAAGGACCCAAGAAAGGTGTTGATTTCGTCACTTTATTGACATTGGAAGAACAAGGTTAAAATCCAGTACAAGAGCCTTTGGCGAATAAGGCGTGGCCATGTCCTAGCTACCAGAGGGGCCTGGACGAAGTTTGAAGAATATATTTGGAAGAAATTCGAAACCTTATTAATATTTGGGTCTTGAATTATCTTAGATCTTTATCTAATTATTTAGATTAGATTTTAGTTATTTTCTTATTTAATTTTTGTTTTTTTAAGAGTCATAGTTTGACTAGAATTTATTTAAGGTAGTTTCCTACTTTGAATATGATTCTAGTTAGGCAGTTTCCTAGTCTTGATAGAATTCTTTTTGGATCAGATTTTTGATTCCTTTTCCTACATAATTTCATCCATCCCTACACTATAAATAGGGATCCATTGTGACATTATAGATTACACACACACCATTATTGAATTCAGTTATAAACTTGTGAGTTTATTTTCTCTCTAGAGAACTTTTATCTGAATTTCATAATATCTGTGAGATTCAATTTCAACTTATCCAACGGGTTCATCATCCCCGCTTGTGGCGTCTGCATCAAATCCATGTTTGTGTTTCCAATTGATCGTGGGTTACGAATTCTACTAATTTGTGGTTCAACATCGTTGTGAGGCTAGGGTTTGGATCCATCCATCCAAATCGGCGAAACTGATACAAGTCCTGGGAAGTTCTATAGCTTTCTTTGTCATGTGCCGGCAGGAACACATCACTCTTGTCCTACTCACATTTTAGAGCAGTGCTACTAATGATTGTTTGCCTAGTGATGTGCAGCCCTTACTTGACGAGTTCCACCAGTGGAAGGAATCGAGCATCAGATCGATTTCATCCCCGGAGCTGTGCTACCCAACCGACCAGCCTATAGGACATCTCCCGACAAAATTAAGGAGGTTGATAGGCAAGTCAAAGAGTTTTTGGAGAAGAAGCAAATCCGTGAAAGTCTCAGCCCGTGCACCGTTCCATTGATCTTAGTGCCGAAGAAGAACAACGAATGACGTATGTACATGGATTGCCAAGCAATCAACAAAATCAGGGTAAAGTATCATTTTCCCATCCCTAGGTTAGATGATATGCTAGATGAGTTGTCTGGTTCGCGTGTCTTTTCTAACATTAAGTTGCGTTCTGGTTACTTTCAAGTACGTATGCAAGAAGGTGATGAATGGAAAACTGCATTTAAAGCATTATTGGTATAAATGGCTTGTTATGCCTTTTGGTCTCACAAATGCACCGGGCATGTTTATGCGTTTGATGAATCATGTTTTGCGTGAAGTGATTGGAAAGTATGTTGTTGTGTATTTTGATGACATTCTGATTTATATGGTAATCTGTCTAAGTGTTCTTTTTGCATGAACGAAGTCTTATTTCTAGGCTTTGTTGTGAGTGAGTGTGGTATAGAAGTAGACCATTCCAAAATCAAGGCGATTGAGGAATGGCCAACTCCTAAATCCGCAAGTGATGTGCAATCTTTCCATGGCATTACTGGATTTTATTGTCGCTTTGTGCGCGAGTTTTCCAGCATAGCTGCGCTGCTTACTGAGTTAAGCAAGAAAGATCAAAAGTGTGAATGGGGTCCTATTCAAGAGCATGCGTTTAACACTTTGAAAACATGTTTATGTAATGCGCCTATTTTGCTCTACCGAACTTTAATAAAACTTTTAAGATTGAATGTGATGCCTCGGGCAAAGGGATTGGTGCTGTTTTGATGCTGGAACGGCGTCCAGTCGTCTATTTCAGTGAAAAGCTCCATGATGCAACCCTTCATTATTCCACCTATAACAAGGAGTTGTACGCACTCAAGAGAGCTTTAGAAACATGGCAGCACTACTTATGGCCTAAAGAGTTCATGATTCACACGGATCACGAGAGTTTGAAGCATTTGAAAGGCCCACAAAATCTGAACAACCGTCATGGACGATGGGTGGAGTTTATCGAGTCCTTTTCGTACGTCATCAAGTACAAGAAAGGTGCCGAAAATATTGTAGCTGATGCATTGTCGAGAAGGTACATTCTCTTGAACCTTATGCATGCTAAGATGTTAGGATTTAATGCAATTAAGGAGGTATATTCGAGTGATCCTTATTTTTCACCGATCTATGCTACTTGTTGCACTAAGTCTCGGTCATTTGATGGTTATTTCATGCATGATGGGTTTTTATTCAAGGGTTCGCAGTTGTGTATTCCTAAGTCTTCTATGCATGAGTTGTTAGTTCTAAAGTCACATGCGGGAGGTTTAATAGGTCACTTTGGTGTGTCTAAAATGTTAAACTTGCTGCATGAACATTTCTTTTGGCCACGTATGAAGCATGATGTTGAGAATGTGTGTTCTAGATGCATTATATGTAGGAAATCGAAATCTACATCACACCCATTCGGTTTATACACTCCTCTACCAGCCCCGTCTTCCCCGTGGATTGATTTATCTATGGATTTCATACTAGGATTACCACGGTCTAGGTCTGGTCGTGATTCCATCTTTGTTGTAGTTGATAGGTTTTCAAAGATGTCTCATTTCATTGCATGTAGGAAAACCGATGATGCTGTACACATTGCCAACTTGTTCTTTATTCATGTTGTGCATTTACATGGGATACCTAGAACTATTGTTAGTGATAGGGATTCTAAGTTTTTGGCACATTTCTGGCATGTACCATGGGGTAAGCTAGGTACCAAATTGTTATTTTCTACTGCATGTCATCCACAAACTGATGGACAAACTGAAGTGGTTAATCACACTTTAGGTACTTTGCTGCGTGCTTTAGTTAAAAACAACTTGAAATCATGGGAAGATTGTTTGCCATATGCTGAATTTGCTTACAATCGAGTTATACATTCATCTACTAATATGTCACCATTCGAGGTTGTTTATGGTTTTAATCCGCTAACGCCTACTGATCTGTTGCCTTTACCTGTTGAGCATCTAACAAGTGTTAAAGGTACAAAAAGAGCGGATCAAGTGAAGGAGATGCATGAGAAAGTACGTGCACGTATTGAAGCAGTTGGTGCATGCAATGCAGTCCAAAAGAACAAACGGCGCAAACAATTGATTTTCCAGATCGAAGATCGCGTTTGGATTCACCTGAGTCCTGGACGGTTTTCTAACTTTAGAAAGTTGAAATTGATGCCAAGACGAGATGGACCATTCACCGTGTTGAGTCAAGTCAATGACAATGCATATCGCATTGATTTACTCGGTGAATATAAGTGTTCATCTACATTTAATGTTGCTGATTTATCTCCCTTTTCTGCAAATGATGAGTTTGATAATGATGAGTTTGAGAATTCGAGGAGGAATTCTTTTCAGCAGGGGGGGAATGATGAGGTTGAGCAAGGCAAAGCACAAGAAGATCCGGAGCTTCAATTCAAAGGTCCTATGACGCGTTTACGAGCAAAGAAGTTGCAAGCTTATTTACAAGCTTCAATAAGGCGTAAATTCGAACTTGGTGAAGATGAGTTGAAGAGCAGCCTGAGATTGGTCAACATGCTGTCCATTGATGAAGAAGAAGGAAGCATGAAAGCGTGATAAGAAGAATGACGCCATTTGGATGTGTGCATGAGAAGTTATACGCGTTTTCATGGGAAATCGGGAGATGCTATTTTTCATGCAAAGGTGGTGAATATTTTGAACACAGTTTGAACGAGCCCAACCAGCCGAAGTCGTGTTACTTGAGGTCCAATATGGCGTGAATTTTGAAGGACCAAGTTGTTGGGATTTATCTTTATCTAGTTAGATTTTTCTTATTTTATTTTTGGTATCTTGTGATTATTTCCTTAAAAACAGATTTTGGATAAGGAAACAATCCTAGTTAGATTAGCACTAGTATTTCCGGCCTTATCATGTTCCAAAGGCCCTAGTTTTCGATCCTAGCTTCTAGTATAAATAGGAGTACCATGTGACACTTTAAAAGTTAGACAATTGCATGAGTTTGAGATTTATTCCTCCCTTTTGTCACATGATCCTTTAGTTGATCATTTATATACAAACAATTCTATTGTTCTAGAAAATCAATAGTCTTATTTAAGTTCTTTAGGGTATTTATAAAGTACTTGGGAGAATTGCTATCCGGAGAAGTTAGACGTGCGCGTTCGAGTTTTCAACATGGGTTCGCTGAATCTATCCTATCCACAACACAACTTTGTCGCCGCCATTACTACAAAGTCCGATGACAACCGCCGCCATCTCAGCCACCACCGCCGTGTTTCCTTCCTCCACAAGCTGTCCCACGAGTCTACATCGAGTCCTAGTTCGTGTCTTCATATTCTAGTAAGTTTTATCATTAAATTGAGTCGGATTGTATCCATTATTTTAGCTGATGTAGTTCGAGTCCTTAAAGTCTTCCCCCTGCGTGTTCTTCATGGCTTAGATTCATTATCCGGGTCACATCAGGTAAATCGACTATTATTTTGGTGTATGGTGTATGGTGTACGGGTGTATGAACTATGTGGCGTATAAGGTGAGCCGGGTGTAGGTGTGTATGAGATGGAAATTTTCGAATCCTAAGGGTGTAGAAATTGAAAATTAGGTGTGGATAAGTAGGGGAGAACTTGATTAGATATGGATGAGGATGGAAGAAATATAAACAAGGAAACAAATCTAGAAGATAAGGTAGAAGACTTTTGGATGTATTTGACCAAGTATGGACACAATCTAAAATCCCTAGGTATCTATCTAGTATGGAAACTAATTTAAAACAAGGAAATAAAATCGAAATCAACAAGAAATAAATCTGATTTTTTTTTATAATCGGCGACTTTTTTTAATTTTTTTTTACCGATGACTTTTCTCTTCCTTTTTTTTCAACGAATAATCAGATATTACAATTTGAGATATAAAACGAAAATAAATGACACGTATGAAAATAAATGACACGTAGACGACACGTCGGACTGAACCACGACTAGCAGAGCTGACGTGGCTCTGATGTCAAATTTATGATGCGACCCGGACAATGAATCTAAGACACGAGATATACGCACGCGAAAGACATATAGATCAAAACACGTCAGGCGAATGAAGGATTCAATCCGACAGATAACAAGACACAAATAAACGACTAATAAGGGAAATAAGACTAGATTAAATTCTAGACACCTAAGAAACTTAGAATGCGACACAAACTAGAGCAAAACACAATACCAAACAAAAGGGAACAATGAACAAATGGCGAATGGATTAGAAGATGGATTGGGTTCGATTATGGCTATATGAGGATGGAACAAGAATGGAACTTACTTGGATAATTTGTGGAAGATAGGAGGCGGACGAATAGTGTCTTGTGGATGAAGGTAGTAGCGTCGAGATGCAGATGATAGGTAGAATGGATTGGAACTTCAGTTGAACCCCGGCTTCTAGAGACGAAACGCAGCTTCTTCGATCTTCTCCGGATAGCAATTCTCCCAAGTACTGGTTGTACTCTGAAGAACTTGAATAAGACTATTGATTTTCTAGAACAATAGAATATGATAAATGGGTGATCAACTAAAGGATCGTGAGACAATTGAGAAATTAATCTTTTATTTCATGCAACGTCTGAAAAATAAAGTACACAACTGATCCCCTTATATAGGTAAAGGGGGTGGACGAAATTAGAGTCCTAAAATACTAAGAAATCAAAAATAAAAAGGTTTCCTAATCTAACAAGGATTCCTACCTTAATTAGGACTCTATTTACGGTAAAAAAGAAAAAGACAAAAAATAAAATAGTAAAAATCTAAACTAGATAAACATAAATCCCAATTGGATTTGGGCCTTCAATCTTCAACTTGGACTTCAATATTTTCAATCATGGGTTGAATAAATTCTCAAATTCCAATTGCACATTCTCGAATAAAATTAACTCCATGCATGAAAATTCGAGATCCACTGTTTCCCATGCAAATTTCCATGCACACGTCCAAATTAACTCGAACTTCTTCCTAAGATCTTAAACAACCTTTCTCATCATTAATGGACATAAAGTTAATCCATCTTTGATGCCTAGGCTGCTCGTCGTTCACTAGAGTCTTCAAAACACTTGCGTTCTTCATGCATTGATCTTCTTCATCTTCTATTGACAACATAGCAATCCACTTGGGGCTACCATAGTGCATTTCTTCTTCTTTTGTTGGCATGATCTTTTTCTCATCAGATCTTCACGACTTATCAAGCAGACCATCCATAACTCTTTGTGGCGTCACCATCGATCCAGGGTTCATGTCTTTAATTGATCGTGTGATGTGATGAGGTCGAGCAAGGCAAAGAACAAGAAGATTCAGAGCTGCAATTCAAAGGTCCTGTGACGCGTTTACGAGCAAAGAAGTTGCAAGCTTATTTACAAGCTTCTATTCGTCGTAAATTCGGGTTGCATGAAGAAGAGATAAAGAGCAGCTCCAGATTGATCACCATGCTATCCATTGATGAAGAAGAAGGACGCATGAAGACGTGAGAAGAAGAATGACGCCATTTGGACGTGTGCATGAAAAGTTATACGCGTTTGCATGGGAAATCGGGAGATGCTGTTTTTCATGGAAAGGTGGCAGGATTTAATCACATCATGGGCCACAAATTAATTTAATTAATTGCAGCCCATGTCACCTAGTTCAAGTCCAAAAGTGGTGAGTTTTTCAAACCCAAAATCACTTTGGGATTTATCCTTATCTAGTTAGATTTTTCTTATCTTATTTTTTGTATCTTTTGATTTTATCCTAGTTTGACTAAGACTTGTAGATTTTCGATCCTTATTAGTTTTTAGGGTTAATATTTTCGGCCCTATGTATCCTATAAATAGGACTATCATGTATCCTTTGTCTCGCGATCCTTTGGTTGATAACCTATATACAAACAATTCTATTGTTCTAGCAAATAAATAGTCTTATTTAAGTTCTTCAGGGTATTTATCAAGTACTTTGGAGACTTGCTATCGGGAGAAGTTAGACGTGCGCGTTCGGGTTATCAGCACGGGTTCGCCGAATCTCTCCAATCCACAACAACACATCGCCACCGCCTTCACCAACACCACTGCCGCCTTCGCCGACTTTTGCCGCCACCACCATTGATTCCCAGCCCCCACAAGCCATACCAAGTGTCATCAATCGAATCCTTGTCTGTGTCCATGTATTCTAGTAAGTTTTATCGTTTAATTCGAGTCGGATTGTTTCCATTTGTTCTAGCTGACGTAGTTCGATTCTTGAGTCTTCCGCATGCATAAATCTTATGTCTTGGATTCATTGTCCGGGTCACATCATAAATTTGGCATCAGAGCTATGTCAGCTCTGCTGGTCGTGGTTCAATCCGGCGTGTCATTTATCTTTAGTACGTGTCTTTAATTTTCGTATTGTTTCGAGTTATAATCTGATTGTTATTTATTCCAAATAAAAAATAAAAAAAAAGTCGCCGATAAAAAAAAATCAGATTTATTTTCTTGTTGATTTCGATTTTGTGTCTTGTTTAGTCTAGATAGGCTTGAATCCATTCTAGATAGATTTTGAGGGATTTTTTAGATTATGTTCACACTTGGTCAAACACATCCAAAAGTATTCTACCTTATCTACTAGATTTTCTTCCTTGTTTAGATTTCTTCCATCCTCATCCGTATCTAATCAAGATCCTCCATCCCTATCCGCCATATTTTTCGATCCTACACACACTAGGGTTCGAAATTTTTCATCTCTTTCCTACCTATACCCGATTCGCCTTATACACCACCTAGGTCATGCACCCATACCCCCATACACCCGTACACCATACACCCGTTGTCCACATACACCATCTAGCTGAAATACTCATTCCACACACCTACTTCTACTCTTAGCAACCTTCCGGCTTGATTCTATTCGTTGGAGCTTGAAGAAGACTAAGAAGAACTAGTTAAGAGAAGCTACTGATTTCGATCCACCCACCCCCCATAATTCACTCGACACATGCACTACAAATCTTTGAGAGATAAACACGAGTGGAAAAATCAAGAGTGACATACACGAGCGTTTGTGAGGAATTATGAGGTCCTACTCCACTTTTTCTTCACTTTTGTTTATTTTGCAGGTACAATGAAGAGAGGTACCAAGAATGAATTGACTACTCCACCACCTAAGGAGCCCCGATCACCTAATACACCTGGCGATCAGTCCTACTCATCTGAACAACAGTGGGATACCAAGTACCAATATGAAGCTCTAGTAAAACATTTTGAGCGACAGAATCGTCTACTAAGAGACAAACTTGGCAACCAAGTAGCTGAATTGCAAGAGGAGCTTGCAATGCTCAGAACTCAGTTGACCGCATCCCAAATGGTCCAAGGAGAACCTGAGAAGCAACCCGAGCCTCAAGACAAAGCAGTGAGGCAACCTGAGCGTCAAATCAATGTAGAAAGGCGACCCGAGCCTCAAGTAGAGGTAATTGGCCAGCACCAGCAGCAGAGAAACATCAACAGGCCGCCACCTGTACAGCAAGACGTTCAAAGGCCGCCCTCTACCTTTGAAGAAGACTATGATTACGGATAGGATTCCTATGCAGCCAGTGGTTATGAGGTTGATTACACACCACAAGGGAGAAGAAACCGCCATGATCGACCCCGAGGTCCTCATAGGCGTGCACACCATGATAACTATGAAGATAGAAGGCTCAACAACATCAAGACGAGCATACCCGAGTTTGAAAGCCTTTACGACCCTGATATCTACTTAGATTAGGAGCGTAAGGTAGAAAAGATCTTTGCATGCTATGATTTCTCTGAATTCAAGAAGGTGCAGCTCGCATGCTTAGAATTTAGAGGCTACGCAGCCTCATGGTGGGAAATGCAATAAGAGAGAAGGTGTAGAAACCACAATCCACCAATCGACACTTGGGAAGAAATGAAGGAATTGATGCAAGGTCACTTCATTCCAATTCATTATGAGAGAGAGCTTGAGAAGAAGCTCAACCGGATCAAACAAGGCACCAGATCGATTGAAGAGTACCACAAGAAGTTGGAGACTGTCTTGAATAGAGTCAGAAAGCAGGAGACCTTAAATGCTACCATCATTCGGTACATTGAAGGTATGAATCCTGACTTAGCTTGTGAAGTCGAACTTAGAGACTTCACTAGTGTAGAAAGAATGGTGCAGTACACATCAATAGTTGAAAAGCAGCTGAGAGAAGGCCGACATTGATCACACGACAGTGCAGCCCCTACATGACAACCTTGGAGTCGAGGAGCACCTAGTTTGACATCAACTGAAGCCACACGACCGCGAGGTCCTCCAGATGAGTCCGTTTGATATTTTGATCGCACTACACCGTAGTCCAGCCATAAACCCGAGTCTACGCCACCAAACCAGTCTCGGCCGAACCCTGCTCTGCCCAACCATGGAGTGACGCCCCTTGATATGACCATGACAAGCATCAAATCGTCCCTTCCAAAGCTGCCATTAAAGGATTCGAAGAGTGTCGTGTTGTTCAAGATTAAAGATTGGAGATCAAGATTTGAAGAGCAATGCATGAAGATAGAACTTATCAAGTTGTGCATGTGCATGGATGTTCAACTCGTCGAGTTGTGCATGTGTGCATGTGCATGGAGTTTTCGGCCCTTAGTTATTTAATTAAGGGATTGAATTTTATTTAGACTATAGTATTTATTTAATTATGTTAGACTATAGTTTAGTTCAGATTTTTTATTTAATTTATTATGTAATTTTCGTCCATAATATAGTCATAGTTGACAAGGTTTTATTTAAGGCAATTTCCTACCTTGAATAGAATTCTAGTTTAGGTAATTTGCTAGTATAGTTAGAAGACCTTTTTGGATCAGATTTTTAGGTCTTTTTAGCTTCAAATTTCGTCCCCCTTAGCATTATAAATAGGAGAACCATTGTACATTATTATTTAGACAATTGCAAGAGTTTGAGATTTATTCCTCCATTTGTCTCCTGATCCTTTGGTTGATCATATATATACAAACAATTCTATTGTTGTAGCAAATCAATAGTCTTAATCAAGTTCTTCAGGGTATTTATCAAGTACTTGGGAGAATTGCTATCCGGAGAAGTTAGACATGCGCGTTCGAGTTATCAACACGGGTTCACCGAATCTATCCAATCCACATCAAACAACTGTCGCCGCCATCACCATCACAACTGCCGCCTTCCGCCGCCATCACCGCCGTTCAAGAACCATCCACAAGCTGTCCTTCGTGTGTTCATCGATCTTTAGTTCATTGTTCGTGTTCCTAGTAAGTTTGTTCCTTTATTTAGAGTCAGATTGTATCATTTGTTCTAGCTGACGTAGTTCGATTCTTGAGTCTTCCGCGTGCATAAATCTTGTGTCCTGGATTCATTGTTCGGGTCACATCTGATATGACCATGACAAGTATCAAATCGTCCCTTCCAAAGCTGCCATTAAAGGATTCGAAGAGTGTTGTATTGTTCAAGATTAAAGATTGGAGATCAAGATTTGAAGAGCAATGCGTTAAGATAGAACTCATCAAGTTGTGCATGTGCATGGATGTTTAACTCGTTGATTTGTGCATGTATGCGTGTGCATGGATGATGAGAATAAGATCATCCTAACAAACGAAGAAGAAATGCACCATGGCAGCCCCAAGTGGATTGTTATGTTGTCCATAGAAGATGAAGAAGATCAGGGGATGAAGAATGCAAGTGTTTGGAAGACTACAGTGAACGACGAGTAGCCTAGACATCAAAGATGGATCAACTTTACGTCCATTAATGATGAGGTAGGTTGTTCAAGAGCTTAGGAAGAAGTTCGAGTCAATTTGGACGTGTGCATGGAAATTTGCATGGGAAATAGTGGATCTCGAATTTTCATGCATGGAGTTAATTTTATTCGAGAATGGGCCACACGAATTTGAGAATTTATTCAACCCATGATCGAAAAAATTGAAGTCCAAGTTGAAGATTGAAGGCCCAAATCAAATTGGGATTTATGTTTATCTAGTTTAGATTTTTACTATTTTATTTTTGGTCTTTTTGATTTTTACCTTAAATAGAGTTCTAATTAAGGTAGGAATCCTTGTTAGATTAGAAAACTTTTTTATTTTCAATTTCTTACTATTTTAGGACTTTATTTTCGTCCACCCCCTTCACCTATATAAGGAGATCAGTTGTGAACTTTATTTTTCAGACGTTGCATGAAATAAAGAGTTAATTTCTCAATTGTCTCACCGATCCTTTGGTTGATCACCCATTTATCAAGTTCTTTAGACCTAGCAAATCTAAAGTCCTATTTCAAGCTCTTTTCTATTCCATCGAGTCTAGGGGGAGTGCTATCAAACTTGGAGTTTACGAGAAATCGCGTTTCATCTTCACCGCAAGACGGGGGTCGAGTAAGTCTACTTCTTCTACCTTTCAATTACATCTCCATCATTCATCTACCTTTATCCCTACATTACGCATGTATCACCATCATCCATCAATCAAAATTCATCCATAATCATCACCATAATTCGTTCATCACCTATACGTGCTCAATTCACCCTAATTAACACGTATAACACATCTTCCCTATATCGCCTATCTATCTATTTATTTTTGTGTGTTTTATCTTAGTTGAGTCATATTTCTAAGTGTCTTACATGTCTAGCGTATAATCGAGTCTTATTTTCCATGTTCCTCATTTATTTGTGTCTTGTTATCTGTCGGATTGAATTCTTCATTCACCTCACGTGTTTCGATCTAAAAGTGTTCCGCTTGCGTATTCATTGTCCAGGTCATATCATAAATTTGGCATCAGAGCCACGTCATGATATGACCCAGACAAACGATCTAGGATTATAATAATAACGTAGCGGAAGACTTTAGGATGTGAAACACGTCAACTAAATTAAGGGAACAATCCGTATCAAATAATAGAATAAAACGACTCAAATAATAGAATAAAATGACCTAATCTAGGCAACGAAAATACCGAGAAAAATGACACGACTATGTAACACAATACCAACGAAAAGGAGGGCTGGAAGGGAACGAAATATGGGCTGGAATATATGTGTTTGGATCGTGAGTTATGGGTGAAGAAAGGCTTGAGTAGATAGGATATGTTAGGGATGAAATGAACTTACGAATTGGACGAATCTTGTGTAGAACTCGAACACGAACTCGTGGAAGGACTTGAAACCGATGACGGGGGCTGGATGGGTGGCATCATTGATGAGGATGGACGGTTGATAAAGTTGTGGTGAATCACAACCCGATAGGCTCCTTGAATCTCGAACGTATCCAAGGTTGAAATCTCCAAGTTGCTCTTCGATAGCCCCACATCATCAAGTTAGATGGATCCGGTTCATGTTCGTCCAAATTGATTCAGAGATACCGATGGTCTACACCGCAATAAAATGAGCATCCCCGAGTTCGAAGGTCTACATGATCCCGATGCTTATCTTGATTGGGAACGCAAAGTAGACAAGGTCTTTAAGATACCATGGATAGATTCTTAGCTGGTCTACGAAGGGAAATCCGAGTAAAGGTAGCATTGTATCACTTCGACAAGTTGAAAGACATGGTGCAATATGCCAACGGGAGAACATCTTCTACACTCGTGCAGTGATCAAGGGTGACACGTGTTCTATGATTATTGACAGTGGCAGCATGATCAATGCCATCAGTCAATATGCAGTGGAAAAGCTTGGTCTACCCGTTCAACAACACGCAAAGCCTTACAGATTGCAGTGGCTTACAGATAGATGCGAGATACGTGTGGTTCACTAGGTAAGTGTCTCATTCTCAATCAATAAGTTTTCTGACACTGTTTTGTGTGACGTTATCCCTATGGATGCGGCACACTTGTTGTTAGGCAGACCTTGGCAGTATGATCGACATGTTATCCACGACGAATGTTTGAACACGTACATAGTCAATATTGATGGCCAAACTAGCACCATAAGGCCATTATCACCCAAAGTCGTTGCTATGGATCAACAACGCATGTAAGAGAGTTTCAAAGAGGAAAAGGTGAAGCAAGCAGCTGCAAAACGGGTCCCGAAGACCACGGCTATGACCCCTATTGCCGAATAGCCCCTTGCCGTCACCCCAAACCCTTCCAAACCACCTCATTCGAACTCCTTAACTATGGAAAGGAAGATTGAGTCGAGTACTAGCAAGCCTCACATGAAGATCTTGTTTATTTCAGCGAAACAAGGTCAGAAAGTCGTCAAAGCAGGTATGCCTCTTTTCCTACTCACATTTAAGAGCAGTGCTACTAATGATTGTTTGCCTAGTGATGTGCAACCCTTACTTGATGAGTTGAAGGACGTATTTCCTGAGGAAATACACGGCGGACTTCCACCAGTGCGAGGAACCGAGCATCAGACCGATTTTATCCCCGGAGCAGTACTACCCAACCGACCAGCCTATATGACGTCTCCCTAAGAGACTAAGGAGATTGATAGGAAAGTCAAAGAGTTGTTGGAGAAGAAGCAAATCTGTGAAAGTTTGAGTCCGTGCGCCGTTCCAGTGATTCTAGTGCCAAAGAAGAACAACGAATGGCGTATGTGCATGGATTGTACAGCAATCAACAAAATCACGATAAAGTATCATTTTCCCATCCCTAGATTAGAGGATATGCTTGATAAGTTGTCTGGTTCGCGTGTCTTTTCTAAAATTGATTTGCGTTCTGGTTACTTTCAAGTACGTATGCAAGAAGGTGATGAATGGAAAATTGCATTTAAAATAAAGCATGGTTTGTATGAATGGCTTGTTATGCCTTTTGGTCTCACCAATGCACCAAGCACGTTTATGCGCCTGATGAATCATGTTTTGTGTGAAGTAATTGGAAAGTATGTTGTTGTGTATTTTGATGACATTCTTATTTATAGTGACACAATACGCACACATATGCAGCACCTTAGACATGTGTTCGAGAATCATAGAGAGTTGAAGCTATATGGTAACTTGTCTAAGTGTTCTTTTTGCATGAACGAAGTCGTATTTCTAGGCTTTGTTGTGAGTGAGCGTGGTATAGAAGTAGACTGTTCTAAAATCAAGGCGATTGAAGAATGGCCAACTACTAAATCTGCGAGTGATGTGCGATCTTTCCATGGCCTTTCTAGCTTTTATCGTCGCTTTGTGCATGATTTTTCCAGCATAGTTGCGCCGCTTACTGAGTTAAGCAAGAAAGATCAAAATTTTGAATCCTCTAATGCCTACTGATCTCTTGCCTTTACCTGTTGAGAATCTAACAATTGTTAAAGATACAAGAAGAGTGGATCAAGTGAAGGAGATGCATGAGAAAGTACGTGCGCATATTGAAGCAGTTGGCGTACGTAATGCAGTCTAAAAGAATAAACGGTGCAAACTAATGATTTTCCCAGCCCGGAGATCGCGTTTGGATTCATCTGAGTCCTGGACGGTTTCCTAACTTGAGGAAGTCAAAAT
This sequence comes from Perilla frutescens, assembly GCA_026008535.1. Classification (NCBI taxonomy): domain Eukaryota; kingdom Viridiplantae; phylum Streptophyta; class Magnoliopsida; order Lamiales; family Lamiaceae; genus Perilla; species Perilla frutescens. The sequence goes on along the minus strand of BRKX01000020.1, from coordinate 7,636,738 downwards.
TAATACCTAGAGGAGATGGACCGTTCACCGTGTTGAGTCGAGTCAATGACAATGCATATCATATTGATTTACCCGGTGAGTATAAGTGTTCATCTACATTCAATGTTGCTGACTTATCTCCCTTTTTTGCAGATGATAAGTTCGATGATGAAGAGTCTGAGAATTCAAGGACGAATTCTTTTCATCAGAGAGGGAATGATGAGGTCGAGCAAGGCAAAGAACAAGAAGATCCGGAGCTGCAATTCAAAGGTCCTATGATGCGTTTACTAGCAAAGAAGTTGTAAGTTTATTTACAAGCTTCTATTCCTCGTAAATTTAAGTTGCATGAAGAAGAGATGAAGAGCTGCCCGAGATTGATCACCATGCTATCCATTGATGAAGAAGAAGGAAGCATGAAGACGTGAGAAGAAGAATGACGCCATTTGGACGTGTGCATGAAAACTTATACGCGTTTGCATGGGAAATCGGGAGATGCTTTTCATGCAAAGGTGGCAGGATTTAATCACAACATGGGCCACAAATTAATTTAATTAATTGCAGCCCATGTCACCTAGTTCAAGTCCAAAAGTGGCGAGTTTTTCAAGCCCAAAATCACTTTGGGATTTATCCTTATCTAGTTAGATTTTTCTTATCTTATTTTTTTGTATGTTTTGATTTTATCCTAGTTTGACTAAGACTTGTAGATTTTCGATTCTTCTTAGTTTTTATGGTTAATATTTTCGATCCTATGTATCTTATAAATAGGAGTACCATGTGACACTTTAAAAGTTAGACAATTGCAAGAGTTTGAGATTTATTCCTCCATTTGTCTCCCGATCCTTTGGTTGATCATCTATATACAAAAAAATTCTATTGCTCTAGCAAATTAATAGTCTTAATAAATTTCTTCAGGGTATTTATCAAGTACTTGGAAGAATTGCTATCCGGAGAAGTTAGACGTGCGCATTCGAGTTATCAACACGGGTTCGCCGAATCTATCCAATCCATAACAACATATCGCCGCCGCCTTTACCAATACCGCCGCCATCTTCGCCGACTTCCACCGCCACCACCGTCGATTCCCAGCCCCCACAAGCCGTACCAAGTGTCATCAATCGAGTCCTTGTTTGTGTCTACGTATTCTAGTAAATTTTATCGTTTAATTCGAGTAGGATTGTTTCCATTTGTTCTAGCTGACGTAGTTCAATTCTTGAGTCTTCCGCATGTATAAATCTCGTGTCTTGGATTCATTGTCCGGGTCACATCACCAAGACACGAGATTTATGCACACGAAAGACTCAAGAATCGAACTACGTCAGCTAGAACAAATGGATGCAATCCGACTCAAATAAATGAACAAACATATTAGAATATGAAGACACAAATAAGGACTCGATTGATGACACTTGGTACAACTTGTGGGTGGCTGGAAATCGATGGTGGTAGCGGCGGAAGTAGGCGAGGGTGGTGGTTGTGTTGGTGAAGGCGGCGGTGATGTGTGATGAGGACATCCATAGCAATGAGGATCTAAATCCGGAGCTACAATTCAAAGGCCCCGTCACTCGACTAAGAGCTATGAAGTTACAAGACTATTTGCAAGCAACAATTCGCAAGAAGCTCAAAGAAGAAGACAGCGTGCAAGGTAGCGCAAAGTTGATGACATTGTTGATATTGGAAGATGGAGATCAAGACATGGAGTGCAAGGCATGAGGAAGTGCACGTGTGCATGTGTGTGTGTGTTGAAGATCACGGCCGAGAGTGAAGAAGACCAAAGAGTTCGGTCCTTAATTGTTTTAATTAAGGGGTTATTTTATTTTAGACTATAGTGTTATTTTTATTTAATTAGACTATAGTCAAATTCAGATTTTATTTGATTTATTTAGAGCAATTTTCGGTCATTAAGTTGAAGAGTCATAGGTTTGACTAGAATTTTAATTAAGGGAAGAAACTACCTTAAATAGAATTCTAGTTTAGGAAATTTCCTAGTCTAGTTGGATCTCTTTTTGGATCCATTATTTTCGGTCATAATAGCTTCAATTTTCGGTCCTCTATATCTTATAAATAGGGGATCATTGTGACATTCATACTTTAGACTATATTTGATTAATTAAGCTTTGCTTTCAGTATCGTCTCAACCCCGTTAAATCTTTGTGAGTTTTGACCTAAAATTCATACTCTTAGAACTAGCAATTCTAGGTTTTATTCAAAGGGAATTCGCCAATTCACATTGAGGGATTGTCGGACACTCGCTACTTGAAGATCAACTTAAAGCATTTTGCCTTGTGTACGTTCGAGATTCAAGGCAACTTTAGGGTTGTGATTCGCATCTACAATTCACCCGACATCCAGCCACCGCCAACGACTTCCATCCTCACCGTCGCCCATCTCAACAACCTTCACCAAGTCCGTAGTTCGAGTATCAAGTCATTCCAAGCTGTTCCGGATCAGATTTGCCTATATGTGATCTTTACGACATTTGGAGCGCATATAACGTAAGTTTATCCAAAACCTTATCATATCCTATCTACCCTAACAATTCTTCACCTAAACCTCACACACGACATCCCATCTTCATACCCACCCAATTCGCCTTCTAAAAACAGCCCTTAACTTGAATTTTGTGTTTAATTTGTGTGCCGTAGTCTAGGTATTTTAGTTGGTTTTAGTCGTCTAGTTTGTCCCACATATTAGCATTAATATTTCCGCATATTTTCGAGTTGTTAAAAGTCTTAGAACCCTTACGTGTTGATGTGCATTCAATCCTTATCTCGGGTCACATCATAAAAGTGGTATCAAAGCCACGTCGGCTTTGGTTCGTGGTTTGTGTCTTTATTTTAGCGTTGAGTTTGTTCGAGTTGTAATTTAATTTCCGTATCGTTCATAGAAAAAAAAAAGATCATATAAAAAAAAGAGGCTCGGATTAAAAAAAAAGCCGAAAATCCGAAATTAAAAAAAACAAAAAAGAATATTCATTGTTTCCTTTTAGTGCCTCTTTAATTTTGGTACTTTCCTTTTGGTTCTATTTTATAGTTGGTAATTACCTAGTGAGTCTTTTCTTATTTTTGGTAGTTTTCTTCTAGTATAATTCCATAGTTGGTACCTTCCTTAAGAGTCTTATTTTATTTTTAGAACTTTTCTTACAAGTTCTATTTTCTTTTAGTAACTTCCTTTAGAGTTATATTTTATTTTTGGTTCCTTTCTTCTAGAGTCTAGGCTAATTAAGGTATTTAGATTGTGTCACATAGATTGATACAGATCCAAATCACCTTATCCTTTTTAATTCTTTCTTTCCTTATCCTATTTAATTCTTTCCTTCCTTTTACACATCATACTCGAACACCACCCTACTACACCATACTCGACCACCATCCCAGATACACACCAAATTCTTCCTTGTTCCAAGAGTAGCATACCCTTCCATTCCCAGTGTAATTAAGTTGTGCCCATGAATACCACCTAGAGAGCCGATTCTCTTAGCTAGTTCAACCAGCCTATATACACAAATTATCATACACTGTGCACCCATATATTAAATAATACACGAATGGTAAAATAAAGAGAGAAAACAAACGAGTGACGTGAGATTGTGAGGTCCTACCTTGTTTTCTTTACGTTTGTTCGTCTTGTAGGTATCATGAAGAAAGGAAGCCATCCGGAGTCGTCCTTGACCCTACACGTTGACCCTCAGTCGACCACCCCACCTTTAGAACCGTTCAAAGACCCGTCCAAAGCACCCATGGAGTCTTTCTCTGATCCAGCACCACCGTAGGATCCTAAGTACCACTTTGATGCACTTTCAAAGCACTTCCAGAGACAGCACCAGGCTCTATCTGATAAGATTGACGATTTAGTGCATGTCTTTGAACGCACTAAAACTACTCCGACCATTACTCAAGCTGTTCGAGGTCCCACTAGACGCACTGAGCGTCAAAATGAGCCAGAAGAGGAGTACTATGATGAGAATATAGATGTCGGGTATGAGACCCCAGAACGACATCGTGATCAATCACGAGCTCCTCACAGGCGTGCAGTGCACACCGATGACTATGGAGAAGATAGAATGCTCAACAACATCAAAACAAGCATTCCGGAGTTTGAAGGCCTTCACGATCCCGATATTTACTTAGATTGGGAACGTAAGGTAGACAAGATCTTTGCATGCTATGACTTTACAGAAGTCAAAAAGGTGCAATTAGCATGTTTGGAGTTTAGAGGCTACATAGCCACATGGTGGGAGATGCAGCAGGAGAGGAGACACAGAAATCGAAATCCACCTATTGTTTTTAGGGAAGAGATGAAAGGATTGATGCGAGGATGCTTCATTCTAGTCCATTACGAGAGAGAGCTTGAAAAGAAGCTCAACCGGATTAAACAAGGCAGCCGTTCGATTGAAGAGTACCATAAAGAGCTAGAGATTGCCTTGAACCGAGTGGGGAAGGAGGAGACCCTAAATGCTACCATCATTCGGTACATTGAAGATATGAATCCCGATATTACATGTAAAGTCGAGCTCAAAGACTTCACCAGTTTAGAAAGGATGGTACAGTACGCATCGATTATGGAAAAACAACTTCGAGAAGGCCGCCGTCGATCTCATCAGACTTCAACCCCTACTCGACACCCTTGGAATAAAGGTACACATTCCACATCACCTTCTACCCCTTCTACTAAATCCACACGACCCCGAGGTCAGTCCGGACCACCTGAACGGTGTTTCGACCATTCTACACCGCAGTCCAGTAGTAGACCCGAGTCTACACCAGTGCCGCCCGCAAGGCCCCCATTCCAATGGCCAATATGACGCCTAATGCAGCCCCTAGTCGAGCTCATGACATCCAATGTCACAAATGCCAAGGTTGGGGTCATTTTCAGAATCAGTGTCTAGACCGACGTGTTCTGTTCCTCAATGAACAGAATAGACTTGAATCAGCCAGTGAAGATGAGGAAGAGCCCCAGGCCGCCGCCCTAGATGCAGTCGACATCCCTGAAGTCGAGCACGATGATGAAGAACCCGAGTTACCTCATGTCAGTCTAGTTTCAATCCGCAGTCTGAACATCAATCGTGAAGACGAAGAGCAATCTCAGCGTAACAACATCTTTTACACTCGAGTTACCATCAAAGATCAGACTTATATGATGATTATAGACAGAGGGAGCGTGATCAATGCAAACATTCCCAGTGTAATTAAGTTGTGCCCGTGAATACCACCTAGAGAGCCGATTATCTTAGCTAGTTGGACCAACCTATATACACAAATAATCACACACTGTGCACCCATATATTGAGTGATACACGAGTGGTAAAATCAAGAGAGAAAACAAACGAGTGACGTGAGATTGTAAGGTCCTACCTTGTTTTCTTTATGTTTGTTCATCTTGTAGGTATCATGAAGAAAACAAGCCGTCCGGAGTCATCCTTGAACCCACACGTCGACCCTCAGTGGACCACCCCACCTTTAGAACTGTCCAAAGACCCGTCCAAAGCACCCATGGAGTCTTCCTCTGATCCAGCACCACCGTAGGATCCTAAGTACCACTTTGATGCACTTTCAAAGCACTTCCAGAGACAGCACCAGGCTCTATCTAATAAGATTGATGATTTAGTGCATGCCTTTGAACGCACTAGAACTACTCCGACTATTACTCAAGCTGTTCGACGTCCCGCTAAACACACTGAGCGTCAAAACGAGCCAGAAGAGGAGTACTATGATGAGAATATAGATGTCGGGTATGAGAACACAGAATGAGGTCGTGATCAACCATGAGCTCCTCACAGGCGTGCAGCCCGCACCGATGACTCTGGAGAAGATAAAATGCTCAACAACATCAAAATGAGCATTCCGGAGTTTGAAGGCCTTCACGATCCTGATATCTACTTAGATTGGGAATGTAAGGTAGACAAGATCTTTGCATGCTATGACTCTACAGAGGTCAAAAAGGTGCAATTAGCATGTTCGGAGTTTAGAGGCTACGCAGCCACATGGTGGGAGATGCAACAGGAGAGGAGGCACAGAAATCAAAATCCACCTATTATTTTTAGGGAAGAGATGAAAAGATTGATGCGAGGACGCTTCATTCCAGTCCATTACGAGAGAGAGCTTGAAAAGAAGCTCAACCGGATCAAACAAGGTACCCATTCGATTGAAGAGTACCATAAAGAGCTAGAGACTGCCTTGAACCGAGTCGGGAAGGAGGAGACCCTAAATTCTACCATCATTAAGTACATTGAAGGTATGAATCCCGATATTTCATGTGAAGTCAAGCTCAAAGACTTCACCAGTGTAGAAAGGATGGCGCAGTACGCATCGATTGTGGAAAAATAGCTTCAAGAAGGCCGCCGTCGATCCCATCAGACTTCAGCCCCTACTTGACACCCTTGGAACAAAGGTACATATTCCACATCACTTTCTATCCCTTCTACTGAATCTATAAAACCCCGAGGTCAGTCCGGACCACCTGAATGGCGTTTCGACCGTTCTACATTGTAGTCCAGCCGTAGACTAGAGTCTACACCGGCGCCGCCTGCAAGGCCCCTATTCTAACGGCCCAATCAGTCCAACACGATGCCTAATGCAGCTCCTAGTCGAGCGCGTGACATCCAGTGTCACAAATGCCACGGTTGGGGTCATTTTCAGAATTAGTGTCCAGACCGACGTGTTCTATTCCTCAATGAACAGAATGGACTTGAATCAGCCAGTGAAGACGAGGAGGAGCCCCAGGCCACCGCCCCAGATACAGTCGACATCCCTAAAGTCGAGCATGATGATGAGGAACCCGAGTTACCTCATGTCAGTCTAGTTTCAATCTGCAGTCTGAACATCAATCGTGAAGACGAAGAGCAATCTCAGCGTGAAAACATCTTTTACACTTGAGTTGCCATCAAAGATCAGACTTATGCAATGATTATAGACAGCAGGAGCGTGATCAATGCAATCAGTCAATATGCTGTAGATGAGCTAGCTCTCACCACAACCAAGCATCCGAAACCCTACAAGCTACAGTGGCTCACAGACCGCGTCTCTATCCGTGTGACAGGTCAGGTACACATTTCTTTTACTAAGGGTCATTATTCTGACACTATTTTGTGTGATGTTATTCCCATGGAGGCAGCCCACATACTTTTAGGGAGACCGTGGCAGTTCGATAGATAAGCGGTTCACGATGGATTGACGAACACCTACTCGATTACTCAAGATGGTCGGACCACTGTGTTGAAGCCATTAACCCCTAAAGCTATTGCATAAGATCAAGAAAGGATGCAAGAGAGATTTAATCAGGAACGGGCGAAAACAGCCGCAGCTGTCGTCCGATCCACCACCGTGAACGGCCCCAATTCGGCCACAATTTCACCGCCATTCCCTACCACTACTTCAACCAATACAGCCCCTAAGATGTCTTCCAATGATTCCTTGGTTCGTGGAAAGGCATCCGAATCAGCCCCAAGTAAAGAGAAAAATCGGTCCCTGTTCATCTCAGTTAAAGGCGTAGAAAAAGCACTAAAAGCAGGTTTACCTTTCGTACTCTTATCTTATAAGGACAGTGCTACTAATGGTGTTTCTTTGCCTTGTGATGTGTAGCCACTTATGGAGGAGTTCGCGGACGTGTTCCCAGAAGCAATTCCAATTGGATTACCTCTAGTTCGTGGGATCGAGCACCAGATCGACTTCGTGCCCGGCGCCATCTTGGCCAACCGATCGGTGTACCGTACCTCGCCCGAGGAGACGAAGAAGATCGACCACAAAGTGAAGGAGCTATTGGAGAAGAAGCAAATCCGAGAGTCGTTGAGCCTTTGCGCAGTTCCAGTCATCCTAGTGCCAAAGAAGAACAATGAATGGAGGATGTGAATGGATTGCCGCACCATCAACAAAATCACGGTTAAGTACAGATTTCCTATACCTAGACTTGATGATAAGCTAGATGAATTGAGTGGGTCTAATGTGTTTTCTAAGATAGATTTAAGATCTGGTTATTTTCAAGTTAGAATGCATGAAGGGGATGAATGGAAAACCGCATTTAAAATAAAGCATGGTTTATATGAGTGTTAGTTATGCCTTTTGGTCTCACTAATGCACCGAGCACTTTCATGAGATTGATGAATCATGTTTTGCGTGATGTAATTGGAAAATTTGTGGTTGTATACTTTGATGATATTCTGATTTACAGCCACAGTGCACAGGCGCACATAGAACATCTTAGGCATGTATTCTGCTTATTGCGTGATGCCAAGTTGTATAGAAACTTTTCTAAGTGTTCGTTTTGCATATATGAAGTCATTTTTCTAGGCTTTGTCATCAATTCACGAGGTATTGAGGTTGACCGTTCCAAAATCAAGGCAATTGAGGAATGGCCAACACCAAAGAACGCCTCTGAGGTTCGATCCTTCCATGGATTGGCTGGGTTTACCGCCATTTTGTGCGGGATTTCTCTAGTATAGCCACCCCTCTTACTGAGTTAAGTAAGAAGGACTGAAAATTTGAGTGGGGTAAGCAACAAGAACATGCTTTTAATACTTTGAAATCATTGTTGTGTTCTGCTCCTGTTCTTTGTTTACCTGATTTTACTAAGACTTTTGAGATCGAGTGTGATGCTTCGGGCATAGGTATTGGTACAGTTTTGTTGCAGTATCGCCGACCCATTGCATACTTCAGTGAGAAGCCGAATGGCACCTCTCTTAGGTACTCCATGTACGATAAAGAGCTCTACACTTTGAAGTATGCGTTGGACACATGGCAGCACTATCTCTGGCCTAAGGAGTTCATTATCCACACGGATCATGAAATCTTGAAGCACTTAAAAGGGCAAAAAAAATCTGAACAAGAGACGTGCGAGATAGGTCGAGTTCATCGAATCTTTTCCGTATGTTATCAAGTACAAGAAAGGTTAAGATAATGTGGTCGCCGATGCCCTATCTAGAAGGTACGCTATTTTGAACTTAATGCATGCCAAGATTCTAGGTTTTGAGTCCATTAAAGCATTGTACACGCATGATGAGTATTTTAGCCCCATATTTGCATCGTGTAGTGCCAAACCTAGGTCTTTTGATGGTTTTTATGTGCATGATGGTTTTTTGTTCAAAGAATCGAAGTTATGCATCTCGGATTGTTCTATGCGTGAGCTTTTAGTGTTAGAATCGCATGCGGGGGGTTTAATGGGTCACTTTGGTGTGCATAAGACATTAAACTTGCTGCATGAACACTTCTTTTGGCCGCATATGCGTAAGGATGTAGAGAATGTGTGTAGTCGTTGCATTACTTGTCATCAAGCTAAATCCACTTCACACCCTTTTGGACTTTACACGCCATTACCCACCACTGCAGCCCCTTGGATTAATATTTCGATGGATTTCATCCTATGATTGCCTAGGTCTAGGTCAGGTAAAGATTCAGTCTTTGTTGTAGTTGATCGGTTCTCCAAAATGGCTAATTTCATTGCATGTAGGAAAACCGATGATGCTGTTTACATTGCCCATTTGTTCTTTGTTCATGTTGTTCGTTTGCATGGAATTCCTCGTACTATTGTTAGTGATAGGGATTCCATGTTTTTAGGACATTTTTGGCGTGTTTTGTGGAGAAAATTAGGTACTAAGTTATTATTTTCTACTACATGTCATCCACAAACCCATGGTCAAACTAAGGTTGTGAATCGTACATTAGGAGCTTTACTTAGGTCTCTAATTAAGAATAATTTGAAGTCATGGGAAGAGTGTTTACCATATGCTGAATTTGCTTATAATCGTGTAGTTCATTCTTCTACTAACATGTCTCCATTTAAGGTAGTTTATGGATTTAATCCACTAGCTCCTACTGATTTGCTTCATTTACCCGTTAAGCATCTAACGAGTGTTAAAGGTATTAAGAGAGATGATTTTATTCGAGAGATGCATGAGAAGGTACGTGCCCGGATTGAGCACCAAGGCTTAAGAATCACCGCCGCATGCAACACGAGGTGCAAACGTGTCATCTTCCAGCCCGGAGATCGTGTTTGGGTTCATTTGAGTCCTGGCCGTTTTCCGAATCTGAGGAAGTCTAAGCTGTCGCCCCGAGAAGACAGTCCCTTCACCATTTTGAGCCGTGTTAATGACAATGCATACCGCATTGATCTCCCAGGTGAATACAAGTGTTCATCTACTTTTAATGTTGCTGATTTGTCTCCTCTTCTTGCAGATGAATTCGACCATGATGAGGATCCAAATTCGAGGACGAATTCTCTTCAGCAGGGGGGAAATGTGTTGTGATCTCGTCTGCTTTTGTATTTTTTGTTCTCATTTTTTTGTAAGATATTCTGGGTATTGGTAAATAACACAATGATTTGTAAGAAAGTTAGGATTTTTATAGCATTTAGAAAGAAATGGGAGAAAGATTGAGTAGAATTTAGAGGGAGAAATAGAAGAAAAAATGGGGGAAAACTTTAGGTTAATACTTTTCTACCGCATAATGCAAAGTGTTCGGATATTTATCTTACAAGCATGGGACCACTAGCTAGGGTTCACTTAGGGAATTAGACAACAAAATAACTTGGGCTTCCTACAGAAATAAAATAATATTAACCCAAGCCTAAAATAAAAGCCCAACTCTAATTAATTGGTTTAACCTGATTCAGCCTTGCCCATTTATCAAACGAATCTGCCTCCATACAACTTTGATCCCCAAATTGAAATAACCGTAAAAATTAGATCTTGGCCTTCATCTCCCCTCTCTCTAGCCGTCATCTGCTCCGACACCTCTCTGGCGATCAATAGCATGTTCCCGGCTGATCCAACTTCAGTTGTGATAGCTAATTTCATAATAATACCTCCCTCATTCACAGATCCTTGTCCCCAAGGATCTAAGGTAGGGAATTTTTTCTTCTTGAATTTGATGTCTTCCCATGAATGAAGCTCAGAGTTTTCTCCTTTCCACTGTACAAATACCTGTTCCACGGGTTCGCAGCGGCAGAGCAAAATTCGCCGGTTAAGAATGGCGACTGCTTGGAGTTGGAATACCCCATCTGAAGAAGTGTCTGGAAAATTAGGTAATGGTATAATACCTTTCCCCACCTTCTTTTTCGACATTGATTCAGGAAAAACAGGATGAACTTTCATGCCCTCAAAGAGCTCTAACTTATAAGCAACCTCTACAACTTTTGATAAAATCTTGTAGGGGCAAAAGAAGACGGAAGAAAGTTTAAGGTTCTTGCAGAGGGCCACAAAATTTTGCTTGTAAGGCTGAAGTTTCAGGTATATCTTCTCTTTAAGATTTTTGCAAATATGTTCTCTAGCAGCAAGTCTCAACTGCAAAGCCTGTACACTATCTTGTAATTTCTTGGTTTTCTTATCATCTGGTTTTGCCTTCTCTACAAGATTCTTGTACTTCAAAAGCTCTGCATGATCTGTCTGCCCTTGAGCAGGCCCATGTTCAACTCCTCGGAGTTGACTTGTGAAATTCCAGGAACAAATAGTTTCTCCAAGGTCAGACATGTTTGGGCTGATTTGAACAAACATCAATGTTTTACAATCTCCCTCTAAAGAGCTTCTCAGCATATTAATAAGCTTGGAATTCTTGTAAGGAACATGAGAATTTTTGGAGGCAAGGGCTGAGGCAACCTCTCCCAGTGCTGATAAGGATTTATTTATGAACTGAGACTCCTTTTGTCTTTCACCTTCAATTTTAATCCTACAAACACACTGACTTCCTGCCAGATCAACCAGCCATAAGTGGCTTCTTGTCCTCTGCCCAATTATTAAATTTTCTCCAACAACATTTACCCGCAACAAACTGTGAGAGCGGCTGTTGAACTCATTAGCATTGGTTGATCCCGCAAATCTTACTTGACTTCCCCATATGAGTGAGTTCTGAATTTTATCTGTATCATAAGCACAAGCTGTAACTAGTTCAGAGACTTCCTGAGTACCTTTGGCTGATTGTTTTATGTCCAACTTCTTTGCAGGATGGTTCGAGTTCTCAACCAGAAGGTCCCTTATCTTTTCATTGTAAACCTCCAACATACTAACAAGCAATTCATATTTCATAATATTGCTCATTTCCCTAGATATCCTGAAGAGCTCTTCCAAAGTAAGATAGTTTACTCCTCTATCTTCAGATATTAATTCCATTGTGCACGTCTTCCCAGTTCCAGCTTGTTCGTAGGCAAATATGCAAACATTGTAACCATCTAGGAAAGAGGCTACTGTAGGCGTAGTTTGAACAAAGAGAGCCTCTTGGTTGTCCATGGATTTGAACATGGGACCAAACTTGAATTGCTTCTTGGAAGGATCAAAGGAAATGATATACAACTCATTTTCAGGAGATGAGTCAAAATCAACAACTGAGGTGGAACCTTTCTCAATCTCATCCTGTTTCAGTGGCCGACACCTACAGGGGACCCTAATATTTCCTTTCAGTTCAATTACTTCATTGTAAATCCTTTTTCTTTCTGGGCTCTCTTCAAGATACTTATTTCTCAGTAACTCACATTCTTCAAGGTGATTATTTTTCAGAAGTTCATGTTCCATACTCAAATTTTGCTCTTTTTTGATAATCTGTAATTTGCGGTTAAGATCTTCAATTTTCAGAAAAATCGGAGGAGTCTTGGAAGATAATTCTTGAGTATCATCAAAAGAAGCAACACTGGTGTCCACTAAATCACTATTTCCTTTATATTTTCCTGAATTTTCTTCTGGAGCCTTTGCGGATTGATCAGCATTAATAGGGAATAGAGTGACTGTGTGATCAAAACTCAAACACAATTTATCAAAAACTTCTATGTACCCTTGTGCCTTCCTGTCAACCCTATGTACTTCTGTGAGAAGTTTAACAGGTGGTGCTATTGGTTGATTTATCTTTGCAGGTGTCATGGCTGGGTTTACTGAGCTTTGGGGCGCAAGTGTTGGAAGAGCATTGGACCTATTGCTGGGATAGGACATGTGAACATCTTTGACCTTCATGGTTAGCGCATCAGTATTAGTGAGTTGATTTTTGCCCAACTCAATTGCCTGATCCAAGGTAATAGGAGCTAACTTGTTAATTGCAGCCCTCAATTCGTAACTCATCCCACTAACGAAACTAGCCTTGAAATAGTTTTTAGTGTAGGCTCCTTGGCCAAACAGTAGCATGCATTTTTTTAACTCTTCAAATTTCTCAACATAATTCAGATAGTCCCCTGTGTATTTCAGCTTGTTGAATTCATCAATTATCTTTGATTCTTTTAGATCCTCGAACCTGATTGCTACCACCTCCACAAATTGTTGCCAAGAAATATTTCCACACTTGGGGCTGAGTGTTTGAAACCATAAGGCTGCCCTCCCTTTAAAATTCCTTGAAGCTAGGGTTATCTTTTGATTATCAGAGATGTTAGACACCTGTTTGAAATACCCTTTGCATCTGTGAATCCATGGCAAGGGGTGAAATCCATCAAATTTTGGGAATTCAACCAGAGAAATATGGGTGATTGTCTCTGCTCCCTCCAAATCAGGTAACATTCTCTCTCTAGATGAGAATTGAGTCCTAGAATCAGAACCCTCACCACCTAAATTTGGAGGTAGGTCACCCAATATAAACTCTTCATTTACTAATTCTTTTCCTATATCCCCCTTCATTAACTGTAACTGCAGAGTTGCCAGAATATTAGAGAGATGTTAAAATTTCTCTTTCATACCTGTTTGGATCTCATCAATCTGCTCTTGAAACTTCAACCCAGCTGTATCCCTCTTTATGATTTTAGTCTGCAACATCTGATAGAATTTATTTTGGCCTTCTTGTAGTTCCTTAAGCGGAGCATCATCTACCAAGTCCAAGGAAGGGTGGCTCTGGATACAATTTGTTGTGATCTCGTCTGCTTTCATATTTTTTGTTCTCATTTTTTTGTAAGATATTCTGGGTATTGGTAAATAACACAATGATTTGTAAGAAAGTTGGGATTTTTATAGCATTTAGAAAGAAATGGGAGAAAGATTGAGTAGAATTTAGAGGGAGAAATAGAAGAAGAAATGGGGGAAAACTTTAGGTTAATACTTTTCTACCGCATAATGCAAAGTGTTCGGATATTTATCTTACAAGCATGGGACCACTAGCTAGGGTTCACTTAGGGAATTAGACAACAAAATAACTTGGGCTTCCTACAGAAATAAAATAATATTAACCCAAGCCTAAAATAAAAGCCCAACTCTAATTAATTGGTTTAACCCGATTCAGCCTTGCCCATTTATCAAACAAATCTGCCTCCATACAACTTTGATCCCCAAATTGAAATAACTGTAAAAATCAGATCTTGGTCTTCATCTCCCCTCTCTCTAGCCGTCATCTGCTCCGACACCTCTCTAGCGATCAATAGCATGTTCCCGGCTGATCCAACTTCGGTTGTAATAGCTAATTTCATAACAAAATGATGAGGACATCCATAGCAATGAGGATCTAAATCCAGAGCTGCAATTCAAAGGCCCCGTCACTGGACTAAGAGCTATGAAGTTACAAGACTATTTGCAAGCAACAATTCGCAAGAAGCTCAAAGAAGAAGACAGCGTGCAAGGTAGCAAAGTTGATGACATTGTTGATATTGGAAGATGGAGATCAAGACATGGATTGCAAAGCATGAGGAAGTGCACATGTGCATGTGGACATGTGCATGTGTGTGTGTGTTGAAGATCATGGCCGAGAGTGAAGAAGACCAAAGAGTTCGGTCCTTAATTATTTTAATTAAGGGGTTATTTTATTTTAGACTATAGTGTTATTTTTATTTAATTAGACTATAGTCAAATTCAGATTTTATTTGATTTATTTAGAGCAATTTTCGGTCATTAAGTTGAAGAGTCATAGGTTTGACTAGAATTTTAATTAAGGGAAGAAACTACCTTAAATAGAATTCTAGTTTAGGAAATTTCCTAGTCTAGTTGGATCTCTTTTTGGATCCATTATTTTCGGTCATAATAGCTTCAATTTTCGGTCCTCTATATCTTATAAATAGGGGATCATTGTGACATTCATACTTTAGACTATATTTGATTAATTAAGCTTTGCTTTCCCCGTTAAATCTTTGTGAGTTTTGATTTAAAATTCATACTCTTAGAACTAGCAATTCTAGGTTTTATTCAAAGGGAATTCGCCAATTCACATTGAGGGATTGTCGGTGACTTGCTACTTGAAGATCAACTTAAAGAATTTGGCATTGTGTACGTTCGAGATTCAAGGCAACTTTCGGGTTGTGATTCACATCTACAATTCACCCAACATCCAGCTGCCGCCGACGACTTCCATCCTCACCGTCACCCATCTCAACAACCTTCACCAAGTTTGTAGTTCGAGTATCAAGTCATTCCAAGCCGTTCCGAATCAGATTTGCCTATATGTGATCTTCACGACGTTTGGAGCACATATAACGTAAGTTTATCCAAAACCCTATCATATCCTATCTACCCTAACCATTCTTCACCTAAACTTCACACACGACATCCTATCTTCATACCCACCCAATTCGCCTTCCAAAAACAGCCCTTAACTTGGATTTTGTGTTTAATTTGTGTGTCTTAGTCTATGTATTTTAGTTGGTTCTAGTCGTCTAGTTCGTCCACATATTAGCATTGATATTTCCACATATTTTCGAGTTGTTAGAAGTCTTAGAACCCTTACGTGTCGACATGCGTTCGATCCTTATCTCAGGTCACATCAATAAGATATGAAATAGCGGAAGACTTTGGAATAAATAGACTCGATATACACTGCTATATTAAGACACGAATAAGATAAACTAAAAGACTCGATTTTATGGCCTAAAGACTCGAATTAAATAGACAAATAGAACACTTATGGTATATGTTCTAATTAGGGCCTGAATAACACGTATAGCTGGAAATTGACTCGAACGGCTTCGAACTCGTGTTGGACTCGATCTGGACGTGTAGGAATGTTGTAAGAGGCGTACGACTTGTGTAGGATGGATGACGTCGATGATGTTGAATGGACGGTAGCTGATTTGAAGTGAATCACAACTCGATAGTTGCCTTGCGATCTCAAACGTACCATGAGGCCAAAATCTCTAAGCTGCTCTTCGATATTAACGAGTACCCGTTAATCCCTCGAGTGAATTAAGGAATACCCTTGAATAAGACTTAAAGTTGCTAGCTCCAAGGATATGAATTTTAAATCAAAAACTCACAAAGATTAAAAGGGGTTGAGACAATATTAAAAGAAAAGCTTGATAATTCAAATAAAGTCTAAAGTATCAATGTAACAATGATCCCCTACTTATAAGCACTAGAGGACCGAAAATCTAAGCTATAAGGACTGAAAATTGGAGGTCCAAAAACAAGTCTAATTAGACTAGGAAATTTCCTAAACTAGAATTCTATTTAAGGTAGAAACTTCCCTTAATTAAAATTCTAGTCAAACATATGACCATGTGACATTATGACCGAAAATTTCATCTAAATAATTAAATAAAAACTGATTTACTATAGTCCCAAATTAAATAAAATAAATACTATAGTCTAGATAAAATCAACCCCATAATTAAATTAATTAGGGGCCGAAAATTCTTGGAATTGTCACACACACGTACACGTTAATCACATGCACATGTACATGTGCACTTCCAATCTTGATCTTCAACTCTTCAAGTTTAATTCTCCATGGTGTGCTCTTGATCTTCAATAGTTAATAAATTAACTATCTTGGAATTGCTTCTCTCGACTTCTTCATCTCCAATCTCGAGTTTTCTTCGAATCAACACTTGCAAATATACTTGAAGCTTCTTAGCGCTTGATCTTGTGATTGGTCCTCGAAATTGCAACTCTAGGTCTTGATCTTCATTGATGTTCATGGCTTCATCAATCTCCCCTACTGAAAAGAATTCGTCCTCGAATTTGGACCATCATCTTGATCGAATTCATCTGCATCAAAGGGAGATAAATCAGCAACATTAAATGTAGAAGAACACTTATACTCACCAGATAGATCAATGCAATACGTATTGTCATTGACTCGGCTTAGGATGGTGAAAGGACCATCTCCTCTTGGTGACAATTTCGAGTTCCTCAGATTAAGAAATGGGCCGGGACTCAAATGAATCCAAACACGATCACCGGGCTGGAAGACTATGCACTTGCGACGTGTATTTTGGGCGGCGGCCACTGTGGATCCTTTGTGCTCGATCCGGGCTCAAACTTTCTCATGCATCTCCTTGATAAGATCAGCTCTCTTCAATCCTTTAACACTCGTTAGATGCTCAATGGGTAATGGAATCTGATGAGTCTGGGAATGGCAAAACCGATCTAAATCCAGAGTTGCAGCTGCGAGGTCCAGTGATGAGACTTCGAGCTAAGCAATTGCAAGGATACTTCCAGTGCTACGTACAAAAGATGTTGGAGGGTGAAATGATCGAGTCCGGGAAGCATAAGTTGGTGAACGTGAAACGGATTGAAGACTCAGAGAGCTGCAGGTGCGAGCTACAGCACGAGCTAGGGCGTGAGCCACTGGTCGCACCATACAGCGGGAGCACAGGCATGGATGACATCGGTCGTGCCTGCGGCCCTTCTACCTTTGGTCCGAGCGCGACCCACAGCGTGACCCCTAGCGCGAGTGGCCTGCTCGCATCTGCGGCATTTCTACCTTCGGGATAGGCGTGACCTACAACGTGACCCGGGGCACGACTGACCCCGAGTCGCGCCACCCTGTTGCGCGTTTTGGATGTCCGTTTTTCTTGTATTTTATTTCCTAGTTTGTTTTTTGGATTCTAAGTGATGTGACCCAGACAATGAATCCAAGACATGAAGAACACACAGGCGGAAAACTTTAGGACTCGAGTGATGTCAGCTAAAAACAATGGAAACAATCCGACTCAAATTAAAACTATAACTTACTAGAATACGTAGAAACAAATAAGGATTCAATGTGATCACGTAGGACAGCTCATGGAAGGTGGAAACACGGCGGTGGTGGTGGTAATGACAGCAGAAGTCGTCGGACTTGATGTGGATGGCGGCGGTGGTGTTTGTTGTGGATTACATAGATTCGGTGAACCCGTGTTGTAAACCCGAACGCGCACATCTAACTTCTCCGGATAGAAATTCTCCCAAGTACACGATTATACCCTGAAGAACTTGAATAAGACTATTGAATTGCTAGAACAATAGAATGTTTTATATTTTTGATCAACCAAAGGATTGTGAGACAAATGGAGGAATAAATCTCAAACTCTTGCAATTGTCTAACTTTTGAATGTCACATGGTAGCCCTATTTATAATAACATAGGGGGACGAAAATTAAAGCCCTAAACAACTAGATAAGACCGAAAATTAGTAATCTTAATCAAACTAGGATAAAATCAAAAGATACCAAAAATAAGATAACAAAAATCTAACTAGATAAGGATAAATTCCAAAGTGATTTTGGGCTTAAAAATCTCGCCACTTTTGGACTTGAATTAGGCGACATGGGCTGCAATTAATTAAATTAATTTGTTGCCCATATTGTGATTAAATCTTGCCACCTTTGCATGAAAAACAGCATCTCCCGATTTCCCATGCAAACGCGTATAACTTTTCATGCACACGTCCACATGGTGTCATTCTTCTTCTCACGTCTTCATGCTTCCTTCTTCTTGATGAGGACATCTATAGAAACGAGGATCTAAATCTGGAGTTACAATTCAAAGGCCCCGTCACTCGATTAAGAGCCAAGAAGTTACAAGACTATTTGCAAACAACAATTAGGAAGAAGCTCGAAGAAGAAGACGGCGTGCCAGGTAGCTCAAAGTTGATGACATTGTTGATGTTGGAAGATGGAGATCAAGACATGGAGTACAAGGCATGAGGAAGTGCACGTGTGCATGTGGATGTGTGCATGTGTGCATGTGATCGAGCTCACGACCGAGAGTGAAGAAGACCAAGAATTCGGCCCTTGATGTTTTAATTATGGGGAATGATTTATTAGACTATAGTATTTATTTTATTTAATTAGACTATAGTCAAATTCAGATTTTATTTGATTTAATTTGGTTATTTTTCATTCATAAAGTCAAAGAGTCATATGTTTGACTAGAATTTTAATTAAGGAAAGAAACTACCTTAAATAGAATTCTAGTTTAGGAAATTCCCTAGTCTAGTTGGATCTCCTTTTGGATCCATTATTTTCAGTCATAATAGCTTCAATTTTTGGTCCTCTAATACTTATAAATAAGGGATCATTGTCACATTCATACTTTAGACTTTATTTGAATTATCAAGTTTTGCTTTCAATACTGTCTCAACCCTTTAAATCTTTGTGAGTTTTTGATCGAAAATTCATACTCTTAGAATTAGCAACTCTAGGTTTTATTCAAAGGGTACTCTATAGTTCACATTGAGGGATTATCGGGAACTCGCTACTTGAAGATCAACTTAAAGAATTTGGCCTTCTGTACATTCGAGATTCAAGGCAACTTTCGGGTTGTGATTCGCATCTATCAATCATCAACCGTCCAGCCACCAGCGACGACATCCATCATCATCGACGCCCATCTTAACATCATTCAAGGAGTCCATAGTTCGAGTATCAAACCCTTCCATGTCGTTCCGTATCACATTTGCCTATACGTGTTCTTTTCAACATTTGGAGCATATACATCGTAAGTTTATCCAAACTCTATCATATCCTACCTACCCTAGCCATTCTTCACCCTAACCCCACACACGAAATCCTACCTCCTTCCCAACCCAATCACCGTTCCAAAACAGCCCGTGAATTTGGATTTGTGATTAATTTGTGTGTCGTAGTCTAGGTATTTTGTTTAGTTCTAGTCGTCTAGTTTGTTCCGTTATTTCATCTTCGTTATTCCGCATATTTTCAATTAGTTATTCGAGTTGTTAGAAGTCATAGAACCCTTATGTGTCGACATGTGTTCGATCCTTCTCTCGGGTCACATCATAAAAGTGGTATCAAAGCCCACATCGGCTTTGGTTCGTGGTTTGTGTCTTTATTTTATCATTGAATTTGTTCGAGTTGTAATGTACGTTCCGCATCGTTCATAAAAATAGAGAGATCGTATAAAAAAATGATAAAAAAAGGCTCGGATAAAAAAAAAAGCCAAAATCTGAAATTAAAAAAAAAAAGAATATTCATTGTTTCCTTTTATATTTCTTTAATTTTGGTACTTTCATTTTGGGTCTATTACATAGTTGGTAATTACCTAGTGAGTCTTTTCTTATTTTTGGTAGTTTCCTTCTAGTATAATTCCATAGTTGGTACTTTCCATAAGAGTCTTATTTTATTTTTGGGACTTCTCTTCCAAGTCCTATTTCTTTTTGGTAACTTCCCTAAGAGTTATATTTTATTTTTGGTTCTTTCTTTCTAGAATCTAGGCTAACTAAGATATTTAGATTGTGCCACATAGATTGATACACATCCAAATCACCCTAATTCCTTTTTTGATTCTTTCTTTCCCTATCATATTTGATTCTTCCCTTCCTTCTACCTAGATTTATTCTTGGAATTCCTAATCTAATTGGAACTTCAATAATTAATCTAATTCCTTCCTTTTGCATATAATAATCGATCACTGCCCTAATTCACCATACTCGACCACTACCCTACTACACCATACTCGATCGATACCCACCATACACACCATACTTGTTCAACACACATCACCAAATTCCATCCTTGTTATGAGAGTAGCATCCCCATTCCATACCCAGTGTAATTAAGTTGTTCCTACGTATATAAACTTTTGAGAGCCGATTCTCCTAAGCAATTCGATCAGCCCATATACACGACTTATCATACACTGTGCACCCATATATTTGAGTGATACACGAGTGGTAAAATTAAGAGTGAAAACAAAAGAGTGAACGTGAGATTGTGAAGATTCTTCCTTATTTTCCTTTACGTTTGTTCGTTTTGTAGGTACCATAGACAAAGGCAAGAACGAAGTCACCGCTTCAACACCGCCCATGGCAAGGAATGAAGCCACTGCTTCAACACCACCTATAGATGACCCAAAATCATCACCTATACCAGATGAGTTGTCTTACTCAACTGATTGGGATCCAAAGTACCAGTTTGAAGCCATATCAAAGTACTTCTTGCGCTAGAATCAAATGATGAAAGATGAGTTCAGGAACCAAGTAGCTGAGCTAATTGAGAAGATCAAACAACTCACAGCTCAGTCGACTACAACTCTTGTGGTCCAACAACCCCAGCAAAGACCCGCCCCGAGGCAACACGCAGTTCAAAAAAATGCTGGAAACAACGTATTCGAACCCGAGTTCAATGCAGTAGGTGGAAACGACATCAACTACAATCCACCTTGGCAAGCACATCGCCAAGATCAACCCAGAGCTCCTGTCCGGAAAGCAGTTCATTATGAAAGGCCCAGAAATGGAGATGGAGACGGTTTGCTCAACAACATCAAGACGAGCATCCCAGAATTTGAAGGCAGACACGACCCTGATCTTTACTTAGATTGGAAGTGTAAAGTAGACAAGATCTTCGACTGCTATGACTTTCTAGAGATCTAGAAGGTCCAGTTAGCAGCATTGGAGTTTAGAGGCTATGCAGCCTCATGGTGGGAAATGCATCAAGAGAGATGACGGAGAGAGAGATATCCGCCAGTTGATTCATGGGAAGAGATGAAAGGCTTCTTACGAGGAAGATTCATTCCAGTGCATTATGAAAGAGAGCTTGAGAAGAAGCTCAACAAAATCAAGCAAGGCATCCGTTCCATTGAAGAATACCACAAAGAGTTGGAGACTGCCTTAAACCGAGTGGGAAAAGAGGAGTCCTTAAATGCTACCATCATCAGGTACATTGAAGGCATGAATCCCGACATTGCATGTGAAGTCGAGCTCAGAGACTTCACGAGTATAGATGATATGGTGCACTACACATCAATTGTGGAAAGACAGCTTCGAGAAGGCCGCCATCGATCTCATCAAACTTTAGCCCCTACACGGCCTACTTGGAACAAAGGTACGCATTCCACATGATCTTCTACTCCTTCTACTGAGTCCACACGACCCCGAGGTCAAACCGGACCATCCGAACGAGATTTTGACCATTGTACACTGCAGCCCAATCGTAGACCCGAGTCTACAATAGTGCCACCTGCAAGGCCACCGTTCCAACGGCCTAATCAACCCAATGTAACACCTAATGCAGCCCCTAGTGGAACCCGTGACATCTAGTGTCACAAATGCCCAGGTTGGGGTCATTTTCAGAATCAGTGTCCAAACCGGCGCGTTCTGTTCCTCAATGAACATAATGGACTTGAATCTGTCAGTGAAGATGAAGAAGAGCCACAGACCAATGCCAACACTGCAGTCGACTTCCCTGAAGTTGAGCAAGAAGATGAGGAACACGAGTTACCTCCTGTCAGTCTTATTTCCATTCACAGTCTGAGTATCAATAGTGAAGATGAAGAGCAGTCCCAATGTGAAAACATCTTTTACACTCGAGTTGTCATCAAAGATCAGACTTGTGCAATGATTATAGACAATGGCAGCATGATCAATGCAATCAATCAGTATGCTATCGATAAGTTAGCACTCACCACAACCAAACATCCGAAGCCCTACAAACTGCAATGGCTCACAGACCGCGGCTCTATTCGTGTGACAGGCCAGGTGCATGTTTCTTTTACTAAAGGTCATTATTTGGACACTATTTTGTGTGATGTTATTCCCTTGGAGGTAGCACGCATACTTTTAGGGAGACCGTGGTAGTTTGATAGACAAGCGGTTCATGACGGATTGACGAACACCTACTCGATTACTCGAGATGGTCGGACCACTGTGTTAAAGCCATTAAATCCTAAAGCTGTTGTAGAGGATCAAGAAAGGATGTAAGAGAGATTTAAGCAGGAGCGGGCTAAAGCAGCCGCAACAGCCGCCACCCGATCAACCACCGTGAACAGTAATACTTCACCGCCGCCCCCTACTATTCCTTCGACCAATACAGACCCTAAGACGCCTTCCAATGATTCCTTGGTTCATGGAAAGGCAGCCGGATCAGCCCCAAGTAAAGAGAAAAATCAGTCCCTGTTCATCTCGGTGAAAGGCGTAGAAAAAGCACTAAAAGCAGGTTTATATTTCGTGCTTTTATCTTATAAGGACAGTGCTACTAATGATGTTTCTTTTCCGAGTGATGTGCAGCCACTTATGGAGGAGTTCGAGGACCTATTTCCGGAAGAGATTTCAAGTGGATTACCTCCAGTTCGTGGGATCGAACACGAGATCGACTTCGTGCCCGGTGCCGCCTTACCCAAAAGACCATCATACCGCACTTCACCTGAGGAGATGAAGGAGATCGACCGTCAAGTCAAGGAGCTCTTGGAGAAGAAATAAATCCGAGAGTTGATGAGCCCTTGTGCAGTTCCAGTCATCCTAGTGCCAAAAAAGAATAACGAATGGAGGATGTGCATGGATTGCCACGCCCATCAACAAAATCACGGTTAAGTATAGATTTCCTATCCCTAGACTTGATGATATGCTAGATGAATTAAGTGGTTCTAATATTTTTTCTAAGATAGATTTAAGATCTGGTTATTTTCAAGTTAGAATGCTTGAAGGGGATGAATGAAAAACCGCATTTAAAACAAAGCATGGTTTATATGAGTGGTTAGTTATTCCTTTTGGTCTCACTAATGCACCGAGCACTTTCATGATATTGATGAATCATGTTTTGCGTGATGTGATTGGAAAATTTATGGTTGTATACTTTGATGATATTCTCATTTACAGCCACAGTGCATAGGCGCACATAGAACACCTTAGGCATGTATTCTGCTTATTATGTGATGCCAAGTTGTATGGAAACTTGTCTAAGTGTTTGTTTTGCATGGATGAAGTCATTTTTCTAGGCTTTGTCATCAGTTCACGAGGTATTGAGGTTGACCATTCCAAAATCAAGGCGATTGAGAAATGGCCAACACCAAAGAACGCCTCTGAGGTTCGATCATTCCATGGATTGGCTGGGTTTTACCACCATTTTGTGCGGGATTTCTCCAGTATAGCCACCCCTCTTACTGAGCTAAGTAAGAAGGACCAGAAATTTGAGTGGGGTAAGCAACAAGAGCATGCTTTATACTTTGAAATCATTGTTGTGTTCTGCTCCTGTTCTTTGTTTACCTGATTTTACTAAGACTTTTGAGATCGAGTGTGATGCTTCGGGCATAGGTATTGGTTTAGTTTTGATGCAGGATTCCTGACCGGTTGCATACTTCAGTGAGAAGCTGAATGGCGTCTCCCTTAGGTACTCCACGTATGATAAAGAGCTCTACGCCTTGAAGCGTGTGTTGGATACATGGCAGCACTACCTTTGGCCTAAGGAGTTCATCATCCACATGGATCATGAAAGCTTGAAGCACTTGAAAGGGCAAAACAATCTGAACAATAGACATACGAGATAGGTCGAGTTCATCGAGTCCTTTCCGTATATTATCAAGTATAAGAAAGGCAAGGACAATGTGGTCACCAATGCCCTATCTAGAAGGTACACTCTTTTAAACTTGATGCATGCTAAGATGTTAGGTTTTGAGTCCATTAAAGCATTGTACACGCATCATGAGTATTTCAGCCCCATATTTGCATCGTGTAGTGCCAAACCTAGTTTTTTGGATGGTTTTTATGGGCATGATGGTTTTCTGTTCAAAGAGTCGAGGTTATACATCCCGGATTGTTCTATGCGTGAGCTTTTGGTGTTAGAATCACATACGGGGGGTTTGATGGGTCACTTTGGTGTGCATAAGACATTAAACTTGCTACATGAACACTTCTTTTGGCCGCATATGCGTAGAGATGTAGAGAATGTGTGTAGTCGTTGCATTACTTGTCGTCAAGCAAAATCCACTTCACACCCTTTTGGACTTTACACGCCATTACCCGCCCCTACATCCCCTTAGATTGATATTTTGATGGATTTCATCTTAGGATTGCCTAAGTCTAGGTCGGGTAAAGATTCTGTCTTTGTCGTAGTTGATCGGTTCTCCAAAATGGCTCATTTAATTGCTTGTAGGAAAACTGATGATGCTGTTTACATTGCCAACTTGTTCTTTGTTCATGTTGTTCATTTGCATGGAATTCCTCGTACTATTGTTAGTTGATACGACCCAGACACGAACTAGGATAATAATAATGATGTAGCGGAAGACTTTAATGAATCGAAATACGTCAACTAAAAGAAGGGAACAATCCGACACAAAGAAATGACTAATCTAGACAATTAAAATATGTAGAAAAATGACACGAACTATGTAACACAAATACAAGAAAAGAGGGCTATTAAGGGGCGTATATGGGGCTGAAATAGGTAGTAATTTCATGTGTTATGGCTTGTGAAGAAGGCTTGGGTAGATAGGATATGATAGAGCATGATTGAACTTACGGTATGGATGATACGGTGTAGAACTCGAACTTGTTGTGGCTTGAAGGACGGCGGACGTGGATGGCTTGATGAATGACGTCGACGATGGTTGATGGATGATGATTCGTTGATGTGAATCACAACCCGATAGCCTCCTTGAATCTCGAACGTACTCAAGGTTGAAATCTCTAAGTTGCTCCTCGATAGAGAATACCGGTTAATCCCTCAAGTGGATTAAGCAATACCCTTGATTAAGACTTAGAATTTCTAGCTCCAAGAATGAATATTTTCGTCTGAAAGTATCCAAAAGACGTAATAGATTTGAGACACAATTGTATGAAAAAGCAATTTAATTCAACAATGTCTAAAGTATCAATGTGACAATGATCCCCTATTTATAAGACATAGAGGACCGAAAATAAGAGCTATAAATGGCCGAAAATAATAGGATCCAAAAGTGATCTAACTAGACTAGGAAATTCCCTAAACTAGAATTCTATTTAAGATAGTTTCTTCCCTTAATTAAAATTCTAGTCAAACATATGACTATTCAACTATAGGACCGAAAATTGCACTAAAATAATTAAATAAATCTGATTTTAACTATAGTCTAATTAAATAAAATAAATACTATAGTCTAGTTTAAATCAACCCCATGATTAATTAACTATAGGGCCGAAACTTCTTCTTCAAATTGCACACACATGCACGTCGATTATCATGCACATTCACACGTCTTCATCTTCATCTCTTCAAGATTAATTCTCCATGGTGTGATCTTGATCTTTAATAGTTAATAAATTAACTATTTTGAAATTGCTTCTTTCGACTTCTTCATCTTCAATCTCGAGCTTTCTTCGAATCAACACTTGTAGGTATGCTTGAAGCTTCTTAGCTCTTGATCTTGTGATTGGTACTCAAAATTGCACCTCCGGGTCTTGATCTTCATAGTTGCTCATGGCTTCATCATTCCCCTCCTGCTGAAAAGAATTCGTCCTCGAATTTGGATCATCGTCTTGACCGAATTCATCTGCATCAAAGGGAGAAAAATCAGCAACATTAAACGTTGAAGAACATTTATACTCACTAGGTAGATCAATGCGATACGCATTTTCATTGACTCGGCTTAGGACGGTGAAAGGACCATCTCCTCTTGGTGACAACTTCGACTTCCTCAGATTGGGAAATCGTCCGGGACTCAAATGAATCCAAACACGATCACCGGGCTGGAAGACTACACGTTTGCGACGTGTATTACGGGCGGCGATAGTTTGAGCTCCTTTATGCTCGATCTGGGCTCGGACTTTCTCATGCATCTCCTTGATACGATCAGCTCTCTTCAATCATTTAACACTTGTTAGATGCTCAACAGGTAAAGGAATCAAATCATTAGGTGTTAGTGGATTAAAACCATAAACAACCTCAAACGGAGACATGTTAGTAAAAGAATGAATAACACGATTATAAACAAACTCAGCATAAGGTAAACATTCTTCCCATGACTTCACATTATTCTTAATCAAAGACCTAAGCAACGTTCCTAATGTACGATTCACAACCTCAGTTTGACCATCGGTTTGTGGATGACATGCAGTAGAAAACAACAGCTTGGTTCCTAAATTTCCCCATAAAAGTCGCCAAAAATGTCCTAAAAACTTGGAATCCCTATCACTAACAATAGTTCTAAGAATACTATGCAATCTAACAACATGTATAAAGAACAAATTGGCTATATGAACAGCATCATCAGTTTTCCTACATGCAATGAAATGTGTCATCTTGGAAAACCTATCAACTACAATAAACACAGAATCTTTACCCGATCTAGACCTAGGCAATCCCAAAATAAAATCCATAGATAAATCAATCCAAGGGCTAGATGGAGCAGGTAAAGGCGTGTACAAACTAAATGGATGCGACAAAGACTTACACTTATGACAAGTAACACATCTTCTACACATGCGTTCAACATCACGTTTCATATGCGGCTAAAAGAAATGTTCATGCAACAAGGATAATGTCTTATGTACACCGAAATGTCCCATTAATCCTTCCGCATGCGATTCTAAAACAAGTAGCTCAGGCATAGAACAAGTAGGAATGCACAACTTAGACTCTCTAAACAAGAATCCATCATACACATAGAATCCATCAAAAGGCTTCATAATCTTCGAACACTTCTCAAAAATAGACGAAAAGAAAGGGTCCGATTCATACAATGACTTTATAGACTCAAAACCAAGCATCTTAGCATGCATTTGGTTAAGCAATGCATACCTTCGAGAAGGGGCATTGGCAACGACGTTGTCTTCTCCTTTCTTGTACTTGATAACGTATAGAAATGACTCGATGAACCCAACCCATCTCGCATGACGCTTGTTCAAATTGCTTTGACGTTTCAAGTGATTCAAGCTCTCATGATCCGTGTGAATGACAAACTCTTTAGGCCACAAATAGTGTTTCTATGTATCCAATGCACGCTTCAAAGCGTATAGCTCTTTGTCGTACGTCGAATACCTCAAACTGGCGCCATTGAGCTTCTCACTGAAGTAAGCAACGGGTCATTTTTCCTACATCAAAACAGCACCAATACCTATCCTGGAGGCATCACACTTGATCTTAAAGGTTTTGGAAAAATCAGGTAAACATAAAACAGAAGCAGAACATAATAAAGACTTCAAAGTATTAAAAGCATGCTCTTGTTATTTACCCCATTCAAACTTGTGTTCCTTCTTACTTAGCTCAGTAAGAGGGGCGTCTATGCTGGAGAAATCTCATACAAAATGACGGTAAAACCCAGCTAATCCATGAAAGGATCGAACTTCAGAGGCATTTTTGGGTGTTGGCCATTCCTCAATCGCCTTGATTTTGGAACGATCAACCTCAATACCTCTACAACTCACAACAAAGCCTAAGAATACTACTTCATTCAAGCAAAAAGAACACTTAGACATGTTTCCATACAAATGAGCATCTCTCAACAGACAGAAAACGCGCCTAAGGTGATCTAGGTGCGTCTGTGCACTGTGACTGTATATATCAGGATATCATCAAAGTGAACAACTACATATTTCCTAATAACATCACGTAAAACATGGTTCATCAATCTCATAAATGTGCTCGGTGCATTTTTGAGACCAAAAGGCATTACCAACTATTCATACAATCCATGTTTAGTTTTAAAACCTATTTTTCATTCATCTCCCTCATGCATACGAACTTGAAAATAACCAGACCTCAAATCAATCTTAGAAAAAATCTTAGATCCACTAAGTTCATCTAGCATATCATCAAGTCTAGGAATGGGAAAACGATACTTAACTGTTATATTATTGATGGCTCTACAATCCATGCACATTCTCCATTCATTGTTCTTTTTGGGCACTAGAATCACTATAACTGCACATTAGCTCATCAACTCTCGGATTTGCTTCTTCTCCAATAGCTCCTTAACTTGGAGGTCTATCTCCTTTGTTTCTTCAGGGGACGTGCGGTATGCAGAGCGGTTCGGCAAGATGGCTCCGGGCACGAAATCAATCTGGTACTCGATCCCATGAACTGGAGGTAATCCACTTGGAATCTCATCCGGAAATATATCCTCGAACTCCTTCATAAGGGGCTGCACAACACTAGGTAAAGAAACATCATTAGTAGCACTGTTCTTACAAGTTAAAAGAATTAAAGGCAATCTTGCTTTAATAGCCTTTTCAACACTTTTAAATGTACAAAACAAAGACCGAATTTTATCTTGTTATATAGGGGCTGTATTGACACCTTTTCCATGATCATTGGCATTGGAATGAGGTGATGAAGGGGCTGTATTGGCCATGGGAGGAGGAGGAATCGACGGTGCTGCATTCGATGCCGTAGAGGGGCTGTCCGCGGCGGCTGTACGGACGGCGGACTTTGCTCGCATTATTTCTTGCTCCTCTTAAATGGCTTTGGGTGTTAACGGCTTTGGGTGTTAAAGACTTTAGGATAGTGGTTCGGTCATCTCTCTTGACTGTGTAAGTGTTCGCGAGTCCGTCGTGTACAGCTTGTCTATCGAATTGCCATGGTCTCTCTAAAAGTATGTGAACTGCATCCATAGGAATAACATCGCACAATACAGTGTCAGAATAATGACCAATGGAAAAGGATACATGTACCTGACCGGTCACGCGAACTGTACCTCGATCGGTATGCCATTGCAAATGGTATAGATTTGGATGCTTTACTGTTGTAAATCCAAGCTTGTTGACTGCATACTGGCTCACTACATTGATTACACTGCCACTGTCAATGATCATCGTGCAAGTCTTGCCTTGAATAGCAACTCTTGTGTAGAAGATGTTTTCTCGCTACGATTGTTGCTCTTCTTCTTGGTTTATGTTCAGACTGCGGATGGAAACCAAACTGACATGAGGAATCTCAGGCTCCTCTTCTTCGAACTCATCTTGGACGTCTACTTTAGGTGGGCGTCGGACTTAACAGGTTCATCGTCTTCACTGGCTGATTCGAGCTCATTTTGCTCCGTGAGGAATAGAACTCGTCGGTTCGGGCACTGTGCTTGAAAGTGGCCCCAACCTTGGCATTTATGGAACTGAACATCTCTGGCTCAACTGGGGGCTGAAGTTGGCGTCGAATTGGACTGATTTGGCCATGTAAAATTCGGTCGGACTGGCGCTGCAGGTGTAGGATCGGTCCTATGGCTCGGCAGTGGTGTAGAACGGTCAAAATGCCATTCGGGTGGTCCAGATTGTCCTCGGGGTTGAGTGGAGTCCGTAGAAGGAGTAGAAGATGATATGGACGGCGTACCATTGTTCCAAGATGGTCGAACAGGGGCTGCATTGTGATGAAATCAATGTCGGCCTTCTCGGAGCTGCCTTTCCACAATGGATGCGTAGTACACCATGTCATCTACACTCGTGAAGTCTCTGAGCTCGACTTCACATGCAATGTTGGGATTTATGCCTTCAATGTACCTGTGTTGGGGTTTTTTCGAATTAAACCACCACAGGATCATTTGGTTGTTCATTAATCCGTGTTCATGCAAATCATAATTTTATGTAACATGCATGTTTATCACAGTCTATACAAAAAGGATGCAAAGCAGATTCGAATCTAATAAAGCGGAAGACATAGAAACGAATCTACTTACAAATCCATAGACAGTCTGTGGACAAGATTAAAGATCTAATCTTGCTGTTGAATGAATACAGTGATGGCGCCACCTAGCACAAAATTCGACCACCACAAATTCTACTCCAAGATCTTCTGTTGTATTCTCGGACTGTATCTAGATTCAGAGTGGGCTGAAATCTACTAGATAGAGTTGTGAAATCGGTGGATAACTTTGAGAGACAAAGAGGGGCTGATTTATTATGCTGTAAATTTCACCCCCCCTTCACCTATTTATAGGGAGGGGGGCGAAAATTAGATCTCCAAACCCTACTGGGTTTGGGCCTCTATCTCAAGTTCAATATCCAGTCCACTATCAGTCAATTGGGCTACAACAGGGATCTAGAAGAATATTAAATTGGCCCACTAATTTATTTAATATCCAATATCCAATAAACTTAGGATATAATTAAATAAATTAAGTTTTACTTTTATTCCAGTAAAGAAGTAAAACTGACCTACCAATTTAATACATATTTACGAATATGCTTTCTCCTTTAGTCCAGCCATTCCCCGTGTTTAAGATATAATGTTCATTAATTAATTATGTAAGCCTCTGACAGCTATAATTAATTAACATCTAAAACCTTCAGTAGTACCACACAAGCTTTATTCATGTACGGAATAAATTCCACCTGCAGGGTTTCAACATGAACTTGTGTTTCCTCAAGAGAACATCATCAACCTGGCGCACCAGGACACAGTGCTCATGCATACTGCTCGAGACATCATGTATACATTGTTATTACCCAAGATATCGAATTCGATCTACGAAAAGATCTCACCCATTGATAAATCAAAGTAATAAACAACACACACATATGCTCACCAATATCACATGAGTTCAGAACCCGAACTCTGTGGATCTTTATTCTCTCAGTAACTGGGTCAGAGACAGAGAATAGTATCGTATCGTGATCCTCCTCAATACACTAACCAGTGTACTAGAATAATCAGTTAGCCAAGATAAACTAACTTATCAGATTATTCTACGGTGTACCGATGGTGTGTTCAGGACCATCTAAGCCGTGAGCTCTTTAATACATTACAAGGTTCTAATGATATGATCTTTACCGTGTGACTCCCCACACCATATCATCTACAATGTAAGTATATGGAACATTGCATAAAATAATTATAGAACATAATCTAAATGCAAACAGTGACTGCAATAACTTTCATTTCATATCATCATATCATCAGAAAAGTATACAAAGACAAGTCTTCTAGTATAAAAAACTAACAATCTCCCACTTATACTTGAAGCATGTCTTTCAAGCATAATAAATAACTAGCTAACTCTCCAATCAAAACTATCAACTCAAAATGCATCCCTAGGTCTGCATCTCACTCCCATTTTCTCCACGTGACCATCAAAGGTCTTAGCCGCCAGGCTCTTCATGAATGGATCAGCCAGGTTGTCCTCCGATGCAATCTTGACCACTGCCACGTCTCCTCTCTTAACGATTTCTCGTATAAGATGGTACTTTCACTCTATGTGTTTACTTGCCTTGTGAGCTCTGGGTTCCTTCGAATTTACCACTGCACCAGAGTTATCATAGTATATCGTGATAGTCTTAGGCAAATCAGAAACCACGCCCAAGCCCACTAGGAACCCGCGGAGCCGGATAGCCTCTTTTGCAGCCTCAGAGGCAACTACATACTCAGCTTCCATGGTGGAATCCGCAATGCATTTCTGCTTAATGCTCCTCCATGCGATGGCTCCACCTCCTAATGTAAACACATAGCCCGAGGTAGACTTACTCTGATCTTTGTCGGATTGAAAATCTGAGTCCGTGTAACCCAAAGGTACTAGACTATCAGAGCAGAAAACCAACATGTAGTCTCGAGTCCGTTTAAGGTACTTGAGAATGTTTTTGACCACAGTCCAGTGACCTTGTCCCGGGTTAGACTGATATCTGCTTACCATGCCAACGGCATAGCATATATCAGGCCTAGTGCATAGCATAGCATACATCAAACTTCCCACAGCCGAAGCATATGGTACTTTCTTCATTTCCTCTATCTCAGACTGTGTTTGGGGACACATTTCCTTGGATAGATGAATTCCATGCCTGTAAGGTATAAAACCTTTCTTGGAATCTTGCATGCCAAATCTAGCTAGCACTGTATCGATATAAGTCACCTGGGACAGACATAACATCCTTTTCTAGCGATCACGAATGATCTTGATGCCAAGGACATGTCCGGCTTTACCCAGATCCTTCATATCGAACTGCTCGGACAACCACACCCTAATGTTTGACAACGCCTTCTTACTGTTTCCAATAAGCAAGATGTCATCAACATAAAGTACGAGGAATGCCATCACGTTTCTGTCACATTTCTTGTACACACAGCTCTCATCCGGACTTTGCACGAATCTATATGACTGGATAACCTCGTCAAATCGGATATTCCAAGACCTTGATGCCTGCTTAAGTCCATAAATGGATCTCTTAAGCTTACATACCAAGTGCTCTTGGCCTTTAGCAATGAATCCCTCTGGTTGTTTCATGTGAATGTTTTCCTCAAGACTTCTATTTAGGAAATCTGTCTTGACATCCATCTGCCAGATCTCATAATCCAAATGAGCGGCAATAGACAAGAGAATCCGGATTAACTTAAGCATGGCTACCGGCGAAAAGGTTTCCTCATAATCGATCCCTTCTTTCTAAGTATACCCTTTTGCCATCAATCTAGCTTTGAAGGTTTCAACCTTCCCATCAGATCCTCTCTTGCGCTTGTAGACTCCTTGGTTTGTGGTTTATGACATAGTCTTCCTCTAAGAATCGAGCATTGGTTCTAACAATGATCTTCTGATCCTTAGGACTATAAAAGAAACCACCTTTCGTTCCTCTAGGATATCCAACAAACAGCCTTACATCAGTACGAGGAGCCAGCTTATCAGCTTCCTTGTCCAACACATGTGCTGGGCTACCCCAAATCCGAATATGGTTCAAACTGGGCTTTCGTCCAGTCCATAGTTCTGTGGGTGTAGCAGGAACTGATTTCGATGGAACCAAGTTAAGAATATAAGCTGCTGTTTCCAGGGCATATCCCTAGAACAAAATAGGCAACTCAGAATAACTCATCATCGATCTAACCATCTCTAACAATGTACGATTCCTTCTTTCCGCCACGCCATTCTGCTGTGGCGTTCCAGGCGCAGTCAACTGGGATGTAATCCCACTCTCTGCCATGTAATCCCTAAATTCGCTTGAGAGGTACTCGCCACCACGATCAGAACGTAGTGACTTGATACTTCTGCCTGTTCATTTCTCCGCTTCCGTCTTAAACTCTTTGAATTTCTCAAAGCATTCAGACTTGCGACGTAACAGGTAGATATAACCGTATCTAGAGTAATCATCAATGAGAGTGATGAAATACTCGAACCCTCCTCGAGATTGAACTGACATAGGGCCGCATAGGTCAGAGTGAATCAAATCTAATAGCCCTTCGGATCTATTTCCTTTTGACTGGAAAGGACGCTTGGTCATTTTACCTTCCAAACAGGATTCACACAAAGGAAATGATTCCAGTACCAAAGAAGACAATGGTCCATCATTTACAAGCCTTTGTATCCTCTTAAGGTTAATGTGACCTAGCCTTAGATGCCAAAGATAGGTTTGATTCAATTCCGAATGTTCTTTTCTCTTGTTAGGGTTTATAATCGATGTATTCAACAGTTGTCTATGCGTAGTGTTTTCAGTTGGTTTAAGAAAGTATAAGTGTCCATCCAATGTGCCAGAACAGATAAAATGTTTACCACTAAAGATAACTACTTTATTATCAAAAGAAACAGAATATCCATCCATAATCAATTTAGAAACTGAAATCAAGTTTCGCCTAAAACCAGGCACATAAAGACAATCTTTCAAAACCAAAGTTCTATCACTACTGAAAGGTAAAACAACGTCTCCCACTGCAACAGCCGCCACTCTCGTAGCATTGCCCATGTAGACGGTGATCTCGTCCTCACTCAGCTGTCTTTTTACCAGGAACCCCTGTAAAGACATGCAAACATGATCAGTAGCTCCAGTATCTACTACCCATGACTGGGTAGAACAAGTTGCTAAACATATTTCCACAACCAGAGTGTGAGATGTACCTCTCTTCTTCTTCTTGTTAGGACACGTCGCCTTCCAGTGACCTGGTTGGCCGCACTTGAAGCACTTAGTCTTTGACTTGAATTCCTCGGGAGGAATCTTTGCCTTTGGCTTCTTCACCTTAGGCACCTCATCTGCAGCCTTCTTAGGTGCGTTTCTCTTCTTCCTTTTTCCACCAGAAGAAGACGCTCCTTTTTCTGCTATGTGGGCCTCAGGATTGCTCTTTTGGAGCAATTCAGCCGCCTGAAGATCTATGAGCAGTTCAGTCAGGCTGACATCCCTTTTAATCATGTTAAAATGCAGCCTGAACTGCTCAAACTTCGAAGACAAGCTATGAAGAACAATGTCAATTTGAGAATCGCCATCTAGCTCTCCACCCAAGGTCTCGATCTCAGATAAATACCCCATCATCATGAGAACGTGATCCCTAACAGGTGTGGAGTCAGACATTCTCGCATCCATTAGTTTCTTCATTGCCAAATGGCGTGCCGAGCGGTTTTGATGACCGAATAGCTGCCTAAGGTTGTACATGATATCATAAGCGGTTTTCATAGGCTTATGCTGATGTTGCAACACACTTGACATAGATGCTAAAATGTAACAGCGCGCTATCTCATTAGACCTAAGCCACTTATCATATGCAACCTTTTGGGCTTCGTCAGAACCCTCATCTGGTGTCTGAGGACAAACCTCTTCAAGCACAAACTTGTGTCCCTCAGCAACAAGAACTAAGTTAAGGTTACGAATCCAGTCATTGTAGTTTTCACCGACAAGTTTGTTTTCTTTGAGGATTGAGGACAGATTGGAGAGTGCCATTGATGATATGAAATAACTGAAATTAAACATGCAGTACAGTCACAAAACACGTTTAGGATAAATAGTATATAATCGAAAACCTCATAAAAATTATATACTTTTCCACCGACACTTTAAAAATGTCTTTTATAAGCCACGATAGTGTGGACGTTTATAAAAAAACATCTTTAAATAGGTTAAACCTTTAATTTGCCTCCAGTTGAGTTTCCTTACAACAAGCAAATTAATAGCTGGATAATTAACACGGTCATGTAATCGTCTAACTGATAAGCCACGATCGTGTGGACGTTTATCAATAAATTACATCTAAGTGTGCACACCATTATCTTTGCATCAAGATCACTACTCGAATTTAACCGCTTCAGATGGAGGAGTCAGTTAGTCCTAATAGTGTTCTACAGCTATCCTTTTAGGAGATTTAATTTCTAGAGAAATCTGTGATATGACACATCCGATATGGAGGAAGACCGATGTCAACGCGCATGCCCATCACTTCTCAATTAAACCAGATATTAATGGAGACCGTATGAGATTTCTATATACTTTGGTATGAATCTCTCCCACTTAGTTATTTATGTTTGAGGTTTCATTTTATCTCATTATCGAACATGCAAACATCACATAAAATGATAAACATCCATTGCATGCTTCAACATAATAAGCAACAGTAATATTTCAACTATCATGGCTTATATCTCATGTTGATTGATGAGATAAAACTGGAAAGTGAGCTCCGGAACAGGCTAGGAACCGCCGCCCCTTCACCGCGCCTCGCCGAAAATCCTAGCTCCATTTAGGGTTTCGGGACGTGAACCGGTGAACCTTCCTTTTTGGTGCTGAACCACTTTCCTTCTTTTGAGTTGATCTCCGATCTTTATTCAATACAGACTATCTATTCCGAAAGGAAAAATCTAATATTGCTAGAATAAAAATTACAACTCAAAAACTCGTCTAACAGCTTTATATCTATTACATTAAAACAACGTAAAATAAAACCTAGACCTGATTAAAATCACGTAGCCAAACCGGCATACGGCCAAACATTCATTCAACATAAACATACATCACATAAAATAAAGGAGCCATGATAGTTGGTAAACCTGCAAACAAACACAGTCTACAAAACCAACAATCATGTATTATATGATCCACATAAAATAACATATGATATCTATGCATGAATATTAAATAATAATCGAATTTTGCAATTAATTAAATTAATTAATTCGATATTATCCACAAGATAGAAATTGGAAATTAAAATAATTATCCACCAATTTAAATCTTGCATATTTCGAAAATATCATCAAAATAAATCTGGAAATTATTAATAATTATCCACCAAATTTATTTAATATTTTCTAACCACCCTAATTAAATAATAATTGGATATATTGATATAAATCAAAAATCTAATCCAAATACTATCCATAAGAATCTAAATCTTTAAGGATAAAGTTTGGAGATTTGATTCCAATCCAAAATCTTCCAAAACTTATCCAAATTTAAAATCTTATCACAATTGGATTTTGATAATTATTTGTATATATCCAAAAAATACCTTATCCAATTTTAATCCATAAATTTCGAAAATCACAAGAATAATAAATCTGAAAATTTGATCCATTCAAATTCTTCCAAATTTAAAATTCTATTTTCAAATCTATCTAGATTAAAATTAGGTAAATTAAGATATACATCAAATAATATCAAATCTAAATCCAACACATCCAAATTTTCGACCCACATTAATTAATAAATCTGAAAATTTGATTTTCATCAAAATCTTCTCCAAATTAATTTATTAAAATCGAAAATTACACTATATTTCACATTTGGAAATTTTGACATTAATCAAATAACTATTCCAAATAATATAGCTATAGGTTTCGAAATTTTCAAGAATAAAAATCTGGAAATTTTGATCCATTCCAAAATTACCAAATTTAAAATTCTAATTTCAAACCTATCTAGATTAGAATTAGGCAATCTTTGATATACATCAAAAAATCACCAAATCCAATTCTAATCAACAAAAAATTCGAACCACACCACAAACAAATCTGGAAATTTTGATTTTGATCAAAAATCTATCCAAATTTATTTCCTAGGTATCGAAAATTTCAACACACAAATTAGGGAATTTTTAACACATCAAATTCGAAAATTTGATCTCCAAATTTTCGACCCCTATGAGAATTAAATCTGGAAATTTGAAGAACATCAAATATCATCCTAAATTTAATCCATAGTGACCGAAAATTCTAGTGCCATCAAAACTAGAATTCTTGATTTTTACATCTCAAATTCTTCCAAGTTTTGAATACCATAAAATCGAAATACATAGTCAATTAAATCTGAAAATTTAAACACCATAAATTTATCAACAAATTTAATCATGCAATTCGAAATTATGCCCGGATTAATCCTAGAACAATGCCAAAACCCGCTCTGATACAAATTATTGGGGTTTTTTCGAATTAAACCACCGCAGGATCATTTGGTTGTTCATTAATCCGTGTTCATGCAAATCATAATTTTATGTAACATGCATGTTTATCACAGTCTATACAAAAAGCATGCAAAGCAGATTCGAATCTAATAAAGCAGAAGACATAGAAACGAATCTACTTACAAATCGATAGACGGTCTGTGGACAAGATTAAAGATCTAATCTTGCTATTGAATGAATACATGGATGGCGCCACCTAGCTTAAAATTCGACCACCACAAATTCTACTCCAAGATCTTCTGTTGTATTCTCGGACTGTATCTAGATTCAGAGTGGGCTGAAATCTACTAGATAGAGTTGTGAAATCTGTGGATAACTTTGAGAGACAAAGAGGGGCTGATTTATTATGCTGTAAATTTCGCCCCCCCCCCTCCCCTATTTATAGGGAGGGGGGCGAAAATTAGATCTCCAAACCCTACTGGGTTTGGGCCTCTATCTCAAGTTCAATATCCAGTCCACTATCAGTCAATTAGGCTACAATAGGGATCTAGAAGAATATTAAATTGGCCCACTAATTTATTTAATATCCAATATCCAATAAACCTAGGATATAATTAAATAAATTAAGTTTTACTTTTATTCCACTAAAGAAGTAAAACTGACCTACCAATTTAATACATATTTACGAATATGCTTTCTCCTTTAGTCCAGCCATTCCCCGTGTTTAAGATATAATGTTCATTAATTAATTATGTAAGCCTCT
The DNA here is from genome assembly GCA_026008535.1 of Perilla frutescens. Classification (NCBI taxonomy): domain Eukaryota; kingdom Viridiplantae; phylum Streptophyta; class Magnoliopsida; order Lamiales; family Lamiaceae; genus Perilla; species Perilla frutescens. The sequence goes on along the minus strand of BRKX01000020.1, from coordinate 7,598,154 downwards.
GACAGCTATAATTAATTAACATCTAAAACCTTCAGTAGTACCACACAAGCTTTATTCATGTACGGAATAAATTCCACCTGCAGGGTTTCAACATGAACTTGTGCTTCCTCAAGAGAACATCATCAACCTGGCGCACCAGGACATAGTGCTTATGCATACTGCTCGAGACATCATGTATACATTGTTATTATCCAAGATATCGAATTCGATCTACGAAAAGATCTCACACATTGATAAATCAAAGTAATAAACAACACACACATATGCTCGCCAATATCACATGAGTTCAGAACCCGAACTCTGTGGATCTTTATTCTCTCAGTAACTAGGTCAGAGATAAAGAATAGTATCCTATCGTGATCCTCCTCAATACACTAACCAGTGTACTAGAATAATCAGTTAGCCAAGATAAACTAACTTATCAGATTATTCTACGGTGTACCGAGGGTGTGTTCAGGACCATCTAAGCCGTGAGCTCTTTAATACATTACAAGGTTCTAATGATATGATCTTTACCGTGTGACTCCCCACACCATATCATCTACAATGTAAGTATATGGAACATTGCATAAAACAATTATAGAACATAATCTAAATGCAAACAGTGACTGCAATAACTTTCATTTCATATCATCATATCATCAGAAAAGTATACAAAGACAAGTCTTCTAGTATACAAAACTAACAACCTGGTAATGGTAGCATTTAAGGACTCTATCTTTCTGACTCGATTCAAGGCGGTCTCCAACTCTTTGTGGTACTCTTCAACTGAACGGGTGCCCTGTTTGATCCAGTGGAGCTTCTTCCCACGCTCTCTCTCATAGTGAACTGGTATGAAACGACCTCACAGGAAGCCTTTCATCTCTTGCTATGTTTCAACAGGCGGATAACTCTCTCTGTGTCGCCTCTCTTGCTGCATTTTCCACCATGAGGCTGCATAGCCTCTAAACTCCAACGCTGCTAACTAGACCTTCTTGACCTCTGGAAAGTGATAATAAGTGAAAATCTCTTTGACTTTACGTTCCCAATCCAGGTAAAGATCTGGATCGTGTAAGCCTTCAAATTCCGGAATGCTCGTTTTGATCTTGTTGAGCAAACCGTCTACATCACCATATCTGGGCCTCTCATAACGAACAACTTGTCTGACAAGTGGTCTGGGATGATCACAGTGATCATCATGTCTCGGTGGTATGAAGACGGCTTCATAACCATCTGTTGTATCGAACTCGGGTTCGAATGCATCTTGTTTGCGATCCTCTTGAAAAGTGGGCTGCCTCGGTGCGCCTCTCTGCTATGGTTGCTGTGCTGTTTGAGTTGTAGCCGATTGAACTGAGAGTTTCTTGATTTGCTCGGCAAACTCAGCTACTTGATTCCCGAACTCATCCTTCATCTGCTGGTTTTGACGTTAAAAGAATTGTGCCATGGCGTCAAACTGATACTTTGGATCCCACGGAGTTTTGGATGTGTAGGAGAGATCATCAGGTGATTTGGGTGAGATTGGCTCATCCATGGGAGGGGTTGAGACGGTGGCTTCATTTTTGCCTTTGTCCATGGTACCTACAAAATGAACAAACGTAAAGGAAAATAAGGATGGATCTTCACAATCTCACGTTCACTCGTTTGTTTTCACTCTTGATTTTACCACTCTTGTTTGCACTCAAAGTGTATGGTGATGTGTGTGTGTCGTGTATATGGAGGGGAGAGATAGTACTCTTGTCAAATGTCAAGGGTATGGATTAATTGCATGAAGGTTTAGACTAGTATTGCGAACTAAGATCAACAAGTGAGGTGGAGTATGTTGGTGTAGGTGGCGTGTGGATTATGTGGAAAAGGGAAGTGGAGCCGTGTAGGTCTAGGTAACGTCGGGTAGGGTGGTGTCGAGTAGGGTAGGTGTATTAGGGTTAGATGAATCCCTAAAGGTAGAAGGAAAGAAGTAGAAAAGAAAGGAAGGAAAGATTAGGTATTTTGGAAAGTGTTACACAATTGTGACAGAATTCTAAATATCCTAATTGAACTAGACTCCAAAAGGAATTAACCAAAAAGAAACTATAACTCAAATAGGAACTACCAACTATGAAATAAACTAGGAAGGACAGATTCCAAAAAATAAAATAAAATTATAATGGAAATTACCAACTAAGGAATTATCCTAGAAGGAAATTACCAAAATTAAAATTTGACTCACAAGGTAAATACCAAACATGAAATAGTACTAAAAGGGAAGTACCAAAATAAATCAAGACTCAAAGAGTCAACACGGTGAACGGTCCATCTCCTCTAGGCATCAATTTCGACTTTCTCAGGTTAGGAAACCGTCCGGGACTCAGATGAATCCAAATGCGATCTTCGGGCTGGAAAATCATTGGTTTGCGCCGTTTGTTCTTTTGAACAGTAGTGCGTGCGCCAACGGCTACAATACGCGCACGTACTTTCTCATGCATCTCCTTTACTTGTTCCGCTCTTCTTGTACCTTCAACACTTGTTAGATGCTCAACAGGTAAAGGTAACAGATCAGTAGGCATTAGCGAATTAAAACCATAAAGTTGGTAGATGAATGCACAACTCTATTATAAGCAAATTCAGCATATGGCAAACAATATTCCCATTATTTCAAGTTGTTTTTAACCAAAGAACGCAGCAAAGTACCTAAAGTTCTATTCACGACTTCAGTTTGACCATCCGTTTGAAGATGACATGCAGTAGAGAAAAGAAACTTGGTACCTAGCTTACCCCAAAGTACACGTCAAAAATGAGCCAAAAACTTAGAATCCCTATCACAAACAATAGTTCTAGGTATTCCATGTAATCGCACAACATGAATAAAGAACAGATCTAGACCTTGGCAATCCTAGTATGAAATCCATAGATAAATCAATCCACGGGGAAGACGGGGCTGGTAGAGGGGTGTAAAGACCGAATGGGTGTGATGTGGATTTCGATTTCCTATATGTAATGTATCTACTACACCCATTAAACCTCCCGCATGCAATTCTAGAACTAACAACTCACGCATAGAAGACTTTGGAATACACAATTGCGAATCCTTGAATAAAAACCCCTCATGCACGAAAAATTCATCATATGAACGAGATTTTGAGCAACATGCAGCATGTATAGGTGCGAAAAACTAATCATATGCATACAACTCCTTAATTACATAATATCCCAACATCTTAGCATACATAAGGTTCAAGAGAACGTACCTTCACGACAATGCATCAACAATGACATTTTCTGTGCCCTTTTTGTACTTGATGATGTACGGAAAGGACTCGATAAACTCTACCCATCGTGCATGACGTTTGTTCAGATTTTGTTGGCCTTTCAAATGATTCAAACTTTCGTGATCCGTGTGAATCACGAACTCTTTAGGCCATAAGTAGTGCTGCCATGTCTCTAAAGCTCTCTTAAGTGCGTACAACTCCTTGTCATAGGTGGAATAATGAAGGGCTGCATCGTGGAGCTTTTCACTGAAATAGGCGACTGGATGCCGTTCATTCATCAAAACAGCACCAATCCCTTTGCCCGAGGCATCACATTCAATCTTAAAAGTATTATTAAAGTCCGAAAGAGCAAGAACAGGCGCATTACATAAACATGTTTTCAAAGTGTTAAATGCATGCTCTTGAACAGGACCCCATTCAAACTTTCGATCTTTCTTGCTTAACTCCGTAAGCGGCGCATCAATGCTGGAGAATCGCGTACAATGCGATGATAAAAGCCAGCAAGGCCATGGAAAGATCGCACATCACTCACCGATTTAGGAGTTGGCCATTCCTCAATCACTTTGATTTTGGAACGGTCTACTTCTATACCACGTTCACTCACAACAAAGCCTAGAAATACGACTTTGTTCATGCAAAAAGAACACTTAGACAGATTACCATATAATTTCGAATCTCTATGAAGCTCAAACACGTGTCTAAGGTGCTGCATATGTGTGTGTATTGTGTCACTATAGATCAGAATGTCATCAAAATACACAACAACATATTTACCAATTACTTCACACAAAACATGATTCATGAGACGCATAAACGTGATTGGTGCATTGGTGAGACCAAAAGGCATAACAAGTCATTCATACAAATCATGCTTTGTTTTAAATGCAGTTTTCCATTCATCACCTTCTTGCATACGAACTTGAAAGTAACCAGGACGCAAATAAATTTTAGAAAAGACACGCGAACCAGATAACTCATCAAGCATATCATCTAATCTAGGGATGGGAAAATGATACTTGACTGTGATTTTGTTGATTGCTCGGCAATCCATGCACATATGCCATTCCTTGTTCTTCTTTGGCACTAGAATCATTGGTACGACGCACGGGCTTAGGCTTTCATGGATTTGCTTCTTCTCCAACAGCTCTTTCACTTGCCTATCAATCTCCTTAGTCTTTTCGGGAGACGTCCTATAGGCTGGTCGGTTGGGTAGCACTGCTACGGGGATGAAATCGATCTAATGTTCGATCCCTCAAACTGGTGGAAGTCCACCGGGTATTTTCTCAGGAAATACGCCTTTGAACTCGTCAAGTAAGGGCTGCACATCACTAGGTAAACAATCATTAGTAGCACTGCTCTTCAATATGAGTAGGACAAGAGGCATACCTGCTTTGACGGCTTTCTGAACTGCTTTCACTCAAGTAAACAAGCTCTTCATGTGAGGCTTGCTAGTACTCGACTCAATCTTCTTTTCCACAGTTAAGGATTCCGAATGAAGTGGTTTGGAAGGGTTATGGGCGATGGTAAGGGGCTGTTCCACATTAGGGATCGCGGCCGTGGCCTTTGGGGTCTGTTTTGCGGCTGCTTACTTCGCCTTTTCCTCTTTGAACCTCTCTTGCATGCGTTGCTGATCCATAGCAACGGCTTTAGGTGGTACTGGCCTCAATGTGCTGGTTCAGCCATCAATGTCGACTATGTAGATGTTCCGGCATCCATCGTGGACAACACATCGATCATACTGCCAAGGTCTGCCTAACAACAAGTGTGTCATATCCATAGGGATAACGTCGCACAAAACAGTGTCAGAAAACTTATTGATTGAGAATGAGATACTTATCTGATGAACCACGCATATCTCGCCTCTATCTGTAAGCCACTGCAATCTGTAAGGCTTTGCATGTTGTTAAACGGGTAGACCAAGCTTTTCCACTACATATTGACTAATGGCATTGATCACGCTGCCACTGTTAATGATCATAAAACATGTGTGACCGTTGATCACTACATGGGTGTAGAAGATGTTCTCCCATTGGTGTTCTTGTTCCTCTTCCCGAATGATGCTTAAACTCCAGATTGTGACAAAACTGACTTGCTGAACCTCCAGATCGATGTCTTCATGAGATGCATAATTCTCGACTTCTTTTTCAAGTGTGGCATCGTCCACTGGCTCCTTTTCATCCTCACTGGCTTATTCGACTTCGTTTGACTCCGTCAAGTATAGAACTCACCGGTTCGGACATTGAGCTTGGAAATGGCCCCAGCCTTGACACTTACGACACTGAATATCACGAGCTCGATTAGGGGCAGCCTTCGGGTGGTCCGGAATGACCTCAGGGTCGTGCGGACTCAGTAGAAGGGGTAGAAAGTGATGTGGAATGTGTACCTTTATTCCAAGAAGGCCGTGTAGGGGCTGCATTATAGTAGGAATGACGGTGGCCTTCCCTCAATTACTTTTCCACGATCAATGCATACTACACCATCCTTTCTACACTGGTGAAGTCTCTAAGTTTGACTTCACAAGCAATGTCAGGATTCATACCTTCAATGCACCGAATGATTGTAGCATTTAAGGTCTTCTACTTTCCGAGTCTGTTCAAGACAGTCTCCAACTCTTTGTGGTACTCTTCAATTGATCTGGTGCCTTGTTTGATCTGGTTGAGCTTCTTTTCAAGCTCTCTCTCATAATGAACTGGAATGAAGCGGCCTCGCATCAATCCTTTCATTTCTTCCCAAGTGTCGATTGGTGGATTGTGGTTTCTACGCCTTCTCTCCTGCTGCGTAGTCTCTAAATTCTAAGCATGCGAGCTATACCTTCTTAAATTTTGAGAAATCATAGCATGCGAAGATCTTTTCTACCTTACGCTCTCAATCTAAATAGATATCGGGGTCGTGAAGGCCTTCAAACTCTGGTATGCTCGTCTTAATGTTGTTGAGCCTACCATCTTTATAGTTGTCATGGTTTGCACGCCTATGAGGACCTCGGGGTTGATCATGGCAGTTTCTTTTCCTTTGTGGTGTGTAATCAGCTTCATATCCACTGGCTGCATAGGAATCGTACCCGTAATCATAATCTTCTTCGAAATCCGGCTCAGAGGGCGGTCTTTGGAAGTTCATCTGCTGTTGGCATCGGCCAGTGTTCTCTACTTGAGGCTCGGGTCGCCACTCTGCATCTTCTTGAGGCTCAGGTTGCCTCTCTACATTGATTTGAGGCTCAGGTTGCCTCACTGCATTGCCTTGAGGCTCGGGTTGGCTCTCAGGTTCTCCTTGGACCGTTTGAGACGCGGTCGACTGGGTTTTGAGCCTTGCAAGCTCCTCTTGCAATTCAGCTACTTGGTTGCCAAGTTCGTTTCTCAGCAGACGATTCTGTCACTAAAAGTGTTTTGCGAGATTCATAGTTGTACTTAGCATCCCACAGTGCTTCAGATGAGTAGAACTGATCGTCGGGTGTATTTGGCAACCGGGGCTCCTTAGGTAGTGGAGTGGATGATTCATTATTGGTACCTCTCTTCATTATACCTGCAAAATGAACAAACGTGAAGAAAAAGTGGAGTAGGACCTCACAATTCCTCACAAACGCTCGTGTATGTCACTCTTGATTTTTCCACTCATGTTTGTCTCTCAAAAGATGTGGTACACGTGTGGAGTGAATATGGGGGTGGGTTGATCGAAAATAGCAGCTTCTCTTGACTAGCTCCTCTGGGTCTTCTTCAAGCTCCATTGGATAGAATCAAGCCGGAAGGTTGCTAAGAGTAGAAGTAGGCGTGTGAGATGAGTAATTCAGCTAGATAGTGTATGTGGACCACGAGTGTACGGATGTATGGGTGTATGGGCTATGTAGTGTATATGGTGCACCGGGTGTAGGTATGTATGAGGTGGAATTTTTGAGTCCTAGGTGTAGTAGGGATCGAAAATATGTTGGATTGGTATGGAAGATCTTGATTAGATATGAATGAGGATGGAAGAAATCTAAACAAGGTAAGAGATCTAGTAGATAAGGTAGGAGTCTTTTGGATGTGTTTGACCAAGTGTGAACACAAAATAAAAATCCCTAAGTATCTATCTAGTATGGAAACAAATCTAAAATAATAAATAAAGGATCGAAAAATAACAAAACAAATCTGATGTTTTTTTAATCTGCGACTTTTTTTTTGTTCTAGCCGATGTCTTTTCTCTTTTTTTAATGAATAATGAGATTACAAATGACACATTACGAAAAGTAAAAGACACATACGAAAAATAAATGACACGTCGGATTGAACCACGACCAGCAGAGCTGACGCGGCTCTGATGCCAAATTTATGATGTGACCCGGACAATGAAACCAATACATGAAGAACACGCAAGCAGAAGACTTTAGGACTCGAACGACATCAGCTAAAAACAATGGAAACAATCCGACTCAAATTAAAACTATAACTTACTAGAATACGTAGAAATGAATAAGGACTCGATGTGATCATGTAGGAAAACTCCTGGAAGGTGGAAACATGGCGGTGGTGGTGGTGACGGCGGCGGAAGTCGTCAGACTTGATGTGGATGGCGGCGGTGGTGTTTGTTGTGGATTGGATAGATTCGGCGAAACCATGTTGTAAACCCGAACGCGCACGTCTAACTTCTCCGGATGGCAATTCTCCCAAGTACACGATTATACCCTAAAGAACTTGAATAAGACTATTAAATTGCTAGAACAATATAATGTTTGTATATTTTTGATCAACCAAAGGATCGTGAGACAAATGGATGAATAAATCTCAAACTCTTGCAATTGTCTAACTTTTGAATGTCACATGGTAGCCCTATTTATAATAACATAGGGGGATGAAAATTAAAGCCCTAAACAACTAGATAAGACCGAAAATTACTAATCCTAATCAAACTAGGATAAAATCAAAAGATACCAAAAATAAGATAACAAAAATCTAACAAGATAAGGATAAATCCCAAAGTGATTTTGGGCTTAAAAATCTCGCCACTTTTGGACTTGAACTAGGCGACATGGGCTGCAATTAATTAAATTAATTTTTGGCCCATGTTGTGATTAAATCTTGCCACCTTTGCATGAAAAATAGCATCTCCCGATTTCCCATGCAAACGCGTATAACTTTTCATGCACACGTCCAAATGGCGTCATTCTTTTTCTCACGTCTTCATGCTTCCTTCTTCTTCATCAATAGATAGCATGTTGACCAATCGTGGGCTGCTCTTCAGCTCTTCTTCTCCAAGTTCGAATTTACACCGAATTGAAACTTGTAAATAAGCTTGCAACTTCTTTGCTCGTAAACGCGTCACATGACCTTTGAATTGCAGCTCCGGATCATCCTCTTCTTTGCCATGCTCGATCTCATCAGGAGATGAACAAATTATGGTGATGATTATGGACGAATTTTGATTGATGGATGATGGCGATACGTGCGTAATGTAGGGATGAAGGTAGATGAACGATGGAGATGTAATTGAAAGGTAGAAGAAGATTACTTAATCGAACCCCGTCTTGCGGTGAAGACGAAACGTGATTTCTCGTAAATTCCAAGTTGGATAGCACTCCCCCCTAGACTCAATGGAATAGAAAAGAGCTTGAAATAGGACTTTAGATTTGCTAGCTCTAAAGAACTTGATAGATGGGTGATCAACCAAAGGATCGTGAGACAATTGAGAAATTAATCTTTTATTTCATGCAACGTCTAAACAATAAAGTTCACAACTGATCCCTTCATATAGATATAAGGAATGGACGAAAATAAAGTCCTAAAAAACTAAGAAATTGAAAATAAAAAGGTTTCCTAATCTAACAAGGATTCCTACCTTAATTAGAACTCTATTTAAGGTAAATATCAAAAAGACCAAAAATAAAATAGTAAAAATCTAAACTAGATAAACATAAATCCCAATTGGATTTGGGCCTTCAATCTTCAACTTGGACTTCAATTTTTTTGATCATGGGCTGAATCAATTCTCAAATTCGTGTGGCCCATTTTCGAATAAAATTAACTCCATGCATGAAAATTCGAGATTCACTGTTTCCCATGTAAATTTCCATGCACATATCCAAATTGACTCGAACTTCTTTGTAAGCTCTTGAACAACCTTCCTCATCATTAATGGACGTAAAGTTGATCCATCTTTGATACATAGGCTGCTCGTCGTTCACTAGAGTCTTCCAAACACTTGCGTTCTTCATGCCTTGATCTTCTTCATCTTCTATGGACAACATAGCAATCCACTTGGGGCTGCCATGGTGCATTTCTTTTTCTTTTGTTGGCATGATCTTATTCTCATCATTCATCTCCTCTTGAAAAGAATTTGTCCTCGAATTCGAACCTCCGGGATCAAAGACGAACACGAACTGACCATCAAATTCCTTTTGCACAAACTGCATAAAATGCATCTTCAAGATCATGAACATCCACTCGATGACAAGTGGTTGAAATTTCAGCTCCTTAGAACACGTGGCATGTGCGAACAAATTTGGAGGTACACTAATATCCAATGGAACATTTTCAACAACCTGTATAATATAGACATCACAAGAACATGATGAACAAATAATGTTAGAACTCGTCAGCTCCTCCATACTTGCTTGATCGAGCTCTTCATGATCTTCAAAACATTGCTCTACTGATATCATTCTCCTTTTCAGAATATGGATGTATTTCCATCAACTTTTCAACTTCTTCCAATTCCTCAACAGCGGCAACAATCTCCATATTAGTTGTTTCTATCATGTCCATCTCTGGCTTAGATTCTTCAATGATCTCATCTTCTAAACACATAGAAACAGGTGGTAATGAGATAATAGGTACTTCAACGAAGTCTAGAATCGGTACCTTGGAAGTAGAATCTTTGTTAATGGTGACAAACTCAGTTGGCAACTCTACATTTGACTCTACTTTAACCACTTCATTTTCCCTCATCTCTAGACTCTCCAACCAGTTCTCTATCTCAATGGCATATTGCACCATGTCTTTCAACTTGTCGAAGTGATACAATGCTACCTTCTCTCGGATTTTCCTTCGTAGACCAGCTAGGAATCTATCCATGGTATCTTCTAGATACTCCTCTATATCAGCTCATGTCATGGCTTCAATCATTTTGTTGTAGTAGGCATCTACACTTTGATCTCTTTGCCTAAGCTTGTATAGCTTCTCCTCCAACTCCCATTGGTAGTAGTCTGGAATGAAGCATTTCCACATCAAATCTTTCAACTCACGCCATGTGTTGATAGGTGGAAGGTGGTCTCGGTGGCACCGGTTCTGCTGGAATCCCCACCATGTTGTTGCGTAGCCTGTAAACTCCAATGAAGCTAGCTGTACTTTTTTTAGCTCGGAAAAGTAGTAGCGTTCAAAGATCTTGTCTACTCTGCGTTCCCAATCTAGGTACGCATCTGGATCGTGTAGACCCTCAAACTCTGGGATGGTTATCTTGTTGCGGTGTAGACCATCGGCATCTCTGAATTGATTCGGGTGGACTCGAACTGGATTCATCTTAATGGTGTAGGGTGTATGGAATTATGTAGTACATGGGTGTATGGTGTATGGTATACGGGTGTATGATGTATGGTGTACGGGTGTAGGGACCGTGTGGTGTATGGGTGTATGGTCCGGATAGTGTATGGGTGGTGTAGGGTGCACATAGTGGTGTAGGGAGTAATTTTGCGATCCAAAAGTAGTGATATGGACAAAAATTAATTCTATGGGGAGGATAAGGATGGTGGAGAAAGATTAGGATGAAATAAGAATGTATAAAGAAAGAAAAGATATAGATAAGATAGTATCTATTTGGATGTGTTTCACTTAGATGTACACAATCTAAATAACCAAAAATATCTAATATGGATGAGGGAAGTCTAAACCAAGTAGGAAAGAAAGAAAAAATTGAAAATCATATTTTTTTTTTCGGATTTTTCTTTATGATTTTTTTTTGCTGTAGGGCTTCGATCCCTTTGTTCTTTTTCTTTTTTTTTCAATGAATATTCAAATTACAACTCAACACATGTAGAAAAATTACTGACACGTAGATTGACACGCGTATGAATCCAAGATACGAGATATATGCAAGCGGAAGACTTTTAGATCGAAACACGTCAGGCGAATGAAGGATTCAATCCGACAGATAACAAGACACAAATAAACAAGGAACAAGGAAAATAAGACTCGATTATATGCTAGACACCTAAGACACTTAGAAATATGACTCAACTAAGATAAAACACAATCAAATAAACAATGGATTGGGCAAAATTTGGACAGATTGGTTATACGTGTTAATTAGGACGAATTAAGCATGTATAACTTAGAACTGATTTATGGACGAATTGTAAAGTGAACTACGGATGAAATTATGATTGTTGGATGATGATGATACATGCGTCATGTAGGGATAAAGGTAGATGAACGATGGAGATGTAATTGAAAGGTAGAAGAAGATTACTTACTCGAACCCATCTTGCGGTGAAGACGAAACGCGATTTCTCATAAACTCCAAGTTGGATAGCACTTCTCCCTAGACTCGATGTGATGTGACCCGAGATAAGGATCGAACACACATCGACACGTAAGGGTTCTATGACTTCTAACAACTCGAATAAATAATTCAAAATATGCAGAAATAACAATACTAAAATATGGAACGAAACTAGATGACTAAACCAACTAAAATACCTATATTACGACACACGAATTGAACACAAAATCCAAACGAGGGGGCTATTTTGGGGTGGTGATTTGGTTAGGTTGAAGGGTGGGATAACGTGTGTGAGGTATAGGTGAAGAATGGTTATGGTAGATACGATATTAGGGTTTTGGATAAACTTATGTTATATGTGCTCCAAACGTCATGAAGAACACGTATAGGCAAATCTGATCCGGAACGGCTTCGAATGTCTTGGGCGCTCAACCAATGGACTCATGGAAGATTGTTGATATGTACGAAGATATGGATGGATGGCGTCGAAAGTGGATACACGGCGGGTGGCAAGTTGATGCGAAACACAACTAGAAAGTTGCCTTGAATCTCGAACGTACACAAGACCAAATTCTTTAAGTTGATCTTCAAGTAGCGAGTCTTCGACAATCCCTCAATGTGAATTTGTGAATTCCCTTTGAATAAAACCTAGAATTGCTAGTTCTAAGAGTATGAATTTTAAAATCAAAACTCACAAAGATTTAACGGGGTTGAGACGATATTGAAAGCAAAGCTTAATTAATCAAATATAGTCTAAAGTATGAATGTAACAATGATCCCCTATTTATAAGATACAGTGGACCGAAAATTGTAGCTATGATGACCAAAAATAATGGATCCAAAAAGAGATCCAACTAGACTAGGGAATTTCCTAAACTAGAATTCTATTTAAGGTTAGTTTATTCCCTTAATTAAAATTCTAGTCAAACCTATGACTCTTCAACTTAATGACCGAAAATTGCTCTAAATAAATCAAATAAAATCTGACTTTGACTATAGTCTAATCAAATAAAATAAATACTATAGTCTAATAAATCAATCCCCTTAATTAAAACATCAAAGGCCGAATTCTTGGTCTTCTTCACTCTCAGCCGTAAGCTCGATCACATGCACACATGCACACGTCCCCATGCACACGTGCACTTCCTCATGCCTTGCACTCCATGTCTTGATATCAATCTTCCAACATCAACAAGGTCATCAACTTTGAGCTATCTTGCACGCCATCTTCTTCTTCGAGCTTCTTCCTAGTTGTTGCTTGCAAATAGTCGTGTAACTTCTTAGCTCTTAGTCGAGTGCCGAGACCTTTGAATTGTAACTTTGGGTTTAGATCCTCGTTGTTATGGATTTCCTCATCATTTCCCCCCTGCTGAAGAGAATTCGTCCTCAAATTTGGATCCTCATCATGGTCGAATTCATCTGCAAGAAAAGGAGACAAATCAGCAACATTAAAAGTGGATAAACACTTGTACTCACTTGGGAGATCAATGCGGTATGCATTGTCATTAAAACAGCTCAAAATGGTGAAGGGACCGTCTCCTCGGGGCGACAACTTAGACTTCCTAGGTTCAGAAAACAGAGACAAATCAGCAACATTAAAAGTGGATAAACATTTGTACTCACCTGGGAGATCAATGCGGTATGCATTGTCATTAACACAGCTTTAGCCTTGGTGCTCAATCTGGGCACGTACATTCTCATGCATCTCTCGAATAAAATCAGCTCTCTTCATACCTTTAACACTCGTTAGATGCTCTCAATGGGTAAAGGAAGCAAATAAGTAGGAGTTAGTGGATTAAATCCATAAACTACCTCAAATGGAGACATGTTAGTAGAAGAATGCACTACACAATTATAAGCAAATTCAGCATATGGTAAACACTCTTCCAATGACTTCAAATTATTCTTAATTAGAGACCTAAGTAAGGCTCCTAAAGTACGATTCACAACCTCAATTTGACCATCAGTTTGTGGATGACATGCAGTAGAAAACAATAACTTAGTACCTAATTTTCCCCACAAAACACGCCAAAAATGTCCTAAAAACTTAGAATCCCTATCACTAACAATAGTACAAGGAATTCCATGCAAACGAACAACATGAACAAAGAACAAGTTGGCAATGTAAACAGCATTATCAGTTTTCCTACATGCAATGAAATGAGCCATTTTGGAGAACCGATCAACTATAACAAAGACTCAATCTTTACACGACCTAGACCTAGGCAATCCTAAGATGAAATCTATCGAAATATCAATCCAAGGGGTTGTAGGGACTGGTAATGGCGTGTAAAGTCCAAAAGGGTGTGAAGTGGATTTAGCTTGACGATAAGTAATGCAACGACTACACACATTCTCTACATCCTTACGCATATGCTGCCAAAAGAAATGTCCATGCATCAAGTTTAATGTATTATGCACACCAAAGTGACCCATCAAACCCCCCGCATGCTATTCTAACACTAAAAGCTCACGCATAGAACAACCTGGGATGCATAACTTCGACTCTTTGAACAGGAAACCATCATGCACATAAAAACTATCAATAGACCTAGGTTTGGCACTACACAACGCAAATATGGGGCTGAAATACTCATCATACATGTACAATACTTTAATGGACTCAAAAACTAATATCTTGGCATGCATTAAGTTCAAAAGAGCGTACCTTCTAGATAGGGCGTCGGCGACCACATTTTCCTCACCTTTCTTGTACTTGTTAACATACAAAAAAGACTCGATAAACTCGACCCATCTCGCATGTCTCTTGTTCAGATTGTTTTCCCCTTTCAAGTGTTTCAAGCTTTCATGATCCATGTTGATGACGAACTCCTTAGGCCAGAGATAGTGCTGCCATGTGTCCAACGCACGCTTCAAAGCGTAGAGCTTTTTATCGTACGTGGAGTACCTAAGGGAGGCGCCATTCAGCTTCTCACTGAAGTATGCAATGGGTCGGCGATCCTGCATCAAAACTGCACCAATACCTATGTCTGAAGCATCACACTCGATCTCAAAAGTTTTAGTAAAATCAGGTAAATAAAGAACATGAGCAGAACACAACAATGATTTCAAAGTATTAAAAGCATGCTCTTGTTGTTTAGCCAACTCAAATTTTCGGTCCTTCTTACTTACCTCAGTAAGAGGGGCGGCTATACTGGAGAAATCCCGTACAAAATAGCGGTAAAACCCAGCCAATCCATGGAAGGATCGAACCTCAGAGGCGTTCTTTAGTGTTGGCCATTCCTCAATCGCCTTGATTTTGGAACGGTCAACCTCAATACCTCGTGAACTGACGACAAAGCCTAGAAAAATGACTTTATCTATGCAAAATGAACACTTAGACAAGTTTCCATACAACTTGGCATCACGCAATAAGCAGAATACACACCGAAGGTGTTCTATGTGCGCCTGTGCACTGTGACTGTAAATCAGAATATCATCAAAGTATACAATCACAAATTTTCCAATCACATCACGCAAAACATGATTCATCAATCTCATGAAAGTGCTCGGTGCATTAGTGAGACCAAAAGGCATAACTAACCATTCATATGAACCATGCTTTGTTTTAAATGCGGTTTTCCATTCATCCCCTTCATGCATTCTAACTTGAAAATAACCAGATCTTAAATCTATCTTAGAAAACACATTAGAACCACTTAATTCATCTAGCATATCATCAAGTCTAGGGATAGGAAATCTGTACTTAACCGTGATTTTATTGATGGCGCGGCAATCTATGTACATCCGCCATTCATTTTTCTTCTTTGGCACTAAGATGACTGGAACTGCACAAGGGCTCATCGACTCTCGGATCTGCTTCTTCTCCAATAGCTCCTTCACTTGGCGGTCAATCTCCTTTATCTCCTCGGACAAGTTACGGTACGCCAGTCGGTTGGGCAAGACCGCACCTGGCACGAAGTCGATCTGGTGCTCGATCCCACGAACTAGAGGTAATCAACTTGGAATCTCTTTCGGGAACACGTCCGCGAACTCCTCTATAAGTGGATGCATATCATTAGGCTAAGAAACATCATTAGTAGCATTGTCCTTATAAGATAAAAGTACGAAAGGTAAACCTGCTTTCAGTGCTTTTTCTACGCCTTTGACTGAGATGAATAGGGACCGATTTTTCTCTTTACTTGGGGCTGATCCGGATGCCTTTCCACGAACCAAGGAATCGTTGAAAGACATCTTAGGGGCTGTATTGGTCGAAGTAGAGGTATGGGACGGTGTTGAAGTGGCGGCCGAATTGGGGCCGTTCACAGCGGCGGATCTGGCGGCGGCTGCGGCTGTTTTCACCTGTTCCTGCTTAAACCTCTCTTGCATCCTTTCTTGATCCTCTGAAAAAACTTTAGGGGTTAATGGCTTCAACACAGTGGTTCAACCATCTCGAGTAATCAAGTAGGTATTCGCCAATCCATCGTGAACCGCTTATCTATCGAACTGCCACGGTCTCCCTAAAAGTATGTGGGCTGCCTCCATGGAAATAACATCACACAAAACAGTGTCAGAATAATGACCCTTAGTAAAAGAAATGTGTACCTGACCTGTCACACGGATAGAGTCACGATCTGTGAGCCACTACAGCTTGTAGGGTTTCGGATGCTTTGTTGTGGTGAGAGCTAGCTTATCTACAGCATATTGACTGATTGCATTGATCACACTCCCACTATCTATAATCATCGCACAAGTCTGATCTTTGATGGCAACTCGAGTGTAAAAGATGTTTTCACACTGAGATTGCTCTTCGTCTTCACGATTGATGTTCAGACTGCGGATTGAAACTAGACTGACATGAGGTAACTCGGGTTCCTTATCATCTTTCTTGACTTCAGGAATGTCGACTGCATCTGGAGCAGTGTCCTGGGGCTACTCCTCATCTTCACTAGCTGATTCAAGTCCATTTTGTTCATTAAGGAACAGAACACGTCGGTTTGGACACTGATTCTGAAAATGACCCCAACCTTGGCATTTATGACACTGGATGTCATGAGCTTGACTAGGGGCTGTATTAGGCATCGTGTTGGACTGATTGGGCCATTAGACTGGGGGCCTTGTGGGCGGTGCCGGTATAGACTCGGGTCTACGGCTGGATTGCGGTGTAGAACGGTCGAAATGTCGTTCAGGTGGTCCGGACTGACCTCAAGGTTGTGTGGATTCAGTAGAAGGGGTAGAAGGTGATGTGGAATGTGTACCTTTGTTCCAAGGGTGTCGAGTAGGGGCTGAATTCTGATAAGATCGATGGCGGCCTTCTCGAAGCTGTTTTTCCACAATCGATGGGTACTGCACCATCCTTTCTACACCGGTGAAGTCTTTGAGATCGACTTCACACGCAATATCGGGATTCATACCTT
Source organism: Perilla frutescens (assembly GCA_026008535.1). Classification (NCBI taxonomy): domain Eukaryota; kingdom Viridiplantae; phylum Streptophyta; class Magnoliopsida; order Lamiales; family Lamiaceae; genus Perilla; species Perilla frutescens. Next base: position 7,581,113 of record BRKX01000020.1, on the reverse strand, counting down.
CAATGTACCGAATGATGGTAGCATTTAGGGTCTCCTCCTTCCCGACTCGGTTCAAGGCAGTCTTTAACTCTTTGTGGTACTCTTCAATCGAATGGGTGCCTTATTTTATCCGGTTGAGCTTCTTCTCAAGCTCTCTCTCATAATGGACTGGAATGAAGCGTCATTGCATCTATCCTTTCATCTCTTCCCAAGATTCAATAGGTGGATTTTGATTTCTGCGCCTCCTCTCCTGCTGCATCTCCCACCAAGTGGCTGCGTAGCCTCTAAACTCCAAACATGCTAATTGTACCTTTTTTACCTCTGTAAACTCATAGCATGCAAAGATCTTGTCTACCTTACATTCCCAATCTATGTAGATATCGGGATCGTGAAGGCCTTCAAACTCCGGAATGCTCGTTTTGATGTTGTTGAGCATTCTATCTTCTCTATAGTCGTCGGTGTGGGCTGCACGCCTGTGATGACGACCTCGTTCTGGGGTCTCATACCCGGCAACTGTATTCTCATCATAGTACTCCTCTTCTGGCTCGTTTTGATGCTCAGTGCGTCTAGCGGGACCTCGAACAGCTTGAGTAATGGTCGGAGTAGTTTTAGTGCATTCAAAGGCATACACAAAATCGTCAATCTTATCGGATAGAGCCTGGTGCTGTCTCTGGAAGTGCTTTGAAAGCGCGTCAAAGTGGTACTTAGGATCCCACAGTGGTGCTGGATCAGAAGAAGACTCCATAGGTGCTTTAGACGGGTCTTTGGACGGTTCTAAAGGTGGGATGGTCGACTGAGGGTCGACGTGTGGAGTCAAGGATGACTCCGGGCGGCTTCCTTTCTTTATGATACCTACAAGACGAACAAACGTAAAGAAAACAAGGTAGGACCTCACAATCTCACGTCACTCATTTGTTTTCTCTCTTGATTTTACCACTCATGTATCACTCAATATATGGGTGCACAGTGTGTGATAATCCGTGTATATAGGCTGATCAAACTAGCTAAGAGAATCGGCTCTCTAGGTGGTATTAACGGGCACAACTCAATTACACTGGGAATGGAAGGGTATGCTACTCTTGGAATAAGGAAGAACTTGGTGTGTATCTGGGATGATGGTCGAGTATGGTGTAGTAGGGTGGTGATCTTGTATGGTGAATTAGGATGGTGTTCGAGTATGAGGTGTAAAAGGAAGGAAAGAATCAAATAGGATAAGGAAAGAAAGAATTAAAAAGGAATTCAGGTAATTTGGATGTGTATCAATCTATGTGACACAATCTAAATACCTTAATTAGCCTAGACTCTAGAAAGAAAGAACCAAAAATAAAATATAACTCTAAAGGAAGTTACCAAAAGAAAATAGAACTTGTAAGGAAAGTTCCAAAAATAAAATAAGACTCTTAAGGAAGGTACCAACTATGGAATTATACTAGAAGGAAACTACCAAAAATAAGAAAACACTCACTAGGTAATTACCAACTATGAAATAGAACCAAAAGGAAAGTACCAAAATTAAAGAGACACTAAAAGGAAACAATGAATATTCTTCTTTTTTTTTAATTTTGGATTCGGCTTTTTTTTAAAAGTCCGACCCTTTTTTTTATCGTTCTTTTTTTTTATCGACGGTTTTTTCTTTGTCAATTCCTTTTTTTTGAACTATGAACAGATACGGAAATTAAATTACAACTTGAACAAATTCAACGATAAAATAAAGACACAATGCGGAAATAACAATACTAAAATATGGAACGAAACTAGACGACTAAACCAACTAAAATACCTAGATTACGACACACGAATTGAACACAAAATCCAAACGAGGGCGCTGCTTTCGGGTGGCGATTTGGTTAGGTTGAACGGTGGGATAACGTGTGTGAGGTATAGGTGAAGAATGGTTAGGGTAGATAGGATATGATAGGGTTTTAGATAAACTTACGTTATATGTGCTCCAAACGTCATGAAGAACACGTATAGGCAAATCTGATCCGGAAGGGCTTCGAATGTCTTGAGGGCTCGACCAATGGACTCATGGAAGATTTTTGATGCGTACAAAGATGTGGATGGATGGCGTCAAAGGTGGATACACCGCTGGTGGCAAGTTGATGCGAATCACAACCCGAAAGTTGCCTTGAATCTCGAACGTACACAAGGCCAAATTCTTTAAGTTGATCTTCAAGTAGCGAGTCTCCGACAATCCCTCAATGTGAATTGGCGAATTCCCTTTGAATAAAACCTATAATTGCTAGTTCTAAGAGTATGAATTTTAAAATCAAAACTCACAAAGATTTAACGGGGTTGAGACGATATTGAAAGCAAAGCTTAATTAATCAAATATAGTCTAAAGTATGAATGTAACAATGATCCCCTATTTATAAGATACAGTGGACCGAAAATTGTAGCTATGATGACCAAAAATAATGGATCCAAAAAGAGATCCAACTAGACTAGGGAATTTCCTAAACTAGAATTCTATTTAAGGTAATTTCTTCCCTTAATTAAAATTCTAGTCAAACATATGACTCTTCAACTTAATAACCGAAAATTGCTCTAAATAAATCAAATAAAATCTGACTTTGACTATAGTCTAATTAAATAAAATAAATACTATAGTCTAATAAATCAATCCCCTTAATTAAACATCAAGGGCCGAATTCTTGGTCTTCTTCACTCTCGGCCGTGAGCTCGATCACATGCACACATGCACACGTCCCCATGCACACGTGCACTTCCTCATGCCTTGCACTCCATGTCTTGATCTCCATCTTCCAAAATCAACAAGGTCATCAATTTTTAGCTACCTTGCACGCCGTCTTCTTCTTCGAGCTTCTTCCTAATTGTTGCTTGCAAATAGTCTTGTAACTTTTTAGCTCTTAGTCGAGTGACGGGACCTTTGAATTGTAACTCCGGGTTTAGATCCTCGTTGCTATGGATGTTCAGTGCCATAATTTCACATAGCCAAATCAGCCCAATCCGGAGCCAACTTCAGCCACCAGTCGAGCCAGAGATGTTCAGTGCCATAAATGCCAAGGTTGGGGCCATTTTTAGAATCAGTGCCCAAACCGACGAGTTCTAATCATCACGGATCAGAATGAACTCGAATCAGCCAGTGAAGATGACGAACCATCAAAGGATGACACCCTACCTGAAGAAGACGCCCAAATCAAGTTTGAAGAAGAGGAACCTGAGATTCCTCATGTCAGTTTGGTTTCTATCCGCAGTTTGAACATAAACCGAGAAGAAGAGCAACAATCGTAGTGAGAAAACATCTTCTACATAAGAGTTGCTATTCAAGGTAAGACTTGTGCGATGATCATTGATAGTGGCAGTGTAATCAATGCAGTGAGCCAGTATATAGTCGACAAGCTTGGATTTACAACAGTGAAGCATCCAAATCCATACCGTTTGCAATGGCTTACCGATCGAGGTACAGTTCGTGTAACCGGTCAGGTACATGTATCATTTTCCATTGGTCATTATTCTGACACTGTATTGTGCGATGTTATTCCTATGGATGCAACTCACATACTCTTAGGAAGACCATGGTAATTCGATAGATAAGCTGTACACGACAGACTCGCGAACACTTACACAGTCAAGAGAGACGGACGAACCACCATACTAAAGCTGTTGACACCCAAAGCCATTCAAGAAGAGCAAGAGATTATGCAAGCAAGGTTCAAAGAAGAGCGAGAGAAGACCGCAGCCGCAGCCATCCGATCGACCACCGCCAATGGCCCTCCTCCGGCCGAGAGATCAACACCGTTGCCCCCTTCCTCTTCCGCGGCAATTGCAGCTCCTTAACCACCTCTTTCCAGCCCCGTTGATCATGGAAAAGGTGTGAATACAGCTCCCTTACCACAAGAGAAGAATCGAGCCCGATTTTGCACAATTAAAGGTGTTGAAAAAGCTATTAGAGCAGGTTTGCCTTTATTTCTTTTAACTTGTAAGAACAGTACTACTAACGATGTTTCTTTACCTAGTGATGTGCAGCCCCTTATGAAGGAGTTCGAGGACATCTTTCCGGATGAGATTCCAAGTGGATTACCTCCAGTTCGTGAGATCGAGCACCAGATTGATTTCGTGCCCGGAGCCGTCTTGCCAAATCATCCAGCTTACCGCACGTCTCCTGAAGACACAAAAGAGATAGATCGATAACTTAAAGAGTTGTTGGAGACGAAGCAAATCAGAGAGTCGATGAGCCCATGCGCAGTTCCAGTGATTCTAGTGCCCAAGAAGAACAACGAATGGAGAATGTGCATGGATTGCTGAGCTCTCAACAAGATCACAGTTAAGTATCATTTTCCAATTCCCAGACTTGATGATATGCTAGATGAATTAAGTGGATCGAAAATCTTTTCTAAAATTTATTTAAGGTCTGGTTATTTTCAAGTTCGTATGCATGAAGGAGATGAATGGAAAACAACTTTTAAGACTAAACATGGATTGTATGAATGGTTGGTAATGCCTTTTGGTCTCACAAATGCACCGAGCACATTTATGAGATTAATGAACCATGTTTTACGTGATGTTATTGGGAAGTATGTAGTTGTTTACTTTGATGATATCCTGATATACAGTCACAGTGCACAGGTGCACCTAGATCACCTTAGGCGCATATTTATGCTTTTGAAAGATGCTCGTTTGTATGGAAACATGTCTAAGTGTTCTTTCTGCTTGAATAAAGTAGTATTCTTAGGCTTTGTTGTGATTTGTAGAGGTATTGAGGTTTATCGTTCCAAAATCAAGGCGATTGAGGAATGGCCAACACACAAAACCGCGTCTGAAGTCTGATCCTTTCACGGCCTTGCCGGATTTTATCGTCACTTTGTGCGTGATTTATCTAGCATTGTTGCACCTCTTACTGAGCTAAGTAAGAAGGATCGCAAGTTTGAATGGGGTAAGCGTCAAGAGCATGCGTTTAATACCTTGAAGTCTTTATTGTGTTTTGTTCCTGTTTTATGCTTACCGGATTTTTCCAAAAACTTTGAGATCGAGTGTGATGCCTCCAGGATAGGTATTGGTTCTATTTTGATGCAGAAAAAACGGCCCGTGGCATACTTCAGTGAAAAGCTAAATGGCACCGTCTTTAGGTATTCGACATACGATAAAGAGCTCTACACTTTGAAGCGTGCATTGGATACATGGAAGCACTAATTGTGGCCCAATGAGTTCGTCATTCACACGGATCATGAGAGCTTGAAGCATTTGAAGGGTCAAAGTAATTTGAACAAGCGACATGCGAGATGGGTCGAGTTCATCGATTCATTCCCGTACGTCATTAAGTACAAGAAAGGACAAGACAACGTCGTCGCTGACGCCCTCTCTCGAAGGTACACGTTGCTCAACCTAATGCATGCTAAGATGCTTGGATTTGAATCATTGAAAGCCTTGTATGAAGTGGATGAGTATTTTTCCCCTATTTTTGCTAAGTGCTCGACTTTATCTAAGTCTTTTGATGGTTTCTATGTGCATTATGGATTCTTGTTTAGAGAGTCTAAGTTATGCATTCCTACTTGTTCTATACGTGAGCTACTTATTTTAGAATCGCATGCGGGAGGATTAATGGGACATTTTGGTGTACATAAGACATTATCCTTGTTGCATGAGCATTTCTTTTGGCTGCATATGAAACGTGATGTTGAACGCATGTATAGTAGATGTGTTACTTGTCATAAGTCTAAGTCTACTTCACATCCTTTTGGATTGTACACGCCTTTACCTACTCCATCTAGCTCTTGGATTGATTTATCTATGGATTTCATTTTGGGATTGCCTAGGTCTAGATCGGGTAAAGATTAGGTGTTTATTGTAGTTGATAGGTTTTCCAAAATGGCGTATTTCATTGCATGTAGGAAAACTGATGATGTTGTTCACATAACCAATTTGTTCTTTATACATGTTGTTAGATTGCATGGTATTCCTAGAACTATTGTTAGTGATAGGGATTCCAAGTTTTTAGGACATTTTTGGCGAGTTTTATGGGAAAAGTTAGGAACTAAGTTGTTGTTTTCTACTGCATGTCATCCACAAATCGATGGTCAAATTGAGGTTGTGAATCGCACATTAGGTACATTGCTTACATCTTTGATTAAGAACAATGTGAAGTCATGGGAAGAATGTTTACCTTATGCTGAGTTTGCTTACAATCGTGTTATTCATTCTTCGACTAACATGTCTCCATTTGAGGTTGTTTATGGATTCAATCCACTTACACCTAATGATTTGATTCCTTTACCCGTTGAGCATTTTACGAATGTTAAAGGATTGAACAGAGCTAATCTTATCAAGGAGATGCATGAGAAAGTTCGAGCCCGCCCGCAATACACGTCGCAAACGTGTAGTCTTCCAACCCGGTGATCGTGTTTGGATTTATTTGAGTCCCGGCCGATTTCCCAATCTGAGGAAGTCGAAATTGTCACCAAGAGGAGATGGTCCTTTCACCGTCCTAAGCCGAGTCAATGACAATGCGTATCGCATTGATCTACCTGGTGAGTATAAGTATTCTTCTACGTTTAATGTTACTGATTTATCTCCCTTCCATGCAGATGAATTCGATCAAGACGATGATCCAAATTCGAGGATGAATTCTTTTCAGCAGGGGGGAATCATGAAGCCATGAGCAACAATGAAGATCAAGACCCAGAGTTGAAATTTCGAGGACCAATTACAAGATCAAGAGCTAAGAAGTTTCAAGCATACTTGCAAGTGTTGATTCGAAGAAAGCTCGAGATTGGAGAAGAAGAAGTCGAAAGAAGCAATTCCAAGATAGTTAATTTATTAACTATTGAAGATCAAGATCACACCATAGAGAACATAACTTAAAGAGTTGAAGATCAAGAGTTGAAGTGCACGTGTGCATGTGCATGTGTCGAACGTGCATGTGTGTGCGTGTGTGTTGAAGAATTGGGCCCCTAGTTAATTTAATTAAGGGGTTGATTTTATCTAGACTATAGTATTTATTTTATTTAATTTGGAACTATAGTAAATCAGTTCTTATTTAATTATTTAGGTAGAATTTTCGGTCATAATGTCACATGGTCATAGGTTTGACTAGAATTTTAATTAAGGGAAGTTTTTACCTTAAATAGAATTCTAGTTTAGGAAATTTCCTAGTCCAATTGGAGATCAATTTGGATCTCTAATTTTCGGCCATTAGCATAGGAATTTTCGGCCCTATTAGTCTTATAAATAGGGGCTTCATGTCACATTGATACTTTAGACTTTAATTGAATTATCAAGTTTTGCTTTCAATATTGTCTCAACCCCTTTTAATCTTTGTGAGTTTTGATTTAAAATTCATATTCTTGGAGCTAGAAACTTTAATTCTTATTCAAGGGTATTGCTTATTCCACTTGAGAGATTAACCGGTATTCGCTATCCGAAGATTAACTTAGAGATTTCAACCTTGGATACGTTCGAGATTCAATGAGGCTATCGGGTTGTGATTCACCACAACATCATCACACGTCCATCTTCCATACACGACGTCTACCATCAAGGCCATCCACGTCCGCCACCTTGCAAGCCACAAGATCGTTCGAGTTCTTCATCCGTTCCTTCAAACCGTAAGTTCGTTACATGCCTATCATATCCTATCTACTCCAAACCATTCTTCACCAAGCCGTCACACACATTTGCCTTCCCAATTCAGCCTATATTTAGACCCCTATACAGCCCTCATTACCTTTGATTTTGTGTTACATAGTCGTGTCATTTTTCTAGGTATTTTAGTTGTCTAGATTGTCTAAATTCCGTTGTTTATCGAGTCGGATTGAAGCCCTTCAATTAGTTGACATGTTTCGTATCCTAAGCCTTCCGCTACGTTGTGATGCGATCCTCGCCGGCACACGACAAAGAAAGCTTTTGAACTTCCCAGGACTTGTATCAGTTTCGTCGATTTGGATGGATGGATCCAAACCCTAGCCTCACAACGATGTTGAACCACGAATTAGTAGAATTCGTAACCCGCGATCAATTGGAAACACGAACTTGAATTGGATGTAGACGCCACAAGCGGGGATAATGAACCCGTTTGATAAGTCGAAATTGAATCTCACAAATATTATGAAATTCGGATAAAAGTTCTCCAGAGAGAAAATAAACTCACAAGTTTATAATTGAATTCAATAATGGTGTTGTTTTATAATGTTCACAACGGATCCCTATTTATAGTGTAGGGATGGACGAAATCTAATGCTAAAAGGACTTAAAAATCTGCTCCAAAAAGAATTCTATCTAGACTAGGAAACTGCCTAACTAGAATCCTATCCAAAGTAACAAACTACCTTAAATAAATCCTAGTCAAACTATGACTCTTAAAAATTGAAAATTAAGAAATAAAATAAATAAAATCTGACTAAATAAATACTATAGTCTAATAAACCAATCCCCTTAATTAAAATATTAAGGACCGATATTACTCCTAGTCAGTATGGGCATACTGACTGTCGCGCGCTGTATGGGCATACCGACTGATTTCCATCTTCATGCAATGCACTCTAACTCCAACCCTTGATAACCTTGTGCCGCTATCAACACCTTCCAGCTTGGTTCCCCCTCATTGGCTCCTTCCATGGGTTTCCTTGACACCTCTTGTTCCCAAACCTCTCGTATGAACCCGTTGAGGTTTTCCTTGAACCTCTTAGCTCGCGATCGCGTCACGGGTCCTTCAGGTACCTTGATTGGATCCGACACCTCCTTAGCTCGGAGCGTATCATTCCCCTCCTCTTGAAAAGGATTTGTCCTCAAATCCAGCTCGTCACCTACATCAAAAGGACTTAAGTCAGCAACATTAAATGTAGAACTAACCTTGTACTCACCGGGCAAGTCCAATTTGTAAGCATTGTCACTAATGCGCTCAAGGACTTGAAATGGTCCAGCGCCTCCAAGTGGAAACCTTTCCTTTCTCATGTGCAACCAAACCCACTCGCCGGGTTCGAACACGACCTTCCGCCGCCCTTTGTTGGCTTTCTCGGCGTACTGCTCGGTTCTCCTTTCGATGTTTGCTCTAGCCTTCTCATGAATCTGTTTAACAAATTCAGCTTTCTTTTTCCCATCTAAATTAGTGAATTCTTGCACAGGCAAAGGAATTAAATCCAAGGGAGTTAAAGGATTAAAACCATATGCGATTACAAATGGTGAAAACTGAGATGCAGAATGAACAGACCTATTATATGCAAATTCCACATGCGGCAAACATTCTTCCCAAGTTTTTATGTTCTTTTTAATCAATGCCCGCAACAACGTAGATAAAGTCCTATTTACTACTTCCGTTTGACCATCAGTTTGTGGAGGACAAGTAGTAGAAAACAACAATTTAGTCCCTAACTTACACCACAAAGTCTTCCAGAAATAACTCAAGAACTTAGCATCACGATCAGACACAATTGTTTTAGGCATACCATGCAAACGCACAACTTCCCTAAAGAACAAATCAGCTATATGCGACGCATCATTAGACTTAGAACATGCAATAAAATGCGCCATTTTAGAAAATCTATCAACAACCACAAAAATAGAATCATGACCACGTTTACTCCTAGGCAATCCTAACATAAAATCCATAGATATGTCAATCCAAGGCGATGTAGGAATAGGCAAAGGCATGTATAAACCATGTGGTTGGACTCTAGACTTAGCTTGTCGACATGTAACACATTTAGCACACAGTTTTTCCACATCATGCTTCATATGAGGCCAAAAGAAATGTTCTTGCAAAACAGATAAAGTCTTAGCTACTCCAAAATGCCCCAAAAGACCCCTACCATGTGATTCCGACAATAATAACTCACGCAGGGAACAGTTAGGCACACATAATTTATTCTCCCTAAACAAATAACCATCTTGCCTATAAAACTTTCCATATCCATATTTCTCACATGCAATATAAATATCCTTAAAATCATCATCAACAACACATAATGATTTAATGTACTCAAAACCTAGTAATCTAGCATCCAAAGTAGAAAGTAACGCGTACCTTCTAGACAATGCATCGGCTACTACATTTTCTTTACCTTACTTGTATTTGATGACGTATGGAAATGTCTCGATGAATTCCATCCATCTTGCATGTCTTTTGTTCAACTTATGTTGCCCCCTCAAATGCTTCAACGACTCATGGTCGGTATGGATCACGAACTCCTTGGGCCATAAGTAATGTTGCCACGTCTGCAATGCCCGCACTAGTGCATACAACTCCTTGTCATACGTCGGGTAATTTGCAGTGGCGCCTCCTAACTTCTCACTGAAGTATGCAATTAGTCGAACCATTTGCATCAAAACTGCACCAATACCAACACCGGAAGCATCACACTCAACCTCAAAAGTTTTAGAAAAGTCAGGAAGAGATAGTACCGGTGGGTGTGTCAATTTTTCCTTGAGTGTTTGAAAAGCTCGTTCTTGAGCTTCCCCCCATTTGAACTCCACGTTCTTTTTTATCACCTCAGTTATTGGGGCTGCAATGCTACTGAAGTGTGGCACAAAACGGCGATAGAAACTCGCCAATCCATGAAAACTCCGAACCTCTCCAACATTGGTAGGCGTCGGCCATTCTTGGATGGCTCGCACCTTCTCTTCGTCCACCTGTACTCCATCTGCACTCACAACAAAGCCAAGGAAAACAACCCTATCGGTGCAAAAGGTGCACTTTTTAAGGTTAGCATACAATTGTTCTTTCCTTAAAGCTTGTAAAACATTCCTCAAATGATCTTCATGCTCATCCACAGTTTTACTATAGATCAATATGTCATCGAAATAAACCACAAAAAATCTACCTATGAAAGCACGTAGAACATGGTTCATAAGACGCATAAAGGTGCTAGGAGCATTTGTTAAACCAAACGGCATAACTAACCATTCATACAATCCAAGTTTAGTAATAAATGTCGTTTTCCATTCATCCCCCTCTTTAATTCTAATTTGATGGTACCCACTACGTAAATCAATCTTACAAAATATACAAGCACCATGCAACTCATCAAGCATGTCATCAAGACGGGGTATAGGATGTCGATACTTTACCGTGATGTTGTTGACGGATCTGTAGTCGACACACATACGAAGGGACGAGTCCTTCTTGGGCACGAGCAAGACCGGGCTCGCACATGGGCTCAAACTCTCCCTCACTTGGCTTTTTTCCAACAGCTCGTGGATTTGTCTTTCGAGCTCCTTTGTCTCCTCAGGGTTGCTTCGGTACGCCGGCCGGTTGGGTAAAGTGGCGTCGGGCACAAAATCAATTTGGTGCTTGATTCCCCTTATTGGTGGCAAAGCGGGTGGCATCTCCTCGGGAAACACATCATCAAATTCCTGCAAGAGAGATAAAATAGGACTTGGCAAAGACTTGTCAATTTTGTTAGTTTGTAGCAAATCTCTGCGGACCATCAAATACATGGACTTCTCATTTTGCACGGCCCACTTGATGTCACTTGCCATGGTAAAACAAGATCTTCGGGCTTTCTCCTTTGTCTCAACATCCGTTGCCGCATATGACTGTAGAATCTTTCCCTTGTCGTCTCCTAAATCCGGTATCTCCAAGTTTGCGAACAGTTGTTCGTCCACCATAGATTCTTCAAGAGTTGATTCTTCTACAGCTGGAAACTCCATCTTGCCGTCTCTTAAATCTGGCTCTTCAAGATTGGGTTCCTTCAAGACTGGCATCTCTAACTCGATTATTTCTAGCTCATCCATGTCCAGTCTAGACTCTCCAACTACTTCCTTGATTTCTTCAACACCTTGGCATATAGAAACAATTGGTACCTCATCAATGGGTGCTTCATCGGCCACTGGAATTGGAACCTTAGAAACAACTTCCTCAACGGCCTCCATCTTTCTAGCTTCAGTCGCACTCCGGTGCTCTACTTCCTTCGCCTCCACAAACGACGTCAAAAGACTTTCCAAAGTACTCCAATCTGACTTCCATGGATAGGAATATGACGGGACTTTCATGTTCTTTCTTCGAAGCCGATTCTCCACTTGTATAGCCTTTTGTACCATGTCTTCAAGCTTCTCATAGTGCTGTAACTCTACAATATCTCGGATCTCCTTGTTTAGCCCTACTAAAAATCGAGTCATTGTAGTTTCTTGATCTTCTCGTACGTCAGCTCGAAACATGTACTTGTTCATCTTCGTGTAATAACCTCTTACACTGCTATCTTCTTGCTTCAAACCTTGCAATTCCCTATACAACTCCCGATAGTGAGAATTGGATAGAAATCGCTTACTGCTTCCTCGGCCATCTCTACAACCCCCATGAACTCGGGAATGTGAGATAGCATCCACTCGCTCACGTAACATCCCCATCTCCGTCTTTATTGTTCGACTCATGTCATGTTGAAAAGATTCCCACATGGCGTCGAATTATAATTTGTTACAAGTACCTATATCTTTGGACTTTTTTTTTTCTTTTTTTTTTTGGCCCCCCCTTTTTTTTTTTAATATCACAATGAACTCAAAAAATATATTACAACGAAAATTTAAATGAAAAAGCTGAACAAATTAATTCCTACCAAGATTTCTAAGCAATAAAACGCCTACAATTATATATGCACTCAGTTCCTACGGATGTCTAAACTCTCAATTTCCTCTCCAAAGAAATCAAATCCAAAAATCAAAAATATCCGAATCAATTCAAACGACCTATCTAAGGTTCAACAACCAAATAACGGAATGCATCTCCAAAATCCAAGAACGAAAAACTAAGATCGAACAACAATTTTTTATTTTTTTTTTACTGTTCACGTGTACTGTTCACGCCTCTTTTTTTTTATAAAGAACGAAAATTTAAAGACAATTTAAAGGATAGATGGAACCTGATACAAAGCCGAAGCTCTGATACCACTTGATGCGATCCTCGCCGGCACACGACAAAGAAAGCTTTTGAACTTCCCAGGACTTGTATCAGTTTCGCCGATTTGGATGGATGGATCCAAACCCTAGCCTCACAACGATGTTGAACCACGAATTAGTAGAATTCGTAACCCGCGATCAATTGGAAACACGAACTTGGATTGGATGTAGACGCCACAAGCGGGGATGATGAACCCGTTTGATAAGTCGAAATTGAATCTCACAAATATTATGAAATTCGGATAAAAGTTCTCCAGAGAGAAAATAAACTCACAAGTTTATAATTGAATTCAATAATGGTGTTGTTTTATAATGTTCACAATGGATCCCTATTTATAGTGTAGGGATGGACGAAATCTAATGCTAAAAGGACTTTAAAATCTGCTCCAAAAAGAATTCTATCTAGACTAGGAAACTGCCTAACTAGAATCCTATCCAAAGTAACAAACTACCTTAAATAAATCCTAGTCAAACTATGACTCTTAAAAATCGAAAATTAAGAAATAAAATAAATAAAATTTGACTAAATAAATACTATAGTCTAATAAACCAATCCCCTTAATTAAAATATTAAGGACCGATATTACTCCTAGTCAGTATGGGCATACTGACTGTCGCGCGCTGTATGGGCATACCGACTGATTTCCATCTTCATGCAATGCACTCTAACTCCAACCCTTGATAACCTTGTGTCGCTATCAACACCTTCCAGCTTGGTTCCCCCTCATTGGCTCCTTCCATGGGTTTCCTTGACACCTCTTGTTCCCAAACCTCTCGTATGAACCCGTTGAGGTGTTCCTTGAACCTCTTAGCTCGCGATCGCGTCACGGGTCCTTCAGGCACCTTGATTGGATCCGACACCTCCTTAGCTCGGAGCGTATCACGTTGTTATTATCGTCCTAGTTCATTTGTTTGGGTCGTATCATGTGTGCAGTTTCAAGAACAAGCAGTTTAACGAAAGCAGTACAACACACAATTGATTTATAGAGGTTCGAAGTCTCAAACTTCTATGTCCTCTCTTCCTTCCGCAAAAGGTGAAATTCACGATATAACTTGAGTTAACCTTACAAATTATACAATGAACGAAAGCTTTGCTGAACCTGGTAACAGTCAGTTACTTTACAAAGTTACCTCAGCGGGGTCAACGGCTCACACTTGCAGTCCCTAGCAGTTAACTATTATGGCGGCAGTTTCTTTAGCGGTGGCTCACACTTAGCTGGAGAGTTAGGTGCTATTGACGTCTTTACAAGGTTTTAGATCTCTTTCGATCTTCAAGATGTTTAGTCTTGAACAGGGGTATCAATTGTTTTTTCTCCTTGACTTGAGCTGTAGTAGTTGATCGTTGTAGAGCGTGAACTGAGATGAATCTTCGGCTGGACTTTCAACAGCGAGTTGAATGCTTGTAGCTTGTGGAATTCTTCTTCTCAGTTTTGACTTTCGCAACTGGAAACAGTGCTTTGAACTAAGTAGTGGGGGGAGAAAGAAAGCTCAGTTTTGAATTCTTTGAATTAATCAAGAATTTTGAAAGTATTTCAAACTTTGTTTCACTCGTCTTTTATAGAGGAGTGAATTTGTGACCGTTAGGTTCCTTTAAATGATCAGAGGTCTGTTGGTTCATCAATGGTTTGTTGGTTCTCATAGTCGTTGGTGGTGTTGATGTAGTCGTTACTCTGTCATTCGACCTCTATTAAGCATTAACTCTGTTGATTCTTCAGTTAGTTGTCCTGGATTTGGACTTAGCTGATCAGTTTAGCTAATGCTTCAGTTCGGCTTCTTTTCCGAACTTCCACTTCAGTTCAACTGATTACAAACCGTTGACTGGTTTGACTTAAGTATCAGTTCACCTGGTCTCATCTTCAGCTTGGCCATTAGTTTGAGTACTTCCAGTTGTCAGTTCGGTTGTCTTGACTTTTGCTTCAACAGTTGGGTTGACTTTGACCTTCAGTTCAACTGCCTTGGCTGTCAGTTTAGTAGTCAAACCTTTGACTCCTGATGATTTAACCCTCAGTTGGGTTTATCTAAGCCTTAGACCGGTTGGCTTATTCTTTCAGCCGGGTTGACCATGCTTCAGTTCGACTGACCTTCTCTTCAGTTGACATCTCTATCTGTGTCTCAACCTGATCGGCTTCGGCTTCAGCTTGGATCTCCTAAGACTTCAGTTTTTCAAGAATTATTTTGACACGTTTTGACATCTCATCAAAACTACATTTATGGTTTCTTTTGATAGTTTTTCCCAACATAAAAATATAGTTAAAAATAAACTACTTAAGATTTAACTATTTAAAAATATTAATACAATTAAATTTGAAATATTGAATGTATAGATAATTTGGAGTTCAAATAAATTTATTTGAATTTTTAATATATTTAATTATAAAAAATCAAAATATTTAAATAGACTTTTCTGAAATGATTGCTTCGTTTGATGATTCTTCCTGCTAGGCCATACGCTTCAAGTTACATTTTCTCTTAATCTAAAACGATTTACCTAAAAATTTTACTTTAATATTAAAGGAATGGAATTGCATACTTATATTTGATCTCAATTGAAAGACCGAGAAATGTTTTATAATTACAATGTTGAGCCTTACAATTTATAGTTTTTTTTATCTATAATGATATTGGTTGCTTCATTGATGTGGCATTAATTTCAAAATATTAAAATATTAAAGACTTATTTATTAAAATATATTTAAGATATTTAAAATTACAAATTTATATATATATATATATATATATAATTTCAAGATTTTAAATATATTTATTCAAACTTTTTAATTTATTTCATTAAAAAATTATAATCTATTCATTCAAAAAAAATATTCAGTGGGGTTCTTGAATTTGGGACAACTTTAGTGTGAGGAAATGAAATTTATGAGAGTTAATTGTTTTAATATATATACTAGTGCATTACGCCCGTGCCATGCACGGCGTTCATTACATTGTAATTAAATATTATACACAAATACTTTAGTTTATATACACGTGCACACTTTATTACTTAACTGCTATAGTTTCATTGATTATGCAATAAAATTATAGCAATTTAGCAGTAAATTACAATAAGATAAACATTTTCTCATTTCTTACACCAATAAATATTTCTCACACTTAATGAAACTTGTGTGTGTATGCAGTTTTAATTTATAGGGCTCGATGTTACATTTATCATAATTATTCATAAACTAAATCATATTAATATGTCATCTATATAATTTAACATAGTTTAGTCTGTTTGATAATTTGATTCATTTTCTCATTTCTATACACCAATAAATATTTCTCACACCTAATGAAACTTGCGTGTGTATGCAGTTTTAATTTATGGGGCTTGATTTTACATTTATCATAATTATTCATAAACTAAATCATATTAATATGTCATCCATATAATTTAACATAGTGTAGTCTGTTTGATAATTTGATTCAAGTGTTGTATATTCAGGGGCGGTTTTGAGGGTGTGCGGGGTGGGCGACCGCACAGGGCCCCGAAAAATCGAGGGGCCTCAAATATATATAGGTCCATATATGTATATATAGATAAATAGTTGAAAATATTATCAATTAGTCATTTAGCTCAATGGAGAACCACTTTCTTAAAGTTTCTTAGTGCTAGGGATTGATTCTTCATTGTAACATTTTTTTTTACTGCTTACGCTTGGGGCCCTTTGACATAATTCCTTTTTAACAAGTAGGGTCCGCCCATATTCGTACAGGGCCTCCGATAGGCTAACCCCGCCCCTGTGTATATTAATAATGCATATTGTTGGTGCTGTCGGTTCATTTATGATGTTTCTTGTCTTTATAATCCATATTTTCCATTCTTTTTGAAAATAACATGAAATCAATGTGGATATATCATAGGAATTACATGACAACGCTTCGCAAGTTATGATTATAAATTGCAAAACCTTTTTTCTGAAGGTTTTATTTGAAAAATAATAACTTGAATATGCATTAAGTGACTTTGTAGTATTTCTACCATAGACATAATCATTGCATATAATCTTTTCATTCATCCAATATTGGCTTAAATTTGAAAATTAGAAAGAGTTAGATTGAAGAATGCATGTACCCGATGACTTTGTATTTGTAGGAACACATTAGATTAACTATGAGATGATACATTGCAGAATTGAAACTGGAAATTGAAATTTAAAAAATTATAAAAATTGATACTTTTTATCATGAAATGCTCATTGACAACTAAACTCTTTATGTAATATATTTCAATTAAAGTGGAAAAAATGTAATTTAGTTTAGTTTAATTGATTTCGAATATTTAAATTTTGACAAAGCCTAGTCCAAACAAAACGAAATACAAAATAAATAAATAAATAATTACATATATATTATTTCTCAAACAAAAAAACTTCAACTCAGATTAATAGGTACATATTGAATGGTTGAAGTTTTTTTTTAAAAAAAAAAAAAAATCATATGAGATGTTTTAATTGCACAATGTTTTAGTTTTTACGCGGCAACATTTTTTATTTATTTTTATATGAGTAAATCTTGCATACTACTTTGCCAACATTCAACAGTAATATCAAATACTCTGAATTTATCCTACACAACAAAAATGACAAAAGTTCCCTAACACAGGTGCAGTCCTCCGCTAATACACAGAGCATGCTTCTCAATAGCCTTTGCACTCTTCTTGAGCACAACTTTGCAAATCAGTCATGACATCGAAGGAAAGAGGTGTAGGAACGGGAGCATGGTATCTCTACAATAACAAACTCAAACATTCCACCAACATATATGACAATATTCTAGCAATTAATAAACATTCCACAATCAAATTTTGTTACGATTGTCTTTAAATTAATCAATTACCAAATATAACAAATCATACTATAATGCATTGGCATTCCTCTTAGGTCATGGCAGATCACTGTAATGGAATCAGATACAGAATTAACCATGGAATTTCATTAGATAGCATTAAAAAAATTAGAGTTTCTTACCCGAGACATTTTCTCTTAGGGCTAAAGGCGATCTACGATTCGGTAAACTGTCATAAATCAAAAGTGAATGATACAAATTAGAAAATTGTAAATAGAAATAGATTTGAATTATGCATACCATGATATATATATTTAACCATTAGGAAAATATCAATATGTTCAGAAATTCAATAATAGAGCAGAGCAACACACAAGCCAAAATTTAATTAATCAAACAAATTGAGTTTTAATCAAATTCTCAAATCTATGATTTTTTATGTCATATTTAGCACAAACCTCTCCGTGACATAACAAAGTTGAATGATAATTACTGGTGGGATGCAAATCCTTATTGCAAAACAACGAAGCCATGGCGATTTTTCTTCAAACACAAATCCACCAATTCAAGATATTAGTATATTAATATTTGTATTTTCTGAAGAACAACATCACCAAGTGGATGGGATACAAAAATTTTGAAAATGTTAAAAATAAACACATACCTTGATGGAACACTGTGAATCGGTCCCAATGCTTTGATTCCAAAGAATAATACGGGATTGTTGATATCTTCTTCGTCAACTGTGGACAATGAGCAATTTATGTTGTGATATGATCTTCGTTCATGTACGCTGTCAGATTTAGAGATGAAGGACTGGACGAAATCAATTTATAAACAATGCGCTGTCGAAGAGAAGAAAGGCGTGAGGGGACTTGGAAGTAAATATAACGATACTTCTTAACTGCGAACTTGAGGGGACAAAAGAAAACAAATTGAGAGGATATATCTCCAACAAATTGATTGAAAAAAAATCACACTGATTTGTGAGATAGGAAGTAAGTGATATTTTTATAAGAGGCGGTAGAAAAGAGAGAGATTGAATTTTGTCCCAACTCTTCAAACAGATGCACCCAATAATTGAACAGATGCGTACCCTGAGTTTTTAAATTTCTTTTATTTTTTCTTCTTTCAGAAAATGCAGTAAATTAAGAATTGTAAAAATTACCCTCACTATTCTGTTTTTATATAATATGTAGATTATATAATTGAAACTGCAAACATAAAAACATTTAAAATTTTAAATTTATAAATATTTTTATTTTTTAATATATTCAATCGACTTAAAAAAATTTAAATCTTTAAATTAAAATAGAGTTAATATTATACTAGTTAAATCAGATAACTGCAATTGTTATATTTAGGAAGATTGAAAAATGTGAAAAATTCATTGTTGAGCACTTGAACCTCGTGCAATTTATAGTTTGTTCATCCATAATAATATTTGTTTGTCATCGATATCGGATACATTAAGTCTTAAAAATCAAAATACACAAGGTTTAATAGATTACAATATATTTAAAATTAGAAAGTTAAACATACTCAAAATTTAAAATTTAGATATATATATTTGAATTTTATAATATATTTAATTAAAAATGTAAAATAATATTGTGTGATCATGTAAAATAATATTTGTTTGGTAATTCAATATGGGATAAAATTAGTTAAAAAAATTAAAATGTATGATATTTAATTATTTAAAATATATTTTATATATTTAAAATTTCAAACTTACAATTGAAATATATTTATTAGAATTTTTTAATATATTTACATAAAAATTAAATATTTAAATTCAAAATATATTTAATATTGAACTTCCAAAATCATATATTTATACTTGATATCATCTAAAAGGCCGAGAACATTGCAAGAATACCATTTTTTATATCACAATATATAGTTATTCATTCAAAATGATTTTCTTATTTGAATCTTTTTAGATATTTAATTATTAAAAATTTAATTTTTTAATAAGAAACTGATAAAATTAGATATTGAAACTTGATCTCAAGTAAAACATCGAGAAGGTGTGTGAATTTTATTATTGGACCTCACAATTTATATATGGTTTGTTCATCCAAAACAATATTTGCTAGTTGCTTCTTTGACGTGGTATAAAATTGATTTTAAAAGTTAAAATACTAAAAATTTATGTAATATCCCGAAATATTTTAGAAGGTTTTATTCAACTTATGTTACCCTCTGGTAAGTTAGAAAATAAGTTGGGTCCTTAAATGATTCAAATAAAGGAAAATCACAGCCAGGAAAATCTGTTAAAATTTAATTTGGTCAAAAATTTGCTTTAAAAATATGTTCTGATATTTTTCTCGAGTTGATAGAAAAAGTTTCAAGGATTGTGCCAAATTTTTAATTTTTCAATTTCGAGTTCAAATGAACTCTTGACACAACTTTGAATAGAAAAAGGCACATCCGTCATTATCCAAGTTCTTTTTCAAAATATTATCCTGTTCATAATTATCCTATTCTTTTTCCATCATTATCCTTTCTTTTATTCGTTATTATCCTATTTATTTTTCCTCTATAAATAGGAGGTTAGTGTTTCATTTTTTATTCTTTTACAAAATTGAAACACCGAGCAGCTTTTAGAGAAGGTACGTCTCTAATTTTCTATTTCAATTCTGAAATAGTTATTTTGAAGATGTCAATACATAGATCACGAATAGGTGATTGAAAAGATTATTTGACGGACGATCATGACGAAAAATCGCCGTGACCACCGCCATCTATCACCCTAACACCAAATCACTCCACCACCGCCAACCATCACCTTACCTCACCCTACACCAACCATGCCCCACACTAATCACCTCACCACCTCACGGCAACAATCAACTCACCACCACGCAAAATCAACCACCGCCCAACATCAATTCAACTCATCACCACCACCGTCCATTCAACATCATCACCATCACACCACCGCCACCAATTCATTTTCAACCGCCTTAGATTGACGATCTTTCAGGTCGCCGAATCAAATAGTGCATTTAGAGTTTTATGTTCTATATATTTTTGTATACATTTTTCATATTGTCACTTTTTAAATTCGGATATATTTTGGGTATCCTAATATTAAATTATAGTCTTTTTCAGATATATCCTTCATGGATAGTCCTATCGTATTTTTAGTCTCAAAAGTTGTTTCGTCTCAAAATATAGTATTTTTATTTAAAGTTTCATATTTTTCCAGTGGGCGGATCTTGCGATATGAATTTATTTGTACCGAATTAATTTTAGGATACGGGTTTGACCACCCCATATGCCAAAACTTCCTAAAGGGTTTTTTTATAAAAATGCCCTGAGTAAAGTTCCCTTAAGATCAAAATATTTTGATAACCTGGGTGCTGCGTATTAAGATAGTATATATTATAATATTTACTTCATAGCTAAGAAAGATTAGATTTTGACCTAATGGTAGTCTTTCATCGAAACTAAGTTGCCGGATAATCTTGTAGGCACAGAAGAAGGAGACTTCTAGTTGATATCAAAATCAGAATCTAGATCTAGCTATCCAGATCATATTACCAGGTGGGTTTTTATTATATAAAAATGTATTTCGGGTTATTAAGCCCTGATATTTATAAAATGAATATGATTGAATATCCAACTCATGACTGTATTTAATGTGCTCTCCTGACTCATGTAAGTCTTACTACTGTTTTTGGTGACGAAACTACAATGGTTCACGATATCGAGCCCCAAGCAAACAAGGCAGTGTCCAACCTTAAGCACCCGGGTTGTGTACACGAACCGACTCACCGTAAGCGTTCTAGGGGAGAGTGGCGCGCAATGATCGAACTAAAATGATTTAGTATACATGGAATTCACAAATTTTTTAATTTAAAAGCTTTCCATGATATGCTTAAAATATGATTGGATATTCTGTTTTATAAAATGATTGTGAAGCTTTTCTCAAAGATACCTACTGAGTGCATTAGTACTCACGCCCAAATGTTTTCAAATATTTTCAGGATGAGCTGCAGGATGGTGGACAGCGGTGCTAAGGGTGAAGGGCTATCTTTTGATGTATATGTTTCTTTTATATGTGGAGTCTAACTGAGAACATGGTTACCTTTTGAGTCTGAATAAATGCACTGCGTTCTTGTCCGCTTACTCTGATTATTGTTATGGAGTGTTCAGTTCTCCGAATCCTATTTTCTTTACTGTTATGGAGTGTTCGGTTTTTCGAATCCCATTTTCTTTAATGTTATAGAGTGTTCGGTTCTCTGAATCCCATTTTATTTATTGTTACGGAGTGTTCGGTTCTCTGAATCCCGTTTACTTTCCGTTCTTGATAGGCAAAAGCCTGTCATTTATTTACTTTCTTTATTCAGACAAGCACAAGCCAGGCTTTACATTACTTTCCATGTCAAGGCAAAAGCCTGACTTTGTATTGCTTTCACGACAGACAAAAGTCTGGCATCTCTTTACTTCATATATTTGGACAGACATTCGTCTGGCTTTTTTTATACCTAACATGTTAACAGTTAACCTTTGAATTGTTATTATTTACATTGAAGTTTGCTTTCTTGGGTTCATTCTAAGAGTCTTGGTATCTGGTTTGAGTCATTATAGACGCTTCAAAAGCGTGGTTTGATCCAGTTATAGAGGTTATGCTGCCCAAATTTTTGGGGCACTAACCCTATTTCTTTGATTACTTCTGTTCAACAACCCCTTCTCCTTTACCCTAAGTAGCGCACCGGTCCCCTGCCCTTCTCCCTAGATTGGGGCGTTACAGAGTGGTATCAAAGCAGGTTGCAACTCTGCAGGCCTGTCATATTGTTGATTGAGTCTAGTTCTCAGTGCTATCTCTTAATTGATTGTCTGATAGCCCTAGCACGTCACCTGCACCGCTCTTATCTTGCTTAAAAAAAAAGGTACGCAAGTTAAAATATTTTTGAGATTTAGGAATGTGCATAAGGACCATTTTCCACATTAATGGTATTTATGAAAAATCGCGCCAATGATGGTTTCAAAAGGATAATGGTATCATTTTGGGACTATGTGTCCATATGATGATGTTTATGAATGAAAGGGACTTATTGTCCATGATGGTAAAAATTGTGGGACTTTGTGCCCAGATGGTATTGAATTATTATTTTTAAATGGGACTATATGTCCATGATATGATTTGTAGGAATGTGTGATGATAGTAATTAATGTCCTATGATTAGAAATGTTATAATGTAAGTGATTGGGAATGTGATAATGTGGAAGAGTTCGGAAATGTGATGATGATAAATTGATGGGAAACCCAAAAGGCTAATGGAGATGGAATGTGAACATAGAATGATTTGATTGAGAATGTAGATGAACATAGCCAATTGTGACTTATACACATAGATTGGATTTTAAGTGCCTTTCTTAAGATTCATGTGGAACGTAGACTGACTAAGTGCTCCACTTTCAAATAAGTAGACTGATTAGAATTGCGTGAGAAATGTTGTTGAGCATTTAGTGTAGGAGATATCTCACATTTGTATTAATTTAGCACGAAGTGGATTTTATGATAGTCATTTTTGAAGCCTAAAATTTTTCAGAATGCTGCCTAAGAAAAGAACACAGAACCAAGAAAACCATGGACAACCTCTGGTTCGAACAAGACAAATAATCTAGGATGATAATAACAATGTAGCGGAAGACTTTAATGAATCGAAACACGTCAACTAAAAGGAGGGGAACAATCCGACATAAAGACACGACTAATCTAGACAATTAAAATATGTAGAACAATGACATGACTATGTAACACAACCAATCGAATGAGGGCTGAAAAGGGGCGATTATATGGGCTGGAAATATATGGAAAAATCGTGTGTGAGGCTTGGTGAAGAAGGGTTTGGAGAAGATAGGATATGTTAGGGATGAATGAACTTACGAATGGAGCGGAACGGGTGACAACTCGATCACAAACTTGTGGAATTGATTGGAGTGTGCGTAGGGGCTGGTGGAAGACGTCGACGGCGTGGGATGGTTGATGATGTTGTGTTGAATCACAACCCGATAGCCTCCTTGAATCTCGAATGTATCCAAGGTTGAAATCTCCAAGTTGCTCTTTGATAGCGAATACCGGTTAATCCCTCAAGTGGATTAAGCAATACCCTTGAATAAGACTTAGAATTGCTAGCTCCAAGAATGATTATTTTCGTGTGAAAGTATCCAAAAGACGTAAAAGATTGAGACACAATTGTATGCAAAAGAAATTTGATTCAACAATGTCTAAAGTATCAATGTGACAATGAACCCCTATTTATAAGCATAGGAGGACCGAAAATTAAGACAAAAGGGACGAAAATAATTGATCCCAAAAGAGATCCAACTAGACTAGGAAATTTCCTAAACTAGAATTTTATTTAAGGTAGTTTCTTCCCTTAATTAAAATTCTAGTCAAACCTATGACTTGGATTATAAAGACCAAAAATTACACTTCAATAATTAAATAAAATATGATTTTGACTATAGTCTAATTAAATAAAAATAACACTATAGTCTAAAATAAAATCAATCCTATAATTAAATTATAGGATCGAAAATTCTTCAACACACACGCACACACATGCACGTTCAACACATGCACATGCACACGTTCACTTGGGCTCTTCATCTTTATCTCTTCAAGATTAATTCTCCATGGTGTGATCTTGATCTTCAATAGTTAATAAATTAACTATCTTGGAATTGCTTCTTTCGACTTCTTCTTCTCCAATCTCGAGCTTTCTTCGAATCAACACTTGCAAGTATGCTTGAAGCTTCTTAACTCTTGATCTTGTGATTGGTTCTCGAAATTGCAACTCCGGATCTTGATCTTCATTGTTGCTCATGGCTTCATCATTTCCCCCCTGCTGAAAAGAATTCGTCCTCGAATTTGGATCATCGTCTTGATCGAATTCATCTATATCAAAAGGAGATAAATCAACAACATTAAATGTTGAAGAACATTTATACTTACCAGGTAGATCAATGCGGTATGCATTGTCATTGACATGGCTTAGGACGGTGAAAGGACCATCTCCTCTTGGTGACAATTTCGACTTCCTCAGATTGGGAAATTGGATGGGACTCAAATGAATCCAAACACGATTACCGAGTTAGAAGACTACATGTTTGCGACGTGTATTGCGAGCGGTGGCGGTTTCAGCTTCTTTATGCTCGATCCGGGCTCAGACTTTCTCATGCATCTCCTTGATAAGATCAGCTCTCTTCAATCCTTTAACACTTTTTAGATGCTAAACGGGTAAAGGAATCAAATCATTAGGTGTAAGTGGATTAAAACCATAAACAACCTCAAATGGAGACATGTTAGTAGAAGAATGAATAACACGATTATAAGCAAATTCAGCATAAGGTAAACATTCTTCCCATGACTTCACATTATTCTTAATCAAAGATCTAAGAAATTTACCTAATGTACGATTCACAACCTCAGTTTGATCATCAGTTTGTGGATGACATGCAATAGAAAACAACAGCTTAGTACCCAGCTTTCCCCATAGAACTCGCCCAAAGTGTCCTAAAAACTTGGAATCCCTATCACTAACAATAGTTCTAGGAATGCCATGCAATCTAACAACATGTATAAAGAATAAATTGGCTATGTGAACAACATCATCAGTTTTCCTACATGCAATGAAATGCTCCATTTTGGAAAACCTATCAACTACAACAAACACAGAATCTTTACCCGATCTAGACCTAGACAATCCCAAAATAAAATCCATAGATAAATCAATCCAAGGGCTAGATGGAGCAGGTAAAGGCGTGTACAATCCAAAAGAGTGTGACGTAGACTTAGACTTATGACAAGTAACACATCTACTACACATGCGTTCAACATCACGTTTCATATGCGGCCAAAAGAAATGTTCATGCAATAAGGATAATGTCTTATGCACACCAAAATGTCCCATTAATCCTCCTGCATGCAATTCTAAAACAAGTAGCTCACGCATAGAACAAGTAGGAATGCATAACTTAGACCCTCTAAACAAGAATCTATCATGCACATAGAATCCATTAAAAGGCTTCATAATTTTCGAACACTTCTCAAAAATAGGTGAAAAGAAAGGGTCCGATTCATACAAAGACTTTATAGACTTAAAACCAAGCATCTTAGCATGCATTAGGTTAAGCAACGCGTATCTTCTAGAGAGGGCGTCTGCGACGATGTTGTCTTCTCCTTTCTTGTACTTGATGACGTATGGAAATGAATCGATGAACTCAACCCATCTCGCATGTCGTTTGTTCAAGTTGCTTTGACCTTTCAAGTGCTTTAAGCTCTCATGATCCGTGTGAATGACGAACTCTTTGGGCCACAAATAGTGCTGCCATGTATCCAATGCACGCTTCAAAGTGTATAGCTCTTTATCGTACATCGAATACCTCAAACTTGCACTGTTGAGCTTCTCACTGAAGTAAGCCACGGGTCATTTTTCCTGCATCAAAACAGCACCAATACCTATCCCGGAGGTATCACACTCGATCTCAAAAGGTTTGGAAAAATCAGGTAAACATAAAACAGGAGCAAACATAACAAAAACTTCAAAGTATTAAACGCATGCTCTTGTTGTTTACCCCATTCAAACTTGCGATCCTTCTTACTTAGCTCAGTAAGAGGCGCGGTAATACTAGAGAAATCATGCACAAAGCGATGATAAAATCCGGCAAGACTGTGAAAGGATCGAACTTCAGACGCGATTTTGGGTGTTGGCCATTCCTCAATCGCCTTGATTTGGAATGATCAACCTCAATACCTCTACAACTCACAACAAAGCCTAAGAATACTACTTCATTCAAGCAAAAAGAACACTTAGACATGTTACCATACAAACGAGCATCTCTCAAAAGCATAAATACGCGCCTAAGGTGATCTAGGTGCGCATGTGCACTGTGACTGTATATCAGGATATCATCAAAGTAAACAACTACATACTTCCCAATAACATCCCGTAAAACATGGTTCATCAATCTCATAAATGTGGTCGGTGCATTTGTGAGACCAAAAGGCATTACCAACCATTCATACAATCCATGTTTAGTTTTAAAAGTTGTTTTCCATTCATCTCCTTTATGCATGCGAACTTGAAAATAGCCAGATCTTAAATCAATTTTAGAAAAGATTTTTGATCCACTTAATTCATCTAGCATATCCTCAAGTCTAGAAATAGGAAAACGATACTTAACTGTTATTTTGTTGATGGCTCTGCAATCCATGCACATTCTTCATTCATTGTTCTTCTTTGGCACTAGAATCACTGGAACTGGGTATAGGCTCATCGACTCTCTGATTTGCTTCTTCTCCAACAACTCTTCAACTTGTCAATCTATCTCCTTTGTTTCTTCAAGGGACGTGCGGTATGCAGAGTGATTTGGCAAGATGGCTCTGGGCACGAAATCAATATGGTGCTCGATCCCACGAACTAGAGGTAATCCACTTGGAATCTCTTCCGGAAATACGGCTTCGAACTCCTTCATAAGGAGCTGCACATCACTAGGCAAAGAAACATCGTTAGTAGCACTTTTCTTACAAGTTAAAAGAACTAAAGGCAAACCTGCTTTAATAGCTTTTTCAACGTCTTTAATTGTGCAAAACAGGGCTCGATTCTTCTCTTGTGATAAAGGGGCTATTTTCTTGCCTTTTCCATGTTCAATGGAGCTAGAATGAGGTGATAGAGAGGCTGTATTAACCTTGGCAAGGGGAGGAGGCGACGGTGAAGCATTCGACGCCGTGGAGGGACTGCTTGCGGTGGCTGATCGAACGGCGGTAGTGGCGGTCTTTTCTTGCTCCTCTTTGAACCTTGCCCACATGATTTCTTACTCTTCTTGAACGGCTTTGGGTGTCAACGGCTTTATTATGGTGGTTCGGCTGTCTCTCTTGACTATGTAAGTGTTCGTGAGTCCGTCGTGTACAGCTTGTCTATCGAATTGCCATGGTCTCCCTAAGAGTATGTGAGCTACATCCATAGGAATAACATCACACAATACAGTGTCAGAATAATGACCAATGGAAAATGATACATGTACCTGATCGGTGACGCGAACTGTGCCTCGATCTGTAAGCCATTGCAAACGGTATAGATTTGGATGCTTCACTGTTGTAAATCCAAACTTGTCGACTGTGTACTGGCTCACTGCATTGATTACACTGCCACTATCAATGATCATCACGCATGTATTGCCTTGAATAGAAACTCTTGTGTAGAAGATGTTTTCTCGCTGCGATTGTTGCTCTTCTTCTCGGTTTATGTTCAGACTGCGGATGGAAACCAAGCTGACATGAGGAATCTCAGGTTCCTCTTCTTCGAACTCATTCTGGGCGTATTCTTCAGGTGGGGCATCGGCCTTGGATGGCTCGTCATCTTCACTGGCTGATTCGAGCTCATTCTGATCCGTGATGATTAGAACTCATCGGTTTGGGCACTGATTCTGAAAATGGCCCCAACCTTGACATTTATGGTATTGAACATCTCTGGATCGACTAAGGGCTGAAGTTGGCACTGGATTGGGCTGATTTTGCCGTGTGAAGTTCGGTCGGGCTGGAGCTAGGGACGTAGGATCAGTCCTACGGCTTGGCGATGGTGTAGAATGGTCAAAATGTCGTTCGGGTGGTCCGGACTGACCTCGGGGTCGTGTGGAATCCTTAGAAGAAGTAGAAGATGATATGGAATGTGTACCTTTGTTCCAAGGAGGTCGAGTAGGGGCTGAAATCTAATGAGATCGACGGCAGCCTTCTCGAAGTTGTCTTTCCACAATTGATGCATAGTGCACCATATTATCTACACTCGTGAAGTCTCTGAGCTCGATTTCACATGCAATGTCAGGATTCATGCCTGTAATGTACCTGATGATGGTAGCATTTAAGGACTCCTCTTTTCCGACTCGGTTCAAGGCGGTCTCCAACTCTTTGTGGTATTCTTCAATGGAACGGGTGTCTTGCTTGATCTTGTTGAGCTTCTTTTCAAGCTCTCTCTCTGATAATGTACTGGAATGAATCTTTCTCGTAGGAAGCCTTTCATTTTTTCCCATGTATCAACTGGCGGATATCTCTCTCTTCGTCGCCTTTCTTGCTGTATTTCCCACCATGAGGCTGCGTAGCCTCTAAACGCCAATGCTGCTAACTGGACCTTCTTGATCTATGGAAAGTCATATCAGTCAAAGATCTTTTCAACTTTACGCTCCCAATCCAAGTAAAGATCAGGATCGTGTCTGCCTTCAAATTCTGGAATGCTCGTCTTGAAGTTGTTGAGCAAACCGTCTCCATCGCCATATATGGGCCTTTCATAACGAACTGCTTGTCTGACATGTGCCCTGGGTTGATCTTGGTAATGTGCTTGCCATGGTGGATTGAAGTCGGCTTCATATCCACCTGCTGCATCGAACTCGGGTCCGATTGCATTGTTCCCAATGGTCTCTTGGGCAGCTGGTTGCCTCGGGGCGGCTCTTTGCTGGGGCTATTGGACTACTAGTGATGTAGTCGACTAAGATGTAAGTTTCTTGAGCTGCTCGGATAGCTCGGCTACTTGATTCCCAAACTCATCTTTCATCAACTGATTTTGGCGCAGAAAGTATTTGGACTTGGCTTCAAACTGGTACTTCGGGTCCCATTCAGTTGAGTAAGACAGATCATCCGGTGTAGGGGGTGACTTCGAGTTGTCCATGGGAGGAGTTGAAGCAGTGGCTTCATTCTTGTCCTTGGGTGGTGTTGAAGCGATGGCTTCATTCTTGCCTTTGTCCATGGTACCTACAAAATGAACAAACGTAAAGGAAAACAAGGAAGGATCCTCACAATCTCACGTTTCTCTCGTTTGTTTTCACTCTTGATTTTACCACTCTTGTTTACACTCAAAGTGTATGGGGAAGTGTGTGTGTCGTGTATATGGAAGGTGAGAGGTAGCACTCTTTATCGAGTATCGAGGGTATAACTTAATTGCACGAAGAATTGACGAGGATTGCTATCTAGGATCAACGGATGATCTGTGGTATGGCTATGTAGATTGGCGTGTGAAGTATGATGTGGCAATGGGTGGGGACGTATAGGTCTAGGTAGCGTGTGGGGTAGGTGTCGAGTGGGGTAGGGTAGATTGGGTTTAGATGGATCCCCAAGGGTAGAAGGAAAGAAGTAGGAAGGGAAAGGAAAGAAAGATTAGGTAATTTGGAAGGTGTTACACAATTGTGACACAATCTAAATATCCTAATTGAACTAGACTCTAAAAGGAATGAACCAAAATTAAATTACAACTCAAAAGGAAACTACCAAAATAAGATTGAACTTGGAAGGAAAGTTTCAAAAATAAAATAAGACTCTAATGGAAATTACCAACGAAGGAATTATCCTAGAAGGAATTTACCGAAATTAAAATAAAACTCACAAGGTAAGTCCCAAATATAGAACTTGACTAAAAGGAAAGTACCAAAATTAAAATAAGACTCAAATGGTAACACAATGAATATTCCTCTTTTTTTTGTCGATTTCTCTTTTTTTTTTATTTTCGGATTTCTTTTTTTTTATCCGAACACTTTTTTTTATCGACTTTTTTTTTAACTCGGTTTCAACTGAGTCTTTCTCTTTTTTTTTCAATGAACAACTATGCTATTACAACTAGATAAAATAAAAATAAAGAAGACACGTAAGACGACACGTAGGATAAAAATGACACGTCGGATTGAACCACGACCAGCAGAGCTAATGTGGCTCTGATGCCAAATTTATGATACGACCAAGAAAAATAATCTAGGACAATAATAATAACGTAGCGGAAGACTTTAATGAATCGAAACACGTCAACTAAAAGGAGGGGAACAATCCGACACAAAGATACGACTAATCTAGACAATTAAAATACGTAGAACAATAACACGACTATGTAACACAACCAATCAAATGAGGGTTGAAAAGGGGCGATTATATGGGCTGGAAATATATTGAAAAATCGTGTGTGAGGCTTGGTGAAGAAGGGTTTGGAGAAGATAGGATATGTTAGGGATGAACGAACTTACGAATAGAACGGAACGGGTGACAACTCGATCACGAACTTTTGGAATTGATTGGAGCGTGCATAGGGGCTGGTGGAAGACGTCAACGGCGTGGGATGGTTGATGATGTTGTGTTAAATCACAACCCGATAGCCTCCTTGAATCTCGAACGTATCCAAGGTTGGAATCTCCAAGTTGCTCTTCGATAGCGAATACCGGTTAATCCTTCAAGTGGATTAAGCAATACCCTTGAATAAGATTTAGAATTGCTAGCTCCAAGAATGAATATTTTCGTGTGAAAGTATCCAAAAGACGTAAAAGATTGAGACACAATTGTATGCAAAAGCAATTTGATTCAACAATGTCTAAAGTATAAATGTGAGAATGATCCCCTATTTATAAGCATAGGAGGACCGAAAATTAAGACAAAAGGGACGAAAATAATTGATCCCAAAAGAGATCCAACTAGACTAGGAAATTCCCTAAACTAGAATTCTATTTAAGGTAGTTTCTTTCCTTAATTAAAATTCTAGTCAAACCTATGACTTGGACTATAAGGACCGAAAATTGCACTTCAATAATTAAATAAAATCTGATTTTGACTATAGTCTAATTAAATAAAAATAAGACTATAGTCTAAAATAAAATCAATCCCATAATTAAATTATAGGATCGAAAATTCTTCAACACACATGCACGTTCAACACATGCACATGCACACGTGCACTTGGGCTCTTCATCTTCATCTCTTCAAGATTAATTCTCCATGGTGTGATCTTGATCTTCAATAGTTAATAAATTAACTATCTTGGAATTGCTTCTTTCGACTTCTTCTTCTCCAATCTCGAGCTTTCTTCGAATCAACACTTGCAAGTATGCTTGAAGCTTCTTAGCTCTTGATCTTGTGATTGGTCCTCGAAATTGTAATTCCGGGTCTTGATCTTCATTGTTGCTCATGGCTTCATCAACATGCACCAATTCCAATCCCTATATCGGCATCAAGAGTAGAAGAAGCTTTTCGTAAACATCACCCACCTACTTTCAACGGGCTAGGTGACCCAATAGATGCAGAAAATTGGATTCGTTCTCTAGACCGAATATTTGATTACATGTCTTGCACGAATGGGGAAAAGCTTATATGTGCTCAATTTCAACTGACTGATGATGCAGATTATTGGTGGGAGTCTGTAAAAAGAACTATGACTTATGAGCAATGGTAGGAATTTACTTGGGAAGACTTCAAGGAAGAAGTTTATCAGAAATACATTCCTGATTGCTATCGAGAAAAGAAAGAGTCAGAATTCTGGAACCTCCGATAGGGAAGCTCTATGGTTACTGAGTATGATCGTGCTTTTAATCAACTCTCACGTTATGCTCCACATCTCGTGGACTCAGACTGCAAGAAGGCTAAGAAGTTTAGGAAGGGCCTTAAGCCAAAAATCAGCATGACTCTTATGGGGCATGATGACATGTCGTATGCGCAAATACTGCGTCGGGCGTTGAACATAGAGTCTGTTATGCCAGCTGAGAAAACCCAGCCATAACAATCTTCCCATGATCTAAAGGGAAAGCGGAAATGGGAAGATAGAAATGCAGTGGGAAATAAACAACAGTGGGCTAGGGGAAATACCAATTATGGGCAACATAATCAACAAGGAAATAGGACTCTCTGCCCTATCTACTGGAAGTTTCATTCAGGGAAGTGTATGAGGAATACAGATGGATGTTTCTTCTGTCATCAACTGGGACATTTTGCTCGAGATTGTCCTAGGAGTAAAGGAAATACAGGTTTTCCTCCTAGACCAGCACAAGGTGGGAATATAAATCAGAGTCCTAATCAAGGGAGCAATTCTAGGCCTAATCAGGGTGGAAACTTAAGGCAAAATCAGAAAGGAAATTTTAAGCCAGACCAAGGACAACGTGCCCCACAGCCAGCCAGGACTTATGCACTTCAGCATCGGCAGACAAAGCAAGCTCTAGAAAATTTGGCAGGTATGATTAACATGTTTAATATACCTGTGCTCGCTTTATTTGATACTAGAGCTACACACTCTTTTATTTCAGAAAAGGCTAGTGAAAGATTAAAACTTAGACATGTAGATGCTACTAATGCCTTAGAAGTTAGCATCCCTTCTGAAAAAACTGTTTTAGCTAAAAAAATGTGCATGAATTTGGAACTTAAGATTAACAAAAATATTTTCATCACGGATTTATACGTAATCGACATGAAGGATTTTGATATAATCTTGGGAATGGATTGGCTAACTACAACGTATGGGACTATACATTGTCATGAGAGAGAAGTCATATTCCAGAAGCCAGAAGAACCAAAGGTAATTTTCTTTGGAGCAAGAATGGGTTTGAAGATACCAGTTATTTCAGTCCTGAAAGCTATAAAGCTAATGAGAAAAGAAGGTTGCCATGCTTTTCTGGTTAACCTAGTAGGAAAAGAGAAAGAGAGAGTAACGATAGATTAAGTCCCTATCATTCGAAAATACATGGATGTTTTCCCACATGATACGAACCCGAAAAGCATAAAAGAATCAAATCCAAGAATACCATTGAGAGCTTTAAAGATAATCATGTTGTTCAAGATTAAAGATTGGAGATCAAGATTTGAAGAACACACGTGCATGAAAATATTCAGATATTTTGGGCAGCCCATGAAGATCAAATATTCAGCCCATGATCGAACATATTGAAGTCCAAGTTGAAGATTGAAGGCCCAAATCCAATAGGGGTTTATGTTTATCTAGTTTAGATTTATACTATTTTATTTTTGGTCTTTTTGATTTTTTCCTTAAATAGAGTTCTAATTAAGGTAGGAATCCTTGTTAGATTAGGAAACCTTTTTATTTTCAATTTCTTAGTATTTTAGGACTTTATTTTTGTCCATCCCTTATATCTATATAAAGGGATCAGTTGTGAACTTTATTTTTCAGACGTTGCATGAAATAAAAGATTAATTTCTCAATTGTCTCACGATCCTTTGGTTGATCACCCATTTATCATATTCTATTATTCTAGCAAATCAATAGTCTTATTCAAGTTCTTCAGGGTATAATCGTGTACTTGGGAGAATTGCTATCAGGAGAAGTTAGACGTGAACGTTCGGGTTTACAACACGGGTTCGCCAATCCTTCTACCTACATCGTCGCCGCCATCACTACCTCAACCACCGACTTTCGCCATCACCACTGTCGAGTTCCAGCCATCCTCTGAGTGTTCCAAGTGTTATCATCGAGTCCACATCGTCGTTCAAATCATTGTTCGTATTTCTAGTAAGTTGTAGTTTAATTTGAGTGGGATTGTTTCCATTATTTTTAGCTGACGTTGTTTGAGTCCTAAAGTGTTCCGCCTGCGTGTTCTTCGTGTCTTGGATTCATTGTCCGGGTCACACCATAAAGTTGGCATCAGAGCCACGTCAGCTCTGCTGGTCATGGTTCAATCCGACGTGTCCTCTACGTGTCATTTATTTTTGTATGTGTCATTTATTTCTTTGGTATTGAGTCTTTTGTAATATGAATATTCATTGAAAAAAAGGAGCAAAGGGTCGAAGCCCTACAGCAAAAAAAAATCCGAAAAAAAAAATCAGATTTGATTTCGATTTTAATTGTTCTTTCCTAGTTGTTTTAGACTCCTACCATCTATATTAGGTAACTTAGACTATTTAGATTATGTCTATCTAAGGTGAAACACATCCAAATAGATACTACCTTATCTATATCTTTTCTTTTCTTATCTAGTTTTCTTTCATCCTAATCTTTCTCCACCATCCTTATCCTTCCCCATAGCATTAATTTTCATCCATATCACCATTAGTGGATCGAAAATTACTCCCTACACCACTATGTGCACCATACACCATCCATACACTACCCGGTTCATACACCCGTACACCAAACATACCCTACATCCGTACACCATACACCAAAAACAGCCGGTCTACCTACACCATCTATACGACAGCCCCACATCATCAAGTTAGATGGATCCGGTTCGAGCTCGCCCGAATTGATTCAGAGATGTCGATGGTCTACACCGCAACAAGATAACTATCCCAGAGTTTGAGGATCTACATAATCCAGATGCGTACCTAGATTGGGAACGCAGAGTAGACAAGGTCTTTGAACGCTATTACTTTCTTGAGCCAAAGAAGGTGCACTTAGTTTCCTTGGAGTTTACAGGCTATGCAGCAACATGATGGGGATTCCAGCAAAATCGATGCCACTGAGACCACCTTTCACCTATCGACACATGGCGTGAGTTGAAAGATTTGATATGGAAATGCTTCATTCCAGACCACTACCAATGGGAGTTGGAGGAGAAGCTATACAAGCTTAGGCAAAGAGATCGAAGTGTAAATGACTACTACTGCAAAATGATTGCAGCCATGAGACGAGCTGATATAGAGGAGTATCTAGAAGATACAATGGATAGATTCTTAGCTGGTCTACAAAGGGCAATCCGAGAAAAGTTAGCATTGTATCACTTCGACAAGTTGAAAGACATGGTGCAATACGCCATTGAGATAGAGAAGTGGTTGGAGAGTCTAGCAATGAGGCAAAATGAAGTGGTTCAAGTAGAGTCGAACATTGAGTTACGATCTGAGATCGTTGCCATCAAAGAAGATTCTACTTTTGAGGTAACAATTTCAGTTGATGCACCTATTGAAGAACTGATCGATGTTGCAACTTGTGAGAATGTTGGAGAAGAAGAGAAGGTTGTTTAAGAGCTTAATCTAGAAGAGTCGGATCAACCTTTGAGTGAAGAAGAAGAAGAAGAAATGGAGATCAATGTTGCAATTGAGGAAGTTCAAGTAAATGAAAAATTGGAGGAATTACAACCATATTCTAAAAAGGAGATTGACATCAGTGGAGCAATGGTTGAAGATCACAAGGAGTTTAAACCATCGAGCTTAGACAAGTTGCCGAATTCTGAAATCATTTGTCAACCATTTTCTTGTGATATCTTTATTTTACAGGTTGCTAAAGATGTGCCCCATGTTATTGATCTTGTGCAAAAAGAGATTGATGTTCATTTCGTGTTCGTCTTTTATCCCGGAGATTTGAATTCGAGGACGAATTCTTTTCAAGAGGAGGGGAATGATATGAACCTAAAAAGCATAAAAAAATCAAATCCAAGAATACCATTGAGAGCTTCAAAGATAATCATGTTGTTCAAGATTAAAGATTGGAGATCAAGATTTGAAAAACACACGTGCATAAAAATATTCAAATATTTTGGGCAGCCCATGAAGATCAAATATTCAGCCCATGATCGAAAATATTGAAGTCCAAGTTGAAGATTGAAGGCCCAAATCCAATTGGGATTTATGTTTATCTAGTTTAGATTTTTACTATTTTATTTTTGGTCTTTTTGATTTTTACCTTAAATAGAGTTCTAATTAAGGTAGGAATCCTTGTTAGATTAGGAAACCTTTTTATCTTCAATTTCTTAGTATTTTAGGACTTTATTTTCATCCATCCCTTATATCTATATAAAGGGATCAGTTGTGAACTTTTTTTTTAGACGTTGCATGAAATAAAAGATTCATTTCTCAATTGTCTCACAATCCTTTGATTGATCACCCATTTATCATATTCTATTGTTCTGGCAAATCAATAGTCTTATTCAAGTTCTTCAGTATAATCATGTACTTGGGAGAATTGCTATACAGAGAAGTTAGACGTGCATGTTCGGGTTTACAACACGGGTTCGCCGATCCTTCTACCTACATCGCCGCCGCCATCACCACCTCAACCACTGACTTCCACTATCACTACCGTCGAGTTCCAGCCATCCTCCAAGTGTTCCAAGTGTTATTATCGAGTCCACATCGTCGTTTAAATCGTTGTTCGTATTTCTAGTAAGTTGTAGTTTAATTTGAGTCGGATTGTTTCCATTGTTTTTAGCTAACGTCATTCGTGTCCTAAAGTCTTCTGCCTGCATATTCTTCGTGTCTTAGATTCATTGTCTGGGTCACATCACCACAGGACCTACCAGGGCTACCGTCCGATAGGCAAACTGAATTCACCATTGACTTGGAACCAGGAGCAGCTCCGATATCTAAGGTACCATATAGAATGGCCCCTAACGAGTTGCAAGAACTGAAGGTACAATTACAAGAGTTGTTGGACTTAGGTTTCATACAACTCAGTGTCTCGCCTTAGGGAGCGCCTATTCTCTTTGTTAAAAAGAAGGATAGTACGTTGCGAATGTGCATAGACTATAGGAAGTTGAATAAGGTGACAGTTAAGAATAAGTATCAATTGCCAAGGATAGATGACTTGTTTGACCAACTAAGAGGAGCTAATGTATTTTCTGTTGGTTTTGTATACTAGAAGACCTGTCTTTTGTATACATTATTGATGATGGTTTTATGATAATATAGAATGAATACAATTGCAGTCACTGATTGCATTTAAATTGTTATATTTACATGCATGTTCACCATACTTACATTGTAGATGATATGGTGTGGGTAAACACATGGTTAGATCATATCATCGGTTCCTTGTAATGTATTAAAAGGCTCACGGTCTAGATGGCACTGAACCTACTATCGGTATGCCGTAGAATAATCTGATAGTTAGTTTATCTTGACTAACTGAATATTCTAATACACGGGCAAGTGTATTGAGGAGGATCTACTTAGGATTCTATTCTCTATTCTGACCTTAAATGAGAGAATAAGAATCCACAGAGTTCGGGTTCTTAACCCCTATATGTTGGCGGACATATACGTGTAGTGTTTGCAGCTTTGATTTATCAAAGGGTGAGATTCTTTCATAGGATCAATAATCTCGATATCTTAGGTTGTAACATTTACACTTATGATGGGTCGTGCAATATGTAGGGGCACCGTGTCCTGGTGCGCCAGGTTGATGGTGTCCCCTTGAGGAAATGCAAGTTCATGTTGAAACCCTGCAGGTGGAATTTATTTCATGCATGAGTAAAGCTTGTATGGTACTACTCAAGGATAAGATATTGATTAATTATAGCTGTCAGAAGCTTACATAATTAATTAATAGGCATTACATCTTAAACACGGGGAATGGCTGGACTAAAGGAGAAAGCATATTCAGAAATATGTATTAAATTGGTAGGTCAGCATTATTTCTTTAGTGGAATAAAAATAATACTTAATTTATTTAATAATATCCTAAGTGTATTGGATATTGGAAATTAAATAAATTAGCAGGCCAATTTAATATTCTTCTAGATTCCTGTTGTAGCCCAATATGACATTAATGGACTGGAGATAGAAAAAGGGATAGAGGCCCAAACCCAGTAGGGTTGGGACACTGAAATTTCGCCCACCCCCTTATAAATAAGGAGGTGGGGGAAGAAATTTTGGGGGTTACAATTCAGCTATCTTTTGTTCTCTTTATCTCCACAGTATCCATATCGATCTAGTAGATTTCAGCCCACCCTGGAACTAGATTCAGTCCGAGAATACAACAGAAGATCAAGGAGTGGAATAGCATTAGTGGGCGCCGATCATCATCATACACAACAACAACATTAGACCTTTAATCTTGTCCTCCACCTGTCGTTTGATTCGTAAGTCTTTTTTTTTATTTCTATGTTTCCGCTTTAGTAGAATCGAAAACCGGATTTGCATATTAATTAAACTCGGTTAATTGAAACATATGAGACGCATGAATTTATGATCTACATGACATTAGGATTAATGAACATCCAATTAGATCCTGCGGTGGTTCAATTTGAAAAAACCCCAACAACTGGTATCAGAGCGGGTTTTGGCACTGTTCTAGATTTAATCCTAGGATTAATTCAAAAAATATGTTTAAATTTGATGAAATATTTAAGTTTCTTAAATTTTCAGATTTATGTGTTCATATTTTCGAATTGGTTGTGTTCAAAACTTGTATGAATTTTTTATGGTGTTTCGAAAATTCTAGTTTTGGATGGATTGTAATTTTCAGTCATATCTTAATTAGATTTGGAATAGATTTTTGATTTATCAAAATTTTTAGATTTAATTAGATGTGTGTTTCGAAAATTGGAGCATCAAATTTTCGAAAATTTCATGTTTAATTTCTCTAATTTTTGGTATTAAATTTTCGATCATTGTTAAATAAAATTGGAGAAGATTTTGATGAAAATCAAATTTCCAGATTTATTTAATGGTGTGTTTCGAAAAATTGGAGTGTTGTATTAAGATTTGATATTATTTGATGTATATCTTAGTTTACCTAATTTTAATATAGATAGATTTGAAAATAGATTTTTAAATTTGGAAGAATTTGAAGTGGATCAAATTTACCAATTTATTAATCTAGTAATTTTCAAAAATCTATGTATTAGAATTGGATAAGGTGATTTTGGATAAATATGAATAATTATCAAAATCCAATTGTGATAAGAATTTAATTTTGGATAGGTTTTGGAAGATTTTGAAGTGGATCAAATCTTCAAACCTTATCCTTAAAGATTTAGATTCTTATGGATAATATTTGGATTAGAATTTTGATTTATATCAAGATATCCAAATATCAATTAATTAGGGTGGTTTGAAAATATTAAATAAATTTGGTGGATAATTTTAAATAATTTCCAGATTTATTTTAGTTATATTTTCGAAAATAACAAGTTTAAAATTGGTGGATGATTATTTTAATGTTCAATTTTTATCTTGCGGATAATATCGGATTAATTAATTTTATTAATTGAAAAATTCGAATATTATTTAATAATGTCAATCTTGGATATCATATGTTATTTTATGCTAATCATGTAATTGTGATTGTTGGATTTGTAGACTGGCTTGTTTGCAGGGTTACCGACTATCATGGCTCCTTAATTATGTGATGTATGTTTTAATTTATGTTGGATATATGATGGGTCGTATGCCGGTTTGGCTACGTGATTTTAATCCATGAGAAAATCCATGGATTAGGTCTAGGTTTTATTTTAGGTTGTTTTAATGTAATAGAAATAAAACTGTTAGACCAAGTTATTGAGTTGTAATTTTATTCTAGATATATTAGATTTTTCCTTTACGGAATAGATATTCTATATTGAATAAAATTTGAAGATCAACTCAAAAGAGGAAAGTAACACAGCTCAAGAAAGGAAGTATCACTAATTCACGCCCCGAAATCCTAATTAGAGCTAGGATTTTCGGCGAGGCGCAGTGATGAGGGCGGCGGCCATGCCCGAGGTTTCGAAGCTGACTTTCCAGTTTTATCTCATTCAGCAACATGAGATATAAGCCATGATAGTTGATTTTTATTATTATTGCTTATTATGTTGTCTGAAGCATGCAATGGTGTTTTATCATTTTATGTGATGTTTGCATGTTTTACAATGGGATAAAATGAAACCTCAATCTTAAATAACTCAGTGGGAGAGATTCATACCAAAGTATGTAGAAATCTCAAACGGTCTCCATTAATCTGGTTTAATTGAGATGTGATAGACATGCGAGTTGATAATAGGTCTTCCTCCATAACGGATGTGTCATATCACTGTTATCTCTAGAAATTAAACTTCTTTATCAAGATAGTTGTAGAACACTACTAGAACAAACTGACTCCTCCAACTGGAGCAGGGAGTTTGAAATAGTGGACTTGGTGCTAAGATGATGGTGTTCACACTTAGGTGTAATTTATTAATAAACGTCCACACTAACGTGGCTTATTAATTGGAAGGTTACATGACTGTGGTTATTTCCGACTATTAATTTACTTGTCATAAGGAAAATTGACTGGAGGTAAATTAAAGGTGGTTTTACCTGTTTAAGGATGAATTTTATAAACGTCCACACTAATGTGGCTTATAAGAAACATTTTTAAAATGTCGGTGGATTACATATAATTTTTTGAGGTATATGATTATATGTGAGTATCCTAAAGTTTGTGACTGTACTGCATGTTTACTTTTCAGTTATTCTGTATCATCATGGCACTCTCCAACCTGTCCACTATTCTCAAAGAAAACAAGTTAATCGGTGAAAATTACAATGATTGAATTCGAAACCTTAATCTTGTTCTCACTGCGGAAGCACACAAATACGTACTTGAAGAGGTATGTCCTCAGAAGCCAGATGAGGGTTCTGACGAACCCCAAAAGGTTGCATATGATAAGTGGGTTAGGTCTAATGAGATAGCGCGTTGTTATATTCTGGCATCCATGTCGAATATGTTGCAACATCAGCATGAACCTTTGAAAACTGCTTATGATATCTTGTACATCCTTAGGCAGCTCTTCGGTCATCAAAACCGCTCGGCACGCCATTTGGCAATGAAGAAGCTAATGGATGCGCGAATGTCTAACTCCACACCTGTTAGGGATCACGTTCTCACGATGATGGGGTATCTGGCTGAGAACGAGACCTTGGGTGGAGAGCTGGATGGCGATTCTCAAATCGACATTGTTCTTCATAGCTTGTCCTCGAGGTTTGAGCAGTTCAGGCTGAACTTTAACATGATTAAAAGTGATGTCGGCCTGAATGAACTGCTCATGGATCTTCAGGCGGCTGAGTTATTTCAAAAAGGAAATCCGGAGGCACACCTAGCTGAAAATAGGGCGTCTTCTTCCGGTACAAAAAGGAAGAAGAGAAACACACCCAAGAAAGCTGTAGAAGGGGCGCCTAAGGTGAAGAAGTCCAAGACTAAGATTCCTCCCGAGGAATTTAAGTCAAAGACAAAGTGTTTCAAGTGCGGCCAACCAGGTCACTGGAAGGCGGATTGTCCTAACAAGAAGAAGAAAAAGGGTACATCTCAATCTCTTGTCGTTGAAACGTGTTTAGCTACTTGTTCTACTCAGTCATGGGTAGTAGATACTGGAGCTACTGATCATGTTTGCATGTCTTTACAGGGGTTCCTGGCAAAAAGACAGCTGAGTGATGGAGAAATTTCAGTCTACATGGGCAATGCTACGAAAGTGGCGGCAGTTGCAGTGGGAGACGTAACCTTATCTTTTAGTAGTGATAGGATTTTAGTTTTAAAGGATTGTCTTTATGTGCCTGGTTTTAGGCGAAACTTGATTTCAGTTTCTAAACTTTTTATGGACGGATATTCTGTTTCTTTTGATAACAAGGTTGTTATCTTTAGTGATAAACGTTTTATCTGTTCTAGTACATTGGATGGGCATCTTTATTTACTTAATTCTATGCAAAACACTACGCAAATGCATTTACTGAATACATCGGTCATAAACCCTAACAAACGAAAAGAACCTTCAGAAATGAATCAAACCTATCTTTAGCATCTTAGGCTCGGCCATATTAACCTTAAATGGATACAAAGACTAGTAAATGATGGGCCTTTGTCTTCATTGGTCCTAGAATCGTTCCCTTTGTGTGAATCCTGTTTGGAAGATAAAATGACCTAGCGA
Source organism: Perilla frutescens (assembly GCA_026008535.1). NCBI lineage: Eukaryota > Viridiplantae > Streptophyta > Magnoliopsida > Lamiales > Lamiaceae > Perilla > Perilla frutescens. The sequence goes on along the minus strand of BRKX01000020.1, from coordinate 7,539,137 downwards.
CCCTTTAAGGATAAAGAGAATAGATCTGAAGAGGTACTAGATTTGATTCACTCTGACTTATGTGGCCCTATGTCAGTTCAGGCTCGAGGAGGGTATAAGTATTTCATCACGTTCATTGATGATGGAGTCAGACATCCCTAACTGTATGTATCCATACCTTGAGTAATCATCAATGAACGTGATGAAATACTCGTACCCTCCTTGAGCCTGAACTAACATAGGGCCACATAAGTCAGAGTGAATCAAACCTGGTACCTCTTCAGATCTATTCCCTTTATCCTTAAAGGGTCGCTTGGTCATTTTACCTTCCAAACAGGATTCACACAAATGGAACGATTCTAGGACCAATGAAGACAAGGGCCCATCGTTTACTAGTCTTTGTATCCGTTTAAGGTTAATATGACCGAGCCTAAGATGCCAAAGATAGGTTTGATTCATTTCCGAAGGTCCTTTTCGTTTGTTAGGGTTTATGACCGATGTATTTAGTAAATGCATTTGCGTAGTGTTTTGCATAGGATTAAGTAAATAAAGATGCCCAGCCAATGTACCAGAACAGATAAAACGTTTATCACTAAAGATAACAACCTTGTTATCAAAAGAAACAGAATATCCATCCATAAAAAGTTTAGAAACTGAAATCAAGTTTCGGCTAAAACCAGGCACATAAAGACAATCCTAAAACTAAAATCCTATCACTACTAAAAGATAAGGTTACGTCTCCTACTGTAACTGCCGCCACTTTCGCAGCATTGACCATGTAGACTGAAATCTCTCCATCACTCAGCTGTCTTTTTACCAGGAACCCCTGTAAAGACATGCAAACATGATCAGTAGCTCCAGTATCTACTACCCATGACTGAGTAGAACAAGTAGCTAAACATGTTTCGACGACAAGAGATTGAGACGTACCCTTTTTCTTCTTTTTGTTAGGACAATCCGCCTTCCAGTGAACTGGCTGGCCGTACTTGAAACACTTTGTCTTTGACTTAAATTCCTCGGGAGGAATCTTAGTCTTGGACTTCTTCACCTTAGGCGCCCCCTCTGCAGCTTTCTTGGGTGTGTTCCTCTTCTTCCTTTTAGTACCAGAAGAAGACGCCCTATTTTCAGTTAGGTGTGCCTCCGGATTACCCTTTTGAAGTAACTCAGCCGCCTGAAGATCCATGAGTAGTTCATTCAGGCCGACATCCCTTTTAATCATGTTAAAGTTCAGCCTGAACTGCTCAAACCTCGAGGACAAGCTATGAAGAACAATGTCGATTTGAGAATCGTCATCCAGCTCTCCACCCAAGGTCTCGATCTCAGATAAATACCCTATCATCATGAGAACGTGATCCCTAACAGGTGTGGAGTTAGACATCCTTGCATCCATTAGCTTCTTCATTGCCAAATGTTGTGCCGAGCAGTTCTGATGACCGAAGAGCTGCCTAAGGTTGTACATGATATCATAAGCGGTTTTCATAGGTTCATGCTGATGTTGCAACACTTTTGACATGGATGCCAGAATGTAAAAGCGTGCTATCTCATTAGACCTAACCCACTTATCATACGCAACCTTTTGGGCTTCGTCAGAACCCTCATCTGGCTTCTGAGGACATACCTCTTCAAGTACGAATTTATGTCCTTCGGCAGTGGGAACAAGATTATGGTTTCGAATCCAGTCATTGTAATTTTCACCGATTAACTTGTTTTCTTTGAGAATAGAGGACAGGTTGGAGAGTGCCATGATGATACAGAATAACTGAAAAGTAAACATGTAGTACAGTCACAAACTTTAGGATACTCACATATAATCGTATACCTCAAAAAATTATATGTAATCCACTGACATTTTAAAAATGTTTCTTATAAGCCACGTTAGTGTGGATGTTTATAAGATTCATCCTTAAACAGGTAAAACCACCTTTAATTTACCTTCAGTCAAATTTCCTTATGACAAGCAAATTAATAGTCGGAAATAACCACGGTCATGTAACCTTCCAATTAATAAGCCACGATAGTGTGGACGTTTATTAATAAATTACACCTAAGTGTGAACACCATCATCTTAGCACCAAGTCCACCATTTCGAACTCTCTGCTCCAGTTGGAGGAGTCAGTTTGTTCTAGTAGTGTTCTACAGCTATCTTGATAAAGATGTTTAATTTCTAGAGATAACAGTGATATGACACATCGGTTATGGAGGAAGACCTATTGTCAACTCGCATGTCTATCACATCTCAATTAAACCAGATTAATGGAGACCGTTTGAGATTTCTACATACTTTGGTATGAATCTCTCCCACTTAGTTATTTAAGATTGAGGTTTCATTTTATCCCATTGTAAAACATGCAAACATGATATAAAATGATAAAACATCATTGCATCCTTCAAACAACATAATAAGCAATAATAATAAAAACCAACTATCATGGCTTATATCTCATGTTGCTGAATGAGATAAAACTGAAAAGTCAGCTCCGGAACCTCGGGCATGGCCGTTGCCCTTATCACTGCGCCTCGCCGAAAAACCTAGCTCCAGTTAGGATTTCGGGACGTGAATCAGTGATACTTCCTTTCTTGAGCTGTACTACTCTCCTCCTTTGAGTTGATCTTTAAACTTTATTCAATATAGAATATCTATTCCTTTGAGGAAAAAACTAATATATCTAGAATAAAATTACAACTCAATAACTTGGTCTAACAGTTTTATTTCTATTACATTAAAACAACATAAAATAAAACCTAGACCTAATCCATGGATTTTCTCATGGATTAAAATCACGTAGCCAAGCCGACATACGGCCCATCATACATCCAACATAAATTAAAACATACATCACATAATTAAGGAGTCATGATAGTCAGTGACCCTGCAAACAAGTTAGTCTACAAATCCAACAATCACAATTACATGATAAGCATTAAATAACATATGATATCCACACATGACATGATTTTCAAAAAAAACAATTAATTAAATTAATTAATTTTGAAAATAGCTTCAAGATTTAATTTGAAAATTAAAATAATTATCCACCAAATTTAATCTTGATAAATCTCGAAAATCCCTTAAGAATAAATCTGGAAATTTGTTATAATTATCCACCAAATTTATTTCTTAATTTTCGGATAACACCCTAATTAATTAATATTTGGAAATCTTGATATAAATCAAAAATCTATCTCAAATATTTGGATAGGCTAGGATCGAAAATTACAAAGATAAAATCTGGAAATTTGATCCACTTCAAATTCCATCCAAATTTAAATCTTATCTTCAATCCTATCTAGATTAGAATTAAGTAATTTATGATATACATCAAAAAATTACTTTTCCAATTCTTATCTACAAGAATTTCGAAAATTTCAAGATAATAAATCTGGAAATTTGATCCACTTCAAATTCTTCCAAATTTAAAATCTATTTTCAAATCTTTTAGGATTAGAATTAGATAACTATTGATATATATCAAAAATTACCTTATCCAATTCAAATCTTTGTAGATTTCGAAAATCACAAGAAGATTAAATTTGGAAATTTGATCCACTTCAAATTCTATCCAATTCTAATATTTTATTTTCAAATCTATCTAGATTAGAATTAGGTAATTTTAAGATAAACATCAAAAATACTAAATCTAATTTTTTATACACATAATTTTCGAACCACCACATTAAATAAATCTGAAAATTTGATTTCAAATAAAAAATCTCTCCAAATTAATTCAGTGTGATCGAAAAATACATAGAACAAATTAGGAAAATTAAACATCAAATTTTTGAAAATTTGATGCTCCAATTTTTGAAACACACATCTAATTAAAACTGAAAATTTTGATAAATCAAAAATCTATTCCAAATCTAATTAAGATATGACCGAAAATTACAATCCATCCAAAACTAGAATTTTCGAAACACCATCAAAAATTCATCCAAGTTTTGAATTGAACCAACGCAGGATCTAATTGGATGTTCATTAATCATAATGTCATGTAGATCATAAATTCATGCGTCTCATATATTTTAATTAACCGAGTTTAATTAACATGCAAATCCGGTTTTCGATTCTACTAAAGCGGAAACATAGAATACCGAAAAACGACTTACAAATTAAAGGTCTAATCTTGTTGTTGTATGAATGATAATAGGCGCCCCTTGATACTATTCCAGTCCTTGATCTTCTGTTGTATTCCCGGACGGAATCTAGTTTCAGGGTGGGCTGAAATCTACTAGATCGGTATGGAATCTGTGGAGATCAAGAGAACACGAGAGGGTTGATATATATGACATAAATTTCGTGCCTCCACCCTCTTATTTATAAGGGGGTGGACGAAATTGGTGTCTCAGTTGGACTGGAATTCTATCTCTATCTCTTGTTCTATCTCCAATTCAATCCAGTCTCTTTTTGGGCTACAACAGGGATCTAGAAGAATATTAAATTGGCCCATTAATTTATTTAATATCCAATATCCAATAAACTTAGGATATAATTAAATAAATTAAGTATTATTTTTATTCCACTAAAGAAGTAATACTGACCTACCAATTTAATACATATTTCTGAATATGTTTTCTCTTTTAGTCCAACCATTCCCCATGTTTAAGATATAATGCCCATTAATTAATTATGTAAGCTTCTGACAACTATAATTAATTAATATCTTTTCCTTCAGTAGTACCACACAAGCTTTACTCATGCACGGAATAAATTCCACCTGCAGGGTTTCAGCATGAACTTGCATTTCCTCAAGGGGACACCATCAACCTGGCGCACCAGGACATGGTGCCCCTACATATTGCACGACCCATCATAAGTGTAAATGTCACAACCCAAGATATCGAGATTATTGATCCTATGAAAGAATCTCACTCTTTGATAAATCAAAGCTGCAAACACTACACGTATATGTCCGTCAACATATAGGGGTTAAGAACCCGAACTCTGTGGATTCTTATTCTCTCATTTAAAGTCAGAATAGAGAATAGAATCCTAAGTAGATCCTCCTCAATACACTCGTCTGTGTATTAGAATAATCAGTTAGTCAAGACAAACTAACTATCAGATTATTCTACGGCGTACCGATAGCGGGTTCAGTGCCATCTAGACCGTGAGCCTTTTAATACATTACAAGAAACCGATGATATGATCTAACCGTGTGTTTACCCACACCATGTCATCTACAATGTAAGTATAATGAACATGCATGTAAATATAACAATTTAAATGCAAACAGTGACTGCAATTGTATTCATTCTATATCATCATAAAACCATCATCAATAATGTATACAAAAGACAGGTCTTCTAGTATACAAAACCAACATTAAGTACTTCTTTGAACAGAAGGACTTAAACATGAGGCAGAGAAGATGGATGGAATTAGTTAAGGATTATGATTGTACCATTCTCTACCACCCCGGTAAAGCAAATGTTGTGGCAGACACCCTTAGCTGAAAAATCAGAGCAGAGTTAGGTTGTTTCCTAACACAAGAAGAAAGGTTAATTGAAGAATTTCAAAGACTAGAGTTACAGTTGGTTCAACCACCAGACTCTACTAAAGGACTTATAGCTGTTTTAATAGCTAAACCCGATTTAAGAAAATGAATTGTGGAGGCACAAAGAGGGGATCAATTTTTGGAGAAGATGCGATTGAAAGTAAGATCTGAGGATTCAAAAGGATTTGCAGAAGCAAATGACAATGCTCTCATGTACGAGAGAAGAATATGTGTGCCCCACAATGAAGAGTTAAAGAATAAAATCATGATGGAAGCTCATGATACTCCATATACCGCTCACCCTGAAAGTACAAAGATGTATAGAGATTTTAAGAGAAACTTCTGGTGGTGAAATATGAAGACAGAAGTGGCCTCATTTGTTGAACGATGCTTAACTTGTCAGCAAGTAAAGGCGGTACATCAATGACCATCAGGATTATTACAACCACTTGAAATCCCAGAATGGAAATGAGAACATATCAATATGGATTTTATAGTAGGATTACCAAAGTCAGTGCGAGGAAACACTGCGATATGGGTTGTTGTTGATCGACTGACCAAATCTGCACACTTTGTGCCAATCAAGATGACACTTGGACTAGATAAGTTGGCTCAACTCTATGTGAAAGAGATTGTATGGCTACACGAAGTACCCGTCTTGATCACCTCTGACCGAGATACCAAATTTACTTCTAGATTCTGGATAAGTCTACAAGATGCCATGGGAACGCAACTAAATTTCAGTACATCTTTCCATCCTCAAATTGATGGACAATCAGAAAGGACAATACAAATACTAGAAGACATGCTCAGAGGAGTTGTAACTGATAGAGGTGGAAGTTGGGAAAATGTTTTACCTTTGGTAGAGTTCGTCTATAACAACAGTTATCAGGAAACTATTGGAATGGCACCATATGAGGCTTTGTATGATTGAAGATGTAGATCACCACTTTACTGGGATGAAGTAGGTGAAAGAAAGATATTGGACCCTGAGGTTGTTCAGACAACAATCGAAATAATTGATAAAATAAGAATGAGAATGAAGGAGGTCCAAGATAGATAAAAAGCCTATGCAGATAAACGTCGAAAGGATTTGTATTTTAATGCTCAAGATAAGGTTTTTCTCAAAATATCTCCTACTAAAGGAATTATACGTTTTGGCAAAAGAGGGAAATTAAGACCACGGTATATTGGACCATTTGAAATTCTTGAACGGGTTGGAGAGGTAGCTTATAGACTAGCCTTAGCGCCAAGTCTAGCTGAGGTTCATAATGTTTTTCATGTCTCAATCTTGAGAAAGTACGTGTTTGATACTAAACACGTTATAAAGAATGAAGAGATAGTCATGAATCAGGATTTATCATATGAAGAAAGACCAGAGGCTATTCTTGACTAAAAGGTCCAAAAATTATGGAACAAACAAATATCACTAGTGAAAGTCCTATGGAATAATCATGGGAGAGAGGAAGCTACCTGGGAGCTTGAAAGCAGAATCAAGGAGTTGTTCCCTGATTTACCCTATAGAGGTACGCAAATTTCGGGATGAAATTTTTATTAAAGAGGGTAGAATGTATTATCCCAAAATATTTTAGAAGGTTTTATTCAACTTATGTTACCCTCTAGTAAGTTAGAAAATAAGTTGGGTCCTTAAAGGATTCAAATAAAGGAAAATCGTAGCCAGAAAAATCTGTTAAAATTTAATTTGGTCAAAAATTTGCTTTAAAAATATGTTCTGATATTTTCCTCGAGTTGATAGAAAAAGTTCCAAGGAATGTGCCAAATTTTTAATTTTTCAATTTCGAGTTCAAATGAACTCTTGGCACAACTTTGAATAGAAAAAGGCACATCCGTCATTATCCAATTTTTTTTCAAAATATTATCCTATTCGTAATTATCATATTCTTTTTCCATCATTATCCTTTCTTTTATTCGTTATTATCCTATTTATTTTTCCTCTATGAATAGGAGGTTAATGTTTATTTTTCATTCTTTTTCAAAATTGAAACGCCGAGCAGCTTCTAGAGAAGGTACGTCTCTAATTTTCTATTTCAATTCTGAAATAGTTATTCTGAAGATGTCAATACGTAAATTATGAATACGTGATTGAAAAGATAATTTGACGGATGATCACGATGAAAAATCGCTGTGACCACCGCCAAGAACACCTCCACCACCGCCACCTATCACCCTAATACCAAATCACTCCACCACCGCCAACCATCATCTTACCCCACCCTACACCAACCACCCCCCACACTAATCACCTCACCACCTCACGGCAACAATCACCAAACCACCAACAATCAACTCTACACCACGGCAAATCAACCACCGCCCAACATCAATTCAACTAATCACCGCCACCGTCCATTCAACATCATCACCATCACACCACTGCCACCAATTCATTTTCAACCGCCTTAAATTGGCGATCTTTCAGGTCGCCGAATCAGTGCCTTTAAGGTTTTATGTTCTATATATTTTTATATACATTTTTCATGTTGTCACTTTTTAAATTCGGGTATATTTTGGGTATTCGAATATTAAATTGTAGTCTTTTTCAGATCTATCCTTCGTGGATAGCCCTATCATATTTTTAGTCTCAAAAGTTGTTTCGTCTCAAAATATAGTATTTTTATTTAAAGTTTCATATTTTTCCAGTGGGCGGATCTTGCGGTATGAATTTATTTGTACCGAATTAATTTTAGGATACGGGTTTGACCACCCCGTATGTCAAAACATCCTAAAGGGTTTTTTTTTTATAAAAATGCCCTGAGTAAAGTTCCCTTAAGAGTCAAAATATTTTGATGACCCGGGTACTGCGTATTAAGATAGTAGATATTATAATATTTACTTCATAGCTAAGAAATGTTAGATTTTGAACTAATGGTAGTCTTTCATTGAAACTATGTTGCCGGATAATCTTGTAGGCACAGAAGAAGGAGACTTCTATGTGAGATCAGAATCAGAATCTAGATCTAACTATCCAGATCATATTACCAGGTGGGTTTTTATTATATAAAAATGTATTTCGGGTTATTAAGCCCTGATATTTATAAAATGAATATGATTGAATATCCAACTCATGACTGTATTTAATGTGCTCTCCTGACTCATGTAAGTCTTACTACTGTTTTTGGTGACGAAACTACAATGGTTCACGATATCGAGCCCCAAGCAAACAGGGCAGTGTCCAACCTTAAGCAACCGGGTTGTGTACACGAACCGACTCACCGTAAGCGTTCTAGGGGAGAGTGGCGCGCAATGATGGAACTAAAATGATTTAGTATACATGGAATTCACAAATTTTTTTATTTAAAAGCTTTCCATGATATGCTTAAAATATGATTGGATATTCTGTTTTATAAAATGATTGTGAAGCTTTTCTCAAAGATACCTACTGAGTGCATTAGTACTCACGCCCAAATCTTTTCAAATATTTTCAGGATGAGTTGTAGGATGGTGGATGGTGGTGCTAAGGCTGAAGGGCTATCTTTTGATGTATATGTTTCTTTTATATGTGGAGTCTAACTGAGAACATGGTTACCTTTTGAGTCTGAATAAATGCACTGCGTTCTTGTCCGCTTACTCTGATTATTGTTATGGAGTGTTCGGTTTCCTGAATCCCATTTTCTTTACTGTTATGGAGTGTTCAATTTTCCGAATCCCATTTTCTTTAATGTTATGGAGTGTTCGGTTCTCCGAATCCCATTTTATTTATTGTTACAGAGTGTTCAGTTCTCTGAATCCCGTTTACTTTCTGTTCCTGACAGGCAAAAGCCTGGCATTTATTTACTTTCCTTATTCATACAGGCACAAGTCTGGCTTTACATTACTTTCCATGTCAAGGTAAAAGCCTGACTTTATATTGCTTGCTTTCACGACAGACAAAAGTTTGGCATCTCTTTACTTCATGTATTTGGACAGACATCCGTCTGGCCTTTTTTATGCCTAACCTATTAACAGTTAACCTTTGAACTGTTATTATTTACATTGAAGAGCTTTTTTGGGTTCATTCTAAGAGTCTTGGTATCTGGTTTGAGTCATTAGAGACGCTTCAAAAGCGTGGTTTGATCCAGTTATAGAGGTTATGCTGCCCAAATTTTTGGGGCACTAACCCTATTTCTTTGATTAATTCTGTTCAACAACCCCTTCCCCTTTCCCCCAAGTAGCGCACCGGTCCCCTGCCCTTTTCCCGGAATTGGGGCGTTGCAATTTAATTGAACAATATATATATATATATATAGATTAAATTCAAAATTGCATTCATAAATATATTTAATATCTAGAGTTGAAATATATATTTATTCAAACTTATTAATATATTTAATTCAAAATTTTAATTTTAAAATAATTAAATTCTATAATTTATAATAAATTTAATAATTAATATTATGAGACTTTTTTTAGTAAATATATTATTTTAAAAGTGTGAGAATGCAATTTTAAATTTCTTATGTGTGAGATTTTGTAGTGGATGCGCCTGTAACAACCCGAATTTTCAGAATATGATTAAGTAATTCCTAATTTTAATTAGAAAATATTAAAAGGAATTTTGAGCATAATTAAGATGTTTCGGTTCTAAGCCGTGATTTTAGGATTTATTTTTCATAAAATCGTCTTTTTGAGAATTTTGATCCGAGCTCAATTATAGCCGATTTTGGTCATGTTTGAAAGGTGTTGACCCAAGGAGCAAGCCGGTGCTTTCGGATTTTGAATCGGAAGTCGTTTGAGTTCCCGGTGATTTAAAACGCGTTTAAAGAACATATGAATAGTATTTTTCCGTAGGAGCGCGTTCGTTAGAAATTTGCGAAATCTCGTGTGTTGACTCGAGCTTTGTTCTTTCAAGCCTATCTTATAGGAAATTTCTCAAAGAATCCGTTGGCGTTCCCGGATTTTCATTCTGAGGTCAATCGAGCGCTCGGGAATTTTATTTGTCCCTTGCGTGGAATAGTAACTTTATTTTTGAAAAGAGGATCTTTTCTCGTTTTCCTTCAAGATGACTCGTTCTTTATCCCGAGTCAAGTTGGTTCAATAGTACTCAAGCCAACAAACCTCCCGGTATTTTCGGATTTCGTGTCTGAGGTCATTTGGACCTCGACATTGAATAAAGCGCCTTTTAACCGAACCCGATATTTTTAAAGCAGTGTTGTTGCACTGAAGAAGCTTCTCGGAGAAGCTTGGATTTCCCCTATAAATAGAGGAGCCCCCCTTCATCCCATTTGCTCATTTCTCACTTCTTTCACCTCCATTTCTAAAGTCGAGCGAGGAGCTCTCTTTGTGAGTGCACCTCCGAGACGAGTAGTTTTTGTTCGGCGAGTCAAGTGTGGAGGAGCGGAGGAGGAGTTTCCACCGCCGGAAATCGCCCAGGTGGCGCGGTCACGGAGGATCCCGCGGTCGCGGGGGCTTCTGCGGTCGCGGGAGTGCCCTCTCGGCCAGGGCAGTGCGCGGGCGTGCGGAGATGCGCGAGCGCGAGGATTCCGCGGGCGCGGGGTTCCGCGGGCATGGGGTCCGCGCGGGCGCGGGGCTGCTGCAGCAGTTCCGGTACGTTTTCGTACGGAGGCCATAACTTTCGCCTCGGTTGGAGTTACGAGGCCCATGAGTACTCAAATTGAAGCTCTTTCGATGATCTACAAGGTAGCAGTGGACAATCATCCGGAATATCGATCGGTCGAATCAGTTTTTCCGTCCCCTTTTGTGGTAATTTCGGGTGCCTTAATCTTTTAAATTCTCGTGTTTTAAGTTATAGTTAAGGGTCAAGGGTTTAGATATCATTTCGATGTCTTATTAGGAGCTCGAATAAGGATTCAATTCGTTGATCGACTTTCGTAAAGATGAGGTGAACCCCGAGGAGGCCCGAGGAAGGATTTTCGGCTCGTTGCTTCATCTACGCGCTTGTTATCAAAATGCTCATCATCGAGGTGGGTGGTTCTAAACCAAGTATAAGGTTTGAGCTATTAAGCTCTAGAAGCATGTTAAGGCAAGGGAAATATCCAATTAAAATGTTTTATGCTCTGCCTGTTTAGTCTCTGTACAAGGAAAGGAAAGAAATAAAGGAAGTTATATGCATGATTATGTTGAATTGTTATTTGAGTTAGATAAAGTAAAGGAAGTTAGTATAAGTTAAGTGAGCTCTCAAGTATGTTTAGATATGCTAGAATTGTTTATATACAATTTATGCTAGCATGAGGTGTTTAGAATTGCTTTATTTGCAATCGATGTTTTTTCGTGTTCATTTCATCGTATTTGAATGTTTATGGGTTTTTTAAAAGCTCGTATAGTTAAGGATTAAGGATTGCCTTGTTAGTGTAGCGTTAAATCCCTTATAGGCCGAGATCATGCTCAATTTAAGAATTAGCCTTAGACGATTGCTCTAGGTTTGGTATTGCTAGCTAAGTTAAGGATAAGTAAGGAAGGAGGTTAAGGAAGGATATAACTTTTGTTGTAAGTAGGTTGTCGAGCTCAAAGAACAGTTTATTTGCATTATCATGCTGTGACCTTCGTGTCACTAAAGTTGAACATTTGAAAGTAAAGGGAGTCACTGCTGGGTAATTCCCTCGCATACTCAGAGGATACTTGAGATAACCCCTCTCTCATCCTAAGGCATAAGAGTGCAGTAGACAGCAGGTTTGAGCCAGGAAAGGCGCCAGAAAAGGAAGTAAAAGGTTTTGCGGGTATAGAGAGGGCTTTTGCGTTTTGCTCTCCATATGCCGCCAGTTATTAATTGGATATTTCAAAGTTTATTAAAGAGTTTTCTCATAAAACCCCACTGAGTACATTAGTGCTCACCCCCTCTTTTTCAAATATTTTCAGGTTGAGATGCTGAGGCCGGTGATGTGTTGCTGATGGGGTTGTCTGAGTTGTCTGAGGTTTCAAGTTTGTTGCTCTGTATGGTTACATGTTTTCTTCCGCTAAGTTTCTACTAAGTACTCTGATGTTAGTATTTAGTCTTGATATGTGTAACTAGATTCTTGATAGTAGCATGTTTTAAATGCTATGAATCCTAGTTATCAATAAAGTCTTTGAAGCATGTTCTTTGATATATCAGTTGTTCATTTAATGATTCCGAGTTATGTGAATAAGTCTTTCATGCTTGTTATTATTGTTCACCTACGAAGAGGCTTTTCCTTTCAAGCATGATTCTGTTCGTTCAAGTTAAGTTTTGAGTTAGTTTCTTGTTTGGTCCTATGAATGGGACAGTATGATTTATTTGACTCCGACCTTTTTATGGGTCTTAGCCATTGTGGCTTTTGAGGAAGTCTTGTTTAGTTATAAAGTCAAATTCCTATATGTTTGTCTTTGGATTCTGTTTAAATTTCGGTTGGCCTATGATTTGGCATCTCGTTGACTCAATTGAATCCTTTGACCCCTTTGATTCGTTAAAGATGATAGTCCTTCCAAGTCATGAAGTTAAGTTGCCTAAGTTTGTGAGGAACTAACTTAGTTTAATTCTAAAAGCACCCCCTGGATTTCTGATTAATCTACCTATTTTCTTCGGCTTTTACGCCTAACACCCCGTCCCCATCAAAATGACCGCCTAAGGGACCGGGTTGTTACAGCGCCTGTGGTGTGCACGTCCCCAATTAATATTATGTGTGCGCGCGCGCCCGCTTTAGTGTGGCTACCGCACTCATCCCTCTTAAAATTTAGTGTGAAATTTAATTACCACCATTATTTGAACATTTTAATAAAAAATTTCAGTATTTTAATAATTATAATTTAATTCTCAATGTTTAGACATTTTTTTAACATAAATGATTCAACATGTTTGGTAAAAATGAATTTCAAGTCGATTGAGGACAACTTCACTCTTAAGTAATCAAGACTAAAACTATGTGACGGAATGAATTTTACCAAAGATAAATAAAAAAACAAAATGACATTTTTTTTGTTGAAAACATTGGGTTATTTTTGTTTATACATCGAAATATTGGAAATTAAATTAAAATATTAAAATATTGGGTTATTTCTGTTAAAACATCCAAACAATCAAAGTTAAATTAATATTATTAAAATATTAGATTATTTTTATTATAATGTTTAAATGTTGGAAATTAAATTATTTATAAGACAAAAAATTTATAGTATGTTTACGAAGAACAATACCCATTATATTTCGATGCGTGATAATTGTATTTCAATATACAGTTGGCAAAAAGAGCGTGAAAAATATGTTTAATATTAAATTAATAAAATCATATTATATATACATATATATATATATATATTATTTTGATCTTAGTTGAAAGACTGATAAAGCTGTGAGAATACTATTGTTGTACCTCACAATTATAGTTTGTTCATTCACAATAAATATATTTATATATTTAATAAATAAATAACTAAATTCATATTTAATAAGAAATTGATAGATATTAAAATTCAAAAATAAAAAATTTGAAAAATTAAATATGTATTTTAATATTAAATTAATAAAATTAAACATTATACTCGATTTCAACTGAAAAAATGATAAAATTTATAGTATTTTCTAACAGAACTATGAGAATTTTAATTTATCGTTGGGTATTATAAAATAGGTCTTCACTGTTTTAATTTATGAATTTAGATAGATGATTAATTTGAAGGAATTGTGGACGTGGATTATATAACAATTTGGAAAGGCCTAATTTGTGCACGTGGAAAATTAAGATTTCGGATAGCAAGATTCTTAAAACTTTATAATTGTATTTCTCACTTCAATTTGTTATTTCATTGCAACAATTGCAAATACGTATATACTTCATCCGTTTCATAATGTTTGTTATTTTAGAATTTTAATATAGAATTAATAATTAGTTTTTGGACTAATATATTCCCTCCTATTTTAAATAAAATCTTATTCCCTTATATTTTCCTAAAAAGTTAGCAAAATTTTCTCTCTCCATATATTTGTAGATTAAAATTGGGAAAAATGGTGTGAAAATATCTAAAACAATAAATATTTTGACACAAAATAAAAATCCTAAAACAACAATTAAAATAAAACGAAGGGAGTATAAATTACATAAGTGGGTGAATTAGTCCAAACGACTATAATTTGTTTTGTGTCCTAGATTAATAGTTGTATATTTCTCATGGTTCAACTATCTAATTCTAGTTAAATGAACACACGTGATAATTTTTTACGAACATTATTTTGCAAATATAATATTGTTTCTTTTCTTGGTTCAATTTTTTTCCCAATGGATTTTTAAATATCAAGTTGCACTTGTTTCATAGTTTTGCAATGCAAAAGAAAACTACTTATCTCATTTTACTATGTAATTGATGAATAATATTTAACGGGGCAGACTTGGGTGAGACCGTCTCATACATGAAACGGGTCAATACTCACATGCGGTGATCATTATTTATGGGTAAAGTATCATTAACTCACATGTGAGTATCATTATTTATACCCGCATGTGAGTATCATTATTTATGGGTGAAGTATCATTAACTCACATGTATCATTATTTATGATGAAGTATCATTATTTATGGGTGAAGTATCATTAACTCACATGTATTGATCCGTCTCATGTATGAGACCGTCTCATACAAGTTTTTATCATATTTAACGACGTAAGTCAACTAGTTTTTAGTTTAATTTGATTAAAAAATTACAATCTCAAAACTATGCATTATTTTTTATTCAAGAAATAATTATCAAAGTCAATTTCAAATAAATATAAAGTAAAATAAAATATCAATTGAATCCAATAAAGATACATGCAACTTAAAATGCTCAACATAAATTAAACAAAAAAAGCAATAATAACCAATACACATAATCTAAGTAATTTATAATATCAATTCAATCCAGTAAAGATACATGCAACTTAAAATACCCAACATAAATTAAACAAAAAAAAAAAGCAATAATAATCAACACAAATAATCTAAGCACTACTAGAAAATTGGCCTATTACTACACTAATTTTATGACACTTCTAAGTAAATGTCATGAGAAATATTCTGCCACTACATCAAGGTGTGGAATGCATATTACTACACTTTTCTTCAACACTAACATTACACATGAAATAAATGTCACAATAAATTTCATTTAATGACAAGTCCACAATGCCATAATAATAATTATATATTATAATGAACCAACCGAAATTAAGAAAGAAAAAGAAAAGAAAAAATTAGAAAAATGGGCCGGGAAATGAAAGTTTGTTTTCCAATAACTAGAATAATCAATAATCAATTAATTTCTTTATCTATATTTTATAAATCCTAAACAATCCTGACTATTAATTTAGAAATTAAGCGCCAATATTTCCCTCCAAAATTTGGGGGTTTTGCAATTAAATTAAAAAGGAAAAAAAAATTATTACGACATATTTGGAGAAACTGTCGTGCCCACTCCTCCCACCTATCGAATAAACAAACGCGGATGTCTATCTCCATTCTCCAACCTTTTCACTTCTCAAATCAAGAATGATGAAAATCATCAATTGGTTGATTATTTTCTTCCCTACTTGACGAAGAGACAAGAAAAGGGAGCAATTTATTATCTAATCTTTGTCATCTCACACGAACGGCGACCCAGGAGAGAATTCCTTCTTCAAAATTGAGAATCCCCAAATTTTCTTCCAAGGTTAGTATTTCTAATTATGAGGAATGGAGATATTAGTTTGAGTTCGGTTCTTAATTTTTAATTGAATAAAAGTTTACAATGTTTTGGTTGGTTAATTGAGCTTACACATACATTTAAATATGTATAATCTGATGCTTATTGGTATGGAAAAAAATATATTCATGATGATAATTGGAGATTTTGTTATATTTGGAGGTGTTACCCTTTTCTTTTCATTTAATACTTATGATTTGTGTCAATAAAGTAGTTCTTATTTATTTTGCTGAAAACACACAAATTCGCTGAATTTTGAAGGGATATACAGTCCCTCTAATGTAGTGAAGATTTCTTCATTTTCCAGTCGAAGAACTTGGTTGGATTGTTAGACCAAAACTCTATTATGTTGTAGGAGCTGTTTTTAATTCTTTTAATGACTATTGGGAGTTTAAAAGGAGCAGAGGTTTGTCATCTCCAAGTATATATGTGTGTTTTCAATGCAAAATTGATCTTTTCTTATGTTATGGCACTGAAATTCTATTTCGTTTCCATGATATTATGCAGGAGTTAGAGAAATTTCTACATTGATCAATTCCTAGACTACATATATACAAGATGAACAAGTAGGTTTTATTTTCTTGATCTTTATATCTAGTTTGTCTTCGGTGGGAATTAGACATTTTTCATTTTTATTTAGCATTAACACTGGTTAATGCTCAATTTGCATCACAACTTAATGCTTGCAGGTCATAATAGGTTCATAAGTGGACTTTCAGATACTTAGCTGTAAGGGGATTCTGGTAACAAGTGAGGATCCTAAAGGTTTTTTTACTTACTCGTTTTCATGGGTGGCTACATTGCAAAGCGTCGAACCTTCTGCATTTAACTAAGAGAGCTTGTAGTAGTTGAGGTTTTATAGTGTTAATTTGCAGGGCTTGAGATGATGTACTACATTTAGGTGTCTGCTAGAGTAGGCCCTTTATGAAATATCTAAAATTTTATGTTTTAAGTTGTTTTTCTTTTTCTTTGAATTGATATTAAACCACTGTTCCGGTTTAGGAATAGCCTTGTTTGTTGGAACTCAAACAAGGGTGCTGACACGAGTTTGTGGGGTGAAAGTACATGAACTTCGGGGGAGAGTGAGCATGAGTTTCAGATCATATCTTATATAAAACCTCTAAGAAACTAAGAAGACTGCATTTATTGGAATACTGACCTTTTCCTATCATTAGATATGTTCTCATTTACTTAAAGAGTCATTTGTGCAGGAGATTCAAGGACAAAAAAGAAGCTGTGGAGCCTGAAGTTGATCCAGAAAGGGATCAGAGAACTGTTTTTGCATATCAGGTGAAATCTTTTCATATCCTGCATTCTTTTAAATCCCATCATCAATAATAAATTTTTGCTATCTTCCATAATTGCAGATGCCACTGAAGGTGACTGAGAGGGATGTGTTCGAGTTCTTTTCACAAGCTGGAAAGGTTTGTGAGGATTATAATTGGAACACTTTTCATATTGATGATGTAAAACTGCTTCCTGTTTTCCACCTTGTAATGTCATCGTTTGGTGATTTGTAACATTTCTCTTCTGTGATATGTTTTTCCTCAAAAGTAAGATCTGTTTAAACTTTAGAGGCAATTAGCTCGTATCCTCCGTTTCTATCTCTCTTTTTGAACTAAGTGTTCTAAATCTGTATTAAATTTATGTGGACTTTTGAGTTTAATAACAAGTGTTAGTTCTTCTTCCCATTTTGATGAGATGCTGACATGACACACAGTTGTATTTTTTCACATCTTGTTGCTTGATTTACATCAGGTTAAATCCATGCTTGCTTCATTTTTTTTCAGGTTAGGGATGTATAATTGATTATGGATCGGAACTCAAGAAGATCAAACCCGAAAAGTCCTTTATTTTCAGAAGGAAGAATAGATTCTGAAAAATAAACTAAATATTTAAAATATTATTGGAGAATTTTTGGTTGGGTGGATTCAAAGAAAAAGAAGGATTTTTCAGTGTTGCACTCATTGATTTCAGTAGTAGTTTTGCAGTAAAAAAAAGATGGACAAATTGTTATCAGACTTGTTGCGCCTTAATTGTAACTATCTTTGAATGTTAGACTTTGAGAATATACAAGTATATATTTTGTTCTATAATATTTGTGCTGTAATTTATATATTTTTAATTGTCGTGGTATTCCTAAAATTATAGGAAATTGCAAATAAAAGCATTATTGTGAAAAATAATATAATAATATTATAATTAGCTAATATGGAGAGAGACATTACATGACAAATTGAAGTGTAATATAATTTCCTTACGAGCAGATTAATTGATGTCATAATAAATGCTTTTGATGACATTTTTTGTTGTCATTATACACAATCTAATCAAACACTCAATATGTAATTATAGATTATCTTTCTTTACACATTATCTATTGTTACATTAAAATAGACTACACTTCTACAAAATGTCATCACATCTCAAATGTAACTATAGTTAGTTTATATTACAATTCTGAGTGTCATCAAATCCTAATTTTCTAGTAGTGAAGTCATATCTTGCTTGATCATAATTATTTCTTTTTTACACTCCCATTAATGAAAATTCACCAATATTGAGTGTGTGTTTTTTTTTAGCAAATCCTCCTCAATATGATTACTCGAAGCTTTGGAGTTGAGTGGATATGTTCTTGATTATGTAGATATGTTCTTTCCAACGGAGTGGAAGTTTGCAATAAAGCAATATTGATGGTTGAATGGATACAATATAATTATACTATTAATTAAGAAAAAAAATTAAAAAAGTTAAACATATATATTATACAACTGAAGAAAGGTCGACATATATACAACTTATAATAAAATGTAAAATAATGAAAAAAGTCTAGGTAATAATTGATTACATTCATGATAATTGTAATTTGACTTTTGAATTAAATGAGTGGTTTTTCTTAAAAAAAATCTATGAAATATATTCGGCTTTTTATACAAAATCCTTGTTCCCAAAAAATATTGTTGAACCATTGCTATTATAACGGAATGGAGTCAATACTTCATAGATCTGCAAGTAAGAAAGATGATCATTAAAGATTTATAAATATGCAAGTAAAAAATGGAACTATGACATTTAAAAGTACAAAAATAAATGAATGCATTTCTTAATAAAATAAAAACTGATGAGGGAATGTGATGGAAATGGATTCCCCCAACCATTATACATAATGGAAAATTTAATTAATTCATTAAAGTATTCATTAACTAATACGGAATTTAGGGGTTTGATTTGAAGGGATTAACTGCACTGATAACTAATTAAGGTAAATTTTGAAATTAATTAATAAATAGTTGGGCGAATTTGATGGATTATTGAATTGATATGAGAATATATTAAATCATAGTATTAGGGCCCCAAATTAAGGTAAATTATAAATTAAATTAGTTCTTATTGTCTTCTCTCTCTCTCTCTTTTTTAACTCACACATCCAACCTGTGATATTGAGGAGATTCGAACGCGTGACTTTTGGTCTCCAAGCAACCTCACTCCACCACTAGACCATCCCCACCGGGACTATTGTCCTCTCTTGTTGGGGAGAGTTGAGGGGATATACGGACACGTTAGGTTTAGAATTAATTAATTGAATTAACCAAATTTAATACACTAATTAATTGATGATTTAATATAATATAATAATAATTAATTAATTATATATTTCCAGTTATGGAAATATATTTGGGCGGGAAAACATAACTTTCTTTTTAAGGAATACTTATTTATCTTTATATATATTAAGATTAAAATTAAGATGACTACAACATTTATAAACTTAATTAGTATTTTTGAAATATTTATTTTTTACCATTAAAAAATAAATATTTCAATTTTTAATCATTAATTTATTCAAAGTTAAAACTTTGAAACATTTTTGGAAATATAACAAAAGATTATTTAAAAAAAAACCCTTCGAACCATGCAACATCGACCCCCTCAAATAGTTTAAGCATCTAATGTAATTTTATCCACAACAATTATTTAGGTAATGAAATATTTTTAGTAGAAAGACACACATAACTTATTTATAATCAACACGTCAAATTTAAAAATTTAATAATAAGATTAATTCTAAATTACACACTTTATACAATGGAGGTTGGATTTTTTTAATATCAACACGTCCAATTTAAAAATTTAATAATAAGATTAATTCTAAATTACACACTTTACACAATGGAGTTTGGATTTTTTTTTTTTAATTTTTTCTTAAGTAGATCAACTCACATTATTCACATATTCACAATGAAATTTAATCTTTTAATAATACAATGGAATGTCATTTACTCGTACACTGGGATGCCTATAGTGGTGCATGCATGAAAAAAAAATTATGACATCTTCAAAGCTTTAATTTGTCATATTTAATGTGGTTTAAACAAAACAAGTTGACTTGAATGTTAATAAGACTCTAGTCTCTAGCTCTTTCCACAAAGAGTGGACACAGTCCAGCTTGAATTAGTACAATCTCAATATATAGCTATATGTACTCATCTAAATAGAATATTGGAAAGAAATATATTTATTAGCTACTTGAGAAGTAAACTAAAATGGTCAATAACCTATATATATATATATATATATATATATATATATACATATACATATATAATTCTTGATTTAATTACAACAATCTCCTTCACTGAATACTATAAAAATCCCTCTTTCCGTTCATCTTCAGCAAACTGAGAGAGAGAGAGAGAGAGAGAGAGAGAGAGCACTATTTCAAGCACATATCATTTTTAGGCATCCATGGCAAAGTTAACCTCATTAACCGCTGTCTTCTTCCTGGTATGCTTTTCCTGCTTTATCTCCCACTGCATAAGCCGCCCCATCTCCGAGTCCTCTAAGTTAGGAGTGGATCACTGGTTCCACCACCCATGGCATTCCGCGCAGTCACCACAGCCGTCCAACTGGCCCAAGAAACCCTATGGTTGGAAGTGGCACCCTAATTGGCCACTTGCGCACTCGCCTTTCCCTTGCCCGTGGTGGCCCAAGAAGGATTCTGAGAATGTGGAGGTCGCAGCAGATGAAACTGACGCCGTGACAGTGGCGGCTCCACCCCTTGCGGCGTGAGGTTTAGTGTTTAGTTATTACTCTATTATTACATAGTGAATATCTAGAGGTATTTTTGTGTTGCAATAAGTTGTTTTTATGCTTGCTTAATTTAGTTCGAGGAAAACACCATCATGTTAAATGCCTAAAATACAGTAAGGAAAATAACTTGTGCTTACAAGTTACAACTATGTTTGATAGATGATTTGATTTTATATATATTTGATTTCTTATATTATTGTTCAATCGAGTTACAATTTTATCGGTCAGTTTCTTCTGATTTAGATATATTTTTGGATAAGACACAATATTATTGGAGCGACAAATATCGTGACTTATAATAGTATCATCTCTAATTACCTCATGTCATCTCTAATGATATTTTTGTCACAATGTTATTGTCACTTAAAAATATATTTTGCAACGACATCATGTCACTTTAAATAGAACGTTCTTAAGAGTTCATCCCAAATAAATTAAAAATCATTTTTGTGACGACATGGTTTAGAAGACATGCTTAGGGTTGTTGTTAATTATGTATCAAGGAGGAAGCTAGGAGGAATATTTATCTTTTTTTTTTGAATTTGCTTATAATAATAGTTTTCAAGTAACCATTGAAATGCATATCAACGTTACTAGATTGAAGTTTGTGAAAGAAAAATTTTAGCCCGAAATTAAATTATGAGAAAACTATTAAAATCAAATATCAAGTATGAGAAAGGCCCAATATGGACATAAAATGTATATTAGCAAAAAAAAAAAGACTTGCAATTTCAAGTAGGTCATAAAGTATTTTTGAAAATATCTCTCCTACAAGAGGCATCATGCAGTTTTGAAAGAAAGAAAAGTTACGACCAATATATATTGGACCGTACAAAATTCTCTAATGAATAAAAGAAGTTCTTTACAATTTGACGTTACCACCAAAGTTTGGAAGGCATGTTTCATATATTTCAATGTTTAGAACGTATATTTTGAATCCAAGTCGCATTGTAAATCAAGAAGAGATAAAAGTAAATCTAGACTTGTTGTACGAAGAGTTTCCAATAACTATTCTCGATAGAAAAGTTTAAAAACTCTGAAATAAACAACTAATGTTGGCTAAAAGTACAATTGAGCAAACAAGGATAAGAGAGAGTTATATGGGAACTTGAAGATCAAATCATAACAAAGTATCCAACTCCCATCATAGCACGTGTATTCAATTTCAAGGACGAACATTTTTTTTAGAGGGGAGGTAATCCTCGAAAAAGAATAGTATCTAAACTTATTATATATAAATAAATTTTATGAATTTAGGACTCACATTATTTGGGCTATTTAAATATGGGCTTAGATATGCACCATAAGAGCAATAAGAGTCATGACTTTAGTTGAACATCTGAATTAATATTTGAGTCTATATTATAAATGTAAGCGTTAATGAGAATATTTTGATATCAAAATCATCTAAATACGAGTTTATTATACCTTCCAATTAAATTAATTTCATTATTTCACAATTTGAAATAAAAAATAAATCAAGCAAAGCCCAACAATTCAATTCAATTTCACACCCCTTTTTGGCCCATTTGTTTAGCCCAGCCATAAACCGACTTTATCTTGACAAGGTGCAGATGGCCTCTAGAAGAAGAGCTAGTGGACTTGGTGGTGAGTTAACGAGTAGTGTTTGAATAAGATCAAGAAAAGAAGGTGAAGTTCTTTCGCAACAAGTGTTGGCGGCTTGGTCCCGGTGGGGATGGTCTAGTGGTGGAGTGAGATTACTTGGAGACCAAAGGTCACGAATTCGAATCTCCTCAATATCACAGGTCGGGTGTGTGAGTAAAAAAAAAAAAGTGTCGGCAGCTTCACCTTTAAATATTGCAGAATTATTAATTCAGTTTGTGAAAGATGGATAATCTATCGATTCAGGACC
Source organism: Perilla frutescens (assembly GCA_026008535.1). Taxonomy (NCBI): domain Eukaryota; kingdom Viridiplantae; phylum Streptophyta; class Magnoliopsida; order Lamiales; family Lamiaceae; genus Perilla; species Perilla frutescens. Next base: position 7,516,076 of record BRKX01000020.1, on the reverse strand, counting down.
TAAAAGATGAAAATTCTCAATTCAGGACCTTAAAAATCATGAATTTTGATTTCTATTTATTTTTTAATTAATTTTAACAATTTCTTAATTAGATTTAATAAATAATTAATGAAGGATTTTTCATTGAAAATTAATGTTAAATTAATTAAAAAATAAAAGAAAATTAAAATTCGTGATTTTTGAGGTTCTGGACTGAGAATTTTATCTTTTGGATTCTGAATTGAGAGTTTTAATCTTTCAAGTCCTGAATTGATAGATTATCCATCTTTCAGCACATGTATCGACAATTCTCCTTGAATAAATTGGGAATATACAATGAAGTCAACAACATGTGATGGCGTGTCTCATCTCATGTCTTAAAGTCAGATAAATTGATTGCATTTTTAACTTAAAGCTTTTTTCCAATCTGTAATATTATGATTTCTACTCTATATATCCAATCCATATCCAAGAAATTTTAGAAAGCAATTTATGAGCAATAGACGGACCAAGCTAGCTAGGTTCTTCGAAAGAATAAAAAAAACTAAACAAAACACTCTTGCTACAGTATGTATATGTCAAAACACAAAACAGCAGATGAACAATCAGATCTGATTGTTGTGAAAAGGGAGTAATTGATCAAATTCAATTGAGACTGAGTCATAGTGATCATTTATCAAAGAACGGGTATTTCTTGCTCATTAGATTATAGGTAACATAAAACATCATATTACAATCACAGCAGATAAAAAAGTATCAGTGAGCAATTCAGAGGAGTGATGCATCTAATCTAAGCCTTGTTTGATTCCGAAGAATGCAGACAGCCTGAAGAGGGTTGGACTTATGCAGAGTAACCTTCAAACTAGCATTAAAGTCCAGCTCCACATGATCTGTTGGTTTCTCCCACTCAAAACACTGCACAAATGCACCCAATGCCAATGACACTGTTCGCAACGCCATAGCAGCTCCAGGGCAAGCCCTCCTTCCTATTCCAAACGGCACGAATTTCTGGCCTTTTTCTTCTGTCTCTGCAGCCTTAAATCTCTCCGGATTGAACTTATCGGGCTCGTCCCACAGATTAGGATCCCGGTGCATGGCCCAAGCATTCACCATCAGGATTGTACCACTGGGAATGCTGTATCCGGCCACCACGCATTCCTCAGACGAAAAGTGAGGCAGGAGGAGGGGAGCTGCAGGATGCAACCTCAGAGTCTCGTTCACAACGCAACGAAGATAAGGGAGCTTCGGAAGATCAGAATCCTTGATCAAACGATCATGCCCTACATTTTCATCTATCTCTTCCCTCAGCTTCTGCATCTCCTCTGGCTGTGTCAGCAGCCGCGACATGGCCCATTCCAATGTCACAGAAGAGGTATCCGCTCCAGCCGATAGCATTACCTAATCACCAACTTCAACTTTCTTGTAAATTGTAATCCTTCTACCATAATTTCATCAACATTATTGCATAATAAATCTAGCTATCTCTCATAATTTTCAATAACAACTTATCATTAAAATCTGACTTTTTCATTCTAAGCAATTCAATTTTGTTGCATATCAACTGACAAGTGACAACCTCCTATTATATATATAACAGAGTTATCACCAATATCACAAAGTAAAGGCAATCATATATAGTCTTCGTAGATAATCTAAAAACTACTACTAGTTTTCTTAAAATAAAATAAAATAAAACCGTAGACTAAAAGCAAGTTCAATAAAAATTACCAGTAAAAAACTTTTGATGATATCATCACTGTAGAATTCAGGTTCTTCTGCTTGAACTGATAGCAGAGCTTCAATGAAATTGCTCCTCTTCCTCTCCCCGTTCGCGTTGTTTTTTGCTCGAATCCCATCAACTAAACGCTGCAAGAACTCATCCCTCTTCTTATGTAGCAACATCATATTTCTTTCCATCCCTTTGTAGCCAATCCACCTCAAAACTGGGAAGTAATCACACATACCTAATAACAAACTAGGAGCAAACAACTCCCGAATTCGTTGTATAGTTTCCTTCCCAGCTTCAATTCCGATCTCTTCCTCTCTGACAAACCCTTTTCCAGTGAGAGATCTCATCACGATATTAAAACTGTACGTCGAGATCAAGGTGTTCAAACCAACCTTCTGCCCACTATTTTTGCAAATCTTGTGCAGTGAGCCAACAACTTTGGCCATCTCTTGCTCGCGTATTATGGCAGAGTTTTGGAGGGTGTGTGAAGAGAAGAGTTCGACGACGGATAATCTGCGGAGGATCCGCCAGAGATGGCCGTAAGGTGACCATGTGAAGGAGGCGTAGTTGTAGGTCAGGCAGTCTCCGGCCATGGAATAAGGTCGGTTGGCGAAAACTATGTCGTTTTTGGTGAAGCATTCTTCGACGGCGGAGGGGGAGGAAACCACGAGGAATGATCTGCAGCCTAGCCGGAGAGAGAAAATGGGGCCGTAACGGGATGATAAGGAGGCTAGAGAGAGATGGAGGGGATTCTTGATGAGATGAAGATGGCCTATAACTGGTAGAGCTAGTGGAGTTGGTGGTGAATTATGGCTTTGATGAGATGATGATGAATAGAGCTTGAATATTAAGATCGAGAAAACAAATGGTATGGGTAGAAGAAGAAGATAGCTCTGGTTCTCCATGGATGGAGTTCTTCAAATGTGTTTGATGTGTCTAAAAATTATGTTATCACAAGTGAACAAAATGGGTTTCATCATAATCATATTTTGCCTAATTTATTATGGTTTATTGTATATGTGAGAATCAATGAAATGCCAAAAAGGAGCGGTTGAAATGGGGATAAAATCATCTAATTCATTTTTCATGTCCCACTATTGTGCCCACTATGAAATTTAATATTTTAAAAATGTTTAGTACAAAATTAAATTTTATTATTGGGTGGAATGAACCCTAAATAACAATTCTAAAATTAATCTAAGACATAACAAATTGAAATTGAAGAAAAAAATTGACGAAAAACGAATAAAAATCAAAATGGAATACGAAATGGGATAGAGAAAAGTGGGATAGAGAATTTCATTTCGTTGAAATGGGGGGCCCAAGAAACAATTATTAGGCTACAAATAAATCAAAATATTAGTGAGTTATTTAGAGTTCAATTTTGTAAAAAGCTCGTATAAATTTATTCGGTGAAACTTAGTGATATAAATCACTTCAGCTTCTCTGGTTTCATCCTGTGTGTACTAATCGTGTACCAAATCTCAAAATTATTTTTTTTTTTTCCATTTTTTCTTCAATTTTAATTTTTTTTAGGTTTAGTATAATTTTACAATTTTATTTAGGATTTATTCCACCCAATTAGGTTTATAATTATTTTTTAATGCTCCCTCCGTTTCATTTTATTTGTTGTTTTAGAATTTTAATCTAGAATTAACAATTAATTTTTTAGACTAATATATCCCTCCCTTTTATATTACAAAAAATCCTATTCACTTATATTTTTCCTAAAAAGTTGAAATTTTTTTCTCTCCTATATTTTTAAGGTTAAATTTGAGAGAGGGTTTGTCAAAATATATAAAACAACAAACATTTTGACACAAAGGAAAAAAAACATAAAACAACAAATAAAATGAAACAGAGGGAGTATTTAAATTTCATTTTTTAGTTAATATAATTGATTTTTGGGGTTGATTATTCCAAACTTAAGGTATATAATTTTTAAAAATTTAAATTTTTAGCAATAAATATTAATTATGATTAATTATAACATAATAAATTTTATTTTTACAAAAAAATATTATTAACAATATATAATTTTAATATTGGCACACAATTAACACACAAAATTGGGACTAAAGAATCCCTACTCTATATAAATGATCAATTTGAGCTTGACAATAATCATCTCGTTAGCTTGCTCACGTAATTAGTTAGCTCGCAAATATAGTACTATGAATTTGATATTTAACTTATAATTTTATACTTTGATAATAATCATCTCGTTAGCTTGCTCACGTAATAACCTCTTTTTTTTTGTAGAAAATGTAATAAAGTTTTAGTAAATAAATTATATTTTTCACGAATAAATTTATTTTAATTCTGAAATTTTACTTAGATTGCTTTAAGTTGGATATGATTAAGAGTTCAACCCTTTAATAGTTTCCTTGGGGATAGCCTGATGGTGGATTGGTATTATCTTGGGGTAAAAGGTCTTAAATTCGAATCTCACCACCAACTAAGTGTGAGTCTGTCACACCTAGTTTTCTCCTGTGTGGTTTGTAGGTTATTACATAGGGACGGTGGTTTGCAGGATATTACACTGGGGAGAGATTTACCCAGTGTGTGGTTTATCTCTCATGTGTGGTTTGCAGGCAGGTTATTGCACAGGGGCGGTGGTTTGCAGGCTATTACATAGAGGAGGGATTTACCCAATGCGTGTAGTTTGCAGGCTATTACACATGAATAAGATTTACCCAGTCCACACCTCGATAGCGGCTACGAGTTCTTCTCGACATCAAAAAAAAAATTACAACCATAAATATGTTTGAGAAACTCACCCCATAAAAACCAGTAAAAAATTAAAATATATATATAATTAACTCAACCTTATTATATTACAAGTAAAATCGTCTATTACAGTTTCGTGTTGCATTCCATATCGCACAATCAATTTTTTGATTTTAACTTTGTTTTTTTCTTCAATTTCAATTTCTTATGTCTTAGCTTAATTTTATACTTACTGTTTTATGGTTCATCATTGATGAGAATTTGACCCAGGACTGTATCAGGTTTTAATAGGATAGGATGAAATCACTAACCCAAATCTCACAACACAAAGGAACCAATGATCACGAGCAATCTTGACCTAACTCAGATTGGAAACTCGAACTATGGACTGTAGTGAGGATGCCATAAATAGAGATTATAAATCTGAATGTTAAGTCGGGAACGAATTCACACAGAATTCACATAAAAGGTCTCCATAAAGAAATCTCAAATTTAATATCAATAAACAACGGTCTCAAATAATTTTGTAAAAGCTCTTATATAGGTGGACAAATAAAATATAACACCCTAATAAAGTTCTAAAGTAAAAAGAATAAAATAAAGCTCAAAATTTGGATAAATCCGCGAACAGCTTTATTGGGTACGACATGGGCCCACTCGCACCCTCAGTCACATTGTAGCTTGCATCTGAACCAAATAAAAATACCCCACAGTATCGGTGCGGTTCGCCCGCGCCTCCACTCGTGTTACACCTCACGCCTGGTGGCGCGACCGGTTCACTCACGCTTGGGCTCGCGCTGCAACTTGTGTGTCTCCTCCCGGACACTCGAACTTGATCATCAGCACCCCACCTAGACTCGTATCATTCTCCTCCTCTTGAAAGAGATTTGTCCTTAAATCCGAACCTCCTAGATTAAAGATTAGCACAAACCGATCAACAAAAACTTTCGACACAAACTGCATAATGCACCTCTTCAAGTTTATAAACATCCAGCATGTGTCAAACGGTTGCAACTTCAGCACCATAGAATGCCCAAATATGGAATTTATGAGTAAATATGGTGGCACTTCTATGTCTGATGATACATCTTCATGAACCTGTAAAATAAAAACATCACAATGAAGTTGTTGACAGAGAATTTTTAGAACTCGTCCAATCCACCATGACTGTTTGCACAAGTTACTTCGTTTGATCTGTAGCAACTTCCCAACTGATTTTACTCTCACTTTCAAGACATAGCTGTAATCACATCGTATCTCCTCCATCTTCTAATTGTCCTCCGTCTACGACCTCTTGAACTATTTCATCTTAATCTTTTGATTGCAAGCTCAAGGACTATTTGTCTCTCAATGTATGAATCCAAGTTACAGTTTCTTTTAAAGTCAGTATCTCCAGATCTACTTCCTCTGAAATTGGTGCCTCGCGCTTTAAATCGTCAACAACAATTGGAGCGGTCTCTTCAACATACTCTGAATCATCAATAACAACTAGAACTGATTCCATTGGACTAGACTCTTCCAAACTGTGCATCTCAAGTTTAATTTCCGCCTCAACACTTTTGATCTCTCCATCATCTAGGCAGTTGGATACTGGCATATCTGAGTTTGGTGTCGCAACACTCTGTTGTTCTATCCCTTTCTTCCGTTGACTCGACTCCAACATAAGTGTGATATCACTTAAATCTAAATCCCATATAGAAGATTTTGACGGTGTCTTGGTGCTCCCCCTTAGAAGTTGTTTCTCCACCTGGATGACATATTGTACCATGTCCTCCAACTCCCCATGGTGATGCAATGCCACTCTTTTTCGGATCTCCATGCACAAACCTGCTAGAAATATATCCATCATTTCCTCTGGATATTCCTCCACATCAGCTCGTCTCATGGCTTCCATCATTTCCTTGTAGTATTCATCTATATTGCTTCTTCCTTGCCTCAGATTCTCTAGCTTCATTTCCAGCTCTCGAAGGTAGAGATAAGATACATATCGGGCTCTCAACATCATATCCATGTCTACCCATGTCTCTATCGGTGGTTTTTTGAGACGTCGTCTAGTGGATATGAATTGATCCCACCAAGTGACAACATAATCAGTGTTGCGGATTTATCCGAATTTAATTTAATTATTTCCTTTTTAGTCTAGATTTTTACATTAAGGTTTGGATTTATTTGCGTGTAAGGGCTTGTACTGAATTATTTGAGACAGTTGATTTTTTATAGTGAATTGAAACTTCTCTGTGGAGAATTTTATTTGAATTATGTGTGAATTCTTTTCCGACTTATCAAATAGATTTATCATCCTTGTTTGTGGCGTCCTCATTATAATCCAGAGTTGGAGTTTCCAATCACAGTTGGGTCGACATTGTGTGTGATCGTTGGTTCATCTGCGTTGTGAGTTTTGGGTTAGGGATTTCCATCTTATTGCATTGAAACCTTATACAATCCTGGGTCAGATCATCATCAATCATATCCAATTAGGATTTATTATAATTGTTCAGTATTTAATTTTCAGTTTTTAATTATTAGTTGATTATCTAAAAAAATAAATACTATAATACGGCAATTTTCACAACAAAAAAATTATAATTCTTTATGATTTGCACCAAGAAGAACATTATCTATAATATTATATTTTATTTAATTTTTTTAATTATCATTGTGCATATTAAATAAATATAATCTGTAATATTTAAAATATATATCTTTAATTAATATGTATGATCACTAATTTTACAGTTTTTATAATATATTTGTTAGACATAAGTTGATTTATCATTAGAACTAATTAAGGTGAATAATTAAAAATATTATTTTATCTTAGTGCACCGTTTGTTGTCTGATGTGAATCCTTGTCGCCTTCTGCTGTCTACTTCCCTTCACGTATCTTTCAGCAGCTTAGTTGTAGCCAACACTCTAGATAAAAACTAGGAAGAAACCAAACAAAATGACTCATTCTAAGTAGACGGTTCGGATTCCCTTTCTACGCGAGGTGTTACATCTTCTGTTACACTATTTATTGTGGGTTAATGAGATGAAGATGGGTAATGAGTGGTAGAGCTAGTGGAGTTGGCTTTGATGAGATGAACATGTTCTTCAAATGTGTGGTGTCTAGAAAGGATGATTTGATAACACAAGTTAACAAGCCACAAAAGAGGCTCGGCAAGAATCTTGAGTTGAGTTTTGAATTATAAATTTCTGAACTCAACAATGCATGTGACTGGTGTGAATCTGTAGCAACTTCTTCATATATTCTATATAGACAAAATTAATAATACCAGAAACAATCGATACATAAGTCTTAGATCTTTTCAAATGAACCAGCAAAATAGATCAAAAAATCCTAGGCAGAGCAAAAAAAGCTCCAACTCTCTACTGAAGGAAAATATGTTGAGGACATTGTTGTTAGTGATGTCACTAATTTTACTAGATACAAAACCAATCACTGATGGTAGTCGAGTGTCAAGACGTTCAACCTAAATGCAGCAAAGGTAGCAGAATGAAGCCCGCATCCAGCTAGAACACCAACGGAGGCATCTAATATACTTGAAAGCCCTTATGTACACTTCCTTGATTTTAAGGCTTCAAGACTTGTGGAGAATCAGTTGTCTTTTCTACTGCTGGAAGAATGCCTCTGGGATTTCTGAACGCGAGGACAACTCCGATACACTTTTGAACTGTTAACAGAGTAGCAATTTGCAGAGTTAGTCTACATTATGACCGGTAAGTAAAATTTCAATCCAACTAAGCATGAATAGTGGTGACCGGTGAGATATACAAACCTTGTGTTGCTTGTATTTCTCCCTTACGGCAACCAAAGAGCCCCCTAGTTTGCTCAATTGCAAGTCATGAAGGATGCCGACACATTCTTTCAGATCTGCAGCTTTATATCCTGAATCACATTCAAGGTCCACATTCTGTAGACAAAAAGACCCCAATTTAGCTTTACAGAATATGAGATACATCAGATCAGTTGAAGAACTCTAAACAAGTGTTGTTCGTACCCATGGATTTTGTTCAGGCTGGAGTGTAAATCTAGATAGGAACATGACTGATGCAGCCACCATTGAAGGCAAGAATTTTACACATCCATAATCCAACAAACTCAACTCTGCTAGATAGTAAGCCAAGAACTCTAGTT